>BRKX01000004.1:43917500-46420000 GCA_026008535.1 Perilla frutescens
AAATGTGTTTAGAATATATTCGAAAAATTACAAATAAATTGTGATATATGTAAACTATAATTTGTTAAATTTGTAATTATTTCTTATATATATATATTAATATTATTACAACCAACATTTCAACTATTATCACATTTTAAACTTAAAATATGTTAACTGATTTCCGTATATCGTACGGGAGATGTACTAGTTGTTTTTGAAATGACATTATATACCCCCTCCTACCCATTCATATAGACTCGTTGTTTCTAATATTTAACTCATTTATTAATATATACCTCTATTTAATATATTTATATTGTACATTATATCATTGTGAAATAAATAAATATGGACATATTAGGAAGTTTGCTTGTCATTTTCAAAAAAAATTGTAATCCCACGAAAAAATCCAATCATCCTGTATGCAAGAAAATCGTCAACGCTAGTGCTTGTAGTATCACTTCGTTAATTTCTTCAATTTCCAAATTTCATCGATTTTTCTTTTAATCTGTATAGTCCAATTTGCCAACCCTAAGGAGTAATCAATTCTCGTCGTATCATAGGTTGTAGAGGTCGGGATTTAATCTGGTTTTCTCTCTTACGAATTCCATGTGTGCGTGAAATTGAGTCTAATTTCTGCAACACGTGACAGAGAAAGAATAATCATTTTTTTTCAGAATTTATATCTTAATTTTCCGGATCCGGGACTATGTACATTTAAAGCTTGTGAGATGTACCAACAGTAGATAAAGTTTTTCACCTCTCCCCACGTTAAATATTAATCTATCTATACATATATTAAAGTTAAATGGGTTAAAAATTAAAGTAGTCAAATTCAAGATAGCAAATGCTTTTCTAGTCAAGATTGATAGGTCATGCTTTTCTATTCAAAAAGTGGTGTAAAAGTCCTATATGCCCTTTTTGTCTCATGTGAACAATTCCCATTTCTTTTGTCATTTATTAAAAGAAGCATATGTGCCAATTTAAAAAAAATGAAAAATCTGGGAATCCAATTAAATATGGGTAGTTGGATTGTGGTTGCATGCATTTAATTCCAAAATCAAGAAAACACACAATTGAAGTGCACGAAATTTTCAAACCAAGCTCACCTCATTTTTACAAAAAATTGTTGGAGAAACAACAACACATAGGCAAAAAAATTGAGGTACATTTTTTAATTTTTATAACCGTCAAGTTGTTCAAATTAGTTGGGTTTAAAGTCCTTTTAAAATTTAAAGCAATTTATCTGTAATTTATGTTAATTTCATAATAGATATGTTTAATAGTTATTAAAGTTATAAGATGTTTGTTTTTGTAATTTTTAATGAGCCTATATGCATAAATTGTTGTAGATTAGGATATTTTGTGGTAGATTAACTTGAAGTTAAAGATTTTGATGTTTTGAAAAGATTAGTAGCATTGAATTTTTTTTTCGGCTATACAGTGTTCTTGTGAGTATTATTGTCACAGTTCATAGATTTCGTGACAATATAGTCACAAAATCTATGAACTATGACAATAATACTCACGAGAACAACACATCTCGTGACAATATTTTTTTTAAATTGTCAAGTTATTTCATTTTGTGACAATATTGTGACAAGATCATAGAATTCGTAACAATATTGTCACAAGATCACCTGACCGTGACAATATTGTCACGAATTCTATGCTTCCGTGACAATATTGTCACGAGATTATTTTTTTTAAATTACTTTAATTACTGTTTATTGTTGATTTGCAGATGGCTTGGCAACGTATTGTTGTCCGATATAGCGGTAGATGAGAGAGATCTGATTATGTGGATGGTGAAGATCAGCTGGTGCACCTCCCATTTGACAATTTATCTCGAGATAAATTGGTTGAAGAAATTCACGATTTTATGGAGACATCTCCAACAAGTGTTAGTTATACATTGAGTTATTTGACGGGGTCATTGATAGGAAGGACACTAAAAGGACTTTTGAAAATGGATGTTGATTTAGCTCGTTTAGTTCTGGAGCAGGATGAGCCCGCAGCATCGAAAATCAACAAATTCCATCATCGAGCTCGACACACCAGCTGAGCTCGGCCTAGCCAAGCTACGCCTAGCCAAGCTAGGCTTAGCCAAGCTAGGCCTAACCGGACTGGAATGTGATCCAACACCCCAATCATCAACTGTGGCCCCTACACTCTCAACACGCACATCCTCAAGATGTGGACCCTCAACCTGAAATTAAATTAGTTGGTATATTTAAAAGTATATATAAGACAAAGTCATATCAAACACTACTTACATCGTAATCATGCATTGGACGAGGTGCTGATCGCTGAGGACTCTCTTCCCATGCATGTTCTTCATGTCTACCCTGAGAGCGACTCCTACTGCGGGACTGAGACCGGGACCGGGATCTAGGGACAAACTTTTTGAACATGTCTTTAACAAAATCCTTCAGTCTATGGAACATATCATCGTTTTCCTGCATGCGTGCCCTCTCACGCTCCTGCATCATACAGAGCATCTCTATGTCTATTTGACGTGCCACGTCTCGCATCTGCCCCACATGTTTGCAACACTGGTGATCCTCACTAGTACTAGACGTGGGGGTCGCCAGTCTAGGACGCTTGTGTAGCGCCCCGGTCCCGAAAGACCGTGGAAATGGACGCCACGGGGGTGGAAATTAAGAAGCGGGAAAGAAATGGGGTAGTTTAATTAACAACGGGGTGATAATCCAAAAAAAAATTAATGTTTAGAATAAAATTTAACAACCGAGTATGACAAAGATAGGTTATGCCTTCCGAAAAATTAGACAGCATAACCTCTGTAACTAGAGCGAATCCCCGTTTATAACGGCTTATAAGAGAAGAATGAAAGTTGTAACAATTCAATAAGCCCTTTCATAGGCCAAACGGAAACAAATAACCAGATACCAACAATTAATAGACCCATTCATAGGTCGACAAAAGAAACAGACACCAATATGCTGAACAAATGAAGCCCTTCCATAGGCCAAAATGAATGATCAAATAGACATAACGAAAGACGGACTTCCTCCCCTTGGAATAATTATGTAGCTAAGCATATGATACATGTTAACTAGGAAGTCAACAAAAGTTCAGAATCAGAGAAGCAGAATCATATTAACAAAATACGAATATCAGAGTTCTTAGCATTTAGCAAAAGAATACCATAAGTGCGAAAGCTCAATTCTTAACAGAATACTAATAAAAAGGGACAACGGAAAAAAATATGTAAATCATGATAGCCCATATCTCAGCCTCGTCACATCCACGCTCCAGCCTACTGACCTGAAAATGTTAGAAAAGATTTGGGCTGAGTACTAATGCATTCAGTGGGCAAGTTCTCACAATTTAAGTTATGCAAATCATTTTATTAAAGTAATCTATATGTGTTCATGCAGGTAGTGAAGCTTGGGAGGTTTAAAAGTTGGAAGCAACCTAAGTTCACCAAAACATTTTATCGTGAAGCGCTTAAGAGTATAACCCGTCACTGCCCGCAACCCAAACTACATCACCAGCGCATAACGTTGAGTATGGCCATAGTATACCCAAAGAGTATAACCAATAAGTGTTTCATTTTTGTCTCACCGACAAGGAGTAGGGCAGGACAAACAATGCATGCATACTGTAGCTACTCACATTGACACAGCGCTGGTATATGAGACTCCGACAACATACAGTAGCACGTAAATATTTAACACAGATAGTCACATATGCAATTTTAACAAAGCAGAGTTTAATAACTCGAAAGATACAATTTGCAAAGATATAGTAGTATAACCCACCTTTCTCGGGATTCTGAAAAGCTAACTCCTGAAGAATCAACCCTGATGATTTCTCTAGCTCAGCTGGTACTACAGAAGGTAAACTTCAACTCAGGATAATCGCTATATTTTCGGGAATTAATCTACTATAAACGGAACTATTATTAATTCTATTATATTCTAAAATAGATTGCGCGACTCTAGAGACCTCAAATAATTTCGACGAAGAAGGGAATAAATTCCAAAATGTTATTCTTGCTTTACTGGGATCAACTGATTTGACAGAGGTCTCTTTCCAAAACTTGTCATTTATCCAAAGTTTACCAGATCTATGCCACGACACTTTTTAACCGCTCAGAAATTACGAAAATATTCAGAGATGATACTATACATGCCAAGAGTAAAGAATGAGAAATTTAGAATTTTTCGATAACACATGCTCTCGAAAATAAAATAACTGCTTATATTAAATAATCGATATTATTCAAAACTCATCCGAAAATTACGAAATTCGACGGGAGCATAGGAAATATTATTTCGAGCAACTTTCGAGAAGAAACTTTTTCGATTTGACGACCCAAAATGGGTGAAACGGGAGTTTCGGTGAGAATATTCACAGATTTTAGCTGAAAATGTATCGGTCTCGATCGAGCTCGATACTCGTTGGATTTTCGCTTAAAAGTATAATTTTTGATAGTGCAGAAAATAAGGAATTTAATGGTGTAATCAGATCAAAGATCGGACGGCTAGATTTATAATGTAATATTCGGATCCGGATTTCAAACGACAAGAAATCAAAAATCTATTCCGGCTAACTACAAGATCCAAATGATCAAAGACTATTTATAAAAAGAAGATTTCTAATACGACTATCCAGGAAGAGTAGATCTGAGATTTACATAAAATGAAAACGGGGAAAAATACCGAAAACTCACAACATCAAAAATCGGAATCGGTAGAATTAAAGATAATAGAAATATAAGCATATTTAGAACTTGAAATTTCTAAATTCATCGGTCCGAATGACCAGAATCGGAGAAAGTACCTTCTCCGAGGAATTGGCGGCGGTCACAATGATTTTCCATCGTGATCATCCTTCGTGTCATCATTTCAATCATGTATTCGTGATCTACGCGTTGACACCTTCAAAATGACTATTTCAGAATTGAAATAGAAAACTAGAGTCGTAAATTCTCTGGAAGCTGCTCGGCGTTTCGATTTTGAAAATGAATGAAAAATGAAACCTTAAGCTCCTATTTATAGAGGAAAAATAAATAGGATAATAACGAATAAAAGAAAGAGGATAATGATGGAAAAAGAATAGGATAATTAAGAATAAGATAATCTTTTGAAAAAGAAATTGGATAATGACGGATGTGCCTTTTTCTATTAAATTTATTATTTTCCAACTTAAAGTTGTGCCATGAGTTCATTTGAACTCGAAATTTGAAATTTCAAAGGTTGGCACGATTCTTGAAATATTTTCTATCAACCTGAGAAAAATATCATAACATATTTTTAAGGCAATTTTTGACCAAATTAGATTTAACAGATTTCCCTGGCTACGATTTTCCTTTATTTGAGTCATTTAAGGACCCAGCTTATTTTCTAACTTACCAGAGGGTAACATAAGTTGAATAAAATCTTCTAAAATATTTCGGGGTATTACAGCTTGTCTGTAGGGCGAGTCTGTCATCTCCTGGATGACTCAACTACACCCATATCTGCACACGTGCGAGGAATACAACTCCCAGATCGCCTACAGTGAGAGGGAGCTCTGGGAGGAGAGGGAGCTTTGGGAGGAGAGGGAGCTCTGGGCTGATGGGCTCTAGCCAGCTCTCGATAAGTGGGCTTCACCCTCTTATTGCGCTGCGCCTCATATGTCACGCCCATACAATCACCGAGCAAAACACTTCTGTAATATGGAGTGGCCATCTCATGCTCACTTGGCTGTAAATATATGAAGCATAATTGCTGCAAATGGTAAAGAATTGATTAGAAAAACTTCAAATAATCAAGAAAACACACATTCTTTAAAATAAATGCTTACCTCATCAGAAAAAAATGTGCCCAGACGCGCAGTCTTCGTCTTAAAGGCCTACTTCAAACACCTGGGCAAAGTGTCTGGTGCTGGAACCTGTGCACAATGTGCACCGAGTCTCGGGAAGGCCTCATATGCCCACACCTGTAGAATAAGATATTGATTAAATTATACTCAATAAAATAAGATTACAGTCATAATCGTGACAAAATTGAGATTCATACCAGTAGAGCCCACACCGGTCCATAGAAATGATAAGACAATCTGGTTTTTTCCTCCGTCTTCTTGAATTTTCTCCTCAGTTCCACCTCAGTAGATGGTACCAAACTCATATAATGCGTCAAGAGACTGAATGCATAAGCTCCCCATGGAAATGAGTTCCATCTATCCTGATCCTCGGCTAAGACCCATACCCAGTCATCTATCATGTGTGTCTGATCATATCTAAAGATCATGGTGTGCAGGTATAGGACATTGGCGACCATGACGTAATCCATGAGGTCATCTCCTAGTGAATAGGTCCTAAACCTCTCAAGTAGGTTCTTCACTCTCAGAGGTGTCTTGTTCAACTCACGAGAATAAAAAGATCTCCTAGAAATTTGATGTGATGCAGACGGATCAAAATCGGATCCTCCGAACTGCAGTCCAGTCACCAGAGCAAACTCACTCAGAGAAAATCTAATATTGGTTTCTCCAACCCGAAACCAAATATCATGCTCCTCTGCACCGTCAATAATCACCTCCCTACTCAACAATGCGTGTAAAGCATTGTTACAACTGTTTCCACCCACGAAGTCTATCAGATGCCCAAAACACGACTCACTCCTAAACTGTTCGAATAGTTCGGGCCCACCACTGATCACGTGTAATACTTCCCTAATTACACTCATATTGTCCTTCCAGTATAAATTAATCCCGCATGTGATGTTCTGTAAAGCCTCTTTTCTCCACACCTAATCACGCTATTTTTTAAATAATATACAAAAAATTAGCAATAAATAATGCAAAAATAAAACAAATATAATTAAATTAAAACTAATTAGACATGATATAGATATCTACATACTGAAAATTCACCAATGATTGAGAAGAAGAATTAATTATGACATAAAAATTGCAAGCAAAAAAATTTATAAAAAAAAAGAAAAAAAGAAATCGTGACAATATTTTTACACGAATTATGTTCTCGTGTAAATATATTATCACGACATCCCTTCTCGTGAGAATATATTTACACGAGAACAGATTTCGTGTAAATATATTCTCACAGTTTTTTTACACGAAAAATAGAATTCGGGAGAATTATAGACACAAAAACAAATCTCGTGTAAATATATTCTCACGAGATCATTTTCGTGAGTAAATATTCCCACAATATCAACATAAATCCAGAAAACACAGGGCAAAAAATGATTCAAAATCCACAAAATTCAACATATTTCAATACTTCGCAACATTCAAACATATTCTCATACCAAATATCCTAAAATTCGAACATAATATCTCATTTAAATTGGCAAAATAAAACGCATCCAATTCCACATATTTAAATTGACGAAAATTCAACATCAAATCGTTCGAGTTCGAGGTTCGAAGCCTAACCTTTTGAAATTCGATAGCCCAAGGCTCCAAATTGTCCATTGCTCGAGATCCACAAAGCGCATCTGGTAACTGCCTTTTTCTCTAAACTTTGCAATTTCAATGTCGCGTGTTAGAATCATTTAGCTAGCAGCGGCATTTTTTTTTATTTTTTTTTTTTCAGATTTTTCCCTAAGTCCTTTTTTTTCTTCTTTCCCTATCATCACATTTCTTTCTGTCCAAGATATTAATAGTTGCTAATAATTTTATTTATAATATTTTAAATTTTAATTTTTATCTGCATTTAAGATGTTTTATCTTTATCTTTCCATTTAAGATTTTTTTAGTTGTTTCTAAAGTTTTTATTTTAGCTTTTTTCCCTCATTTAAAATCATCATATTTCTTTCCATTTAAGATATTAATAGTTGCTAATGCTAATTTTATTTATTATCTTTTACATTCTAATTTTTATTTACACTTACGATGTTTTATCTTTATCTTTCCATTTAAGTTTTTTTTTTAGTTTTTTCTAAGATCTTTATTTTAGCTTTTTCCCCTCATTTTATCGTAATATTTATTGGGTTAAAAATTAAAGTAGGCCAATTCAAGATAACAAATGCTTTTTTAACCAAGTACCATAAGTCATGCTTTTCTATACCAAAAGTGGTGTAAAAGTCATTCATGCCCTTTTGTCTTATTTGACAATTTCCATTTGTTTTCTCTTTAATTAAAAAGAAGCATGTTGGCCACTTTTTTTATAAAAAAAATTCGAAAATAAGAGAAATAAATATGGTTGGTGCATGCATTTAATTTGTAACAATGAAGAAAGTGTAAAAGGAAGAAACTCACGCCATTTTGAAAGAATTCTCTCCAATTCACAAAACTCACGACATTTGTAAAAAATTGACAACACGTATCAAATAAATTCGAGGTTAGTTTTTAATTTTTACGACCGTGAAGTTCTTCGATTTAGTTGGGTTTAAAATAATTTTTAAATTTTAAGTAATTTATCCACAATTTATGTTAATTTCATAATAGCTATGTTTAAGAGTTATTCAAGTTATAATATGTTTGCTTTTGTAATTTTTAATGATCCTATATGCATAAATTGTTGTAGATCAGGATATTTTGTGATATATTGAGGTGAAATTGAAGATTTTGATGATTTGAAAACATTAGTAGCATCATTTTTTTTTTTCGGAATTACAGAGTTATCGTGACAATATTGTCACGGTTCACAGATCTCGTGACTATAATAGTCTCGAGATCCCCTTTTCGTGACAATACTGTCACGATAACCTCCAACCGTGACAATATTTTTGGCATTCGTGGCAATTTTTTTTTTTGAAAAATGCCCATTTCGTGACAATATTGTCACGAGACCATAGTATTCGAGACAATATTGTCACGAGATCAACTGAACCGTGACAATATTGTCACGAATTCTATGATCTTGTGACAATATTGTCACGATATTTCAATATATTGCAACTTATTTTAATTTCCGTTTGTTGCTGATTTGCAGATGGCTTGGCAACGTATTGTTGTCCGACACAGCGGTAGATGGGAGAGATCTGAATACGTGGACGGTGAAGATCAACTCGTCCACCTCCCATTCGACAATTTATCTCGTGATAAATTGATCGAAGAAATTCATGAATTTATGGAAACGTCTCAAACAAGCGTTAGTTACTCACTAAGTTATTTGACGAGGTCATTGGCGGGGAGGACACTAAAAGGACTCTTGAAAACGGATGTTGATTTAGCCCGTCTAGTTCAGGAGCAAGACGAGCCTGTTGTGTACGTTACCGAGAAATCACTTCAGCAAACGCCAATAGTAATGCCGTCAAATGATGCTAATGACGAACCAATTGGAGATGATAGTGGTGATGAGTTGTCTTGGGATGATGACGATGATGATGATGAGGATGATGACGACGACGAGAACTACGAGAGTGAAGTTCGGCGTAAGCAAATAGCCGAATTCTGTGAATGGATTCGCGAGCCAGGGCGTCTCGATGAGTTTGTCAACATTATCCAGCACGGTGGACCTCAGAACTTCACATCTGAGGATGCTGCTCCTGAAGCCGAGGCTCCGAATGTAGAGATTCCTCCTTTAGGACACTGGTCTATTCCTGTGGCCCGTGTTGACGATGCACTAGCAGTGGTACATGACAACCCACCACAGACAGATAGTGATGTGATAGCCAAGGGGAAGACATTTTTGGAGAAGAGAGACTTGATGATTGTTGTTGGAAAGTGGCACATGGAGCGTCAAGTGGAATATTCGGTCTCTCGATCCAGCAAAAGTCGACTCACAGTCATCTGCAAGCAAAACGAGACCTGCCCGTTTAAATTAGTGGCTAGTTCTAAGGGTGGTTTGTGGATCGTGACTAAGTTAGAGGATAATCATATGTGTCGGCTGGACCTGACACGTAATGCACCATGGAAGTTATCGTCTCGGGTGATTGCTGATTTATTTAAAAAGAGAATCCTAGATGAGGGTTCAATCCTGAGGCCAAGAGCAATGATAGCTGAGATATTGAGAGAGTATGGCATTGAGGTTGAGTATAGTGTTGCCTTGCGGGCTAGGAATATCGCAATAGAGATGGTTTATGGGTCTCACGATCAGTCCTTCGCGGTGTTGCCTGCATATTTGGAGATGCTGAAGAGGTCCAATGCCGATACACATTATAACTTGGAGACCGATCGTGATGGTCATTTCTTGTACGCATTTGTAGCTCTAGGAGTTTCTAGAGCGGCATTCAGTGTGTGTATGCGTCCTGTTGTTGTCATTGACGGCACTCATTTGAAGGGAAAGACCAAGGGCATCCTTTTCGTCGCTGTGACGAAAGACGGTAATGAGCAGTGTTTCCCTCTTACCATTGGTGTCGGTCCTATTGAGAATGATGCAACCTGGACATGGTTCTTGACCGAGTTTAAGAAGGCTTTTGGAGATCGTGATGAGTTGGTGATAGTTTCGGACCAACATGTGAGCATCAAGAATGCTGTTAAGGCAGTGTATCCTAATGCGGTCCATGGATTGTGCTATTACCACATAGCGAAGAATCTGATTCGAGCGGGTCGCCACGTGATTTCTATGTTCAAAACGGCTGCATTTGCGTATAGAGGAGAAAAGTTCCTGGAATATCTATCAATGATCTCCTCAAGCCGAGAAGACGTTTACAATACACTGCTGAGTATAGGGGTACATCGCTGGGCACGCTCACAATGCCCTTCACGTCGTTACAGCTTCATGACCTCAAATACGGCCGAGTGTTTCAATGCACGTTTGTTGTGGGCTAGAAGATTGCCCATATGTTCCCTCATTGAAGTGGCCAGAGATGTGATAGAAAAGTGGTTTGACGAGAGACGTGCGAAGGCAGTGTCGAGAGATCACATCTTGACAGAATTTGCTTACACAAAGCTTTACAGACAGGTGGAGATGAGCCTTCAGTTGAGGGTTCGATGCCAGAATGCACATTTATACAAAGTGCAAAAGAACGAGAAGAGCTTCATTGTTGACCTTCAGATGAGAACCTGTGAATGTGGCGAATTTCATTATTGACCTTTAGATGATAATAATTATCACGAGAAGAAGGTACTCGTGACAATAATTGTCACAGTTTGTGAAACTGTGACAATTATTATCACGATAAGACTTACTGTGACAATTATTGTCATAGTTTCACCAACTGTGACAATAATTGTCACGATTTCAATATGAATTCAACATAACCAATTTTAAATATGAATTCAACATAACCAAGTTTAAATATGAATTCAAGTAAACCACGATCAAGTAGCTAGCACGAAATATGAATTCAAGTAAACCACGATCAAGTAGCTATCCTCTGACAATTACCGAATATCCTAACAGCTAAAAGCTTCCGATACGTGTCCAAGTCATCCGGAGTAGGATCCATGTTGAATTTCTTCGACGAAATCAATTGATCGGCTTGCATGGCAGAAAAAACACCACAACTCACACCATCTATCTGTCTGAACTGATACATGAGTGGCGTTCTGTAATACTCTAGCGGTCTGCAGATTTCAGTACGTCTAGCTTTCTCCCAATATCTGAGATGACGCAGCAGTCCAGGAATCAAGTGCATCAATGGCCAGAGCTGGTGCTCACGCATGGAATAAGTGGGCTCATCTGTCGGATCCATCATGTTGTACAACAACGAATCATACAACTCCACTCGCCATGCGTCTAGACGAATCCGAACGGTCACCCAATGTCCATCAACATGGCAAGCGATGATGATCTGTAAATACAAATAGATATAAAACAGTCATAAAAGACACATGTATCGTAAATGGGTTCTAATGAAGTTCACTTACACTATTCGCCTGCCACCAAGGACCCGTCAGTAACTGATCCCCTCTGACGATGTCGACCAACTCATCATCCCATCCCCACCAAGCATAATCAAAATTGGGGTATGTCTGCGTGAATTCCTCATCGTCCGGATGAATGAGATGATACTCTTGCACCAACTTATATTGTAACAAGAAAATATTAACGTAATTATAAGATCAATTGACTTGTTAGATTAAAATAAATATTGAAAACTCACGAAAAATGATGACTGCAAGACGACTGTGCTACGTGAATTCACTCCTACCTTCAACCCACGACCCTCGGCCAGCCTGATCTGAAGGCAATACAGGATCAGATCCATACATTGTGAGGACATGTCTCTGTTGGTGTCGAGCAATTCATCGAAGAAGGCCTGATCCAGTTCAAGCTCGATCAAATTCACTCTTAAGTGCGCGTCTGGCCCGCAACATCGATAAGCAACAAATTCCCTCATCGAGCTCGACACACCCGCTGAGCTCGGTCTAGCCGAGCTAGGTCTAATCGGACTAGAATGTGATCCAACACCCCAATCGTCAACTGTGGCCCCTACACTCTCAACATGCACATCCTCAAGATGTGGGCCCTCAACCTGAAATGAAATTAGTTGGTATATTTAAAAGTATATATAAGACAAAGTCATACTAAACACTACTTACATTGTAATCATGTATTGGATGAGGTGCTGATCGCTGGGGACTCTCTTCCCATGCTTGTTCTTCATGTCTACCCTGAGAGCGACTCCTACTGTGGAACCGAGACCGGGACCGGGATCTAGGGACAAAATTTTTGAACATGTCCTTAACGAAATCCTTCAGTCTATGGAACATATCATCGTTTTCCTTCCTGCGTGCCCTCTCACGCTCCTGCATCATACGGAGCATCTCTATGCCTGTTTGACGCGCCACGTCTCGTATCTACCCCACATGTTTGCAACACTGGTGATCCTCACTAGTACTAGACGTGGGGGTCGCCAGTCTAGGACGCTTATTTGTAGGGCGAGTCTGTCGTCTCCTGGATGACTCAACGGCACCCGTATCAGCACACGTGGGAGGAATGCAACTCCCAGATCGCCCTGAGTGAGAGGGAGCTCTGGGAGGAGAGGGAGCTCTGGGCTGATGGGCTCTAGCCAGCTCTCGATAAGTGGGCTTCACCCTCTTATTGCGCTGCGCCTCATACGTCACGCCCATACAATCACCAAGCAAGACACTTCTGTAATATGAAGTGGCCATCTCATGCTCACTCGGCTGTAGATATATGAAGCATAATTGCTGCAAATGGTAAAGAATTGATTAGAAACACTTCAAATAATCAAGAAAACACACATTGTTTAAAATAAATGCTCACCTCATCAAAAAACAATGTGCCCAGACGCGCAGTCTTCGTCTTAAAGGCCCACTTCAAACACCTGGGCAATGCGTCTGGTGCCGGAACCTGTGCACAATGTGCACCAAGTCTCGGTAAGGCCTCATATGCCCACACCTGTCGAATAAGACATTGATCAAATTATATTAAATAAAATAAGATTACAGTCATAATCGTGACAAAATTAAGATTCATACCAGTAGAGCCCACACCGGTCCATAGAAATGATAAGACAATCTGGCTTTTTCCTCCGTCTTCTTGAATTTTCTCCTCAGTTCGACCTCAGTAGACGGTACCAAACTCATATAATGCTTCAGGAGACTGAATGCATAAGCTCCCCATGGAAATAAGTTCCATCGATCCCGATCCTCGGCTAAGACCCATACCCAGTCATTTATCATGTGTGTCTGATCATATCCAAAGATCATGGTGTGCAGGAACAGGACATTGGCGACCATGACGTAATCCATGAGGTCATCTCCTAGTGAATAGGTCCTAAACCTCTCAAGTAGGTCCTTCACTCTCAAAGTTGTCTTGTTCAACTCACGGGAATAAAAAGATCTCCTAGAAATCTTATGTGATGCAGACGGATCAAAATCGGATCCTCCGAACTGCAGTCCAGTCACCAGAGCAAACTCACTCGGAGAAAATCTAATATTGGTTTCTCCAACCCGAAACCAAAAATCGTGCTCCTCTGCACCGTCAATAATCACCTCCCTACTCAATAATGCATGTAGAGAATTGTTACAACTGTTTCCCCCCACGAAATCTATCAGATGCCCGAAGCACGACTCTATCCTAAACTGCTCGAATAGTTCGGGCCCACCACTAATCACGTGGAATACTTCCCTAATTACGCTCATATTGTCCTTCCAGTATAAATTGATCCCGCACGTGATGTTCTGTAAACCCTCTCTCCTCCACACCCAATCACGCTATTTTTTAAATAATATATATACAAAAAATTAGAAATAAATAATGCAGTAATAAAACAAATATAATTCAATTAAAACTAATTGGACATGATATAGATATCTACATGCTGAAAATTTACCAATTATTGAGAAGAAGAATTAATTATGACATAAAAATGCAAACACAAATAATTATATAAAAAAAAAGAACAAATCTCGTGACAATATATTGTCACGAGATCAGATTTCGTGACAATATATTGTCACGAGATTTGTTCTCGTGTAAATAATTCAACACGATTTCCTATTCGCGAGAATATATTGACACGATTTTTTTTATTCTGAACATATACATTTCGAGAGAAAAATTCTCACGAAACTGATCTCGTGACTATATATAGTCCCGAAATTTCTTCTCGTGTGCATATATACTCACGAGATCAATTTCGTGAGAATTTTTCTCACGATATCAACAAATTTTCAGAAATTGACATTACATAATTTTATGAATCCAAAGCCACCAAATTCAACCGATTTCACAGTAATCTACAACACAAAACTAATGCCCTAAAATTCGAACATATTAGCCTATTTAAATTGACGAAAATGCACAACATAAATGTCAAAACTCTTAATTGCTCATCATAAATCATTAAATCGTTGGAATTTAGTTTCTAACCTGTTGAAATTCGACAGCCCAAGCCTCCAAATTATCCATGCCGTCGACGAGATTCACGTGAGTGTTTGCCTGCCTTTCGCTAAAATTATTCGATCTCTTTTCGTGAGTTTTTCACCCTTGATTTCGTGTGTATATTGGGCAGAATTCGTGAGTATTTTGGTCTGTTTCCTTAAGATTTTTTTCGTGAGAATTTGGAGATCAAAATTTGGTTACTGTCGTGAAAAAATGAGAGCAGGTTTTGGTTGTTACTGTCGTGAGAAAATGGTTGTCGATCTGCTATTTTGGTTTTTTATGTTTTATGTCAGATAATGAATTTGAAATAAAGTAGTCAAAAAGGAATATTTGACTTGGGCCCACCATTGAGTGAGGGTATTTAAGAGATTGTGAAAGAGATTGAATAAAAAAGCATGAGTTATTCAACTTGGCTAAAAAAGCATTTACTATTTGGTTTTTGAATACTTGTATCCATTTACACATATTTATTTCCATTTAAGATGTTAATTGTTTCTAATGCTAATTTAAAAATATTCTACATTCTAATTTTTATTTGCATTTAAGATTTTATCTTCTAACTTTTATTCACATTTAAGATCTTTATTTAAGATTTTTTGGTTACCCGGTTACCCCCATTTTATCATCATATTTCTTTTCATTTAATATATCAATAGCTGACAATGCTAATTTTATTTAAAGTCAATATATATTTAACTATGATTGATCTTTACTTTTAATTTTTTAATTATTATAAAATAAAATAGTACCGAGTATGGCATGAGAGACATACTAATTATGGATCAAAGAAGAACAATATTCATAAACAAACTCATCAAATATCCATATATTGATATTTTGTTGTTGGTGTAGTAACATCAACATCATCCATCCTGCATATATAAATTATGGAAAAGTAGCTTTATATTGATTCAGGATCATCTACTAATTTATAGTGAATTTCAAGAATAACACAAGCATGTGAGGTGATCAAAGCTTTAGTAACAACATACGAGATAACTTGTGAAAGACATTCTTGATAGAAAATTGATTCAAGCAGTGGACAGAGGATGCAAGAAGATGAATCAGATGAGTTTGAAATTTTATCTTCAAATTTGAGTAGGCATTAATAATGTAATGATTTTTTAAGGTACCATACTACCATATATCACCGGTTCACCACACATTCATTTTTAACCCTACCTTAATTAAGACTTCTCCCCTATCTTCTCTTTTCTGTGGTAGGAGGCTGAGGCATCAGACAATATTATATATAACGAATGATGATGATGATGATGATTGTTGATGATGAATTAATCCGAAAGAAACTAGTAATATAGATATATATGTACCATGTTGAAACACTTTATCGTTTCAAAATTAATTGAACAAGTTTTTTAGTGTTCATGGTCACAGCATTCTAGTCATGTTGGTCAATTCTTGGTTCACTTATGAAATCTTCATCAATGTTTTCACGATTCGATTAAGTAGACTATCCAATCAGTATATTAAATTAGTTGATTCATACGGATAGATGTAATATTTTTGGTGTACAGGGTGTAAGATTGGTTCAACTCCACATAATAAATGTCATTTTTCTACTACATGGATAGAAAAATAACACTCTCAATTTCACAAGTTAGTTGATGTTTTAGATATTTTCACTATTTCTTCCAATTTTATCTCCTACATAATAACTTACATTTGATGGATGAAATTTCTTCCATAAAATTTGATAGAGAGAGAAGAGATATATTTGTCTATTTTTTTACTTCTTAATTTTTATTATAAAACATAAAATATAAGTTATTATGAAATTGAGGGAGTAATATATTTTAGGACTAACAGAGGGTCTAGCAAGGGTTCTAGAAAGCAAGAACTTCATGAAGATGATAATTCGACTCAACAATTGAAACAATAATAATCAAAACAAACAAACAAACATAAATTGGAAGAAACAATAAAAAAAAAAAAAAAACATGACTTTATGAAACATAAGTTGTAGCAATTTGCAAGAACTGACGTGAGAAACAAAATTATGTGAGGCTTCAAAATTGTAGGAGCAAACGTCGTGGAAATTTGAGGAGACATCATTGTGTTAAATTTTTTTAATAAATCTAGCATATCAATTTAAAATTCAAGGAAACTAATCAGAATTTCTACTTCCACTAAGGAAAACAATCTCGTAAAGTTGTACCACTTTCCTTGCAATTAGTAATTTTTTTAATTTCCTAAATTCATTAAATTCAAACAAACACATAAATTAAAAAAAAAAGTATCAGATTACTTTCCCTGTCTAGAATTCGTGATAACCAAATGAGGTCTTTAGGTCATCAGACCTCGCCCTTGCGTGCATCTTTTCGAGAAAATAATCTCATGTTTGTCCCTCTACAATTCTTCCTCTCTGGCTTAGCTGTTAGTGCAACTATGGTTCCTTGGGTGTAATGTGGTGATCTCACTACCTTTATCTCTATATGTAGTCTCTCAAACTCTTTCACTACCACCAGTAGTCTCTTGAACTCCCTTACTAGTTCAAAAATATCCCAAACCGGTTTTAGTCTTTCAACTATTAGCATTTGCCACCATATCGGCTTAACCTGGGTGGTAATGGATGATACAATCCTAGTCTTTCACCAACTCCATCCTGATGAAATATATGCATGCAGCCCCATGCAGCGTTCTATGAAGACGTTTGCATGGGATCATAATCCTCTTATCCACATGGCAACATTACCACGACTTTCATGGAGGACCACACACAGCAACCGTCGATCTGAGATGAATTGGATCGAAGCTTGTAGATCGTAGATTCTATTGATATAGCTAGTTCTTCTCCTTGTATAAAAGGAAGAAAACGCAATCTATCTGTAATTGAATTCTGAAGAAATAAAAACTACAGCTTATTCCACTACAAATTCTCTCTATTTTTCGCAACTATCATGCATGATTTTATGTGATTTTACACATCCACCTCCTATATCTCATATTCAAATTTTTCTGTTAAAAAAAAATATTTGAGGCTCTTGTGATCTGCATAAATCTCACACTTTTTCTCGATATAAGTAATGTTTCTACATTTTCTTCTCGTAATCTTCGATCAAGTAAACTTTGTTCCCTTTTTTTAGGACTGGCTCATTGGACTAAAATTAACGATGTAATTTTTCGTCTCTAATATTACTCTCCACTTCCTGCGCCTGTGGGCCTACGTGATATATAATTTGCCTAAGACTGTTGCTCACTGGATTTAAACCCGTGCCTTTCTGAATGTGAATTTTTTTTTTATTTTGAGCTCAACCAACCATGTCAATGTATATTTATGTTATTATTTAAATATAATACACACACATGATTACTATGCTTAATTTTTTATTTCTAAATTAAATAATTAGATTAATAATTATATTTAAATATCCTTTACATACTTTGAAATTATATGTTACTTTTAGAACATTTATTATATTACTTAATTAATTCCTTCTATGCTACGTTGTATCAAAAGATTAATATGAACTTTACTTTATTTAATTAATTTTTTTCTTATTTATTCAAATTACACTTTCCCTTTTTAATGTTAATGTTAAATTATAGTATATTTTTTTATTATCTAGCTTCTTTAATTTTAATTATATTTCAAAGATGGACTTTATGCATTCATTTTATTTATCTTCTTTAATTTGTTTAATTACTACATACTATTATACATGTATCAATGAATATATATATATATATATACGTATTAAAATTTTAATTTATAAGGTTACTATATTATATTAATATTTCATATATTATTATTTTCTAATGTTAATGTTAAACTCTGTCACTAATTAAAATTTAAAAATAATAAACAATATATAATTAGAGAAATAAATTTTAAAAAAAATTAGAGCTTATATACGGAAAATTCCATCTGAATTCCGTCGCTAAAGTAAAAAAATTAAAAATAAAATAAAATTTAACATTTTTCTGTCTAATTAGAGACATAAAATTATCTCTTATCCGTCATTAATTAAAAAAAATAAGAATGGATTAAAATTAGATGTTTAATGATTAATTTTTCAATCTCTAACTTAAAAGACGGAAAAATATGTTGTTAACCCATCGTTAAAAGTCCAGAACTTAATCCATCATTAGTCTTCGAAGATTTAGAGACAGACTATAATTCGTCGTTAATCAGCATTTTTCTCGTATCGTACGTCTTATAATAAATTAAATATTTCTAAAAATCAATTTTTGTTTTTTTTATAGAAAGTAACATGATCTTTTTAATGATTAATTGAAATAAAAACTCTTTAACATTATATTTTGAGAGCTTAAAAATAAAACTATATGTATGCACTTCAATAGTTTAGGCATCTTAGGCCTTGTATTTTTTCATTTACAATTGGAAAATTTCCATTTTTCACTACTTAAAATACATGAAACACATTTATTTTACTCATTTTCAATTTCAGTTTTCACTTTTTCCAATCATATATATATATATAACCTATTCAATCATAAATATATATCATTACAGTGAGACTCATTATTTAAATATTCAATAATTCATCACAACCACACAAATATTTATCTTTTCATCTCAATCACAAATTTCAAATTGAAAATATAATCAAACAAACATATTTCCATTTTCCAAACCTATAACTCTAAACATTAAATCATTCATAATAATAAAATAATTATATTTTTTCAAAAACCAATACACCTTGTAAATTGAACTGGAAGTACTAAAAACTAGAAATTAATGTTGAAAATAAAAACAAACAAGGGCTTAATTTTTCAAAAAGTCATAAATTAAATCATCGTAGTGAGTCAAAATTGTATCGGAACCTATCAATAGTCTTAAATTGGTACTGATATGAGCATTTTAATTTGTCGTAACTATTATGGTATTGCAAGTGTATATAATCGAAATCAGTTATCAGCTGAGCGGTTTTATTAGTATTAAATGTAATCAAATTTAGCTGAGACAGTAAAGATTTAGGTTCTAAGGCTAATTTATAGTGTTTTAATACCTACAAAAACTAGTACTGGTCTCGCTTAATTTATTTTATTCAATTATTTTTTGCATTACTGAGATTGAAGGTTGCATGGGATTTAATCTTAAAACTTCACTGTTCACAAACACGAAGAGAGAGAGAGAGAGAGAGAGAGAGAGAGAGATTTGCAAGGGCATATATATAGATAAATATTATATATAATTTTGTTTGGCCAAGCGTACGTCGCTCGATAATATTATTTTATATGTTCTCTTTTGAAATTTGAAAATTTCCTACATAGATAAAAAATTGATATTAAGCAATCATATTTTTTTTTAAAGTGGTCATCTAACTCTTGTTTTTTTAAGACTTTGTGACGAGGGAACTGCTATTTGTAGTTGCACTCTCAATAACTACGCTCATAGTCACATTCAATAACTTATGGAATCATATATATAAAGGCAAACAACACTAAAAAACTCTTGCACGGTAATAAAATTAAATTAAAATATATTGGTGAAATTTCTTGTATAAGTTGTTTAAACATCATTATCAAAAGATTTACAAACTATATAGAAGGCAATAAATGATAAAAAGGAACTGACGAGGCATGCATCTCTTATAAATTATAATGGATGGATTATTAAAGCTATATAATTGTAGGGTTGATCATCCTTCTTCACTATTTTAATTCAGCAACTAGAGAGACTAGCTAGTACGAAATTATGACGGATCAAATTTAAAGACCTTTGAAATCTCTCTCTCTCCCTCCCTCAAAAGAGGTGGACTCCCGTGCACCCGTTTGATAGATCGCTTCTGTCAGACGGGTGGGCCAACCAATTGGCCCAATCACGTAGAAAAAAAATGGATGATACTTTTTTATTTACATGTGATACTTTTGAATCATAATTTGGTTTTATCGAATATTATAGACGATGTTGCATGAGCTTAGTTTCGGCTAATTATGGAGTATTAACAACCGTTTAATTATGAACATATATGGCGAATATTAGGAAAAAAATTGATTGTACTCAAATTACATACCAAGTGATACTTCTTCTAACATTATATAATACTATTATTTATGGTCAATAGTACTTTGATTTTTCATATTGAATGTTGTAAAAAATGAACATATATAATCTATAACTTGATAAGACATATCGAGTAACACCACCGGAAACTCATTCTCCAAGTTCACCCCCTACTCCATATCAAGGACACCCCCTCACCCCCCTTCCCCCAAAAAAAAACGAACCTCGTCAATACTCCAATGTCTTTTTTATTTTTAGCTCAAGCTTTCTGGTCCAACCGAAGGTTAGACAGTCTGACTTGAAGGTTTGTGCTAAAAATAAAAAAGACATTGAAATATTGTTAAATCCAATCAAATTGATGAATATTGTAACTACAATAACAATTAATTGAGATATTCATTCAACAAAATTGCTTGTAGGAGTCAAATATAAGCATTTTTTACAATATGGTGTGTATAATATGTACAATCTTGAACTTTCACATTTTTCGTAATTGGGTTTTGAATTTTGCTTGGTTAAATTAGGTCTTCAAAAGTTTACATTATACTACTGTAGTCGATCATTACAATTTTATTTGAGTCAGTTGATTCTTTGTACTTGATGTTAAGCTATTATTAGTGTTAGGATTGATGTTTATCCCTATGTTGATTTATTGATAATATATACTTTTCCTAGTTTTTTTAGATATTTAATATATTTGAATTCAATACATTTTAGATAATCTTGATATACACGTGATATTTGATTTGATAATAATAGAAGGGTTAGAAAATATTGATATGGTAGAGTTTGATATTGTATATGAATGTTTCTTTGTTGATAATCTTGCTTGTTTCCAATTTTTTTTTTTTTTTTTTTTTTTTTTTTTTTTTTTTTTGTAGTGAGGAAGAACATGAATTTGGTACTTTATTAAAATCCTACAACACATCTATAAAAGGAGGCTCAATGTTTCAGATAATAAAGGAGGCTCAACGCATCTCTAAAGAAATGTTTGCTGCTGCAGACTTCAATGTTGTTATGAGTGTTAGGGTCTTTTGTTCAACAACTCATACTTTGTCTTTTGCATCTAAAGTTTTTAGAGTATAGTTTGTTTAAAGTTGTTGAGTTTTAGTATTCTGTCTACACTCATAACACTTTTGTATTTAGCTAGATTCATGTGCTTGAAGAGAAAACATATTTAAGGAAAGTTTCTTCACTCTGTATATTTTTGTAATTCGCTTGTATTTAGTGAAATTTTCGTGACTGTGTTACAAATACACATTGTTCGTACATTTTTAAATTTTTGTTGCATGTTGAATTTGAGTTTTTTTTTTTTTTTATATATATTGAACTCAATATTGCTCTGTTCATATTCTGCACGTTTTTTCAGCAAAATTACACCTAAATTTGTTTGTAATTGTTGGTTACCACAGTCATACCCAATTTTGTCAATTAATCATCCAATAATTATCTCCGTTGGAGCTTAATTATCAGTCCCATAACATAATACAAATTTAAAGATCAATCCTACAACATAATGCATAATTTAAGGACCAATTACAAAATTTTAAAACTAATAAGGGATGTATTCATGCCCTTATTGGGTTTACTTGAATCGAATAAAATTATCCTTTTCAAAACCAAACAATACCAACCACCAAAACTAGAAACCAACCCCACTGCCTGCCTACAAGCACAACCAAATTTACTTTAGTAGATGAGTACATATTACGGTAGAGTACATTTTGCTACTATAAAAAAGTAATAGGGGAAAACACAAAGAATAAAGCTCTTTGTTAATTTTTAATGTCTTTTAGTAACCCAAATAAAAATAAAAATAAAAAATGATAATGTTAATGCTTTTTGAGCAATCTTGCCGATCGCTTGAGAAAGGCGCTACGGTTGTTGTTTGGTATCACCTTTCACTTCCCATTTAGTCTTTGCCCTCTCATTTTCATTATAATTTCATGATTTTAAAATTCTACCCACCACAAACAAATTGGTGATCAACTTATTTACAAGAAGTTGAATCTTATCCTTGATACTCTATTATAAATGCCCTTTATTTTTTACTCTTCATATAATGAATACACGTGTGTGTATATTAAATAAATTGATAAAATTCAGAACCAAACTCCCTCATATTTTTTTAAAAATGCACAACTTTCCCCTTTTAAAATTTTGAACAAAAAAGACTCTTATTTACTTAGGGGGGTGTATTCAATTAGGATTTCGTTGGATTTCGTTGGACTTTAAAATGTCCATGGATTTCTATGGATTTTTAAATCCATAGACTCCACATGGAGTCTCCCAAAACTCCACATGGAGTCTCCCAACTCCACGCAGAGTCTGGCGGATTTCGTGTATGGATTTCGGACGATTTTGAACGATTTCAATGGATTTCAAATCCATCTCGCCAGCGCTCGTTGGAACACAACGATCGGTGGACCCGGAAAAAAATTGAACCCAGCGACCGCTTGAATTGAGCGGCCGCTGGGAAGTCGAGTCGAGAGAACCCAGCGACCGCTGGAAGCCATGCATTTGGCACCCAGCGGCCGCTGGGGAGTCATCCTCAGCGAAGCCAGCGGCCGCTGGCTTCGGGTGACCGCTGGGGGGTCCCAATTTCGTGTACCCACCGGCCGCTGGGTCACAACGCTCCCCGGGTTTTCCAAATCCATCGAAATCTCGTGTCTAGAGGTCGGATTTCATCCTTCATAATTTTCATGTGAAATCCATCCGAAATCCAACGAAATCAATGACTTTTTAAAGTCCGTGGATTGTTGAATACCTCAAAATTTTGATGGACTTTTAAAAGTCGTGATTGAATACACCAGGATTTCATTGGACTTTTAAAAGTCTGGATTGAATACACCAAGATTTCGTTGGATTTTTAAAAGTCTGGATTGAATATACCAGAATTTCGTTGGACTTTTAAAAGTCTGGATTGAATACACCCGGATTTTAAAAGTCCAACGAAATCCAACGAAATCCTAATTGAATACACCCCCCTTAGTTTTTGCCACTTGAATTTTATTTAAAAATGAGGATAGTTTTTCCAAATTTTAAATGGGGAAGCTTTTGCATACTTTTTAACAACACAAGGGGTTTCATACATTCAAAAATATAGGAAAATTTGGTGCATAATTTCGAAAACACAATTGATTTTTGCGCATTTACCCTAAACAATATCATGAGTGTATAAATGGCATTGCGATGGAAAAAATCATTTATAAAAAATAAATCCACTTGGTGAGACTCAATCTTCCTAGCGAATTTTCCCACATTCTTTAAAAACTTGATAATTATTATATATATATTTTAATATAGAGACCATAAAAGTCAAAACCATTAGCTAGTTTAGCCGAACCTATTTAATTACGTACTCAATATAGTTATTATAATTACCATGAATTATGTTGTAGGAATCATTCGAACTCAATAATTAACTCTAAGGATAAAAATTCAATAATTGAATATATCTGTTTTCTCTCCCGCCTTTTAATTATAAATTAAGATAGGCACGAGATGAAATGGTATGGTGGGTTTATCTAAACATAATTCCAATTAAATTATGATTACAGCAAAACAATCTCACTCTTATATATATATATATATATATATATATATATATATATTATCAAATTAAAAAAAAAAAAACCTTAAGTGATTCCACTTATTAACTCTAAGGGAGTATGCTATGTGTACATGTATTATAAAAAAAAATGTATTTAATATTATTGAAAAGGGAAATACATGATGTTTTCTTATAATTAATAGCTCTACTTATTTATCCAGAAGAAAAGGATTGTTAATTTCAAACAATATTAAGGAAAGTGGTATATTAATAAAATGTAAATTTCTTACACATCTATTAAGGAAAATGGGGTTATAATCTTGAAACAAACAAATAAAGAATATAAGACTACAATTATAACACGGAATGAACAAATGACGTCATTATATAAACGAGATAAACAATTATAATAACATGGCAAATAAAAACATATATAGTAAAAACTAAGTAACAAAATGACGTCATTACATATTTCGATAGACAAACATCATCTATAGATGTTCAAATTAAACCCTCAAAACTAAAAATGTTGGCCCCGCCACATAGTTGTCTGCTCCTCCTTGGATTTTTCTAATTACAAATTTAAAAGAACTGAGTCAACTTGATCACCATTCAACTTTGAAAATTTATTAAATTCTTTTCCCATACATTTCTATATCTAAAACAATCAACATCCAATTCTTATTCTGCACAACCACACTTAATTACTCATGCAATCCCAAATTCAATTGTATAAAACGATACAGGTCACCAATATGTTACACAATTTCAATGGCTTACCTTTTTTTTCTAATACAAGTACTTTTCACTTGAAATCTTTACTTGAAAAGTCACCAGCCTGCAAAGCAGCTGAGAAAAACTCACCCAAGAATTTGATCAGCATCCCACCTTTTGAACCATGCAAATTAATCTGAAAGTAGTTATTTTCTTGGTTTTTTTGGGTTCATTTTTAGTCGATAGAAGGCCCTTTTGAAATAGTCCTGCAATTTATCTCTTTTCTTTGTAATTCTACTCATAATTTTTTTCTTAAAAAAAATTGTCTGAATTTTAAATTTCTGCGATTTCTTCGTTTGTGGGCTGGATTGAGTCAACTCGGTATGTGATTGGGGTGCTTCGTACTCTACTACGCCTACGCTTCTCTGATGTGATCAGTTGAAGAAAAGTTGCGAGTTTATTGTGTTAGTTTCTGATGAAAATGAAACAGTTTCTCAGAGCTAAAAGTCGTCTCTTGGAGGCATCACTGATATGCTGCCTTCATCTGCTCAATCTAAATTCTTGCTGCTCCCTCAATGATGAAGGTATTTTTTTTATATTGATCGAATTTGTTGGTGTTCCTCTCTCTCTCTCTCTCTTGAATTTTTTGGTTGATGAAACAGTTACTGGATTGTTTTATTTGAATTTGGTGCATGTTTAGGTGTGGCTTTACTGAGGCTTAAAGAGAGAGTGAGCAGTGATCCACATGGAGCTTTGTCGAGTTGGATTGATGAAATTGGAGTTGAAACCCCCTGTTGTTGGTTTGGAGTTGAGTGTTCAGAAGGGCATGTTACAGCCTTGTAAGTTTGACAATTTTCCGAATTGCTTGTGTTTCTCAGCTACCAATTACTTATTCTTGTAATATTCCTATATTGAAAAAATGAATTCCTTCTTGATTGTTATTAGACGTTTTTCTTTGCCCGTGTCATGTTTTTATGATTGGATATACATCCATGAGTTGCACAAAAGGAAAAGAAGTTGAACCTCCTTTTCAGTGCTAATGGTTACTGTTAGTTTGGAGAGAGGCAAGGGTGGAAGAGTAGATTACGAGATGCTATGTTTGGAGAGTTGAGTTCACACGGTTAAGATCAAGTTTTGTTATATGGTGGGTAGGAAGTAGGAACCATTGGCTTCATTCAGACAAAGATTATGTATCTTCTAGAATACTGATCGTATTAAATGGCTGGAGCATAACACGGTCTTGCAACGTTGCATAATGAGATACAACCCATGCATCATAGAGTAGACATAAGTTAGCAATTCTTGGCAAACATTGGCTTCTTGAAGATCCATTTTGTGGAGATTGTGTAGACTACCGGTGACATGGCAGTCTCAAGCTGTAGTGATGCAGAGATGAAATTAGTGCCTCCAAGTCTTGATTTTTTTTCTAGTGGTCTACTGAAAGTTCTCATTTTTGTCCAAAGACGCCTCTGATCTGATCGTAGAATTGATTATGTGTATATGCTAACTGCCTGTTCTAGTAGTTGTAGGTTACCTAACATCCCGTCTTTGCTTTGGAGTGAGTCTTCCTCCCATCAGCACACTTCCACATATGAAACAGAATAGAAACTAAGCCGCAATGCTTATTTTGGTTCATCTTATTTCGGACTAATATTTTTTCTTGTTACAAGATGAATCTGAAATGCAAGTGCTTATGGGACGTGATTTTTCTATTATAAACAAGAGGTAGATTCGTGAAGTGGCAAGTACTCTTTACTTGCCATTGACAAGATCATCAAGTACACCAGGATCTCTACCTTGTCCAGAACCCATTAAAATTTGTTTTTCTTTTCCTTTTAGAACTGGCAGTTTCATATTCTTGGAAACTTTAAAGGTTTCATTTAGAGTACTCAAATATATCTTCGGTGCAAATTTGTGACAACTTTTTTGATCTATTACACAATATAGCATTCCTGATACATTCGGAACATAATGCACAGAGTGAGTATTCATAGTTATAATCTGCAGGAACCTGAAAGATCTGTGTCTCAGAGGTACTCTGGCTCCTGAAATCGGGAACCTGGTTCACGTAAAATTTATGTAAGATTCTAAACTGATTGCTGTTATATCACCTTCAGTCATGTGTTACTGCTATGTCCGGCTTTTGTTTTTTCTTTTTTCCAACTTTTGATTTCTAACTCCTGTTAACTGAAAGCTGTTGACAGAATTCTGCGCAACAATTCTTTTTCGGGTGAAATCCCTGAAGAGTTTGCAAATTTGAAACAAATGCAAGTATTAGACCTTGGATATAACAACTTCAGTGGACAAGTTCCAGTTCATCTTGGCAATTATTTCTCAACACCGATCCTGTAAGTTTGGAAATGAACTTGCTTTATGCTCAGACCAAAAAAAAAAAAGAAGAAAAGAAGTATTTTTGTGATCTTGATATTATGTACTATTCCTGTAATGCAGTTTACTCGACAACAATGAGCTGCTTAGTAGCAGATTTCATGAAGTTTACAAACTGCAAAAGGTATCTGAAGTTCAAGTTAGTGAGGACCTACTATCCAAAACCACAACGACATCCTCTAGCAACGGACTAGTAATTTCTCAGTAAGTCTTCTCCAGTTTGGTGTTCATTTTCTTAAAGATAGATCTAGAGTACTGATAATTGAGGCACTCGTACGAGGATTTGGTAAATCATTGAGATATGCATAGTTCCTAAAAATGCTATTAGTAAGTCCTTAATGAATGTATAGTGTTTTTACTTTCAGATACATTGCCTTCGATAGATTATTACTATACAAAAATATTGATTTGTCTGGACTTTCCTCTGGACTATCCGACACTTACATTGCTAGAGATTCCTTTCAAAGTTAAAATGATTCGAATTTTTGTCTGTGGATTGTTTTCAGCTGTTTCTGGTACTTGGAAGACCTGGTTCTTTTTACAGAGAAAATAGTATGTTTATTTGCCTCAGTTCAGAAGATTATGTCAGCTTTTCACTACTATATCACATAATCGAACAGACTACATTGATTTACTGCATAGTGATTTATTTGAAAAAGATTGAAGTCACAGTATTTATTTTACTCAAGATTGGGTCTCCACGAGACATTGTTTTTTTGTCTCACTTCAGAAGACTTGCTTTCTTCTCAGCTTCTTATAAGTTATGAGAGAATCAAATTACATCAAATTTTGATAGACATTTAGGAAAACAGAAAATGGATATGAGAAACAAGAACTTTGTTTCTCCTTCTCTTTGTTGCATGAGCTTGTCGTTTTAGTTGGCATTCAGAGGTTTTCCATTTTGATTTTGTGCAAGTTCATGAATTTCATTACCCTAACAGGACCTCAGACAAAACTAGTTATGTTGCACATCGAAAACTGTCTCAAGATTCTCCTTTTTGGCCAAGAGAAGACTTTTTCTGGTTTCCTCCTCCACCCCCAGAATCCGGACAAGATCCACCACCTACTCCAGATCCAATTCCAGTTCCAGTTCCAGATTCAGATGTGCCTCCATCTCCTTCACCGTTAGCATCAGCGCCTCTGCCATCTCCTAATACACCTATTCCTCCATCTTTTCCGTCTACCCCAGCTGAAGCACCTAGCAAACCACGTATAACTTCTAGTAAGCATCATCATCGCCTTCTGATAGTGTCTGCTGCTGCTGGAGGTCCTGTGTTACTTCTCTTGATAATCGGCATCTACGTCTGGCGAAGTGGTAAGGTTTCTACTGTCAAGCCCTGGAAAACAGGATTAAGTGGACAACTGCAGAGAGCATTTATAACTGGTAATTCTTACTACTATGCTTCCACATTTTTACCTTTGTACTGGCCCAGGTAGGTGCCATGCATGAAGCATCTATACCTTACAAATTCTATCTTTTCTGTCAGATACTGTAGAAGCCTGTTTTTTTTTTTTTTTTCGAGGTGTGTGTGTGTGTTGAATTCACTTACTCTCTTCCAATCTAAAAGAGCTGTTCGCTTGGAATTTGGAAACACAAATTGCCTTTTAAGCCTTTTATTTGTGTTGTGGTCTTCAATCAATTAACATTTTGATGTGCTAACACATAGTTGGGATTAAAGAAGTGGCTTGAGAGGTTTACATAAGTACAGATTTATGTATCATGCATAAGGAGGAAACGTTTAAGGGATAAAACTAAATAACCAATTCATTAAACATCATCTGTCATATCAATCGGTTGCGTGCTTTTGTTAACTATTATTTCATCTCAGGGGTCCCAAAGCTTAAGAGATCTGAACTTGAGGCCGCATGTGAAGATTTTAGCAATGTGATTGGCTCAGCATCATTATGTACTTTATATAAGGGTACATTGTCAAGTGGAGTTGAGATAGCAGTGGCGTCTATTGCAGTGGCGTCTGCAAAGGACTGGTCGAACAGTATGGAAGCCCAGTTCAGGAAGAAGGTGCCTTTTTTTATACAGTACGTTTCATGTAAAATTCAATATTTGATCGGCGTTGAACAATTAGAGAATCTGCAACTTTTGGAAATTTGAATTTTGAAGAATGAAAAGCATATATCACTTGATTTAATCACATAACAAACACATGAAAGTTACACTAATCTCCATGAATCTCGGAACATCTATTTCCAGATTGAACCGCATACCATAATATATACATTGGTGACATGATGCCTTTTTTTTTCTTTTTTCCCTTTCTTCTTTAATTTGATTTTGATGCATTAATGGTGTCAGGTTGACACTTTATCAAAAGTGAATCACAAGAATTTTGTCAGCTTACTCGGATACTGTGTGCAAGAGGAGCCTTTCACTAGGATGATGGTTTTCGAGTATGCTCCAAATGGAACTCTGTTTGAGCATCTGCACAGTGAGTATTTTCTATAATGAACTCTACCACTCTTCTGTACGATATCGTCTTTGAACATTGGCACTTTGGATCATTTGTGATGTTTTGCTTTATATGAACAGTCTATAAGAATTAAATATACCCTCCGGTCTATAAGAACTCAAATGATAATCTAACTTCGTTTGTTTTTCGGCTGATTACAATCTATTACTGAAATACATGCGTAGATCAAAATGTGACTGAAGTTTGTTTCTCCATCTTTGGTTGCTAGAGTTTCTATGGTCTTCCTCTAAAAGATAGTGAAATTTCAGTCTGAGCTGCTTTAGTCCTTTTCATATGTATCCCAACATATGGTTGCGCATTTTCTAATAATGATGCACATTGTATTCTTTAATAGTTTGTACATGCCATGCAAGGGAAAATAAATGATCATGTTTGCATCAATTCAAAGCTACAAAAAGGTTTTATGCGAGTAAAAGGTCCATTCGAGCACCTTATGACTATGTCATAATTGATCAAAACACTTCTTCCTGATCAACTTCCAGATCATAATTGCTCCTATGATTGTGACATATGAGAAATGTTTTGATCATTTGATCCGAATTCCACTATGTTTTGGCATTTGATGTTGAATGTTTTTATTGGATTCTACAGTAAGAGAAGCCGAACACTTGGACTGGCCAATGCGAATGAGAATAGCAATGGGCACGGCCTATTGCCTCGAGCACATGCACCAAATGATCCCTCCATTCATCCACAGAAACTTCAAGTCCTCAGCCGTGTGTTTGACTGAAGATTATGCAGCAAAAATCTCAGATTTTGGCTTCTCAGATGAACGGTCATCCCCACCCGAGAGGGAGCCAGACGCGCAAAGTAATGTTTACAGCTTTGGCGTAGTGCTATATGAGATGATAACAGGCAAACTCCCGTACACAGCAGGTAGTGATTCTCCTGAAGACTGGGCATCAGATTATCTTACCGGGGCACAACATCTTAGAGACATGGTCGACCCAACTTTGGAAACGTATGGCAAAGATCAACTTCAACAGATTGGTCACGTGATAAGATCATGTACTAATCCAGACCCGAGACAGAGACCGACTATGAAACAAGTTTGCGCGCAATTGAAGGAGATAACGGGGATAGAACCCGAAGTAGCTGTGCCAAAGTTGTCGCCTCTCTGGTGGGCAGAACTCGAGATTCAGTCAACAGAGGCCACCTAAATGTGTGAATAGCTGGAACTGTTTAAGTATTTGAGCCTTTTCTGTCTCATTGTACATTTCTTGAATGTGGAAGAATTTTTTCCTGCTGTTTTGCTAGCAATATGTAGTAAGATGGGAGGTTGTAAATAGATATAGAGAGGAACATATTTTTGTGAATTTTCATAATTATACTCTGCATGATGATTATAATGTAATAAACGAATCTACCCCTCAAAGATTGATTATTACGTAGAAAATGTAAGTTACCTAGTGTAAGGATATAGGATCAAAAAATTTATATTAGAAAGTGGAATATAGTATGTAAATTGATGTTTGATACTTTCTATATTCTAGTAACTTAATTAGGCACCACGCTCACGTGGGAACTAACTCATATGTAAGAAATAGGAACTAATTATACCTTTCATTTTTTGGTTGATCAATGGTTGAGATTTAATTTATGGGACAACTAAGCAATAAATGTAACTTAATTAAGTAGGCAATAATATATTAGGACCAAATCAAAACAAACTAAAATATAACATACAAAAGCAGTACCACAAAGATTCGAGGAATCTCACATCCAAGTACAATTAATAAAATTACAATAAATAAACATTCAAATACAATAAGACAAGCGATTGAGCATAAGTTGGAAGTTGGTTCTAAAATTGATGGCTTATAGCATCAGCAATGTTGAACGCCTATCTGGTGCAGATTTTATTTCAGTACAAAATTTTTTGACAATTTTAATTCTCAACACCAAATATTACAACGAACAAGAATATTTTTGTAAAGATTTCATTTTGTCTTGTGATTGAAATATAAATATGAGTAATGATTTAGTATTTTTTTTAAAATGATAATTATTCAAAATTAATAGCTATTGATTGTATACTTTCAAAAAATATAATATTAAAAATTATATACTATTAAAAAATTATAACATATAATGATTTCGATCAATATTATAATTATCTTAGAGGATCTAGAAATGATTTGTAATCAATCTATATTTACAAGTTGTTTAATGTTATCTGTACGTAGTGTGTTGTTAAGTTAATTTGTAATAATTTGTAATATGCGCGATTTCATTCTATCCATTATATTTAATTAATTGTGCTTTTTATTGAATTTATTTATTTAGATGATTTATAATTTAAATTAAGTGAATAGATAATTTATAAATTAAATTAAAATATTGAATAATTCATTTAATAATAATTTTAAATAATAAAATAATTCATTAAATGATGTGGAACCCATCAACACCAATTTGGTACAGTAACAAATTATGCCCCAAATTTAGGGCGAGATTTGATGTTTGCACCAATATAGGGTAGGATTTGAGACAACATTGGAGTGAATTCTTACCTCAAATTGGTGTTTTAATCAAAAATTGGAGTTGGTTTTAGACCATACTGATACGAACCCTTTTCGGATCTACCAAAGGAGAAGACTGGTGGAGACAACAGCTAATTAAGTCCGGTTAATTTATATTATTTTATTTATGTTGTTCCCGGTAGGTTATTAATTAAGTGTGGGTTGGGCCTCAGATCTTGGGCCAACCTTAGTCTTATTATTAGTATTTATTATCCATGTTTTAAGGTTGGAAAGTCAGCGACTGTTTAGCTTGGGCGGGATGTTTTCTCCCGAAATTCTTATCTTTTGCTATTCTCTCTAATAGAATCGTTACTACAATCTCTGGGTCAATTCCTAATCTCTATCAAATTGGTCCGACCTGCCGGATGCCCCAAACGAGAATGGACGCACGTGTGGAAACGGTAGAGAAGGGATTGGATTTGATTTGGATAGAACTTTCGTCCATGAAGCAACAAGCAAGCAAAATTGATCATCTGGAAGAGTTACTCATGCGCATCTTATGTGACAAGGCCCCATCACAGACAGCGGAAAAGATCGAGAATACCTCCCCATCATCCATCGCTCAGCCAAATCGGGCTCCGGGAACACCAGAGTTGGCTCAAAAACTAGAATTTCCAATCTTTGATGAAGAGGATCCTATCGGCTGGATTGCGCGAGCTGAACACTACTTTGAGTTAATGATCACGCCGGAGGCGGATAAAATCCAAACAACCCTTGTTGTGATGGAAGGACCCATTATACACTGGGTGCGCTGGACATTAGCCAGGTTACAGGGCATGTCCTGGAGACAATTAACAGTGGAAATACTTCGTCGGTATGGAGGAAGAGCGAGGCACAGTCCCCATGAAGCATTAGCTGTGACTCGACAGACAAGCACTGTAGATAAATATGTGGACCTATTTATTGCTCGAGTCACCCAAATTCCTGACATCACGGATGCAATGTGTATGGGAATATTCCTCGGCGGGTTACAGGATGACATTCGGAAGTGAATCCGTTCTCGAGACACAAAAAATATTTATGAGATCACGCAACTTGCGCGAGAGATTGAAGATGAAATTGGGTCAAGTGAGAGTTCTCGAGGAAGTCAAAACCCATCCCGACAAGTCCAGACTACAGCAATGGTAAACCACATCAATTCGCGACCCTCAAATTTTAGTGGCGCACGAAGCGACATTTCATTACAGAACTAGAACCAGAGTAGCCACGGAACGACAGCCCCAATTAACAACTCCCGACCAACCTACTCGAGTAGACGTCCACCTGAATCCATGGGATCAACACCTGTTGCTCAATCTTGACCCCATCATGTTCGAAATTTATCTCATGCAGAATGGTTGGACTTACGATCTCGAGGCTTGTGTTATAAATGCCACGAAACCTACAACCCACTACATAAATGCCCAAATAGATCTTTGAATGTAATGATTGCAGGTGAGGAGGACATGGAAGAATTGCCAGCTTCGGCGACATCTGTTGCCGAGATTGAGGGGAGTGATGCACCCGAGCAACATCTGCAGCAACTAGAACTTTCTGCCATTGCTGCTGGGGGCTTAGATTCACTTCAAATGATGAAATTATTTGGTCAGGTGGGCTCGAGCAAGGTCCGAGTGATGGTGGATAGTGGAGCAAGTCACTACTTTATCTTTGATCGACTAGTCCGTAAGGCTTCTTTGCAAGTTGATCGCAATTAACGATTCTCTGTTCGACTGGGAAACGGACAACATATACAAGCACAAGGCGTTTGCAAAAATGTCTATGTGGAATTGGGTGTGAATTCTTTCGCTGTCCAAGCCTATGTATTTCCCTTAGGAGGGGTGGATATAATTCTTGGTGTTTTCTGGTGGTCCACACTAGGAGATGTGCGAGCAAACTGGGCACGAATGACCATGGCTTTTAAGTATGAAGGTCATGAAATTCTGCTATAAGGCGATTCGTCACTGAGTAGAAGGGAAATTTCAGCAGCCGTACTTCATAAGTTAACTGATGTAGCTGAATGTTGGGTGGTGTAGGCTAGTGACATTCAACCACGATCATCTGAATAGGGGCCGAACGAACCTCAAATGAGAAATATGTTTGCTGAATTTTTAGACATATTTCAGCTACCCTCACAGCTTCCACCCACTCGAAGCTGTGATCACAGAATTCCCCTTCATCCAGGTACATCTCCTGTCTCTGTTCGACCTTACCGGTATAGCGTGACCCAAAAAGATGAGATGGAGAAATTAGTGGCATAAATGCTTATCCCAGGCATAATTCAACCAAGTAATAGCCCATACTCCAGCCCTGTTCTTCTTGTTCAAAAAAAGGATGACAGTTGGTGATTTTGTGTAGATTATCGGGAACTAAACAAGCATACCGTACCCGATAAAGATCCTAATCTTGTGGTTCAGGAGATGTTAGATGACTTGCATGGGGAGCGGCCTGGTTTAGCATATGTGATTTAAGGGCAGGATACCATTAGATTCGCATCGCGGATGAAGACATCCCAAAGACAGCTTTTCAGACTCATTCAGGTCACTACGAATTCTTAGTGATGCCATTTGGCCTCATCATCGCCCCAGCGACATTTCAAGGCACTATGAATGATATCTTTTGACCTTACCTGCGAAAGTTTGTCTTGGTTTTCTTTGACGATATCCTCGTATATAGCCCTTCTTTGCATGAACACTTGGATCATCTTCGATAAGTGTTAGAGGCCCTAAGGACATACTCATTTGTTACAAATGAGAAGAAGTGCTCCTTCAGGCAATGATCAATTGAATATCTGGGTCATATCATATCCAGTTCGGGAGTTCAAATGGACCCGAGTAAAATTACTTATGTACTCCAGTGGCCTATGCCTCGTACCATACACAGCTTTCGGGGGTTCCTTGGCCTCATGGGGTATTATCGACACTTCATCAAGGACTATGGCAAGATTATCCAACCACTTACTGAACTTCTAAAGAAAGAGGCTGCAGCTGGTTTTGTTTGGACCGTCGATGCACAAAAATCATTCCAAACACTGCGCACGGATCACTGCCCCAGTACTCGCCATGCCTGATTTCACAAAGCCTTTTATCATTGAGTGTGATGCATCTAGTAGAGGGCTTGGCACCGTTCTAATGCAAGAGAGACATCCAATAACATATTTTAGCAAGGGATTGAAGGATCGCAATCTTACAAAATCAGCTTATGAGAAAGAGTTGATGGCATTAGTCTTGGCTATCCAACACTGGAGGCCGTACTTAATTGGATGACATTTTATAGTCCGATCTGATTAGCGCAGTCTACGGCACATACTTCATCAGACAATTTCAACACCATCTCAACAGTATTGGCTTGCCAAATTAATGGGCTATGATTTTGAAGTGGAATACAAACCAGGAGTCACCAATACCACGGCTGACGCCCTATCTTGACAGGGTGAGAACGGTGAGCTTGCAGCCGTATCCCTTCCCTAATAGCTCGACTGGGCCAAGTTGCACCGTGAGGTGCGTAGTGATCCGGGGTTAAGCAAGGTGATCCAGGCTATTGAATCTCAGGCTGACCCATCAGACCCCTATGCATTAGTCAATGGTGTTCTCTTTCACAAGGGTCGAATTGCTCTGCCTAAGTCTTCCCCTTGGATTCCATAGTTACTGAAAGAATTTCATTCATCCCCAACTGGGGGCCATACCAGCGCATATCAAACTTATAGACGTTTGGTGGCAAATGTGTGCTGGCCTGGAATGATGAAACAGATAACTCAATTTGTTGCCGCCTGCTTGGAGTGTTAAAAGCATAAATAACACACTTGCTCCAACCGGCCTCCTGCAACCACTCTTGATCCCAACACGAGTATGGGACAACATTAGTATGGATTTCATTACTTGGTTGCCCTGTTTACAGAATATTGACTGCACCTTAGTAGTGGTGGATCGGTTTTCGAAGTATTCCCATTTCTTGAGGTTGAAACATCCTTTCACGGCTCATCAGGTTGCCACTGTGTTTGCCCATGAAATAGTTCGCCTCCATGGTGTGCCTCAGTCAATCGTATCTGATCAGGACCCAATTTTTATCACCTCCTTCTGGTTTGAATTATTCAATGCCATGGGTACTAAGTTGCGTCTGAGTTCTGCCTACCATCCTGAAACTGATGGGAAAACAGAAGTTATGAACCGGTGCCTGGAGACCTATTTGCGTTGCTTCGCTTCAGAGCAACCCCAGGGATGGAGTCAATGGCTTTCTTGGGCTGAGTATTGCTTTAATACTAGTTTTCATTCAGCGGCGGGCCAAACTCCCTTCCAAGCTGTATATGGCACACCCCCGCCAACACTTCTACAATTTCTGCCCGGTGAATTTTGGGTCCGAGCTGTTGCTGATGAGTTAGCAGCACGCAATGACATGCTTCGTCAATTACGTTTCCACTTGGAACGTGCGCAGCACCGCATGGTTCGCTCAGCCAACGCAAGCCACCGTGAAGTTGTTTTTCAAATGGGCGACAAGGTTCTGATTAAATTACAGCCTCATCGACAGTGTACCTTATTTAAGCAGACCAATCCCAAACTAGCACCACGTTTCTTTGGGCCTTTTGAGATCATGCAGCGTCTTGGGCCTATCGCATATCGATTAAAACTTCCTGTAGAAGCTCGCATAGACCTTGTATTCCATGTTTCCCAGCTCAAACCACTAAAAGGTGATCACATTACTATGCCAGCCCTACCACCTGAGTTAATATTTGAGGAGCCAACATTTGAGCCCGAACAGATTCTCCAGCACTAAGAGATCCAACATGATACAGTTCGTGTAGCTCAGCTCCTGGTCAAACGGAAGGACCAGAATGCTGATGACGCAACTTGGGTGGACGAAGGAGATTTTCGAGCTCAGTTTTCCCATTTTAGCCTTGGGGACAAGGCTATTCCGATGAGAGGACGAATTGATACGAACCATTATAGGGTCTACCAAAGGAGAAGACTAGTGAAGATAGCAACTAATTAAGTCCAGTTAATTTATGTTATTTTATTTATGTTGTTGCCAGTGGGTTATTAATTACGTGTGGGTTGGGCCTCAGATCTTGGGCCAACCTTAGTCTTATTATTTTGTTGTCGAAGGTAACCCGCAGCCGCTACCGAGGTGCGCACTGGGTAAATCCCGCCCCTGTGTAATAGCCTGCAAACCACACAGGGGAGGTAAACCACACTTAGCAAGTTAAGTGTAACAGACTCACACCTAGTAGTGTTGGTGGGATTCGAACTTGAGACCTTTGGCCTCAAGATATCACCACTCCACCACTAGGCAACCTTAGTCTTATTATTAGTATTTATTATCTATGTTTTAGGCTTTAGATCATCAGAAAAGATCATTGGAAAGTCAGCGGCTGTTTAGCTTGGGCGGGATGTTTTCTTCCGAAGTTCTTATCTTTTGCTATTCTGTCTAATAGAATCTTTACTACAATCTCTGGATCAATTCCTAATCTCTATCACATACATTCTTGTTGTATTGTGAATATGCAAGATGTACTGATTTTAGTGTTTGGAAATGAAAGCAATGATATTTTACTATAACATTTGAGGTTTTGATTAAAATATTTTAAATGTTCATGTCAAGGCTAATCAAATTGTAAAAGCACCTAAAGACAAGTCGAAGTAAGCAAAAAAAAACATGTAACAAGAATCAATTGTAAAGCTATGCTACGCATTAGGAGAGAAACTCAAACAAGACATTGTTGAAAAGTGTTTAAATTTGTCAACATTCATAATCATGAATTAGTGGCTTCTTATCAGAGTTATTTGTTACGATCTGCACAACAAATGTCTCATGAAACAAAAGCAGTCTTGGAAGCATTGAACTAGATTGTATTTAAGTGAGTCGGGTGTAGATTTATGGGAAACGAGTTAGAGGATCTACAAAATATTAAATTTACTAGGAAAGATGCATACGCCTAGTTGAATAGTCTTAAAAAGAGACAAAGGTTGAAAATGGTATGCGAATGCGCTTCTTAATTTTTCATTTGTAAGGCTAACAACGAAGCATTTTTCTTTTGGAATGTTCAGTTTGATGATGATATGAGATTGATGGACTATTTTTTCAAGGACTCTAAATGTAGCACGATCATGAGTTATTCAGTGATGTGTTATCGATTAACACAACATATCTGACCAACAAATATAATTTGATTTGTGCTCCATTTTTTAGTAACAATCATTATACGAATAATATCATGTTTGGAATGAGATTTTTCTTTGATGAAATAATTAGTTATTTCCAATGGTTGTTCAAAGAATTCCTTGAATCTATGCATGGAAAAAAGCCTCATGTCATTTTCTCACATCAATACAGGTTATGATGAATGACATTGACTCAACATTTTCAAATGTACATCATCGTTTGTGTCAGTAGAATATCAACCAAAATACTTTATCTCATTTTGTAAATTTGAACAACGATGCATTTAAAAAGTCATGGCATGAATGGACAAATCGAAAAACAACACAAATTCAAGAGAACCGATGGGTTAAAAGAAAAATTTGAGGACACTCATTGTATTTGGATGCATGGAAATATTGTAAATGATAATATGTTGTTGAATTATGCAATTAAGGTTTACACACGTACTGTGTATAAGTCTTTTGAATTTGAGGTTGCACGTTCAATGAACATTGTTATATACGAGCATCCTTCAAACTACAAACATGAGAACCTAACATTTAGCATAATATCGTGTGTTGTTGGTTCATGTAAGAGGTGTGTTCATTTTAATAACTTATCACATCATGCTAGTTGTACTTGTCGGAAGTGAGAGTTGAAATGTATTTTTTGCGCCTAAAGATGTACTCCATAATGAATGTGAAAACTCTGCCAGAATCATACATCATACATCTTGAAGAGATGTATCATGCTTCAATTTTAATAAAATAATAAACAATAACAATAATAAAGGGAACGTCACTTTATATAATAGATAAAATATTTATTCAAAGTTTTTCAATGGAAATAGTAAAAAATAAAATATAATTATTTTATTTTCTTGATGACCATCATCTCACCACGAGCGCACATTGCCCAACATCAACCTGGAAATGAATAATAGTTTGGGGTGAGTACTATTGACTTAGTGGTGACCGCATTCATCCAAGTTATACAATTATAAAAAATTATAATATGAGTAGCCCACAACTAATATATCGAGATATATGTAGCTCGTCAACCAATAATAATTATTGCAACCCATAGGTTAAGAATTGTAAACCTACATAAAAGCATAACAATGATAAATCATAATTGTGTCACATCGTATTCGCCACATTGACTTGAAATTGACTTTGGAAAAATAATAGGATATTAATTAGATCCACACGCCGCCTAATAATATAAATAATTAATTAATAATAAATTATCAGATTATATAAAATAAATAAATAAAAGAATTATGCATAATTCGGTCCACTTGAATTTAATAACTAGTCTGGCTTAGCCCATCTAAATAATAATAATAACATTGGCCCATATAATATTGAAAAAAATTAAACACTTAAAACACTTTCTCTCTCTCCTACTTTTCTTCACAATTCTCAGCCACCACAAAGAAAATAAAAGGGAATTCTCTTCCCTAATCTCTCTCCTACATTATCTCACCAGCTCTCAATTCCTCTCAACCTTACCAATTTAATTCATGAATTCCTTCCAAAACATCTTTGCCACACCCCCAACAAATTTTGAAGTAAACAAAATTTTCTCTATTCACCCCCACACGATAACAACCCCGAAGATCCTCCGCCCCTTTCTCCTTCTACTCTCACCACTGTACCATCGCCGCTGACGACACCCCGTTACTACCGCCGAAGCTCCTCCGCCGAAGTAGAATCCCTCAACTTTCCCAATGAAATACAAAAAAAATCCACACACACTTTTGTATACCTATGAGAGGAAATGCTATTGGTCTTGCTTAGAAGAGTGGTTTTGTTTTTGGTGCGTTTAGAACAAATCATTAAGTCCTTTTATAGTGAAGAAATCGCAGATGAAAGGTTTGGTATTAAATGATATAATTGAATTTGGGATAGTGGAGATGATGGGAGAGGCTCAACAATTCAATGGTTGATCGTTTCAAAAGCTTGAACGGAAAAAAGATGTTTGTTGTTGCTGCTGTAATCTGTACCACGATGAAAAGCTTGAACGGAAAAAAGATGTCTATTGTTGCTGTTGTGATCTGTACCACGATGAAAAAGATGAGGTCTTTGGGCTAGGATCATTGGGCCAAAGTAAAGAATGGATCATGTGGCTAAAATAAATAAATGCATTTGGGCTACAATTTCAATAAATATTTGGGCTCAAATCAATAAATACATATTGGGTTTGGATTTTAAGCTATGAAAATGGATCATCTTTAAATAAAAGGTTTTTAACTTTAAAAGATAAATATAAAAGTCCAAATAGCAACATATAATAATAATAATAATAATAATAATAATAATAATAATAATAATAATAATAATAATGATGATGATGATGATGATGATGTAGGCGCAACTTACAGAAACATAATAAAATAATATAACATGCTTTATAAAAAAAATCATCTTTGTTTTGGAAATAAAATGTAGCAAATGTTATAAAAATTCCGTGTGGGTCGTTACAAAAAGTAGTAAAAATGCAAAACTACAAACATTCATAACCAATGAAGAGTGGAATGAGAAGATGTACCGGGATACATTGTCATTTATGACATTCGTAAAATCAAATTGTGAGAAATGTCTATGACATTTTCCAATCCGCAACGGAGTGTAAAGATGTGTGGAAAGTTATTATGCATAGTTTGCATACATTAAAGTGGTTTTCTTGTTGTGGTGTGTATTCAAATTTAATCAAATTTCATACTTTTTTCATTCGCTTCCCTAAATTTATTACCATAAACATCGGTATCCACAGCAATTTAATGGCGGCAGCAGCAACTCCAGCCTCCTTCTCCAGCAATGGCAGCGGCGATGTGGTGTGGAAATATAAGGGATGGGTGGTTGTTATTTATAGATGGATATTAAGATATCAGGATAGGAGTTTTCGGATATAAAACACTGATAAAACGCTTTTCAATTTTTTTCCTTGCAAACTTTGACTGAACACTTCAAATGCCATACCAGAGTGAGAATCCCCATAGTTGGGATTCTCATCTTACCAGCCGATAAAACACACAGGCGGTCGGACGATAACCCGATGGGCAACGAAAGGTGCCTCCGGTGAGCATCCACTGTGGCTCTGATACCATTGTAGGGTATCAAGGCTCCTGGAGGTTACACCGCTTGATTTCCATCACCGGCAGTCGGTCCATGTGTCCCTCAAGGGATGGAGAGTTAGCTGAAGAAGCTGGAAAAGGCTCAGGGTTCGTTGAACCCAAAGCTCACTCGACACAGTAATCAAATGCACATTGAGATCGGAAAAATAGAGAACGGCAAACCTCACAATCTTAACAGAAAGCTCGAGACTTCCGGTGAGCCCACGACTACCCTTGCTATCCCAGGCTACTCACACGAGGAGACCACAAAGGAATCCAGATGAACTGGGACCGTAAACAAGGCAGTAAGAGCACAGAGCTCACAAGCAAAGCTTGATGCTATGGTTCGCAAGAAGGTGAGCAGAGAAAGCACTCAGAGAGAGAGAGAGAGAGATAGGTTGAAGATATGAATGAACAGTGAATACCCCCACTTCATTAATAGAAGCCTCTAGATAGCTGAAAGGACACTCGGGAATAGTAATAGGTGCGGGTCAAGGCTAGCAATTAATAGAAAGTGGGCCTTAAGCAAATGGGCCAAACAAATGGGCTAGAAATGCCCAACATTATCCACCTTTAGCCATTTGATATGCATTGATCTTCGAATAGAGCTTTGAAGGACTCATCATTGTCTTTTGTTTCTCCCTACAAGGTCACAAAGATAAGAGAGAAACATAACACACAGTTAGGGGAATGTTAACATATAACCAAAGAAAAGAATACATAAACTGTACAAAGAATATAAACAAATTCACAGAGAGCAGGGTTGGAAAGAGTTAACCAAGATCATAGTTTAGGATTCTCTGGCATGAAACAAGTTTATCAACAGGTAGGCACTTAGTTCCCATGTCAGCTGGGTTGAATTCAGTGGGGATTTTAACCAGTTGTATTTCACCTTTTTCCACCACATCTCTAATGAAACGGAACCTCACATCTATGTGTTTTGTTCTATCCTAGAACACTGGGTTTTTACACAACTGAATTGCTGATTAACTATCTGAAAATAAAGTAGGAGAGGAGTTGGCAAAACCAATTTCAGATAGCAAACCATTTAGCCAAATGGCTTCTTTCACAGCCTCAGTAGCTGCAACATATTCATCCTCTGTGGTAGAGAGGGCCACAATATGTTGGAGTTTGGATTTCTAACTAATTCAAGATCCACACAAATTGAATACATAAGATGTGGTAGATTTTCTATTATTTCTGACATTTGCATAGTTAGAATCAACATATCCCACTAATTTCACCCCATCAGAAGACTTAGAAAAAGTCAGGCCATAATTTGAAGTAAACTTCAAATATCTAAGAAACCACTTTAAAGATTCCCAATGTGGCATTCCAGGGTTTGACATGTATCTGCTCAAACAAGAAACAGAATAGGCAATATCTGGTCTGGTGCTGATCAGGAGATATATCACAGAACCAATGACATTTGAATAAGGCACATTAGACATATCATGGATTTCAGAATCAGTCTTAGGAGACTAGTCCTTACTTAGCAAGAAATGAGCAGCTGAGGGCACACTAACAGGCTTAGCCTTCTGCATAGAGAATTTACTCAAAACCTTTTCAACATATGAATTTTGATTCAGAACAAGTGAAAATTGCTTTATGTCTCTATGAATATGCATACCAAGTATTTTCTTAGCATCACCTAGGTCCTTCATGTCAAAATTCTCACATAAACACTTTTGAACATGCTTTATAGTTTTACAACAAGGACTAATAAGAAGCATATCATCAACATAGAGCAGAAGGAACGCAGGGACATGATCATTTTTAAAATACAGACAGTGATCAAAATTGCTCTTTTTGAACTTCAAAGATTGCATGCAAGCATCAAACTTTTTATTCCATTGTCTGGGAGACTGCTTAAGACCATATAATGATTTCTTTAACAGACATACATGATCATGTTTGTTTTTATCAAATAAGCCCTCAGGTTGTTTCATAAAGATTTCATTTTCAAAGTCACCATGCAAGAAAGCAGTTGTAACATCCATTTGTTTCAACTCCCAGTCAAAATGAGCAACAAGAGACAACATAATTCTCATTGTAGTAAATTTCACAACAGGAGCAAAGATCTCATTGTAATAAATCCCCTCATTTGGAGTAAATCCCTTAGCAACCAATATAGCCTTATATCTCATAGAATCAGATTCATGCTTAATTTTATAAAGCCATTTGCATTGAACAACAGAGCACTTAGCAAATTTAGGAAGAAGGATCCAGGTTTTGTTATCATGTAAAGACTTCATTTTTTTTTCATAGCATTAATCCATTTTTCAGAATCTTTAGAGTTTAAAGTAGCTTTATAAGAAATTGGTTCACATGTATTAAGATTATTGAACAAAGTAAAGGCAAGCATTGATAGATGACTGTCAGCAAGCCCAATAAATCTTTGGGGTTGCCTAACAGTTCTTCTTACTCTGTCTCTAGTTAGTTGATAATTCTGAAGAACACTGGGATCTCTCCCTTCTTCAGAATTGTTCAAGTTCTCAACAGGATTATCCTGGAGATCATTAGGATCCCTACCATCTTCAGGATGATCCTCATTATTATTCTCATGCATAATATTAGGCAAAGGCACATCAGCATGCTTATCAAGTTCACTAGGTACATGTAGATGCTCCACCTCACTTGGAGATGTCACAGACATAGGAGTAGGAGAAGATAAACAAGGAAATTCATTTTCATTAAAGATAACATTCCTGCTTATTATGGTTTTAAACCCAGGAACACTCTTATCCCAGAGTCTATAACCCTTTACCCCCTTCTGGATAGCCCAAGAAAACACATTTCCTAGACTTAGGATCCAACTTATCATGCTTTTGGTGAACATAAGTAGCACAACCAAATATTTTCAGGTTTGAGAAATCAACATCTTTATTTGCAACTACAGATTCAGGAATTTTTCCAAGCAAAGGCACAGATGGGGACCTATTTATCAAATAGGCAGCAGTAACAACTGTTTCACCCTAGAATTTTTTAGACAAATCAGAGGATGCAAGCAATCTTCTAACTCTTTCAAGAAGAGTTCTATTCATCCTCTCAGCAATGCCATTTTTGCTGAGGGGTATAGGGGACAGTTTTATGTCTCATAATCCCAAACTCCACACATAGATAATCAATTAAAGAATTGCAAAACTCAAGACCATTATCAGTTCTCAATGTTTTAATCTTTTTTCCAGTTTGATTCTCAATCTGAAGTTTATATGTAGACAGTTTATCATAAATATCAGACTTGTTTTTCATTAAGAAAACCCATACTTTTCTGGAAAAATCATCAATAATTGATAAGAAATACCAATTTCCACCATGTGTATCAACTTTTGCAGGGCCCCAAACATTAGCATGCAAGTATTCAAAAAGACCAGTGCTAGCATGTGATTTATGAGAGTTAGAAACAGGGAATTGAACCCTATGTTGTTTCCCTATCACACAGTTTTCACGGAAAGGCATATCAGAAATGTGATCAGAACCAAAAACACCAGATTTATGCAGCATTTTTAATCTTTTATGACTCATATGCCATAATCTTGCATGCCATAACATGGCTTTATCATTTTGCACAGAGTTAACAATTGAAGGGATTAAATTCAAAGAACTAGCATTGCACACATACAAATTGTGTTGTCTAGGTGCCTTAAACACCACCATAGCCCCTTTCAGAAACTTAATACCATCCACTTCAATCTTAGCAAGCAAACCATCATCAGTTAAGCATGCAACAGATATTAAGTTATATCTCAGATCATCCACTTTAAACAAATTCCACCTATGCCAACCACAAGGCTTTTCTTTTTATTTTCCATGGACACAGAGCCATTTTCAATAGGTTTTAAGTTTGAAAACATGCTTTTACAAGGTCATTTATGAAAAGTACATCCTGTTGGTCCCGGGCGAGTCGATATCAGTTTAGAGGGGGGTGAATAAACTGATTAAAACTTTTTACTTTAAATGCGGAATAACAGGGCCCTTTGACTCGCTTAGCGAAACTTATCTATGCACAAACTTATTGAACAGTTAAGACAGTTTAAGTGCAGCTTGTGTGATATTGTGTGCAGTTCAAAGATATGCAATAACCAAAATAGTACAGCACACAAGCAATTTATAGAGGTTCGAAGTCTCAAACTTCTACGTCCTCTCTTCCTTCCGCAGAAGGGCAACTTTACTATATAACTTGAGTTTCTTTACAAACTATACAATGAAGGACAGTTGGCTGAACCTGGTAACTGCTCACTACCTCAGCGGGTCGACGGCTCACACTTGAAGTCCCTAACTGCTCGCTAGGAAGGTAGGTGCTATTATCGTCTTTACAAGGTTTTAGATCTCTTTCGATCTTCAAGAGGTTAGTCTTGAACAGGGGTTATCAACTGATATGCTCCTTCAATTGAGCTGAGAAGTTGATCGTTGTATAGCTAAAACTGAGAAGACTGCCCTAGCTGGATTGTCAACAGCTGGCTGATTATCTTGACTTTGTGAATTTCTTCTTCTCAGTTGAACTCTTGCAGTTTCTTTCAAATGTTGAACTTGAGCTTGAGTGTGAGGGAGAAAGAAAAGCTCTTGCTTATATATGCAAAAGTTGTGTAGGCGAAGGATTCTTCTTGGTTCTGCTCTTTTTTCTTCTCATGTTTTGAACTCTGATTCACTCGTCTTTTATAAAGGAGTGATTTTATGACCGTTGCGTTCCATTGTCCATTGATCGGTGGCTCTATTGGCTCATCAATAGAGAATGATTGCTTGGAGCTTTTGGTTTGAAGTAGCTGTTACTCTGCCAATCGATCTTCATTGGATATTTAATTCCAGGATCTTTGTTGAAGAATTTATTCCAAGATTCGGCAGTTTGAGCAATAAACTCCAGGGTTCTCTGGCTTCAGTTTTCTTGGCAGCTTTGAGTTCCAGTTGACAGTTCTGGACTTGTCAGCTGAGTTTGACTATTGCTCCAGTTGGCAGTTTTGAGCCCGTCAGCTGAGTTTGGCTATTGCTCCAGTTGGCAGTTTTGAGCTCGTCAGCTGAGTTTGGTTATTGCTCTAGTTGGCAGTTTTGCGCTTATCAGCTGAGTTTGGCTAGCTCGTCAACTGAGTTTGGCTATTGCTCCAGTTGGTCATCAGTTGGATACTTCCAGTCTTCAGTTTAAACTGATCTCTTATCAGTTCCCTTAGTTGACTCTTTTCTCCCTCAGCTTAACTGACTTAGTTGTCAGTTTGTTTCGACTATTCAACTTCTTAACTTCTCAGTTCAGTTGACTTCTGACTGAATGACGTATCCTTCAGCTTGCAGATCATACTCTTGATTGGTTGACTTTGACTTTGCTTGATATCATTTTTGATGATGCTCTGGATTAATCAGCTCCGATCTGCAACTTGAATTTTAGTTAGTTTTTTCACAGATAATTTTGACATCTCATCAAAACCTAATCTAGGGGTTCCTTGATAGTTTTTCCTAACACATCCAGAATCAATTAGCCATTCAGATTCAGAAAGAGAATTATACACAGAGTTCACAAAGGGCTCAAAGAACAAATCAGAGACCATAAGAACATCACCATAATTCTCAGAACCAACAGCAACATTAACATGATTATCACTGGAATTTTCACCTTTTTTCTTGATTTTCTTAGGCTTATCACATTTGTTTTCATAATGACTTGGTTCATTACAATTATAACACTTTCCGTTACCATTTCTAGACTTTGATCCAGGCTTTTTCTTATCAATAGCATAGTTAGGCTTAGATCTTTGAGTTGTTCTTCCCCTAACATGCATAATTTCACCAGAACTTTTACTATTGCTGCTAGACCCATGTTTCATGTCAAGCTCTTTAGATTTAAGGCCATTGGCCACAATATCATAAGTGACAACATCTCTGCCATATCTAATGGCAGATTTGACATCATTGAATTTATCATGTATAGCATTCAAAAGCACAGTAGCAGAATATTTTTCAATGGTATCATCTCCTCCCAATTTCATAGCTTGGATTAATTTGTTGAAATTATCCAGATTAGCATCAATATCTTTAGACATATCAAGCCTGAATTTGAAAAACTTTTAATGATAGAGACTGAAAAGATGTTTGAGTGTACAATTCATTCAATTTTGCCCACAATTCTTTAGCACAAGTAATACCAACAACCTACCTCATCACAGAATCATGCAAACTTAACAAAATTGAAGACCTTGTACTAGCATTCATGTCAAGCCTTTTTTCATCAGTTTCAGTTTTGTCACAACCAAGTAGAAAAACATTATATACTTTCTCTTTTATAAGAATGAATTCCATTTTAGTTTTCCAGATTTGAAAATCACTTTTACCATCAAAAGGGGTAGTGTGATATGCAGAACCCATGACAATCACTCAGAAAGGCACAAGCAGATAGAGATAGCCAAGAAATAGAACAGAAGGAGAAGATAAAACCAAAGCACACTCACAGGCAGTGAGGAATGCCAAGGAGAGCCTAGATTACAAGCAGGTTTACCTGTCATACAAGGATCACTTGGGTCCTTTGTGTGTGAGAAGTGAGTAACACAACACACAGTAAAAAAATAAAGCCAAGAGTGAATAGAGCAGAAGCAGTGAGCCTAGCACAGAGCCAGAAACAAGATACCCAAAATCACAAAGATTCGGACCCATAATTTCAACAAAATCATAGAGATATAGAGAAATTAGGGCAAATACGTGAATCACAGATAATCGAGCGAGGATCACACAGATCTTAGATAATAAGACAGGAATCACACAGATCCAAGCAAGTGGCACCAAAACCCTAACAACTCTAGGGTTTAGAGTATAATACCAGAGTGAGAATCCCTACGGTTGGGATTCTTAGCTTACCAGCTGATAAAACACATAGATGGTCAGATGATAACCTGATGGGTGACGGAAGATGCCTCCGGTGAGCTTTATCCGTAGCTTTGATACCACTGTAGGGTATCAAGGCTCCTGGAGGTTACACTACTTGATTTCCATCATCGGCAGTCGGTCCATGCGTCCCTCAAGGGACGGAGAGTTAACCGGAGAAGCTAGAAAAGGCTCAGGGTTCCTTGAACCCAAAGCTCACTCGACACAGTGGCCAAATACACATCGAGATTGGAAAAATAGAGAACGGTAGACCTCACAACCTTAACGGAAAGCTTGAGACTTTCGACGAGCCCACGACTACCCTTGCTATCCCAGGCTACTCACACGAGGAGACCACAAAGAAATCTAGATGAACTAGAATCGTAAACAAGGTAGTAAGAGCATAGATTTCACGAGCAAAGCTTGATGCTAGGGTTCGCAAGAAGGTGAGCAGAGAAAGCATCCAGAGAGAGAGAGATAGGTTGAAGAGATGAATGAATAGTGAATGCCCCAGCTTCATTAATAGAAGCCTCTAGATAGCCGAAAGGACACTTGGGAATAGTAATGGGTGTGGGTCAAGGCTAGCAATTAATAGAAAGTGGGCCTTCAGCAAACGGGCCAGAAATGCCCAACAGGCATCTCATACGGAAGTAAGATTGTTCGTTGAGTATCTGAAAAGAACGAGAGGTGGTTTATTCTATAGTCCTAAGGATCATAAGATCATTGTGAGAATTAATGTCTGATTCTTAGAAGAAGTCTATGTAATAAATCACAAGCCTGGGAGCAAGATCGTTTTTGAGGAGCTTTGAGAGGGACTTTCGAACCTTACACCACATGTATAAGAAGAGGAACTGCCAATAACTGCACAGCGTGTCACAAAGGTATAAGAAATGCCTCATCATAGTGGTAGGGTTGTACATTAACCTGATAGATTCATTGGTCAGAGAGAATCTTCGGATTTCTCAAGGAGTTTAAATGAATTGGATTACAGAACCTATAGCGAAGCAGTTCAAGATAAAGATACAGTTTCGTGAAAAACTGCAATGGAATATGAGATTAGATCTATAGAACATAATCCAATATGGGAGCTTATAGAACCACCAAATGGGGTAAAAACCCATTTGGTGTAAATGGGCTGATATAGACTTAATTTCACATATTTTTACCTTATCTTTTTTCTCGATTTTAGTACTTTTAGTAGTGTCTAGAGTCGTGTTTCGAACAAAGCGTAACATGGGGAAGAAAAAGCACGTTTGGACATATTATGGGCATAATCAAGTGCCAGCTTGATTAAGCGCATAAAGAGGATCAATCGCTGAAGATTTGACAGTCTATTATGGATTTTGCGCAGAAGTTCAACAACGAATCATTTTCAACTGATGTGGACCCACATGCACAGCAGTTCTGTAGCTTGGGAAGTTCAGCTAGAGGAGAGAGAAGAAGTGGAGGAGGAGAAAGGAGAGAAGAGATAAAGGAGAGAGAAGAGATGGAGCAGCTCATCCCTATAATTTAGGGAACATGGTTGAAGTGGATCTCTCCAACTAAAGCATACTTCTGCATGAGTTGGGTGGGGCCGAATTGTGGCTTTTCAAACAACTATAAATACTAGTTATCTTTTATTTTTGAAGAACAACCAGAAACACACCCTTTAGAACCGCAAAATATAGTTTATTTTTTGTATTTAAGTGTTCTGGAAATTCTACACAGTCGGGGGCTGTTAGGAAAAACTATCAAGAAAATTCCTAATGATGATTTTGATGAAATGTCAAAACATGTAGAAACATTCTCTGAAAAACTGCAAGAGTTTTAAGCTGAAAATAAAAGATTGACCAAAGAAAGATTCCAAAAACAGCTCATCTAAAGCTAGAGTCAACTGCATTGGAGCATGGTCAACCCAGCTGAAATGTAGCGCCCCGATCCCAGAAGAATAGTGACAAGGGACCGGTGTGCTACTGGGGAAAAGGGGGAAGGGGTTGTGCATAAAGACAATTATAGAAATAGGGTAAGTGCCTCAATAATTTAGGCAGCATAACTTCTGTAACTGTAATAGAAACACGCTCTAAGACGTCTTAGAAGGAACTTGAATAAAATACCAATCATCAAAGGGAACTTATCCCGCCAACAATTATAAAGGAACATTATAGATTTATAGCAAAATGCTGAAATTGTAACATGCTTCAAACAACTGAAGACAAGCTATATCAGAGTGAACGGAACAAGCGTAGAGCACAACTCAAGTAAATTGTTTCAAGTACTTAATGGATTTAGAGTATCTAGGATCTCTAAACAACACAAAAAGAGCAAACATATAACAAAAGTCAGCCCTTGCCCCAGTTTCGTCATCATCTAGCCTGCCTCTCAACCTGAAAATATTTAAAAAAGATTTGGGTTGAGTACTAGCGTACCCTGTGGGAAATTTTAATAAACAGTTCAAAATCATTTTATAAATATGAATATCGTATCCACACAAGTATAACAATGGAAAGGTTTCAAATCTCAAAAGCATGCCATGTATACAAAGCTTCTTTTAATCTTACTTGCACGCTCTATCTCAACTGTCCCTTCCTACATTGTCTTAAATTATATACACGTCCTTCAGCCCAGCTGTCTAATAAAGGATAGTGTATACCGTCCCAAAGCTTAAAGGATCCGAACTCGAGTCTAGTTAAGCACTCAATATTTTCGTAGGATACTGGCGAACGCGAACAGTAAGTTAAATCATTTTGATACAGATATTCATGTTATACAGTAGATAAATAGTTGAGCTTATTAGCTGAACACATAATTTGAGAAAAATATAACTCACCTAGATGACGAGCACATGGCGGCACAACAACTTCGAAAATGGTTTCATTAATCCTAGCAGGCTCTGCAGGTCCTACAAGGGTTGATCTTTGACTCAGAATAATCGCTGTATTTTCGGGAATTAATCTACTATAATTCGAGCTATTATTTAATTCTATTCTCTTCAGAAATAAATTGCGCGACTCTAGAGACCTTGAATAATTCCGACAAAGAAGGAAATAAATTCCAAAATATTATTCTTGATTTACTGGGACCAACCAATTTGACAGAGGTCTCTTTTCATAGTTTGCCATTTTAATCGATTTTTATCAGATTTGTACCACAACACTTTTTAACCGTTCAAAAATTACGAAAATATTCAAGGACCATCGATCCTATATATGTCAAGACTATAGAATGAGAATTTTAGAATTTTTCAATAACACATGCTCCCGGTACAAAAATAACTGCTTAAATTAAATAATCGAGATTTTTCAAAACTCGTCCAAAAATTACGAAATTCGACGGGCATATATGAAATATTATTTCGAGCAACTTTCATGAACAAACGTTTTCAATTTGAGGAGCCGAAAGGGCCTGAATTTAACAAAATAGTGGCAGATTGGTTCTTTTATTTATGCACGCTTTCCGGCTATTTCGCCAGTTTTCAGCCATCGGATGGCAACGAAATCAAAAGACGAAACGTAGAGCATATAAAGATACAAGACATACTAAAATTTGAGCTAAAAAGGACGAGAAATGGACCAATACGATGACGACAAAAACGGGTGACTGTAGGGTGGTATCTCGGTGATGGCAGCGGCTATGGCTGCTCGCCGGCGCTCCGGCGACGGCAAGGCGGCGGCAGTACGACGGCAGGTCGGAGGTGGTGGTGGCAGCTCCACCGTTCGCTCTCTTTCGGATTTCTCTCACTCTCAACTCTCTCTCACTCAACTCTCTCTCTCTTGGCTACTCTCTCTCTCTCCCCTCCATCTTCTTTCTTTCTCTTCTTTTTTTTTCTTTTCCTTCTTTCTTTCTGCACGTAAACTCTCCCTCTCTCTCCTCTTTATCTCTCTCTCTCTCTTGCCTATTATGGATAAAGGTGGGGAGTGGCGGTGGAAAAAAAAATGAACGAGGGGGGGTTGATCAGGGTGATAAGGATGAAGGGGGTGGTTATCTAGATAGTTTAGGATATTTTGGAATAAAATATTCGGATTTAAAGTTTTGATAAAATGTTTTTCTTTTTTTTTGGACTCGATTAAAAATTACTTTATTTTTTCAGAAGTTTAATTGATCTCGCATTATAAATCTAAAAATACCGGGAGGTTCATTGGGTTATTTCTTATTAAATCAATTCAAAATGGTATGCCGAAAATATCATTTGATAATAAAATGAGAAAAGATTCTTTTTTAAATTGAATAAAAAAAATTACTATTTATTTTACCAAAAATATTGTCGGGAATTCGTTTGACCTCTAATTAAAATTTTAAAAGTATCATTGAAATTCTCAGATCGTTCTCACGAAAATCATTATGGATCACGCGTCAAAAATATTCTATATATTTTTTTTCAATCTTAAATAATACCTAAAGTCGCGTCTTTTATCTATTTTACTTTATGTTAGCTCCAATAATTTAATTTTTTTTTATAACATTCTAAATAAATTCATAAAATTTTTAACTATAATCCAAAAATACGGGGTGTTACATGAAAGGATGCATCAACCAGTCAGAAAATAACCCAATTGAGGGTTAATACACAAAAGACAAATCAGCTTCAACCAAACTGATAGCCAAGTCAGAAAAGCTAGAAGACAAGTTAAGCTGATTTAAGAAACTGACAAACAGTCAGTTTAACTGAAGACTAGAAGCATTCAACTGATGGCCAAAAATCAAATATCAGCCGAACTAAAGACAAGAGATGAATCATCGTGCTGATGGCCAGAACAAGAGTCAGCCGACTTAAAGCTAAAAATCCAAGCATCAACTGCTGACCAAGACCAGTTAAGCTGACAAACTATTCATCAGTTTGTAAATAGTTAAACTGGAAAATAAGCTCAAGATAAGACTAGCTGAACTGATCAACCAGTTAAACAGTTCTATTCAGTCAAACTGGCAAAAGAGCTCAGGAGAACAGCCAACTGAAGCTATAGCCAAACCAAGCTACCAAGTACAGTACTGTCAACTGGAGTCCAGAACTGAAAGATGGGCAGCTGGAGAACTATCAACTGGAGTCCAGAACTGAAAGATGAGCAGCTGGAGAACTGCCAACTGGAGTCCAGAACTGGAAGCTAAGCAGCTAAAGAGTCTGCCAACTGAAAGCTTCCCTCAGTTAATGCTCAATCAGAGATCTTGATATTAATGAAGAAAATCTTGGAGTAAATGCTCTATAGAGATCGATTGGCTGAGCAACGGTTAATTCAAACAGGCTTCAATGGCCACAAGAATCAAATACCATCGATAGATCAACAGAATCAACGATCGGTGGAACCCAACGGTCACAAAGATCACTCCTCTATAAAAGAAGAGTGAATCTCATTTGACTTAAGACTTTCGCCATTTTAATTCTTACTATATTGCAGATGCTAAGCATTTTTTCTCTCTCCCCCAAAGCTCAAGTTCAAGCATGTTCAAAAGTTGTGAAAGTCCCAACTGAGAAAAAGTTTTCAAAGAATCCATCAATCAACTAGTTGTTGAAGAATCTAGCAAGAGCAAGCTTCTCAGTTCAAGATATTCAAGGATCAACTACTTAGCTCAACTCAAGGAGCACATCAGTTGATACCAGTTTCAAAATTATATTCTTGAAGATCGAAAGAGATCTAAAACTTTATAAAGACGAGTAATAGCACCTAACTCCCCAGCCAGCAGTTGGGGACTGTAAGTGTGAGCTCTCGAAACCAACTGAGGAGACCGTAGCTCTGCGAGAACTGCCATAAACAGTCTACTGTTTAATTCCAAATGTTATTATCATGTCTAGACTTCATTGTGCCCATAACCAGTCTACTGTTTGCATGCTTGTTTTGTTTTTCAATTGAGTTTGTAATTTGTCTTTTTTTTAGTTCTGAATTATAGTCATACTTGAGGACAAGTACAGTTCAAGTGTGTGGGTATGATTGTTTGGTGTTCATTTATCATATCTTATCATAGGAATTTAGTATCTTCAATGTGTGTTTTTCCTATGTTTTGTGTGATTGTTATGTTATTTCCTTCACTATTGTTCTTTTGGTGAATTGGGCTAGGTTTGTGCAAAACTTGAGCTTTTATGTCAAAAAGCAAGATTTTATGTCCATAAGGTGGCTAGGAGGTGAAGCTCCCAAACTGAAGCTCCAGCTTATTGATAGGTCCTGAATCACCCGCTTCGCTAAGCTGGAATTTGTTCGGAGAATGGCCATTTTACTGACTCTTGTCCTACCTTGCAAGATCCTCGAACCGAACAAGCATGCTATGGGTCCGGTGATGCACAAAGATGGAGGAATTTTGATCCGTACTCGTACACCTATAACCCAGGCTGGAGGGACCATTCCAATTTCGGCTGGAGGCAGCCAGATCAGAAGGTGCCTGGAATTTTGCCTCAAAGACAGCCGCAGGGTGGTCAGTATGCCCAAACCGACCGTTCTGCGCCAAGCATGAACGATATTATGAGATGTTTGGAACAAATAAGTGCACTTGTTGATAGTATGACGCAGAGTCAGAAAGCTTTCCAGCAAGAGACACATGCTGCCTTGGGAAGTATGGACACTCAAATCACCCAACTCGCTACTCAAATGAACAAGATGCAAGCGAACTAGGGCAAACTCCTATCTCAAACTAAAATAAATCCTAAAGGGAATGTTTGTGCTGTAACTTTAAGAAGTGGGAATGAGTTAGTCGAATTGGAGACTAAGAAGAAGGAAAAGAAGTTGGAAGAGCACTCTGACGTGCAAAAGAAAGACTCCATGGCAGAGGAAAAACAACCTGCCAAACCTTGTCCACCTAAGGTATGTATGGAACCAAAAGTTTCTAATTCTCAATCGCTCATTGCAGCACCTTTTTCTTCCAAGTTGGTTCGAAATAAGGAGGATGATGAAAAGGAGATCCTCGAGCTATTCAAGAGGGTAGAGATTAATTTGCCTCTGATTGATGCCATTAAGCAAGTTCCCAGGTACGCAAAATTTTTGAAAGAATTGTGTACTAAAAAGATGATATATGGGAAAGATACGAGGATTAAAGTTGGGGAAAATGTTTTTGCTGTTATTCAAAGGAAATTGCCACAAAAATGTAGGGATTCTGATATGTTTACTATTCCTTGCATTATTGGCAGTAAGAAGGTTGAGAGAGTCATGTTAGATTTAGGCGCATCTATTAAGGTTATGCCTTTATGTATGTACAAGGAATTTCAATTAGGTCCTATGAAAGAAACTCGTGTCATCATTCAGTTAGCTGATAGGTCTAATACATATCCTCAAGGTGTGGTTGAAGATGTTCTAGTAAAAGTTAATGATTTGATTTTTCCTGTGGATTTTTACATAGTTGACGTGGATGATTCCTTATCTGCACATAGATCTCTGATTCTTTTAGGAAGGCCATTCATGAAAACTGCTAAAATAAAAATTGATGTTGATAAAGGTATGATTAGCTTTGAATTTGATGGTGATATTGTCACATTTAATATTTTTGAAGCTATGAAGCATGTTGAGGAGCCTGAAGCTCTATATATGATTGATATTGTTGTTCAATTAGTTGATGATTTTTTTGAGAATCATTTCAAGGAAGATAAGTTGGAACAGGTACTTCTTGGTAGGATAACTGACACAGATGCAGCAATGGGAGAAGATGGGGAAATTCAAGATATCATAATGTAGTTGTATTCTACCAGTGAGTTTCCCACTCGGCATCTGTCAAGCAGTATGCCCATACAGACCAACTCAGAGCCGATTTTGCCATATGTTGTGAAAGCTCTAGAGTTGGAATTGAAGGTGCTCCTATTTAATGCTCGATTGTGAATCATACTGGGAAAACTGAATTCTCATTAGATGGGACCATATGAAGTTGTGAATGTCAGTCCTCATGGTGCAGTAGAGATTCGAAGTCTAAGCATTCATAAATTTTTGAAAGTGAATGGTCAATTACTCAAGCCATACTATACAGAGATGGAGACGACTAATTTCGACGGAATAGATCTGGCTACCCTAAAATTATCTCGTGATTGTGTTCTAATTGTGTCGAGCCTCAGACATTAAATAAGGGCGCTCCTCGGGAGGCAACCCGAGCACATCTTTGTATTTGTTTTATTTTTTCTGATAAAAAAAATAAAAAAATAAATAAAAAAAACAAAATTTTGAGTGTACGAGACTGGGATTTCAGATGGCTGCCAATTAAGTATGGGGGGGGATTTTAGATATTTAAAAAAGCAAGGACTTGATTGTAAATTTCTTTCTCAAATTGGGGATTTTTTTAAAACAAATCTCTAATCAGATTTAAAGAGCCCTAATTTCTCTTTCTCTCTCTCAGCAGATAGGTGATTGAGCTGGAGCGTAGGATCGAGAGCAAGCTCGATGCCCTTAGTGATCGACTTGCTGCCGTCGAACAGGCTGTCATCAAATTCTCTCCATCGCCACTTTCGCGATTTCCTTCCAGGGAGCCTTCTACACCCCTCTGTCTAGTTTTTATTTACTATTTATTTATTTTTATTTTGTGTCGATCTTCTCCTTTGCACAGTGAGGACTCTGTGTTATTTAAGTGTGGGGGGGAGAGAGTTATTGTGTTTTTGCACTTTCTAAGAAAAAATAGAAAGAACATGGGAATGAAATGGTTGTACTTAATTGATGTCATCTCTTTTGATGCCTTACATTATTTGAGACCAGCACGCGATTTGGACTTTGTTGAATTATTTGAGAAGTTGTTGAAGAACGTGAATGAATGTTGTTCTGATATACTTGCATATTTTTAGTCATTTGAGCCATTCTATCTTTTTATCCTACCTGCACACCCTAGCCCCGTTACAACCTGTTCAAAAAGACCTTTTGGTTTGTGCATTAATCTCATTTGCATAGTACAGATTTTGACATATGGGCAAATCTGTGTTTGAGAGCATCGAGTTACGATTTGTGTGAATTAATTATACCCTTATTTTCTATTTGAGAGAACTTGAGTGAATCTTGGTGAGACAGGATTGATTTTGCATGATTTTAACTTTAATGATGAGAATGTGCACAGATTTATGAAACAAGAGAATGGTTGGTGGTTTTTGGATGATTGTATCTTGATCTTAACTTTGATTGTTGTCTATTAAAAGGTTGCCAATGATGGTCTTGTCATTTTTGAGTCTTTTGTTTAGTTATGCTCGAGGACGAGCATTGTCTAAGTGTGGAGGGGTTTGATTGGGCTATTATTTTCTATGTATTTCGGGTCATTCTTGTTGTATTTTTGTTGTGTTAATAACCCCACGATCATGTTTTGTGGAGAAAATTGCGTTTTGTGGTTGCTTATAGGTGATCGACTCAAATATGAAGGAATTGGCATGGTTTTGGAGACTTTGCAGCTGAGTTGATTGAAGCAGAATTGGTGAGTCTAGAATGCGGTCAGTATGCCCATACTGACTGGATAAAACACCGAGAAAATAATCTAGCGGGCTAATTTATGCGCGGATTTGGGCTAAGTGTGAGAACTTATCATGCTGTGGGCTTGGACTGTCGCTATTGGACCTGTTATTATTATTATTGGACTTTAGTTTAATGCTTTCCTAGTTAGATTAGGGTTTGAATCTTTATTTCCTAATTTAAGAATTGTATTTAAAGACTCCAAGAGGGAGAAGAGAGTAGCAGCATATTTACGCCAGAGACGAGGTGAATTCTGTAGATAATTTTCATCGTTCGACATCATTCTTTTCATCTCGTATTCTCAAACAACTTTGTAGTTCGAATTTCATTATGGATTCGAGCTAAACTCATTTATTTCGGTGAAGATTAACGAAGCCCTAGCGTATTTATTCTGTGAGATCTAATTCATTTTTATACTTTAATTATATGTATGCATCTGTGATTCTTTATGTTTATCGTTCTTAATTATCTCAGTTCTGCTAGGTAGTTGCAAATATTTAGTAGTCCGAGATTAATTAGTAGTCAATTAAATCGGTCATCCGTAATTGTGGTTTAGGTTTAATTAGTGATAAATTGATTCTTCAGAATCAAGGGAAGAGCAGTCTTAATTGAACAATCCTGTGTCAGAGTTTGTTGGTTTTGAATCGGGTTTCTCTAGTGTCTAAAGCTGTCAGCTCATTAAATCTACATAGTGTCTCTTATGGTTGTCAGTCGATTAGGAAAATAATTGGTAAAGTGTCTTTCTAATTATCGAACAATTAAGGAGAAATAAGACCGCATCAGAAGTGTCTTCAGTGGTTATAACTGGTTTGCATTCATTCATTGAAGTTATCCTTGCGTCGATGATCGGAATAATTAAGCTATGGTGGAGTTAATTAGAAGCCGGAATACTTTTACATCTATGAAGAAAACTTACTCTCTGGTTAATTGCTTTTATTTTCATTTTTACATCATAACAAAGATATTCGTTGTTAAGGTTTGGTTACTTGCAGACTGAAGTGTTAGGAAATTTTCGCCGGTCCTTTGGGAGACGATCTTGCTTGCCACTATTCTGGGTAGTGTGGGCATACCGACTACGTGTCGGATTATTTTTGGTGAAAAATGACACACCAATTGCTTAGATGGTCCTGAACCCACCATCGGTATACCGTAAAATAATCTAATATGTAGCTTGTCTTGGCTAATAGATTATTCTAGTACACCGGCATGTGTATTGAGGAGGTCACGATAGGATTCTATTTTTTTCTGACCTTAAGTGAGAGAACAAAAATCCATAAAATTAAATAAATTTAGCAGGCCAATTTAATATTCTTCTAGATCCCTGTTGTAGCTCAATTAACACCTAAGCAGACTGGAAAATGGAACAAATGGAGAAGCTCAAACCCATTAGAGTTAGGGGACATAATTTCCGCCCCCCTCTCTATTAATTAGACAGGGAGGCATGAAAATTAGTAAGAAAAAATCAGCCCCTCTTATAGTCACTTGATTCCCTAAGATTTCCACACAGTTTAGTAGTCTGCAGCCCACTCTGCATCTAAATAAGGTCCGGAAATATAGTAGAGGATTTAGGAGTTGAATATCATTCTTGGAGGAGTTTGATCATTAGCACCAAGAAATAAGAGTAGTCAATCTTATCTTCTGCAACAACGGGATTAGATCTTTAATCCCGTCAACCCTACTACGTGATGTAAATATTTTATCAGTTCTATCTTTCCACTGCGTTAGAATCGATTTGCTTTCTTTCTAATTCAACATAGGTAATAATTAGAATCATCATAAAATATTATTTACATATTGTAGAATTAATGAGCATCCGATTAGAGCATGTTGGGGTACAATTTGAAAAAACCCAACAAATACATATATCCTTGATGAGGATTGAGCTAAGACAAAATAAATCAATTAGGATTTTTCAGCTTCAATCCATATTATTCAATCATAAGCATATTCATTCATCACTATCATAGTATTTTTTTCTGTACATATTAGCTTATCTTATAATATATAACAAAAAGTCATTCACAAATACAAAAAAAAATCGGCAACATACCAAAAAAATGTAACCAAATATGTTGGTCCCGGGCGATTCGATGTCAGTTTAGAGGGGGGTGAATAAACTGATATAAAAACTTTCACTTAAAATGCGAAATGATAAGGGCCCTTGACTCGCTGAGTAACTTATTCTATACACAGATCAGTTGAGCACTTTTAGATAGCTTGAGTGCAGATTGTGTGAGCTTGTGTACAGTTCAAAGATATGCGAGTATAAGCAAATCAGTACAGCACACAGACGATTTATAGAGGTTCGAAGTCTCAAACTTCTACGTCCTTTCTTCCTTCCGCAGAAGGCAACTCCACTATATAACTTGAGTTTCTTTACAAATTATACAATGAAGGACAGTTGGCTGAACCTGATAACTGCTCGCTACCTTAGCGAGTTGACGGCTCACACTTGTAGTCCCTAATTACTCGCTAGGGAGGTAGGTGTTATTCATGTCTTTACAAGGTTTTAGATCTCTTTCGATCTTCAAGAGATTAGTCTTGAACAGGGGATATCAACTGATGTGCTCCTTCAATTGAGCTGGGTAGTTGATCGGTGTATTGCTGAAACTGAGAAGGTTGCTCTGGCTGGATTATCAACAGCTAGCTGAATGCTTTGATTCTGTGGATTCTTCTTCTTAGTTGGACTCTCGCAGATTTAGCAAATGCTAAACTTGAGCTGTGTGGGAGGGAGAAAGAAAGCTCAGTTTTAAGTAGCTTGAATGAAGGTTTCAAGAATGAAAGTCGCGAAAAGTCATTTGAAAACTTTGATTCACTCTTCTTTTATAGAGGAGTGATTTTGTGACCATTGAGTTCCATTGACCGGTGGCTCTGTTGGCTTATCAATGGCAGATGGTCTTTATGATCATTTGGAGCTTTTGGTTGAAGTAGTCGTTGTTTTGCCAATCGATCTCTGTTGGATATTTAATTCCAGGATCTCTGCTGAAGCATTTATTCCAAGATCTTCATTTGAGCATTAACTCCAGGACTTTCTGGCTGGCAGTTCTGAACTCCAGTTTAGCAAGTTTGAGTTCCAGTTGGCAGCTCTGAGCTTGTCTGCTCAGTTTGGCTATCACTCCAGTTGGCAGTTCTGAGCTTGTCTGCTCAGTTCGGCTATCACTCTAGTTGGCAGTTCTGAGTTTCTTTCTCCAGTTCGACTGATCACAAGCTATTGAATAGCTTGTTAGTTTGACTAGTCTTTCTTGAGCTTTCCTGTTAGATGTTTTGCTTATTTTCTCCTACAAGCTGGCTGACTTCAGTTCTGATCTTTGATTGATTCGTCTGTTTACTTCAGTTTGGCTGAAGTTAAGTTTGGCCATCAGCTGGATACTTCCAGTCTTCAGTTAAACTGATCTCTTATTAGTTTCTTTAGTCTTGTTGGTTTTTCTCTCAGCTCTGCTGACTTAGCTGTCAGTTTGTTTTGACTAGTTTGACTTCTTTAACCCTCAGTTGGATTAAGTTCTGACTGGTTAGCGTATGCTTCCAGCTGGTAGACCATGCTCCATTTGGGTTGACTCTGGTTTCAGTTGAGTTCCTTTTTGAGGCTCTGGATTAGTCAGCTCAGATCTACAACTTGGATCTTGATCAGTTTTTCAGGAATAGTTTTGACATCTCATCAAAACCTCATCTAGGGGTTTCTTGATAGTTTTTCCTAACAATTTCTCCCTTTTTGATGATGTCAAAACCTTGTCAATGATGATGGAAAAATTGCAAATGTTTGTTTGAGAGACGTACTATAGTTCGCTTATAGGCAGAGCTTGATATCAGAGCAAGTTAGAGCAGGAATTCAAGTATCAGAGCATACTTTCATTTTAAACATGCTTTCATTTTGAAATATCAGAGCATGATTATCAAGGTATCAGAGAATGTGCATAAGCATGAGCAAGGCTTGATATGATATTGAAGCATCATATTGAGGGATTAAATCAGAGCATATAGATTAGATCAAGTAAATAGATTAGAGCATATAGATCAGATCAAGCAAATAGATTAGAGCATATTGCTTTAATATCATAGCTATCATATCAGCTCTTGAGAATAGTTACTACTACTTCACTTCCTCAGCTGCTCCTTCTTTTCCTGCTAGATTCTCCTTTTTCTTTAACTCCATGTGTTTTCCAAGCTTCCCCCTGAAGCTGAGATTCCTCATCAAGCTGTACTTCTCCTTGGATCTGCTCCCAAAGAGTTAGATTTTCATCATCATACCTTCCATCTTCCCCATTTTTGGCATCATCCAAAAAGGTAAACTGGTGTAGATCGTATTATGCCATTGATAGAGTTGGCAAGAAAGTGTATGCAGTTGCCAAGTTGTCATTGCAGATTGAGGGAACTGAAGGAATGGGCATGGGCGAAGAGAACCATGCATAAGCTTCTTCAGTTGGCATGAACTGACCACGATCAGGATCAGCGGTGAGAGAGAGATCTTGCTCTCTGAAGTCCATGGATGCCAGGTTGGAGAAGATCTCATCGTTTGATGTGATTGGTAGGTCTTTAATAAATGGAGTGCAGGAGGAGTTGGCTGGCTCATTGTCTGGAAGAGGAACGTCGGCTGGTACGTTGTACTGGATTCGTTTTATCAATGAATCTATTATTTCTGAGAGCGTTGGCAGCGAGCTGAGTGGATGGTTCATCCAATTTCTACTCCAGTGGCCTTCGTTGATCCAGAAGAAGGATCCACGAGTGTGGATGAGGTGAAACATAGTGGCCTCATCGATTTGAAATCTCCAGAGATGATACTGGAGGTACCTTCTCAAGTGCTCGAATAATGAGGGATTGTTGCCCTCAATTAGACTGAAATAGCTTCTTAGCTGATGATCTAGAACTTACTCAAACTCGTCCTCAATTAGGTCGTGATGGACTAAGATGAGAGGTTGTGAGTTGGCGGGTATGGTAGACTGATCACTCAGTTTAGAGAGATACTCACTCTCAATCAACAACTGCCTTTCGTCTGAGGAGCTGGCAGTTGTCACCAATGGTCTCTTTCCATGACTTGAGTCGGCAGCTTTCGGTTGTTGCGATTTCTTCAGGACTGGATGGCAGTAGATGGTCGGGAGCATATCCCTTCGTCCGATTTGTTCTCCGGTTGGAATCTCTTCGTCAAATTGACTCCGAATGATGTGGCTTATGCGACTCATAAACCCAACATTCTCTCGGAATGTGCCAATTGTCTGATCATATTCAGCTCTGTCTACATTTCTTCACAGTTGAGCAAGGATGAAGGAAGCCCAGTTGGCTTTGCATCCGAAGAAGAGAGCGGCCATAAGATGAGCTTTAAGTTCAGAGAATTGGACCGTCTCACAGTTTCCGTGTAGGATGTGACCTGCGATATCCAGGAGTTGGATGATCTCACTAGGCAGACTTTCCTTCAACCTGTGTGAGCAGTCGTGGTATTGCACGTTTGGATGTTTCCATAGACTCCACAGTGCAGATTTGCTTGGAAGCTCTAGATCTAGCACGTCTTGGCCTTCACCGGGGAGGAGGAGTGTAGACATCATAGTGTCTTTTATCACTGTTATGACTTAGTTCTGAACGGTGGAGATGATGTTGTTGCCAGAGACGGTTGCATTGTGGTAGAACTCTGCAACATGAGTGGGTAGATTCTTGACTGGCATGATAGTCAAGAATGGCAACAACCCAGTTTCCTCCAATGGCTGAAAGATCCTGTGGAATTTCTCTGGTCCTAGACGTGCGTGGAGAAGCTCTAGGTTAAGAGTCTTATCTTTCTTCAGCTTGCTTACCAGCAACTCGACATTCACCATCTGAAATGAGGGTTTCATTTCTGTAAAGAAATGGTTGCGTTAGATTTGCAAGTGCTTTGGTTAGGTGATGTCAATGCAAGGGGAGAGAGAGATTTTGCAGATGATTTGAGCCTTCATCTCCTTGAATATATTTATTCAGCTCTGCATGCATTGATCGAGGACACTCGATTGCTATCTTCGTTGATCAGCTATCTGATTTGATGGACGATTAGCTGAATAAATGATACATGCATCTCAGCCGTCTGATTATGAAGCAACTTTATGATCATGTGGCTGAGAGAGAGCAAATTTAAAAATGGAGTAATTATCATAAATAGCAAGATATCTTCTGCAGATTTGGCTATTTATATCTCATAGATAATCATTTCCTCCTGTTCACTTTTGTGGAGTTGATTTAATATTATTACAGAGATATTAATGCCAACTTGTGAAAGAGGACCCCATTTTCAAAGTGTAACCGTTGGATGTAATATAAGAAAATTTATAATCATAACGGAGACAATTAAGTTAAGATAAACTTGAGGATTGAGAGAAACTTATCCTGAGTCAGTTGGGATATAGTCCAACTGATTGGCTTGATGAGTCAGCAGTTGGATGCTCGGTTTCAGCACTTTGCCAGTTGCCGCTGATGAACTGACTTTGAGGTTCTAACTGAACTGAGTTAAGCAGGTCGTTTGGTCAGTTGCTTAGCCTTCTTTGAGTCAGTTTTCTCTTCTTGAAGGGTCAAACTGGACTAGTTTCACTGCTTCCTTTCGAGCAGTTTGATCGCTTTCTCATCGATGCAGATCCAGTTTCATGCTTTGGCAGTTCGAGCCTTGATGTCCTCCCGGTTTGGTGAACTTGTTGAATGGCAACTGATGAGTATTTCAGCCTTTGATTAAGGGATTGTGAAATTCCCTTCGGTGCATGTCTGAACTTATCAATGTTCAGAATCGGTTGCACGCCTTTTGAGTTGGATTTGAGTAGGGCAGTGACATAGCTCTTGGATAAGAGACTGGGTGATGTGGCAGTATCATCATCATCACTATCTCTTTCATCATTATGCATTTGATCCTTCTAAGAAGCCACGACTTCAGTGTGTGATAGATGTGGTTCTATCCTCTCTGTGGCAGTTGAAGTTCGTCGTGATGGCTCAACTGACTGACTTGATAAATTATCAAAGTTTAGTTTTCGGAAGAGAGAGCCAGTTGGGCAGTCGACTGATCGATTTGCAACCACAACTCCTTGAGGCATGACGCTGGTTTTGAATTCAGCTAACAAGGCAGCTGCTGGAATTTTGTTGGCGAGCCTGTGATTCATGATGAGCTGAACTTGCACAATGGTTGGAGGGAATGGATTTGACGAACCTATCCATTTAATGCTCCAAGTTTCTTCACATTGTCAGTAGCTCATACCATGAAAGGCAGTTAGTAGAAAATGAGACTGGATGGACATAGAATGTCTCCAGTTGTACCAATAGAAATATCGGTGGATTTGTTTGCACAACTCTTGGTCACGTTGTGCAACAGAAGCGAAGTGCGTGAGAAGAAGATTAGTCACTTCCTTCTGTGCACTTTTGACTGCATATTCACCACTATAGAAGGTGTGAATATTTTCTTCAGCTGGAGGGGAGGGCATGTGCTCCTGAAGTAGTCAGCTCCATAATTTGAATGAGGGATTCCGATTAATGGAATAAGCTCATCTGGATTAGAGCAAACCTGGAAATCAACTGGTGATCCGTTCTTTGATTTCGGAGAATGAACGGCGTTGGCAGTTGAATTCCAGTTTCCACACTGTCTACAAGATTCTTTAATTGTTGAAAGAAGTATAGAGACCAATTGATTCTCTTTTCTTCCCAGATTGCATTGCAGATTTTGTACTTTATTTCTGATATGCTGGAGTGATCTTCACATGATTCTATCATCATTTTTGCAGCCACCGCTGCTAGTACTTGAAATCCTTTTCCAAAATTGAACACAGAATGATTAATGTGATACCTTCCCTCAAAGTGAATCGTTGCCCATCTGTCATAGCAGTCTTTAGCATCAACTTCTACTACTTCAACATTATCTCCTTCATCTGGGAGATCAAATACCCTTTTTAACACTGATGGAGTGATTATGATCTCTTGTCCTCGAACTTCTGTTTTGAATTCCAGAGGGTTTTCTGTGCTTGTTGAGTTGAGGAAAAACTCGGCAACTGCCTCTGGATATATCTGAGTAGGAATGCCCTCAGTGAACGTCTTCAGCCCAGAATTTTCAATTGACTGAATGATTCCTTCACAATAGCTGGAAATATTGGAGAATTTTCTGAAGTTGTCTCTACTGAGTATCTTGTCATGATACAGATCCTTGTAGAAGACTGTCAAGTCTTCACCGGTGATTTTGAAATTGAACTTTCTTCGATGAGGATTGGCCGAGAATAGAGTCATGATTTACGAAGGAGAGATTTTGGCGTGGGAGTTAATCTGGAAGGCTAAAATCTCTGGCTGGAGATGAGAGAGATAAGTCGGTAGTAAAAAGTGTGACGCTTATCATGAAGACTCAGCCAACTTATTTATATAGAGAGGTGAGGCTCATCCAACGGTTGAGATGTTTCGTATGCCCTGATTTCAACGGTCAGATTCATTTAATCGATCTGTCGATTAGCTTTCAATTCTATCCGTTGGAGATTAATGAGGAAAGAGAGTGAGTCCAACGGTAATATTGGAGTGACACGTATTTTTACCGTTCCCACTATTGAAAGTTTTGAACTTATCTGTTTCTCTCTTGTGGCTTCCTCTTGACTTGAAACTGATTACGTCATCAGTTAGCTTCAACTGTAGCTGATGATTTCCAGATTGATCAGCTCCAACTGAGATGTTTTCTCATCAGTTCCTTCATGGCCTTGCTTGCTGGAATTTAGATTCAGCTGCTTTCCTTCAGCTGATTTTCTTTTTGAACTAATGTCTCCTGTTGAGTTGATTCCAGTTCCTTTGACTTCTCCATCAGTTTGAGCATTTTGCAGCTGGTACGTTCTGCTTGACTGGCTGGATCATCAGTTGAGACCATTTGGCTGATTCTGCCTTGCTCCTTGCCTCAGTTTGAGCAAATGAACTGATGATTCAGTTGAGCTGATGGGGTAGAATGATCAGCTTCAGTATACTTTCTTTACACAGCTTCTTGCTTCAGTTCGAACTGATAGCTTAAGTGTCCAACTGGTTAGTTCAACAACTTTCTCAGTTGTTAACTACTCATTTTGATGAGTTGAAGCCTTTCGGTTCAGTTCCTCTCTTCAGCTGGAACAGCTTTCTGACCTTTTTCTTCCAGTCGACTATTTTCATCATTTGGTGCTAGTTCAAGTAATCCCAATTGTATGCATAGCTCTATAAACCTTGCTTCAGGCAATGGTTTGGTGAAGATGTCAGCTATCTGCTTCTCTGTGTTGACATATTTGATGCATATGTCCTTCTTCTCTATGTGATCTCTGATGAAGTGGTGTCTTATGTCAATGTGTTTAGTTCTTGAATGCAGAACTGGATTCTGAGATATTGCAATTGCACTATTGTTGTCACAGAATATAGGTACTTCTTCAGTTTCGACTTTGTAGTCCTTCAACTATTGCTTCATCCAGAGTATCTGAGCACAGCAGCTTCATGCAGCTATATATTCTACTTCAGTTGTTGACGTGGCAACTGAGTGCTGCTTCTTGCTGAACCAGGATATCAGTTTGCTTCCAAGAAACTGACATGTTCCACTGGTGCTTTTTCTGTCAATCTTGCATCCTCCAAAGTCTGAGTCTGAATAGACAATTAGACTCAAACTGTCATCTCTGGGGTACCATAGTCCAAGATTTATGGTTCATTTGAGGTATTTGATAATCCTCTTTGCCGCTTCAAGATGACTTTTCTTCGGGTTGGCTTGGAACCGCGCGCATAGACCGACTGAATAGGAGATGTCTGGTCAACTAGCCATTAGGTAGAGTAGCGACCCAATGATTCCTCTATAGTATGTCTGGCTAAATGATTTTCATTCTTCATCAAGAGTTAGCTGAACCGATGTGTTCATAGGAATCTTGAGAGTTTTTCCTTTATCAGCTCCAAACTTCTTGACTAGCTCCTTAGTGTACTTGGCCTGGCTGATAAAGATCCCATCTTTCAGCTGCTTCACTTGGAGCCCTAGGAAGAATGTCATTTCTCCCATCATGCTCATCTCAAATTCGCTTTCCATTAGTTGAGCGAATCTTGTGCATAGATCTTTGCTTTTTTATCCAAAAATTATGTCATCCACATAAATTTGAACCATTAAAATCTCAGTTGATCGTTATATCCGGAATAGAGTTCGATCAATGACTCCCTTTTGAAATCCATTCTTCAGCAAAAAAGTTGTAAGAGTTTCATACCACGCTCGATGAGCTTGCTTCAGTCCGTAGAGAGCTTTCTTCAGCTTGAAAACTTGATCACCAATTTCGAAGCGTGGAGGTTGCTCGATATACACGTCCTCCTTGAGCATTCCTTGAAGAAATGCACTCTTGACATCCATTTGATAGACTGTGAAGTTGAAGTGAGTTGCATAGGCTGGGAATAGTCTGATGGCTTCCAATCTTGCAGCTGGTGCGAATGTCTCATCAAAGTCGATCACTTCACTTTGTGAGTATCCTTTGGCTACCAGTCTTGCCTTGTTTCTTGTGATCATACCTTGTTCGTCCAACTTGTTGTGAAAAACCCATTTTGTGCCAATTACCTTCTGGGTTTTTGGTCTATCAACAAGAAACTATACGTCATTTCTTGTGAATTGATTCAGTTCTTCTTGCATGGCCATGATCCAGTCTGAATCTTCTAAGGCTTCTTTGACGTTTGCTGGTTCCGTCTGAGATATGAAGCATGTGAATAGTGCATGCTCAGTTGAACTTCTGGTTTGAACTCGGCTTCTTGGATCACCAACTATCTTGTCAGTTGGATAACTTCAGAGCCATTTGGGCAAGATAGCTTCAGCTGGACCATCAACTGGTTCTACTGTGATGACGTCATCAGCCGTCCTTTCATTAGTTGGTTCGGTATCTTCATTAGTCCTTCCCCCTGTTTCAGTTTTGGGGTTTATGATCTCAGCACGATTTGTGTCCTCATTGACCAGATTGTTCTCAACTGGTCTAGTGCCAGTGTCATTGCTTTCTTCTAGTGAAGCTTCAAGCTGCTCTAGAACAATGTGATCCACATAATCCTGTGAGTTTTCAGTTTCACTAGGTAGTACTTGAACTGATTTGTCTATTGTTTCTTTGTTCCTGTACTCATTAGCAAATTCATCAAATACCACATGACATGTTATTTCCACAACAAGAGTTCATTTATTGAACACTCTGTAAGCTTGTGCGTAAGGTGAATTATACCCAAGAAATATTCCCTCATCAGCTTTTGCACTGAAAGCTTTCAGTTGAGTCTTGCTATTGTTGTGAATATAACATTTACAGCTAAATATTTTAAAGTATGAGATAGAAGGCTTACGACCCTTATACAGTTCATAAGGTGTTCTGTCATGTGCGGTGACGATGGCACTTTGATTTTGAGTGTGGCAGGCTGTGTTGACTGCTTCAGCCCAATAACTTTCAGCTATGTTGGCATCAGCTATCATTGCTCGAGCTGCTTCTTTGAGTGTCCGGTTTCACGGTTCAGCTACACCATTTTGTTGTGGAGTTCTTGCAGCTGAGTGTTCGTGAGTGATTCCAAGTTCTCTAAGGAAACTGATCATTTGCTGATTCACAAATTCAGTTCCGTTGTCGGAGCGAATTCTTTGAACTGATCTTTCTTTTTCAGTTTGCAGCCTTCTGATCAGTGTTGTTAGCTTAGCGTAAGTATCATCTTTGCTCCTCAAGAATTCCATCAACGTGTATTTTGAGAAATCATCAACTACTACGAGTGTGAATCTTTTGCCTTTTGGTGTCTGTGGTCTGACTGGTTCAAACAGATCTATATGTAGCAGTTGGAGGCATTTAGTTGTTCATGGTGGATGACTCCTATTTTTTAAGGATGACTTCACTTGCTTTCCTTTTTAGCATGGTACACACACGTCTGTTTTCTTATATATCTCCTTGGGAAGCCCCTCAACTAGCTCTTTCTTAGCCAGGTAGTTGATGGTTTTGAAGTTGAGGTGGTTCAGTCGTTGATGCCATAGCCAGTTTACTTCAGTCGATCCTTTTGAAAGGAAGCAAGCTTCTGAGTAGCCGGTTGACCAGTCAATAATATACATATTGTCTCTCCTTATGCCAGTAAGAAGAATTGCTCCGGTTGACTTGTCTTTTATGTAGCAGAAGTTTTTGCTGAAGTCAACTGAGTGGCCATTGTCGCACAACTGGCTGATGCTGAGTAGTTTGTATTTTAGTCCATCCACATGGGAGACTCCATTTACTACAACTTTTCCTTTGACAATGAACCCTTCTCCAATGGTTCGGCTTTTAGAGTTGTCTCCAAATATGACAAGTGGACCTTTGACTTTTTCATAACCGTCGAGATCTTCTCTGTCTCCGGTCATGTGCTTGGAGCACCCGCTATCTAGATACCAGATATCTTTAGTTTTCTTCATAGATAGGATCCTCTTATCCTGTAAAAATAAGGATTAGCATTTAGGGACCCGTTTCATATCGGGTCCTTGTTGATACATCAAGTTCTTTGGAATCCAAACTTGCCAAACTTTCAGCTTTTTATCATTCAGAGATCCAACTAATTTGGATCGCTTGATAAGTTTAGATTTTCTTTCAACTCTTCTATTTTGAGTTGAATCAGTTGAATGGTACCTGCGTTGAGAGTTAGTAGGATAAAACAATTCAACTAAAATGTTTTGGTCTTGAGACCTTTGAGCTCTTTGATCAGGCTAGTGTCTTGTATATTTCCAGTTTACTGGATTGAACCCTTTTGGTTCATTTCTGGAATCCAGGTACTTATTATAGTGATGGTAGGGTTCAAACGAGTTTCTTTGATCTCTCTTGTAGGTGTTCTGATTGAACTTCTTGGTAGGATAGGCTTGAGATCTAAACTGGTTTTTCTTTCTGAAGTGGGCTGATCTATCAGTTTGCCTTGGGGGCATTCTGTGTTGAGCTGATAGTCTTTGTTGAACTGAAGACCTTGAATGAAAGGATTGGTTTGGATGAATTGATGGTCTTGACTGGAATTTTGGCTTCAGTTGACCTGGTGTTTTTGGTTGGGAGAACTATCTAAACTGTCTAGGCTGAGTTTGAGGATTTCTCAATATTTATTTGCCTTTGGATGTCTTAGCTGGCTGATCATGAGTTGATCTGGTGAATCCTTTTAGGATTCCTTTATCACTGGGTTGAGCAACTGCCTTTCCTATCTCTAAGGCAGTGAACTTGCTGTATCCCAGCCCTGTGCTGCTGATTCCGATTCTTTGATGATTCAATATCTTATCTAGAATTTGAGATCCCTTTTTGAACTTGAGAGTTACTTTTTCTCTCTCATGGATCTCTTGCTTGAGTTTTTTATTCTCAGCTTCTAGATCAACCGTTCTCAATTTCAACTTTTCAAATTCCACAAACTGAGATTCAAGATAATTCATTCTTTCATGATCAATGCTCAGTTTTCTAACTCTATTTCTTAGTTCATTGTTTTCATCTCTCAATTCAACATGCAAGCAGGATATTGAAGCTAATTGATCTTCTAGCATCATAAGTTTCATGTCAAGTTCATTGCTAGAGACAGTTGCTTCATTAATATGATAGAAAGAGGTTTGAGAGTCAGCTGTACTAACCTCTTCATCATTGTCAGCCATAAGGCAGAATAACGCTTCATCATCTGAGTTGTAGCCGTCAGAATCAATTCCAGATAGATAGTCTGAATCGTCTAGCACAGCATTCTCGAAGTTTGCAATCATTGCTTTCCTTTTGAAGAAGCTTCTCCTCACTTTGGCCTTCTTGTCTTCAGAAATTTTTGGACATTCATATCTTTAATGTCCTTGTTTGTGGCAGTGAAAGCATTCTCCTAGATTTCGATTGCCACCCCTAAATGGTTCAGCTGGTCGTTCAGCTGGTTGATGAGTTTTCTCATCTTTTGGGACTTCATCAGTTTGATGTGGAACTGATTGTTTATCCTTGACTTTCTTCAGCTTTTCTAACAACCTGGTAACTGTCTGAATTTGATCATTGATGTCCTCAGTCAGATTTTCCTTCTTTTCGGTTGTGTCTCTTCTTCACTCGGACGAAGATCCACCTTGATTTTCTGTGGCTGGTGAGCTTCTGGGCCAGAAGTTGTTCCTTCCTCGAGTATCTCTAAACCGGTTCCTTTCACCATAGAAGGCTGCATCTTGAGCTGACGATGTTGATGCTTCCTTCTTCCGGTTTAGGCTATATTCATGAGCTTTGAGAGAACCAAACAATTCTCTGGGAGTGATGTTGTTCAGATTTCTTGATTCTTTTGTAGCTATCACTTTCATGTCCCATTCTTCGGTGAGATTATCTAAAATTTTGGAGTTCATCTCAGAATTGGGATAGCTTCTTCCTAGGTTGGTCATCTCACTGATGATGCCTAGAAATCTAGTCTCAAGGCTTGAGATAGACTCTTCTGGCTGCATTTTGAAGGACTCGTATCTGTCGACTGCTAGTTGGAGCTTGTTTCCTTTGATGGCTTCGGACTCTTGGCATAGATCTGCTAGTAAGTCCCATATATCCTTGGCAGTTGTGCAGTTCTTTGTGTCCTTCATTATGTCTTCATCTAGAGCTTGAAATAGTGCAGCCTGAGCAACAAACTCTAGATTCTTCAACTTCTTCTCTTCACTTGTGAAAAGATTAGTTGGCTTTGGGATCATTGTTGGTTGATTGATATCAACTATGTGGGCTTCATTGTCCATCATGATAATGATTGGACCTTCTTCAATAACTTCCCACATGTTCTCATGGATCGAGCAAAGATGCGTCTTCATTCTCCTGCTCCAATTATCATAATTCTCAACTGAAAACAAAGGTAGCTTATGGTTTCCCATAGCTTGAAATGTTAGCACAGATAAGTGGATCTGATTCAGTTGATCTGCTGAAACGGCTGATCCTTAGAATCAACCGCTCTGATACCACTTGTTGGTCCCGGGCGAGTCGATGTCAGTTTAGAGGGGGGGTGAATAAACTGATATAAAAACTCACTTAAAATGCGGAATGATAAGGGCCCTTGACTCTCTTAGTAACTTATTATATGCACAGATCAGTTGAGCACTTTTAGATAGCTTGAGTGCAGATTGTGTGAGCTTTTGTACAGTTCAAAGATATGCGAGTATAAGCAAATCAGTACAGCACACAGATGATTTATAGAGGTTCGAAGTCTCAAACTTCTACGTCCTTTCTTCCTTCCGCAGAAGGGAAACTACACTATATAACTTGAGTTTCTTTACAAATTATATAATGAAGGACAGTTGGCTGAACCTGGTAACTGCTCGCTACCTCAGCGGGTCGACGGCTCACACTTACAGTCCCTAACTGCTCACTAGGGAGGTAAGTGCTATTAACTTCTTTACAAGGTTTTAGATCTCTTTCGATCTTCAAGAGAATAGTCTTGAACAGGGGATATCAACTGATGTGCTCCTTCAATTGAGTTGGGTAGTTGATCGGTGTATTACTGAAACTGAGAAGGTTGCTCTGGCTAGATTATCAACAGCTAGTTGAATGCTTTGATTCTGTGGATTCTTCTTCTCAGTTGGACTCTCGCAGATTTAGCAAATGCTGAACTTGAGCTATGTGGGAGGGAGAAAGAAAGCTCAGTTTTAAGTAGCTTGAATAAAGGTTTCAAGAATGAAAGTCGTGAAAAGTCATTTGAAAACTTTGATTCACTCTTCTTTTATAGAGGAGTGATTTTGTGACCGTTGAGTTCCATTGACCGGTGGCTCTGTTGGCTTATCAATGGCAAATGGTCTTTATGATCGTTTGGAGCTTTTGGTTGAAGTAGTCGTTGCTTTTCCAATCAATCTCTGTTGGATATTTAATTCCAGTAGCCGTTGTTTTGCCGATCGATCTCTGTTGGATATTTAATTCTAGGATCTCTGCTGAAGCATTTATTCCAAGATCTTCATTTGAGCATTAACTCCAGGACTTTCTGGCTGGCAGTTTTGAACTCCAGTTTAGCAAGTTTGAGTTTCAGTTGGCAGCTCTGAGCTTGTCTGCTCAGTTCAGCTATCACTCCAGTTGGCAGTTCTGAGCTTGTCTGCTCAGTTCGGCTATCACTCCAGTTGGCAGTTCTGAGTTTCTTCCTCCAGTTCGACTGATCACAAGCTGTTGAATAGCTTATCAGTTCGACTGGTCTTTCTTGAGCTTTCCTGTCAGATGTTTTGCTTGTTTTCTCCTACAAGCTGGCTGACTTCAGTTCTGACCTTTGATTGATTCGTTTGTTTACTTCAGTTTGGCTGAAGTTAAGTTTGGCCATCAGCTGGATACTTCCAGTCTTCAGTTAAACTGATCTCTTATCAGTTTCTTCAGTCTTGTTGGTTTTTCTCTCAGCTCTGCTGACTTAGCTATCAGTTTATTTTGACTGGTTTGACTCCTTTAACCCTCAGTTGGATTGAGTTCTGACTTGTTGGCGTATACTTCCAGCTGGTAGACCATGCTCCAGTTGGGTTGACTTTGGTTTTAGTTGAGTTCCTTTTTTAGGCTCTGGATTGGTCAGCTCAGATCTACAACTTGGATCTTGATCAGTTTTTCAGGAATAGTTTTGACATCTCATCAAAACCTCATCTAGGGGTTCCTTGATAGTTTTTCCTAACAGAATATGATATCACAAAAAATAAATTATAAATCTTAAGTGCTAAGTAATTCTCTAAGATACTATTTGTTAAATGCAAGAGTTAATTGATAGGATACAACTATTTATATATAGATGATCATGAGTTGATGATTTTGGATATTTTTGGATTGATTTAATACTCCCATTGAATTTATTTATTGATTGATTGATTAAATATGTGATGCAATAATTATTTAAAATGGGAGTGCAAGTGTGCAGCCAATTTCTTTACATATATTATACCTTAAATAAATGCTTCAATAATTATTTTAATTGATTGATTGAATATTGGATGGTATACATTAATTGAATCAATATTTTATTAATTTGAGAGAAACATATCATTAGATTTAAAATATTAGTAATGTTTGGTTTATATATGGTTGATTAATTATTTAAATATTTTTGTGCAGTGTTCTGAGACTCACTCCACCCCTCCCTAACCTAAAAGAAAGAAAAAAAGAAAAAAATAGACTTGTCAATATTTAAAAATGGGTATGTTAAATTTAACAATGTAAGAAAATTTAATATACATATGATTTTTTAATAAAAAATTTAAAAATCCAATTTTATACAAATTCATAAAACATATCATATTGCATTTAAACACTATCAGTCAATTTTATTTAATACAATTAAAATTTGAAATGAATACAAATAAATAAAATTAAAGAACTTAACATATAAATGTCTACATTTAGCAATAAATTTATATTACACAAAATATAAACCTTAAAATGTATATGTAAAATTTGTAGAAGCTCTCTTTAATAGTTTAGGGCTTATAATTTTTAGTAAATTTGGGATGTGGTTTTTAATTATTAGATTTACGAATAAGTTTTTTAATCATCAAATTAAATTAATTAATTTAACCCCCCCGGGCAAATGAGTGGATGTGTGTGTGTGTGTGTGTGTATTTATACGGATTGTGATCCTCTACTGTGCCCCCTTGCACAGCATGAAGTGCGGTGCCTTTTTCCCTTAAAAATGGTGTAGTTTTGATACAATTTTGATTTTATTTTTCTTTTTTTTATACTATTTAAAAAATACGCAAAACAAAATTTTAAAACTATATATTATAATAAATCCTATGAAAAGTCAACCCTGATAAACTCATAAAAGAGATCAACTGAAAAGTAAAAAATTAAACAATAAAACCCAATCTTGAATAATTACCTTATAATAAATCTAAACTAAAATTAAAAGGAAAATTATAAATTCTAATTTTGAAATACAATCTATTTAATAATCTAAAACTGAAACATAACTATAATCCTAATTAAGAAATATTCATTATTAGAGGTTTATTGTTTAAATTTTAAGTTAATAGTGTTTTTTTGGTAAGAAAGAAATAAAAAATAATAAAAAAAGAATAAAAGAGAACAAATGAAAAAAATTGTGTCAAACCACATAGTTTTTAAGTGAATAAGCATGAGGTGATGTGGAAGAGTCACAGTAGAGGATCATGATCCGTATTTATACACTATTTGAAATGAGTAACATCTCAAATAAATTTAAAGCACACTTTTAACATGCCTATGAATTCAAAACTTATATGAATATTATATATACACACACACACACACACAAGAGTTCAAATAGGAACATTATTTCCATGTAGAAAATAGGAAGTAATCACAACCATAGAATCAAATTATTCCAATGGTTAGGATCGGTTTTATAGATGGGGGTTAGATTGTAATTAGTTGATAATTAAAATAAGATAGGGTTATAGTAGTAATTCTAAAATGATTCTACATAATAAAATCCCACGATTCATGGAGAATTCCAATCTCCATGCAATATTGGATTCTATTTCCATTTATTTTTCAAAACAATGAATCCAGCAGTTTTTTTTACTCAATTCAATCGGTCATGGTTCCATTTTTTCGATATTCACATGAAAAGCTTCTTAAGAAACCGATTCAGGGGAAGTTGAAATCCATTCAGTTCTACCATCTTTGGTCAACTTTTAATCATTTTTGGAAACATTTTTTCAATTTACTGTTCGTCAATTGTTCGTACTATATACAAGTTTGCAATATCCATGAAAAATTCAGGTATTCCATGTCTAATTATTGTTTTATAATAATTAGTGGGGCGATTAACATGAGTTATAATTTTCTTATTTTTCTGTTTTTCTATATGATGGGTTTTAGGATAATTTAGTACATTAATCGATTGAGGAATATGTAAAGCTAAAGAAGACATGAAAGAAATTGTGTAAAAACATTCGCTGACAAGTTGCAGAGTTTTGATATCCGTCATATTATGATTTGCTAACCAATCATACGTGATTTTCTAAATTATAAATTTTATGCATGGATTGAAGTTGTATTTGTGATTTTAATAATTGTCAGAATGTTGCTATCCGCCATATATTATTTGCTTACTAATGAAACATCGTTTGCTAATTCAGAACTTTTATGCATGAATAGGTTGAAGTTGTGATTGTGATTTCATTATTGTCAGTCGTTTCCGTCATGTTATTATTTGCTAACAAATGAAACATCGTTTGCTAATTCGGAACTTTTATGCATGCATGGGTTGAAGTTGTGATTGTGATTTCATTATTGCTAGTCGTTTGCTATCGGTCATATTATTATTTACTAACAAATGAAACGTCGTTTGCTAATTCAGAACTTTTATGCATATTTTTACTAATAATAGGTGTCTGACTTGCTAACAAAGAAAAAATTTCGATACTCCCCAATGATTAATTGTTAGATTAAAACAGAAAATCATATCTATTGATGGAGATGTAAAAAATAACTTATATCTTACAACCGAAATTTTGCTTGTATTACTGCATACATTTTGCTAACGATAACGAATGTATTTGCTAACAATGTGGTTCGTTCTTCTTCATATAAATAAATATTAAATACTTATTCATAAATAAAAATGGCATTGATCCCTCACATAAGGAACATTTTGAAAAAATTAATATGCAATCTGGAACCTATAAATATGCACAACCAATAATGTTTCATACTATACATTCCTCATAATAATGGCTTCAATGTTGCGGGGACCATCCTCACATGACATCTTATAGTATAGATTTGCTTCATCAACTATGCGTTGCTTGTGAATGTTACTATCTGAGCCAAAGATGGCAGCACAGTATTTAACTCTGAGGAACTTCATCTGTTTGACATTGTTATTGGTGAGTCTGGAGTTCCAATTTGTAACATCTCCTCATTTATATGTTTCCATGTGCTTCATCAAGTAGATTCCACAGTCAATTTTATTAGTTACATTCCTCCACGGCATTTTCAACCTATCAATTTACTTCAATCTCTTTTCCATTGTTGCTGCCCTTTTAATTTGTTCAATATTTTTCATAGAGGCTACAAAAAAAATCAAACTGTATAGTACGTGTTAACACAAAGTAAAGGTTAAAATCCATTTCTAATCTACTGCTAAACTTACTTACCAATATATGTGGAATATCCCCATACTTCAGCAAATCATTCTCATTTGGCCCATTCAAATCAGATGAGTTATCAATGATTTCTCCCTTGTATTTCTTAGTATCAAAACACACCACATGGAAGTGGAACAAATGACATACAGGGAAGAAGAACTACACATTTAGATATCATATTTTAAAAACATTTAATTTTTCCCAAAAAATATATGAATTTTACTATTGTAACATTAAATATTACCATGTCGATGTCTGCTAATTGCAGCATTTCAACATTATTAATCTCACCAATAAGCCTTTGGAAAAAAATTCCAATCTTTGTGATGAATCCCAAGATGTAGGCGCGTCTACAACTGTACCAACCTGATCATTAAAAATTTATTTATTAATGATGTGGGTATTTTTAACATTTGTAATTAAATTTTTGCAAAGTAATACTTACAAATAACTATGTTGTTGCAGAGAATCTACGCGGTGAGTTTGGTCCCTTGAGCCTTTCATTGTGATTCATAATAGCACACCAAACTTTGTAATAAACAAATACCTTTTGCCTCATTCCATTGTTCGCACTTGTTACTACTAGCCTCTTCAAGTATTTTCAAACATATCCTAATGTAGTTGTCATCATATTTCACAATTTTTGCTATAACAACAATAATAACCTTATATCAGTTATGGATTGATACCTAACCGATTTATTAGTTTACAATTTCCGATAAGTAGTACACATTATTGTTATCTAACCCAAATCATAATAATAATCATCAACATATAAACTAAAAATCTACTATTTAAGGAATAAAACACAACTAAATGATAATGATACCATCTATAACAAATTTTCCAATATTGTGTGTCTATTTTGATACTGATGACGAATTTTTCCCAACTAAAGCATAAAAGACATAAATTATACCAATTGTAAAACACACCAAATTATAATTGGTTCAATATTCATGTTCATATATAAATGATTTCATGTTTATGTTAATCTGTAAAGCTACGCACTTAATCGTATATATTAAATTGAATAATAATTTCTAAAACCCATTAAATACCTTTGACATCTTTTTGTTGTTTTCTCTTTGCTACACTCCCCCCCCTACATTTCGTGATTTAAATTCAAATACTAAACAAAAATTTGCTAAAAACAGACAACAGAGAATTGCTAACAGACTCCTAAATATTTGCTAATAATGTCCATATGATTTGCTATACGTATGTATATGAAAATTGAAAAAACCTTAATCCGTATTTTTAATGCGACCATAGTTTACTGCGTGCAAGTGTTCTTCGATATGTTGGGGACAGAAGCAAGAACAGATAAGATAAAAGTAGTAAAGGCACGCACGAGATTGATAACCCAGTTCGGTTAACCAACCTACTCTGGGGGGACTTCATCCAAACTTGAAGATTCGACTGTTACTCCTTCGTGTAGTGTATTAGGGTTCTTACACATACAGGACTCCCTCCTTATGTCGCCCGTTCATCTCAACGAACTCTTTCGCTAGCCGAAAGCTGTAAGATCCCCTTACAACCATGACACTAGACTCCCTCTAGCTACCCACGACTTCAACTTACAATCTCTCCCGAGATTGCATACAAAACGGAATGAAAATCCCCTCACGTGTTTCACTCGAAAACACTCAAAACTAGTCTATTGTGTTGAACTGTTTAATGAACAACTACTAGTTACAATGACCACAAACAAACTGACTCTCAAACAATCTATCAAGAGAATCTAAATAATATATGAGTGGTACCGATTGCTCCTCAATTCAGTTTTCATATAGACGTCACTTCAGCTTGGCGTCGATCTCCTTCTTCCGCCAATTACGCAAGTGAATGAAAGGTTTGTGATCTTCTCAAACATGTGTAAATACTTTCCATGTGTAGTAGGGTTAATTCAGCACGGTATCTACACCACAAGGCAGTAAAATGAATCTATCTTAACCTTCCAAATTGGTTCGGCACAAGATCTTTCCAACATAGAAACTGCCATATATAGTGTCCTTGGTTCTGTCTGGGACATACTCTGGAATAGTTCACCAATTGTTCTTCTTTTCTTGCACAGCGGAAAACAAATCTTCGTGGGACATACCCAGGCACACATTGTCGAACATAAATCGCCAAAACAAACTTAGTGCTATAAAATGGCACTAACAATCTCCCCCTTTAGCATTTATGGTATACAATAATCAACAATCTGCACAACTCATGGAAAAACCACAGATCAAACATATATAAAAAAACCGATATCAAAACTGTCTGGCACAGTTACTGGAACTCCCCCTGAAACAATGCTGGGAACTTCACACAATCTGCGAACACTCCCCCTGTCTTCGCAGTTCTTCACGTCTTCTCCCCTTCACTTCTTACGTATTCTCCCCTTTAGTGGCTGTCATAAATGACAAAGCTCAGGCGGGAGGTGCAGTGGGAGGCATGAGCAGCTTAGGAAACAGCATCAGCAGTAGAAGCAGCTGGAATCGGCTGAGAAACGATGTCAGCCACAGGACATCAGGAACAGTCTCGGGCATAGCAGTTGGAATGGAAAGTTCAACTACAAAACATGGTCAAATAACACTTCCAGACCATCAAACACACGAAGGACCATTGATCATTGTCCTTCTGCGTGTCTTCCTTCTTTCATCTTTTCCCTCTTAGTGATTTTGATAAGTGATAGGAAATCACAAAACCAATCCACGCTTTCTGTGCCTGTAAAGTAGGAACACTTCTGGAAATAGATTTTCCCTTATATTCCATAAGTTCAATTTTTGCAAGAACATCTGTTGAATCTTGAACCACCAAGTCAGTCTTTGTTGTTGCTTTAATCTGGGAAGCATCAACCTTCTCGTCAAGAACATTTCCTGGCACACATTCACTCTTTTTATCATTAAAAGAGTTGGAGGCATAGTTGCATTTTCCTTCATCCTTTTTCACCCAAACTTTGCGAGTTTTCTTCATGCTAACTTGGCTGGTACTTTTCTTCTTCAACTTAGCTAAGTACTTGAAACAATGTGGTCTAATATGTCCAGCACAGTTACAATAATGACAAATAGGGACAAAAGGTTTCTGAGAATATTTTTGAATTGTTCCTGAACTTGTCCTGCTATCTGTCTAGAACGTTCTGTGATGTGTTCTGGAAACTGTCCGTGCATGAATATGAATCTTCTCCTTCCCGTTTTCAGCTGAGTTCATGCATGGCTTTTGATCTTGAGAGACAATATTTATTCTTCTGCTCATCCTTCACAAATCAATTTTATAATTCTTGCAATGAGGATGAATGTGACCAGGTTTCTCACAGTAATGACACACCACACGTGTCTTTTGAGGAGACTTCCTTCGCTGCTACTGCTTGCTCTTTGGCTCAGCTTTTGGTTCTGGGACTGTTAGATCTTTTGTTCTAGACGTCTGTCCTTGACAGAATTTGTCATAAGTATGACCACCATTAAATCCAAGCCCAGAATGATCCTGAGGACTCTTTCCCTTGGAAAGAATTTCATCAAGTTGAGATGTTCCTGAATTCATCATCTTGATGTTCTTCTTCAGCTGATGAAGTTCACTGATCTGTTCCTGCATACTGTTCTTGACAGTCAAAAGCTCAGATTGAAGCTTTTCATTTTCAGCAACAAAAAGCTCACATTTTTAATGAGTTGATCATTCTGCTGAATCAGATCTTCATTTATTTGAACCACCATTTTCCAACCAGAATGCAATTTATTGAAGGACTCAGCAAAAGTTTCTTCAGAGAAATCTTCATCATAGCTATATTCATCCATCTCGCCAAAATAAGCACAAAACACAGATTAACAAACCTAAGATCACACCAATGAAACTGGTGACCTGCTCTGGTGCAAATTGAAAAAACCGTAATCCGTGTTTTTAATGCGACTATAGTTTACTGCGTGCAAGTGTTCTTCGATATGTTGGAGACAGAAGCAAGAACAAATAAAATAAAAGCAGTAAAGGCACGCACGAGATTGATAACCCAGTTCGGTTAACCAACCTACTCTGGGGGGACTTCGTCCAAACTTGAAGATTCGATTGTTACTCCTTCATGTAGTGTATTAGGGTTCTTACACATACAGGACTCCCTCCTTATGTCGCCCATTCTTCTCCACGAACTCTTTCACTAGCTAAAAGCTGTAAGATCCCCTTACAACCGTGACACTAGACTCCCTCTAGCTACCCACGACTTCAACTTACAATCTCTTCCGAGATTGCGTACAAAACGGAATGAAAAGCCCCTCACGTGTTTCACTCGAAAACACTCAAAACTAGTCTATCACGTTGAACTGTTTAATGAACAACTACTAGTTACAATGACCACAAACAAACTAACTCTCAAACAATCTATCAAGAGAATCTAAATAATATATGAGTGGTACCGATTGGTCCTCAATTCGGTCTTCATATAGACGTCACTTCAGCTTGGCGTCGATCTCCTTCTTCCGCCAACTAGGTAAGTGAATGAATGGTTTGTGATCTTCCCAAACGTGTGTAGATGCTTTCCATGTGTAGTAGGGTTAATTCAACACGGTATCTATACCACAAGGCAGTAAAGCGAATCTATCTTGACCTTCCAAACTGGTTCGGCGCAAGATCTTTTCAACATGGAAACTGCCATATATAGAGTGTCCCTGGTTCTGTCTGGGACATACTCTGGAACAGTTCACCAACTGTTCTTCTTTTCTTGCACAGCGAAAAACAAATCTTCGTGGGACATACCCAGGCACACATTGTCGAATATAAATCGCCAAAACAAACTTAGTGCTACAAAATGGCACTAACAAAAATAATTGCAACTAGGAATCTAACATTTTGCTAAAACATTAGAATAAAAAACAGAACACCTAAGAAAATACATAATGATGGATTTCATATTTCAAACAGACTAAAAACAACCAATAGCCAAATCAAATTAACATTATTTTGCTGCACTTTACCACCCTGCATTTTGTGATTTAAATTCACATATTAAACACAAATTTGCTAAAAACAAATAAAATAAAATTGCTAACAGAATCCTACATATTTGTTACTAATGTACAAATAATTTGATATACGTATGTATATGAAAATAATTGCAACTAGGAATATAACACTTTGCAAAATCGTGAGAAGCAAAAAACAGAACACCTAAGAAAATACACAAATGATAAAGTTCATATTTCAAACAGACCAAAAACAATCAATAGCCAAAATTTAATTAACATCAATTTAACATACTTCCCCCCCTGCATTTCATGATTTAAATTCAAATATAAAACACAAATTTGCTAAAAACAGATAACATATAATTGCTAACAGACACATGCATATTTGCTAATAATATCCACATGATTTGCTAATAATGTTCACATGGTTTGCTGTTTGTATTCAGATGAAAATAATTACAACTATGAACCTAACATTTTCCTAACATGTGAGCATCAAAAACAGAAAACCCAGGAAAATACACAACTCATCAATTTCATATTTGAAACAAATCAAAACCAAACAAATATTGAATGGTTTCATATTCATGTTCATATATAAATGATTTCATATTCATGTTAATCTGTAAAGCTACGCACTTAATCGTATATGTTAAATTGAATAATAATTTCTAAAAACCATTAAATACATTTGACATCTTTCCGTTGTTTGCTCTTTGTTGCACTTTTCCCCCTGCATTTCGTGATTTAATTTCAAATATTAAACACAAATTTGCTAAAAACAGACAACAGATAATTGTTAACAGACTCCTAAATATTCGCTAATAATGTCCACATGATTTACTATCTGTATGTATATGAAAATAATTGCAACTGGGAATCTAACATTTTGCTAAAACGTTAGAATAAAAAATAGAACACCCAAGAATATACATAAATGATGGATTTCATATTTCAAACAGACCAAAAACAATCAATAGCCAAATTTAATTAACATTATTTTGCTGCACTTTACCACCCTGCATTTTGTGATTTAAATTCACATATTAAACACAAATTTGCTAAAAACAAATAACAGAAAATTGCTAACAAAATCCTACATATTTGCTACTAATGTACAAATGATTTGCTATCCGTATGTATATGAATTTTGCAACTAGGAATCTAACATTTTGCTAAACCATAAGAATCAAAAAAACAGAACACCCAAGAAAATACACAAACGATGAAGTTCATATTTCAAACAGACCAAAAATAATCAATAGCCAAAATTTAACTAATTTTATTAACATTACTTTGCTGCACCTTCTCTCCCTTAATTTTGTGTTTCAAATACAAATATTAAACACAATCTGCTAAAAAGAAATAACAAAGAATTGCTATCAAATTCTTTCATATTTGCTAATATCATACACATGATTTGCTATCCATCTTTTGATTGAAACAATTGCAACTACTCACATAAGATTTTCCTAATACATGAGAATCAAAAACAGAAAACTCAATAAAATACACAAATGAGCAATTTCATATTTCAAAAAGTACAAAAAACAATCAATAGTCAAAAAAACTTCCCCCAGATTTTTGTGTTTCAAATTCAACTAACAAACACAAATTTGCTAAAATCAAATAACAAATAATTGCTATCAAAATCCTTCATATTTGCTGAAAATGTACACATGATTTGCTATTAGTGTTTAGTCGAAATTAATTGTACCTACGATTTTGCTAACACGTGTTAATCTAAATAACACCATTTTACAGTTTAATCTGTACAATGGCATCTGTAAAAAAAATCCCAAAACATAAACCCTAGTACGCGCACACATATTAAACTATAAAGAACACCATTTTACAGATTAATCTGTACAATGGCATCTGTAAAAATAAAACAGAATGAAAAAAAAATAGAACGCAGCAAACTCACCTAGAATCCTCCTTGACACATGCTTTCCTGTTATCTGTTATTATAATAGAGCCTTCACGGTGTAGTATAATCGCACCCCGCCACCGGAAAAACAAAAAAATCGCCTACTGGGTTGCCGATTTTCCCCCAATGGGAGATGAATGATGCTATTAACTAACCCTAGCTTTGCATTTGGAAATGAATCGATTAGTCAAATCTAATTCAATGTGGAGTGTTTTGGTAGGATTCATGCCATAATTATCTCCCTACATATCAGGGACGTGATATTATGGATTTTTTTACCCTGTATTACCTCTGCAAAATTCAATATATGAATAAAAGGACCAAAATTTGCAATTTGACCCCCAAGATATCAGATTGAATATTGGACGTTCAATCAGCAAATCTATGGATAATATTTGTTCCTATTTCCTACATAGGGGAGTGGTCCTCATTTTAACCCTCCCCTATATGTGTGTGTGTGTGTGTGTGTGTTGAGTGTAATACACGTATGCATATATTTGATATGAATAAATAAAGTGTGTAAATTTTCAATAGACCTCAAATTTAAATTAATTTTATAGAATTATGATCAATAACTAAAAAATTATTTAAACTAAATGATAACTTGATAACTAATAACTTGACAATACTAAATACCTAATAATTTATTTATTTTTAAGAAATATATTACTAATAAGTTGCTAGCACTATTGAGTAAATAATTATTTAAGAAACAAAAAATAAAAAAGGAAAGCGGAATTAGAACAAATAATAATAAATCTAACGTTTTAAAAAAATCTAACATAATAAATGATTTAATTGTAAGCCAAAACTACAAATGCATATTTACACGATATAGCTCAATAGATAAAAAAAATAAAAATAAAAATTATTACACAGTCTCAATTAAATTTGGAGTACAATCATAAGATATTGCAAACTTGGAATATTTCTCCAAAATAGGGGGAAAAGGAGAAAAATACATTAGAAAAAAAAACCAAGAAACTAAACTCTAATGGTGTCGCTCCTTTACCCAAGATTTCCTAACTATTCACTTTGCCATTCGTAACTCCCCCTCTCAGAATATCTATGGCCAAAAAATTCTGAAAAATAAACCAAAAACGTTAGGGCTATCAAGTTTCTTTGAGACTTCCCCAAATTAGGATTCGCAAGCATAGACTAATTATGGAATGCTAACAACTTTGAAATGAGGTGTGATGGATGAAAGATTTGATAAAATAGATGTAACTATATATAGTAGAGGATTTACCTGTAAATTTGGAATTATGATATAATTAATTATTATCATACAAATTTGAACGTGTTAATTGATTGATAATTAAATTTAAATTTAAATTTAAATATGATTCAATCTAGTTAATTATCTAATAATTATCATTGATTGATAATTGAAAACGTGTGTACATAAATTGAGAATATAAATATGATTTTGTTGAATTATGTAATTATTCATGTATGTATTTATACGATCGATGCAAACACACAATTGATTAATCAAAGATCGAAACAGAGGCATAATCAATATTTTGATAATTTTATATTATATTTTATGAGGAATGAACTAGATATATATAATTTTTTTTTCGTTGTAAACTAAATTAGTTAAAATGTATAATTAATTAATTAATTTTTTGTTGAAGGAAGGAGTTGAGCAATTTAAGGTTATATGTATATGTCCCTGTGTGAAATTTATGTGTTATCGTAATTAATTATTTATCCAAAGTTAATTTGCCTTTATTTTTTCTAAAGAAAGATATATCCGAAAATAAAGTTTAGCACAAATACTCATGTACATAAGATGTACATCAGACGGTCAACGTGCGTTGACCAAAAAATCATGAAAACGAATGATACTTTTTAGGGATACAACTGATACTTTTTTTAAAATTTGAATAATACTTTTTAGTGTTTCGATTGATATTGATCTTAACAGTTTTTTTTTCTTTATTTTTTTTCTAGCCAATACTTTTTATTGATACAAATGATATTTTTGGACCTTTGAAATGATACTTTTCAGTATTATGAATGATACTAATTTTGACAGATTTTTTAGTCAAAGCATTGACCGAGTCAACACACGTTGATCCGGTCAACGCGTTGACTGTCTGATGTACATCTTATGTACAAGAAACTTGCCCAAAGTTTAGATGCATATATTGTATATGTATTTTCACACGTTATATATGTGCTATAAAGTTGCATTCTATAATAAAATTATATTATCTAGCTACTTTTATTTTATTAAAATAAAGTTCATCTTATACACACTTTTCATATATAATAGTAAATTTCAATAATCAATATCACATGATTTGAAGATGCTAATTTGGGTCTATCAATCAAGGTAATTAGTGTTAAATATAAATAAATATATATATAGCAATTATTTTCAATAATATGGACAATACAACTAATGTTTTAATAATACTCCCTCCATGTTATAATGTTTGTTGTTTAAAATTTTTATTCTTGTGTCAAAATATTTGTTATTTTAGATATTTTCACACATTTCTCCCAAATTTAACCCCATGAATATATGGAGAGAGAAAATTTTGATAACTTTTTAGGAAAATATAAAGGTATAAGATTTTATTTGATATAGAAGGAAGGGGTATATTAGTTCAAAAAATTAATTATTAATTCTAGATTTAAATCCTAAAACAACAAACATTATGAAACGGGGGAAATATGTTGATTAGTGTTGTTTCCGTGTTTAGGCGGGAAAATGTGAGATTATTATTTAAAGCATAACTTCTTACTTTTATATATATTAAGATTAAAATTAAGATTACTACTATCCATCCACAAACGAATAATCAAGCGTATCCCCGTATATATGAGCAAATGTTAAAAAAATACGACTGTAATCCACCAAGTATAGTATCTACAGCACAATCAAGGAATTTATGTTTATCTTACTTTGGCTAAACAAAATCTACAATGTCTTACCTAACTAGCTTAAGTGATCTCCGACAATTTATTTCATTTTATAATAGCTTCAGCTTTATTATACAACAAAATTTATATTTTCTCTCTAATAATCTACTCTAAATTTTGCACTAAAAGGAAACATTCCATCATATTATTTTTTTATATATTTATTTAATCTTAATTTTGCAAAAATAACATTAAAATTTATAAAAACGTAATAATATTGCAACATAATTAAAACAAAAATATTGCAAAGAAAAAAAATACAAAAATTACATTTTTTTTCTAAATCTATGAATTAGAATATTTTTCCAATTAACGCTCGATTAAAAGAGGAAATGCCTCTAGTGCTGAAATATCTTCAAAGAAGAAAATGAAAAATTACATGAACTAATTGAAAGTTTAAATGCAAGAAAAAAAAAAGGGATCTTTTTATTGAGGTGCAAATGAAAAAATAGAGGCACATAAAGAAGAAAAAAAAATAGAAACTTAAAACCGTATTGAGGAATTAAAAAGAAATGACAAAATTTTACTCACAAAACATGGCGTGAATGGATCCTATTCGAGCAACCAGCAATTATGCAAATTCAAAGACAAGAACAACAAGCCAGTAGCCAACTCTAATATTTTAAATTTATTTGGAATGAATTTTCCAGATATTGGAGGGTGCAGAGGTAGTCCTTCAAATTATTAGGAAAATTATTATATTGCTTTATTTATATTTTCAATGTTTTATATTTAGTTATTTTATTATGTAATTTTATTAAATATCATTTTAATTTCAACATGAAAAACAAAATAATATGAACTTTCTTACTTGATGTCATTTTAATTCCAACATTTCAATATGATGTACAATTTTGTATTTCAACATTTCAAAGCAAAAAGAATAAATGATTAAAAAATATAAATTATTTCAACAATTAAAAGAAATTCAAAAATTGAAAAAAGAAACAAGAAAGGGGGATAGAAAAGAAAAGAAAATACAAAATATAATTAACATATTAATATATATATATACATACATATATATATATAGGAAATGGATCAAATGTAAATCAATCTTAGTGTATAAACTGCAAACCAATCTCCCACTATCCATCTAAAAAAAATACACGGTCAATATTTGGAGAAAAATTCGGTGGCAGTTTTATAATTTTTGCAACTTTTTTCAGTTTATGGAGGTATTTCCGCCCGTTTGTTGAAAAAAGTTGATGTCATGCTGACTCAGCATCTAAAATAATTCTTAAAAACTTTAAACAATCATAACTTGCTCTTTTTCATCGGATTAACGCAATTGGTATATCAAATTAATGATCTTTTAATCCTCTTTCATTTAAGATCAGTGAAGCATATGTTTATCTAGAAAAATATGGACAAAAAATATAAAAATTTCATTTTTTACGTGTATTCAAGCTCAGAATACTCCGTTAGCATACGTCATATATATGTTTCGTTAGCATATGACAAATGTTTCGTCAGCATCAGTTATATTGCGATAAATATTTATTCAATCGTAATTAGGTATGATTCGTTAGCATATGCCAGATATTTCATTAGTATCGATTATATTACTGTAAATGTTTATTAATCTCAATTAATATATGTTTTACTAACATCAATTATATTGCTATAAATATTTATTTGATCTCAATTAGGATGTGTTTCATTAACATATAACAAATATTTCATTAGTATCAAGTATATTCACAATGAATAATACATTCATGCATTAATATATTTTTTATATGAGAATGCTGATGCACTGCTAACGTTAGCAATGATATATGCTAACCGGAATATTATAATAATGCTAATGTAGTATAATTATATCTAGTAATAGTCATATGTGTTCAATATTGCATATGTATTATCAATGTATAACATCTATCTTAATTAAGCATGATTCGTTAGCATATGACATGTGATTCGCTAGCATCATGATTAGCTATATTGCTATCACATCAATTTTAGAGTTCAACAATTTAATTTTATTAAATTTTATTAAATTTTATCATTTGCTGATGTTAAAAATGTCGTATGCTAATAGAAGTATTATGTAATATTAAAGAAAAGTAATAACAATGCTAACAAAAGCAATAATGTTGCGGATTGAAGCCAAATAATAAAACTAACAACCTTCAAACAAATAACTATAATTTTGTCCACGATTCATATTTTTTTTAAATTATTTTTTGTTGAAAGTTAAGTTTGACTAGCTTTCCAACCATATAAAACTCATTATTTAATAATCTTTATCTTTATATATATAAAAACACAATGGTCCTCAATATAGTAACCTCAATTTTTTCCCGCCTAAATTCACTTCCTATAATTATTAAGTTTTAACTTTTTGTTATATATTTATATATTAATTAATTATTAATTGTGCATGTTAATATCATAATGTAATCATATCTCAATCTTAATCTATATTTATTGATTTAGCGTAATTTTGGTCCAATCATTTACAAACGATATTATGCTTATTTATTTTAGTTTACGTAATTCTGGTCCTGTCAATCTATAATTTATATATGCAAAACAATATTGATTCAAGCAAACCTAATTAATTATGATTCGCTCTTTTCATCTTTAGTTTTTAGTTTATTAATGTTTTTGCAAGTTTTTATTTTAACGTTTCACGGTGAATGTATAATTTATAATTTTACTAAATATTGAATTTATATATCTAATCTAATATTCGCTTCTCGTGAATTAAAAGGAAATTAAAAAATTTCTTGGATATATATATATATATATATATAAAATAGAGTTCTTAAAAATACTTTTTCCGCATAATTGTAAAATGATAGGCTGTTATAAATAGCCAATTAATTTAGCGGTTATTGATAATTAATGACATTGGGTTCAATACCGATAATAATTATGCTAAATATATAACTACCACTAGAATTTTTTTATTCCATTGATAATTATTTACATTATTATATTAACTAATTAGTTAATATAGAAAAATGTATCCAATAGTTTATATAATTACAATTTTATATAATATACCTATATAAAAAAGAATATCGTGAATATATATAAAGACTTATTATATAAAAATAGATATGTCTATTTATAGTAATCAGTTAATCAATTTTTTAAAGACATATATGGTAATTGATTTTATTTTATTTTTTTGGCTAAAATCGATGTGGCAATTTTTTTCAAAAATATGAATTTTACATGATAAAGTCCAAAAATATGTCATATAAATTAAAATACTTGGAATGACTAATATGTTTTAAAAGGTCTACATGACATAATTGCAATTGTCGATTGTCATATATGTAATTAATTCTAATTACCCCATTTTTATACTAGCAATAATATTAGTCTAATATATTATAAGTTGTATGTCATATTTCTAAAAAAAAAAAGTTATGTATAATTAAGTACACCTCTTGGTAATTCTTGAGCGGTAGACATACCTCTTTTTTTCATTTTCTTTTCTTCTCTTTTTTCCAAATAGGTTCCAACACCAATTAGGCACTGGAGATGCATATGACACGTGTGTGTTATACCACACAAGTGATAAAATCAATTATATATGTTTCATGGTTTAAAAAAAAAGATACCCATGTGTAAAGTCTCCAATTAATTATTTAATTTTATTAACATATAATTTTGTAGTGTGTGTTTTTTCTTTTATTGAACTTATTTATTTATTTTAATTCATACGGTAATCGATCTTATTCATGCAACTCCATTGATCAATGTTTATGCTTCTCTTCAATATTGTTGTGTTCCGGACAACTGGGGGTATTTGCAGCTTTGGTGGTGGTGTCATCTTGGTGGTGAAGCAACATATATCAATTGTCAGAATTAAGTTATACGATAGAATTAAATAATTTTTGGGATTTAATTAATACTATGATTGAACATCATGTTTGATTTCACATTTTCTCCTTTTATTTGATTTGATGATTAATTATTTTTATAATTAAATGAATTATTTTAAACATGATTATACATATCTCAATCGTGCACTGCACGGAAGAAATGCTAGTTTCGTGACAAAATCAATTTTGTATTTAAATTTAGATGGTGCGAATGAAATAATATTATTTCATTAGCATATTATTATGTGTTCGTCAGCATATGAATGAGTCTTCAGTAGCCCACGTCTTAGAAGTTCATTTTTTTTCTTTATCTTTCAAATTTTGACCTAGATGCGGAAATTACCAAAATGTCACCGCATTTTTTGAAGTTCTTATTTACAAATAATGCCACCGCTCTTTAAGCAAATCTAGACCATTGAATTTTGAAGAATTTATGTTGGGAAATTGATTTACAGTCTAACACTAGAAGTGATTTACACCAGAACCACCCCTATATACGCGCAACATCGCTACAAAGGAGCACCGATTGTCGAGCGATGGGAAATACAACAATGATTGGGGCAGCTGTTGGAGCAACTTTTTACACTTTTTGGCGTCAAATTTGACATTTGACGCTGCTGTCAGAGAAACTCTTAAGATTCAAAGTGTCTTTAAATTCATCACATATGAGACAAGTTATGACAAACTCATATGAGACAAGTGGCTTTACGATTAAATCTTCAAAAGGATGCATATATTATATATATACAAACACAACCACACACACAGCAAACATGTGAATGAATTGAGCTGCAATGGATTCTGTTCATCCTATGTGCAATTATTGTATGTAATTAAAGGTTCAAACGTTTTCAACTATTGGTAAAACAGAGGAGCTTCAGAGAAATCATATATCAAAATTTATGTAAACAACATTTTTGAACCACAAAAGATTAAAGTTACAACTTTGAAGCACGTCACCTGCACAGAGTTGCAACCTTGAAAAATATTGCCTAGCAAAGAGTGAGAACATTTACCAGCAACTCATTGGAGGATTTTCGGACTTTTTTCTGCTTTCTTTAATGATTTCTGGATACTCATCTTTTTGTTTCTTGTGATCTCACTCTATCAATAATCATTTGCCTACCAGATAGATCTTCTTCATAACCAACAACCTGCACGTAAGTATGACACAAGCAAATCGATCAGCAAAGTGCGCATACAAAAACTTGATACATCGGACATTACGCCAACCAACCATATCTTCTCCATTGTTAAGATAGTAAAAAACAATTAATTCAGTACTAGGAGTATACAGGACCAAGTCCGGTGGTCAAAGAGAAAAAGTGATCATATGCAGCACAAGGAGAAACCTGATTCTCAGTCTGTGTTTCACTAAACCCATCATAAAGTCCCCTCGGCCCAGCATCATCAGAGGGTGTATCATCCCTTTCATCTAACCTGGAACAAAGAAAACTGGCCAATTTAATTGAAAGAAGACGATGAAAAACGTATATAAAACCTCGATCATCCACGTACATAATGGGGAAGGGAGTTGCTAAATGCACCACCATTTTTACTCTTTGCACCACAAATTATTTTTTATTTTCTTTTATTAGTTATAAATTTATCTAAAAACCCTTACTAATAAAAAAAAATTGTGTTCCGTTCAAAGTCGTGTTCGAACATTCTGGATATGTTCAAAATCTTGTATTCGAACAATCTTGGTATGTTCGAAGTCGTTTGTTCGGACGGTACTTAATCAAAAATTCATGGAGTCCGCTCGAAAATCCATTTTCGAACCAGACTTATTTTAAAAATCATGCTTGTTCGAAAATGGAATTTCCAACAAATATGGTGAGTTCGAAATTCCATTTTCGAACCACTCTTGATTTTTTTCTTTTTAAGTAACTTCAAAATTATTTTATTTTTTATTTTTTCTTGTATGGTGCAAAGAGTCATGCAAATAGTCGCTCCCAATGCGGAAAAACCAAAAGACACATAAATGAATCCTATCTCCTAGCACAGGGTCTAGGATAGGTAACAAGTGAACCACTGACTATGGTACTAGTAGGCCCATCCAGGTCAGGCCCCAGATTACTATACAAGCCTACACTGTTCAACTTTCACAGACTAGATAAGTTTAATCTGTATATAATATACAGTCATGTCATCATAAGTTCATAACAGGTTAACCACACGTTGAAATGATAAAAGATACGCCTTGTTTGGTGCTCCAGTTGCATCACTCAGTTTCTGGTTTGGCACTCAAGTAGTCAACTTACATCATGGTTGGGTTTGGATCAAGGCCAAAGCTATTTTCCTTGATTAAACCTAGTTATTAGCGTTCAAAATAAGAGGACAGACTAGAGCTTTATTGCTTCTAAAGGTGCAGCAGAAGCACCTATCACAGTGTGATTGTCCTTCTGAATATCTGGTCCATCTGTTGTACCTTCCTGCATCCCCATTTTTCCCCCAAAATATAAACTCCTAGATAGAAGTGGATCTAGAGTATACCCAATAACTGCGCAAAAACAATTGCTATACTAAAACCAAAAACAATTAAAATGGATAGAATGGACTCAAGACTGGTACAGGTTTCGCAGTTTCATGAACTTAACAAACGTGCCAACAAAATCTCTTAAAATATTTTTGAGTGATAAAGTTGATCTTTGAAGTTGGACCTTGATTCTTAAAAAATTGATGGTCTATAATCCCAGTTTATCAAGTAATGAATTGTTTTAAACTAAGCAAGGCATATATCAGGAGAGGGAAAATTGCAACAAAAGTTCACTAAATTATGTCACTAGTATTAGATTAGGCAGTAAACTTTAATTTGTATCAAAATGGATACTGAACTCTTATTTTATGTATCAGCAATGGTTCTATTTCGATTTTCTAGCAAATTATCTTATGTGGTGGTAACTGAAACTTCACTTGTGTTGCACATGCTTTCTAACCCGCCATAGATTTCTAACTTGCCTGCCACATCATTTTCCAATTATTTAGAAGTGGCTAAAGGCTTAAAGCCGTGCCCGTGGCATGTAAAAATACTTTTCTGCTACTTTTACATTCATGTAAAAATACTTTTATCTCGTTTCACATTAAAGTTTAAACTCTGCGAGGCATGGCAGCAGCAAATTGCCCTATAATTATTTTTGATTTGATATTTTTAATATTAATTTGTGTTAACTGCTAAAAGTCAGCATTAAAAAAAATTATGTGGTAGATTTTGAAATAAAATATTAAATTAGATCACAATTTTGTGGTTTCTTCTTGATTTTACCTTTCCTAATTTTTTTCTCATTGGCCTTCTTTCTTTTTTTCTTTCCTTTTTTCACTTTTTCTTATAATAAGATTCTGATGGGAATTCTTTGATTTAGTAATTTCATCAGTATATTATGGCAAGTGGGTTCCACGTTTGTGGTAAGACAGAAATTATGTGGCAACAAGCGTGGAGCTTCCATAGCCACTTGCCACGTAGTATAAAATTGGTTGAAAAAATGAAAGGGAACCATCGATGGTCTATAAGTAAAATTGAGCGTCCTTTTTTATACAAATTGAAACTTAGTAGTCAATTTCATATAAGTGGTATTAGCTACCTTCTATATTTAGTGAACATAATTTTCCAATCTACATTCAAATTCCACATGGAAGCTTGAGAGAGACAGCAAGAGAGGGAAAAAAAAAGCACAAAACTAGAGTTCCATTAGCAGTGACTGAGGTTAGTAGTTCCTACTACAGAAGTATACAGAAAATCTAAAAGCACACATTCTTTCAAGTGAGGACAGATAGTCTGCAATGCATTTGAATATTTGATGGAAAGAAGATATGAGCTAAATGAAGTATCCTACATCGTGCAAATTTAGTCCAAGACTCCAAAAAAATGAAACCATTCGCAGAATGCTTCAAGAATATGAGGGAAAGATCCAGAAAATCTAAAAGATCGATACAACAATGGGATAAGATGACCAAATTCCTAGATCTTCCATCACTCGGTCCTTCACAATGCATAATATAATGAAACACACTTCAGCAGCGAAGGCATTTAGTCAACAGAGATCAGAAGCTACAAAACAGCATTCTCAATTTGCTACTCTGTTTGCAATTTGACAGACAAGCTTTGTAGTGTAAACCAGAGAAAAAGTAACAGTAAGATACCTGTTTATCCATTGTTTTGATGGCCCTGGTTCAGAAGGGGAAGCAGCATGCCTTTGACCAAATATTGTAGGATTAGAAGATAGAAACTGCTCGTAATCAAGGATAAATTTCAGTGGCACCAATTTGCACTTAAAGAAGTATGAATTCGAAAGAATTACAAGGATACATTTTCATGGCAACCACTTGTCTCCTGAGACTTCAGATCTTGAATCTAATCAGAAAAACCACTTAAAACAAGAGTAAACATGTATCCTTTTCACAAGAAAATGAGAGTTTGGAAATTTACCTTGCTTGTTTGCTCCAGCAAATCCTCTATAGCCGCAGCAACATCAGGAACTACAGAATAGACTTCATTATTATTTTCAGCTACATTGTTTTCTGCATGATTCTTCCTACTGACGAAATTGTCAACGGCATAGTCACAAGAAGAATGCTTTATACTATCATTTCTTAAAAATCTTGCCCTCTTATTACCACTAGAATAACTTTCATCATCTCTTGCCATAAGTGAAGAATCAATTGTATGTATATTTCTCTGTTCCTGTCGCTGACTCGGGTGTTGAGAGACATCATCTCCTGACGTAATCCTATCAGAGTGAGAGGGATATTGGCTCATAAAATATGATGCTTCTTGCCTGTCTTGCGAAGTAAGTTCTTTAGGGGAAAACCCTTTCACATCAACAACTTTATTCTGTTTTAGTATAAACACAACTGAGTTAGAAAAACTAAAATGTGTAAAAGAAAACAGATTGAGGAAAAGGAAAATAAGATGCTGCAACGACCTGCCTGGCGCATTCATATATCCAATCAGCTGTAACTACATGTATTCCCCATCTACAAGCAGCCTCATACTTATCACCATCAGTGAATTTACTTAATAGATGAGTGACTTTCTTTGTGAGTTTCTCAACGTACTTCACACCAAGAACATAGCACAAATTTCTTAACAGTTGTCTTTCTTTCATGTCATACCGCGAAACACAGAGGCGGTATCCTTCAAATCCAGGTAATGGAATTTTGCATGAAATTGGAGAATAGAGAATGTGACTGCTAATATCCAGCAAACACCCCTCCTTCAATAATAAAATTCCAACTACATTAGCATTTCCACATACCAGATTTATAAGTAGAGGGTGCATCAGTTACTTTTAACTAAAATGATAGACATGTTCTATACATATTTAAGAAAGCATCCATCAGATTACACAAAAGTCCTTTATACAAACAACAGCAGAAGATAGCATTCTGATAGCAAATCAACGGCACTGAGAGTTTATCGCCGTCATGGAGGTGATTGATTAGCTGAATTACCGCCGTTGGGGATGAGATTGATTAGCTGATTTATTTTCCATGATTTGTTATTTCCCTTTTATGTTGTAGCAATGGGCTGGGCTGCGCCACAGACCCTTCTTATTTCAGTATCTTTTATTTAAGGCAGTAGGGGTATGATACCTAGGGCATCGTAAGATCGTAGCAGTTTGAGATTCAGCCGTGAGGCTTGGACAGGCTTGCCTGGGTGTTTTCTGTTTCCTTAACCTCTTCAGTTTGTTCAATTCGACCGTATAATTTTTATTCGCTCTGCCTTGTTCCCTTGACTCTTCCACATTCTTTCTGGATTGTTGTTTAAAGGATCCTAACAGTGTCGCTGATTAAACATATCTTACGTTTTAAACCACTTAACTCCTTTCTAAGAAAACTATATCCTACATAGAGAAGAAAAAACAGTAATGAAGATTACTAATAGTAGTAACACAATCGGTAAACTTGTGACTACCCGGCTACCCGGCCCTATCCATCTGAATGGACTCTCAGCAACATGTCCAGAAAAAAAATTCAACAACATTAACATGTATGGAACAAATTGAAACAAAACTACCATGGAAATTTCTGTATTCCTCAGTTCTCTTCCTTTATTCACAACTTATATGTTCAATAATCCGTAAACTACATAGATTTTTGCCTGTAAAACTCTACGTATAATCTATTGATTTACAGTAGTTCTATTGTGCTTGATATAATGGCAAGCATTGAAAATGTTTCTATAGCTGAACATCAGTAATGAACGATCTGAGATACTTCCTTCAAAAAATTATAGTGTTAATAGGATTTTAGATGAGAATTAAAAAAAATTCAGCTGTTTGTACTTTTATGCTATTGCCCTTTTGGTGTCTTTATCATTTGTCAACTACAAGGATAATTTTGATACTGAAGTCTTATTTCATAACATTCTAAGAAACGTCAAATTCAATGATTCTGGAAGTAGGGACCGAAAAATGTGGCCCAAATAATAGCATCTACTTATTCTCATCGAGTAACTAAAAGCTAACTGAATCAGTTGGACTTTAGTTGCATAAGCTTTAGATACTTTAAATAGCTTTGAATTACACATAAATTTCAAAAATGGGAAAGTGGAAACCCTTCAAGACATTTATTGGATAAAAGGTATTAATTCAAAAAAATCAGAGAAATAATAGGACCCATTCAATTACAGCGACAGAACAAACTCAGCAGGATTATGATGGTCCATAGGAAGATGACTGGATTTTTATTTGGCAGTAAGCAGGTTATTGTCTCAAGAATCAAGATTTAAGTGCAAGCCATTCACAGTGCTAATTACACAGAGGAAAGATTAGTACCTCTAGACAAGAATGAATCCAATGAGTAGTAATATAAGAAGTCCAGGATGTATGGATCGGACAGCAAACCAAACCATGACGCTCGACAATAAAGTGCACATTTTTCCTGTTTTGATCTGCAACAACCTCGCCACCACCTTCAGTAACCCACATCACTATTTCGGGTCTCTGGAAGGAAACTCATGTAGTCAAAGAGAGAATAACAAACTTTGGTTGATACAATTACCAAAACTGAAAGAACTAACCAATAAAGAATATCAAATAGAAGCAAAGGCCTGTGAACAAGCAAAACTTTATAACCAACACTTGATATTCCATCAAGCAAAGGGTCAGGTCATAAAGCAGGTTCCTTTAGTCACAACAACTGCTACAGTTCAGTTCACACCAATAAAATGAGTTGCACAATTCTTCTTTATATCCAGTGGACAAATACCAGAAAAACATGAAGCAATTATATTTTTGACTCCACACTACATTCACCTGATGCCTTTTTGTGCTGCCGCACACAATATTCCATCCTCAAATAATTAGGTTTCTTTGTAGAATCAATGACAAAGATAAAATACAACTCATTTTCAGACATTGGCGCTCCTGCTGGTAAGTTAACAGAAAACTCCCTCATAAATTAGTCCTACTCATGGTGTTATGAAATGATATAACTGCATAAAATTAATAATTACAGAAAATAAATTTATTATTTTCATTAAGCCTGATCCATCCAAAGAATTGGAGTGAGCATTATAAACTGAGTGATCTCAATTATATTTTAAAATAATATGTTAGGAACAAGAGCATCTTGGTAGACCGGAGCAACTACCTTCAGATTCAAACTCAAAATGATGTTAAAAAAACAGCTTACTTGTTCTTCAGGAAAAGTGCTTGAAAAACAGAAGAGCTTCCCCCTAAATACAGTTGAAGACTTTATATGTTTAATGTCATTGTTCAATCTTCTTTGCACCATCAGCTTAGCATCTTCTTTCGAAACTAGAAACATGAAACAACTTGAGGTAGTATATTCTGAGGAGTTGCTATAGTGATTAATATTTTTATCTACTCTTACCAAATAACATACCTGATTGAGAATTCCTGCTCTCCACGTTGTCATTTTCCACAAGCTGAGAAGCAGAGGATTTCTCCTCTTTCAAACTTAACATTCTCGCAGCACTGAAGACTGCAGAATCTGTGGACAGGGTAAAGAAGGGTAGGTGTTAAAACTGATAAATGAAGAACAATATCACATTAAAGCTGAGCTCTAACCAGATGCTTTTTCCAAGGGATGAATAGTTGTAATGAAAATTTTGCACCTTTTGGAAGAAGTAAATCATAAGCAATGTGGCCCTGGAGCACAGGGACTTCTTTCTTTTTCAAGGTGCATTCTTCAAGCCATGATGTTTTGACAATATTAATGACTCCAAAAGCTGCGAGGCTCCGAATTTCCTTGATTTCACTGCATCACCATTTACCAAGATAAAATAAGTAGCCATGTGGCTAATTGCACAGTCTTTGACTTGAATAACAGGCCAACCATTACTGGTATGTCAACCACAACCAGATAAGTTTTTGCTCCAGGTAATTAACAAGCCAGATCAAGCAGTGATATATATATATATATACATACATAAAAGTTGCAATCCTTTAAAAGAACATAAACAAATAAAACACATCAAACAACGAACACTTTTCTGTGGCCAAAACTCAAAAGATTGCACTTCATATCAATAATACATTTCCATCAAGTTCTAGATTGCGATTTAATCTGTTTACAGAGACACATTCTAGATTGCCATATACAATGCAACAAAGATGCTGAGAAATTTTGTTAACCCTTCTTATGCAACAAAAGTCAATATGATATTGATGAGAAATGGACAATTTCTGCAAACACGTTACTCTAGGATATATGACTGTACACAAAAAGTTTAATTGGATAATGGAATTGGAAATGTGGGACCTTCCTTCTTTACTTTGATACATGAAAACTTTAAATACATTTTAGTCTTTAGGACACAGTTTGGAACAAACAACCGCCAACTGTGAGTGGCAGAAAGTATATGAATATATTTAGTTATTCTGTACAGAGAGGATGAGGCATTTCAGTGTGTTGTGCATAAAAGGGCAAACAAGATTCACTCTGAAGTTGATGGAAAACTGCCCAAGCACGCAATCTAACATTGTAGAGCAAAATATATGGTAGCTGAAAAGGCAAGATTCCCTGAAAGCAATTCATGTATATAGGTTTTAGAAACTTATTTACTTGAAACTAATATCTGTTAGAACAATTCCGAGAAAAGATGTTGAAAACTTGTTTATTGAAACCAATATAGTAATGTACACTTAAACAAAGAGTTCATCCATATACTCAAATATCTTACTTCTTCGATGGATTTCCAACTATCACATGAGTCAATTTCTCTCTGACGGACATATAACGAGAGCCACCACCTCGGCGAACCATGTTGACTAGCTTCCGCAATTCACAAGCCTCAAAGCCAACAAGTAGAATTTTGCACTCGGACAAATATAGATCATCATCCTCACTTTGAGAATCATCAGCAATGCATCGAGCAAAATCAGAACCATTTTTATGCTTATCAGTAGGTGGGTCATTTCCCTCTTTAGATATGAGAGGAACCTCAGAAGATGTGTGATGGATGTTTGGCACAATATTTTCGAAATCTGGTTCCAAATCCTGAGGAGAAAAAGTGGTCGCTGATTCTGAGGCAGTTGGCATAGATGATGGGGCATACTGAGAGTTTATGGTGCCTTTTCCTTGAGTATGATGCTCCGATGTCTTTAAAGTACTCACAGAAGATGAATGTTGAACAGGGAAGGACTCTTCAGTAAGGCATGCTATTTCCATGTGACCAAGTGAAAACCCAAGAAAATCATGAGGGAAAAGCAAAAAATCAGTGTCAGGGCTCATCAAAACAGTATTCCAGTAGACAGATTACACATTGAAAACTGGAGCAGAAATGCTACAGATGAATTATGCAAGATTGTACCTCTTCTGGCAACAGATTGATGAAACCATTTCCTGTTAACTATGTATATGATACCCCATCTTTTTGCAACCTTATACTTGTCACCTTCAGGAGCTTTTGAAAAATTAAGGGCACCAAGATACAAGATTATATGTTGGGTGTAAGGTAAGCAATTTAATCTTAAAAGTCTCTGGCTAGAACAGCTAATACTAATTGAAGGGGAAATGGAGAAATCATTTGCAAGCTAAAAGATGTAAAATTGTGGACCATATATCACATACAAAAGATTATGAATGGAACAACAGTACACAGAAGGAAGCTAGAGAAAAACAAGATTTTATGTCAAATAAACACTATATAGTGAAAACCCAGACATTAACAAGGAATCATAATAAAACTGTAACTCGAATTCTGACCTCAGACCATATAATAGCAAACTAGAAAACACCAAGGATATATCGCAGATCAAATGAGAGCATCTCTTGGTCAGCTCAGCAGAATATATGCCACCATTCTGTACGACAAGATTCTCCACTTCCTTACGTTCATCTAAAAATAGCAAAAATCAACATTAGAAGACAAGTGTCACTTTTTTGAAGAAGAAGAAGAAGAAGAAGAAGAAACAAAAACAAAAGTTCCAACCTGCAGGAATTCCACTAACACATATCGTCAATCCAGAAAAAGGAAGAACCCTATAAGGTTCCTGAGGAACTACACGGTGCTCTTTCCAACATTGATCAAGCCAATCTGCTGTGACTATTGGTCTTTTCAGTTGGTTTAGAGCCCACTACAAAATTTATGCACGGAGAAAAAGAAACAGAATGAGTCAGGAGACCAAAAGGATCAAACTATCATGTAGGTATTTTCTTCATTCTTGTTTTGCTTTTCTTTTTCTTATTTCCTTCACTCTCTCTATTTGTTCCTCCTTGTTTTTAGGACAATGGCAACAGAAACTGAAAGCAAATGCGAGATATACAATAACTCAAATACCATCAACATACTGAAAATATGCATTGAAAAAAAAAAATCACTGTAATTTGGTAAAGGTGTTGGTTGGAAATTTAATGTTTAGGTTATGGCTGAAACAAGAACACCATCCTATATAAATGAAAATCGTGTAAGAATATGCTATGTACAGTCCTCTCTTCCCAAATATCAAAGATGATAGCACTTTTTGTTACAGCTAAAGCAACAAATTCAAGAATGTACTGCTGGATTAATGTCACCTCACAATTGAGCATAAGGTCACTTTGCAAAAAAGACCTATTCCCTAATCAAAAGATTAAAGTAGAAGCAGAAAATGAAAATACACCAAAGGAACTAGGAAACAAATATTTTAAATAAAATCATTCTCAACATTAAATCAAATCTCAATGATTGTCTTTGGGTTCCATTCATGATTTTAATTATATGGTTGTATCTTGAGTCCCTGTGTTTAGTTTCGCAAGACTTTCACCGATGTTTAGTTTCACAAGACATTCACCTACAAATGTCATTTCTATGATTTTGACCAACTATGCTCATACTCCTCATATACAAGTTACTAAAAGGTTCACAAAGTTCCATGACTAATAAAATAAACAATAAAAGAAAACCTTGTATTTTTGGGCAAAGACATCCTTCACAATAACGAAACTGACATCTGATGATGCTTTTGTCAACTGTCCTCCCATGGCAGTGACCTTCTTTCCAATACTGACCTACAGGTCAATTATATAAAACTAGCAATCATGATCTGGAGCATATGAGAAACGAAATTAGAAAGTATATAGTAGAACAAAAGTTGAGATGGGAAGCTACGAATTTCCTTGATGAATGTGAAAGAATTGAATGTAAAGTATCTTAAGGATATCAATAGATCTACTAAATGCATGGACGTCAAATAGCTCAGTTGATAAAAGCTTCTTGCTATTCCCAAATGCCTATACATCAGATTCTCAAACGAGCATGAGCATGAATACAAATCCGCTAAGGCATTCATATAGGTAACATTCATGACATCAATATCACAATAATTAAGGGAAAGGACTCCTGTAATCAGATTTACTTTCCCCAGGACCAACACACTCTTAAAAAAAGTTTTCAGCACATGCAAGTGAAATTTGAAAACTTTTCTGCAAATAGGTAGCAAGTAAATCAAATGATGAAATATGTGATTATACGTAATATAGAAAGTTATCATGGCTAAAACTTTTCTGCACTTGAATTTATTAGAGGGCTATTGTAGTTGGGCATGGTAAGCATGAGATGTATGTCCACAAGGAGAGCATAATTCTGAGAGGCAGCACAAATGAATTTTCATTTACAGGTCTCACATAATAACACAAACTTCATAAGCTCAATATATATATGTATATATATATATATGGTTCTCTCGATTTAAGATTAAATATCCAAATCCTCACGACAACAAATGTATCAAGGCCCATAACCAAAAGATATGCTGTAACATGTAAAATATAATTAATTGTAGACAACAAGAAAGACATACATATGGTGTAGTTTATGCATAATCAAGAATTAGAGAAGGGATTTTCTTAACCTCCTGTTTAATTTGACTGAAATAGGAGTAGCTAAGTGGCACTGTACCTTTACATCCCTCTCAAAACCAGAGGCAACTATATTTACACCATCCAGTGCAAGGCAACAAGTATACCCCTGTTTAGGTAGCACTCTGCGCTCTTTCGCACAGAACAGCACGCATTGAGGACCTGACCACAACCAAATTTCAGCTAAAAATCAAAATATTGCAAATTAACTCAAGAGGTTAAATATTGATTTTCAGAGAACCAACTAGAAATGATGGAGAGCAAAAGCATTAGTCATCCTCTGAGTTCAAAATTCAACCTATTAAGTTACAGCCCTTCGAACGTAGATACTCAAACTTCTCCTGCAAAAATTTCATCTCAACATCAGAAAATCAGCTCAATTCAATTGTGCGATGCAATTGCAAATTCGCAATGATTAGCAGATTAAGTAAAGCACATGTTCGGGCGAGGCGATGACGTGATAATCGTTCGGCCCATTACGCGAGGGATCGCAGCTGAGGAAAACCTGCGCGCCGTTGAACTTCAAAGCGTCGTGCAGCGCGTCGAAGAGCTCCGGTGGAACCAAGCTCCGAGACATACATACATTCACCCCAGTAAACACTTTTGCCGCCATCAACAAACTTGAGCTTAATTTCTCTGCACATGCACAGAATGGAATTTTTCCGATTAGGTTTTTGAAGTTGGGAAATTAGATAATTTTCGTTACTTGATGATTTAGGCGTAGGCGGTAGAGCGCGGGAAATGTTTTTATCTTTTCTAAATATAGGTTGAATTTTAGATTTTAATACATTTCAATCGATTTATCTCAAAAAAATACAAATACAAATACATATTAGAATTGATTCCTTTCGACAACTGCTATTTAAATTCCAAAAAAAAATAAAAACCGACGCCGATAACCGGTTTTTATACATTAATAGTTCCAATTAAAAAATGAACCAAACCGGTCAAATTTGGTTCGGTTTTCCCATTTTTTGGTCATTTTAAAATTTTAAGAACACATTATTACAACAGATTAAGAAAGGGAGTTTCTGTTTGCACCCTCATATTTACTCTTTGCATCACAGCTTCTCCATGCACCATTTTTTTTACTCTTTGCACCATCAATAGTTACTATAATACCCTTTCATATAAAATTTGTTTTTTACTTAAAAAAAACTTAAAATCAGAAAATAAAAACCTAAAATAAGTTTAAAAAAAATGTAAAAACAGTAAAAAAAAAGAAGGGAAAAACATAAAAATTATTGGAAGTAACTGTGCACGGCGATTTGTTCGACATTCACAGCGGAGAGTTCGAAATCGAGCCGAATCTAATTGTTCGACATTGCACGACGATTTGTTCGGAGCCCGACAAGTTCGAAGCTATATGCATGGATCGATTTGGTGAGTTCATCTTCCATTTTTGTTATTTTATACATTTTATTCGAAGCTTTACAATTTTTGTTAAAAATCGTTGGGTGATTGTTTAAATTCAGTTTTTCAATAGTTTAAGATCCTAAGATAGGTTATTAGAATGATTACATGCTAATATGAGTTGATTGTGGTAAAAAAATCGAGGTATATGTGGCGTGTTGGTGATTTGATTTTGATGTGCTTCGCGTTGATGTTCGGACTGTATATGCCGACTTTTGTGCGTATGTTCGAATTATAAAATCCGAACATAAGTCTGACAAAATTGAGTATTGTCGTTCGAACTCTTGAGTTCGAACATGTGTGAGAAATTCGAACTTGAGAGTTCGAACACAACACATTGTGTTCGGACTCAAGAATTCGAACACTACAATTGTGTTCGAACTCTTGAGTTCGAACGACAATACTCTCAATTTTGTCCAAGTGATGTTCGGATTTTATAGTTCTAATTTCTCACACATGTTCGAACACTTGAGTTCAAACGGAAGATTTGCTAATTTCTCCAAGTTCTGTTCGAATTTTAGATGTCTATTTTTCCACACTTGTTCGGCTTGTAAACACCGAACACAATAATTTCAATTATTCAAATTGAATGGTATATAAATCATATAAAATAATTAGCAAGTGACATTATCTGTATTTTTACCCATTTGTCCAATCAGTATTTTTGGAATTAAATTTGCTATTTGAATTTGATACTTTGGACGACTATATATATATATATATATATATATATAGGGGGAGGTTAAAATGTATACCACCCCCCTTATAGGAAATAGGAACAAAAATAAAACCATAGATCCATCCAAAATAGACGGTCCAGATTGAATCAATATTTTAGGGATTAAATAGCAATTTTTTTACAATTCTTAATTATTGCTGGTTGAAAGAGGGTAAAAGGGGCAGGAAAAATATTCCGCAAATTCAGCGATTCTACCTATCGAAACCACCCAAATCTATGAGATTTCTCTAGATTTCGAATTAATTTCATTTGGGAGGCAAAAAAAAACTAGGGTTTTCACGAAACCTAGGGGCGACATTATTTTCCCGTCAACATACGAACGAGATCAGAGACGGGCGGTGACACTAACAGCAACGTGAGAAGCCCAGGTTTTTCTTCTACTTTGTTTTTGTTTATATAACTTTAAATGTGGTTTATTTGCTAAAAGTTGAAATTTATAGATTTGGTGTGGATTTTCTTTAGCAGCCACAAATCTAGGGTTAGTTTTAGCAATCTGTAGTTAGGCGTAATTTTTCTCCAAAGCAAAAAATCGTAGACTGCAATCGCGGTGGCAGAGATCGAACTTTTGACAGTAAACAAGGATCTCGGGCAGACGTTCAACGAAAAGAAGCCCAGGTTTTAGTTCGAGATTTTTTCGTTTCTATCAGTTTTAGTTGGTTTAATTGCTAAAAGTTGGTTTTTTATGTGTTTCGATTCTAGTTGATTTTTTTTCTATTGGTTTTTACAGAGTAAATGACGCAAATTGTTGCTTTTGGTTCTTCTATGCTTTTACTATATTTTTGTTTGGGTTTGCCGGTGAATGATTAAACTGGTTTTCTACTGATTTTTACAGAGTATGAATGTTGGTTGGGTTTTTTTTGTTTTTTAATTAATCTGGTGGACATTAGCAAGTTAATGTGTTATATTAGCAAATATTATTGCAACAGATAGCAGTTGTTATAAAGTGGATTTGTTTTATTAGGAAATATTGATGCATGCGATATCATTCTTTTTTGTGTTTGATATTAGTAAATTTATGAATGTTTTTAGCAAATAGATTGGAATATGGTAGCAAATTTCCTTGTTTACAAAGTTATTAATCTGGTCAATATGAGCAAATTAATTTGTTATATAGCAAATTATGTTGAAACTGAAAACATTTGTCGTTTGTTTGAATACATATGTAAAACAATCTGCTCTTGATTAGCAAGTTTGTAAATGTTATTAGGAAATAAATCTGAATAAGTAAGCAGATTTCGTTTGTTTGCTCTTTGTTGATTTCTGGAAGGTTTTATTTAAAATGGATGGAATATTTTAATTGAAATGGATGGAATTTGTCATTGGTTTCAGTTGTGGATTAAATGTTTATTTATTTCGATTGCAACTTTGTAGTAACTAGATATTTAGGAACCAACTAGCAAATACATAGTTGATTATAGCAAATGTAAATGAATATGCTAGCATTTTTGAATGACGCAATTAGTAGCAGATTCATATTTGTGTCTGGCAAAAAGTAGTTTAATGGTATCAATTCTTTGGTCTTTTTTTCTGTTTGGCTCTTGGTGGGTTTGTGGAATGTGTTTTTTCTTACCTTGAATTTTCTATTGGTGGTGAACTCCTGTTTATTTATTGTTATAGAAACCAAAAGTATAATGTTTGCAAATTTATTGGATTCTGTTAGCAAATAAAAGATTTGTTGTTAGCAAATATTCAGCCGCTTGTTAGCAAAAAATGTTTATTTCAGTTTATCATATTTTGTTGGTTTAGATATTAGTTAATTTGTTAATTTATGTTTCCTTTTATTGGATGTTTGTTTATTTAGGTGGGAGCCCTCAAGGTGATCACGGCTTGAGGAGCAAGCAACAGAAAGATGTAACAGGTATAATTTTTTTTTGAAAATGACATTCTAATTTTGTATGTTACTGTTAGCGATTATGTATGTTTGTATAGACAAATATGTGAATCTGATATCAATTTCAGTGTATATTATTAGCTAGATATTTATGAACCAGTTAGCAAATACATAGTTGATTATAGCAAATGTAAATGAATATGTTAGCATTTCTAAATGACGCGATTAGTGGCAGATTCATATTTGTGTCTAGCGAGAAAATTTCATTTTCGGTCCCATAGGACACGGCAAAGTCCGATTTTGACCACCTGCTCTCAATTTTCACCCATAAATGAACTTTGCTCTCAAATGTGGCCCCGCTCGATTGAAAATCGCAATTTAGGTACCAGGAACTTAACGAGTCCGTCTAATCTTCACGATTTCTCATCACGTGACTTGCACGTGTAGTGTATAACCGCGAAAATAGAACATATTAATCTAATCAATGACCTAATTTCCTCACTTCTCTCAATTTTCGCCTCCCTCAAGAACAAACCCTAAATCCCCAAATCTAAAATCTTTGATTTCTTTACAAAATCACCACGAATATCGACGAGAATCACTACTGGGTGCAGGAATCAAACATATCTTCAGTAATCTCAATGTTAAGAAGAAAATCACGCACGAAGGATGCCCATCCACGTTACAGTAAGTTTTTTTCTCCTCATTCAATTCAAGTTTTGGATTTATTCTTCCTTCTTTTCTATAGGGTTTACAGAGTTATTGATATTATCATTTTTTTTCAGTTTCTACGGGTGTCTATTTCACATTGAAGCTGGTCCATGGAGGCATGTCATTGTGGGATACGACCAACATTGAATATATAGGGGATACAACAACGTCTGTGTTTGACTTTGTCGATTTCAGTAAGTGGAGTTTAGGTTATTTATATGCTCTGTGCGTGGGATTGGGATTTAATGGTAGTAAGAAGTTTTTTGCTAGTTTAGAAGACAAATTAGTGGAAATAGTAACAGATGAGCAAGCATGGTTGGTTTTGAAGTCAGCTAAGGATAGAGAATTTACTATTTATTTAGAAGGTACTGCTGATCTTTCTGTGTATGATTCTGTGTATGAGATGCTTGATGATGTTGGAGCTGGTGATGATGATATTGATACCTCAGATAAGGATTTCTCAATGGATAAGGATAGTTGTGATGAGATACTGGATACAATTCTGTTTGATGAGAGTGTTTTCAATAATGGGGAGTTTAAGGGAATAGGAGAAAATGAGGGTGTGAACAATGACAGTGGCGAAGATAGTTTTGATAAGAGCTCAGAGGATGCAAACAATGACAGTGGTTTTGAGAGCATAGATTCAGAGGAAGAAGACACTTCAGTAAGGTCAAACCTAAGAAGCTTCCAGATAGGTCAGAAATACATTTCAAAAGATCAGTTCAAGGATGATGTCATTAACTATGTTGTCAAGATAGGAAGGCCATGTAGATTTCCAAAGAATGATAGGAGAAGAATTTATGCAAAGTGCAAGTCAGATGGTAGATGTGGGTGGCATATACATGCTCTGAAAGTCACTAATGAGAACACTTATCAGATTAGGGAGCTGGACCTGAACCATGTTTGTGCTAGGCAGTTCCACATCTCAAATGCCAGCTCTTCATGGTTAGCTAAGAGGTTTGAGACATCTTTTAGATGTGATCCTAAGAGAACGGCGTCAGGTTTCAGAAAGGCTGCTATGCTAGAGCTTGGTTGTAGTATCTCCAAGCAACAAGCTTTTAGGGCAAAACAAAAGGCACTAAAAATGATAGAAGGAGATGCCACTGCCCAGTACAAGAAATTATGGGATTATGCAGAAGTGTTGAGGGTAAAGAACCCAGGCTCTACTATTATTCTAAAGTTGGATGATACACCAGATGAGAAGGTTTTCAAGAGTATATATGTTTGCCTTGATGCTGTGAAAAGAGGATTCAGGTCTGGTTGCAGGCCTTGGATAGGGGTTGATGGATGTCACCTCACTGGACCAAATGCAGGGGTCTTATTAATTGCTGTTGGGATTGACCCCAACAATTGCCCTTACCCATTGGCTTATGTCATTGTGAATGTAGAAAATAAGATCAATTGGGAGTGGTTTCTAGAGTTGCTGAAAGAAGATTTGATATTTGGGAGAGAAGATGTGTATGTCTTCATGTTTGATAAACAGAAAGGTCTCATTGGTGCATTGAGAAGATCATGCCAACTGTAGAAAACAGGTTTTGTGTGAGGCATCTACATGGAAATATGAAACGAGCTGGATTCAGAGGAAAAGAATTCAAGAGACTACACTTGCTTGGATTGGATTAGAGAGTATATGATGAAGAGAGTACAAATGAACAGAGATATGTCTGAGTGCAAGTGGGAAGGGAGAACTGTGTGTGGTAAAATTCAAAAAATACTCAATGATACTGTGAAGAGAACTGAAGATTGCATGCCTATCAAATCATCTAACAAAAAGTATGAAGTTACATGCATGTCTGATGGAACAAGATTTGCTATAGATTTGGAAGGTAGAACATGTGATTGCAGATCATGGGATCTAAGTGGTATACCTTGCAATCATGCTGTGAGTGCAATTACTGCGGATGGTGGTGATCCAGTAGAGTAAGTGCACAAATGTTATTCCGTGGAGACCTATGATGCAGTCTACACATATGCTATTGCAAATATGGGTGGGCCTGAATTATGGGATAAAACAGGTTTCATTCCCCCACTGCCTCCTCACACTTTGAAGAAGAAAAGAGGGAGACCACAAAGAGAAAGGAAGGCCAGTGGTGGTGGTGAAAGTCCTAAGAAGAAAAAAGGAAGAGTTCAAAGCATGGGAAAACAAAGATTCAAAGTGAAATGCACCTACTGTGGTGAACTTGGCCACAACAAATTAGGATGCCCAGTGAGAAAGGTAAAATGCACCTACTATTTATGCACCTACTGTTTATTATGTGTTTCATTACATATCTAACTCATTATATAAATTGTGTAGCAAGCTGAAGGCCTAAGCAAAAGGCCAAAAGAAGGGCCAAGCAAACTGGTAATAGAAGGCCCAAGCAAAAGGCCAATACAGGATGAGTGCTCATTCTGCATGGACTTTGGTCATACTGTTGCTGACTGCACATTGAGAGTACCAATGGAATCTCACATTCTGTCTGAACAATTTCATGAGGTTCCAATTAATGAGACAAGCTATGTTGTTGAATACATTACACAGCCTGACTACTTCAATGCCACTCAAGATGAAGAAGAGAACCTTGTGGAAGATGATGGGCATCAAGAAGATGATAACCTGAGCAGCAAGAGAAAGAAACCAACAACGAGAGCTGGAAGAAAATTAATTGTAAGCTCATTAATTATTCACAATAATTACTTTATTTTGACTCATCTAATTGTTATTATATATAACTACTAGGCAAACAAAAGGAAGAATGTTGCTGTTACAACAAAAAACAAATATCAGGAACCAGCAACAACACCATATTCCATTGAATCTTCAGTTAAAGAAATTCAAGATTCAGCATCAGCACATAACAAAGATACATCAACAATTACTCCTATGAGGATGGCTTTCCGGTCACAGCAGGTTGTGAACAAGGGTAAGGGGTTCATCACCTTGACTGACTTGCAAGCTGATTTGGAAAAGAACAGGAAAAACTTGATGTTTAAATCATTGAAATGATTTAGATGGTTGAACATGTTTAAAGTTATATTTTGATGATGTAATGCAGTTGTATTCCTTACTGTAAAACCTTGGCAGCTGCACTTTTGTTTATGTATGAATGCATCATTATCTTTTGCTAAACTATGTTTTGGAATTCTGGTATATTTTGTTTATGAAGCAGAGTATACTGTTTTATTAAATGATATTTGTGTATTTTGGTATACTCTTTTGTTATTCTAGAATTCTGGTATTCTTTTACTTTTTTTTTTTATTTCTGGTATACTCTCTTGTTGGATTTCTGGTATACTGTGAATGAAAATGACAAATTTAGAATATAAAATTCTATATGTTGTGCATTATCAGGCTTGTGCACGCCTTTTATTTTCTGAAGGCTATTGTACACGCCTTTTATTTTTTCTATGATTTACCACAATTGTGAAGAAAGTGGTGTGTTTTGTTTGGCTGCTGCTAGTGTGGTGTTGTGTGGTAATTTGCAAAATAAATGGTCGATTTTATATAGAGAAAGCTGGAAAAAAAATCCCTCCAAAAATTGTTAAAATTTCCCTCCATAAAGTGTAAAATCTTCCCATTTCAGCCATAAATCTAATTCATAACGTTTGGGACCATATTTGAGAGGCTATTTATCTGATTCATAACGTTTGGGACCATATTTGAGAGGCTATTTATCTGATTCATAACGTTTGGGACCATATTTGAGAGGCCATTTAACGAAAATCATCACGGTGGGGCCCCATTTGATAGCAAAGTTCATTTATGGGTGAAAATTGAGAGTAGGTGGTCAAAATCGGACTTTGTCGTGTCCTATGGGACTGAAAATGAAATTTTCTCTGTGTCTAGCAAATACATAGTTAGTTATAACAAATGTAAATGGATATGTTAGCAAATAATGATTCGTTGTTAGCAAATATTTAGGCGCATGATAGCAAATATATAATTTTATATAAGGTGGATAGAGTATATATAATTGTCCAGGTTATTACCTCCATATTATGTTGAAAATTCAATAAAAAAATTTATTTTATTTGAAATGGATGTAATTTGTCATTAGTTTCAGTTGTGGATTGAATGTTTATTTATTTCATTTGCAAATTTGTAGTAACTAGATATTTATGAACCAGTTTGCAAATACATAGTTAATTATAGTAAATGTAAATGAATATGCTAGTAATTCTAAATCACGCGATTAGTAGCATATTCATATTTGTGTCTGGCAAAAAATAGTTTAATTGTATCAATTTTTTTTTTTTCATTTGGCTCTTGGTAGGTTTGTGGAAGGTTTTTTTTTTTACCTTGAATTTTTTGTCGGTGGTGAACTCCTGTTTATTTATTGTTATAGAAACCAAATGTATAATGTTTGCAAATTTATTGGATTGTGTTAGCAAATAAAAGATTTTCTATTAGCAAATATTCAGCCGCCTGTTAGCAAAAAATGTTTATTTCAGGTTATCATATTTTGTTGGTTTGGATATTAGTTAATTAGTTAATTTATGTTTCCTTTTGTTGGATGGTTGTTTATTTAGGTGGGAGCCATCAAGGTGATCACGGCTTGAGAAGCAAGCAACGGAAAAAGTATTGATAGATGTGATAGCAGTGCATTATTTTTTTGTTTTTCTGTGTGGGATGCTAATAGTTTGTTATATAATTGATACAATTTGAATATGAATGTATAATGGCATAGGATTTGGTGTATATTAACACAATTATTTGTTGTAATAGCATATCTGTATGAAATGTGTTAGCATTTGGTATTTCTTTGATTTAATTTTGCAAATTATCTGGCATTTGAATACATTTAGCAAAGTTTCTGGTATTTATACGGTAGATTTTTTTTTGGCATTTTTACAATTGATTTGAGGCTGTATTAGCAAATGTAACTGTTATATTAGGAAATATCCTTGAACCTAATAGCAATTGATTTAGTAGCATACTTGTATATGCTTGACGATTGTTTTGTTATAAATTTGAAGCTAAATGTGTAATGGCATGTGACTTGGACTGTATTAACAAATTTATTTGTTGTTGTAGCATATTTGTATGAAAGTGTTAGCAAATCCCAGTTGTTATTTTTTCCCATGCATTATAACAATTCATTTGTGGGCACTATTAGCAAATTTGGTTTGTATAGTAGCAAATATTATTGCACATGATAGCATTCGATATATGTTTGAATAAATTTACCAAAAAGTGTGCGAAAGTGTATCAATTTTATGAATGAGTCTTCTATTATATATCATGCATAATTTTTGCAAGCTAACTTATGTTTTGCATAATGTGGGTAAACTATGCGCAACTTTTATACATGGATCGTGTGGTTATCGAGTACAGAAGGGTGTCATGTGATATCCCTGCAATCAAACAGTGGAAGAAAAATATACTTTTGCGAAGGCAGGCTATTAAGATTTGTGAAGGAGGTTTCGGACAGGGATGTGTATTTGCTAATAGTTTGTTATATAATTGATACAATTTGAATATGAATGTATAATGAGTTAGCAACAAATATTCACATTGTTAGCAAATTATATTGAGTTAACAGTATTTACTTCTCCTGTCTTTTTTATGCCAAATATTGTACCACATATTAAGTAATATTTTTTGTAATTTTTATTTTACGTTATATAATTGGGGGAAAATATATTTACAATAGAAGTATGTTGTATTAATTTATGATAAATTAAATGCACTCACAAACATCATTGCAATACATATAAAATGACAAAACGTTCATTGATTCCAATGAACGCTGATCAATTTAACCGTGGAAACTATCTGGGTTAGCAACAAATATTCACATTGTTAGCAAATTATATTGTGTTAACAGCATTTACTTCTCCTGTCTTTTTTGATGCCAAATATTGTACCACATATTAAGTAATATTTTTTGTAATTTTTATTTTACGTTATATAATTTGGGGAAAATGTATTTACAATAGAAGTATGTTGTATTAATTTATGATAAATTAAATGCACTCACGAACATCATTGCAATACAAATAAAATGACAAAACGTTCATTGATTCCAATGAACGTCGATCAATTTAACCATGGAAACTATCTTGGTTAGCAACAAATATTCACATTGTTAGCAAATTATATTGTGTTAACAGCATTTACTTCTCCTGTCTTTTTTGATGCCAAATATTGTACCACATATTAAGTAATATTTTTTGTAATTTTTATTTTACGTTATATAATTTGGGGAAAATGTATTTACAATAGAAGTATGTTGTATTAATTTATGATAAATTAAATGTACTCACGAACATCATTGCAATACAAATAAAATGACAAAACGTTCATTGATTCCAATGAACGTCGATCAATTTAACCATGGAAACTATCTTGGTTAGCAACAAATATTCACATTGTTAGCAAATTATATTGTGTTGACAGCATTTACTTCTCTTGTCTTTTTTGATGCCAAATATTGTACCACATATTAAGTAATATTTTTTGTAATTTTTATTTTACGTTATATAATTGGGGGAAAATGTATTTACAATAGAAGTATGTTGTATTAATTTATAATAAATTAAATGCACTCACGAACATCATTACAATACATATAAAATGACAAAACGTTCATTGATTTCAATGAACGTCGATCAATTTAACCGTGGAAACTATCTGGGTTAGCAACAAATATTCACATTGTTAGCAAATTATATTGTGTTAACATCATTTAGTCCTGTCTTTTTTAATGCCAAATATTGTACCACATATTAAGTAATATTTTTTGTAAACCAACTAATTGAAATCCGCCCATAATCGAAAAAACCGTCCATATTAAAAATCAGCAATAAACCAACGTGATTATTGATGTGAATAAACCGTCCCATTAATTGAAAGCCGCTCATAATTGAAAATAAAGGGATTATGGTAAATTCCTAAAATCGTGGGATTAGATATGGACATAAAATGTCAATTACAACTATAACCCTTCACCAATTAAGTTAATTAAAAATTGCAAATTAATCCTCCCTACTAAGAACGAATCTTGACCCTCAAAAAAATCAAATATAGCGTAATTGCGTATCGCAGTAGGATCAGCCTAGAAAATATATGCTAAGTTATCATCTTTATCAACCAGATATTAAAAAAAAACGATGAACAAGACTCCTTCTTCAAAAACATCTTATTCAATACGATTTGAGCATCACATCCAGATATATAAGCTCGCAAATCACGTGAAAAGTTTTTGAAATCATCCCCAGTTGCGCCAACATTTGAGTATCCACCGACAACTTCTTTAGAGATTCGAAAACATTGCATCGGTCCCACATTAGCTCTTACACAATCAAGGATAAAATTTTGGTGCACAACCCCCAATTTTCTATTCACCTTCAAATATTTTTTGAACTCCTCAGTTACCAACGGGTGTGTATGACCCTCCCTAAAGCCAGTAACAACATATCCATCTCGACCACACAGTCTCAAAGTTATTCGAGCCATACAGTTGACTCTCTTCGATACTCTGCGTCGCTTCTGCTTAACCCCATCCCCAACCACATCCGCAACCGCATTTTTTTCACCTTCACGACTGCATAACACATACCTCCATACAATAATACCATCATTCGACCTTCTAGCCATACCACGACGAATATCAAACCCAGTAGCTGAACCATAATTCCTATAAAAAATAATACCATCCTCTACACTTTTGAACTTCTGTCCAACAAACGGTTTCAGCGATGTTTCACATTCGGGTATAAAATCACCACTCGCATGATTTTCTGTAGGACTATTACTGTCTGCCACTTTGAAAAATTAAACTTCAGCAAACTATATAGTTTAATAATTACAAACAAATATCATAACTGTGTAACTAATTTTGTTTCATAGTACACAATTTAAAATTAGCAAAATTTTATGCATATGTTAGCAAATCATATACTGTTGGTAGCAATATGATGTCACTGACCTAAACATATATGAGATACAAAATACAATACACTACAAATCAATGCCTTTTTAAGATGTCAAAATTAGCAAACATTTTTCCGTTAGATAGCATATTATATGAAGTTGATAGCAACACTTTTACATTAACTGGAAAAAGCAACACTATAAACCCTAAGTGCATGCGATAACGAACATGATTTCATGTGTGTTTTCCACAATAACTCAAACTACAACACAAATCACTACTCTCCAGACTCTCGAACAAGGTTTGAACATATTTTTTTAAATTTATTTTTTCTGTTTTCACAAATCTAAACCAATCCATATACACATCTTACACTAAACCACACCAACCTATACAAAACATAATTTTTCCTGTGAATATCGTGAACTAAACAGAAAAATTAATTTGACAACAATAATTAGACATTGAATACCTGGATTTTCCATCAATATTGCAATCTTCAGTTTATGTATATCGCATCTACGGAACAAAAGTTTGATGAATTTAGCGAATAATTCAGAAGTTACTTAATTCTTTGAACTCTCAAATAACCGTTTGATGCATAATAGAACGTGTTAAAAAAAAGGATCGTGACATCTAATGAAAAGGAACCGTATGAAAAAGAAACCGTCCGACTAATTAATTTCACACATAATCGAAAATAAAATCCATACACTGCATAGATTATGGTATATTCCCCAAATCGTGGGATTAGATCTTCAAATAATAATGTGAATTACAATTATAACCCTTAACTAATTAAACTAATGAATAATTGCAATCTAATCCTCATTATACAAAACGAATCCTCACCATCCAACAAATCAAATACTATGGCTGATATTCATTTCTATTTCCTACATAGGTTTGGTGTTCCTATTTGAACTCTGATCTATATATATATATATTTATATTATAATATTCCTTGCTATGATGTTTCTATTGTTTTATTTATTTCTACAATTTTTAAATTCTTGCTTAAGTCTTGTTCGGCTTTTATAATCTGAACTCAGCCACCAAGTTCGGCTTCTCGAGTTCGAACTCTATCATTACAGTTGGTTTTTCAGGTTCGAACATTCCTCTGATGTGTGTTTTTTTGTGCAAGTGCTCACTATGAAAAGAGGAGACCAACCGCATCCGCGAGGCGGCAATTAGCCCAGGAGCGGTGGCAAGCACAAGCTGAAGAACAAGCCGAATAAGAGATGAGGCATAAGCATTACGAAGAGATGGGGGGCAATGAGGGTGATGAAATGCCCCACGAAGAGGGTGATGCAAATAATGAGGAGGACGATGATGAGATCATAAGAGGTCCATTCCCTGGCGGCCCTACAGATGCATCAGTGTTGCGCAACTTTAAAATACACGTTGCAGCTGCAATTTGGAGGGGTGAAGAAAGAGAAGTCCTAAAATGCCACTCTCTAGCTGCAAAATTACTGAAGTGGCCATTCGTAGGCGAGTCAAGGACATGGAAGAGTTTGGTGAAGAAGTCCGGTCTCTTGAGGCTTAGACACTTAGCCTATAGAGCACCTAATAGGAATCTCATCTTGGCATTCGTGGAGCACTGGCATCCCGAGACCAACTCATTTCACCTTCCATTTGGTGAGATGACTATTACACTGGATGATGTGTATTGTTTGACTAGTCTTAGTACAGAGGGTAGACCAGTTGAGTTTGCTGGAGAGGATGTTGCTGGGGGCAACACATGGTACGACGTTTGCTTAGAGTCTCGGCTGATGAGGCTATTCAAGAAGTGAGTGATCGGGGTAGCTACATCAAATTAAAGTGGCTGCACACTAGGTTCAGTGCGTTGGCTTCTAGCGGTGATGATTTCCAGGCAGTTTGTGTGGCGAGGGCGTACTTGGTGTACATTCTAGGTTGTACACTATTCACGGATAAGACGGACGATCGGATCACATGTCATTATCTCCGATTGTTTGAGGACCCCGAGGAGTTTGAGAGTTATGCGTGGGGGTAGCTGCATTGGCTTTTATATACAGACAGTTGAGAGTGGGCTCTCGGGTTGGGTGTAGACAGATGGCTGGTTTCCTGACACTCTTAGAGGTAAATGACAAATTTATTGTTCTTATTTTTATTTTTTATTCATTAAATATTTTTTCTTAATGTATTGTTAATTCACACAGGCATGGATTTATGAGTACTTCCCGACACTTAGCCGACCACAACCAAATGCCGACTACCACGTTGGACAGCCATATGCTATGAGATGGGATCAACAGGCGCATGGTGCAGTATCTGAGGATGCGGTGAGGGCTTATAGGGCGCAGCTGGATACATTGAGACCAGAGGATGTAAGTTCCTTCCATTTGTATATGATATAATTTTATTTCAATCATATGTTCTAATTTTAGTTTGAATATTAGGTTGTGTGGGATCCGTATGTAAGGCTGCGAGATGGCGGTGAGCGACCCGAGGTGACCTTCTAAGAAGGTTGTATCACAGCTTGTGATATTATGGAGCCATATCTCCCAGATCGGGTGTTGAGACAGTTTGGACGGGTGCAAACCATTCCACAGCGTCCGCTGGACCCTGTTGTTTTTAGACAGGGTAAGAAGCCCGGACAATATCGCATCGTATGGGGCATGCTTGCATCCTTTTACGAGCAGTGGGAGAGTCATATGCTGTCAGAAGAACGCCGAGGACAAGTTGCATATCCAGCTTGGGCGTGCTCCCCCAATTACCTCCAGTAGTATCACTCCATATCGTATCCTCAAGTCCAGCCTGTGGCCGCAGCTACCGTTGTAGACCCACAGCTTTCGCTTTGGGACGAGATTCAGTCAGCTATTGGATATCTTGATCCAGTGCTGACTCGGTGGAGAGCTCATGACCAGGACTTATCATTGCCATATGTGATGTCTCAAGTTGAAGAAGCTTTGGAGGCATTGCATTTACGTACAGGGCATGAGCAGGGCGAGAGACACTGTGATAGGGGACAGGAGCACGAGTCTTCCGCGAGACGAAGACGTAGATGACAGTAGTGTTTATCTGTTACATATTGTATTTGATGTGGTTTGTATTGGATTTGTATTAGACATGATGATTATTATATATTTTGTATTGGATATGTGATTGTATTAGATATGATGTGAAGGCTCATTTTCAAATTGATTTAATTATTTATTTTCTCACACTTTAATTTGATGTCAATTTTCGTAAGAGTTTATCTACTTCATTTTAATTTTATCTCTTAATTAGTATTTTCCATGTAGGTACGATGCACGGGTTATTTTATTTTTATTATGATATTTTTTTTATTTGATTTAGTGAATATGAATGTTATTTGAAAGAGAGAATGTCAACTTTTTTTTATTTAGCAAGAAAATATCAACTATTAAATACACATAACATAAAGTATGTATAACATGGAATTTTCCATAAGAGAACTTAATGCTTGCATAAATACGTGCATTTTGAAATAATATATATATATATATTCATTATATTGCGTCATATTATATATGTATATTATATTTTATACATATTAGATGATAAACGATAATATAATATTACATTATTTATTATATTATATTATATGTAGATTTTTAATTTGATGTATTATATTCTATATTTATATATATATAAAGTAATATATAACTATCGATCCTCTTTTTTATCATCTTTAACAAACTTATACTTGAAAATTTAACTTCATCATAACTATATAATATTATTACTTATGACGAAAAAAAGAAATAAAATACATTTTTACTACGGCTTCTCAATTAACTGTTTTTCTTGGTTTCAAACAAAAATATATTTTGTAGTCATCATTGATTTTATGTGTTCGATTTTAAAAATTCGAACAAGTGTATTGTGTTCGAACTATAATGTTCAAACAACTTCACTGTGTTCGAACACTTGGCTTATGTTCGAACATTATAGTTCGAACTCCATACACTTGTTCAAATTTTAGTGTTCGAACTGGCATTATTGCCTTGCTAAATTTCGAATACAACCTGTAGTTGATTGAAACCAAAATCATACACAAATACAATCAACCAAAAAAAAAACAAATTCCCAAATCAATGAAACGCATACAAATCTTCAAATCAATATAATATTATTACAAAGTCTCTCAGACAAATAAATTAAGGACGAGTTACAAAGTCTTCCCATCCAGCTGCGCAATCCATGCGGAAGTCCTTCCACTGAGCAGAGATGGGGGAAAAGGATGGTTCGGGTTCAAGAAAACCTATAATCAAATGTTGCAGTACAATTACAATGAGAATAATAATATATACTTAGAAATTTAACAATCAACTAATTAAAACACGAACCTGAATGAAGTAATTAGCGCGGTGTCCTTCCCCAATCTTGACATGGGCCATGCAAATACACTTCGGTTCTGCTAGAACCAACGATGATGAAGGCAAGAATGTAATGTCAATAGGGCAACCTTGTACACTGTTGCCACTACATGACCCAAATCAGGTAAAACAAACCAGTGTCTCGTGGGAGCTGTCAAATCATGAAAATTAATTATTTTCAGCACCTTCTTCCTCCATCCACGCTCTAGGAAACACTTGTCCCACATCTCTGGATTACTATTGATCTCGTAAAAAAGGTCAGACCAGACACGTGACCAAGACTCTTGATCGCCAACCACCAAGCCAGCAATCGCACGAAATCCGCAATGACCATCAGCATTCACATTCTGAGTCCTCGCCACATAGCCTCTAAATGATGCTGGTATCTGATCAATGTACCCAATCCCCAAATGATATGATGCTTTAGGACGAATTGTCTTTTGTTTCTGTGGCCTTGTGGTGTACATTGCTTGTGAAAGCGATGTACCACACTCAAATGAGTCCGGGACTTGCGAACAACTACCATTGAACGAGTCAGTGTACTCAAAAGCACTCTTCTCACACTTTGTGGATGTATTAACTTTGGTCTTTGTGACTTTCGGTCTACCACGAGTCTTAGTTTTCACGTCTGGTTCAACCATGGATGTGGTAGAAGGGGTAACAATTTTCCTAAATCTCTTCAACATGAGCAATCTCTCAGACTCATCTGTTTGTGCAAACATGTTGTTTGCACAATTCCAAGTTTCAAACCAACGATTATCAACATCAGTAGCCACCACAATGTTCGCTCCTGTAGGTTCCATATCCAATTTTCTCCAGAACTTATCCACAGAATCTAAAGAGAAAGGCATGGATGACCGAACATGTTGATCAATCTCATGTGCACAAGGAAGACCGCACTTCGTTCTCATCACATAACCACATAGTAATGGGTCCACTCCATCTTTCCCAATACTCTTCATTTCCTCATGAATTTTATCTAATGCAACAATAGAAATTGTACCTTGAATGAATTGAAATATCGGAGACTTGTAGTGATGTTGAACCACATTAATACTCTTTTCAAACGATGCCTTTATTGCATTGAAAGAAGTCTCCAGCAGATCATGTATCTTCTCCCAACATGCTTCAAGATTGTCTATACTTGTCCCAAGAAACCTTTTCAATTTCGCATGGGCACCTTCGGCCTTACAAAATCAATATAGTAAAAAATTGTTAGATATACAGTAGTAGTCATTCGAATTAATATAGACTTGGTGGTGCCACATTCAACAGTTTTGAATAAGAAATATAGAAATATACATGCAAGTTGTGGTATTGTCAAAGTGCATCACTCGATTTGTCCAACAGCTTACAAATCTTTCTTTGTAAGGCACAATCCAATTATCGATAGCATAACTCACAATAGTGGGATTGGTGGCATAGTCTTCTTGAAACCTCCGAAGCATTTTCTCATAGCGTGCTTCAGTCTCAGCAAGCACTACCAGATTCCATGCACTCAAGAAAGATTTCCATTGATCTTTAGTACGAAACTTCTTCTTGCAATTGGCAGTGATGTTCTTATTTATATGCCACCGACATAAAAAATGACGGGCGGTGGGAAACGCCACCTCTATGGCATTCATCAACGCTCATTCCCAATCCGTCATAATTACACTAGGTAATGTGCTTTGGTCCATCAACCCTTTAAGAACAATGAGCGCCCAAATGTAGTTATCCTCCTTCTCAACCTCCAAATAGGCGCATGCAACAAAGAACGTCATGCTTGTTGAGGTAACACCGACTATTTCGAACAAAGGTAATATGTACCTGTTCGTCTTGTACGTACAGTTCATCAACAACACTCCAGGAAAAGCTCTAAGTAGCTTCACACTTGTTGGGTACGCGTAGAACATATCCTTGATGGTGTCAGTCTATGGACACCGCCTCGTATACTGATAATAACCATGTTCCTCCAGTTTACCCAACAGATACTGCATTTGAGATCGACCAGCATGCTCCACATATTTATTCCTACTGCACACATTATAAATTGTCTTTATCGTGGACTTGTTATTGGGAAAACTTCTCTGAATTGCAGCTAATATTTACTTCGGACGTGTATGTGAACTCGACAAACTAGCCACCAACTTCTCCTCATCCGATGTCAGGCGACCGGCGTATACATGTCCTTCTAAATATTGTGCTTGTGGGTGATTGTGAACACCACAAGCAACTTCTAACATCTATTGATTAAACTCTGGAAGATAATGCCCCTTCAAAAAAAACGGACATCCAATTCTCTTTGAGCCAGTCTCCCTCGAACTCATTTTCGAATTCTTGCTCTCTTTTCCCTCTTTCCCTTCTTCCAAAACTTCATCATCCTCCAAATTTTGTTTTATGTAATCACGTTCTGTTGGAGGCTTCTTCTTAATCACACGAGGATAACCACCTCATTCACATGATAATACCAACCGAGGAATCCTAGTATCACTCCTAGCTTCTAAACATCGCATAATAACAACAATACCAACTGGAATAGCTCTCTCACGAACCCAACTGATCAAACTCTCACGAGAATCAAATAATTCCATAGTTTGGAATATGTCTGTATAATCAGGAACCAACTCTGTATTGATTAGGCCAATAACACTGCTCTAAGTTTGATCCTATTCCAAATAAAACAACATTACAAACTTCATCAAAAAATTACCAAGTCCTGTTCGAGTGTACAACTTTGAACATTCTACACAGTGTTTGAACTTTCAAGTTCGAACAATACTTGCCTATTCGAACTTTCAAGTTCGACCAACACTTGTGTGTTCGAACTTGAAAGTTCGAACAACCCTAGTATGTTCGAGCTTCGTTTTTCGTGTTGGAAAAATATCAAATAATATGAGGGGAATTAGTATCTAGATGATTATAATTCATAGAGCTCAAAGGTTTGCACTAATTGCAACATTTCATCTTTGTGGAGTTACACCATTTGATTTAATGGTGATCAAGTGAAAAGCCTCATTTTGGAGGCTATAAAAGGGTGCCTCACTTCACTTCTTCAAACACACCAAAGCATTCTCTCTTCTTTCTCTCCTCTAGTTATTTGCTCTCTTTTGAGCAAGCTCGAGTTCTAGTTCGTGTCTTAAAGTTTGTGCTCCAAAGTTGATCAAGTTTGAGCATAGTGTTCAGTTCGCCGAAGAAAGTTTCGGTTTATCCGTTGTATCCTGGGAATCAAACGCTCATACGAGGCGAATTTGGTTTAAAAAAATTGTGTTCTCACAGGCCTCGGGTTTTCTCTATTCCTATTATATATTTCAAACAATTGATATTTTAATCTTCAATTGTTATTGTTATTACGTTGTTACATTATTTTGTTCAGCTAGGGTCAACATTTCGAACGCAATGAATAATGTTCAAACTGTAAGTTCCGAACAAAACGTGAAAACAGGTTTAAAAAATCCGCGAAAACTCATAATTCAATCGATACAAACTAATCAAAATGATTTACATTGCTATGTTTTTCTTCATTTTCATCCCGCATGGTATCTCTTTTCATTTTTTCCACCAAAATTCCACTACTACAACCTAGGTTCTTGAGTTCCAATTGTGTTCAAATGTGTCCTAGGTTTTTTCGATGTTAATAGGTATAAATCTAATATTTTCTATTGTTTTAATTTTTATTTTATTTTGTGGTGCATTGAGTAAAAAAAGTGGTACAAGAACGTAATTAAAGGGTATTTCAGTCAATTCATAATTATTTTATTTTTGTTTTTTTTATTATAGTGGTACAAAGAGTAAATATGGGGGTGCAAATAGAAACTCCCTTAAGAAATTATCAAAAAAGCATTCCTAACATTTCTAAGAAATTATGAAAATTGATTCTGCAATTTCAGAATCACATAAAATGAAGTCATATTTCTAATAAACATTCAACCATCCAAAATCGATTACTTACATAACAACTGCGACTAGAGTAATCTATAGAAGGAGATGCTTTGTCTTCGTCTTAATAGTGGTGGTGGCGCGGAGAAGTGTAGTAGTGAACTGCTACAAGCGGAGTGTTGTAAGTGGAGTTGCCGAGTTGGAAAGAGGGTTATGTTTTGTCGTTCTAGACTGAAGAGCTAAAGTCACTCAACTCAATCCCCAAACCGAAGGAAGATTGTTCGGTTTATTTGGTTGGTTCGGTCGATTGTTCGCGAAATTCGATTTTTTAACTTGAAAAGAATCGAACAAATGGAATCGAAAATTAAAAAAAATGAATTTAATAAACTGAAATATGTTGGGTTCAATTCAATTTTTTATTTTTTATTTTCTCGACTCTCTACTAAGGGTGGTAAAATTGGCCCAACCCAATGGGTTAGCCCAACTCACATGATATTTGGGCTTGTTTGGGCTAAAAATTAAAGACACAAAAAATGGGCAAAAGTGGATTAGCCCAATTGGACTTTGGGCTGCTCTGGGTTAACACAATTTTTTTTATCATATACAAAATCAGAAAAAATGTGGCAGAGAAACTCTCTCTCTCTCTCTCTCTCTCTCTCTCTACAACACCGCACTCTCTCTAACACAGATGAATTGAAAACTCATGAGCAAGATGTTATTGCATTCATTTATAGATTTAGCTTTGAAGTAATCATTTAATTTGAATTAATTATGTAGGGCTGGTAGTGGTAGAGAGAGAGAGGTCCCAATTTATATTTAAGAAAAGTACAAAAAGACAGCATTATTAATTCACGAGAACGCTGACATAATTTATGGAATTTCACGTTTTAATCACATCAACATATTATTTTAGAAGAAAAATATTATTAATTAAGAAGATAATTAAAATATATATACAAAAATTGAAGTGGAAATCCACTTTGTCAAAATGAGCATGATGGCACGTAGTTGGCCTTAAAAATATGTCAGAAATAATCAGGTATATTCATTTCCAATTTAACCAAGTTAATTGAATTATAAACCATTTACAATTTTGGATAGAAAATATGTCGACGCCTGGTATCTCAAACTCATGAGGACTAGCTCTCATTTGTACTCGTAATTTGTGTATTGAATTTAAAGACATTTTAATTGTTTAAAAAAATATTTTTTTTATATATTTGCGTATAATGTTTATTTAGTTGGTTAATTTAGTTTAATTTGTATATTGAATACATAAGAAGTTTTATAATATTAAATTTGAACTTTCAATTTTTAAAAATAAAATGGGGTTATATTAGGATTTATGATTAATGCATGGATTACAAATAGGTTGCCAGCCCATTGGGCTGGAAAAAGCAACCCACCCATTTTTGGGCTGGATTGGGTTGAATCAATGTGTGGTATTTAATCCATTGGGTTGGTGTGGGCTGGGTTGGGTGTTCATTTTGCCACCCTTACTCTCTACCGACCCCTAGAGCATTTGATTATAAAGGGGCGTGTAAATGGTGTAATCAAGGAATTAGTGTGTAACATTCAATTCAATCGGTTAATTTGGGTCTCAATTTACCAAAATCGAATGCATACATATATATATGGGACCGAACCGGAATAAAAAGGACCAAAATTGGGCCGGTTGTTCGACTTATTGATATTTTTTTTATTTATTTCCACCTCTTTCTTAAATTCGGGATAGCGTCCAAAAATGTGAAATTAACAATCTCCAACCTTATCTTTCATTTTTATTTGAACCTTTTTAGCTAATAATTTTATCTAGGGTTGATAATATCATAATTAGGATTTAAATTTAGTTTAATTTTAATTTCTAATTATAGTTCTTATTTTATAATTTTTTCCGTTTTGTATTTTAGAAGAAATAAAAAAAAATAAAAAAAATTATGCTAAAACATAGCTTTGGAAAGAATTGTGCACATCAGAGGATCGGGAGTAATGGCTGAGTGATAAGTGAAAGAAACTATTTAACCTTAATATTGGGACCGTACCAGAATAATTGCACCACCGAAAAAAATACTTAACAAAAAAAATTCATTTGCGTGGTATGTGAAAGAAAATATCTTGAAACTAATATAATATAAATGATAAACAATTAAAGAGCTACACTTGGATACATGTTGTTTTAGAATCCAGAACATATTTGAAAGATCACGGTATGAATATATTGTTGTGACGTGGTATTGAATCCATTGCCTAAAAAACGATTGCGGCTAGCCCGAGGTGTATAGCCTTTTGGCCGATCGTTCCCAAGGAAAACGAATGGGAGTTATTCGATCAAATGCTCAGTTTGGAGGAGAAAAATTTAGGGGCATAAGATTGATCTATTTTCTCTGTTTCTATCAAAGTCTACCGAGGAGAGAGTAAAAAGAAGAGAAGAACAGTTTCTCCACGTTCCCACAAAGCCGTTTCATCGTGTCTACACATATGAAGACTGAATCACCAACTAAGTAGGACAAAATTGGATCACAGTAGAGACAACCCAATAGCGATAAAAATGAAAGAAGTGAAACAGGGTCCAATAGTTGATGTCATTTCCAACATACATACATACATACATATATATATATATAAGAATTATGATGATGTAAATATATATGATGAAAATAAACCTAAAATATTTGTGGATCTATGGGTTGGTAATGAAAAATGTAACATAGATCGTATGAAAATAAGAAAAACCATGGAAGAAGGGATTTGATAATATGTTAGTTATGAATAGTTAATTTGTTAATATCATGTTGCTAATATATAACCATCAATTTTCTAATACGTGACAATATATTGCAAAACTTAATTCTAATTCAAAAATTGTAAACAAAAATCTAAACACGTGTCAAGAATTGTAAACAAAAATCTCAACATATTAGCATTATTTTAAGTAGTGTGTTGGCAACTATATTCAATAAAAAAAAATGGCAATTATCTTTTACATACTATGACAGTCGTCGACATAAGAACAAATGAACAATATATTGTTGTATTATGTTAATACAATTTCTTAATATATGATTCGTTCTGTTTTAGAATAAATGATATTTTCAGTCCCGGTGGGGATGGCCTAGTGGTGGAGTGAGGTTGTTTGGAGATCAAAGATTACTGGTTCGAATCTCTTCAATACTACAGATCGGGTGTGTGAGTTAAAAAAAAATGATATTTTCAAACTCAAATTAACAACCTTTAATATGCATAGTAACAAATGTTATAATGCATATATTGTAGCGATATATTTGCATATTATAATCTCAATACACGATATTAAATTATGGTGGATACAATTTAAAAAATGAGGAAGTGTGTTGATGAATAAATTAAATGAAAATGGTTGATACACATTGAAAAGAAAATGAGGTATTAAAAGATTTAATTTGCCAACATTTAAATGAGGTAATGATAATAAGGGTAAAAATAAAATATATTGCATGAAAAAAAAAATGCTATAAAATACGGGATTTGATATTCTATATCAAATCGAATTACTACTATACTCTTAATTTAATAGAATTATAATATAAGAGCTTGTTTGCTAGATAGTATAAGGGTGTGATAAATACCTATGATACCATAATACTTTGTTTGCTAGCAATATTGAAGCCCATGATTATGCAAGGTCCGGTATGTGTTAACCATTTATATGGTATAACATATCACACCCTGCTGGTGGGATATTTAATGCCATACATAATTATTAAAAATTATAGACTAAAATAACTTTGCAGATATTAATTAAAAATGTTATTATAAAATATTTACGCAATATATGGTAACTAATTAAAGGATATTTTAGGAATTGAAATTTTATAGAGAATCTAATACATCTAAACAAACAATATATTATTAATACATATATTTTAATACACCAAAATAAACATGATATTGATATCTTATACGGTGAAACACATCACATGTCAAACACATCCAACCTTATACCATACAGCCTAGCAAACGAGCCCTAATTGTATTTATAATCCCATTTTTTAGATCAATCTTGATTGTTTCAAATTAATGGAATGGTGATTTGGATTGGATCCTAGTTTCTACTGGGGAAGGTGATTAACAGTTGAACCAATACACACACACACACATATATTTTGTTTCAGGTGAGAGATATTTATTGGTGCGAGAAATGAGAATAAATAATGATTGTTGGATCTAACTTAACTAACAGTTCAGATTGTTTTATTCTTTAATATTCATTTAACTGTTATTCCACGTTTTTTATATTTTTTTAGGAGCCAAGGTCATGTTAGTAATTTTCTCATGCAATCCCTTAATTCTAGCCCTTCTATACCTTTCATGATATGATTTTTTTTTTACCCAATTTAACATTATTTTATTTTTTTATATTTCGATTTCTATTCTTCATTTTTTTTCCTTCAATCTATATTCATTATTTAATTTAATCTCAAATGTTTCTTCTATCATCATCATCATCATCATCATCATCATCATATCTTTTTTTGAAAATTCATGTTTGATAAGCAATAAAATAACTTAAGGGAATGGTGGGCTATTATAAAGCAATGAATATGTATGTAAAAAATAATTAATTGCTATACATTAATTTAATTTGAGATTGTGCATTATTTAAGGGATTTTTTTTAATATATATGTTATATCAAGGGTGTTGGGATCAAGCGAGAAATAATCTTTTTGCAAGAAATTAGAACATTGTTTATTTTATTTTACTTGCTAATTACTACAATTTTATTGTTTAAAATACTTTAATTGTTATAATTTCTTAATTTGCATATATGAGATAAAGTAATTGAGCAATAACATATTAACAATTAAGCTATAAGTTGCTACAATATAAGTATTTTCTCATTTCTTGCATCAATAATACATTAACCACTAAATCCATATACATTAAGAAACAAATTCCTATACATTAAGCAAAAAATTTATATACATTGTTTAAGTGATTTTTTTTAATACATATATTAAATACATGGTTTGATTTAGGTGAGAAATAATATTTGTACAATAAATGAGGACATTGCTTATCTTATTGTATTTTACTATTTAATGGATATTATTTTGTTGCTTAAAATACTTTACATTGCTTAATTGATATAATTTCATTGCATATGTAATACAAATTAATTATGCAAAAAAATATTAGCAATTAAGTAATAAATTATAATAAGAAAAATATTTTCTCATTTCTCGATCCAACATACATTAAGCACTAAATCCATGTACATTAAGAAACAAATTAATATAAATTAAACATTAAATTCATATACATTAATAAATAATAAAAAATAATACTATAAATTAATTTATTTTCTTATTGTGCATTTTTTAAATGATTTTTTAAATCCAGATATTATATACAAGGTTGAGTTCGTGTGAGAAATGACATTTGTGTGATAAATGACGACATCGTTTATCTTATTGTATTTTATTATTTTATTAATTGATATTATTTTATTTCTTAAAATACTTTACTGTTTAATTGATATAATTTCACCTTATATGTAATAGAGAGTAATTATGCAATAAAATATTAGCTATTAAGTAATAAATTTCATTAAGATAAGCAATTTCTCATTTCTTGCACCAACAAATACATTAGCACTAAAACCATGTACATTAAGAAACAAATTAATATAAATTAAACAATATATTCACATACATTATTAATAAATAATAAAAAATAATACTATATATACATTAATTTATTTTATGATCGTGCATTGTTTAAATATTTTTTTAAATACATATAGTATATACATGGTTGGGTTCACGTTATAATAATATGTGTGCTATATATGACGTTGCTTATCTTATTGTAATTTACTTTTTAATTAATAGTATTGCTTATAATGTTTTATTACTTAATTACTATAATTTCATCACAATCCGCGACAAAATAATTATGCAATGAAATCATAGATATTGAACAAAAAACTACATTAATATAAATATTTTCTCATTTCTTACACCAATAAATACATTAAGTAATAAATTCATATACGTAAAGAAATAAATTACTTTAGTAATAAATTCATATGCATTAACAAATAATCAACAAATTCATTTTACCTTGTTCTTTCACAGTTTAATCTAATCACATGGCCTTTTTTTTCTTTCTTTTTGTGAGAGTTGGGAACTTTGGGGATTCTAATCATTAAATATGTAACGCATCACATATTTCATCCACCTAATAAAAACTTTCCTTAATGGTTTTATGAATAGCCCATAAGAATTAATTATCTTCATTTCTCACGCTTAATGACACACCAAATTAACCACCATCCCTAACTTAAGTATCAACAATTGATCATTTAAAAATAGATGGATCAGATTTATTTCTATTTCTCATATGAGACTTCTTTCTCACCAAAACTTAACTATATATATATACACACACACATTACCTGAGATTGCATAAATCTCGATACAAGCCCAGATATCTTTCTCACAACTCCACACCACCTCTTCAGTGGCTCTGATACCACAAATACAGGATCAAACTATAAACTATAATCGTGGAAATGAAAACTATCTTACAAACTATAATGGAGATATCTATTTATAATGGATATAGTGGAACTATAATGATGATAGTAGAGATAGTGGAGATGAACTACACAATCTATGGTTGAGAATTATACAAGATAAGAGTGCTGGAATGCGGAAGCAAGTTATGTCCTTCTTCATGGATATGCTCCATTTTATAAGCATCAAATGGACTCCAAATTCGGACTTCAGTTTTAGTTGAATTATCGTGCGGATTTTATCTTTGGATCTCAAAATTTTTGAAGAACAGTATTCTCCATTATTTCTGACAAAACTCCAAAACTCCATCATTTCAGATTCCTTTAAGGACAATTGTTGGCAGCTTTATTGCGAATTCTTCGTCCTTTAACGCTCATGAGGATTTTGAGCATCTTGCATCATTACATCTGAGTCACCACCAGCTGTAGATTCATCATCAACTGTGGCAGCATCATCATCTGAATCAAATAGACCTTTAAGCTATTCCTTCAACTCCTTTTTAGAATAATTTTTTGAGAGGAGTTCTTTAACAATTTCTGAAATGTCCTTTTTAGGTTCAGCTATTGGGGGAGACTCTAAATTTATCAAACCCTTTCTTGAAAAGATAGAGTCTTCAAAGAAATTAAATTTATCCCACCATTTAATAAAAACTTGTCTTCCTAAATAAGGAATATTTCTGAAATTTATGTCATGCTTTGAAAGAGATCTTGGGGTTATAATAACATCCCACTTAACAATCCAAGGTACTTGGTAAAGGACTGTAAACATTAGTCCGTGATTTTCCATAGAAGGATTAGTTTTAATAAAATCATCAAAAATGTCTCTCACCCTCTTTGGTAAAATTAAAGGATATAATCCCTAATTAGAAAACCAAATAATAAACCATTGAAGGAATTTCAACGTCTTTTGTTCTCCAAATTTAACAAACCAGCTATGTTTTCTTTGACTGTTATTACAGCAAAAAGCAATATCCCAAACTTTGATATAATCAAAGTAATTAAAATGAACTTTATTCATTCTAGAATATCTATAATTAGAAGGGGTCTCTTTATATCTAAAAAGATCTCCACCCCATGCTTCTGGAGTTAACACTTGATTAATTGTAGTTTTAGAATAAGCTAACTCACCACCTCCTCTAGAGGTTGAATAAAAAAAAACTGAACAAGTTGCCGAAAGAATTTCTTGATAGAACATGAAATCCTTTGAAAAGAGAAATGGATCTGTATAATTTTTTAAATAAAAATTCATAACTTCTTCAGTTGTTAAATTTGCATATTTATGCTCAATAGGAGATATCCATAAAGTAGTAATAGGAATATAAGGATAAATATATTCCTTGGCAGATGTTGATTTAGCAGCGATGCTATAAGCATCATCTCTCAATTTCATTTCTTCTGAGACTTGACTTAAAGCCTCCTCTTTGAGTGTCTTTTCATCCTTAGATATTGCAGACTTATAAGTCTGATTCTTTTTAACATAAGGGCTTAACCCCTCGATAACTTCTTTTCCTTTATTTTTGCTCATTATTTCCCTGCAAAAATTCACGAGTTAAGAAATCAGGTAAAGAATTATCTGATCCTTTAATAAACTCAATATCAAAATCAAAAACAGATAAAATTCCTTACCATCTTGCAAAGATTTATTTTGATGCTAAATTTTTAACATCATTTTGCAAAATATCTTTTGCGGATTTACAGTCTACACGAATAAGAAATTTTTTATTAAGAAGATCACTTTCAAATTTCTGGATGCACAAAACAATAGATAAAATTTCTTTTTTAACAGTTGAGTAATTAACTCTTGGTCCTCTCGAGACCCTGAGGTAAATCTCACAAGAGATTCTTTATTATTAATCCTTTGTTTAAGGATTCTACCATAGCCTATATCTAAGGCATCTGTTTCAACTATTTTATAAGCATCTGGTTGGGAAACAGCTAAACAAGGAATTTCCTTAATTTTGGCTTTTATTTTTTGAACAGCTTTGGTGTGAATATATGTCCATGAAGGAGGATTTTTCTTTAACCTTTCGAATAAAGGTTTAGCATCTTGAACTAATTCTTTATAAAATTCAGAAACATAATTAAGGCTTCCAAGAAATCTTTGTAATTGATTTTTATCTTTAATTTCATCAGGAAATTTTTCAGCAAATATTATTGCTCTATCAATGGGAAAAATGGTTCCATTTTTTAATAATATGTCCTAAAAATGATTCCCAAGAATTACATCATGGGATAAATTTTTAACCATTAGAAATGGCATTTCTAAACAAATTCCTTTATTACAAACAAAAGTATTTTGAAATTTATATTTAACTAGTAATTTTCTTCCATCTGCAACATTAAGAATTTCAGTAGTTATTGCAAAATACCTAGAGGGTACTAACCCTTCATTTATGCAATTTAAATCTGCACCTGAATCAACCATGGCTACAACCGAAAAATAGTATTCTTTATGAACTATTATAGTGACCTTAATATGCCATTTATGAGTAATTACTCTATCTATCATGTTTATGAAGATTAAAGAATTCAATTCTTCTTGCTCTAGAACAACTTCAGTTTTACTTTCTTCTTCTTCCTCTTCAGAAGGATTATCAAAAGTTTCTTTTGATTCTAAAGTAATAACTCTAGCTTTAAGCTCTTTTAATTATTCTTTTAGAATTTTAACTTCATGTTTAAGTTCAGAAGTAGTAACTTCTGATTTAGAAGTGTTTTCAACATTAGAAATTTTAACTCTTCTAAGTATATCTTTAAGATTATACATTTCTTTTGGTTCTGTAATTCCTTTTTCTTCATTTCTATTTTTATAATTTTCTTCAATATATTTTTGAAGTAACTTTCTTTTTTCATCTGGATCATTAATCTTATCAATAAGATAAAGGACAAAATTTTCTTCTTTTGTAAGAACAAATAAACCATTAGCTTTACATAAAGCTTTATAATAATTACAATATCCATCACAATCACTATTACCATTTTCTTCTTTCGTTTCTGAATCATCAGAAACATCATTTTTTTCTTCTGTTATAACAGAGATTTTTAAATTTTCATTTTCAGAATCAGTATTATCTAAAAAGATATTTAAGAGTGATCTTTTTAACTCTTCATCAATTTGAAGACTTTCAATCTTCTTTTTTAATTTACACTTTTTAGCGTAATGACCAGTTTTATGACATTTATAACATACTGGAATAAATTTTTCATTTCTCTTGTTATCTTTATTCCGACGATATTTTTTATTTCTTTTAGGATTATAATCCTTTTCTTTTTTCTCATTTGAAATATATTCGTTTTTTCTAAATTTTTTTCTTCTAGGAAATTTATGACTAATCTTTTTATTTAATTTTTTAACTTCAGGTGATAACCCAATTTGTTCACAAAAGTCTCATAGGATTTATTTTCCTAGAATTTTCTCTTTCTTTATTTGTCTATGTAATTTTATTTCATTACAAAGACATATTCCTTCAGCCACAATTTCGGCAACAAGGTCACCATATGTATAAATAGAATAAGGAATTATTCCTTGATGTTTTTATTTTATCCGAGTTTTAACTCGTTCTGCAAACATGTGGGGTAATCCAGCAAGAAATTTTTCTTTCCAAAAATCATGTTTACTATCCTCCCTCGTATATATTTTTGAAAAGAACACATCTTTATACCATTTGAACTTAGATAAAGTTGGACATCTTAGACTCATAAGTTGCTCTTGTGTTTTGTCAAATTGCAAAGATGCAGTTCCAATAAAATATTTTGCAATTGTATAAATTAGTGTATTAACACTATCTGCAACACGATTTTCTCCTTCATATTTTACAGTATTAAGTATATGTTGTTTAGCTTCATCATTTAGATGAAAATCCCACCAACCTTTTAGTTGGCCTGTGAATCCTTGAATTATTGCTTTAACAATATTGATATCATTAGTATTTTTTAATCTACAAGCAGTAGCGAACATAGTCATATACTGTAATTTTGTCTGAATTTGATATTCTGAATGTCCATCAATATTCCATTATGTGATGGAAGATCCATCAAAAGAAGCGGCCATATAATTATCTTGTTCTTCAAAGAGAAGATCAACTGGAGTAGGCCTGTGATAATAAGGTTTTTCAGGAAAATTATAATTTTTATTTTGATATCCTACCTTATTTATTTCATAAGGTTCCTTTTGTTCTTTTAAGAACATTTCTTCTATTTCAGAAATCTCATTTTCATTAGTTTCTGATTCAGATACATTATCTGATTCATCATTCTTCCCTTCAATTAGAGGGGCAATATGTTTTTCTTTACTAATGCTAACATTATTAAGCATTTTTATAATTTCTTCTAACATTTCAGAATTCTCAAGATTTTTATTAATCTTGATATCTAATTTTTCAGAAGGAAGGGGTTTAAATAAAACCTTTTCTGTACTAATTACAGGATTTTCTGTTGGATGAATCAAAATAGTTTTAGCAATATTATTATTAACATTATTTTCAATTCTAATTAATTGTTTTCCAATTGTCTGTAGAGACAAGTTACTAAAATTATTTTGTTCAACAACAGCTTCTAATGTTCTAGTTTTTCTATAAGGAGTCGCAATAACTTCATCTTCTCTAACTTTAACAGATAAGTTAAACTCAGGAGGATGTACGCTCCTAATTACTTCTCCATTTTTAAGGATAAAATTTTTGTAAACAGATTCAATATTATTGATAGTCTTTTCTGTTTCAAAATCTGGAATTTTCTATTCTCTATTTTATAGAATAATTTCATTACATCAAAGAAATCGTCAATTTCAACACTTCCTTTAATAAATTCTTTATAAATTTTAAACCATTTCTTTTGGCTTTTTACTTTCTTTATGGAATAGAACCATTTTCTTTTTATGTTGTTTTTAGGAGAATATAATAATTCTCTAGCTTTTCCCTCACAAGGAAAATTTACTTCAAAATTTTTATTAGTGGCAATGGTATAAATACCAAAGGCACTTCTATCATCATACCCCATATCAGAGGGTGTAGGAGATCTAGCCTTTGAAGATCGAAGAAGGAATTTCAACCTTATATTCAGGTTGACTAACACCGTTCATTGTTGTATTAATTTTTACATTTTCCTTTTCAAATTGAGATAAAGGAACAGAAGAAGTAGAATTTCTACCGGGAGTATTTCTACCTAAATTAAGGCGAGTAATTCTTTCTCTAGAGAACCTAATTTCAACTTCACCATCATGATATTCAATAATTTATCAGTCATCTCCCAGATTCCCATGCAAACGCGTAGAACTCTTTATGCACATGTCCAAACGGCTTCCTTCTTCTTCTCACGTTTTCATTCTTCATTCTTCTTCATCAATGGATAGCATGTTGACCAATCTCGGGCTGCTCTTCATCACTTCTTCACCAATCTCGAATTGACGTCGAATTGACACTTGTAAATAAGCTTGTAACTTCTTTGCTCGTAAACGCGTCACTGGACCTTTAAATTGCAGCTCCGGATCATCTTCTTCTTTGTCATGCTCGATCTCATCACTATATATATATATATATATATATAACATAATTCATTTTTTCCCCTAATTATTCATGTCACCCTAGTACGTAAGTACCCAACTTGTCCAATTAGAAGGAAATTTTAATAAATGATTAATAATTTTATTAAACAAGGGATCAAATTTAATTTTTAAAGAGCAGATATGTAATTGACCTTAAAATAAAAATAAAATAAATATGGGTGAAACTGTGAAAAAGAATTAAGGGTAGCCATGAAATTTTTTGGGTGAGTTCCATGTAGCTGGAACCTGGAACCTAGAAACTATACAATGTGGAAATCATAGTGGCAAGCTTCTAAGAAACGAGGAACCCAATTTCTAACAGTGAAAAATGTACAATTTTTTGCCAAAATGAATAGTTGGTGGGGGCCACAACAAAAGTTATTCACTTTTTTATTTTTTTCACTTTTTGAGGTAACATCCAAATATATATATATATATATATATATGTATATATATATATATATTTAACGTCCAAATATATATATGTATCACACATTAAACACTACTATTTATGTATGTATATATATATATATATATATATTACTGTTACTGTAATATATATTGCCAACGGCTATTTTTTTTTTAATTAAAAATGCCAACAACTATTTTTAAAAATTTCCTATAAATTGAACTTTATCAAAATTAGGCGTGGCTTAATCTAGATTGTGCGTTTCATTTTAAAATGTTGATTTAGGTTGTAATTCCTTTATATTATTGTATTTTTGTAATGTTATATTAATGTGTGCATCATTTATTTTGAATAATACTTTTCAATTGTTATTAAAAATATTATTTTTAATTTCTGATGTCGGCAGATATGTCGGCAGCTTTAGTTTCTAATTTCGGCAGAGATGTTGGCATACAGAAATAGCTGTTGTCAACTAGCCATTAGCTACGATAATTATTTCATTTATAAATTCAAGTTCATTTTCTGTTCTTTTCATTTTCAATCAACTCTCCACTCTAACTTTAGCTATATTCATTCTACAAAAATTCTCTTTTGTCATCAAAATGTCTTCCAAAAAATAAATAATTCGTGATTTTGTGAGGAATGAGATATTGGAAGAATGAGATGAGCTCGAATTGTTGTTGTTGTTGTAACACATTTTGAATAATATTTTCCGTTTATTATTTAATGTTATAATTTTTAACTTCTTAATTAAATTTTTTAATATCAAAAAATTAAATTAAATACGTCATCAAATTCAATTAATTATATAATAAGTGAATATTGTAAATAAAATCAATATATATATATATATATGATGTGTATAAGTGAGACCCTCTTAGAAGTTACTTTTTGACTTTTGCATTATCCAAAAACTGTATTAAAAATTGATGGGGGTTAACTTTTAATGTGGCGCTCACGTGACAATGAAGAAATTAAGATTTATGGGTTCTGCACTGCAACTACCCTAACAATAGCCCCAAATTTAACTTAAAAAAAAATTCCCAATAAGCATTGCCGACAATGGTCACAGCTGACTGGACTTCTGCTGGGACCCATAGAGCATTCATAAGCTTGAAATTTGACGCCACTAAAGTTTCCAAATCTATCTAATTTTGTGAACAATTACGTCTCTGATATATTGCTGTTTCTTTAAGTTTAGACAAATGCCCACCTAAGCTAAATAGTTCGCCGCTTTCTTTTTTGGATTATATTTGCTTTTTTTCATTTATTGAAAAATTAGCGTTCTTGTAGTGAAGACTGCTTTTTTCAATTGGAATTGTTTTCTCCAAGTTATCACCTCAAGATCCAATCTTGGCTACATTTCTGATAAACCCAAAGCTTACTTTCTCTCCCTTAATCTCCAATTTTGTTGCTTTTTTTTTTCCACTTCTGAGTTAAAGATCCGAGCTGTTGTTGTTATTAGTTTCTGGAAGTGAAGGGTCAGTTCCATTTAACTGGTGAGTTTTTTCGTTGTCTCCATTCATTGCTTTCCTATTTCAGAGTTTTTAGGTGGTGATGCTGCTTCTAGTGAAGTCTCAAGATCCATGTTTTTTGTTCGTACAACTGAATTAGAGTTCATTTGGGGTATTCTTGGAGCTCTGATTAGATGAAAGAACTTAATCCAACAGATCCCATTGGGCAAAACGTTATAAAACTGATAAGCAATGTGTGTTTCTCAGTGTTTGTGTTTTCAGTGCTGATTTTTAGTGTAATTGCAATCACATATCAACCTCCTGATCCATGGGAGTCATCTAGGGCCCTAACTAAGGTTTTCACAGATGTCGAAAATGCTACTTTTCAGACCGATTCATCTGTTCTAAAAACTGGTGAGGATATTGTGGCAGCTCCTGTGGGATCAGTAGTGGCACCTATCACTGAGTCTACTATTGAGAAATCTGAGGAGGAACTTATAAAGAATGGGACCTTGAAATCGGGTTGTGTGGATGTGTCGGTTGTGAACTGCTCGGATCCTAGAGTCTTGATCACGATCCAGAGGTTTAACTTGAGGACATTTAAGGCTATTGTGTTCTTGGAGTACCAAACTCCGGTGAATGGATCTAAGCCGGATGAGTGTGACGTGTCGTGGAGGTATAGGAACAGGAAAGACAAGTCTTGGAGGAGGTATAGGGACTTTCGTAGGTTTAAGATTGGTTTTAAGGATGATTGTAGTTACAAGGTGGTCTGGACAGGGCGTTGGCACTCTGGTGTCAATGCTCGTCGTTTCAGGAGTAGAGTGAATGCCACTGGGAATGGTCAGAGAGCAAAGATTGCTCCACCAGTTGGGGATGATGAGATCAACGATACAATCCCTGTGTTGGGATCAGATTCTGCCTTTAGGAAAGGAAAATACTTGTATTACTCTAGGGGAGGGGATTACTGCAAAGGAATGAACCATTTTCTTTGGAGCTTTTTATGTGGACTAGGCGAAGCACAGTATTTGAACCGTACGTTCGTGATGGATTTGAGCATGTGCTTGGCATCTACGTACACTAAGAGCAACAAGGACGAGGAGGGGAAAGATTTTAGGTTCTACTTTGATTTTGAGCATCTCAAAGAGGTGGCTTCGATTGTGGAAGAAGGCGAGTTTCACAGAGATTGGAGGAAATGGAATAAGAGCCACAAGAAGAAGGTTCCTGTTAGGAAGGTTGAGAGTCATAAGGTGACTCCAATGGAGCTGAGCAAAGATAAAAGCGTTGTTATATGGAGACAGTTTGATGGTCCCGAGCCAGAAAACTACTGGTATAGAGTGTGTGAAGGGGAGGCTGCTAAATACATCAACAGGCCATGGCAAGCAGTTTGGAAATCAAAACGACTGATGAATATTGTATCCGCGATTAGTGGGAGCATGGATTGGGATTTTGATGCTGTCCACGTTGTTCGTGGCCAGAAGGCAAAAAACAAGCAGCTATGGCCTAATCTGGATGCAGACACGTCGCCAGAAGCCATAGTTGCTAAGCTACAGGGGGCAATAGCACCGTGGAGGAACTTGTACATTGCAACGAACGAGCCTTTCTACAACTACTTTGACAAGCTGAGATCACACTACAAGGTTCATTTGCTTGATGATTACCAGTATTTGTGGGGAAACACTAGTGAGTGGTACAATGAGACCACTCAACTCAACGGGGGGAGCCCCGTTGAGTTCGATGGTTATATGAGAGTCGAGGTGGACACGGAGGTGCTCTACAGAGCGAAGAAACGGGTGGAGACATTCCACGACCTGACCAAAGATTGCAAGGATGGGATCAATACATGCTAAATAGACTACATTGTATTTCTATTCTTTGCTTGTGGACAGTTTAGATATTTCAGGATTGATTGTTGCTTCAAGACTGTAGCTGTGATTGAATTCCTCGTTATTCTGTATTGATTTTTTTATACATGGCATTGTTGATGCTCCGTTTTATTTGGTGTAAGAAGCAAATATTATTTGGACTACCCGGTGTAGCCGTGTAGGTACGCCAATCTGGCCAATCCTATTTTGTTTTCGGGCTATTTGGTTCCTATCATTTTGAGCTCTGTCAGGCCAGCAAATTTATCAAACATATTCAATATGTATAAATTTTTCAATTGATGCTCATCTAAATTTTTTAATTTTAAAAACTAACACTAAATATAACATATTTTACTATTACTTAATTGAATATATTATTTATGTACCAACAATTATATTTTTAGCACTTAAATTAAAATACATGAAACTTTCAATATTTAATCAAAATTAAAAAATAAACAATTGAAATTCGGGCTATTCTGGTCAACCTACTAATTTTCGGGCTAGCTCTGTCGTGTTATTCAGTTCAGGTCAATTAAGATTCCTATATGAGTAGAATTTTCTAACACCGATCCTTTTTTTTTCTTTCTTTCTTGGGCTATCCCGGTCAATCTATCAATTTCGAGCTTGATTGACAATTTGACATCCCTACACAAGGAGATGGCCTATTGAATGAAGGGATGATCAATATGGTGTTGTACTGTTAGATACTCAAGCCAATGTTCTAACTCCACCACAAAAGTTAATTCAAGAGTGGAGGGTTGACCCCTAACTTAAGTATGAATCCCCACCCATATGAGAATCTGATGTGGGATCGTAATAATTCCCCCCGTCTTACAGACCGGACGTCCGCAGACGGCCCACACTCTAGGCAGCTGTCACTCCGGACCCACGCGGGGCACCAGGTAGCCCTCTTTCGTGACGAACAGTCCTAACTCTGATACCATTGTTAAATACCCAAGTCAAGGGCCCTAACTCCACCACAAAAGCTAGCTCAAGGGTGGATGGTTGACCTCTAACTTAAGTATCAATCCTACTAAAAACAGTTATCGATGTCTCGAAAAATTGATAAATAAAAATTTCTCTTAGCTAGAAACATGCAATCGCATTTAGTTCTCATTAATTGATTATGATCCCTCTTCAATCCTTATGATTTTATGAATCTGAAAATGTTCATGTCAATGTAAACCGTATTACAGTGTTTCGGGTTCTGGATTAGAACGGAAGTACAAAGAAAAAAAGAGGGGTAGAAATGCAGATTGCATGATTTAAACAAACTAAAATGAAATACATGATTAAAGCAAACTTAGATCTTGGATGGATTTTGGATTTGTCTTTGGATATAAGCGGAGTCAAGAAGATCTATGTCCGCAAGACAATTACGTCTTGGCTAGTGCTCTGATTTGACGTGGTGTCTCTGAAAGATAAAATAGCTTTGTCCTTCCGGCATACTTTATGATATGCAATGATGTCCGCGCTCCTGTTTGACATAGTGTCTCTCAAAGACGCAAGAAAATTACGCCTTGACTAGTGCTCCGGTTTGACGTAGTGTCTCTCAAAGATAAAATTTGTCCTTTCGACAGGCTTTATGATATGCAACGATGCTTGTGCTCCAGTTTGACGTAGTGTTTCTCAAAGATAAAATAACTTCGTCCTTTTGACCGACTTTATGATATGCAATGATCTTTGTGTATGATTTCGTATCTTCTAGCATGCTCGAATGTCTTATTTATAGGCACTACTCCACCTCAAATTACGGTTCCAGATTAAAGTTGAGGGCAATCAACCCCAAGTATAACCTCCATGAGTCAACTGGTCAACTGGACTCGGCAGCTCAAATTAGACAATAGTGAGCATGAGTATTGTATCCACATAGATTGTAATGGTAAATAATATTGTGAAACTAAAACATAGACACCTTATTAATATCTAGACACTCAAATAGACAAAACAAGTAAATAAATACTTCAAGAACAAGAACATAATTAACTAAAACAAACAATTAGTGAAATCAATGAATTCTAGAAGGGAGTTCTTACGATGACTTTTAGGATTGATTTCTTGACTACTTAACCTTATTTAATTTATCAATAATGGAAAATTGCTTAACTGTTATCAGACTGTTCTCAATCCTTCCATCTAGACAAGGATTGGGGGGTGAATAGGTACAATATACTTTATATTTTTTTTGTTATACCTTATATCTTATCATAATTTACGATATGACAAAAATTATACCGTTGACGTACTTTATCTTTGATATATCGAAATGTTGATATGACACATAATGCATACTAATACCATACCAACATATGGTGTACCTTACTATACCGAGAACATTATTGAAACCTAAGAAGGACTACATGTTATATGCCACAAGAAACATGTGGCAACATTCAAGTTTTAGATGAAACTAATTAAAAAATGAACCATATGAGCATTGTTATTAGCCAAGCTCGTCAGGCCCGTTCCCGTCCATTTTTTAAGCAGGTAGGGCTTTAATTTTTAGGTCCGTTGATATGGCAGGCCTAGGCGGGTGAGCCCGCAGCGGGGGAGGCTAGCTTTTTTTATTTTTATTTTGTTATAATTGATTTTTAAAATTGAAATTTATAATAAACCCTAAGTCCTAACATAAACTAAAGGTAGCCTCTTACCCCATCTCTGTCTCTCACTTTGAAATCTCTCCGACCCTCTTGCCTCTCACCCGGTCTCTCTCAGTCTCATCAACACAGTAGCTCCCCTTCAGCCATCACCATCTCACAATCCACCGTTTCTTCCAGCTCACAAATATTAGTCCATTAATGTTCTTTAATTTTGATATTCTAAAAGAGAACATGAAATGGATGTGGCATGTCAAACGTATAAAAAGTAGCAATTCAGTGTTATATTTCTTAAAAGGTATGTATAAATATCAAATTTGGTTGTGACTCACAAATTGAAAACGTGTATCTGTTTATTTTTTAGTGCTGATAAATTGCATATATTGGTTACATTTTATAAGTGATACCATATTTTTAGTCATATGAATATTAATAATTGCAAATAAAATTTAATAATTAATAAATAAACAAAACAAATTAAATAAATTTATATTTATGGCTATACAAATTCTGTTTAACTATTTTTTAATTTCTAACGTAATACTTTATATTGTGATATTTGTTATAAATTATTTATGATTTTATTTTAAAAATGAAAAGATGAATTCTTGAAAGTTATTATTTTTTTCATTATGAATTTGATAACTTTTTGAATTCAATATGGTCTTCAATACGATTTAATTAGTTTTTAAATTTAGAATTAGAATTTCAAGGTGTTAGGATTTTATTCATTTTTGAATTGTGATTTAATACCCTTTTTCAATTAACTTTCATATTTAAATTTTCAACAAATTTTAAATTAGGATTTCTTTCATATTTGTGCGGTTTTCAATTTAGAATTAGCGTGTGAGATGTTGAGATAAAATCATCTCAGTTACGGTACAAATCCAAAAATAAATAAACGAGATACCAAATAAATCCAAATACATAAACGATACAAAATAAATTCAATATTTTAACTAATAAACGTGATATAATACAAATGGCCGCAAGTCGGTGCTTTTCTAAATAGTGTATTGTTGATCCAAATTTTTTTTATTGAATTAGAAATCAAAATTATTAACTATATAAATATTTTTTATTGAATTGGAAGTCAAAATTATCTATATTGATAATGGTATGGTCGTCGTTTAATCCGCATTGTTGTCTCAAAAATGATATTATTGGAATTTTGATAGAAATGCCAAAAAATGATTGATAAAATAGTCGAATTTTGGTCATAGTTTCTTCAATAAAAAAAGTATCACATTTTCGAATTTCTTTTTTTCATTTATAAAATTTTCTATTTTTTCTATTTTACTCATTTTTTATTGAAATATTTTAATTCAAACTTAGCATTAATAATAAAAAAAGATGATAATAATAAATCTTATTTTTTCAATTTAAAAAAAATCCATTTTTTATTTTTTAGGTAACAAAATATAAATCCAAACATAATAATAATTCAAAGAATAAATAAATAATACTATCTCCGTTCCAATAGCAAGGCCCCATTCTATTAAAATAGAGAGAGAGTAGATAATAAAAAGGGGGACCTTGCTATTGGGACGAATGGAGTAAATAAATAAAGAAATCGAACAATGAAATCATTTAACACCAGCCTCCCAGAAAACAAGGAAAAAGAATACCTACTTGGAGTATGTATTCATATTTCAGGAAAATTACACAATTTTCTTTGTTTTGAGGAATGTGATTCATTTCCATATTACATAAAAATGAACCAAATACAATAATGTTAGAATAGAGAATCAGATTACTTTTCCAGGTCAGATTCTGTGCCAACCAAATAGGGCCTAGGTTAAAAGTACTAATAATCTAACAAAGAGGCCCAACTACTTAATATAGTCTAATTGCAAGGTTTTGGGGTATTACAACATCATACCAATAAATTTGACGATGATTCATCCTTGACTCTTCCATATTATCATTCACTTTTTGTCTTGACCGCCAATTTCAGCTTCTTCACAGGTGCAGTATTCATGAGAGCAACATCTTCACTATCTAAAACAATACGCAAAGAAGAAATTAGTTATATTAAACTATAAGAAGGTGTTTGTGAAAATGTCTAACAGTAGAAACATAATGCCAATCTAGCCTTCTTAACATATATGTTGTTTCATGCTCACGGTGACAAAGTCGTTGATATGTCCGTCGACTTATTATCATCACTTAATATGTTCATGGCCATGATTTCTCTCTAGTAACCACGACATCAGACTTCACGCGTAGTGGTTCACATACAAATTCAACGATTAGCAAGGATATTTGCATTCTATATATTAATTGAATTAGCCAGTATTCTTAAACAAAATTATTTCTTCTTTTCGGTTAATTTATTCACTTTTAGTGTGGCAATTAGAAGGTGTCACTGGGCTTGCTGAATGGCAAGCTTGTGATTCTAAAATATCACCTATTTAACTTGAATTTCAGACGTTACTTTAAAAAATTTGAGAGTTGCAACAAAAGAGCTTGAATCATGAATTTTGACCTTATCTTCATTGTCGCTACAAAGATGTGATGTCCACGGTGGTGGCGGTCTCTTCATCATGTTTCGTCAAGGACGGTGGTGATCTGTTTGAGCAGCGACGGTCTTCGCAAGTTGCGTCTGTTCTCATATTTTCTCCTTTTTTCTGATTTTTTTTAGGTTGGGGGTTGGATTTGATGTGTTGGGCTGGCCTAATGGGCCGGCCATCTGAAGGGCTGGATCTATCAGTTTTATGCATAGGAGACCAACGCAACTTGGATAGTTTTGATGATGTAAGTGCTGGTGCCATGTTTTTTTTTTCCCGGATGTTTGGGCCGGGTTTTGAGGTCACTCGGCCCATCTGACATAAGGGCCGGGTCAGGCGGAGTGCAGCCCTAGGATTAAATGAAGTTTAGGGTAGAAAGATATTGCAAATCAACAAACACAAGTACATCATCGAAGATGGCCGGTGCTTCGACGAAGAGCAACAATCGCCGCCACATCTATATCCCGGCGGAATTGGTGGAGAAAATACTTTTGAATCTAAGCGTGAAATCGCTGGTTCGTTTCTCGGCTGTTTCAAAATCATGGAATTCGATTATTTACGGAGCAGAATTTGTGAAAAGATATCGCGGGCGTGAGATGATGGTGTTGAGAGGCTATCATCAATATTCCGATGAATCATACTCCAACGACAAAGGTTTGGTTTTCCCTCTGTCGTCCATATCATCGGAAAATCCGGTCGACAGCGCAATTGCTATGACCTGGCCGCCGGCGCCATCGAAGGAGGAGGATTCGAATAATTCATATCATGTCCATGCCTCGTGCGATCAATGTTGGTGTGTTGAGTTAGAGCCGCGGTCACTATATTTCTACAACCCTTCCAATCAGTCATATCGAAAACTCCCGGATCCATTGATTGGAATCTCTGTAGAAGAAGCGTTTATTTATGGATTGGGATACGATGCCGTCTCCAATGACTACAAGATGTTGAGAGTTAAAAGACAAAATTATGTTTTTGCGGAGTTGTATTCCCTAGGCATCTCCTACAGTTTTGATCATAATACAGTTAACTCCTACAGTTAAAGTTACAGATTTTTTATTTTCATCTCCAACAGCATCACTCTACATTTCACATTTCACCCTACAATGGAATATTTCCTTTTTATATTCTTTACTATTAATTTATTTTTTTATTGAATTATTTAATTAAATATGATTATATATATATATATATTAATATTCTTACTCATTATTTTTTATTTCTAATTAATATATAATTAAAAATTAATTTTATTTTACAAAAATTAAAAGGTTCATGTAAAAATAATCAACTTATTCAGAATAAAATTCAACATTTCATAACAGATAATTCAATAAAACACATAAATTACATGTCATAACAATTACATCTCTGAATTTGAAAACTCCTCCCACAAATGATCAATCAAAGCATTACGAATTGTATTATATTTGTATTTTTATTAATTATGTATTTGTATTGTTTATTGTAATATATTGTTGCTTTGTATCGTTTATTAATATATTTGTGGTTTTGTATTGTTAAATGTTTATGTAATTCTATTTTTATTAATTATGTATTTTGTGTTTAGTTAGATGTTTAAATTAATGTAATAGCATTTACTTAATTAATGTATAAAATAATTTTCAATCAATTGAAGAAATCTAATAGAAAATAAAAAAAATACACCAAATAAATAAATATGTATTATGAAAAATAAAAAACAAAAAAAAAAGAAAAATAAAAAGAAAAGGGTACCGTGATGAACAGTACCTCGGTTAATCAACCGAGATACTGTTCACCCCCCTAAATATACCGAGCCGTCAACCAACTGTTGGAGAAAGAAATTTGCCCCATTAACGCCATATGTGGGGTTTAGCGAGCCTCTTGGAGAAGCTCTAACAAGTGACTCCTGGGAGCTCATCTCAGAACATCCTAATCCTCCTTTCTGGATACTTAGGCCTTGTTTACTTTGGATGATAGGGATATCCCACTAATGTAAGACTAAAATTATAGAAAGTTTTGTTGAAATGAATGTGTATAACACAAATATTTACATATTTTTCCTTGTAAATAAGGACTAATTGAAGGATTCATATACTTTCATAACAAGTGGGTTATGAGTTATCCTTCATCTCCTTCATTTTATTTATATGTTTATATATTTTATCACACCATATATTTCATGTTTTGTAAATTTAACTTTAAATTCATGGGATATCACACCCAATCCCATCCACCGAAGTAAACGAGCCCTTACAAATTGCTTTTCTGTGAGCGGAGCACTTCATTGGCTGGTTCACTATATGGATCCTGGTGTTCGGATTCTTTCTTTTGATCTGTCGACGAAGAGGTTTGGAGAGTTGTCGCTGCCGGAGAGAAACGACGACGTCTATTGCTATTTGGATATCACAGTTTTGAGGGGGAAGTTTTCTGTGTGCATGAGTTATGACCTCCGTAGTAAGTTAGTTGTGTGGGTGATGGAAGATTATGGCGACCCCAAATCATGGGTGAAAGACTTGGAGATTGATTATGCCCATGTCCATTCTATTAACCGTACTTCTTTGAAACCCTTAATTTTTACAATGCTGGTGGGGATCTGATTAAGACATTTATTAGTCCATTGCAAATTCGGAAGATATTCTTGTACAGAGATGACGATGCAACGTAACTCTTGAGGAGAAGGATTTTAGTTGCGGCACATTTCTACTTGATACTTTTCCCTATCAGGAAACACCACTTCTACTTGATAGTTTTATCTATGTTGAAACCCTTGTTTCACCATGGCAACCATTGCCAATTTGCCATTATCATCAAGATGATGTTGATCAAGAACATTAATTTGTGTTTTTATTAGGTACATATATTTTAGCTACCACTTTATTTTTGTTTCACAATTTATTCATAAATATATTATATCAATTGAATTATGGATTACTTGTGTATTTTTTTTCTTAGAATTGAATATGCATGTGTACGTCAATTGGCTTTTAATTCCCGCTCCATAAAGAAATGTGTGACAATTTTTTTCAATATTTAAAATTAGTAATTTAAAATATATATAATATTAAACTAATAAAATTTAATATTACAAATTTCAATTGAAAGATCGAGAAAGAAGGGACGATGATCTTGTGCACGGGCTTGGGCGTAATAATTTATAATTTGTTCATTGAAAAATGGGCAATTCTAAACATAGACACGTTTTTTCTCATTATAGCCCACTAGTATTACACCGATATATAATTAATTTATATTAAATAGTTTGTACAAAGAAATAATTGATTATATTTAAATAATTAATAAAACAATGAGAAAATGTATAAAAAATTTAATCTTCAAGCTTGTTCAATTCGCTAATATTATTTTATGTGCTGACAATCGATATCAAAGATCACAACCCTAAAACACATTTAAGAAAAATATTATACATCTTTGACATCGTCTCCAAACCGTGTGAAGCAGATAGGACAACATCGAGGGAGAGTTGTCTCGACTTGAGCAGTGTTGCCGCAACTTGATTGCTACGTCATCATCCCATTTATTTGTAGAGAACATTTTGGACTCCATCTTCGTTATCATATTATTTTACATCTATTTACACACATGTATGAATATAATTAATTAATTTTTCCCTGAAAGAGTAACAAAAAAATCATGCAGAAAGTATGTTTTGTATATTTGAAGCCTCATATTTTTTTTTTATGGTTTCAGACTGCTGAATTATTGAACTGCTTCAATAGTCGAGCCTTCGACAACTCCTATATAATGAAGTGGCAATCAATCCTTAATTAAACTCAACACAGAGCATCCATGTCTTTTCTTCTACTATTTCTAATGATTTTTATGTGTTTGTGGTTGATTTAAATGATTTTGATTTATGCTTAATTAGGGCAGGGTCGGCCCCCCCAAAAAAATCTAATCAGGTATTCTTACGTATTTTATAATCTATCATTCTTTTCCACCTATTTTTGTCATGATTTCAATTGCTAATGAACAATTTTCATTTTTTAGTCTATTCATAAGTTGTAAAGATATATATATTCTTCAAAACATGTACATCATGCATGTTGAGAGATGTTGGAAATATGAGGATATTTTTAATCCCGTTAAAAATACATTCCATGTGATCACATGATACTCTCATATGATTAATCTTGTTAGAATATGTGGATAGTTATACTGCGTGAGTTGTCGAATAAAAATAATTAAATTACTTCCATTTTAGGATATAATAATTTTTTAAAAAAAAAGTAAAAAAGAAATAAAAAATCAAAAAAATAAAACAGAAAACAGAAAAAAAAAAGAAAAAAAACTTTAATTTTTTTTCATAAAGAGTATTAAAGATACATGTTCAATAATAAAATTATATTTATTCATAAATTTAGTATATAGATATGTTATATCAATTGAATTATGAATTACTTGTGTATTTTTTGTTGAATATGTGTCAAACAACTCTTAATTCCCGCTTCATAAAGGAATGTGTGACAAAAAAAAAATTAATATTTAAAATATATTTAATATGAAACTAATAAAATGTAAACATTACAAATTTCAATTGAAAGATCGATAAAGAAGCGATGAATGTAGTGCTTGGGCTAGGATATAACAATTTATAGTTTGTTCAATTAAAAATATACTTGTTTGGGGGGGATTCAAACAGAAGGCAGATCGACACCCTCTCAACCGAATTTTTAATAATTTCAACATCATTCATAAATTATAGGTTAAATTAAAATAAAAAAAAAAATCTTCTATTTTTTTAGTTGCTCAATTATAATCTATAAAATCTTAAATTCAAAGCCTAAGTTTCCACCCTATATTGATCTCAATTTAACAAAATGTAAATCATGATTGCAAAACTAAAACAAATTTCTTAATATATATAAACATAAAGGATGGAAAAAAAAAACAAATAAACATAAGTACACGCACACATAAAAGATAAATAAACATGTTGGAAGTTAGAAAACGCTTTAAGTATAAAATATAACGCAAATACTTATGTGCACTAGGTGCACATATTGTTATTTCAGACGGGTCGGGTTCGACCCGACCAATGACCCGACATATATATATATATATATATATATATATATATATATATATATATATATAAAAACCCGCTCCATTCTTCTGTTTTCATTTTGCTTTCTCTCAACCCTAGTTTAAGCACAGCGGCGGAGAGTTCAACTCGTTTCCATTCTATTTTCTACGCCCTATATTTAAGAATCGCGCTGTAGGACTTCTCTTTATTTTGTCACTGAAGATTTCCGATTATTATTGTCCCTAGTTTCACGAGAATAAGGGAGATCCGTACTTCGGTGAAGATTTGTTTGAGATTCAACTGCAGTTTCTGTCGAAGAGGAGTTATCGGCCGTGCAATCGAGTTTTCGATTTCTTCTTCAATCCACTGCCATCAGAGGTGAGATTTGTTAATATGTATATTTTTCGTTTGGCGTTTGATTTATATTTTGTGTTCTTCAAATATTGATTATGTTTTTGTTTGTTGCGTTCGCAATTTCACTCGAATCGAATTTATCCTCCATTCAATCGTGTTTTGCAGCTTCTTCTTTGATCTGGTGCCATTATAGGTTAGATTGTTGATTTTCTAGGGTTTTTGCTGGGCATTTTACTTACTTACAGTGTTGTTAGTTGTTAGTTGTTAGTTTTTATTTTAAGTGTGAGTTTTGTTGAAAAAATTGCTCGATGTTTCTGGTTGTGGTTCTCATATGCGATCAAAGAAAACATATGAGATTACTATTGTGATTTGAGGTTTGTTATCTATGCAAGATGCCTGGATGTATGAATGTAAATTATATGTATTATTTTATTCATGTATAAGTACTCTTTCATACATGTACAAGTATCACAATTTTATGAAAATTTGAGGTGTCTAGGTATCAATTTATACATGCATATGTATCACAATTTTATGAGAACCGGGGTGTTTGAGTTTAGTATTACTTTTAGACATTTTAAGTATTAGTTTATAAATGTACGAGTATCATATGGGTTTGTCTCTGAACTATATGTACCATCTGTGCATATATAAGTATGACATGCATGTGAATGTGAATTATATGTAAGATTTTATTCATGTATAAGTACCCTTTCATATGTGTACAAGTATCACAATTTTATGAAATTTGAGGTGTATGGGTATCAATTTATACATGCATAAGTATCAACGTTTGGTGCATTATCTGGACAATGTCAAACGTTCTTCTGTTGTAGATTGTATATTTTGGCAGCTGTCAACTTTGTTGTTAAACTTTTTATATTGCTTGTTATATTTTATTTTGTTGTGCTGTTAATTTTATTGTTGTTTACATGATATAAGTTTGATTTTCTTGGTGTAGCATGAAGAGTTTGCTAATTTTCTTGGAGAAATTGGTCATCCGAAAGCATCCGAATTGAAGTCTTATCCTCTAGTGAATGTTGAACTGAAGATTTCAACTGGTTTTGATTGCGGAGTTTTCGTTATGAATCACATGGAAAGTTTCGAAGGCAAACTCTATGCGTGCCCTGATTTGTTGCAGGTCCGAGTTGTTTAGTTATTTTTTTTACTTTCCTGCTTCAATTTTTTTATGTTCTTCTTTTTTTGCAATTGAAATGTTTCAATTTTCTTTTTGCAGTCGTGCGGTAGAAAGAAGTTACGAGCACTGTATTGTGCTCGGATTATACTTGCAGGCACTAATGACTTACGGTTTGATGTTCACCGATCTGTACTAGAGTTCATCAACAAGAAGAAGAAATGATCATTCTGTGATTGAATGATGTTTTTTTTTTTATGTTGTTAGATGGCAGATACATTGCTATGATTGTTCAACTTGATATTTGTTTGATGGTTTTATCAGTTTTTGGTAGAAAGAGAAAATACTTTGTCTTTTGGAAATGATGAATAGATGGATGTCTGAAATGTAGTAAGAATGATGTTATCATATATTTTGCCTACGTTTTTTCTAATTAGAAAATGACCTTTATTGTAATTTTTTGCTAATATTATGTCAAGTATATAAAAAGTATCACTTAATGTGAAATGAAGTACCAATGAACTTGTAATTTGTCTACATTATATATACAACAAAAAATTATCATATATGTTCAGAAGTAATTTTGCTTTAACTTTAGTTGTAAATTAGTTATTTAATCATCATTCACATCTGTAAAATTACCAAATCCAATCAATATGTTTTTGCAATAGAACTGTAAAATTATCGAAATAAAACAAAAAGTACCATGGGGTTAGGAAAAAAATATCAAGTACGATAAAGACATGTATCAATATTTATTGGGCTGCAATATTATTTTTTAAGTTTGGGCGGCCCAAATCCGAATTGGTATGGGTCGGCCCGTCTGATATATCCAATAGATCAGACTTGTGCAGGTAAGTGCTCCTCAAAATATAATTAACATTAATTTTTGGATAAATACGCTAAAATAACCCAATATTTAATTTATAAATTCTAAGCGAAATAACCCAATCGTTCAATAATTACTGTGAAATACTTATTATTTCATTTTTTAACAAATCAAGCCTACACCTCCAAATTCGACAATTTAAATATAATCGGACTTTTCTGGAGGTGATGTATATGTTATCTTTTTATTATTCTTTATAATTGCTTAATTATGCCAACTTTTAATTATTATTAGTTGATATTTGATTTTGGGATGTATTTTTCATCTTTTTTATTATATATAGGGGCAAACTTATATATAGACAAAAGTAAATAAGGATTGGAAAAAAGGGCAAGATTTAAAACATAGTAGTTTTATAGGCAATTTGAGTGATAAATGACTAGTATACCCTTAAGTTAGTTTCTTTACTATTCATTCTAATATGCCACTTTCTTAATCAAATGGAAATAGTCCATTATGACCATATCAGGCCCATCATGCTTTCGTAAATCAAATACATAATACTATAAACCAGATTCATACCTTTTTTACCGGAATACTGCCGGGTATTTTCGTCGGGATTTTTACGGCCTCGCCAACCACACGATCGCAACCTATGGTTTCCAGCAATGAACTCCTTCAGCAATACACAGCGCAACCCACCTTCGTTTCCTACACGGGGTGTATAGCAATTTTCTGGTATATAGTATGTATATATATATGATGAGCACAAGGGATGAGCAAAAGCCTGGATTTTATTTAGGAATAATAATACATTTATTATAAATAAGTAAATCTCCTTTTGGGAGGAGACAGACTTGTTTAGCTACACATGGTAGCTAGAATTCTCACCACGCTCATAAACTAAGAACACTCAAAATATAACTATTACAATTTTGGAGAAAGATAGGAAAATGTTCGATGCCCTATGCTTCCTACAGTTTCTCGTTTTATAGAAGGGGAATCCTTCTATTTCACCAACTCCATTATTTAGCTCTGCAATTCACGTGAGTGGCCCTTTCTGCCGACACTTCCTTTTGAATTAGTGGTCTGGCCCGGTTCTCTTTATCCTCAAGTGAAAGTGGTTATGGGTGGAGGTACCCACAATTAATGGCACTATGTGCCTCTTGTGTTGGACCACTCAGCCTTTGTCGTTTGGTGCTAGTGGCCTTTTCTTTTGGGTCACATGATCTGTAATCACATGTCTCCACCTTCCCTTGTCGGGAAACTACTTTTTTGGTGGGGCTCTTGGCATCCTTGCTTTCGGCATTGGATGCTTATCCTCCCCAGCTCGCTTTCGTTCCATCCTTGGACGGAACCCTTTTCCGAACTCTGGCTCCTTCTGGTTCTGGCAATCCGAGCATACTCGATTATCCCATTGCCTAAAATGAGCCATGTTGTAGTACTTGCGATGGGTTTCTTTGCCCATAGCAAGCTTGTTTTCCCATATCAAGGACCTTTTCTTCTCGAACAGATCCTCAGCAAATCTCGTTGTTCTCCCTGTCATGGTATTTAACAGGAATGACCCATTCGCAGAATTGTGGAAAAACTTGAATGGAAACTTGACCTTGTCCATCTCAGTGAGACAGACCCATAATCCCCATGCTCGCCTAGTCGATATTTGATCTTCTGTAATGGAGACGATTAGTGGGATTTCTTCAGATGAGGTTTTAATATCACCCCATTTCCTGAAATCTGGCCTTTGAAGCCTTATGTAGTGAAAGGCCTCATGATTCCCTTTTCCTGTTGGTTTCGGAGCAGCACTGATGAAGTATAGCTCAAGAACATCTCCTCGGCTAAGCAAATCATTGTTAGCCCAGGTCTCTTGCACAGCTTCCTGTATCCACTTTGGTAGACACTTGATTTCTGGGAAGCCTGGTGACATGGTCTAAATTGAAGCTAATGCCCCAAAATCATACCATTGCTTGACTTCGTGTGGATTGGTTCCTGGTAACATCCACACCCTTGGGTACTTTCCAGAGATATCAACCTTTATTTTAGACGGATTGATTCCTTGTCTAGTATAGAGCTTCTCCCAGTTAGCTTGATAAACCTGCCAAGGTGAAGCTTCAGACTTGTTAGTATTAATCTTAGAGGTACCCGTCAGGGGTCTAAGATTAATCTCTCCCTCTTTAACCCCAGAGGTGCTGGGTTGACTTGATGGTTCAGAGTGTGATCCCTGACCCTCAATTTTCTCTTGGGCTTGTGTTTCTTTAGAAATCACCGGCTTAGAGCTCGTGTTAGGGGTATTTGAATCCCCTACTTCCGTTTTACAGGTCGGTACTGCTAACTCTCCTTTCATCAATGGTAAGTTGATGGCCCGGAGGAGGGGTTCATGCATAGCTGACCAGAGTTGCCCCTGAGTCTTTACACATGCTCGTATTCTCTCGTTGACCTTGTTCTGGTCTGCTTGTTGCATTCTTCCTGCTTGTTCAGCATGAAGAACCAGCTCGTTCCATTCACGGTGAAGCAACTCCATGTTTTCAGTGAAGTGCCTCTGCGCAATCATGATGGCATCGACCTCAATCGCTTCCATCTCTTGTTAGGAAATCTGCAAGAATATTTTCATGAGATTTTATCACAATAATGTCAAATAAGTAATATTGACATTCAGCTTGCCATCTTATTAGTCTAGCTTTCTCAGGTTTAGATTCAATTTTATTTTTCAAGAAAGCTTTAACTTGTGTGTTATCAACTTTTAGAGTAAACTTCTTTGCTAAGAGAAACAGAGGCCATTTTTTAAATGCCTTCCGAACTGCAAAGAACTCCTTTTCATTGATATGCCATCGAATGGCCTCGCTATCCGAAAAGAGACCACTGCAATATCTACAGGGCTCCTCTCCGTTGGGTGTGATTTTTGTAAGCACGGCTGCCCACCAATGATCACTTGCATCTGTATAGAGGATCAATTCATCCTCATCTTGTGGTATAGCCAGTTTTGGGAGATTTTTGCATATCTCCTTTAGCTTCCTGATTCCTTGTTGATGTTCGTTTGTCCATACAAACGGGGTATCCTTCTTTAGAAGGTTACTGAACACCTTCCTGTGTTTTGCAAGATTTTTTATAAAGATTCCTGCAAAATTGACAACTCCCAGAAAACTCTGCAGTTGCTTCTTTTCTTTAAGGACATCAGGGAACTTCTGCACCTTTTCTACAATATGATTTTGCAGAATGATTCCTGATTCATCCACCTCGATTCCCAGAAATTTCATTTTCCGGGTAGCTATTACTGCCTTCTTTTCTGATAGCACAAGGCCTTCTTTATGACAAACATCTGCAAAGATCTCCAGATGTTTGAGATGTTCTTCTATACTCTTTGATGCGATTAGAATGTCATCAATATAGACAAACATAAAAGAGAAATAATCTTTAAAAAGATTATCCATCTTCCTCTGGAATATTTGGGGTGCGTTAGCTAACCCCATCGGTATTGCATTCCAAACATAATGCCCTTGTGGTGTTGAAAAGGCCGTAAACCTTTTTCTTTCTTCTTCCATGCGAATCTGGTAGAAACCTGACTTGCAATCGAACTTAGAGAATATCTTAGCATTCCGTATGCAGTTAATAAGATGTTCTCTACTTGGGATAAAATATCCATCAAACTCAAGAATGTCATTAATCCCTTTGTAATTAATGACTAACCTTGGTTTACCTCTTTTAATCTCACCATGATTCCTTACTAAGAACTCGGGGCTGCTGTATGGCGAATTCCCTGGTTCAATCAGCTTGAGATCAAGGTGTTCTTTGATGATTGCTCGCATATCCTTTTGATCTTTGATGTTCATCAGGATAGGCTTGTATCTAACGAACTCAAACTCTTTTCCAGCCTTAACCTTCGAAATTGCTTTGAGTTGGTTCTTTCCCCACCAAGCCAGCGGATTTTCATTATAGTTTCTAGCTATTTTCCGCTTGACATCTTCGAGGGATATCTTTGCTTCTTCCTTAATATCTTGATGTGATATTAAAGAAGCCTTGAGGATTTGGATCTCTTGTTCTTCAAGATCCTTTTCCCCACGAAAACTCAGAACTACTTCTCCGAATTTTCTTTTGTCTTGCATTTTTGGGTGTCGAAGATGTCCTTCATCACCACGCTTGCTGCGAAATTGTAGTGGCATTTGTCGATTGAATGCCCCTTTTAACCGCTGGACAATGATCTTATGATCACAGATCGTCGTAAAGATCAGTCTCCGATTGGTATTGTCCTGCGTATACTTTCTGAACATTTGTAGGAAATTATTTCCTAACAAAATGTCTGCCCCTGTATCATGAAAATAGATTGGTGGAGTTTTCACCTTATACCATGGTGTATCTCCTGCTCCTCCAATCAAGATTTCTGACTGCTTCACTCCCTTAGATAGGAGCAAGACTCTTTTTGAGAAATCTCTTCCTGTAATTGGATTTAAATCTTCTTCCAATTCTTCTGGGAAGATTCCTCTTTTTGCAGTACAAATTCCTGCTCCTGAGTCGATATAGGCTGCAAAGTATTCAGCCTTATATTTCTCATATAACATCCCTACTGAGATGTATATGGAGAATGGGCTGGTCATATAATCACCAGTTGTTTTCCATTAAAGGTGATCATCATTCCATTTTCCTTCAACTCCCATGGCTTGAACCTTTCTAAGAAGTCAAGTCCTAAGATTAGGACTCCTGATTCTCTTCCAGCTCTTCCTCGTATTTCCATTGTCATAGCCTCTATATCGAGAGTTCCCTTATAGTGGCCAATTTCTGGTTGTTGTAAACAGTACAGGACGTCGCAAGGAAAATTATTTTCCTATCTTGTACTGTCAAACCTTATATCGATCTCTCTCCAACCTTCTGGGCATTTAATTTTTATTTTAACTTGCCTTGGTCGCCTGAGATCTCCTTGGAAGCTTCCTCTTGAGGACTGAGTCCATGGCTCTGTCACAATCCTATCTCCTTGGAATGACAGTTGTTTGCCTTCCAACTTGAGACTCTCATTGTATTTCAACAATGGTTTGTCTCCTACTCGAATATTTATCTCTCTTGGTAGCGGCATTTCCGATCTGTCTGGGTGGATTGCTTGTGCCACCTTTGAGAATACATCCGGTATCTCGATGAACTGTTTTCCCAGAAATAAATCTGTGTGGTGTGAATTGGAAAGCGCATAAGACACCTGATATGTTAAAGAAAACGGTCGATTTCCCTCGTAGCTGATATCCTTTCTTTTGAAGTCTTGGTACAGCGTCAGGGCTCGACTGAAATCTCTATCTTTCAGATTATAGAATATTTTTGGGTAGATTACCCCTATAATCTGCTTGGCACAGAGATTTCCTGATATAGTTCCTAACAAGGAATCTCTGTGATTTTTGATACGCTTATCGCATATTGCAATATCAATGGGCGTATCAACACCTGCGGGTAGTGCGGATTTGAGCACTATCTGGACAGCCCCGATGTGGATCCAGGATATGGTATCTCTTATCTCTGGCCTCATCCTTCCCAACTCTTCTTGAACGTCACTGTATGGAATCAGTTATAACTCAACTTGATTCCCTGTAAGCTCTATAGGAAGCGACATCTCTCTTCTGGTAATCTTATAGATTACATTGTGCTTCCTGCTTCTCAGACTAAAATTGCGGAGCAAATGATCAATCTGTCCTGCTGAAAAGCCTTGATATCTTTGGATATTAAGGCTCTTGTTCATGATTTTGTCAATCATGCTTTGTGAGATAGTGGTTTGACTGGAATATCCAGTTTCGTCCACTTGCTCTTGATGAAAAACCTCAGCTCCAGTCTGATCCAGAGTCTGATCCCCCATCAATACTTTCATTGCTAAATACTTCTTCTTCTTCGTATATACTCTCATCTGAGGGTATATCCTCGAATTGGTAGACTTGTACTAAGTCTTGGTAGTAAACTGCTTCCTCGATGTCTGGTGCACCTTCGAAGCTTTTGACTCCTCTCTTTTCTGGACAATCTATCGAAATATGTCCTCTTGCACCGCAAGTCCAGCAATTGCAATCTTTAAAACTTTCATTTGCCCTCGTATGGGCTCTTCTGAAAGTTTTCCTCGCGGGAGTTCGACTTGATGAACTTTGTGATGTCCTGTCTCTGGAAGGACCCCTTCTTTGTCCAGATTTGTAAAATCTGGCCTTTTGCCTGGTCCATCTGCTCCTCGGTTTCCAGCTCCTTTTCCTTGAGAAATCTTCTTTGGCATAAGGATGAACTCGATGTTTCTTGTTCTTCCGTGGCCTTTGAGATTCTCCTCCAATGATGGTCAGCAGATCATTGGCTGTGCAGTCAAGAGGGGAATATTTATTCATCCTCTTTAATCTCTTGTAATTCTTTTGTAGAATGGCCTATCCGTACCATTCAGCTAGCTTTTGTTTGACAAAAGACATTCTCCTCCCAACATTGTCAGGATCTCCTGGAATGTATTCTTTAATGAACATTTCCTTCCAGGGACTCGGGAACTTCGTGAAGAAAATCTCTACACAGACCCTTTCATCCACATCTGAATTCCATTGGTAGATGTGGTATAACTTGAAGAATTGGTCAATTGACTCCTTCTCCATGTTGTTCAGCCTCAGGTTTAAAATAGCCTGAGAATAATTCTTCATTTTTTCGGAATCTGCACTTCCGAAATTGTCTGCTCCCAAAAAGGTGAGCTTAAACCAGAAAGCCATTCTATCCACGATCTCCGTGTATGAGGCTGGCTCCAAGGTTTCTTCTTTGACTGCTGGTGCAACTCTTGACCATAACGTTTTGGCTACACCCAACAAACTCATCTCTAGCAGCTTGATGAATCCCTCATTTTCTAGATCTAACGTTTCTGCTGCTATTCTCATCGATGATAACCAATCATCAATAATCATATCGATGTCCTTGAAGTCAATATCATCGATATTGAGCATGAGTCCATACGGATGTATGGGATCAAGGCTTGTTTTCCCGAGAGGCGTATCTCGGAACTTAGGGATCTGTTTCCTCACCCTAGTTCCTGTAAGATTGTTCATATTGGGCCTCTCTCTCCTGTGTTGATCTCCAACATGAAAGTCCTCGCGGGCTCTCATGAGAACGTCTTGTGCTGGGCCTCCTTCATGTTGCTGTTGGGCTGGTGGCACCTGCGGTACTTGTTGTTCTGGGGGTACCTGATGGTATCCTCGGGGAATTAAAGCCCCATCTCCTGTATTCATCTTCAGATCTACCATCTTCATATTGGCAAACGACTCTGCCAATTCTTGTAGATCTTTCAAACCTATCCTTTCGGAGGACGTCATTCTTTGATTTGTCTTAACAATTGGCAAATCCTTTCGTCCTTCGATTTCTTGGGTTCTTCTTTGGTCTTTGTTGTGAAATTCACTTTGCCAAAGTTGATGGGTTTCCTTTTACTAGAACATGTCTGATTTAATTCTAGTGTCTGGATCTTCTTTTGAAGTTCTAACAAGATGGTTAGAATTTCATCTTGTTTTACAGAAATTCGCCTTACTTCTTGTGGTACTCCATACGTGTGATTTCCGTAATTTTGTACCGTCTTCTGGATCTCTCGTAAATCCTCCGAGATTTTAGATGTGTCTGCCACGATCTCTTTAAATCTGGGAGTTATCTCGTAGTTTCTTTGTTCCATCAACTGTGGTTTTGGTGTGCCCTTTGTTGATGGTTCATTAAGTCGCATTGTAGCATATTGTTCACCATTAACAAGTTCATTTGAGTTTGTCTTTGGAAAATACACTGCTCTATTTCCTCCAGACTCGACTCTGATAGGAATTTCTCTTCGTATTGGGCTTTCCAATAGGTTAGCCTCTCCTGGTGACTTTCCTCCAGTTCCTTCAAAATTTGAAGGTACCTTCTGAAATAAAAACATCTCGAACAATTGTTCGGATCCATATTTTCTGGGTGTCTCCTCCGTTAGGATATTACTTTTAATAATAAATAAATTATTATTCCTAAATAAAATTACCTAGGCTCTGATACCATTTTCATATAAAGTGGCAAAATAGAATTAAATCAAAGAAATAGCAAATAAATACCATCCAAACACCAATTAAGACACTTTAACAAGTGCCTTCTTAGCAAAATGGATCAAGGTTGAAAAGTCAATTTTATACAAATTGTCTATTTTTCTCCTATACACTAAAACTTATCTCTTTTTCCCTTTTTCACAATAGTTTTGTCTATTTTTATATAATAACACTTATATATATGTTTGCTGTAGATACCTAGCTACAAGAAGAAAATTGACATCGTTAGAAATAAGAAATTAATTTGTGATGGTATCACTCTAAATATTTCCAATTTACTTTACTACTCATGAAGTACCTCAATTCTAAAATCTTTCGATTATCCCCCTATTCTCCTCTAAAATTCAGTGTCCTCTCCTAGTCACAATGAATTCCTCAAATTAATATATGTGAAAATCAATACTAACAAAAGTGCGTCTTATATCATATCACATACAAAAGATTGTGTTAAACCGTCTAACGGATCAAAATACGTTCGACGGTTCCAATACCCAAACTCGCAAAAACCCACCCAGAACCTTCCCCACCCGCGCCCAGTGCCCATGCACATGCATCCCAAGTGCCGCGTGTGGGCTTCACGTGCTTGGCACACCTCTCTTTTTTTTGGCAGGTTGCTGCTCTTTTTTGTTGCTATTCTTCTTTCTTTTTTCTTTTCTTTTCGTTTCACCTCTTCTTTGTTTCTTTTCATTTCTTTTTTCATTTTCCTGACTCGACCTGTCTTGCCTGGAGAAAAAAAAAAAAACTCTCCAGAAACAGTATCACTTTAACACTATTAAGTATCAATTCAAAGTCCAAAAGTATCACCCTTAATTAACCATAAAAGTATCAGGCTTGCTACTTGTCTTATATGAGTTATTTAATTCAATTTATGATTTATTTCATCCCAATTAATGTTTAGAGCTCAGGGGTTTACACTTTACGGGTTTTTTTTTAGCATTTAGTGTTTTTTAGAATTTTTTAAGGTTTTTTTAGGGTTTATTAATAACAATTAGAGGTTTATATTTAATTAAAAGTAATATTTCGAGCTTAGTGCACAAGCTCACACATTAGTATCGAGCGAGCGCACTGCACGAATCGCCGAATAAAAAAAAATCACTTTAATTTTAGGGTTTACCCCCTGGAGAAGTGAATTTTTTTTGTTGATTAATAGCGTAAAATTAAAAAGTCACCTATCTGTGCTCACCCCCTGGAGAAGTGAGCATGTTGCCGATAGTCTAAGAAATTATAAACGTTTTTTTTTTTGTCGAAACCCTCGGCGCTAATCAACTTGACGGTTTCTTCTTTCTTCATCGTCTCCACCAATAAATCACCAATCAACCGCTTCAATTCAACCAACCGTCTTTTGCTCTCTTTGTCATTGTTTATTTAACAATCAAGCAATTGCATTTTTTATAATCGTCAGTAATAATTATCTACTTATATAAAAATAGAATTTTAATACTAAACATCATCATTACTAATTATTACAAATTGAGTCATTGATTATCAGAACTAGCATATATTCATGTATATACTATCAAATAAACACGTGATCATAAAATTCATTTGATATTTATTTTAAAAATACAATTATTGTGTGGTTGAAGGTTCTAAAATAATTATCGATATTAGGAACAAAATTGTCAATATCAAATTAATGAAAACTAAAAAAAAAAGAATACTAATTATTTTTGTAAGCTAGTTTCATGTGTTGTTAACAAATCTCCAAGTAATTAGGAGTTCATGATAATTCTGTGATTAAATTGGAGATTATGGCGAACAATTTAAACAAACTATTTAATAATGTAGTATGATATTGATATCAATTTAACAAAAAATGACGTTAATTTAAATATTTGGCATAAAATGGGGATGCACGTTTCAATTTTTTTTTTTTGTAATATTTAAGGTGGGGTTATATAACTTGATATTATTATATGATGACATTATAAAATGGTAAAACTTGCATGCATTAGATGTATATAAACTTATATCAGACGGTCAACGCGCGTTAACCCGATCAATCTGCAAAAAAGAAAAATAGTAATATAGGTGATACTTTTTAAGGATACAAATGATATTTTTTAAATTTTGAGTGATACTTTTTAGTATTACGATTGATACTGATTTTGAGGGTTTTATTTATTTATTTATTTTAGCCAATAATTTTTAAGGATACAAGTGATACTTTTGGGCTATTAAGTGATACTTTTTAGTGTTACACTTATACTAATTTTGAAGCATTTTTTTTTGGAGATGATCGGGTCAACGCGCATTTTTCGGCGTTGACCAGTCAACATGTTGACTCGATCAATGCGCTTGATGGTGTACGGTGTACCTAGTGCACACAAGTGATTCTCTTATAGAATTACAAATTACAAGACTAAAAGTTTATTTGATAAATAATATGACATTATAAAATTACAAATTACAAATTACAAATTACAAATCAAACTTATGAAATTACAAACTTACAAGTTACAACTTAACATTAAATTACAATTAACAATTTAAAAATCGGGGGAGGAGGACTTTGAAATTTAAAAAAAACCACCCGAACCGGCGGTTTGTGCTTCCTAACCGCCAATTCAACACGTCAGCAATCTGCCTTCGAGCGTTGCTAGCCGTTGATCAAGATCATGCGGATCGTGATTTCGACCGTTAATATATATATATATATATATATATATATATATATATATATATATATATATATATTACACAAACCAACGGTTTAACCGGATAACCGTCGGTTTGTGATCGTCGCTCATCCCAAACCGTAATCGGATCGGGTGTTGCCAGTGGACGGTTATGGTTTGTAAACCGTAAGGTAAAAACTGTGGTGCGTCAGTACTAAATTTTTTCAATTTTTTTTAGTTTTTGCAGCTTTTTGTAATTTTTTCCTAAAAAAATACATACCCTGAAGTGAAATTAGTGAACTCTAAAATTAAAGTGAATTCATTTATTATTTTTTTTGACCTGGTGACTCGTGTAATGCACTCGCCCGATGCTAACCCGTAGGCTTGTGCACTACGTTCGACAATTAATTTTTTTCATTTGAAATAATAAACATTAATTTAAATATATTAAACCATAATTGGGATTTGATAGACTCATATAATTAAAGTAGCATGGTGATAAGACTACGACCGATACTTTTTAGTGTAATAAGTGATAATTTTTTTAGTGTATTTTGTTTTTTCACGAAGCGGATGGGATGGGTCGACTCAAATCAATTCGCGCAGCCCACTCAACTGAAGCTTTGATGTATCTGATATTGAGCTTCAAAGTATGATGGAAGACTTTGCTTTTATCTTTTAATTTTAACCACAAATTCAAATTAAAAAAATAATCAAATAAACGTAGTATATTCATTTTTCAAACCTGTAGCTCTAAATATTACATAATTTATCGTAAAAAAATAATTACATTTTTTCAAAAAAACAGGAATATATCTAGTAAATTGACCTGTGAATTAGTGTTGGAAATAAAAGCAAATGTCCGTTTAGTTTCCTCCCTGATAAAATTTTAATCTCGGCGCAGCGCACAAAATCCCCAAATTTGTTCTTCAAATCAGGGATTCAATTAATTTGGATTTTCTTCTTACACAAAAAAATGAAAAAAACAAAATAACAGCCGCTTCGAATGATCTGAAAAGGAGTAGTACTGACAGTAATAATTTTGGAACTCCGCAGCAGTAATTTCTCAATCCTCACACAACGACGTCGTTGACGGTTTAGAACAGCAACCACTCGTGTTCTCTCTCCCCCCACTATCACTGTTCGCCGCCGATAGCCGCCGCCCGATGGAAGCACAGCCGGAAAGACCGACTTCCGACTCCGAGGATCTCGAAGAATTTGAAGACGATTTCGACGATGACGACGACGATGATTTGGAAGAGGAAGAGATAGAAGACTCTGAATCCATGGCTCCGATGCCAAGAGATGGCGCTAAGATGGAGTCTCTGGTTCGGCGGCTGTCGTCGGAGGAGAGGGTGGTAATCCGGGTGAATGACATTATCATCAAGGGAAACACCAGGACCAGTCACTCCTTGGTCGCGGCGGAGGTGGAGCCGATCTTCAGGGAGGCCAGTAGCCTCCGGCAGCTGCTGCTCGCCGCCGCTGCCGCCAACGCACGGCTGAAGCACCTCGGTCTTTTCCATTCGGTTACTATTACTCTGGACGCTGGCCCGCCGGGGACTGTCAACGTTGTTGTTGAAGTTTCTGAGGCGAAGAACCGGCTCAGCGGAGATTTGGAGATTTATTGTCAACCAGAGGTAGCATTATCGAATTAGCGTATGTATGTATGTGTATTCGACCCTGTGGTTTATTCTTTAATCTGATTATGTGATATATGTCAATGTTTCGTTTTTGAGCTTCTGGTTTGATGACTGCTGTTATGAATCTGGAAATGCTGTTTAGGTGTTTGAGGTGTTATGGGTTGAACAATTCTCTATGGTTTTTGTGTTATTGATTTAGTAACATGTTATTTGTAGTATAGAGCTATAAGGGAACAAACAAGGTTTGGATTAGGTTGTGTGAAATAATGCAATATCTGTATAATTATTGGATAGTAGCTTGAAATAGTGACTCATGTTCCTTGGTTCAAATGCTGTAAGCAACTTCATATATATTACAAGTTGTGGATATGGAATTCATTTCATGTTGATGGAGAGTTAAATTTACAAGGAGTTAAGATTGGAAAATAGAAGCTATGGTTGGGATTGCCCCAAAGGTCCGGACAGAGGTAGAAAACCAAAGGTCAGGAAAGAAATAGAAACAGAAGTTAGTGCATTGCTTATTCAACTTTTCTAGGAAATTTGCACGTGTATCGATGGGTCCATGTTTGTCTTTGCAAAATAAGTCCATATCCACGTTCTGGTTTTCTTATGATTCCTTTTTATTTCATATGTTCATATTTTATGTTGTTAATGTAGGTTAGATCGAATTCTGTAGAAGGGTCACTGAAACTGAAAAACTTGTTTGGTTTTGGAGATCTATGGGATGGCTCGGTGGCTTATGGCTGGGGCCAAGCATCAGAGATTAGTATGGGGCTTTCTCTACCCAAGTTTAAAGGGTTGGCTACACCCTTGTCGGCTAGAATCTCCCTGCGTTCCCAGGATTGGCTCAAGTTCTCTTCCCATAGAGAACGAGTGCTAGGTCTCTCACTTGGTCTGTTATCAACGGGCAATCATGACGTATCTTATAATCTCTCTTGGCGAAGTTTAACTGATCCGTCACAATTGTTTTCTGAGACCTTGAGTAGGCAGCTTGGACACAATTTATTCTCAGCTTTGAAGTATGCTTTTAAAGTTGATCAGAGAGATTCAGCTACAAGGCCAACTCGAGGGCATGCTTTTGCTTCCACTACTCAAATTGGTGGTCTTTTACCTGATATTCAGAGCTTTCGTCTTATTCGTCAGGTTTTCACATCTTTTACTATTTCTGTTGTGCATGCTCTGTTTCCTACTCAAATAATTGTTTTTTTCTTGAACGACCATATTATCATCTCTTAAATCTATTTACTTTCTTATATGATATCCTGTTAAAGTTCCTCTGATTTCACGCTTCATTGAGAAAAAAAATTATATGGCCCTCAAACACCATGCCAAGTAGATGTGTCTATTGACATTTTATTCATGCTATGATCTCTCTAAGGACTTATCCAATATTTCAGATTAAGTTGCTGGGCATGCTAGTCGGGGAATGCTGAATGATCAGCATACCTGATGCTTTTTCACACCAGCATTAATGTGCAGTTTGCTAATAAATGTTATTTTTATCTGTTCGTGACTTTTTTGTTATCCTGTATAGGAATTTGACCTTCGTTGTGCTATCCCCTTGGGAATCTATCGGGCTGCATTCAATTTCGGAATTTCAGGTGGTATTATATTTCCATGGGGGAGTGGATACTTGAATGCACCCTCATATTTGCCTGAGAGGTTCTTCATGGGTGGTAATTCTTCTCCAGTTTGCTCCTTGAGAGGCCCAACATCCGTTTTAGGTTTTAAGGCTAGGGGGCTGGGCCCTGCTGAGCCTAGAGAACTTGTTGGAGACAATTCTAGTGATAGAAAATCAGAAACAGATCATATAGGTGGAGACCTTGCTCTGACTGCTTTTGCTGACCTTTCTTTCGATCTACCGTTAAAAGTTCTCCAGGAAGCTGGTGTCCATGGACACATATTTGCTTGCACTGGTAGCCTGAATAAGTTATCTGCAAACGCATACAAAGAGTTCTCTTTCCAGAAATTTCAAGATTCCTTTCGAAGTTCAGCAGGATTTGGAATCATCATACCTACCAAGCTATTCCGCATGGAGGTGAGCTATTTTGCTTTTAATAGCATTTCTCTTGCAATCTTACTTTCTCAAACAATGACTTGCTGACCCTGGATGTGGCTAAGTTTCATACAAGCTTCTGTAGGAAAAATCTCTAGAGTGAGCAAATTATTTGTCCGAATTTGAAAAAAAATAAAAATTGAGGAAAATGGTCCCGGTGGTGAGAAGTAGAGAATAGAATGTCTGATCTTGTTTGAGATGTGTTGGTGGTTTGGGATGTCAAATAGTTTCTTTGTTTAAGATGCAGTACTTCTTGCAGTTATCCATGTTAAAATTAATAGAGTCTTGTGTGGAGATGGCTAAGATCTATTGGATCCATTAAGCCCGTATGTCATATTGATAGAAAAGTGCTGCTCCTCTGTGTCCTTGATACTCGATGCAAAGTGCTAACTGGGACAGGGAAACTATAGCAGACTAAGAAATGCGAGAAATAAACCCCTTTTTTTTCATTTATAATATTCAAGAACTATAATTTCCCTCTAGATCCCTGTATATAAGTTGTTTCAAGGTGTATTTCTATTGAATATTGCTGACAGATTCACATTATTATCAGGTTAACTACTGCCACATTTTGAAACAACATGAGCATGATTGTGCGAAGACAGGTTTACAGTTTAACTTCTCTGGTCTGCAATAACTCCCGTGGTAATTGTATGTTCTCCTCTTGATATCTGGCAGAATTATATTGACCTCCAAAAATGTTTATTTGAGATGGAATGTGAGGTTTGAACAGATGCATTTTGAGAGAGAGAGAGAGAGAGAGAGAGAGAGAGAGGTTTCGACACCTCAACATAGGCATGGTATGGCATTGCTGTTGCTTGTACTAACTTGATGACAGAAATCTCATACATCAAAATATTTCTTCATTATCAGCTGTACGTATCCCTTTTCTGTATTTTCTCCTGGCAGACGTGTTAATATGATGAGAATATACTTGCAGAATAAGATGTTCTGTAACATGATTCTGAATATTGTAATCACTTCTAAGCTATGTGCAGCTGTTCCACTTTCAAATTCATTTGTTTATAATTTGGATTCTTTTAAAAGCCTTTTTTGGTCTTATCTTTCCCAATCTTTACATTAATTAATTAATTCATAAAGATGCGTCGAGTGTGTGTGTGATAATTGGATTAACACCATTTTTCATCCCAAATTTCAGTCTTTTTTATAAATGGCTCAACCCTTAAAAAATATAATTTAACACCCAACTTTTTCAGTTTTTCGTGTGAAATAAGTAAATTAAGTGGAAATTGTATTTTTAAGAAAATTGAAATTTGATTTCCATGCAATGGTGGAACGTCATCGTTGAGAACCAAGCGGGGAGAGTATGACTTCTCATCAAAATTGACCAAAAAGGTACGCGAACTCCATATCTTCGTGAAAGTTGAAACGCGACGATTTTGTGGCAGAGAACTTTAAAAATGCGGGGTATAATGATCATATTTTATTTTTAAAAAAGCCATTCACATGTTCGTAAATAATAAATCTGTCATATGTATTGCTAATATGCTAACAAAATAATTTTAATATGTTACTACAACTGTGCTATGAGTTATTTTTGTTAATATGAATGAAAAACTTTTTTTATGGAGAAATTGTTGGATATGAATGTTACAATGACTTTTAATCATTCATGTTCATCACGCCGGTCTCACATGAGAGATTATTGTATATGAATGTTACATCGAGTGCTAATCATTCATGTTCATAATATTGATCTCGCCTAGTTTTGAACATACGACCGTATTAATGACGATTTGCTGAGACAATTATCTCTTGAATGATTTTTACAACCACGAATTAGAACTTCATTGCCATAACTGAATTGAGACATAAATTTTTTAATTTTATGAAAAACAATAGGTCATTTGGCCTTTATAAGAACTTATAAAATGACATTGATGTGTACTTATGTGCCTACAAGTCATATTCAGTCATCCTCATTTTTTTATTGATGTTGTAATTACCAATATATATATATATATAATTCATGTTGTTGGTGAGACATTTTTAAAGTAACGTTGAAAAAGTGGTTTAATATTTTATAATGTACAGTAAAACCTCTATACAAGAATAACCTCCTTATAGTAATATAAAGTTGTGGTCCTAACTCGGGACCAATTATAAATAAGAATAATCTCTACATTGTAATATTCCGGTATTTTTTTAGGACCATCCTTAAAAAATTTTACCTCCATATAGTAATAAAGTGACATTAAATTTCATATATGTTTAAATATCTATATAAAATGTCTAGAACTATTTTAACTGCATATGTTACATTAAACTTAAGATTGTATGAAATATTTATCTAAAGTTATTTGTGATATTGCTTTAATTTTTTTTGGTTAATATCACATCCTTTAACTTGCACGTTTGAAGTAATTAGTCAATACGATCAATTTCTTGTTGAATCTAAAACATTTTCATCTTGTCCAACATGTTTGAAGCTTGTTGACACAATACTTTTTCTATTTCTATACTACTATTCTCTGGATTATCACTATGCGCATCTTGCGTGATTCCTATATGATGTATTCTTCGGTTAGAGCACATGAATGAATCTTATATACATTTTAAATTCATGCTTTTAAATATGAAGGGATATTTCCAACTATTGTATAACACATATTATTTTTTTTAAAAAAAATAATGATTTTTATATGTAAATTCTATATAAGAATAACCTCCATATAGTAATATTTTTCTCTGGTCCCAACGAAATTACTGTATAGAGGTTTTACTGTATAATAAATGCATACAACAAAAACATAAATTCCAAAATAAATGTCAATTTTATTAACAACAAAAAACAATTCATATATGATTTAAGGATACATATACCCTAACTTTTTTTTTTAATTGTACGTAAACTTGTATAAATTTATTTCAACCGATAAATTTACCACAAAGTAATATATAGAATAAGCTAAAGGGTATAAATGCCCATTAATTGTACAAAGTTGTTAGAAAATCTTAATGAAAATATTTTATTTCTTTGTTTAATATATTTTTTCGAATCTTACAAGATTCTTTATGTATGATGATGTGATATGATTGGAAAGTATTGAAAATCTCTTCCGATATATGAAATTACACTCATTCGTCAATTTCATATTCCACGTTCCCTTTTTCATTAATAATAAAAAATTCCATTTACTGCTCCAAATAAGATAAAATAATGGGTGATTCTATTTACAGCACCAATTTTTCTTTTCACACCACATAATAAAATTAATGCAAAAATAATAATTTTTAAAATTACTGAAATAACCTTTTTTTTTTCCTTCCACACACCACAAAAGAAATAATAAAAAAAAAAACGTAAAAAAAAACAGAAAATAAAAATCTGCATCATCTTCCCCACGCCATTGCCTGCCCTCCCGTCTCCTCCTTGAAAAAATATGCAGATTCCGGCAACCGCCATTGACGACCATCATCCATTTCTTTCTCACCCTCAGTTTCAACTCCCCTCCATAAGCTCTCAAATACTTTCAGATTTGTCAAAATTGAAAAACCACTCACAAAATTACTTATTCGAAAAATTTTATTGTCGGAAATTACTCCATCAAAAACCTATCGCTGGAAATGGATTCAAAATATTCAGTTCGAATCCCTTCACATATATTTGAAAATTATTTTTCAAATGGACAATGCATGATTCGAATATTTGTTTTCGAATAATGATTCGAAAATTAATTTCCAAACATCTGTGAACAGATTCGAAAACTATTTGTTGATTCACCAATGTGTCATTTGAAAAATAGTTTTTGAACCTGTTTATGTAGGTTTGGAAATCCGTTTTTCAAATCCCTAAGTTGCAGAGGTAGAAGATGGAAGAAGAAAGAACGGGAAGGTAACACTATTGAGGAAAAAGAAAGGTTGGCAGCCATGGAAAACGAAAGAATGAGGATGGAGAAGGAGGTGATAATGATTTTGGTATTTTTGGAAAAAGGAGGTGCGGCGACGGCAGATTTTCGGAAGAAAGAGCTGCAGCGGGAAGCTATGGAGGTGGAGGCAGCAAGCTATGGGGGGAAGGAGAAGAACATTTCTCTCTCTTTATTTTTTTAATTAATTTTTTTATTTTGTTTTAAAAATTAAAGTTAAATTCTGATTTTTTTAATTTTTTTTAAGTTAAGGGGTATAATTGTCTTTTAGAGTGGTGTGCAAAGAAAAAATGAAAAAAAAATTAAGAATTTTTATGGTGTGTAAAATAATTGTGGTGTGAAAAGAAAAATTAGTGGTGTAAATAGAATCACCCTAAAATAATTCCATGTATGACTTATATTTTCCGAAGTTTTCAGGCGTTTTTTGCTTAATTACTATGTAATGACTTAATTATTGCAGTTAATAATTACTTTAGACAACCCAACACTTTTTTAGTATTTTTAAATATTTTTTCGTGGTCGGTGAAGGTATTTAAATGTAACTATGTCATTGTAGCATTTATGTGATTAAATTAATGCTATATCTCTTCACTTATTACATTGACTTAGATATATTTTTTATTGGAAAAAAAATGTTTTTGGCATAATTTGATTATGTTTAGTATCTGACAGTCCGGCACATTTAATTAATATTCTATGTGGAGCAGCTTGGGGTGATCGAGTTTAGCCCCCCACATTAGACCCTAATTATAAATATATTTGTTAGATTATCTGGAAGGTTACTCTTAAAATGGAGTTCCATCTCCAATGTAACTCTATTTTATAGTTAGAGCATTGAATGTTGAATCGTGATACTCCAAATATGGAGTGTCATCGCTCACTATTCTATATTGCATTTTACTATTTAGAGTTCCTAAAATCACAATTATACCATTAAATGAATATTATAATTATATTTATGCAATTAAATGATAACATACATACAATTATATTGGGAAAAATATTCTAATTTCAAATATTAGTATTTTTTTTTGTAATTGTATTGCTTATGGATGTGTTGATTTCCTTAATTTTTTTTGATATAATTTATTCTTTAAATTAATTTAATATTTTGTTTAAAAATATTGGGTACATTATTTGTATAATTTATATCTTAATTAATTAATCAAATTTGATATCTAGCTAGTTGAATTAACATTTCACAATTAATTTAACTAATTAATATTGTAATATATATGATAAGTATTGAAAATGAATACAAAATACAAATTAAAATATAATATAGATATAAAAAGGATGTGTGTTGTTGAAGATTTTAAAAATAGAGAGAGAGAGAGAGAGAGAGAGAGAGAGAGAGAGAGAGAGAGAGAGAGAGAGAGAGAGAGATTGTAGTATGAAGTAAAACTCGAATACAGAAGTTATAAAAACAAAAAAGAAACAATAGAAACGAATGGTGAAAATACGGCCAGCCAATCAAAATCAATAACATGCGATGAGGATTTCTTGTTAAGGCTCAACCGTCGATATCACAGTTTCCCCCTCTACAATTCGTGCATTGCATGCTTCCGATCAAGTCGAACCGTAGCGGAAATCTGTTGAGTGGCCCCAAAATCGTCTAAAACGTACAACTCTTCACAGCACACTGCACGCAAAGCATTGTACATAACCCTTTTCAAATTCAATGTCTGAACCTCCTAGTATATGCTTCCCGCATCTTCGTCTTATCCCAGCTTCCATTTCCACATCGTTGATCGTTTTCCCTACAAAAACACTCACTCACGCACACTCGAATACTACAAACTCTCTCTCTCTCTCTCTCTCTCTCTCTCTCTCTCTCTTTCTCTCTCTCTCTCTCTCTCTCTACAATGGCGCGAACTAATAATTCGCCGCCGGTTCTGCACCACAGTAATGCTCTCTTCACCTTGAATTCGAGGCCATCGCATTCGCTTTTCTTCTCCAAGTTTAACCACTCCAACTATTCTCTCTCTTCTTCTATTTTTTCTTCTCCGAATCAGTTGCATTTACTCTCGCAGTCGCCGAACTCATGTGCTCCTATCACGCGGGTTACCACCGTGCCGGTGGAGTACGCGCCGCCTCCGCCGCCGGAAATCAGTTTTCAGAAGGAAATTGCCAGGCTGAAGGGGCTGAGAGAGACCTTAACTGATTGCCGGACGTTGGCGGAGAAGTCGAGGGCGATCGACTCGGATTCTAGGGTGAAATCCTTCCTAAAATCGTGGGGGAATGAATTTGCAGGGGTGAGTTTGAGTGATTATGAATTGTTTCTGCTGAAATGTGTGGCGGCGGCGGGGCAAGGGCATGTCCTGAGTAAGTTTGGGAGAGAGTTGGAGAACGGAGAGCTTGATATGGGGAGGAGTTCTCTCAAAAGTGCTCTTTATGCATTGGCAGAGATGATTGAGAATTGGGATGCCAATGGCGGGCCTGGAAGTCAACGTTGGGACGAAAAAGAGAGAGTGGCGTTGAGGTCTCTGTTGAATATGCTCGGAGAAGTCGAACAGTTCTATGATTGTATTGGTGGAATCATCGGGTAAGTACTTGTGATCATTTTTTTTTAGGAAAACTTGTGATCATTTTTTGTTTGGCTGCTTTTCTATTTTGAAACTGCAATATTTTTATATGTAATTCTCTGATTTGTATGTATATTGAAACTTTGAAATCTCTAATTGAGGTGGCTGAACAAATATGGTTCAATAAGAAAAGAGAACAGTTGTAGCTTTGATGGGATGAGATAATGGCCGCGCATCAAGAGGCTAACTGTGTATATCAAGAAAAGGTGTTTTGACTTACTTACATATGGACAATCTGGTTCTGCTAATCACCGATGATAGGAATCCGTTAACATAGTGTTAGTCATAATTGTCTTTATGCACTGCTGGCCATAGACAAGAGAGCTGTGATTGGTACATAGGAATTTAGAACTAACAGTTGGGGAGAGGGGGCTTCCTGCCTGTGGCGCATTGTTCTTACAACGGGTTGCTATGCTTCTTATCAATATTTAGGCTATTCAGAACAGATATTGTAGGAAAGTATCATATGGTCATGCTTCCTGAACAAAAGTTGACATCAGTTACTGAAGTGGATCCATATTTCTTATACTTCCTGCATTTTTCTGTCAGCGGAATTGTGGTTTTCACTTAGTATCTCATTGTTTATGATTACATTTTGCTCGTTTGAACACATTGGTTATTCTATAACAGAAAAAAATAGCTCTACTCTCACTTTTCTAAGAAGGTCGTTTCCAATGCTTTCTGTTTAATTTTATTTTATAATAACAGCAGCAAAATAACTGCACTTTTCACTTTCTTGTAAGAAGGTCGCATTTTAGGATTTTCTGCTTGAGTTAAATGGGAAGCTTTTAATCTCTCTAATAATGTCCTTCAAGTGTTGGATATTATGTGTTGTTATCACTTCATGAATCTAATCTGAGAAATTCAAACTTGTGAGGATATCAATAGGGCTTTGTTTCAAGTTTTTTGGGTTTTTACTGTCTTATTAGTAGCCATTACATTCTAAGGGTCAAACGAGGAAAATATGTCATGTTCCCAGCTTTTGACTCCAACTTTTTAACTTTTGATGATTTGAAGAAATCCCACATCAAATTTGCTCATGTAGATGCTACTCCTAAACACTTGTCCCAATTTTAGATATCAGATTTCAGTGTTAGAGCTACTCGCTCAATCTACTCAGGAAGGGCATACCACCCATTGGAATGGCCAGACAGCTAAGTCATTGAAATGCCAGTTTGTGGAAATTCATCCTCCCTCTGTTCTTGATCTTTCTGAAGATACTGGTTATGCATCCCAAGCTGCTCTTTGGGGGATTGAGGTCAGTTCATAGTCATGTTTCTTCCTGGATTAAATTTTCTGGATTTATTTATTTGGTTTTACAAATGTTAACCCATTTTCAGGGTTTGCCTGACTTAGGAGAAATTTATCCTCTAGGAGGGTCGGCGGACAGACTTGGCCTGGTAGACCCTGAAACAGGTGAATGTCTTCCTGCTGCAATGCTTCCGTACTGTGGGAGAACTTTGTTGGAAGGCCTTATAAGAGATCTTCAGGTATGATTGTGAAACACAATGGTCCTGAGGGATCAAAACACATCAGTTGTGATCTAATTGATGGAGCTTTCTATTCTGCAAGGCGAGAGAGTTCTTGTACTTCAAGTTGTATAAGAAACAATGCATCACTCCTGTTGCAATTATGACAAGCGCTGCGAAAAACAACCATGAACACATTACTCGTCTTTGTGAAAGGCTCAAATGGTTTGGACGGGGACGTTCGAATTTCCAACTCTTTGAACAGGTTTTAATTTGGTGCTATTCATATTTCTGGTATTTATACTCATCAAATGAATTTCTTTATTAGTAGCAATGTTTTGTAATTTAGTTGTCAATTGTAGCCTCTTGTTCCAACTATTGCTGCTGAAGATGGCCATTGGATTGTTGCTAGACCTCTTGAGCCCGTATGTAAACCTGGGGGTCATGGTGTGATATGGAAACTGGCCCATGATAAAGGGGTTTTTAAATGGTTTCAGAGTCACGCAAGGAAGGGAGCTACTGTTAGACAAATCAGGTTGGTTTCATTCTTATAATTTTTCTGTTATTTTGAAATTCGATAATGTACTAATATTGATACTTTACAGTAATGTTGTAGCTGCCACGGATATAACTCTATTGGCTTTGGCTGGAATTGGTTTGCACCATGGAAAGGCAAGAATTTGATCTCTAGCTGTTGTTTACTTCACGGGTCTCTTAAATGCAGTTCTATAATATGTGATGGTGTGTTGCACACAGTGGGTTTTGTGAGTGACTGAAACATAAATAGTGTCATAAATGCATTTAGTTTCACTGAGTAAGAAATCATAAAAGATACAACTCAATTTATGGATTACTTTCATCTTATTACTCTCTTAATGACTGTTCTATGGACTCTGTTTGTCTTTCATACTTAACCACTTAAGGGTGGATGCAAATCACTAATGCTCCCTAGCTATATGATGAGTTACTTTGTTTACTGTTAGATGCTGCGAATGTTGTTGCTAGATTATGGCTTGTTGGTCATATAGTCTGTAACAAAGATGTTCCTTTGTGGTCGTCTTCCACCATTAAATGGGGGGGGGGGGGACTTCTTTAAGAGAGATCAGCCATAGATATCTAAGGTAGGAGGATGCTGGATATCTTTTACAAATCAGCATTAAGATGCATTTCTATCTTTTCAGAAATTAGGATTTGCCTCGTGTAAAAGAAACTCTGGGGCAACAGAAGGCATCAATGTTCTACTTGAGAAAAAGAATTTAGATGGAAAATGGGCATATGGTTTGTCATGTATTGAATACACCGAGTTTGAAAAGTTTGGAATCAGTGTTGATCCCCGTTCTCCCAGAAGGTACCTTCTTTCCTTCTTCATATTATTTCTTGAATATACTTTTATCTCAAGATACACATTTAAAGCAGTAATGTTTTTATCAATTTTTCATCCGGAGGTAATTTGTATGACTTTTAATGCCCACTGATTCACCACTTCAAATCTGTTGCAATTACCATTCTATCTCTTATTGCAATGCCACCAACACACAAGTTATATGTTGATGTTATTGATATATACTTGTCATGTATTTGTACTGTTACAAAGTGAGAGGGAATGCCCATTAAAGTAGAGGATATAAATTGCTGATAAACAGATGTTGTTACACCTTTTAGACCACGGCTATAGCTGTATCCTGGTTATTTACTATTGACTCGTAGATTCCATGATTTCATATCCTCACTCAGTCACTTGTTAGTGTGAAGCATAATTTGCATAGAGATCTACCCGTTAGAATTGAAGGTACCATTTCTGAGTGAGGAGACTCTCTCTCTCTCTCTCTCTCTCTCTCTCTCTGAGATACTAAGCAAGATATCCATGTGTGCGTACATTTCTATCTATTTATGCATTTAGTTTATCTTTGGAATCATCGTTTAAAGGATCATCTGGTAACAAACTGTTTGGTATTTCCTCTGAGCTTCCTTTTTATAGTATAGGAATTGCAGCATATGAACATTGTTGTATGAACCATCAGTAGGATAAAAGGCCATGCACATGCACATACATAAGCCTATATTGCTTCTGTCATGGATTATGGTGGTGTCCTGGGCTGGGGATGTTACTTATGAATTAAATAGTTTCAAAAGCATATCGACAGACGAAAGCCTCCCATGGATTACATTTTATGTACCAAAAGTTTTCTCTTGCAATCCAATTTCACAGTACCTTTCTTTTCCTGAAGGAAATGCTTTGCTGCTTAGTAATCATTTAATTACATTGCATGAAACTCATTTATGCAGTAATGAACCAAAGAAATATTCTCACTCACTAGTGATGGCATCTCTCATATTCTCACTCACTAGTAATGGCATCTCTCATATGCCGTAATGAACCATGCTTTCCATATGTTTTTCTTGAACAGAATCTCTTGAATACTTCTAACTTGTAATGTTTTCCTTGTGTGAAGTTTGCAGGCAGAGTTTCCTGCCAACACAAACATCCTTTACGTGGATTTAGCTTCTGCAGAGCTTATTGGGTCAAGTAAAAATGAGAGCAGTTTGCCGGGAATGGTGCTTAATATTAAAAAACCAATCACTTATCAGGATCAATTTGGAATTAAACACTGGTAAAGCTTAAATCTTCACTTAAGTTAACACTACTTTTACTTTCCATGAAATTGGGTGGTGAAGTGATTTTGTTCCCTGAACTTATACTTGCTACCATTTGGTTTCCACCATGCGGCCACTGAGATGGCTATGTAAACTCTCCTACCAAAATTTTGTTGATTTTTTGTTTTTAAGGGAAAAATTAACTATGTCAAGCTGATCACATTGAAAGAATGGTGGACTATTTTCTTTCTTTAAATATAAGATCTTCAAGAAATATATTATCTATCTTCATGTAATTAGAGTATCTGCAGAACTTATTCAGAAATTTTCAAATGGTAAATGAAAACATTATATATGTTATCTATCTGGGAAATTTGAGCCAGAGAAAAAGAAACTGAAATGTTGCTCACAGTTGGGTAAAATGGTAGGTACCACAGTAGGCTGTGAGGCTGAATTGTAATATTTGGCCTAGTGCACTGCAGGCTAAAAGCTGTTAGAACATTACATTCTTATAGTAAAATCTTGCAAGATTAGCTATCAACTAGTTTTTCATTTTTAAATTTTCTTTTGCTAATTAGAAGCTAAGAATGTCTGTGGTTCATGGTGTACAGTTCACTTGTCTGACTAGTAAATTTTTAACAATTTAAACTGGTAATAATTCAGAAGAGTTGTTATAGCTTCATATAACATATGTTTTGTGTGATTTTACCGTCTTTTGATATTTATTTTGATAATTCTCTGAAGTGTTCTCCATTTTTTTTATTTGTGGTAGTGTTCTTGGAGGCCGTCTGGAATGTACAATGCAAAATATTGCTGATAATTTTACCAACACTTATTCTTCTCGTTGTTATGAATGTGTTGAAGGTCTGGATGTATGTTTGATGCTCTACAATATCTTTTAATAAATTTTGTATAACTTTTTGTACTGACCATTGGAATTATTATTTCAGTTGATCTAGATACCTTTATTATGTACGATGAAAGAAGAAAGGTCACTTCTTCTGCGAAGAAGCATAGGCGACATGCTGATAAGTCTCTGCACCAGGTCCAAATTGATGAACTATTTGATACTTATCTTTTTGCAAAAAGGAATAGAGGATTATTTCAACTGCGAGACTTTCCTTTAATCCTTTTGCTTACATTAATAGCCACTAAGAAAACTCTCTTGATTGTTTTCCATGCTCCTGTCTTACTATGTCTTCTCCTCAAATGTATTGATGTATATACTTTAGGACATGCATAGATGCATGTGTGTAAACAAAACACTCAATTTTCACTAAGTTCGGGCGGTTATGTTGGATTTTTCACAATATGCTTACATTGACTCTTACATTTACTTTTCATATCAGACTCCAGAGGGTGCACTGTTGGACATGATGCGGAATGCTTATGATTTACTTTCTCAATGCGGAATAACAATACCAGAGGTAAATTGATATTTTTTCAGCGTTAAGTATTTGTTCAATTTTCTCAAACCACTGTTTCATCCCACATTATTTTTATGCTTACTTTATCATATTTATATTCTATTACCTGTTTTTTCAGGTCGAAGGTAATGAAAAGTATGCCAATTCTGGTCCGCCATATTTCATCCTTCTTCATCCTGCTCTAGGGCCCCTTTGGGAAGTCATCAGGCAAAAGGTACTCAACTTCTTGTCAGCAATTCTGTTTTGCTATAAGTACATTTTAGCTTCTTGCACAATGTCATGTCCCTGAATAGAAGCTTCTCAGGATTAGTTGGTGAAGAGACCAGATTTAGTTTTCTAATGGTCCTCCTTTTAGGATATTAATCATGAATATATTTATGCATTTATTTGGCTTTTTTGTCTTCTTTTCATCTTAAGTTCTTTTTGAACCAGAAAATTGAACTACCCATGCTTCATATATCTATTGACTATGTTCTGTCTACCTTCCTTTTGCCAGTTTGTGGGTGGTTCCATAGCCAAGGGTTCTGAGTTGCAAATCGAGGTTGCTGAGTTTCTATGGAGAAATGTTGAGGTAATATACTTGTTAGGATATAATAGCTGTTTCACTAATTTACTTTTTTCCTGATGTTTCTCACTTAATGCAGCTTGACGGAAGTTTGGTTGTTTTGGCTGAAAATATTGTGGGCTCAACCACAACCAATGAAGTAGGTGAAGCTCTATTACAGTATGGAAGGAGGTATTGCTATGCCCAGTTGTAGTGAACTATGGAGATGAATACCATGTATTAAGCGATCCCTGAATAAAGGTTTTATGCTTTGCTCAACTGAAGTTTCATTAATGCAGGTGTGCAAGGTGCAAGCTAGAAAATGTAACAGTTCTGAATGCTGGAATAAATTGGAATTCAGGAGATAACTTGTACTGGAAGCATGATATGCAGCGGTTTGAAGCCTTAAAGATAATACTGCATGGAAATGCTGAATTCGAAGCAAGGGATGTTGTAATACAGGTGAGTTTGGCAGTTCCATTTCTAATTTTGAACATAGGTGTCTTATTGTATTCAAAACAATTTTAAATACACTTTACAAAATGCATTTGACATTCTATAACCTAGAACAAAATCATTGCCAGAGAAAATGAATATCAGATTCTAAGTTCCTGTTGGTAGCTCAGAAATAAGATCATAACAAATCTGTAAAATATTGTTTTGAGTAAGGGTTAAGCGGAGGATCACTAAGGTTTTGTGTGGTTGGTGGGTTTTGGCACCCATAGGGGAGCTGTGTAACTACACATTTTTTATTTTGGGAACATCATCTAAATGTTTTTGGGGGAAGATGTGTACTTGGAATGCATTTGTTGCAATACAAAGAAAGAGACCAAGGAATGGACAGCTACTTGAATTCCTTTCAATTGTGGATTTTCATCCAAGTGGTCTTATTCTCTACGTAATGTTCTCCCAAATCACTGGTATTCAAATTATTGGTCATCTACTGTCTTGACTACATTTTAAATTGTCTTGGTTGCACCATATTTTAGAATTTGCATCATTATAGCCTCAAAACTTTTGTTTCTGATTCTGTACAGGCTCATGTAGTCAGAGTCTCCTGACATATTATCATGACTAGCATTTTATATATTTCCATTATTTCAATCCCCACAAAATGCTTAGCTTGTATGGATCCATAGAATCTCAACTATTCTTCTCTGTTATGCAGGGGAATCATATTTTTGATGTCCCAGATGGCTACAAATTGCATATTACCTCAGGGGTTTCAGGTTGGTTTTAGATATATCTACAGTACACTGTCGTTGCTGTTAGATTTTGCTAGTAAGATATATGTATAAATGATGTGTAGTAATTTCAACATGCCTAATGGTACTACATTTGATATCATTATTATTATTTAAAAACAACTGGAACCAACAGAATATGATATTAGGTTTCAGCATAGTGCACTAACCATTCATGTCAAATCGGCATATTTCAGATTCATAGTAAATTTATTTCCATTTTTCATCAAACTCTTTACTCCCATTGTCACTTGGGCACTGGCCACATCTCTTTATGAGGCATGATAGAGATATTCTTAACTGTGGACTTTTGCCTTGCATGGGATGCGTGCATGGAAACGTATCTAGTAGGCTTATTTTCAGAAGCTGTGCTGAAATTCCATGATATCTTCATTTTTTTAATTATACATATTGTGACTCTTTTTTAAAAATCAGAAAGACTTGTATGGCGTGACATTTTTGTTAATTGGTTTGGTCAAACTGTAGTTCGGGTCTTAGGACTTGAAGTATGGACTTGAGATTGTGATGGTGCATGTGATATGAATAATATATATATATATATATATGTTTTGCGGTATGTTGGGTGTTTGGATTTATATGGATGTGTGTGTAAGCTGATCATACTTCAATCTACCTATCCATTGAGTTATTTTGCATGCAAAACACACTACTAATTCTAGTATTTCATTTTAAATCTCAATTCAGGTTTAGATATGCAGTTGAAGCCTATTGAGGCGGAATTGATGGATAGTGGAACCTGGTTTTGGAACTACGAAACAAGGGGGAGACACATCGAATTAGAATTGATAGAGTTATAAAGAATGAACCTTGCACATCTTACATCATGTGAATAATTGTTCACTGATAAATGCAATGGTTTCCTGTAGCTGGTCCACTTCGCTGCTCGGTTGAACACAAGTTGAACCTGTTTGAGAGTTATGTTCATTTGTAATAATATATTGAATGATCATTTGTTCGATGATGAGAGTGACAGCTCCTGATGTAATTCATATGTAAATTACTGTAAAGAACACGGTTTAATTAATATGGTTGTTTGTGTTTCTTTCAAATCTCCCTCCGTGCAAATGTATTCTAGATCCTTCTTTATATATTTTTGATTGTTCAGTGTTGCTAGATGTTATTCCTATTGATTTAGATTCTGTTAATTGAACAGTTTGTGGAAAAAAATTGTTGGTACATGGAAGCAATGGATAAGGCTCTATTGATTTTATTTTTTGTTCTGCAAAAAGAAGGATGATTTGTAATTAGCTAACAAGCTATTATGGGACTGCACAGATATTATGCAGTTGGTGATCAATATACTGTTTGTTATGTATTGACAATGTTAGTATTATTTGCATCTAAGGGAAGCAGTAGACTGTTACTGAGAGGAGAAACCAGCATCACCTTCTTACTGCAAATCTTCTTTAACCATCAACAGAAACACTGCCAACTTTACTGTTTCCTTACTAAGAGAAACAAGATAGCTAATGTACTCATGTCTACTGTTGCGCCTTTTACTTATTCGTCCACTCTTCATAACTTCGACTTTATTTGAGTGTTTGCAGTATTGTTCTCAGCTTAAAAGTCTTCCCAGCAGCAATTCGAGTGTTTGAGGTATTGTTCTCAGCTTAGTTCTTTACTTTGTGAATCTTTAATCTTATTTTGGTTGGTATTTTTTTTTTAAATATGCAGATGAGTTGGGCTTGAACATTTGACAATGACAGGTACGCGTGTGCTGGGTGTCCATCCCATCTTTTGCATTGAAATTTAGCATAACTGTAATACATTTATTTCAGATATTGGATGCAAATGAAAAAAGAGAGTATTGCTTCTTGTGTAATAAAAATCATCTGTATATTGGTATTGTGTACACATCAGGAGAGGATATTGATCAGTGTGGTTTAACCAGGCAAAGGGACAGGGTTGAGAATAAATTTAAACTTGTCATTCAACAGGAATTGGGATTTGAGAGCAGCATCTGTTGAGTATTCTAAGCAGAGCATCAGCTTTTCTTCGAGCTTTCAATGAACCGTCAGCTGTTAATCGCTGAAGAGAAGGAATGCTGAATGGATTCATCAACAGTCTTCGTGCAACTTCCTCTCCCCCATCCTTACAAAGTCCGAGGAGAAGGGTAATTGCATTCTCCTTCCCCTTGGAAGAACCAAATCTCAGAAGATCAATAAGAAGGGGTACTAGATCGCGGCTCCTCCTTATCTCTTCCAGTCCTTCCGCACATCCCAAAAGAAGAGCAAGCACTGCTAAGGCATCATCAGTGATACCTGCCTTATCATCTGTCAAAAGGTCAATAAGCAATGGAACTGCTCCTGCAAGTATTACCTTGGCTCTATTAACATTAAAAAGTGCAAGGTTGAAGAGTGCTGTTGCAGCATCCCGTTTTCCTGCTGTAGTTCCTTCTCCCATGAGCCGCACCAAAGCTGGAATAGCTCTTGGGTGAGCACCGATAATTGCTTTATGCTCGCCTATTATTGACAGGCTGAAAATTGTTGCTGCTGCATTTTCTTTCGCCTCCATTGTTTTCCCTGCTTGCAGAACATCCACTATGCTGTCAATCGCTCCAGCAGCCATGATTAGCATTTTGTTGTTCTCATGTATTGAGAGGTTGAGCAAGGCAGTTACTGCATTTTCCTGGATTTGTGAATCTGGTGAACCTAGAAGAGTGACCAGAAACGGAATAGCTCCCGCCTCAGCAATTATTCTGCGGTTGTCCATTCCAGTTTTTGCAAGCAACCGGAGCTCATATGCTGCCTGCCTTTGGATATCTCGCGATCCTGTTGCTAGTTTCCCTACTAAAAACTCAGCCGTCATTTTTACAGCATCTACAGCAGCTTTAGTTACAGATATATGATCAACAGCAGTCTCACAAGACCTTCTCTTGCTACTAGTTCTCTCTAGCTCTGAAGACGACGTGGATTCCATTGTTGTGATCATGTTCTCCTGGCACCATTGCTGTATCAGACTTCTCAATGCATAGTTTGGTATGAGGGCCATGTGGATCAGCCTCTGCCCGCTCTTCGGGCATGTATAGTGCCCTGAATTTATCCACTGTGCTATAGAATTTCGATCATAAGTATGCCCCGATGCTACGATCACAGGGTCATTCATCAAGTCGAGTGAAATTGGGCAACGGAATTCGTCAGGTATGCTCACCACCACAGAACTGGAAAATGAGTGATCTTGGCGATTGTTGGTCGGCACCTTGCGCTTCTTTAGATCTTCGTGAGTTGTCATATTTTCTTCCGCACTGAAAATTGCAGGTTTTGATATTGATATCAACGTTATGAGACTGTTAATATTAGAAACCACAACAAGCCCACCTGTGCCTGCTTGCTTCTGTGCTTCTACCTCTAGTTTTGATATTTCTTCTTGAAGTTCTGTTGAGCTACTCAGACCAATGGTGCTCAAAATGTCTCTAACTCTTACCAGATCAACGAAGCCCTTGTTCTTTCGATTCTTCTCGTTGTTTATGACCGTGGCTCGGATGATCTCATCCCTTGTTTGAGCCTCCATGTGGTCCACATACAGCTGAGCTCTTCTTGCTTGCTTGTGAAGAAGCTCAACCTGCTCTTTCGTATCAGCCGTTAGATTAAGCAAGCTGAGAGGCAGAATATCAAGTGCCCTCGCCATCTCTTTCACCAATGTGTAGAACTGATTCGATATGTTCTCAGTTTGCATGAGACTCCACAGGAGGCTACCTTCTGTGGAGCTCTCAATCAGAATCTTCACTCTTCGTATGACTGAGTAAAGCTCGGTGAGGCAAAGCATTGAAGATGGTGGGAGTGGCTTCTCTACTTGTTCTTGAATCTCTTCGAACAACGAGGAAAGCAATCTTATCCTTCTGATCATTGTTGAGATGTTTTTCCTCTGCAGGAAGGGAGTTTTCTCGACAGACGCAACTTCATCCGAGACGAGGATCAGTGACTCCAGCAATGTTCCGGCTGGAAGAAAACCCGGCGAGGCCATCAGAGGAGGTACAGCGTCATCCATGGCTGCTGTGTTTATCTTGCATGACTTAGTTTTTTTTTCTTGGGAGGAATAAATTGTAACTCGGAGAAATCTATATTTCGCCGAATGTGATAAAATAATTAAGCAGACTATTGATCTCTTGTGTTTGTAGTCTGTGTAGATGACAAAATATGGGTGATGAGAGAGAGACGTTCAAACTCTTGGACTGCTGCCATTTGGAGGGCATACCGGCCTGCAGGTTAATCTAAACCATATTAATCCTCCTTTATACATCATATACATGTATACGTATATAGGTGCAGAATGTTCCGTGCAAATGTTTTCATTGGATTGACTCTAGTTTAATTAATGATATATGCTTGATCTGATCAATTGAATATGTATCTATAAATTAGAGAAGTTTGTTACAAAGTTTATTGAACTAGTCTGAATTGTTGAACACTGACTTGCACTTTGGAATTTTGCTAATATATATATATATATATATATATATATATACACACTGCAGTGCACAAATCTTTTGAGGGTCCTCTTCTCTTTTTTCCATAAACAAATCCAACTTGATGCAGCTGGTTTGAAAGTGATGTAAAGTTTTAATTTATTTTATATGTATTGTTTTTAACAAAAGAATTTTCTTCCTAGACGTTCGTTTTCATTCATGCTAGTTGTGTAATTCCTGTTGTTAGTCCTTTGTCACATGTGAGACTAATCGAGCTGCTATTTTTGGATCACTATTTCACTGAGCTTTCTGAAATTCAATTATCTTTGAAAAGAAAATTTAGTTATGCAACACTTAAAACAGTCATAAATAATACAGGTGATGCTTTAAAATTTGAACTTATTTGCATTTGACCTTCGTGCTAAGTTGAAGTGATTTGGAAGGCATTTGGAAAATTGAAAGTGAACTGCATTTATTGAACCCGAATTGGGTTTATAGAAAAAATGAGCCACCAGAATTCACAAGTCATAAATGTGTTGGTATTTTTTTATTGAATTATTTGACTTGGTTCATAATAAGTAGGGCAAACTTTTGACGAGACGAAAAACGGCTCAAGAATGTTTTACTAAAATAGTTGTGTAATGTATTGTCTTGTGATAGTCAATCAGGCACCAATGGGAATGGGTCAAATCAATTTCTTCTTCTAGCTAATTCAAATTTTTTATTTTTAATTTAAAAAAAAGGTCGATTCAAGCTAATTCAAATCCAAAAATCACGGCGAGGAGGGAGATAGAGAATAGGGAGTGGTCGGTGTTGCGCCAGCATCTACAATATGCAGATCATTTGAAGGGCGGGGGATCCAACTCTTCGTGTTCAACTCAAGCAAGAAGATGAAAATGTCCTTTTTATATTTTAGGGATAAGATAATTGATAATCTAATTATTTCTTCGTGAGTACTTTTTTTCTTAATTAAATTTTGGGTGATTCTATTAACTGTTGGAAAATAGGATTTAATAAAGTAAGTGTGACTCATTTTATCCGATTTTTCGTGACCGGGATATTTAATTTTGGAGGAATTAAATACCGTACGATTGCTCTATGTTGTGAGTAGATAATCGTAGTATTTTTATTTGCTCAAATCCGATTTTCGGTGAGTGAGAAATAAATGGTTAAAATTGGTCACACGATTGGGCATTTATGGTGTGTGGGATAATGTGTTTAAGACACATTAAATAATTCCACATTGATTTCTTAATCAAATTAAGAAGTGTATTTAAGTGTATTAACACTTAAGTGGAGTAATCAAGTGCATAAGGATGTGGGCCATGAGCCCGCGCGCGCCCGCCCGTGCCCGGTGCCCCGTGCCCCTGTGGACCGGGTCGTGGGTGCACATGGTGCATGTCCAGCTTGAAGGGTGTAACTCCCATGAGTTAACTCCTAGAGGGCTTAATGGCAGAGCTGTAACTCCAGGGGGGTTACAACACCTGGTTTGAATGCCTAGTTGTCCCATGCAGTGGAGATGTGCCTATAAATAGGACATCCTGCATGGATCCAAAGGCCACATTCTGCATAATCGATCATACTTCATATTGTTGCATACGAAGTAACCCCCCTGGTTTGAATGCCTAGCTGTCCCCTGCAGTGGAGATGTGCCTATAAATAGGACATCCTGCATGGATCCAAAGACCACATTCTGCATAATCGATCACACTTCATATTGTTGCATACGAATCCTTTCGAGTCAAAGCTCCCAGTTCTGACGTTGTCTAGTTCGCCGGAACCTTGCCGGATTTGTGGTGCTATTGCCGGAAGGACGAAGCCGTTTCATCTTTGAAAGACAACCGCCAAACCGTGAGCACTAGCCGGGGCGTATTTGTCTTGCGGAGAGAGGTCCCCTCGACTCGGCTTGCCGGAACCGGAATCTGCACATCGGTTCCTAATCTTCTTGCTTTGTTTAAATTCAGTTAAATATTGTATTTGTTATTCCTCTATACTTCTACCTTTCTGTACTTCCATTGTAATTCCAGTGAGGTTAAAACGAGACAACAATCGCAAGACAAATAACTAAGACTAATATTAATCAACTACCTTTGCTGGAATGGCGTCTTCATCTAATACCGTTGCTCCAAGGACCATTCCCCATGGCCAAGCCGAGAAGCTGAAAAAGTTCTCCGGGTTGGACTTCAAGAGGTGGCAGCAGAAGATGCTCTTCTACCTAACCACACTCGGAGTTGCTGGATACCTCAAGGAGGAGGCTCCTGTGGTCGAAGAAAATGAGCCGGACGTCAACAAACGAACATCGTACGATCAATGGATCAATGGTGATTTTCTTTGTAAAAATTATGTTCTTAATGGGTAGATAGTTTATATTCTGTATATGGAAATGTAACTAGTGCTAAGGAACTGTGGGAAGCTCTAGAAAAGAAGTACAAAACTGAGGATGCCGGAACTAAGAAGTTCATGGTGGCGAAGTTCCTCGACTATAAAATGGTGGACACCCGGTCAGTAATGGATCAAGTGCAAGAGCTTCAGCTCATTGTGCACGACGTTCATGCTGAAGGGATAGTCCTTCCCGACTCTTTCACCGTTGCTGCGGTGATTGAGAAGTTGCCACCGTGTTGGAAGGATTTCAAGAGCTATCTCAAACACAAAAGAAAGGAGATGACTCTTGAAGATCTTGTGGTTAAGCTTCGAATTGAAGCCGATAACCGAAAGGCGGATCCGAGACCACGAGTCCCGATCGAGGCCAAGGCTAATTTGATGGAATGTGGTGGACCATCAAATAGCAACAAAAGGAAGCGCCCGGGTCAACTTGACAAAGGGAAGAAGCCAATGACAAAGTTCAACGGCAATTGCTTCAATTGTGACAAGCCGGGGCACATGTCCAAACATTGCACAGCTCCAAAGAAGAAACGCACTAACTATGGTGCGCATTTGGCGGAACATAACAACAAAGGCAAAGGTAAGGCCCGTCAAGATGATTGGGATGACGATGACTTGGCTGCCGTTGTGTTTGAGGCCAATCACGTGGACAACCCGAGAGAGTGGTTCGTCGACACCGGGGCTACTTGTCATGTTTGCTCGGACAAGAGCTCGTTTGCTACCTACAAAGCTGTTGAAGGTAAAAAGTTGCACATGGGGAATCAAGCCTCGTCTGAAGTGGTTGGTGTGGGCAACGTGGTTTTGAAGCTGACTTCAGGCCAAGAGCTGACTTTGAAGGATGTGCTGCATGTTCCGGACATCCGCAAGAATCTGGTTTCAGGCTCGCTGTTAGTCAATCATGGTTTTAGACTAGTGTTCGAGTCTGAAAAGTTTATTTTGAGCAAGTACGGAAGGTTCCTTGGTCGGGGCTATCTCGCCAATGGACTTTTCAAAATGAATGTAATGGCAATGCGCCGTGTGGCAAAAGAAAATGCTAATAAAATTGCTTCTTCTGTTTACTTGCTTGTTAAGTGCTCGGATTTATGGTATTGTAGATTAGGACACGTTAATCTAAATGCTATAAAATGTTTAGTAAATTTAGATTTGCTAAAAGTGAACCAATTTAATACACAAAACAAATGTGAAGTTTGTGTTGAAGCTAAATTGGCTAAGTTACCATTTCAATCGGTTGAACGGAGCACTAAACCTCTAGAGTTAATTCACACAGACGTGTGTGATTTAAAGTTTGTGCAAACTAGAGGCGGTAAAAAGTACTTTATTACTTTTATTGACGATTGCACAAAATATTGTTATCTTTATCTTTTAAGAAGTAAAGATGAGACGATTGAAGCTTTTAAGAACTTCAAAAATGAAGCTGAAAATCAACTAAGCAGTCGAATTAAAGCAATTCGAAGTGATAGAGGTGGAGAATATGTTGCCCCGTTTGAAGAGTTATGCGCAGAGGCGAGTATAATTCATCAAACTACGACACCGTATTCACCACAGTCTAATGGTGTTGCTGAACGCAAAAATCGAACTCTTAAGGAGATGATGAATGCTTTGTTGATAAGTTCAGGATTACCACAGAACTTGTGGGGGGAAGCTGTGTTGACAGCCAACTATATCCTGAACAAAATTTCACTTAAGGGTAAGGATGTGACGCCTTACGAGTTGTGGAAAGGACGCACGCCGTCTTATAAATACCTCAAAGTGTGGGGGTGTTTGGCTAAGGTTGAAGTGCCACTTCCTAAACAAGTTAGAATCGGCCCTAAAACGGTTGATTGTATCTTTGTTGGGTATGCACTTAACAGTAGTGCATATCGTTTTCTTATTCATAAATTAGAGATTCCCGAGTTGACTGAAGGAACGATGATGGAGTCGAGGAATGCTATATTCTTCGAGAATGTCTATCCTTGTAAGAATAAGGATATGACAGAAGGTAGTTCTGAGAAACGAACCTCTGAAGCTACTACTAGTTCTGATCCTGTGGATGAAGAACCGAGACGTAGCAAGCGAGCTAGGACGGCTAAGACCTTTGGTCCGGATTTCATCACCTATATGCTAGATGATGAGCCAAAGTCTTTGAAAGAAGCTCTATCTAGTCCAGATGCTGCGTTCTGGAAAGAAGCTATCAACAGTGAAATTGATTCCATCATGCAAAATCACACTTGGGAGTTGACAGATCTCCCAAGTGGGTGTAAGCCGTTAGGATGCAAATGGATCCTAAAACGAAAATATAAGACAGATGGTTCTGTTGACAAGTATAAAGCTCGTTTGGTTGCCAAAGGCTTTAGGCAAAAAGAGGGGTATGATTTCTTCGATACCTACTCACCAGTAACAAGGATTACATCTATTCGGGTGCTTTTAGCGATTGCTGCTTTGCACAATCTTGAAATTCATCAGATGGATGTAAAAACTGCGTTTCTGAATGGTGAGTTGGAGGATGAAATATACATGGAACAACCTGAAGGGTTTGTTGCACCAGGGCAAGAACGAAAGGTGTGTAAGCTTGTTAGATCATTGTACGGTCTGAAACAAGCACCTATTCAGTGGCACCTGAAGTTTGATAACGTAATGTTATCAAATGGTTTCAAAATCAATGAGTGTGATAAATGTGTGTATATAAAGAGCAGTTCTAATGGCTATGTCATAGTCTGTCTTTATGTAGACGACATGTTAATCATGGGCAGTGGACACCAAGTGATTGTTGAAATGAAACAAATGTTGAAACGAAATTTTGACATGAAAGATATGGGCTTAGCCGATGTGATTCTAGGGATCAAGATAATACGGACAAGTGGTGGAATTGTCTTAACACAATCTCATTACATAGAGAAAGTGCTTAAGAAATTCAACGCTTTTGATAGTCCGCCGGCTAAGACCCCGTTGGAACTCAATGTACACTTGAGCAAAAACCGAGGAGAACCGGTAGCTCAAGAAGAGTATGCAAGGGTCATTGGAAGTTTGATGTACATCACTAACTGCACTAGACCTGATCTTGCATGTTCTGTGAACAAGTTGAGTCGGTACACGAGCAATCCAAGCAAAGAACATTGGAAAGCTCTAGTACGAGTTCTAAGATACTTGAAGTATACTTTGAACTTCGGGCTGTAGTATACAAGGTTTCCTCTTGTACTTGAAGGGTACAGTGATGCGAATTGGATATCAGACACAAAAGACTCATTTTCGACTAGTGGATTTGTTTTCACTATCGGAGGTGGAGCAGTGTCGTGGAAATCCACGAAACAGACTTGTATAGCCCGTTCTACCATGGAATCTGAGTTTATCGCTTTGGATAAAGCGTGTGAAGAAGCAGAATGGCTTCGCAACTTTCTAGAAGACATTCCATGCTGAAAAAAACTAGTGTCGTCAGTGATGATTAACTGTGATAGTCAAGCGGCTATCGGAAGGGCACACAATACTATGTACAATGGTAAGTCTCGACACATACGTCGGAGGCATAATACTGTGAGGCATATGATCTCAAGTGGGATTATCTCAGTTGACTATGTGAAGTTAATAGATAATCTAGCGGATCCGCTAACCAAAGGGTTAAACCGAGATCAAATGGCTAAGTTGCTAGAGGGAATGGGTTTGAAATCCACACTCTAAGAGTGCTTGTAGTGGTAACCCAACCATGATGACTGGAGATCCCAAGAACTTGGTTCAATGGGAAAACTAAGCTACAAAGATTCGGTTTGGTAGCATTTGGAAAAACATAAGTGTACATTTCCCTGTGAGCAAACCAAGTGCACACCTGTCAATGTGGTGAGGATAAGTCCTATGACTTTTAATGATTCCTAAACCTAATGAGGTTGAGTATGGCAGGATACTCGGAAGAGGAGATCACCTATATAAGTGAGAAGTGGGGATGCTTCTAAAGAGATACTTATGAACTCAAAAAGGTTGTCCATGGCCTGAAAAGGACACAAACGTGAGAACAGATAATGTTTGATATACAGCTGTTTTCAATACTATTGTCTCGGTATACACTAAGGATGTATAGTTCAAGGCATCATGTCCACTAAACAACCGGTATACTCGATAGTGTTGGAATATGGAAGGTTCAAAGTCACAAGCTACCTATCCTGGTGCAGTTGTGTTTCTAAGAGAACTGGGCTGCTTGTCTGCATACATGCATGCACTATTTCCACTCATGTGGGGGATTGTTGGAAAATAGAATTTAATAAAGTGAGTGTGACTCATTTTATCCGATTTTTCGTGATCGGGATATTTAATTTTGGAGGAATTAAATACCGTACGATTGCTCTATGTCGTGAGTAGATAATCGTAGTATTTTTATTTGCTCAAATCCGATTTTCGATGAGTGAGAAATAAATGGTTAAAGTTGGTCACACGATTGGACATTTATGGTGTGTGGGATAATGTGTTTAAGACACATTAAATAATCCCACATTGATTTCTTAATCAAATTAAGAAGTGTATTTAAGTGTATTAACACTTAAGTGGAGTAATCAAGTGCACAAGGATGTGGGCCATGAGCCCACACACGCACACACGCACGCGCCCGTGCCCGAGCCCGTGCCCGTGCCCTTGCTCGGCTCGTCTCGACTCGACTCGACTCGTCTCGTCCTCGTCCTCGGACTTGGATCTTGGATCTTGGCAATTGGACTTTGGGCGTACGTGGGCTTCCGGGGCTTAGCCGTATCAGTTTTATGGTACATAAACGATCGGGTCATAGAGCGGGTCGGCGGATCGACTATCCAGGTTCCGGGTCTATAACGGCTGTGGACCGGGTCGTGGGTGCACATGGTGCATGTCCAGCTTGAAGGGTGTAACTCCCATGAGTTAAGAGCCTTCAAGTGAGTAACTGCCACTGGAGCTGGTGGAGCCTTCAGGTAACTGCCATCTGGAGCTGGTGGAGTTAGTGGGCTGGACAGTAACCGAAAATAACTCCTATCGGGAGTCAAAGTCTGCAGCTGCCCTGGACACGTGTTGGGATCCGAGCCGATATGGGACACCTGTCGGGATCTGCAGAAGGTAACTCCTGGAGGGCTTAATGGCAGAGCTGTAACTCCAGGGGGGTTACAACACCTGGTTTGAATGCCCTCAAACCCTAGCTGTTCCCTGCAGTGGAGATGTGCCTATAAATAGGACATCCTGCATGGATCCAAAGGCCACATTCTGCATAATCGATCACACTTCATATTGTTGCATACAAATCCTTTCGAGTCAAAGCTCCCAGTTCTCGACGTTGTCTAGTTCGCCGTAACCTTGCCGGATTTGTGGTGCTACTGCCGGAAGGACGAAGCCATTTCATCTTTGAAAGACAACTGCCAAACCGTGAGCACTAGCCGGGGCGTATTTGTCTTGCGGAGAGAGGTCCCCTCGACTCGGCTTGCCGGAACCGGAATCTGCACATCGGTTCCTAATCTTCTTGCTTTGTTTAAATTCAGTTAAATATTGTATTTGTTATTCCTCTATACTTCTACCTTTTTGTACTTCCATTGTAATTCCAATGAGGTTAAAACGAGACAACATTAACACCACTGTTTTTTCTCAATGCACTATAATTGCTCTACACACCACTATTTTTTTTCTTTTTTTTTTTCACTTTTTCTCAACACACCACACACAATGTCAATTTTACCATTTCTCTTAAAAACATTATATTATTTAGTTAAAACATTGAAAATATTAACTTAAATAAAATGAAAAGAAATAATATCCCATTTGGGAACAACCTCGAAGACAGATCGACCCTGGGCAGATGAATAGCGAAGAAACTGAAAACGGCAAACGCGAAAAAGAAAAAGAGTAAAGATACCGAATTCGTCGAAAGGTGATTTTTTGAAACTTTGGAGCAGCACCAACATCATGGAATCTTCAAACATCATGGTTTTCATCGAAAATTTGACCCCATTGAACATTTTGGTAAGTTTTTTTAGGTTTTGTTATTACCCATTGAATTTCTTGGTTTCGATTTAAATTTGGTAGGTTTCGATCTTGGGGAATTTGTGAATTTGTATAACTTGCTTTGAACTTAAACCTAGAATTGATGAATTTGTTTGTTGTAATCATCTGCTGAACTTGAACGATTGAATTTGGGGGAAAATAACTGTGATTTTGTTTGGACTGTATATGGTTGATTGATTGCCTAGACAATCGAAAAATAGAATAGTGAACTAAATGTGTGTAGTTTGGAAAACAGTTTGGAAAATGCATTATGATAAGTTCATGAATCTATTTTTCGAATAGACTCATAGTGGATCGAAAAATCAATTTTTAATACTTGAACTGACTGTTTGGAAACATATTGTTCGAAGAAATTTTGTAAAATTTGGCAAACAATTTTTCGAAATCATTCAATTCTGATAAAATTATACTAACATCTCTTTTGAAATATTTTAGCATCAACTTATCGGAGGAGACCCACTGCGTCTGTAAGGGGACGATGTGTAGTAGAACATAATGAGGCATCACTTATTCAAAAATGTCTTTTGAAATATTTTAGCATTAATTATATTGGATGTGTTGGATATTTTGGATATGATTTATGTTGGATGTACAAGATATTTTACATTGGATATTCTGGAAATATTCATATTGGTTGTATTGGATGTGTTGGATAGTTTAGATCAAAAAATGAATTTTTGAATGTTATTGTTTGGGTTCGGAAATCAATTGTTTGGATTGATATATGGGCATTCGAAAAGATCCGCACTTCTTCAGTTTGAAAAATATGTTTTGCGAACAAACACAATTTCTGCTATGTACCTAAAAAATAAATGCAGCGGAAAAATAATATGTGAAAAAATAAATCCTGAACATACACAAGTCGATAAGTTACATAAGTTCTTTGATGCCATTTTCACCAATAATATGTGAAAAAATAAATTAAAAAACTCACAATACACTAACAATATAAGTTACTTAAGTTCTTAGGTGCAATTTTCACCAATAATATTTGTAACAAACTTTCCCATCGAGTTGTGCAATCATTATGGTGTTCTCTCCACTGAAGTGTAATAGTAGGAAATAGATGGTATGGAGTTAGCAATAGCTAAAGCAAAAAACACAACCACACAATAGCTCTCTCACGCACCAAATGGATCAATTCATCCCGAGAATCAAATAAGTCCATTGTGGTGAATACATCTTGATAATCAGGAAGTAATTCATGATTCAATGGGCCAGCTACACTGCTCTCCGTAAATTCCTACAAATTTTTAAAAATAACAAAATTAGCATTGTTCGAAAAATTGATTTCCAAACACATAAGATCATGCTCAAAAAAAACATTTTTGAAACAATATGGTTGGGTTCGAAAAATTGAATTTGTGAATCACTTGATATGTATTCGAAAAACTAATTACTGAACCTTATGAGTGTCATTTGATAACGTAGTTTCCGAATCAAAGTATACCAGATCGAAAAATAATTTTTCGAACATTGAAGTTATCGTGCAGACTGTATTTTTCGAACCAATCGCGACGATTTGTAATTCTTAACTCGACACACCTCATGAAAATTGAAAAGTTACAGTGCAAACAGTAAAAAATCACTTACATTGCTTGTGCCTTCTTCATTTTTGAACTTCATGGTGATTTAAACACATAATATGATATCCAAAGTTTGAGAAATAGGTTTTCTAGTTTGCTTTTGCTTCAAGCTTTCAACTACGCTCATAAAGATTCACACTCAAATGTTTGATATCTGAATTATATTTACTGTTTTTTTAAATATTTATTATGTTATTTTAATTAGTGGTGCATAAAGAAATACTAGCGGTGCATGAAAGTAAAAAAAGGGTATTTCAGTAATATTAAAAATTTCTATTTTTTAATTATTTTCATTTTGTGGTGCATTAAGAAAAAATTGTGGTGTTAATAGTAACACCCTTAAATTTTCGGTTCAAAAATTGATCTTATAATTTTTTCAAACGTATCACCTCGTTCCCTTCGTCGTTTCTTCTATTTAAATTGTTAGTAACACGTTCTTAGTATCAAGATCATTCGAGATCGACAGAGAAGGATGTTGTGCTTATCTCAAGTGACATATCGATATAGTACTATTTAGATTCAACATGCAATATTCCAAGAAAGGTTTCATACCTTTCAGACATGGAATTCATCTATCCAAGAAAATGTGTCTCCAAACACAGTCCGAGATAGATGAGATGAAGGGGGTTCTATATGCTTCGGCTGTGGGAAGTCTCATTTATGATATGCTATGCACTAGGCCTGATATTTGCTATGAAGTTGACATGGTAAGTAGATATCAGTTTAATCCTGGATAAGGATACTGGACTGCAGTAAAGAATATTCTCAAGTACCTGAAAAGGACTCGAGATTATATGATAGTATACTACTCAGATAGTCTCGTGCCTATGGGTTCTACGAACTCAGATTTTCAATCTGATAAAGATCAGAGTAAGTCTACCTCAGGCTATGTGTTTACCTTGGGAAGCGGAGCCATTACATGGATAAGCATCAAACAAAAATGCATCACTGACTCCACCATGGAAGTCGAATATGTAGCTACCTATGAGGCTGCGAAGGAGGTTGTCTGGCTCCGGAGTTTCTTGTTGGACTTGATTGTGGTTCCTGATTTGCCTAAAAGTATCACGATATACTGTGATAACTCTGGTGCAGTGACAAATTCAAAGGAACCCAGATCCCATAAGACAAGTAAACACATAGAGAGGAAGTACCATCTTATACGAGAGACCATTAAGATAGGAGATATGACAGTGGTCAAGATTGTATCAGAGGACAACTTAGCTGATCAATTCATGAAGAGCCTCCCGGCTAAGACCTTCGATGGTCATGTGGAGAAAATGGTGGTGAGATGTAGATGCCAGAATGTCGTTTGAGATTTAGTATTAGTTGCAGAGTTAGCCAGTTATGTTTTATGCTGGAAAGACATGTTTCGAGTATAAGTGTGAGATTGTTAATTTTGTATACTAGAAGACTTGTCTTTGTATACATTTAACAATATTTTATTTGATGATATAAATTAAATATTTATTGCAGTCAATGTGTGCATTTAATTATTTTTATATTTATCTACATGTTCTATATACTTGCATTGTAGATGATATGGTATGAGTGAACACGCAATAAAGATCATATCATCAGATTCTTTGCAATATCTTAAAAGGTTCATGACTTAGATGGTCCTAAACCTATCATCGGTACACCGTAAAATAATCTGGTTAGTTTATCTTGATTAGCAGATTATTCTAGCAGACCAGTTTGTGTATTAAGGAGGATCACGATAAGATATTATTTTCTATTCTGGCCTTAAGTGAAAGAATAAAGATCCACAGAGTTTGGATTCTTAATCCATATATATTGGCGGACATATATATGTTGTGTCAACTGCTTTGATTTATTAATGAGTGAGATTCTTTGATAAGATCAACAACCTCAATATTTTGGGCAGTGACATTTACATATATAATGGGTCGTGCATTATATATGGTTATTATGTCCTGGTGTGCCAAATTGATGATATCCAATTGAGACATCACAAAGTTCATGTGAAACCCTACAAGTGAAATTTATTTCCGTACATGATAAAACTTATGTGGTACTACTTTGGGAATGAGATGTTACTTAAATAATTGTCATAAGCTTACATAATTAATTAATGGACATTATATCTTAAACATAGAGAATGGTTGGACTAAAAGAGAAAACATATTCATAAATATGTATTGAATTAGTAGGTCAGTAGTATTTCTTTAGTGGAATAAAAATAATACTTAATTTATTTAATAATATCCTAAGTTGTGGATATTAGAAATTAAATAAATTAACAGGTCAATTTAATATTTTTCTAAATCCATGTTGCAGCCCAATATGACCTTAGTGGACTGAGAATGAAACAAGAGTGAGATGTCCAAACCTACTAAGGTTTGGAGACCTAATTTTCGCCCACCCCCTTATAAATATAAGAGAGGGGGCCTAAAATTAGGGCATGATAAATCAACCCCTATTTTGTGCTCTCTTGATTTCTATAGTATTCACATATGTTTAGTAGTATACAACCCACCATTTATCTAGATGTTGATAAATCCATTTATTTTGTATTTTTCTGTGTATTTCAATCTCTCTAAATGTCCCTTTTAGCGTTTTTCTTGTCGGAAAAGAACCAGGTAGGTGAATTGGGCATGATAAGAGTTGAATTTGGCGAAAGAGGCATTTTTCCTACATATTTCAATGAAATCAAAGCATAAGGGGCACTCGGGAACTTCTTCAGTGAGATACTTACAAAAGAGAAGCGATGTGGGTATATCAGATTAGAATTGAGCTGACTAGATGATGTTGTGCCCACAATACTCGTGCAGATTTGACTAAGGCAACTGGAAGGGCATTTGAGGAAAAAGCGGGAATCTGTTGGAAGAGATAAAGCTGGAGATGATTGGATCAATGTTAGAGGCTGTTTAAAGTAGATAAAGATCACTGGAAATGGAGATAGAGATCAATAAGTGGAGATGAGGTGAATCCCTGAAATATCGGGATCAATCCAACAAACCTATAGATAAGGCTTATGCAGTAAAAACTGAAGCGAGCACAGTAATTTCGGAAGCAGTTAAAGACCCCGCCTTTGGGGAAATTTGAATTTAAATGTTCCTCTATTTAAACTAGTTCATTTTGGAAACAAAAGACTTCGACATTACATTTTCTGCATTTTAAATTCTGCACTTTCATTCCGTTTTAAAGTTGCTTAGGCAGCAAGAACAATCTCGGGTCTTATGCCCGTAGAACGTATGATTACTTTAGATGTTCAAAGTTGGTGTTGAGCAAGTTCTAATTTAATTAAGTAAGTTTTATTCTTCATTATGTCTTTCTGCATTTTCAATTCTACCTATAGTAGGAGTAGCTAGATCTTTATTTCCGGGATTTGAACGACAAATAAATGTTTAAATGCACTCAAAGACTCGTGAGGCCATCTGGGCATAATACTAAGTTTCTGCTGAGTTATGTTCTTATTCCAAGTGAGTGTGTGTGTTTAATATGGCTAATGTGGTTGGTCACTCTTTAGTTATAATGGGCACACCAGAGTTAAACGAATTAATAAATTGTGACTGTGTGTTAATCCAATGGTAACCGGGATCTCGGTGAGCTGTTGTGGGCACATGAGGAATCAGTAAACACAATAAACTTGGGTTTATCTAGAACATAAAGTTGTCTACTCGCTTACATCTCTTAGGGGAATCGAGACGTGGGTGACAAGTTAGGTATTTAATGGAAGAAGAATCACTTTTAAATCTTATAAGAAAGGATGAATGAGGAAGCGTAGAGAGGAATCAAGTCTCCATAATTGGGTGACTTAATTATGTAGGAATATTTGTGTGTCCATGATCGAGTGAGTGTTATTTAAACCGAATTCTAGTTCAAATTTCAGAAATTTTTGTTATTTGATATTTCTCTGATTTACTTTTACAGATTTAAATTCCAGTAAAGTGATAAAACAACCCAAACCCCCCTTTTGTGATTGATGATCTGAAAGTAAGATTTCATCAGCTCTATGTAAGATCGACCCTTGCTCATAGATAGCTACGCTCGCTGTGGGCACAAGAGAACAAATTTATTTTGAACGTGAAACAACTGCGTGTCAACGCGGTTCGGAAATATAGAAGAAGATCAAGGAGTGGAATACTGTGCAGGGGCGCCGATTATACCTGCATAAAAAATGAGATTAAACCAGTAACTAGTGATCAACCCGACGTGAATTGTAAGCTTATTTTTTTTATTGATTCTATGTTTCCGCATTTTGTAGATTCGAAAATTACAACTTGCATGTTAATTTAACATCACACACATAAAATTATGATTTACATGGTTAGGATTAACGAGCATCCAAATAGATTTTGTGGTGGTTCAATTTGAAAAAACCCCAACATCAGCTTATCCTACAAAAATCGATTAACAACTTAGCGATCTATATCCAAGATCCTAGAGCCCAAAATAATTTGAGCATGATTTCTACATTCCTTAGCTACAACCCGACTATAGAATGCACGACTTTAGAGACATCTACTCGACTCAAAAGTTAAAGAGAATTTTGATAGATCATTAATTCGAGATTGATCGAGTCGAGAGGTTGGTAAAAGACGACACTCCATCGTCTCCAACTTTTCTTGACATTTACCTAAAAATTCAACAAAGCTTAATACTCTTTCAAAAATTATGAAACAAATAGAGCATGATCCTGGACATGCGAAAACTATAATATATTAATTTGGGAATTTTCTGAGATCACAAACTTCCAATTAAAATTTAAATCAACGAGATAATCAATAATAAAATTTAATGGGGCTCTATACTTATCCAAAAATTCCGAAATAAATGAAAAGACAATCCTTATCATACAAAATCAAAGCATATAAGTTTGGAAATTTTTTGACAATTCATATTCCCAAAATAAAATTTAAACACTTTAACCGCTTAGGCAAAAATTTTAAATGGCGGGATATTCAAAAATAAAATTCAACAACATGCTAATCTAATGTAAAATAATATTTCAGACAACTTTCCAAAACAAACTTTTTTTATTCAGGACCCTTAAAGGCCCCGAAACCTTGACAGTTGCGTATTTTGCACAACTTTTGGATATGAATTGATGATGTTTATTATAAGAGGTTGGGCATTTTATATAGTTTTGTGCTTATATTGTTATCATTTCAAATTTTTTGATGTGTTTGCTAGTTTTGCAGTGATAGTTGCTATTTTGTTGTATATTTGAAGCAAAATAGTCAAATACGGACTTGAGCTACATGAGGAATTAATTAGGCTATTGGGCTTAATTAAGGACTCAATTAAAGTCTAATGGACTGGATTAAATGATCAAAGCTCGAAGAAATCCGAAGCCCGGTGTAAAAAGAGACTGGATCGACCCGGAAAGTGTCGGTCGACCCAAGACAGTGCAAAATACAAAGGCATGGGTTGACCCGACCTGAGTCACTTGGGTCGACCCTGTATAAAAACAGACGTCTGGGTCGACCTAGCCGGCTCGGTCGACCCTTGTATGCGGGTCCGTGAGAATGTGATCTTTTATCTCCGATTCATGGTTTTAGCCCCAGTTTGATACACGAGATATACAGAAGATGGACACCCTAGACATAGTAAATTCACCAAGAGAGAATGGGAGAACACGGAGACTTGCTATCTGCTCGAGAGGAGGTAACAAGGTTGCTAGAGATGGAGTGCTACTGCAGAAGAGACAATACAACTGGATTCCTCCATATTTTTCGATTCTTTTGTCTATTTTGTCATGAACACTTTTACTCTAGATTTTATTGTTGATTTAATTATGTCCGACTAATTGTATAACTAGGTTTTAGGGATTACATTTATGGATTTTATAATATGATTTAATTACTCTTTTTCCTACTATCTCTTGGGGTTTGATTTCTATGAGTTTATTTATATCTTGTATGAATGCTTGATTACCATTTATGTATGCTAGTCATTAATTCGAAGGACCGACCAAGTGAACAAGTATCACATAGGGTTGAATAAATCTTGTGTGCTAGATTGAGAGTAATGACATGTGTGAAGAACCGACCGCAGTAAAATGCATTCTCATTATGTCTATGTTATTGTTTATGCCTTTAAAAGAAGCCTCATAACAAATTAGCAATTTCCCACCATTGATAGATTAAAGACAAGAGTCAGGTTAATGTGAATTAAAGAATATTGATAAATCAAATAATAACCCAATTTCCCTAAAGCCTAGGTTTTCCTTTATCTGGGTCTAGTAACTATTTAAGTATTTTATTTGTGTTATTTAATTATTCCCATTTTTCCTGCATTTATAGAGTCTAGATATTAACAAAGTGCTTGTGTCTAAGAATGTAAAAATAACAGTCCTTGTGGGATACGATACTCTTGCTCACTTACTTATTACAATAACACCGTGCACTTGCGGTACACTTATTTGTTAATAAATAGCGTGTCAAACCTCAAAAAACTGAAACTGATCGGTAACGACGTCTACGACCATTTTCCGATTGTTTAGCCTATTTTCGATCCTCGAACGACGGTGACTTCAAAAGAAAAAATGAAATAAATAATTAAATACACGAAATATCAAAAATCAGGCTTGAACGGACAATGAATGGACAGAGATGAGGTCGTCGAAAGAAGGTGGCCGGCATCGGCTTTTCGATGGGTTGCAGCAGCGGCACCACTGCTGCACAATGGCGCCCCTGCCTCCTGGCGTACTGCTGGTAGCCAGCTCGGCCTCTAGCTGGCCGGCAGCTCCCTTCCGTCATCGATTCCCTTCGCCGCTGCCGCCCTCACTTCTCCGTCTCTCACCATCTCTCTCTTCTCTCCCCATTTTCTCTCTGTAGAATGGGGAGTGGGATGAAGAAAATGAATGAGGGAGGGCCCATATTTATAGGAAAATTTTGGAGATACCCGGTAGAAAATTCCGAGTATAAAATAGTGATAAAGTGATTTTCAGACTCGATTAAAAGTTGTTTTATTCAATGAAAGTGAAAATGTTTATTAGTGATAATGCATGAAATAAAATTTTGATTCCGAGGATGTCTCTCATACCATCAGACCCAAGGTTTCCTTTTCAATTCCAACGATGACAATTTCCTTTCATTGTCTCTTATGATATGACAATAAATAAAAGTCAAGGTCAATCACTTTTCTATATTGATTTATTTTTGAAAAATCCAGCATTTACTCATGGGCAACTCTATATTCTTGTATCACGAGTCCCAAGTCGTGCAGGCCTAAAAATTTTAGTACGTAAAAATGATTGTTTAGTAAATGAACTATTTTTAGTATGTAAAAACGATTGTTTAGTAAACGAACGAAAAATCACTTTTTAGTAATTTTTTCTTTACACGCCACACTAAAAGTCTATTTTACTCTTTAACTTAAAAAACTGAAAAATTAATTTTTTAGTTATTAATAAATAAATAAAAAAGATAAACAAGAGATGGAATTTTGGTTTTCATCTGCATTCTTCATGAAAGTCCGTCGACTACTTTTCACCGTCTGAAAAAAAAACTTTCACATGGAAGGCCGCCGACTGCCTCTCTCTTCTCCCTTCACCCTTTTCACCTGCAAATCATCAAATTAGCTAATTCGTTTTGGCAACATAACTTAAAATGGATACAAAAGTTTTGGAATTTGCAAATCATTCGATGGTAATGCTCAGAACAATGTTTCTTTGGGGATCACTTCTAACCAAAAAATAAAGACTACAATAATTGTTTCTTCTATCAAAATGTGAAATTCAAACTCCCCTCATCCGGTTCGAAAACATAATGAAATCGAACCAGCATAAGGGGATTAGGAAAATGTTTTTCAAACCCAAACAGAAAATTGACTTCGAACCCAATGAAAGTGTAGTAAGAGAAAATTTAAAATATTATATATAATATTTTTATTATTTTTTATATATTTATTTAGTTTTAGAATCTTATGAAATCTAAAATTAGATAAAATATTTAAATAATAAAGATATTATTATATGATAAATATCAAGAGTCTTTGACAACAAGTAAATATCTTTCAAAAAGATATATATCAATTTCCAACAGCCAATGAGATAGTGCCACATCAGCCTTAGATCTCTCTCCCTACAACTATAAATAGAGGCCTCCATATCAGTTGAAAAACACACCAGAAGTCATTTGAAGAGTTCAAGAATTTGAGAAGAAATTCTATAAGTGAAATTCTCTTAAATATTCAAGGCATTCTTCACCAAATTCATTCCGAAGACGGCGTTTGATCTATAAGCAAGGCAATCAAATGCGTTCTTCATCAAATTCAACCCAAAGTTGGCGTTTGATCTGGAAACAAGGTGTCGGCCCTCCAAATTAATGTTGTTAAGTCCAAATACCAAGTTAAAGAAGATCGAGGACACAAATCGTCCCCGAAAACTTCAAAGACCAAGTTCAAACAACAAGTCCGAGAAGATCAAAGAGACAAATTTACTCTGAAGATTTCAAAGACCGTTTGAAGATCAAGTTCAAAGACCGTTTGAAGATCAAGTTCAAAGACCGTTTAAAGATCAAGTTTTGAAGAGAAGAATCAGAGGAAAAACAGAGATTGGATCCGAATAAATACTTTTGATTTGAAATCATATTATTTGTACACATTTTGTATTTTACCAAATTAAATCCAAAAATTTGTGTTATAGAAAGAAATTTGAACTGTAATCTTCGAACTGGGATCTGGAAATTTTTGAACCAATCTTAATGAGGGGTTATAGCTTTTTTTTAGGGGAAGGGACCAGGGAAGAGGGAAAGCAAGTCATTGTGGTCATCAACTACTGTGTGGGTGGTCGCTGTTGTCGTCAGTCAGTGGTAGAAGGTCGCCGGATTCAAGGGAGAACAAAGCAATCCACATTACCATCGCCAACAAACAGATATCCCAATAAGGAAAGAATTACGAAGAAAAGGGGAGAAGAAAGGAATTATGATTAATTTAGAAGGGTCATCAAGTAATTTAATAATCAATTAGTTTTAGATTAATTTTATTAGTGGTATGTAAATACAATCTTGTGGTGTATTTAGAAACGCACGTAATGGAAAGGTAAAACCCTAGAATGATTTTAAGTTATTGGATTATTTTAAAAAAAAAAGTGCGCTGATCCTATAATTGTTGTAAATTTTTTTTTCATATTTGTGGTACAGTATAAACTTACGAAAAGATGGGTTCTCAGCCAACAACTATTCGCCATTGATTGTCTAATTAAAAAATGCCATACAATACAATATTGCATGTAGGGATGTCAAACTAGCCCGAAATCGATGGGCTGGCCCGAACCGCCCGAAAAAAAGGTGGGTTAGGGTCATATTTTTTAGGTCCAAAATAAATTTTAACCGAACGGGCCCGCTCGAACGGACCGACAGGCTAAACGGGCCAGCCCGCTAGGTCCGCGGGTTGGCCCGTAGGGCTATTTTTTTTAATCTGCTCTTATTATTATTTGATAGGAAACAAATGGATACTGGAAAATAGTTAGATTATACTTTCAACTGGTAACTCACCGTTCTTTGTTCTTCTTTCCTTCTGTTGAACTTGGATTTTAATTTTTTATAATAAACAAATGAATTATTATAAAATAGTTAGATTATGCTCTTAGTCGACTATCTATTATCTAAATTTCTCAAAAAAAAAATCTCAGTGTTGAAGAAATGGTCACTGCTGCGGAAGAGATAAATCTAATCAAATAAATTAGAATATATGTTTTGGAAACTCTTCTATAGAATATAGTGAAAAAATATAATACAATTCGCAATCAATTCGACACTGAAAGAATGCGCAGTTCCACTATTTGACAAAATTCCTCAATGAATAAATTGTAATGCATCGTAATATAGAACTGTAGATTATGTGAGGATTTTAACCTATGCATCTATACAGACTGTGCTGCTTAAGTTCTCGTGTATCAACTTTGCTTGTAATTATATGATGCTTGTATAAACATATGGTGTCTCTGTTATAGTTTTGGATCTAATATAGGACATGAAAACTTACTATTTGAAAGAGTATTCACCTTATACTTAACTTTTATCGTAAACATGTTGGCCCGACGGACTAGCCCAAAAACCGAAGTTTTAGGGTTAGGGCCAAAAAATTTTAGCCCGAAAAAATTTCAGCCAGAATGGCCCGACCCTAATAGCCCGATAACCCGATAGGGTTGGCCCGAAACCGACGGGCTGACCCGTTTGACATCCCTAATTGCATGTAACTTATTAAGACCATCTCCAAGGGAACTGCAAAACCCATTTTGCAGTAGAAGAATTGCTCCAATGGAGCTGCAAACTCAAACGCAATTTGCGTTTTTCTTCCCTTTCTCTCTCCTGAATCTGCAAATTTGCGTATCATTGTTCAAGAAATGCAAATCAATTCTGAAAGTATCATTGAAATTGTCAGGTCATTCTATTTCCACGAAAATCATTATTGACCACGCGTCAAAAATAATTAAATGATTTTCCAATTAGATAACACCTAAAGTCGCGTCTTTTATCCATTTTACTTTATCGTAACTCCAATAAATTTCTATAGTCTTCTAAATAAATTTAGAAAACTTTTAACTATAATTCAAAAATACGAGGTGTTACAAATATACATTATATTATACATCTAATTTTTTTTGATTTGGTCGAATAATCATTTAGATATATTTATTTAATAGAACTAATTAAGATAAATAAATAAAATTAAAATTTCATTTCAGTTCATTTCTACAGTATTATAACATATAAAATTTGGTTTCATAATTACAACTCAAGTATTTAATAAAATATATCAAAATGAAATGAAAGAATACAATGCGGTACTATAATATGTAATAAGTTTATCATAGAAGTTTAGCAAAAATATGATATATAATCTAATTTAAAACATAAATTATAACTAAAAAAATTAAAAAATTAAAGTTACATGTAATAAATAACAGTTTTTTATTCTTCTTCAATTTGAAAACTAAAGTTAAAATAGATAGTTGAGAAAATAAAAAGAACAGAGATATAAGAAAAATACTTTGAAATGTGAATTCATGCAAAATATTTATACATTGAATTTTGGATATGAGAAATGAAGAGTAATAAACTAACATGAGTAATGAACTAATTTTTGATATGATACGGTATACTTAATGTGATACCCCGACCCTTTTTGCTAAATTATAAATTATAATTTTAGTAAATAATTTCGAATTAATATTGTTGAATATTAATCATGTGAGTATGCTTGTATGTTATGCCGTTGTTTTATTGCAGGTTGTCTTACTCGAGCCAATACGTCATAGCACGGTGGTATTATACTAAGTGTATAATACACGTTAATATTTAATGTTAAAATTTGTCGAGTTATGTGATGATAATCGAGTGTGTTTATATTTAAATTAATATTTTTCCATACCTTGAACACCCTAACGCTGAGTTGATCGGGGGTCGTTTAAAAATAAGGGGGATGATTTTTGGCATGTCGCGCGCTCGCGGGGAGGTGCGCGCCCGCGGGGACGTGCGCGGTCGCGGGAGACTGCGCGCCCGCGGGGCTGGCAAGGGACGCGCGCCCGCGGGGGCTGCACGCTCGCGGGGAGCGTTGGCCGAGAGAGGGGTTCCGCGGTCGCGGGGGCTGCGCGGTCGCGCGGGTCCGGGGATTCTCTACCTATAAATACAACACTTGTTCATTTCCTTCTCACTTTCTTTACATTTGGGCGATTCTCCTCTCCATTTCTCTCTACAAATCCTTCATCTTTTGGAGTAGATTCTTCCATCATCATCCATCAACAAAGGTAACCTCTACACCTCTCCTTCATGGGGATTAAACACCATTTTCTTGTTGTTTTGGAAACTAGGGTTTGTATCCAAATTGGAGGATTCTCGATTTTGTTGATTTCCTTGCTTGATATCTTAAACATATGGTTTATTTATCTCCTTGAAGCTATATGTGAAGTTATATTGGATTCCTATGGTTCATTGTTGCTAGGGTTTGGATTTTTTTGCCCTTATTTCCCTTTGTTTTGTTGATAATCGTTTGGAGATGTTGTGTGGGTTGTATGGGGTTGAGTTTCATGTATGTTAGAGCCCTAGGATAAAGGTGTTTGTATTTGAAATGTTGGGTCTAAAGGATTTAAAATGAGTCATGAGCTTGTGGTTTAAATGTGTGCCCGTGATGTGTTCGATCAAATGCTTCAAAGAGTTTTAATGCATATTTTGAGTCCAAAATCGTAGTATGAACTTGTATATCCATGATTGTGTATATGGATATGTGTGAAGACCTTAAAGTAAAGTATAGCATGAGTTTACTCAAAGTTATGATTTATTTGTATAACTCGACATCTAAATTGAAAAGAGAATAAAAAGGTGCTAGGTGACGTGTTGGAGCTCGAGGAGGACAACTTGTGAACGGCAAATGAGTATTCAAGGTTAAAAGGATTCAAAAGCGTCTTTTAAGGTGGGGTAACTCTAAACTGTGAACACGTGTAAGGTTATAGTTATTGTTGTACTATGATTGTATATGTATGAAGGGTCTTCGGACCAGTGAATGAAAGAGATCCTTCGGGGTTGACAAAGAGACCCTTCGGGGTAGAGATCCTTCGGGATCGATAATAGACTCGTTAATGTCCTCCCTGGGGGGTAGGATGTCTGCGGGCATCCCTACAGGGATAAAGATGTTCATTAACGGGGGCATCATGATGTTTAGACCCTACGGGGTTGAGACTAGTCTCCACAATGTAATGAAAAGTCCATATGTTATATTTTCACTTGTGCAATTAGCTATAACTGTTTACAGTGTTCCCCACTGAGTATGTTGTTAAATACTCACCCCATTCATTCAATGAATTTCAGGTTGAGGAGTCGGAGCCCGAGTAGGAGCGTTGTGAACACAAGAGAACCCCACAAGCTTGTGTTTATCTTTTGCATGCTCTTCTTTTGAAAAATACTTACATTACTATCATTATTACATTGATCACTCTTTTTGCTTTATGATCAATGATTATTGGGGATGGGAATAGCCCGATCTTTTGTAGGTTATGATGTATATAATTTGATAACTATGCCAAACAACTTAAAGGCGGATCGTTTGACCTTGGAGCCTTCTATGTGCGAATTATGTTGATGAACCCCTTTATTATGTCTGTTAATTTAGGGTGCTAGACGGGCGGGTTGCGTAAACCTATGAGCCCGATAGGTTAGGTGATTGCATGCTTAATAGGACAAAATTTATATTGAAAAATTATGATGCCTTACCTCATCATGCTATGTATATTATCATATTTGACCTAAGCTTCCGCTCATATTAAAATAAACACAAAATATGTATGTAAATTGTATGTTAAGTGACGTGGCCAAACGGAGTAGTTTGGGGCGTTACACTTAAATATTAGGACATACGATATATTAAAATATCGTTGGTAAGATATAGGAATATATTATGTGTCAAACCGAAACTTCAATATACCGTATATCGGAAGTTACAATATGCCATTGCATGATTTTTTTCCATACCAAATGTGGTGAGGTATATGGTATGGTGAGGATTTTTTGATACACGACCTCTCCTAGTTGATAAATTGTATGTCGAGTAGTAAATTTAGAGATGTCACATAATAAGAAGACATGAAATAATAAACATAACCAAATACAAACTTTTTATTTAAAAAATGACAAAATATAGACAAGTTACAAGTAGCTCAGGCGTGTATATATTTTCTTGGAATTGTCCTATACATAATTGGTACAACAAAATGGATTTAATTTGCACCATTTTGCCCCAAGCTTGCACCAAATTAAAATGGTGCAATGTTGGTGTTGCACTAATATATCTTTCATAAAACAATGAAGTTGAATGATAGTATTTATATTAATTTGTTATCACAATGACTATATTTATATATATATATGTGTGTGTGTGCGCGCGCGCGCTCACATTCATAAATGGCAAACATATATATGTCATTGAATAATCAGGTACTACTAGTTAAGAAGACTGGGGGTTAGAAGAAAGTGGCTACATCAAATGGCCATAGACTGAAGAGGAAATGTCAGAAAGAAAGAAACTGAACAGACCACACCTATGATATGATGTTGTCATTAGAATAAATGGAGTAGAACCTTCAACAAGAATTTCTTGAAACTTATTCTTCACAACATGCATGGCCAATGATGAAGATTTTAAATATTAAGATATATACGACCAACTCCTAGTTGATAAATTCTATGTCGAGTAGTAAATTTGGAGATGTCTCATAAAAAAAACGACATGGAATAATAATCATAACCATATACAAACTTTTTTATTTAAAAAAATGGCAAAATATAGACAAGTTACAAGTAGCTCACGGGCGTATATATTTTCTTGGAATTGTTCTTTACAGGATTGGTACAACAAAATGGATTTAATTTGCACCATTTTGTTCCAAGCTTGCACTAAATTAAAATGGTACAAAATAGTGCAATATTAGTGTTGCACTATTATAACTTTTCATCAAACAATTAAGTTGGCAAACATTTATATTAATTTGTGATCACAGTGACTATACATATATATGCTCACATTCACAAATAGAAAGCATATATATGTTATTGAATGACCATGTAGCCCTTGCAATACTACTAATTAAGAAGGTTGAGGTTAGAAAAAAAGGGCTTCATCACTTACAATAGCCTTAGACTGAAGAGGAAATGACAGAATGAAAGAAGCTGAACGGACCTCACCTAAGATATGATGTTGTTATAAGAAGAAATGGAGTTGAACCTTCAACAAGAGTTTCTTGAAACTTATTCTTCACAACATGCATGCATTATATAGACATGCATGGACAAGGATGAAGATTTTAAATATTATGATATACACAACCCACTCCTAATTGATAAATTTTATGTTGAGTAGTAAATTTGGAGATGTCTCGTAATAAGAAGACATGGAATAATAAGCATAATTAGATATAAACTTTTTATTTAAAAAAATGGCAAAATATAGACAAGTTACAAATAGCTCACGAGCATATATATTTTCTTGTAATTGTTCTATACATGATTGGTACAATGAAATGGAATTAATTTGCACCATTTTACTCCAAGCTTGCACCAAATTAAAATGGTGCAAAATAGTGCAATATTGGTGTTGCACTATTATATTTTTCATCAAACAATTAAGTTGGCAGACATTTATATTAATTTGTCATCACAATAACTATATATATGCACGCATTCACAAATGGGAAGCATATGTATGTTAATAAATGACCGGGTAGCCCTTGCAGTACAACTAATTAAGAATGTTGAGGTTAGAAAAAAAAGACTTCACTATTTCCAATGGCCTTAGACTGAAGAGGAAATGACAGAATGAAAGAAGCTGAACAGGCCTCACCTAAGATGTTGTTATTAGAAGAAATGGAGTTCAACCTTCAACAAAAGTTTCTTGAAACGTATTCCTCACAATATGCCTGCATTATATATAGACATGCATGGACATGGATGAAGATTTTAAATATTACGATATAAACGACCCACTCCTAATTGATAAATTATATGTTGAATGGTAAATTTGGAGACGTCTCATAATAAGAAGACATGGAATAATAAGCATAACCAAATACAAACGTTTTATTTATAAAAAATGCCGAAACGTAGACAAATTACACGCATGTATATATTTTCTAGTAATTGTTCTATTCAAGATTAGTACAATAAAATGGATTTATTTTTTTTTTGCACTATTTTGCTCCAAACTTGCACCAAATTCAAATAGTGCAAAATAGTGCAATATTGGTGTTGCGCTATTATATTTTTCCTAAAAAAATTAAGTTGAATGATATTTATATTAATTTGTTATCATAATGAATATATATATATATATATATGCTCACATTCACAAATGGCAAGTATATATATGTCATTGAATGACCAGGTATCTCTTATAGTACCATCCTCTATGTGTGTGTGTGTGGCCACATCACGTTCACATATGGCAAACATTTGGGACTGAATGACCAGGTAGCTAGCCCTTGCAGGACTATTAAGCTAGGAGGGCGGGCTTAGAAAAAAAAAGGCTTCAATTCACCACCTTCAATGGCCTTAGACTGAAGAGAAAAAATGTCAAAAGAAGAAGTTGAATGAACCTCACCTAAGATATGATGTTGTTATATGAAGAAATGGAGTTGTGCGAATACATCGATCATAGCTAGACGCCACAACCTATATATACATTACTCCATATAAATGCCTTAAACATGTGTTTCTTGAAACTTATTCTTGTGTGCTGCATTATACTCTTCCCAACATGCATGCATTAGCATTATAGACATGCATAAATAAGGATGAAGATTTTCTAGACCAATCCAATGCCGAAACACCAAATTTAGTAATTTGATCTAGAGCAACACAAATCTTGCGATAACATGGTACAAACTTGCACAAAAGTAGCTTGCTTCCATATTGACCGAATTTTGCACCAAAAGTACTTCGATAATTAAATTTGAAAAGTTACTAGTCAGTACATCAATTATAATTAAGATACATAATCTCAATTATAACTTAAAAATCATTTTAAATAATATAAAATTTAAAACTATTTTTGTTAAATAAAAGACCCACCTATTTTTTATAATTTTATATTATATAAAATACTTATTAAATACTCTTTTCATAATTTGACTTAATTATAACTTATGTATTTTAGTAACTTTTGTATTTAATTTTTTATAACATAAACAAATCTGTCCATGTATAATATAATATTTATTTATATTTTTTTTAAATAATCTCAATAAATAAAAATATTTTCATATATAAATTCTAAAAACGCAATCAAAGAATAAGTAAGATAGTGCATAAATGTAAAACACATGACACATAATAATGTGTGAATGTATAAGAGTATACAAAATAGATCTGATTTTGGGATTTGTAGGCACAATTATAAGCACATGAAATCGTCTGTTGCACCTTTTGTGTTGTATTTTCTATTGCACACTCAATTTTCTTAAATTTCTTTCTTTTTTTTCTTCGATTTTAATTTCTTATACTTAAGATTAATTTTACACTTATTATTAAAGGTTCATCCTACGGAATAAGAGCTTATTATGCTAAAATCTAAATATATACTAAAAATTATATGGAATAAGAGCTTATTAAGCTAAAATCTAAATATATACTAAAAAATTATAATCCCCTTTAATTGGGTAGGATGGGTAATTTCTAAATTGTGCACGGATCTGTGGTGTTCTTTACTTGTGTTCAACATTGTTTACGAACAGTTGTATGTATAATATTATAAACAACAGTAGGATCATAAAACAAGTAAATAACAAAGCGAATGATAGCCCAATTCGGTTAAAACCTACTATTGTGACCTAGTCCAGATCCACTAATCAATACAAATTGTACTCAAATTGAAATCCCTTCATATGTCGCCCTTTCTCTCTTTTATACCCTCTTTCATAAATCAAAGAATGAGATCCTCTCATACCCTGTAATCATGTACTTTAGTTCTCACGAGTGAACTCTCTTGAGCTACTTCTACCCAACTACTCTAAAACCTAAGTGTTAGATGGAATTTCTAAACATTAGGATGCTAAACTTCATGTTGAACACTAAAGAGAACAACCCTAGCTGTGGAAAAAAAATCTAAGCTTAAAACACGTAGAGCACTAGAAAGAATATATCTGAATATTTGTACTTGGTCGACACACAAACTATTATCCATATTGAATCTATTTATAGAGCAGTAAACTATCTTCGCTGTGAGGAAGGAAAGATTAAGACCGAACTCCTAGTTTGGAAAGACTTTCCATTTTGAAATCAAAGAAAATTAAGTTAAAACATAAGAGTGCAGTGGGATAAAGTATAAGATCTTGATTGTTTTCATTTCCAAATTGAATTTTCTCACTTTTCACTATTCAAAACACCAAAAATAAATTTGTTTTACTTATTTGTAATTTTAATTTTCACATTTTCCAATCATATATCATCCATTCAAAGGTAAATTACATTTTGATACCAATATTTTGGATTCTAGAGCAATAGGAAAATTCCAATTGAACCCAGATGAAGTTCTGGCCATCTATCAGAGAAAAAAGAACGAACCGATCTTGTAGGGTTCCCAAGAAATTCTTGGATTTCTTCCGGAAGCAGATGATTAATCATCTCCTTTTCACATTCCGTGAATAGCCGAGATATTGAGGAATATCCAAAAAGGCATTTCGGACAATTAGTTAGAGCAGCGGGTGTTGTAGCAGAACTGATTGCTTCTCATAAATAGCCCACTTTTTTAAAATTAACAAAACAATACCCATTTTTTTTAAAAAAAATATAAATCTAACATTTAATCAATTTTACACCCCAAAAATCATAAGTAACTAATTTTATTTTAAGATTTCATAATTGGAGTATTTTGAATGAGGTTAGGGAAATTTAAATATTAAAATAATATTGGTCTCAAACAAACAACAAATGAGTCTAATGGAGTTTAGAAGAGGGATTTAAATAAACTCTTTTTCAAATTAAACTTAAGTGCGGATAAAATAGGACCCTAACTCGTCTTAATTAAAAGTAAGAGATCTCAACTCAAGTGAGTCTGACTGATCAGTCGAGTGTATTGAAGGCTCGACTGAATTTAGCACAGTTAAAAATTTATCGTAATTAAAGATAAGCGATGTAAGTAAAGCAATAACTAACAAGTAAGATTCATAGAAGTTCGAAACGAAACTTCTCCGTCCTCTCTACCTTTTTATGAAGGGTGAATTTTACTATGTAATTTCAAGTAATACAGATTGCAAATTACAAGAGTAGTTGACTGAACTAGATAGCGGTGTCTTCTCGGCGGCATGGTCACTTCAGCTGGGTTGACTTCTCACACTTGAAGTTTCCAGTAGTTGGTTATTAGCTCACGGTGTGTTGGAAAGTTAGGTGTGTTTTACGTCTTTTCTTGAAGGTTTTAAATTCTTTCAGATTATCAAGATATGAGGTTGTTTATCGACGAAGAAGCTCATTTTTAAGCAATGTTGATTCTTTCAGAGTATGGTTGTGGAGAGATTTGAACAGTGATTCTTTAAACTTGAAATTTTAGGCATGATTCTCCACACCTAGGATGAGAGTTTGATTCTTCTTTTATATAGGAATTAAAAAATATTACTGTTAGGGAAAGTGCAACTTTTTGTCCACGTGTCGAGTCTCATTAGATTGAGTGATTGTCCTGTTTGGTTTGACTTATGGTAGACACGGCTGATTTTGATACGGAAAGTCTTGATATTAGTCTGAGTTGGCTTATACTCAATTAAATCAGTCGAGTCTGGTTCGCTCGATGGTGCATCTGGATGCAATGCATACCCTCGCTGGATCTTCGACACGTGGATCTTTATTTTTTTAAACTTAGCCGATACCACTGTTTGGTAGTCAAATTAATTTACCCCAGTTAATTTACCCCCATAGTACAAAAGGTACGAAAAGGGTCAAAAAGTCAAAAAGTGTCCATTTTTCGAGTGAATCGAGGAACTGTCAAGTTTCCATCCATATCTATCAGTTTACCTGTATTTCAGCCGATACGTGAGTTAAATAAATCGGTGAAGATTTGTATATTTTGTTATGGAATGCTGAATCCTTCTATATGATCGGCCTTGATTAAATGTGTTTCATTTACAGCCCTTTTGGTTGCGAACTACTGCGATGGCATATGAAATCGTGAAAACCAAGGCGTTTGGGGGTTGTAATGATAAAAGCAAGGAATGAAGGCGTCGTTTGGGTTCATTTTCGAATTGGCTGGTTTTTGAAGTTGGAGAAGAGTCAAAAATAGGGGAGAAGGACTCTTGGACGCGTCGTCTCTGTGGTTGGGATGAATCGGCGTGGCGGTTGGTTGTTTTTCTGGTAAAGAAGTCGCTTTTTATTTTATAAATATTTGGGTTATTTATTGTTTTGATTGTGGATACATGTTTAAGTTTCTGTTGTCTCTTTTCGTTGATTTGAAGTTGTTTTTTTGAGACATTTGTTGGCTGTTTGTAGAGTGGGCGATAAGTTTGTTTGTGTAGAGAGTTGGTGTCCAATTCTTTCGCCTGTGAGCAGTTTGAATTTTTCCGGCAAATGTCTGGTCGGCAACGTGGCCTGGCGGGTCTTGGGCGAGGTAATCTTAGCCCCTTTTCTGTATATATGCTTAGTTGCTTTATTTATATTATTTTCTTAAAGTTTGATATGCTAGGCTTTCGTTAGTTAGAATTTTATGATGTTTAGTGGTAGGAAGATCGCTTGCGTTGGTTTTTGGAGTTGCATTTGTTTATTATGTGAACTGCAGTGGTAGAGAGTTGGGTTGTGGTGCCTTGTGTGGTTGACTTCTTTGTCCGAGTTGTTGTATGAAGCTATCTAGAGCGTCTTTTTATTTTTCTTTCGCACTGAGAAGGATCTATTTTGATTATTTTTTGTTGTTATATCTATGTGATGCATTGTAGGAGCCTTGGTCTCTGTTCGATGCCACCTGGAGTCGCTTAAGGACGTGAAGAAACAATTAGGGTGGGAGAACTTTGAGATGCTTAAAATGTCTTACTTTGGACATTTGTTCGATATTCCAGACATGCAGTTTCAAGGCCAACTTTACCATATACTTGTGCGCGATCACTTAATTACTGAGATGGGAAATAACCTCTGTTTTAATCTTAATGGTAGAGTTTATGAGCTCGGGCCCGTGGAGTATGCACTGATGACTGGCTTGAAGTTTAGCAGCATGTACGAGCCCCCTAACTTTTCTACCATTCACAGTTTCTTATTCACAAATAGGCGCAGCTTGAATTTTAGGGACATCTCCGCTGCCTTTGAAAAAGAGTGCAAGAAGACCGGCGGACGCTCCCTTCTGTCGTTAAAATTAGCTTTTCTATTTGTTCTTTATCTAGTTGTACTCCCACGAGATCGAAATGACAAGAATATTAAGATGCAATTCATTCACATTGTGGATGATCTACAGAAGTTTCAAGATTTTCCTTGGGGTCATGTCTCTTACGATTACCTTGTTGCAGCGACCCATTCCAGACATGCAGTGATTGATAATCTGATAAGGCATCGCAAGAGGATGGCTTATGATTCCCATGGGTTCGTTCTTGATTTGCAGACTTGGGCATACGAATTCATGCCTGATTTAGGAAGGGATTGTGCGCGTCTTGTAAAAAGCAATGTGAGCCGGTTTCCTAGGATTCTGCGGTGGAAGGTGGATGAGTACTATCCCCATGATCATTTACTTAGTTATTTTGCCGCCCAATTCGCTGATCATTTGGTAAGTCTTTGTTATGTAATTCTTACTCTCTCAATTGTAGCTATTGATCGAATGATGAGTTATTTATAGTGACAATGATTTGTCTGTTGATAGGGGATTGTGAGCCCATCGCGGCAGGAGTGGCAAAATCTCATGAGGTTGGGATTGCAGGAGAGACACTTGTCGCCGCCAAAAGAGTATTTGAAGCCTCTTCTTAAACGGAAAGGTGTTGAACCCTCATCTGCAAATGAAAGTAAGAAGGCCAAGGTTGGTGCAGATGTGCCTACAGACCAGCTACGTTCTGTTGGAGGCAAAGGAAAGGCAGTGCATGTCGACACTTCTGCCGAGTCTAAGTCTGAGGCGGCGAAGGAGCGAGTGAAGCACTCCCCAGTTGAAGAGACATTGAGTAATGTGAGTAGTATTTTTTGTTTTGTTGTTATTATGAAGATTAATAATGTGAATTCAATGTTTGTCTATGATCACAGATCACTCTGCATGAGATAGATGTACAAATTAAGGAATTGGGACGTAGATTTGATGTGATTGAGAGTTTGTTGCGGCGCTGCAACTGTTGGATGAAGAGGTTGGATTTGGTGGAGACTGTGATTGGAATGCAACAGTAGGGGCTGAATTTGAAACAGAGAAGAAAGGTGGTGATGAGAATGATGAGGATGTAAATGTTGACATGGGTTTTGTCGACCAACTGATCCAAGAAGTGTTTGCAGAGCATGACACAAAAGATGCCATTCGTGTAGGCAATTTTTATGATTTGGGAGAGGCAGTAACGATTGGAGAGATGGAGCCTGCAGGTGATATCCCGGAGGGTGAATTAGGGATGGTGGAGAAGGCTGAAAAGGCAAAAGCGTTTGAGACTAGTTCACCGCCCCCCAGAGCAGTGACCCGATCAAGCAAGAGGCTTCTCCACAGTGAGGTGAAGAAACTATACCAGAGGATTTTAATGGATGAAGATGAAGCTAATGAGGGCACTACTAAGGCAGCGAAAGTCATAAAGCAATCAGCGCGACTTTCAGCCACAAAATCCGTCGCATGCCAGCTTTTTGGAATAAAGAGTGGGAAGTATGATCTATCGGAGGGATCATACAAGCACATCCAGGCGAAACAATATGAGCTTTGGCAGACTACAGCCTCAAAAGTGTAGTCGTGAGTTTCTGCCTCCATTTTAATCCTTTTTATTTTCTGAGTTAACTGTTTACTTGCTAATTTGATTATGTTTTAAACCATAAATGATACTTGCAGGGAGCCTAAGACCCCTCTTCCGATCATCAGCAAACCGAGGGTGTCGGTGTCTTGGTTTGATGCTATATGGAAAAGGAGGTATTGGCTAGCTAATGAAGTAAGTGTCATTATATTATTTATGTACCAGTTCTGATAATTCATGGAGGATTTTTGTTGTACTTTTAAGCCCTTCATTTGTTAACAGCACATTGATGCATTGACGAACCTTCTCCTATTCAAATATAAGCGCTATAAGGGGAAATTCTTGAGTGGATGGGCTGCGATCGATGCATTGGGCACGGTAAGTCTTATGAATTGGGTTTAGGGTCCCCGAAGAGAAATTGCTTAACTTTGCTGAATATGTTGTAACTTTTGCAGGATTACCTCCGCAATGGAAAGTTTGAGGCCACAGCTAGTAATCTGCTTGAATACATCAGCGGACGGTGGCCCCATGAGGGAGGATTGCCTTGGGTAGAGGCAAGCCAAGTCATAGGGGTTGCTAATGTGAACAAGAGTCATCGGGTCTGTTACCGCTTTGATTTTGCGTCGCAATGTGTGACGATATTTGACTCCATGCGAGATGGTAATGGTTGGGTGATGATAGCTGATCAATTTGAGCACATGCTTCGTTACATTCCATGGCTCTGTAGTCATTTTGGGATATGGGAGTAGAAGAAAATGAGTGCGCCATTAAGAGAAGTGTGGGACCTCATCTGTAGTGAAGAAGCGCCGCAGCAGAAGAACACTTACGACTGTGAAATCATAGCCATCAAGTTCTTGGAGTGTTTAGCTTCTGACCAGCCCCTGAGCAGCATTGATCATCAAAGGTGCGGAATTTTCAGGCGCATCTATTGCGCCCAATTGTTTGAGTTGGGTAAGCAATTCCCAGCACCCCTGTGAAAAAGCATATGTCAGGCCTCTTTTGGAGCTTAACTTCAGTGTTGATCGTGCATGGTAGTAGTCTATATTTTGTTTTTTACATGCAAATCAAACACTATATTATTGGTCTGTAATTATAAATTTGTGACAATATCTGGATAGTACTAGTAGTAGTAGCAAGATTTAAAGTAGCTTCGTTGGGCCGTAGGAATCACAAATTTCATCTGGGCCCTAGTTTGTCGAGTTGGTTGAATGCAGCCCATTAAAGCCCATATAAATATGGACTCGATTTCCCAGCTTTTAGTGTTTGGGCTTAATTAGGAAAAAATATCGGCCCAATATCAAATTTACTTGATTATGTATGTGGGCTTGTTTTAAATACACATGCAGACTTGTTCTCATTAAATGATTTTTTGGCCCAACTTGAGATTTGTAATGGGCCAACCAATACTAACTGGACTAACTTCCTAATACAATAAACCTATTATGGAAAGAAATGAAAGCTGGCCCATTTCTGAGGCAAGTGGAGGCTATTAGGGTTTGGTAATGTTGATTTCACAACGCAAGCGCCTCTTCAATCAGCAGAGCATGAGCATGCAATTTACGGATGAAATTTGCTAAACGAATCGTGAAGGCAGATAGATACATACTTATTGATTAAACATGATTACATGATCAAAGTTGTTTTCCCAAGTAACGAGAATGTATATTCCCAAACTTTTTGAATATTGTAAATTGAAAATTTGCAGAGGTACAATATAGGCAACATAAATTCCAAAACATCAATGGATGGCCCAGCGCATCGATTAATTTAGCCTACACTGGAGATCTTGAGACACTAGCCTGAAAGATGAGGTAACCATCATGTCTAATACAGTGAATAGTTGAGCTAAATCATTGTAGCTGCAACTGCAGACCAAGATGTTTGGGGGTGAACGCGGTTTCCGTCTTGGATCTTGCGAAGTTCCTCAAATTGAACTCGCGAAGAGGCAATAGAGGACACCATTGACGGCTTTCTTGAGAACGTCGCCGGCGCGTCAAACCTCCCGGCGGATTCCTTGTCTAGCGGTGTTCAAGGGTTTATTCATGTCGAAGGATTTTTTCGAGGGGGGGGGGCAAAGGCTATGTTGAATCTTCAGTTATAGTTGCGTCACCCATTATTATTTAAAAAGATACAAGATATAATTGCAAGTTTTTATGATAACCATATGAAATGCTATGCTTAAGCATTTTTGTCAATGTTAAAATCAGGAATATCCTTCTGTCCACGTCGATCATATTATTTTCATTATCCCAACTGTCCAATGATGAATATTCTTGTCATTATATTGTTCGTTCATAGAAGCGCTTTATTCACTGTTTCAATAATGCAGAATACAAGATTTGGATAATAATGAAACTCAGACTTAAATTCACATCATCATGGGTCAAAGCTACTATGTAAGTCGTGTAATTATGCCTTACTTAAAATTGAGTTTTAAGTAAGTATTCCTCTACCATCATTAAGCTTAATTTTATGAAAAAGTAAAAGTGTTTTGTATTTAGTAACTGGTTTATTATTTGATCTTTTTCCAATGCGCCGTTGAAATTTAAATTAAGATGTCCAATTACTCTGAAGCTCAACCATATAGGTGTTTTTCTTTTAAAAAAATTATAATAATAATTATACTAGGAAACTGTAGTTTGGGTTTGATAATACACCTTGTGGCGATGTTTTTAAATCTGGACCGGATATCGAACCGGTCAATTTAGTAGGTCACTGGTTCAACCGGTTCAACCATTTTGAAAAAACCGGTTAACCCGGTATATGATATTTATATGTATATATATAAAATAAAATATAATAAAATTATAAAAACTACTATCATGATAAATATAGTACTTAAGTTTAAAAATACATCAAGTTTATTTCAATGCAAAGAAACACAATGTTTAATTTATCGATAGTTATTCCATAAGTTAAGTAGTCAAAAGGAAAATATTTTTATAAAAATATTATATTTAATATCAAATTATAAATTTTGAGAATATATGTAATTAAATGTCAAATAAAAAAATATTAATTACAATGAATACTACACAATAATAATTAAAAATATTGCTAATCATTATTTCACAAGCACTATTTTAGATTTTAGTGCTTCACTCTATTTATTTTAATTAAATGTTAAAAATTGATTTCAATTAAAATGTCAATTTGTAATTTCAATTAGGGCATATAAATATTTTTAATATTCTCATAATAACACAAATTGTGTTAGCGAAGTTGGTTGAGTACATTGTATAAAGGCATTTAATTTTCGAAGATCCTAGGTTCGAACCCTGAAGGTCACATTTGAGAGAATTAAATTTAGCCATAATTTATTAAAAAAAATGGACCAATTTTACCGTGTTTGACCGGTATTTTACCGGGGTTGACCAGTTAACAACGGATCAATGCATGAACCGTAATATATATATATATATATATATATATATATATATATAATCGGACTGGATAAATGGCCGGTTCGTGGTTAAGCCGATCGATCCGGCCAGTCCGGTCCGGTTTTCAGAACATTACCTTGTGGGTTAAATGAATGTTTGGTTTGCCATTACCTGTATGTTCAGTATGTCGGTTCATAGTGATGTCAATGGGGTTAACCCGTTCGGTTTCAGTCCTATTCAGTTGGGGCCTATTCCAGTGAAAATTTCACCGGGCTCAAACCCATTGGCACGACAACACCATCGGGCCCGTATGCTTTGTTGTCTTGTATACACAATATTGAGATTGCTATAGTAGCATTGCACGGTATCGATAATACTGATCATGTGGCAGTCATGGCTGACTGTGATGTTGTACTAATTGAAGATATCTTAACACTGTTCTAGTAGTATGGAAGGATTATAATTGTAATTTTGCATATTCATTCACAACGGGTCATCTCGTAGACTTCATTTCACGTACCGGGGCTGGGGTGAGGGCTAGTGATAATTTGGACTTGACAAGATGTCGGTGGATAAACCAATCATGAGATTTTGCAATATTATTTCATCTAACATTTTGATACTTCCATCTTTATCCATCTGCAGGGTGTACAGTAAGGGAAAGGGTTTAGATCTAAGAATAAGTGATAGGGTTTAGGGTGTAGGGTCTATTCGGTTAGGGTTTTAGCGTATACCACTTAGACTGCCATTTTCAGCACCCGGCCAACCAGCCTTTAACGCACTAGCCCGACTTATCCCAAAAAGTTAGAAAAGACATAAGTACATGGTTCGGACCTCGTTTCTATTATAAAAATCACTGAGGTAAAATTATTAATAATTTATAAACGGCCAGTACTTCGAGAAAAAAGAAGTGCAACACCCGCACTCAAGCGATATTAAAGCCAACTTCCAACCACATTGCTCAAAATCACTAACTCACAGAGAACCCAATAATGTGTTGTCAATAAGCAATTGATATAACCAAACAGGCCACCAAACCAATAACCTCACGCTTTTGCTTTATTTACATTGAGATTATTTGTATATAAAATGAAAAATTTACCCTTATGGTCAATGAGATTCAAACGAATTGAGTTTGCACAGTTGTAACTGAAGCCTAATATAGGCCAATAAAATAAGGCTAGTAGAGGTCCTAAATAACTAATTGAAAGATTTGCTACGCCTTCGGATAATTTTGTCTTGAAATTGAGGCAAATGGGCAAATAATCTCACTTCTAACGGGTGGAATTAGACTAGTGATTCCATTTGACAGATCTTCGTCCTTCGAGCGCAGCTATTGAATTCAGAATAAAAATGTATCAAACTCAATTCAAGAATTATGAAAGGGCTAGTAATATATGGAAGTAAAATTTAAGCTTTAGGATTTTGTAACCCTAAACAAATAATGTTTAACCAATTATTTTTCTTTGCTTAGAAGTGACGAAATATGTTTGGTCACTATTTGAAATGGTGTATATTTTTTATTTTTATTCTTATTTTATTATTAATATTTGCTTCTCTTTCAATTATATCCATTATTGCCCCATATACGTATATACTTAAATATATATATACTCTATATAGGTTATGCACATATATCTACACATGTGTTTCAACCTTCACACTAATCTGTATTAAACGTCATCTAGATGGCAAATCATGACAATAAGGTCACATTGATTGATTTAAACAACCGAGGATTACAATAGATGAACTAAATATAAAGTTACATATCATATAAAATTTAGATATAATGGATATATTAAATTCTAATTATAGAAGAAAAAAAAAAATACTACGAAAAAAGGAGAGGTATGATGGAGGCGTCAAAGGAAAGTAGGCTTAATTTAATTAAAACGATTCTTGATTTAAATAGGACTCGATTGATTTTATTAAAACGATTCTAGATTTTTTTGAGAATTTTTAAAAAAAAAATTGTCGTGGAATTATACAATATGGATTCTGGGAATGAAAGTCTATATATTCTCCAAAATCATTTATACTAAAGAAATTATGTATAATATACGTATAACGTTGATTATATTACAGTAGATTATAAATGTCTATTATTAATCACTTCAATATATACCATACTTATATATACTTCATTACAATTATGGTCCATTCTATGTTATATACATATTGATTTTATATCCCACCTATCATAAATTAGTTCATTTTTTCATGGTTTTAAATATTTAATTCAACTTAAGTTGTGGGGTGAATGTTTATAATCTAAGAACCCTAGGAGGGGCTTTTGGAAACTATAGGGTATTAATAATTTTCACCGAAAACAAATAAGAGAGCGGCAACCCAAAGTGCAGATGGCGCCTAGCTGCAGAAGTCCAAAAAAGAGGAAAATTCAAAATCAAAGCTTGCTGTGGAAGATTTGCACAGTAATTCCACTTTACTCTTTTTATCAAGACAGTAACATTCAAAAAAATCATTAATCCTTCTCCCTCTTCGAGTTACTCACTCTTTACCCTAAAATGGTTTCAAGCGAGCCGATGGTGACTCTCGTCAGAGATTCAACGACGGCGACTTCTTCGACTAACCCCTCTGGAAGGTTCGCTGCCCCACTCCTTTGCCATCATCAAGGGGTCGGAGAGACCTTCACATCTGGGACGGAGGAGAATCCATTCCGTCGATTCATCCATTGTCCGACAAGGAAGGTGTACATCTCTTTCTAAATCCCTTTTTAAATGGAATACGCTCAATCCTTTACGCATAGATCTTCAATTACTTCGCAAACCCTAATTTTCAGGTCTCCGGCTGTGATTACTTCCGATGGGTGGACGACGAGCTCACCCCCCATTACCTAGCTTCTGTACAGCGGCTGAAGCAGCAAAATGAAGACCTTGAAACGCAACTACAGTGCAAGGCCGAGTTGACAGAGGTGCTCTACGAAAGATTGAGATTGAAAGATGATGAGATGAAGATCATGAGGCGTGCAACCCCCCCTCGTCCAGTGACACCGTCCGCTGTCTCTAGGAAGCAGCTGTTGTTCACTATTTTATGTGCAGGTTTAATATCAGTATTTGTAGTATTTGTGATGTATGTTCTAAGTTGAACTTTATCTATTTTGCATTTGATCTTTATTAGTATGTGACTGTTTTGACTCCTATCCCCCAAATATGACTTTCTTAGCCATATTCGATGAATAAACCCTAACTTAATATGTAAATAAAAAATACCAGCTATGTCCACTAATGGTCCTGCTTGTCCGTTTGTCGTATACGTGAGTATATGATTGCAAATGTGCTTACCAGAACTGGAGAGCATGGTTTGTAACTATATGTTAGATTCAGTAACTTCTTAAAGCAGACTAGTTGTTGAATTATAAGTACTTTTGAAATGGCCATTAGAATACCCGCTTGGATTATTACAATTCAATTTCTCTATTGATCATCTGTGAACATGGCACATAGTTTTTTGTACTGTGGCTCGCCCTTGGCCCTGTATGTGTGTGTCAAAGGGGTCAACTGCACAAGGATTAATTAATATATAAGCGTGGCATAGAAATAATTATAAAGCAGTGAACTTGTGAATGTTGACTAACCGTAGCTAGTTCGGAGAAGGTTCTCTAGTCCATCGTGACCTCGTTTGCTTCCTCGTTCTAGTAGACATCATAGTGACCTTTTATAAATTGAAATGTGTTTTGTCTCTCAAAAAGACGCTCAACCTTGTCTGCATAGTAGGCTGCTGGTAGGGATACTCCGAACTCTGCATTAATAATTGGTGTAATTTGTTGGACGAACACAGGATTGCGCCAGTTAGGTGCAACCCTCCACCTTCCCTTTTCCTTCGCAGATATCGCCTCTTCAATGAATCTGTCCTCCATTGCCTTCGTCCAAATGCTGTCATAAAATTCTTGATTTGTAGACATCATATATGTGTTCTGCCTGTTATGTGTTTCAATTGTGTGATTGTATACTGCTTTCTGCATAGGATTTATATAGAATGAAAGAGCATCTCATACATACAAAAATTCAATAAGTAAAAGACAACATTTTCAGAAGGTTATGGGCCCTTCATTTATTTGTAATGGAAATGAGTTTATTTGTTGACCGAGAACAGGGTCTATGCCCGAGGGAAAGTTCAGCCCTTAAACATAAAAATAAATTAAGCCAATACAAACACAAAGTTCTTAAAGGCCACTTGCTAGTTGATGTCGAATACCCACGCGATGAAGATCCACGGGAGCGAGAGGGGCTTTTTTTCCTGTTCTTCTTCCTACGGGAAGATGAACTACATTGGTTGACGACTTCGCTCACACATTCACTTTGACTTGCAGCTGCATTCGGAGCATTCCATACCGATTGCGATTCTGATAAAACGATTACATCCCGAAATAAAACACGCAGTTGGTCCCAACAGGGCTCCCCCTTGGGCCTATACACAAGCAACTCCGGCCAAATCTGCATGTAAAAGTTGACAAAGTTAACAAATCCATAAGCGGGTAAATACAAAAAAATTCTTAATGTATACCCTTCCTATTTCAGTCCATGCTTCATCGGAGGCCTCAACGATATTACGATGAGAGTAGTAGAACACATCAGGCCATGAGATCAGGTAGTTGAATTGATGGAAATGGTCCTCCCATTCGGCCAGTTTCTCCAAATAAGCTGAAAATGAAAGATTCAACCCTGTCTCTAGATTGACCTCGTCTTTCACAAGGCGGAGACACTGCCTATTATTCTCTAGATCCCCAACGATCCAGTTCTGATTCCAATGCTCAAAGTCCAATTTCGAGATAATAGTGCTTTCAAGCTCCCCGAGTCCACACCCCTCGGAAAAAAACATCATCCTGCGAGATGGGATTGGGCCCAGCCATTATAATGAAACTTTGTTCTATTAATAACGACGCAATCAAATTATTTATAGCACCCAACAATCACTGTAATGTCACAAGTTGAATAGTCCCAAATTGTGTAGTCCAAATAAAAGAATTAACATCACTGAAAAATGAGTTGGGCTACAGTTCTTAGCCCGTGACCAAATCAGAGCCAAATGTGAGGCATTGAATCGTCAAATCTCCCTTCTATGTTCACCTGCAACAAATCACAAAAAAACAAACAAACATTGGTGAGGACCCCTTGCACATCTCTCTTAAGCAGCATGATGTCAAACACTCTCCATCATATCACCAACGCTCAGGATTACAACTCCAGCTCACCATTTTATTATCCATCTGCTGTTGAAAATCCATACTTGTTGTGGATAATAATTGCGACTGCTGGGAGTTAAACTCATACAATTAAGAACAGAATATAATCATCTTTCATTTGCATGCATACATTTCTACCTCATTGTAATAAATAAGTTTTGTAAATCATACGTCACAAAAAACCGGCCAATAACGATCAGGTGCGTTGAAAGATTTTTCCACCTCATTGCTTTTGAAGCTGACTGGACTCTCTTCTTTTGGTTTACGACCTGTCCCCATATTTGACAAAGCAGAATTTATATTAGCATACGGAAATTTACATCACATACTGATTGCACATATGAAACAACAAATCTCCTCTATTTCCTTTGAGCCTCGAATTCCTCCACTTGCGACGCATGGACTTCGTCCGAGTTTTGACAATGGACAGGTTCCTCATCTGCTTGGCGTCACCAGTACCATCACCTCCTGTCTTTTGTCTAGATTTGCTTTCAAGCTCATGATCCTTCAATAACTGGTGCCGCAGCTTCCACATACACTTGTGCACGCGTGACCGGCTGCCGGCATCACCCTTTGCTTCGTAGGCCATGTTATATGATAATCTCATAATGCTATTAACGAGCACTAGGCCGGACAGATTATCATCAACATTTTTCAACGGATTCTTGACATCGGGTATTATCCTTCGCTTGTAGTCTCGCGTCCACCTTCTAAGAATGTATCGTTCCGATATAACATCAACATTCATCAGATACAACACTTTAAATATATGCCGGCAAAATACTACCTTCAACTCCCACATACGACAACTGCAGGAAACTTCGTGGCTTCTCTTGTTGAAAGCAACAGACCTCGTAACATCAGACTGAGGACCTGAACTCAGTCCGAAAAAAAGGACTTCTGAAGCATAGTCTGGATGCTCAATTATTTTGATATTCATGGAATGATGAGCCTCATACTCAAATATTTTGAAGATATTGCGGGTGAATACCTTTGCAACATGTGTTAACAAGGGGTTGTCAAGGAGGAATTGCCCAGGCATACCTCGACAGAGTGCATCCTCTGCATTCTCACGCTCACGCCATTCATTCTGAACTTGACAATAACGAACAACAAACCCGTATAGTGTATTGCTTCTCTTACCTAAGTCCTTCAAAATTCTGTTCGTTACCTCACTCCTAAACGTAGCATGTATATCTGCTGAAAACCGGTCGTTGGTGAACACCGATGACCATCTGCTTCTCAAATTATATATGTTACTGAACCATCTATTATTCACTAGATCATACGTCTCAATTAGTTGCTTCCACACTTCCTCGAACTCATCTTTAGTCTCACAAACATTCATACAACAATTCCACAATTTCTTGAACTCAACATTACCATTTAACGACCCAAAATGTGCTGGGACATTCTGATTAATGTGCCATTGACACAAACGATGCGCCGCAGTTTCAAAGGTGTAGTCTACACCATTCATGAGTGCTTGACATTGATCGGAGAAGATCACTTCAGGCTCCTTTCCGTACATGGCCTCAAGGAATGCACCAAACAACCATTCAAATGTTTCAGTCGTCTCATCGGACAGAAAAGCTAAACCAAACATCACATTATGGAAATGATGATTAACACCAATAAAAGGTGCACATACCATGTTGTACTTATTGGTTTTGTATGTAGTGTCGAAAGACACTACATCACCGAAGTATTCGTAGTCAACAGCACAACGAGAGTCGTGGAAGAAGAAATTCAACAACTTCCCCCTCATCATCTTGTTGGACCTTCCAGTAGAAGAAAGGCTCCTTATTAGACTTCTCCATAAAAAATTGGAGCAACGCATTTGAATCTCCATTCTCTACATTCATCTCGGCCTTCTTGCGGCCAAGATGAATGTATGCATCCGTCCGCGTGAATCCAACATTCTGTCGACCTCCACTCTCTCGCTCCAAGAATTTACAGGCACGGGTCACAGGTATGCTAGCAGAGTGCAGAGCTTTCAAAATTGATTTTTTCGAGCGTCGTAGATGTCTTGCAGAGCGCAGTAAATAGCTTGGATCAGGATTCCAAAGTTCATGGTTGTGCACCTTCTCAAACACGGAAACACTCCACGGACCATCTCTTGGCCGCAACAAACGAAGCCTAGCTTTGCAGTTCGTTCTGGTAACCTGTTTCTTATAAACACCAAGACAACTATTTGATCTTTTATTATCCAGCTGACCTTCACAGCAGCAATTGAAAACTTTCATCCGCATTTTTGATGAATTATCAAAATATTTTTAACAACCTTTCCTCACACTAAACCCCTTACAACGTGCATACTCACAATACAGGACATAAGCCTCATCAATGTCCTCCATCAAGGAACCGGGCTCCAAACTTCGCTTGATGGCACGGAAAATTTCAGTTTCACCATCTAAACAATGCTCATCCGCATCCTCTGATTGAGGATCAGCCTCATCTCTTGAGGCTGACCCCTCAGGCTTGTCAAAACTATCATCAACGTATGGCGGCGACAGATTAAGGTCGAAACCCATAACAAATACAAATCTCACTGACTGCCAACAGGTTCAAGCTTTCATTCCATAAGTCAAGCACAGGGGAAACATTTCACCGGACATTGCAAACAACACAATACAATTAAATGATGCAGCAGCCACTGCAACTGCTGAAAAAATGAATTTCAACTACCAACTTCAATCAACAAGGTCGCAACAACAATTGTCGTCTCAAAATCACAAATCAATTTCTACAACTACTAACGCTTCTCACCAACAATAAAACCAATAATCAACTTATCAATCCAAACAAAAATGCCGGCTGTAATGATCTCACCAGTCACAGTTAATGAAAACTACTCAAAAGGGCCTACACATGCGAATGAAATTGCAACCACACGGAAGGACATATCTACACAAGGAAAAAAGATTTTGCACTAAACCCACAAAGATTCTCAAAAAGACATACCTTCTTCTCCAAGATTTTCACAACTTGCAATGACTAGGAAGAGCAATTCACAACTCCGGCGACTCAGAATCTTCAAAATGGAGACCAGATAAAAATCAACACATTTATAATTAAGCAACCATTTTCTTTTCTTTCGCAACAAAATAAAGTCCTTCAACAGTAGAAACCCAATGAAAACCATCAATTCAGATGGACGGAAGCGCAATCGGGGGCGCCGATTAGGGGATCGGAACCCTACCTCACCTTCCTTTAAGGCTTCAAGCTCCAGTCACACTTTATTCATTTTAATTAGCGGATCGGACACGATAATCTACTTACCCGATCAAATTTCAGTGAACAGTCGATTGTTGACCAAATTAACTTACAAAAAGTATACATTAAACCATGGTAGGGGAAAAAAAGGGTGATGCGTGGTGGGAATCCAGACACGGTATGCATTGCATCCGGTCGCAGCATCAAATTTACGGTCGAGTCTTGCTACTCCACTCATCTGCCGACTTGGTCTTTATTAATCATCTATTTGTTCTGTATATGAATGCATAACTCTAAGACCTCGTTTGATTGTCAAAGAATATGGCATTGAAAAGTAATCTGATTTCTTTTTTTAAAATTTACGTGTTTGGTTCAATTTTGAGAATTTTGGAAAATAATCAGAATCCTCAAAATAAGAAAACTAATACAACTTTCTCGGTTTCGGAATATGTAATTGGAGTAAGAATCTTGTGTTAGACCATTATTATTATTATTATTATTATTATTATTATTATTATTATTATTATTATTATTATTATTATTATTATTGTTATTATTATTATTGTATTTATGATTTTTCAACAAAAAAATTGAAAAATTTGAAAATATTTTTTTTTGTAGATTATTATTAGTTTTTTATTATAAAGTTTAGATTTGAAACAAAAAAATTAAGAAATTAAAAAAATAAAAATCCTATTAAAGTTCGATAATCATATATATATATATACATATATATATTGAAACTGGTGGTAGAGAAATGACAAACTCAAAACAACAAGTAACTCGACATTAGAATCAACAACAAAATTTAACATAAATAACAATTTATCTTTGAATGATGTCGGCTAAATATATATCTATATATATACATAATTATTAATTTATCTTTAGTTTTTTTAATTATTAATTATTATTATTTTTGAATTATGGGAGGAGAATTATGGTCAAACTCCGATCTCTCACCACAAAATGGATGAAGAATACCCCTAGACTACAAGTCTACAATATTATTAATTTATCTTAATAAACCTATTTGATTATTTTGAATAAAAAATACTAAAATGAGAATTTTGATAAATAATCTATAGCATTCATTTTCATTAGAATCACCTTCCTAGAAATCATATATTTAAACAACTTTACTTTCTTGCCAACCAAAGGAGCCCTGATATTATTCTAAGACATCTCCAATGCTGGATCAAAACACCAATTTGGTGAAGGATTTCACTCCAACCCTGCCCCAAATTGATGCAGCATCAAATCCTGCACCAAATTTGGGGCAGAATTTGGTGTTGATGGGTCCTACATCATTTAATGAATTATTTTATTATTTAAAATTATTTTTAAATAGATTATCCAATAAATTTAATTTAATTTATAAATTATCTATTCATTTAATTTAGATTATAAATCATCTCAATAAATTAATAAATAATATTTATTATTTTTAATAATATTTAATTTTTTAATATTAAATATAATTTTTTGAAAGTATACAATTAATAGGTGTTTAGCATTGGAGATGCCCTAACTAGATCTAGATGAATTAACTTAAATCTATTTATAGAATATTGCATTAATTTAAGTTGATTACTAAAGTATTTTTGCCATATCATCAAAACAAGTTTACTTGACTGAATTTCCTAACAAATACAATAAATTACATACGATTTTCGGACCATAAAATTAATCAAATGTTAGATTTATAATTTATTTTTAAAAAGTGGGTACTATTTTGTTAATTTTGAAAAATTTGGCTATTTTGAAAAATAACTCAAAATGAAAATATCAAAGTGAAATTTACCCTCTATTCAATCATATAAATATCATGACAGTGGAACCATCACTTAAATATTCATCAATCAACATAACCACAAAAATATTTATATTTTCATCTCAACTACAAATTCAAATTGAAAAAATAATCAAACAAATATTTTCATTTTCCAAAACTATAACTTTAAACATTAAATCATTCATCACAACAAAATCATTACGTTTTTTCAAAAACCAATACACCTCGTAAATTAAACTGGAAATACTGAAAATTGAAAATTGAAGTTAGAAATAAAATTAAACATCCCCTAAGTATTTGAAACAATATATATAGTAACTGCACTTCTGTAACAAGAAATAAGTGGGTTTATGATAAAGGGATTGGAGTTATAGGTTGACAAAATGTTTCACCAATTCATCATAGTTTTTAAAAGTGCGCAGTTAGAGATTTCAAGACATAAAAATGTTAGATCACCTACTAAGTTGATCAATATGGTTGATGAAATTAAATCAAGAAGATGTTAGAAGTTTGCTGTGAGTCTTGATCTCGTTTATCTTATTTATTGTGAATATACTCATGCAAGGGGATTTAGTGTTGAGAATGATATGGTCAAAGTTATTTTCTCGAAACTCGTGATATAAATTTTTAGGAGTTTGAATGTTCTTATGAAGGTTTTGTAATCAGAAGACGTATGGAAGAAAATATTGGGATTTATAATAAACCATTCATCCTGTAAATGTACCTCTGACATTATACTTTGCGAAGAAAATATTGAATACGAATTATGTTTGAAAGGAAATGAGACTAGCTAGGTATTTATAGTTGTCAAGGAGATTTAATATTCCATGTGCATGAATATGGACAAAGCATACAAGACAAATCTATTCTACTTTAAAACTCACCAGAAAAATAATGACATTACAAATTATTCTCTTTTAAAAGTCACAAATATAACAATCCATTCATATTTAAAGGTCACAAGAAAATAAAGACATGATAATGTTTCACTTTTTCACATAACATTAACTCCCAACTTTGAAAAATACGATAAATAATTTTCTTAATTCGAATATGCATAACTGACGTGACATAACATTAACTCTCAATTTTTCATTTTTCATCCAATCACGTATTTTGGGTTATTAATATGTCCATGCTCTAATCTTGACGGGAGGGGGGGGGGATAAATAGTTAAAAAAATGGAGATTAGAAATCACTAGCAAGCTTGCAAATCTGGTGCATGCATGGTGAGTTTTTGGACAATGCCTCCAAATATTTCCTGGGCATTTCTTGAAGGGGATCGTTGTATCACGACGTACAAAGAAAGAACTGCTTCAAGATACAACATTCGAAGTGTTGATGAACGTTGAGGCATGTCTGCTACATTAGGATTCATTTTGCTTGTTCTAGATGGAGATTAAAGTTAATCAAGTTATGATTGTCTCCATGGAGCATGGGGAAAATGACTTTCTTGGAATTTTAGAAGTTCATTGAAGAAAATTGTTAAGTTTTTCTGGTTCCAGATGTTATACATTATAGATATTTCACTTTTTTTCCAAAAAGAAAAAACAAAATTTGATCATTAGATTTGAAGCCTAAAGATAAAAGTTGAAGAAGCTCATTTGAAGTGAAATATTTATGCCCCCGGTCCCAAAAAAGCGAGTTAAATATGTACTCACTTGGGCTTTTTTTACTACTGAATCTCTTTTGTAAGGAAGAGATCTCGGGTTCAATCCAATAATTGTGAGAGATTTGATAATCTGATTAAGTATTAATTGTAGACAGGATATACTCACAAATATATTCAATAAATATCATACCGCAAAAACTCTTATACATCTTATGCATGGGCCGGCCCATCAGACGGCCCGACCCGCTTCGACCTGACCTGTACCCGCGACCCAGAATATAAATACATTCACTGACCCATTCCACCATTATTTCCCCATTTTGCGATTTCTGAACCCTAGCCGCCTCATCTCTCTCCTGCTCTCTCTCTCTCTCTCTCTCTCTCTCTCTCTCTCTTTCTAATTTTCCGATCAAATCCATACCCCATCGTCAATTAGCACTTCGTCACTGGCATTTGAAGCTTTTCTTCATGCTCCGGTATCACCCTTAGGATTTTTTTAAACCAATCATCCAGTCGTCCATATTTCTCTATCTCGATATAGTTTTAGGTTTTCCGATTGTATCTTCTCTTATGGCTGATTCATAAGTTCCCAATCGGAGATTCAATCTCCTCTCACTCCGCTTCTCTTCGTCTCTCGATCCGTCAGGTTTCAATTTGGTTTTGTCAGGTAATCTGTGATATGGATTTGTTATTTTTTTTCATTTTATTTGTGTTTTTTAATTTTTCCCGTGTATTTGCTGATTTGCCTTCATCTTCTTATTTATTTTGTTGAAATCGATTTTGGATTCTGTAAGAAATTAGTTGATAGGGTTTTGTCATGTCTTTTTCATTTATGTTGTGTATTGTGATTGAGATAGCCCATTAGAACTCAAGCAATCGAGAACTAGGTGAGTTCCGATGTTGTTCAATTTTGCCTATTTAGTTTGTACAGTTTTGATCAAAATTTGAGTTGACTTTGTATCTGAATTGTTTTCTATGTGATTTTTTTCTGTTTTGTGTATTCTTTCAATCCATGAGTACTACTGTAATTGAAAAGAAGTATCAAAATGGAGTTGATTTTGTATCTAAATTGTTTTTATGTATTTTTTTTCCGTTTTATGTATTCTTTCAATGTTCATATCTGTTAAATGTGAGAAATATGAATTTTTAGTTGTTTTGATTTCAGTTTATATGTGTGACACGCTATTTATTAACAAATAAATCGTATCACAAGTGCACAGTGTTATTGTAATATCTAGGTGAGCAAGAGTATCGCATCCCACAGAGACTGTATCTACTCGTTCTTATTCATAGGTACACAATTAATATCTAGACACAAAACAAACATATAGAAGAGAATAAAAATAACTAGCATAAAATAAAGATACAAAATAATAAAATACGAAAATAAACAAATAAATACGAAAATACTAGGCTTTAGGGAACATGGATTTACTATATCAATTAACCATATTTGTTGATTCTCTCAACCTGACTAATTATCTTCTCTTTAATCTATGAATGGTAGGGGATCACTAAACTGTTATCAGGCTATTGTTTTAAGGCATATACCATAACATAGATATAATGAGCATGCATTTCACTGCGATCGGTTCTTCACACATGTCATTACTCCTAATCAAGCACTCGAAGATCAATTAAACCCTATGTGATACGTATTCACTTGGTCGGTCCTTCCAAAAATATATAATCTGATTTCTATCTTTCCATCATTAATCATTCTCTGGTCATTACTTTAGATTAACGACTAACATGCATAATGGTGATCAATTATTCATACAAGATATAAAATAAATCATAGAAATCAAACCCCGAGAGATAGCAGGAAGAAAAGTAACCAAAGCATATATTAAAATTCATAGGTTTCAATCCCTAAAACCTAGCTACAAAATTAGTTAGACATAATAAAATAAATAAACAATGATAGAGTTTCAGTATTCATGACAGAAAAGAATAAGGGAACCGAAGAACAAGATGTAATCCAACAACTTTGTCTTCTCTGCAATGGTGCTTCATCTCTAACAACCTTGACGTCTCCTCTCAAATAGACGACAACTCTTTCTCAATTCTTCTCCTCTTATGCGTGTATTCCTTGTATTTTGGGCGTCTTTCCTCTCTCTCGTGTGTCTACAATGTCTGTCTCGGCATGTATCAAAATGGAGGTTTTTATATGTAGGTTAGAAACCCTGAATTGGAGTGAGAAAATCATATTTCCGTGGATCCGTAGCACATGGGTCGACCAAGCCAGCCGGGTCAACCCAAAACCCTATTTTTGCACAGGGTCGACCCAGAAAAGCTGAGCCAGGTCAACCCACCTCTTCAGAAATTGCACTGGGTCGGGTCGACCAAGCTCTCCTGGGTCGACCCACCCCTACTTCGAGTTAGGCTTCAGATTTATTTAGGTTTTGATAACTTAATCCGGTCCATTAGGCTTCTATTAAGCATTTAATTAAGCCCAAGAGCTTAATTAAACACCCCTTCAACTCTCCTTATTCACATTTGACATACTCGTATTTTAGTCCTAATCCGAGTATTATTTTGTATGTTTTTATCATGTTTTAGTATGTTTGATAATCGTTTAGGGTAATATTAGTTGGTTTTTAAAATAAGTGTTGCTAACACCATTAATTTAGAAAATGATGAGTGGTATTTTGGCACAATATTTTGAGGTTTAAATGAAGTGAATTGAAGAGTATTGCATGTGTTTTAACCCAAATTGTGCTCTTAACCTTCCTACTTGAGAGTTTTATTTCTTATTTGAGTTTTGCAGAAAATTGTGGATGAATAAATGAATTTTTGAGTGATTCAATGATATGGGAAGATAGAGGATCGAATTGGGAGCACGGTGTAAGTTGAATCACCTCAATCGGACAAGAAACAAGAGAGAATGAAGCAAAACCGTGAAAGGTATCGGGGCAGGGCTGTAGGCGCGACCCGAGCCAGCCCAGCACCGCAACCGTCGCTCCGTGTCCGCGGCTGATTTTCCACCACCTGCAACGCGACCCGAGCCAGCATCCTCCGTCCAGATCACGCCTCCCAGCCCCGACACGAAGCCGCAGGGCGCGACCGGCCCCGTGTCGCGCCCCTGTGTCACATTTTCAGGATTTTTGGTTTTTCCTTTATTTTTCACCCTATCTTCCCACACCTTGTATTTATAGATACCTTAGCTCAAAAATAAGGGATCCAACTTCATATTTTTCCATTTTTAGAGAGAGAAAGAGTGTGTAGCTTTGGAACTTTGGGATCTTGAAGAACAAGAGCTATTTTGGAGATTTTAATACAAGTTTCCGGGTTTCTTCTTACCTTGATCTATGCTTCTATTTTGTGTTGTTTTGTTTGTTATTTTGAGTATGAATAGCTAAATTTCTTGGTATCTAGGGTGTTGTGATTTGATGATGGGTTTGTGAATTAAACATGGGTTATTATTTAATCTTCCTCTTCTTTCTCATAAATCATGATTTGATTGCTTCTATTCTTTGATTGGCCATCTTAGGATAGAATTTGGTGTAGAATTGGGTTCGAGAGAATCAATTGTGCATGGGTAAATGATTTATGGTTTCAATTTTGCATTAGATCGAGAGATTAATGTTTAATTGATGTTTATTGATTGATTGTGTTTGATTAGATTAAATTGTAATTTAGCCCTAGAGATAGGGGAATTGAGTTTAATTGAAAGGTTTTAGTTGCTCGAGAGAGGGCTTCGACTAAATTTGGTATCAATTGTTGTTTGGGGAGATTATGCATAAATCCATTGTTTAATGAACAAGTTTTCACTAATGAACAATGCCCTAGAGCCATTTTCTCTTAAGTGATTTTTTTAATTTAATTTTTATTCTCTTTTATTCCTCTTGTGTTGCTATCTTTGTTTGTTATTGCAAACCTTGTTTCTTATTTTTCTAGTTAATTCCCCAACCAAATTCTGAATGGTTTGACTAGTGAAAATGTTCGATGTTATGGTACTTGTAGGCTCAAAAATGCATTTAATTTTCCGTGTTCGACCCGGTCTCCTATGCTCCGTATGTTCACTTGCATAATTGAGAGTTGGTTAATTAAAGCTTGTGTTGATTAAATCGTTGTGAAAGAAAAATCTCATCAACATTTACTAATTTTGCTCTAAATATGCAATGAAATCACAACAATTACTGCAAAACTAGCAAACACATAAAAAACTCCAAATGATAATAAAATGAGCACATAAGTTATATAAAATACACAACTTCACATAATAAAGTACATCAATTCATATCCAAAAATTGTGTAAAATACACAGCTGTCAATGTGTCATACCATTTATTATGTTAAGTATCAGTTAACATGATAATGAGTACCACTCAATGTAGAAACAAGTATCAGATTTCGAAGTGCTATGTTTATATGTCTTAAAGGTTCAGTTAGTTTTCATATTTAGTTTTGGTATTGTTTTTTATTTTTGTATTAATTGAATGTCCGAAGATGATCATTTTCGTGTTTGATTGAAAATTATATGAGTCATGTTAAGTATTCTGTTATTAATGATTTTTTATTTTGATTTTTTTTGCAATCATAAATGATGTTTCTACATGTGTTTTAGTGATTTATATGCTAGGAAATATATTGAATATGAATATCTCTTTATGTGTACCAGTTGAATTGAAAATAAGTATCAAACTGATGTTGATTTTTGTATCTGATTTGGGTTTTATGTGATTTTTTATGTTCTCTATTTTTATTACTTGTCCAGTGATGTTGATTTGACTACTTAATTTGAAAGTTTATATAAGTAATATGAATTATTATGTTAAGTATCATTTAGCATGCTTATGAGTACCAATTGAAGTAGAAACGGGTATCACATTGTTTTTAATATTTGCATGTTATATGTTGTTTTACATGGTATGCTTATCTGTTTAGGATTCAATCTATCTTGTTTTGCCTCTGTCATGGTTTGACTTGTGTATATTTGTATATGGAATATCAATGTTAATTCTGATTAGTATCAGATGTGATCAGAATTTTAGGTCATATTTTGTTTTGTGTTTGTATATGTGTGCGCATTTTCACTTGTTCCTATTCGGTATCACATTGGAAACTCAATGGTAGCGCACTATGCTGCTTTCATGTGATGTGTCACATGTAAAGGTTTGATTTTATGTCCCGACTTAGGAAAGCAACATAAATATGCGCTACCATTGAGTTTCCAAAATCAATGATAGTATTCCAAAATCATAAAATTTCAACATAATAAATTCTCATCAATATTTTGTTCCAATACAACTCTTAAAATATTCCAAAATAAATTTTAAAAAAAATCTCCAATCCAAGTATCTGCAAAGGAAATCAAAGATGTGTGTCAGATACATAGAAAATGTATCATTCATTTAGCATAAAAGTATTACTTATATTGAAGACAGGTATCAGCCTGATATCCATCTAAAACAAACGAGGGTTGGGAGTTTTGGAGCCAAACTCATTCAACTAAGTTGAGTTTACTGCATTATTGCCCTTCTTCTTTATGCATTTCTCAAGTTGTCCCTTAATTCTTTTTTTTCCTTTTCTTGATTATTGCTTTTGCAGGATCGAGTACGCTTACGGATAATGTGGAGACATCCGCGTCCTTGATCAAAAAATCTTGAGTTGCAACTTCCTTCTTGAGATTGTAGAGTTTTCCGTCAATCTTTAGCAGACATCAACATTAGAAAGGTGATCAAGTAAAACAAAATCAATAGTTCACCATAATTTTGAAACTTGTTACCTGCTTCCTAAGATCAATCAACTGCGTACCCGAATTCTTAAACAAAGATAACAGAGCATCTACTTCAGGAAATAATGGGCTTGATATTACTTGCGAGAGTTTTCTAGCTTCAGAATGAGTTCGCGCACATGACCATCTGGCACAACATCATTAACACCAAATCCTTCAGATGCATCTGTTTCTTCTTCTAAACAAGAAGACAAGATTTGATAAACTAACTTCCCAAACAGTGCATCGAATGAAAAATCACCCTACATTATGCAGACAGGCACACAACAGAGCAGCAGAATTAGCACAAGTATAATCCACTCAGAAGTGCTCAGGTCAGTATACTCAAAACACACACTAGAGGCCTTACCTTAAACTCATCAAGGTTTAAAATTATCGGATAAGAGTCCATTCTTGTATCATCTTTAGTCTCTTTCATCTAAGACAAGACCAATATATGAGAAACATCAAGTATGGCTTGGGCATCACCGACTAATAAGCAAAATCAAAATTGATTAATCAAGTCAAGAAGGTTGTAAATATATGACCAATAATTAGCTGAAGGTAGTAGATGAAGCACTATTATTGTAATGACCCAAATCTTTTTAAAATTGATCGTTACCTTTTTATAAAATGTGGTTAGAAAATATTATTTATTAGTGCTTGTTAATTTAAATATTTTATTACGTTCCTATAAGTCGAGCATACATTATTATTTTTCATTACCTATTATTGGCTGATGAGCTACATATGTCGCGATATATTAGACGTGGGCTACCCATATTATAATTTGTTATAATTGTATAACTTGGATAAATGTGTTCACCGCTAAGTCAATAGTACTCACCCCAAAGTTATTACATTTTGCAGGTTGATGATTTACTCAGGCGATGTATGTAGTCACGTGTGACATTTTTCAGGTTGATGATTTAGCTTCCGTGGTATTAAAGTTGAATATTTTATATTTTAATAAAAGTGACGTCCCTTCTTTGTTATTGTTATTATTTTATTTTATGAAAATTAGGGCGTGACAATTATTATTGGCCAAAGGTATTAGATATTGTACTAAAAGAATTGGCTGACAAGAAGGATATCAACTCAGCATTACAATAATTACACACCTTATATTTCTTAAATAGACATTTCGTAAAACTGTTTTGTCTCATAAATCACTAAAAATGGAAGTAAAACGAACATAAAAAATCAAAAGCAACTAAATTTTCACTTTCCACTCTTTAACTTCTTTTCATTTTTACTTAATGACAAACGATGAATTCATCTGCACTAACACAATACAATTACACTTCACAAATTTTACAACTTATAACCGCTAGACCAATTTCCTAGGAACTGAAAAAACCAAATAGAAACTCAAAAACTATCTGAAGAACTATTGAATTAAATTTGAGCGAATTGATTCGATTTTAAACAAGAATCCCTCATCCCAATCATGACATCCAGAACTACTTGTAATAACAAATTAAACATTCCAAACTCAAATAATCTTGCCATATACATCAGAAAGTCCTCTTCAAAATAGAAATCACACAAAACTACCGAGCCGCAGTCAAAGCGAGAAAACATCAAATAGAAACCAAAATTCAAAATCCAACTAAAAACTTACCTGGACAGTCGATGACGATGGATATGGAACGGTGTAACTTCACAACAAGGGAGAGAAAGGCTACCAAATTAAAAAAAAAAATTTATTGCAAACATAAAAATCACAAAATTTGTGGAACGCAGTTTTGCATGGGTATGTTAAGGTGCATATGATGCTCTACGATAGTGCAAATCTAAATCAAATGACAAAGAATTATGGAGAAAGAAACAATTAAAAAGATTCGACTGAATTCTAGAAACTCACCTTGAAACATATTGAACTAGAGAAAAGAAAATAAAATCAGATTTCTTCAATGTATGTTTGCCAAATCGTCAAAGATGATGTCGCCATTTCATCATCGATCAGTGATCGCGAGCTTCGGTGCAGCACTGATGGTGCCAGTGTTGGCGATGGTGTTGATATTATGCTCTCTTCTTTTCTCTTGCATGCTTTTGCATGCATACAGACGCATGATTGGCATCCATTTGCTCATGCATGTTCGCTAATTAGTATGATCATATGTGCAGCATATCATGAGAGAACACTGTCATGTCAGCGATCTTATTTTCCATATAGCTCGGTGTAGCAGCAGCCGTCAATCTAAGTCGGTGCATGAAGGTTCAATAAGCACCGTTGATTAGCTAAAGTTGTAGATATTTTCTGTTGTATGATAGAATGTGAGCTGTGCTCCATTCCATATATATAAGTGAAAACACTTGAGTTATAATTGAATCTGAGAGAGATATTTTGTAGAATTCTTCCTTAATAAAAATCCTTTGCGTTATTCACACAAATTATACATATATTCCTAGATTTTAACAAGGTATCAAGAGCCACATCTTAGATTAGATTTACCGATTAGATCACTGATTGATTTGAAATTGATTTAGTTGAGATCAGATATTTGCAAAATGACGAAGCAGAATTGTCGGGTGCCATGGCCTCAAATGGTGATTGATGAAGTAGGATCACATATTGCAGCCACATCAACTGGAATAGGGGAACAAAGTAAAGGCAGCAACAGATCTGCAGCAAATGCTAGGCCAGAATACATGAGCGATCAGAATGCTCAGAGAGATGATTGTAGAGCTATTGCTACTTACAAAGATCAAATCTTGTAGCGCCCCGATCCCGAAGATCGTGAAAATGGACGCCATGGGGGTGGGAATTAAGAAGCGGGAAAGAAATGGGGTAATTAAATTAATTACGGGGTGTTAATCCAAAATTATTAATGTTTGGAATAAAATTTAACAACCGAGTATGCCAAAGATAGGTTATGCCTTCCGGAAAATTAGACAGCATAACCTCTGTAACTAGAGCGAATCCCCGTTTATGACGGCTTATAAGAGAAGAATGGAAGCTGTAACAATTCAATAAGCCCTTTCATAGGCCAAACGGAAACAAATAACCAGATACCAACAATCAATAGACCCATTCATAGGTCGACAAAAGAAACAGACACCAATATGCTGAACAAATGAAGCCCTTCCATAGGCCAAAATGAATGATCAAATAGGCATAACGAAAGACGGGCTTCCTCCCCTTGAAATAATTATATAGCTAAGCATATGATACATGTTAACTAGGAAGTCAACAAGTGTTCAGAATCAGAGAAGCAGAATCATATCAACAAAATACCAAGATCAGAGTTCTTAGCATTTAGCAAAAGAATACCATAAGTGCGAAAGCTCAATTCTTAACAGAATACTAACAAAAAGGGACAACGGAAAAATATGTAAATCATAATAGCCCATATCTCAGCCTCGTCATCTCCACGCTTCAGCCTACTGACCTAAAAATGTTTGAAAAGATTTGGGCTGAGTACTAATGCACTCAGTGGGCAAGTTCTCACAATTTAAGTTATGCAAATCATTTTGTAAAAGTAATCTATCTGTGTCCATGCAGGTAGTGAATCTTAGGAGGTTTAAAAATTGGAAGCAACCTAAGTTCACCAAAATATTTTATCGTGAAGTGCTTAAGAGTATAACCCGTCACTGTCCGCAACTCGAACTACATCACCAGTGCATAACGTTGAGTATAGCCATAGTATACCCAAAGAGTATAACCAATAAGTGTTTCATTTTAGTCTCACCGACAAGGAGTAGAGCAGGACAAATAATGCATGCATACTGTAGCTACTCACATTGACAGAGTGCTGGTTTATGAGACTCCGACAACATATAAATATTTAACACAGATAGTCACATATGCAATTTTATCAAAGTAGAGCTTAATAACTCGAAAGATACAATTTGCAAAGATAGTATAGTATAACCCACCTTTCTCGGGATTCTGAAAAGCTAACTCCTGAAGAATCAACCCTGATACTCTTTCTCTAGCTCAACTGGTACTACTGAAGGTAAACTTTAACTTAGGATAAACGCTATATTTCTGGAAATTAATCTACTATAAGCGGAGCTATAATTAATTCTATTCTATTCTAAAATAGATTGCGCGACTCAAGAGACCTCGAATAATTTCGATGAAGAAGGAAATAAATTCCAAAACGTTATTCTTGTTTTACTGGGATCAACTGATTTGACAGAGGTCTCTTTCCAAAACTTGTCATTTATCCAAAGTTTACCAGATCTACGCCACGGTACTTTTTAACCGCTCGAAAATTACGAAAATATTCAGGGATGATACTATACATGCCAAGAGTAAAGAATGAGAATTTTAGAATTTTTTGATAACACATGCTCCCGGTATAAAAATAACTGTCTACTTTAAATAATTGAAATTATTCAAAACTCACAACGAGATCGCAAAACTTGGCAGGCTTATAGGAAATAATTTTTTAGGTAACTTTTGAGAAGAAACTTTTTCGATTTGACGACCCGAAATGGGTGAAACGGGGCAAAAATGTGAACAGTTTGGCGCTGGTTACTATTCAAGTTTTCCGGTATTTTGGCCGGTTTCCAGCCACTGGATGGAAAATTGTTCAACATACGAAACGTAGAACACATTGAAATACACGACATATTGAAATTTCAGCTTAAAAGGATGAGAAATTGACCGAGACGAAGTCGCGCAACGTGGCTGCTATTTTGGTCCCTTTTCCGGCGATGGAGGTGGCTCCGGCGACTTTCCGGCTACTGTAATGGCGGCGTCGGGGCGGTGGTAGTTCTGCGTGAAGCTCCAGCTCCAGCAACACTTCCACGGGCTCTCTCTATCTATCCATCATATATGTGTATATATATAATCCCATATATATATATATATATAGTTACATACATAATTGCATATGTATATATATATATATATAATTATATAGACTTGTTTGGATTGAAAAGGTTTGGAGCAGCTCATATCTATCTCTCGCCCATTTGCTGTCTCTTTCTAAATGAAAATGTTGGGGATTGGAGATAAGGATCAATGGGGCGGTTATGAAGATATTTTAATTAGGATTTTTGAATATAATATTTCGGATATAAAATACTGATAAAATGATTTTCGGATTCGATTAAAAGTTACTTTATTCAATGGCGAGATTCAAATGACTTCCAATACAAAATTCAAAAATACTAGCAGACTTGTTGGCTCAAGTTCTATTAAACTAACCCATCGAGGAAAAAAGAGGAAGTTGACTGAAAGAAAGTGAAGAAAGATTTCTTTTTCAAAAATAGAATTACTATTCATCATACGCGATATATAAAATTCCCGAATGTTCGATTGACCTCTGATTGAAAATCCGAGAATGCCACCGGATTCCTTGAGCGATTTTCTATAGGGACTGCTTGGCGAAATAAGACTCGAGTCAACGCACAAGGTTTCATGAATTTCTGAAAATCACGTCTTTACGTAAAAACACTATTCACAAATTTTCAACTTCAGGACTCTTGTAGATGTTAGATTAAAATTCCAGAAAATACCGGCAGCTTCCTTTGGATCGTTACGTTTCAGAAAAAAAAAAAACAAGGTTCACTATCTTCCGGTGTCAAACGCAAAATCTCAGGAAGATGATTTCTGAATAATGTCATCTAACGTCGTGACTTATATTTGTTTAACTGCTATAAAGCCCTAGTCTCTTCAATTAATATCTCAATGGAAATTAAGCTCTAAATAAAATACTGAAGATACGGGGCGTTACAAAATCAATGACGTGCTATATGTGCATCCTACAGATCATCCTGGTATGAATTTAACCACTGATTTACTTACTGGCAAGAACTTTCGTAGTTGGTCGAGATCTATTAGAAGAGGATTAGCTGCGAAGAACAAACTAGATTTCATAGATGGATCTATGTTGCAGCCACATGAGAATTCCTTAGATCATAAATAATGGCTTCGTGTCAATTATCTTGTTTTTTCGTGGATTGTGAATTCTATAACTAAGGAACTTCGTCGGGGGTTTCAACAATTAGAAACCTCGAAGGATCTATGGGAAGAACTCCAGAAAAGATTTGGAACACTACTAAAAAAAGCACATACATAACGGTGATTAACCGTTATGTATGCCATTTTCAGACCGTTATATATAGTGGTGTTATGTATTCTACCTAGAATAGATGACGGTTAAAAACCGTTATGTATACTACTTTAGATAACGGTTTTTAACCGTTACAAAACCTTCATAAAGCGTTATGTATTCTTGACATAGATAACACTTTTTTTGTAAAACCGTTACGTATTCTTCAATTAGATAACGCTTTGATATAAAACCGTTATGTATTCTCTCATTTAGATAACGCTTTGATATTGAACCGTTACGTATTCTCTCATTTAGATAACGCTTTTGTATTGAACCGTTACGTATTCTCACATTTAGATAACACTTTTGTATAGAACCGTTATGTATTCTCATATTTAGATAACGCTTTTATATAGAACCGTTACATATTCTCTTATTTAGATAACACTTTTGTATAGAACCGTTACGTATTCTCATATTTAGATAACGCTTTCTTATTGAACCGTTACGTATAGTACTGTTGGGAAGAATTTATTAATTAAAAATAAAAATGAATTTTTAAATTTCAAATAATCTAAATATTATTTCAAACTCAACACTAAAATGTAAAGTCATTATAATAACAAGACATTATCCAAGTATCAATATTAAAATGCAAAAGGAAATTCAACACTAGTTCAATACATAATAAGAAGAATTCATCCAAGTATCAATATTTAAATTAAAAAAAAAAAAAGAAATAACCATAATGTTCTTTGGTGCGGAAGTAATGAACGAGCTGAAATTCTCGAGTTTCTCCACAAATTCAACATTTTAAAACATTCCTGCAACATATATAAAAAATAACATTGCATAAATCAACAAATGATAGCAACATACACCAGGTAAATACAAAAAAAAAGTAAAATATTTTGGAAATCCTCCAAAATATTCAATTTATGCAGCCAATCATGCTAATTCAGCAAACTCATTTTTATCAAATGTCAAAATCATTCAGCTTTTCTCATTTGGTCACCCTCTTTTTTCTACAAGAAAAGTAAAATATTACGTGTAACAACGTATGAAAGTAATGGAAACATGAAAGTTGCAGAACAAGATTTTGATAATTACAAGTTACTATGATTTGATAAATAAAAAATAATAATTCAGTAATGAAGCAAACATGGCAAAAATCGGGTAACTTTTGCAAAGTAAAAGCCAGTAGCCTACCCAACTATATAGAACTATTACTGAGCATTGAAATCAATGATCCCAGTGAAGTACCTTGGTTATTTCAATACTGTTTGTAAAATCAATTTCTTTAGGATCAATCTCATATTCTGGCACCTGACCAGAATTTTGTACTTGCATGGGGGCCATCTAACCCAAAACACCACATACAATTAAGATCAAATTGAGTAGAAGGAAAGAAAACGTCTCTAATACTAACTATTTCACATAATAAAAGTATGTGATTCACAAAACAAATGAACTCACCAATCTCTTTGCACCATGTTTCTCCAAAACTTTGAAAATGAGATTGCTGAATTAGCATGATTTGCTGCAGAATTAGCGTTACAATTTCTTTTAGAAAGTTCAAGGTATTCACTCAACACATAACCCATACTAGTTTTGCTAGCAGCATATAGAGGCCTAGGCAGAGATGGTAATTTATGACAACTGACAAACAAAAACAATATACCCAACTGCTAGCAGAGTTGAGCACAAAACCAGGCAGATGCAGAAAGATATAACAATTAGATCCATCATGCCAGGTTTATATCTTCCTGAATCTGCTTGGCATGTTCCCTTAGCAAAACTGATTACACGTACCTTATCCAAGTATGAATCGAGACATGGTATTCGCCTCTGGGACATTATAAGCTGAGAAAACACAATATAAGCATTTAGATTCTATGACCTAAAGAAATGCAGAATAAAAATGGACTTTAGAGAAGCATAGTTATGGATACGCTTGATTTTTAAGGATAAAACTAGTGAACCAAAGCAGATGTCATGCTTCACATGAAGCACTAGTAACTCACGGCCACAAATAGATCCACTACATTTAAGACCATTTATTGGTTCCAAGATATATGCTACAGGAAGAAGAAATAGAAAAAAGAGACTGAGAGGAGTTATGGTAACACTCCTCTTAATAGAAATTTATGGGAGTACTGGCAACTCAATCAAAGAAAAAGAGCTGGCTTGTTGCCAAGCATTTACCATTAACAATATGACCTTGATCCGTCATTACATGCAAGTAGCCACCATAGGAAGGAAAATAAATCAAATTCACTATAATATTTATCAGTTGCAGGAAAGCAAAAGATTCTGGTAAATAAAAATGAAACTAGAATCCATGAAGTCAAAGGAATCATAGTGAGGACGAAGGAGATGACACCATTAAGGTTATGCAGCAGAACTTGAAGACAAAACTCAAACAAGAAGATCCAATCACTCTATCATGTTACCTGGTGCTGGTATATAATACGAATCATGAGAGCATCAAACCAATCGCATCAAAGCAATTAGGGAGAATTGTATTCAGGTGTTTGTCAATTACTGAGAAAGGACCTGACAGTTTAGCAAATGAAGTGTTTCAATATCTTTATCTAATATCATTAGAATAAAATCACGTGCCTATGATACTAATTTCTCAGCCAAGGCAAAATATTTATTATTATCACACAATATGTAATCTATCAGAATGTATTGGACAATGGTTAATTACTAGGTAAACTTAAGCCTAAAAACAACAGAAAATCTAATGAGAAAATGATATCTCAACCTTTCGATAAATCAGCATAACAATAGAAAATCTAATGATAGTTGCCGGCCAATATACTCAAAAACAGAACATCTAATTTGTAGTGCTATTCCTCTCTTCATGAATTATTTATTCCAGAAGCTCCATTTTTTAGTAATAAGATCAGAACATAGTCAAGTTTCATGAGACACTTCAGACAATTGAATCACAATCAGGATTAAAGTGTACACATCACATGTTACAAGTGAGAATTCAAGAGGGATGCAATGACTCCTCTGATTTTGTTCATCCAGTCAATCCTACCAGCTTCAGTTTTAGCCTATCCAGACCAACACAGAAAGATTGAAATAAGTAGCCTACTAAATGTAAAAGAAACAAAAAGCATTATATCGCTCAAAATTATCAAAGATGGCTGTAGTATAAAACAAAGGCTGAAAAGAAGCGAACAAAAAAAATGACATACCCCCGAAGTAGGCTGTGCGCGGAGCTCGACTGCAGCCGCCACCACCCTGACTGCATTTTATCTCTCTCTCCCTCTTTTCTTCACCACCTCCAAATCACTCTTCCTCAATCTCAGAGTGTTAAATAGCACCTTCTACTAACCTTTTTACGAACCCCTTCCACCACTCTTCAAATACATTAGCGATCTTTGACAGCAAAATTTGAGTCGGACTTTTGTTCGATGGGAAACAAATTAGAAACGGAGAATGGATTCTTGGTATGGAAAACAGAGGAGTATGAAAGCAAAAACCTGAAGTTTCTCGGTGATAGACTATCTCTCCTTGTCGCCGTCTCGAGTGGGAGACACGTCGTCGTCTTTCTTGGGCAAATCTGTAGACGCACTTCGTTGAAGACATCATCGGAGATAATCGCCATTGGAGAGAGGTGCGGGATGAGATCTAGGGTTGTGAGAGGATGAGGATGAGAGGTGGCGAGGTTGAAATTTTCTGAGTTTGAGAACATTTTTAAAATTATATTTCAACTTTTTAATTTTGAACACTTTGATATAATTTGAGTGTACTATATTAATTTTTTTTTAATTTTTTTTTGGAATAAAATAAATATTTATATATAACGGTTTCTCATAAACCGTAATATATTCCATGTTGCATCCATATATAACGCTTCTTAATAAACCGTTACAAAATAAAAAGACCATACTTAACGGTAACAAACCATTATTAAAAAAACACGCACATACGTAACGATCTCACAAAAAACCGTTATCTATAGTCTCCGTCCGACACGCACATAGATAACGGTACTGAAAATACCGTTATCTATACTGCACACATACATAATGGTTTAATTGTAACCGTTACATATATGAGTGTTCACATGCACATACGTAACGGTTTTTAAAAAAACCGTTATATATACATAGTTCGTAACGGTTTTATGTTAAAACCGTTATGTATTCAGTGTTATGTATCTGCGTTTTTTTAGTAGTGGAAGGACGAACGGTCCTCATATTTATAAATTGCGATGGAAAATAGCAACGTATTCAGTCGATGTTGCTTTACTATAACAATTTGCAAGCCTTGTGGGATAAGATACATCTTCTTGTGCCTTGTTAGATGTATACATGTGGTGCGACAGAGGCCAATAAGCACAATGAAGAAGGAGAACGGTTAATGCAATTCCTGATGGGGTTGGATGATAGTTATGATGTTATTAGAAATCAAATTCTTATACTAGAGCCTTTACTATCGGTCAGTCAAGCTTACTTCATGATCCTACAAGTCGAGGAGCAGAAAGATGTGTCTTCTCATTTTCCACAAGATAGTGAACACAATTCTTTGTTTACTAATCCTAGAAGTTTTGGCAACACAAATGAAGGATATAGGAGAAGGTTGACTAGAGAAGAAAAACAGAAATTGAAATGTTCTCATTGTGGAGGTAATGGGCATGAAAAGGCAGAATGCTTTGAGTTAGTAGGAATTCTGGATTGGTATAAGAGGTTCAAGTCTGACAAGATGAGGAATAAAGCCAATTTTATAGAAGAAGAAGTTCGTATCAGCGTAAAGGATGAATGTCTATCATCACATGGTGATTCTTTCGCCGAGATGAATAAACTGATTCAGGCAGAGGTTGCTAAGTATATTGGTACCTATATGCAGAAGTCAGGAACTGGAGGAACCTCGGTCAATTCTGCTCATCTTGTTGATATTGACCAAACAACAGATGAACAAAAGCAATATATGGCACATTATGCTTTTGGAATTATGGATAACATACATAACAATGAATAGATCATTGACTCCGGTGCAAGTATACACATGTGCTGCAATGCATCACTGATGAAGACATTACATAAGCTAGAAGAATCTCAGAGGATCTATCTCCTAGATGGTTTGAGTGTTCTAGCTGATTATTCAGGCGAAGTGCAGCTCACATACACTATTGTGCTACATAAGGTTTTATTTTCTCCATCGTTTACTCATAACCTGATCTCAGTTGGAGAATTGACCAAGGACATTGAAGGAAAGGTCATTTTTTTGCCAACACACTGTCTTATACCGAATGAAAAGCAAGATCGGTTCCTTAGCATTGGCAAACTGAAGGGTAAGCTGTATATGATTCAACATGCTAAGGCAGAAGTAGTTTGCTCCAATCAGTTATCTTCAGCTCTTACTCTGAGACAGTGGCATGAACTTTTGGGACATGCCTCTGTTGGTGCAATGAAACATCTACCACACCTCAAGAGAATGCAACCAAATTCTGGCTTTGATGAATTTAGAGACTGTGATATCTATTACAGGTCTAAGCAACAAAGGTTGCCATTTCCTGTGTTACACAAACGTAGTCAGATTCCTTTTGAACTGATATATGCAGACATATAGGGGTCGTATCATGAAGAAAACATCTCTAATACACTCTATGTCCTTACTATTGTTGAAGATCTACTTGGACTTATCTGTTGCATAACAAGGGTTGCATAACAAGGGACAGGTATATCGAATTCTGCAAAGCTTCTTTATTATGGTGGAGAATCAGTTTCATACTAAGGTTAAGTCCATATGAACAGATAATGGAACTGAATTCACCAGTTCTCTGACTCAATCTCTCTTCCAGACTAATGGTATATTACATCAAAGAAGCTGTGTCTACTCACCCCAATAGAATGGGGTGGTAGAGAGGAAACACAAACATCTCCTCCAAGTTGCTCGCTCATGTTTGGAAGCAATTTGCCAAGTAAGTTTTGGCCATACTCTATCTTACACTCTACCTGGTTGATAAACAGAACACCCTCTGCGGTGCTTGATTGGCAAACACCTTATGAGCTTTTGCTACATAAAACCCCATCTTATGCCACTTTATTTCCTTTTGGATGCCTTGGGTATGCAGCCAATATATCTCCTTTCATGACAAAATTTGATTCTAGAAGCCACAAATGTTTATTTCTGGGTAATGCAGCCAATCATAAGGGGTTTATTCTTTATAATTTGGATACTTGCAAGATATTCATTTCTCGGGATGTCAAATTTTTCCCAACTATATTCCCTTTACAATCTGTTGTTCCTAATTCTCCTTTACCTTTTTCTTCCTTTGTTGATCCTCCTCTTCCACCTCTGTCTGCCTTGTCTCCGATCTCTACTCCTTCTGTTCCTGATCCTCCTACTGCTTCCACTCTATCTTCTCCTCATTCTACTTCTCCTTGTCCACCTTCTCCACCTCTTCATCGTAGTACCAGACCACATAATCCTCCTGCTTACTTGCAGGACTATGTATGCACTGCTTCCTCACATATTCCTTCTATACCATCTTCCATTCCTCTTACTTTTCATTATGTTGTTTCTCCTCACTTCTCTCATTCTTTTACTGATTTTCTCACTAATGTCCAATCTCTGCAAGAGCCCTCTTTCTATAGTGAAGCCAGTAAGTTTGTTGAATGGATAGAGGCCATGCAAACTGAACTCAATGCTTTTGACAATAATCACACATGGGAACTCACTACCCTTCCACCTAGTAAGCACACTATTGGGTCCAAGTGGGTTTATAAGGTGAAACTAAAGGCTGATGGGACCGTTGATCGCTTCAAAGCTAGGCTCGTTGCTAAGGGGTATAAGCAAGAGTTTGGCATTGATTATAATGAAGTATTTTCTCCCATGGCCAAGTTAGTTACTGTGCGGCTCTTCATTGCAGTTGCCACACATCATTCCTAGGCTCTTGAACAAATTGGCATAAATAATGCGTTTCTTCATGGTTTTCTCACTGAAGAAATCTATATGTCCCCTCCTCAAGGCTATGTTAAGGCTAAGCCTAATCAAGTGTGTAAACTTATCAAAAGTCTATATGGCCTTAAGCAAGCCTCGAGGGAGTAGAATCATGAGCTGACCAAGCACCTTCTTGCTTTTGGTTTTTGTCAATCTGCTAATGACCACTGCTTGTTTACTAAAGGAGCTGGGGATTCCTTTCTTGATGTCCTCATTTATGTCGATGATATCCTTCTCACTGGCCCTGACTCTCACACTATTGCTGCTCTTAAACTTTCCCTGCATGAGGCCTTCACATTCAAAGATCTTGGGGTTGCTCGCTATTTTCTTGGTGTTGAGATTGCCCGGGGATCTTCTGGCACTTTCCTTAATCAAAGAAAGTACATTCTTGATCTTCTCGAGTCTACTGGGCTTATAGGTTGTAAATCCACCTCTACACTCTTGCCTTCTGGAATTCATCTTTCCAATGACTCTACTGCTTTCTTGAGCCATCCAGATTAATATAGGTAGCTCGTGGGCCGATTACTTTATCTTAATCTTACTCAGCCGGATATCTCCTATGTCGTTCAACAATTGAGCCAGTTTATGTGATCCCCTCGGCAATCTTATTGGACTGTCGCTCTGCATGTGATGCGCTATCTCAAAGGTTGTCCTTCCTCTGGCCTCTTCTTTCATTCTTCTTCCCCCTCACCATTCGTGCTTATTCTGACGCGGATTGGGGTTCTTGCCCCGATTCTAGGCGGTCTCTTACTGGCTATTGTATATTCTTGGGCGATTCCCTTATTTCGTGGCGTTGCAAGAAGCAACAAACTGGAGCCATGTCTACTTCCGTGGCCGAATATCGCAGCCTCAGCACCACCGCGAACTCATCTGGCTTTCTCCCTTGCTCACTGATTTTTTTCTTCCTCCTCCCTTGCCTATTTCCCTCCATTGTGATAATCAAGCTACCATTCACATTATTAAAAACCAAGTGTTTCACGAGCGTACTAAACATCTCGACTTAGATTGCCATTTCGCTCGTGAACATTTCCAAAAAGGTTTCTTTTCTCCACGTTTTATCTCTTCCCCGTTCCAATTAGCCGATTTTTTCACTAAATAGCTGCCTGTCTCTCGCTTTCATTTTCTTCTCTCCAAGATGCACCTTTGTGACTTACATGCGGCTCATCTTGCGGGGGGGAGGGGGTGTTGATGTTATGCTCTCTTCTTTTCTCTTGCATGATTTTACATGCATACAGAAGCATGATTGGCATCCATTTGCTCCTGCATGTTCGCTAATTAGTATGATCATTTGTGCAGCATATCATGAGGGACCACTGCCACGTCAGCGATCTTATTTGCCATCTAGCTCGGTGCAGCAGCAGCAGCCGTCGATCTAAGTCGATGCATGGAGGTTCAATAAGCACCGTAGATTAGCTAAAGTTGTAGATATTTTCTATTGTATGATAGAATGTGAGTTGTGCTCCATTCCATATAAATAAGTAAAAACACTTGAGTTGTAATTGAATCTGAGAGAGATATTTTGTAGAATTATTCCTTAATAAAAATCCTTTGTGTTCTTTACACAAATTATATGCATATATTCCTAGATTTTAACAGATGACGATCGGTGATGAGGGAAATTCCTCAACTGCGAGTTCACCTCTTTTTTCTCTCGCGTTTCTGAATTGCCCGTTTTTTAAGTTTGGGCTGAATTTTCGGCACTGGGCTTGATCCAGGTTAATGGGCCGACCCGTTTGATGGGTTGGCTCATCAATCTCCTGCACAAGAGAGTGACCCATATCATATTCATGCATTACATAATTTATATTGAGAAGCACTTGTGTGCACTAGGTGCACCATCAGGTGCATTGACCGGGTCAACGCGTTGACCGGTCAACGCTGAAAAACGCACGTTGACCCGATCAACTCAAAATCAGTATCAACTATAACATTAAAAAGCATCACTCAAAAGCTCAAAAGTATCACCTGTATCTTTAAAAAGTATAGGCCAAAATAAATAAATAAATAAAAACCCTCAAAATTAGTATCAACCGTAATACTAAAAAGTATCACTCAAAATTCAAAAAGTATCATTTGTATCCTTAAAAAGTATCACCTAATTTACCATTTCTCTTTTTTGCGGGTTGACCGGGTCAACGCGCGTTAACCGGCGTTTGACCCGGTCAAATGTGTTGACAGTCTGATATAAGCTTATATACACCTAGTGCATGCAAGTTTTTGTCATTTATATTATAAGAGAGGGTTCATATGAAAACTATTCCCATATGGGAATTAAAATCTCACCTAATCCCTCAATATGTTTGATCTCAAATAATCCAAATTAGGATATACAAAAGCTGGATAACATTTCAATTTAAAAAGTTTAAAAATTAAAATGGGATTAAAAGTTTGTCAAAAGAGAGCAACATTTAATCCTAAAATTATTATGAAAACGCTTTAGTGTGGAAGTTGTTATCTCTTATCACATAAACAAACCTCTGAACATAAACACTTTTCATATTATTGAACCATGATTTACCAAAGTCGTCAAAAGTAGCATGACCGGACAACTCCGGGTCGGATCGATCCCATAGAAAATTGGTTTGTCCGAACAATAAAATTAAGATTGATGGCCCGCACCGCTCGTCCAGCATCACTCGATTTTGTTTTTAATTTAATTGAAATACACATTTATATAATATTTTAAGGAAAATAAATTTGGGAACATTTATAACCTTATTAAGGAAATCTTAATTATGCTGCCTCCTTTATTTATTTACCAACTATGTTATCCACATTGGTGTATTTTGCATAATAATTAGTTTATATTTTTATTTTTGTTCATCGTATATGAATGAAGACACATCCTACTATATCTAAAAGTAGGATAGTTTAGGTTAGAATTGTAATTTTATTTTCCCGCCAAAACTAATTAATAATGATATATAATTAATGTACATTATATTATTATATATTAATATATTATTATGCATATATTAAATAAAGTAGGATATGATTATATATCATATATATTGATATAATTATTTAATTATATATCACATCATTAATATTTTAATATAATATAATACTATGTATATAATATATATATATATTTAATTTAATGATTTATATCTATATATTAATATATATCTAATCTTATATACAAAAAATAAAAAAATATATATATAATACAATGTAATGGTGATATATTATATAATAATATAATACGATGAGTCATTCAATATATTATCATAATTATTCTGTTAATCAATATATTTGCCAAAAAATAATATTTGCCAATCAATATCATAATTAAAAAAATAATTGCTATCCAAAAATTAGTGCCTAATATTTGCCAATCAATGCATTACCATATTGACATGTTCAATACACGTTTATCACATTAGCTAATGTATTTTTTCAGAATTTTTCATAATTTGTGTATAATAGATATAGCTTAAAAAATACTATAAATAGAAAAATTAATTTAGAATTGCATGTTTTATATTTAAATACAATAATTTAGTATGGTCATTATACTAATATATATCATGCAAATAAATATATAAAAATAAATACTATAAATACCCCCAATTTATATTAAAGGTATCATTTTCTTTGAATAGAATTGAATTGCACATATTATTATTTATTACAATAAATTTTGATTAATAAATTTGTGCATATTTAATTAATTACCATATTTGTATGCACATTCAATTCAAAATGTGTGTATCTTTGATGCCTATAAATACCAAATTGTTATATCACAATTTCTTAACTTCAATTTGTGTGTTCATGCATTTTTTATTATCTACTTTATTTATTTCTTCCAATATTCTTACTTTGTAATTTGATTTTTCATTTTTTTTAATTAATACCATTTTGTAGAAAATAGCACACTTACTTCAAATTCTTGAGGGGATGTCATTGTTCATCCTTGGTTGAGATTTTTGAAGTTCATTTGATCAAGAGTTATCATCTATCCGCACATCGATTGAAAGAGAGCGAGACAATTTAATTTTGAGTTATTGTAAAAATAAAATAGCTTTGTATTCATCTAAACATTTTATAGCTAGAACGATTATATCGTAATAATCTATTGTAGCTACTTTTAGTAATGCTTTATATTTGTAATTTGTTATTTGTAGTTTGAATCATTTTCGTCTTGCTTTGAAGTTGATCTTTGGGTGGATTACTCCCGATTATAAATAATTTGATGGCTTTATGTTGCCTCAATGAGATATGCCAACACTTAGATTCATGATTTGGGAGGTTTTAGAGTTCTTATTCGTCTAACTACAAACAGAAATGAAGTGTCTGTCCAACTTTTCAATGTGTACACTTTATTTCACATGTTTGTGTAAAACAATTACATTTTAAATATTGAAACTCTGTGTAGATATTGTGTTTATCATATAGTAGTTATTATATAAGCTCGATTATTATTTATTCGTTATTTCTTTTATTTGATTTTTGCACGTAAAGTAATGAAAAAATGACTATCAGTACCCATTGGACAATTTTCAGCCATAGAAATTAAAAATACAATATTTGAATAATTCTACATGGATTTTGTTCAATATTTATTGATTATCAATAATTAAAAATAATGATTAACATGACCATTTTTTATTTTTTAAATATGTTAACTTTAAACGTTTTTAATCTTGGATGTCGATATTGAATTTTTAAAAATATATTTAGTTAACATAAAGAATTATATATATTAAAAAAAATCAAAATTGACATCCAAAATATTAAATTAAATATATTTAAAGTCGATTAAATGAATTAATTGATTTTAATACATTGAATGTTAAATATTTTCAAAAAATTTGAAACTAGAATATTTAAGTTATTAATTTAAACAGTTTAAACTTATGTGTTTTTGAATTTGAAACAGACTTAATCTACAACGAAGAACTAAAAAATATTTAATATCTTTTAAATTTGTAGAGAATAAATATAATAAATATTTTTTAATTGTTTCATTAAATTTAATTTGTAATATTTTGAAATTTGATTTTTTTAATTTAATATTAATATTAAATAAATTTTAAATTTATAAATTTAAATTTAAAAAATTAAAATATTTAATTAAATGTATTAAAATTTCTAATGAAGTAATTTAAAAATATATTGAATTAGTTTTATTTTTTAAAATTAGTTAATTAAATATACTAAAAAGTCAAATCCATATAAAAAATTTAAAAGTAAATATATTTAAATTTAAGAATTTGATGTTTATTAAATGATCTTATTAATTTAATGTAAATATTTTATAGTTTTGAAGTTAAAATATTTATGTTATCAAGTTTAAATATATTTTAAATAGTTAAAACTTATATATTTTATTTTTTTAAATTAAAATTTTTCAATATCGAAGAATTTACGTATATTATTGTATATAAATTAACTATAAATGGTGAAACCTGAAAATGATTAAATATATTTTAGGTTTATAGAATTTCAATATTTTAAAATTTAAATTTTGAATTAAATATAAAGAGATCAAATAAAATATTTTAAATATTTTTATTGAACATATTTTTTTATTTATTGAGTTAACTAAAATTATTAAAAAAAATTCAACAACATCCAAGAACTTAAGTTAAATATATTTAATTTTTGAATTAAATGAATTAATTGATTTTATCTACTTAATTCTAAATATTTTTATAATTTTATCTTTCAAATTTCATGCACAATTACCAAGTGATTATCTATTTTATAATAGGTCACATCATTTTATGAAGATTTTGTGCAATATATTAGGTATTAGAAACAAATGGCGTAAAAATAATATAAAATTTATGTTTTATGTACGTTCTTCATAAGACTGAAAATAGACTGGAAGGTGAAGATGAAATTAACAAGTAGTGTTAGTTGCAAATGCCAAAAAAAATTTAGAATGATTTTTTTTTTGATGAATAATGAATCAGGGAGAGCCAAAAAATGAGAGAGAAAAATGGAAGAAAGACAAACCTAACATTGAAGATATTTTATGGATTGAATTTTCATCTTTGGATATAACTTCATTATTATATTCATTTTTTAACATTTTTTAAATTTATTAGGTACATTCAAATTTGTGTCTAATATATTCCACGTGTTTCACTATTGAAATAAATGTATTTTTGAGTTAAAGTTTGACCCACTGAACAAATAAAACTTTTTTCACATATTTCATTGGTAAAGTTAATATGATTAATTTTATGTTTGTATACAAAATTCTTAATAATTTGATTTAGCATAAGTAATTAATTTCTTATTTATATATTTTTTTTATTATTTTTTATTATCATATAATATTGATTTATTTTAGACAAATAATTTATCTTATTGATATTGTTTAATGAAGCAGTTTCTGGCTTTCAAATCCTAATTGAATTTCACTTATGTACGAGACTCTCGATCTATTTTTAGAATTTTGATTGTTGGATTGTTAAATTTTGTTGAAAATTAACCATTTTTTAGTTATCAAATCTATATTATAATGAGCTTAAAATATGTGAGACCTTGTGTTTGAATATTTCTATGCAGTTTTTAATCCAAACAAATATTTATACTATATATTTCAATTTCTTTAACGTTTTCCTTTAATGGTTAGATATCATACGTATATTTTACATATCATACATAAAAGTGACCAAATTTTTAATTTCGCACCACATATAGACCAACATTTTAAAAATATAATTTAATACATTAATCATATCCGTATCTAAAGAGACATAAAATGATATGATTTCTAAAATGGAGTTTGAGATGTTCTCTATAATAAAAGAGATGATGATGATGATGACGACGGCAATGAGACATTAATCAAATTGTGGAAGGACCGCTCAAGTTGTGACATATATCCAAACTCCTCCAATGATGTCCTATATATCCACTTCACCACAGTATGGAGAGAGAATGATGATGATATGTGTGTGTGTGTGTGTGTGTGTGTGTATAGGGTTGGGTTCCAGAAGGAACCATACTCCATGTGAGAACCGAGAACCAATCTCAGCCACAGATCTCGCTATTTGGATGGCCAAGATCTGTTTCAAAATTAAAAAAACGCGGTGGCATAATTGTAATAACTCCGAACTTCACTACCCCTAAAACTCAGCGAGGGTAAAATCGGAAATTTGAACGTATTCGAATTCTACAGCCATTTTTCAGAGAAAACCTTTCTCATTCCTGCTATAACACGACTCGCACAAAACCAGAAGCACAAGAAATTTGAAGATAAACTGAAAACAAATCAAAATCAACCGTTAAAAACTCCCAAACCATCAACAAAATCCTCAGAAAATCATGAAAACTCAAGGTAATATGTATTTCTTTGTTATTTTTCAGAAATTTCATTTATTTTTTTAGCGATTATACGATGTTGTTTTATCAGTTTATGTTTGCTATAAACATTCATTTAGCGTTATATTATGATAATTTAACAATATATTTCGTATTTTTGTAAGCACAACACTACAAAAACCTAATCTTGAACAAGCTGTGTTTATTTTATTGGATGATAATTGATCAGTTTCTTTTTCATTCCCCTTATGAAGAAAATCTGTATAAAAGTGCTAACCCTACCAGTTTTTGTGTATATTTTTCAATTTAGTATTTTAGCAATATCATTTTCTATTTTAGCACTCTCATGGCCTATTTTAGCACTCTCATGACTTATTTTAGCATGTCACTTGTTTTAGCATTAGCATGACTACTCTTATTCCAGCAGATCAATCTTATGTAGAGTGTCTCTCTCAAAAGCCTCATTGTAGTTCTTCCCCCATTCTTCCTCGAGAACTAGCAATACAAGTGCCAGCAATGTATTCAAGAATTGATCAAAATGATTGTGATTGAGCTTAGGTGATGAAGATGAGGTGGAGGGAGTGGCAAAGAGCATGGCTGGTCTAACAAGATGATGAGAGAGTTTAATGTTGGGATGTTTGATCATTGTCAGAAGATGAAGAGGAACAACATAAGAAGAGAAGAAGACAGTCGAAGGTGGTGGTGGTGTCGTGGTGATGCTGCAATCGATCATTCTAATTTTAGCACTGTCATTTCCTATTTTAGCGCTATCGTATTCTTTTTTAGCATTGTCATGACTTATTTTAGCATGACTTTTTTTTTAGCATTAGCATAAAAAAATGTCATCGACATTGTAAAAAAACCACGAACTGTGATTAAAGTAACTGATTCACAATCCCGATTTCTACTTTATTCTTTCAATTCAATTAATTAATACTTTTTTAAAAATGTTAGTTTATTTTTTTTAGAATGTGGAACATAATTAGTGTGGTTTGACAACATACAACACTCGAAAGGCCTACATAATTATATTTTAAAGATTACTATACATTTTTATTAATAATTCAAGAATTTTGAGATTATACATTTTGAATATCGGGCATGTAAAATTATGCATACTTAAGTTTAATAGGTATTCATCTTATTTTATGTGTCACTATACTAAATTGATAGCTATATTTGACTTTTTTTTAGTTCAAATATAATTTCCCCCAACATTTTCACGTATTAAAAGTAAAAGTAAAATATAATTGCAACAAAATGATAATAAACGTTGTTTCAAAATATTTTAGAGCATTTATGTACTAACACATTATGCAATGTGTCCATAAACCTGATAATTAGCACTGTCATGGCCTTTTTTAGCACTGTCATGGCTTTTTTTAATTTATGTAAGCTATTATGGATTAGATTTGCATATATATGAACGATTATGAGAGGATCGTGGTCGATCGATCTAATGCTCTCGATCATTTCTTACAATCCTAAAAGCTGAGACCTGTAGGCTGTAGCAAACACAAAAGACAAAGAGTAGAACCCCTTGCTCTCCGAATTTTGTCGTTGGGGCTTGGGATTGAGAGAAGAAAATTCTGTAATCATGTTGGTCTATGTGACAAAATTAGTGAAGTTCGAGAGAGAACTTCTTTACATCGATCTATACAAGAGTGTAGCTCAAAACCAAGACATCGGCTTGAGAAGCCGAGTGAATATACACAAACTCAATGCTTTTCCCTGCAGCCAAAGAGTGGATCCAATCTGGGAAGAAGTAATAGTCACCTGCCCTGTTGAGACCCCATAGAGGGCCATACACATTCAATATACGAAGCTTCAAACTCTTCAAGTTCTTTGAATATTTGTTTGTAACTATCGCTGAGTATCTGTAGAAAGTCCTTCCCTCATCAATCTACGACGTTGTCACCTTCTGATCAACAGAAATCATGCTCAACGAAGCTCTTGCAAAAGCAACATGAATTTAATTTCTTGAACCATGCTCTGTTTAATTAACAGAATGATACTCTAGGTACCTACCTTGGCCTTGATAATTTCTAGTTGGTTTTACATTAGCAATTGGTTTACTGGGTAGCTCAAATGAAACAACAACAGGGGGATTAATAATTAATATCAACGAATCTTGAAAAAAGTTGAAGAAAAATTAAACATATAACATACAATTCTGACATTTTAGCACTTTTATAAAGTATTTTAGCACTTGTAGTTTCTACTTTAGCACGTATGTTTCCTTGTTTAGCACTGTTGTTAGACACATGCTAGAAATATTAAAACCATTATTAGCAATGCAAAAAATGAAATATTAGCTATGACATTCTTTTTTTAGCACTAGTATTTGAATTCTGAAGTTTTAACACTGGCATTTTGACTTTTAGCACTTACAAATTATTTTTTAGCACCGCTACTATCATATAAGACTACCAGGTTTGTCAAGTTAATATTTAGATTCACTATTCTGAGTTTTCAGCAGTTTTATGCAATATTTAGCACTGGTAATTGAGGTTTTAGCACTTGTCATTCCTTTTTCAGCACTGGTATTTGAATTATGATGTTTTAGTACTTTTATAAAGTATTTTAGCACTTGTAGTTTCTACTTTAGCACTTACGTTTCCTTGTTTAGCACTGTTGTTACACACCTGCTAGAAATATTAAAACCTTTATTAGCAATGCAAAAAATGAAATATCAGCTATGTCATTCCTTTTTTAGCACTAGTATTTGAATTCTGAAGTTTTAGCACTTTTATAAAGTATTTTAGCACTTGTAGTTTCTACTTTAGCACTTACGTTTCCTTATTTAGCTCATTGTTCAACATCTTCAATAGCTCAGTTTGTAGTCTATGATCCTCGTCAAGATGTTGATGTTCCTTAAAAAACCTTCATCCATTCAAATAAAATCCCACAAACATTAATATAACTCATCAACATACAAAATAAATCCAAAAATAATCTCATCTCATAAATCAGTAAAACAAGAAAAGACAACTGGAAAATAAATCCAAATAAAATCCCAATAACATATTATTTACTGCACAGCAAGAACTGCAACATTTCATGTTGAAGCCTCAAACATTTATTCAACACTTTGCGCGTGCCAAATGCAACATTTCACAACAATACTTTTCACAAATTGTTGCCCATATCTCTCTCTCTCTCTCTCTCTCTCTCTCTCTCTCTAAGGATGATGACAACGATCTCCAGGCCATGATCATGGAGCGACTTTGGCTTCAACATCTTGCAAACCACAAACCATGTTGGCAGGGACTGCTATGTCTATCATCTTTGGATATGACAAGTTTAAATTTGCCATGATGTTTTTAAATGTTTCCTTATCTTTGTCCAATTACATTTATATAACAAGGGATTGAAATAAAATAAAGTATTTTAGCACTTTTATAAAGTATTTTAGCACTTGTAGTTTCTACTTTAGCACGTATGTTTCCTTGTTTAGCACTGTTGTTAGACACCTGCTAGAAATATTAAAACCCTTATAAGCAATGTAAAAAATTAAATATCAGCTATGACATTCCTTTTTTAGCACTAGTATTTGAATTCTGAAGTTTTAACAATGGTATTTTGACTTTTAGCACTTACAAATCATTTTTTAGCACTGTCATTTTCTATTTTAGCACTGTTATGACCTTTTTTAGCATTGCTCTTTTAGGTTTTAGCACTGTCATTTTCTATTTTAGCATTGTCATGACTCATTTTAGCATGACTCTTTTAAGGTTTTAGCACTGTCATGACTTATTTTAGCATTGCTCTTTTAGGGTTTTAGCACTGTCATGACTTATTTTAGCATTCCGATTATGTTTTTAGCATTTTTATTTTCACCACTCTACAACAATTAATTGTAAATTATCTAAATTCAAATGCATATTCCCTAAATAAAAATCTCTCCCAATTTGTAATTGATGTCAAGGTATTATGCCAGACATTCTCTTTTTCTGAAATCTCGTCATCATCTGATTATATTTCTCGAGGAAGGCAATCTGCATTTCTGTTTATTGTTATACAAGGGCTTGTCTATTTTAGCTGCAACTTATGAGCAACCATGGGAAGGTTGACACTGTTAATATAAATGGAGAAACTTGTGACATGAAACTGTAGTAGTAAAGTTCTTAGAATTGAGCATATGTTTAGTCTATTCCTAGTAGTTTGGCTTTATTGTTGCACATGTTCCTTAGGATTGTTGCTTTAGTTTGAATATAACTACGATAACACTAGTCCACAGTTTGGAGCATTTGAATTGCCACTTCTTACCAATGCTCGATGTTGTCTACTTTATGTTATACAAATCTGAAGTTGGTCAATGGGCTGATTCTGTTTGAGCTCTTTTCACCTTATGTGCAGTTCCATAATATGCTCTACTATGGAGATGCAAAAGGTTGTGCAAAGAAAATGTGTTCTTTTTTGAATTCTGAAGTTTTAACAATGGTATTTTGACTTTTAGCACTTACAAATCATTTTTTAGCACTGTCATTTTCTATTTTAGCACTGTTATGGCCTTTTTTAGCATTGCTCTTTTAGGTTTTAGCACTGTCATTTTCTATTTTAGCATGACTCTTTTAGGGTTTTAGCACTGTCATGACTTATTTTAGCATTGCTCTTTTAGGGTTTTAGCACTGTCATGACTTATTTTAGCATTCCGATTATGTTTTTAGCATTTTTATTTTCACCACTCTACAACAATTAATTGTAAATTATCTAAATTCAAATGCATATTCCCTAAATAAAAATCTCCCCCAATTTGTAATTTGCAATCAATCTTCCACTACCGTTGACTTTCAACCTCATAGAAACTTCAACAATATTCAACTACAACTACAAACCTCTCATTAATCCCCATATCCATGGACGCTGGCCACCTTAAGCTCCATCCGCCCTATCATGAACTCCACCACCGACTCCGGCGGCTTCCTCGGTTCCCAAAACATCGGCGGCTTCGGCTACGGCATCGGCATCTCCGTGGGCATCCTCCTCCTCATCACCACCATCACACTAGCCTCCTACTACTGCACCCAGAACAACACCGTCAACTTCGTCCTGCCCAGTGGATGAGTCCTTGCCCGCCGCCGCCGCACCACCACGATCACGCGGTGGAGTCCGACGAATTTATGAGGATAAAGTGATTAGTTGGGATGTCAAACTGAAGAAACTCGGGATCCTTGGCCTAGCTCATGTAGAGATCCCTCACTTTCTCCTCAGATCTGATTTGTATTCAAAAATAATAGATTTCATAAATTACGAAAATACCCTCAGTTTATTAAAAAGTCACTATAATTACAGTAATGTCACCGTGTTTTTTAATCTTGGAGTGCATCTTGGCCGTCCAAATAGATGAGATCTGTGGTTAAAATTGGTTCCCAGTTCTCACAAGGGGGTGTAGTTCCCACATGATCCCATCTATATATATATATATATATATATATATATGGGTGGGTTAAAATGAGAACCATACCCCTGTGTAGGAACTAGGAACCATTTACATCCACAGATCTTGACAATTTGGATGGACAAGATTGATTTGGAATTTTAGGGGTTAAATTGTAAAATAATAATTTTGTACCAAATTTAAAACATAATAAGGGTACTATGGAGAAACCAAATCACCGTGTATCTAGAAAGTGGAAACAATTTTCATTCATTAATATCAAATAAGAAAACCTAGAAAACAAATCAGAAACCGCCGCCTACGTCTTCAATCTCTTGCCGCCTCGTCGCTGTTTACCGCCTCTCGTCGCTCCCACTCGCGCACCGGCGGCCAGACCCCTGTCGACTGCACGCTCTCGCCGCCGCCTGCACGCCATATGCCGCCCTACACTGCAGGACGCCATACACCGCCCAGACGCCTCCCGCACTCCCTACGCCGGAAGACACAGCCAGACGCCGCCACCAGACGATGGACGCCGGTCCTACGACGCCCGCCCTTCGCCACCCACATCCCCACTTTATTCGAATTTTATAGGTATTCAAAATTTTTTGATGTTTTTTAGTTATATTTCTGATATGCTTCTCGTAACTGTAGGCAAATATTTTGGGTTTTCGTTTTTGATTGATTGTTATATTTATTGGTTTTGTTTTGTGGTGGTTTGATGTATTTAGCAAATTAATTAGTTATGATTAGAAAATTATTAATGTATTATTAGCAGATTCGTAATTTATTCGAATTTCTAGAATTAATGTTGCTGGTGTCGGACTTTTTTAATCATGTTTTGTGAATCCTTTTTATTTGAGTTTGTTTGTTTGTTATTCTGGATTTGGATAGGAGTATTTGATTTTGATTCGTGAAGGAAATTTAAATTTATCAAAATTACTCCAGAAATAGCTAGAAACTTGAGTGATGGATCTTTTATCTTCTGTAAAAGTGTAGAATGGATTTATTCACATCACTTTGATGAATTTTAAATTGCCGGATATGAACTGTACAACTCTGGAGTCAGCGGTGAGAATTATAGCAGGCACTGGATCAAATATGTGGATTGAGTATTAGAAAATTAAATGTTTATGATTAGCAAATTAGATGGATATACTTAGCAAACGTTTTTTATTTATTGATTCTGATCTGATTTGATTTGTATTGATACATTTAGCAAATAAGTAAGTTGTGGTTAGCAAGTTAGTAATGTATATTTAGCAGATTAACTTGATAGGTTGTGGTTTTATGAATATTTGTTATTTATATCAAATTGAATTTGTTTGTAGCATATTTATATTTAGTCTATAGCAAATTGAGAGGCTGGATGGTTATATAGGTGAAAAGAAACCATTCAGTCTTGCGTTCTAGCAACTTAGTACGATATGATTAGCAAATGTTGCATCTGTGAAATTTTGCTATTGGGATTCGTGTTTTAGCAAATTGATGTTTTATTTATAGCAAATTAGTGATATAAGATTAGCAAATTATTATAGCATATTAGCAGATTAGTAAGATGCTTTTATGCGTATTGGCTATTAATAGGAAATTGTGTTATTTATATCAAATTCTCATTATATTTGTAGCAGATTGGTATTGGTTTATAGCAACTTAGTAAAATAAGATTAGTAATATTTGCAAATGTAAATCTTCTTTTTAGCAAATTGATAATTTATTTATAGGGATTTGACATGTTGTTTATAGCAATTTGACATGTATTTATAGAAAATAATTTATTGTTTTGCAGCCATTAGCAAATTGAGAGGGTGGATGATTATAGAGATGAAGAGAAATCGTTTTAGAAGATTAGTTAAGTAATACATAATTAGAAAAAATTAAGGATTTTGTTTATTGTGTAATCGTTTTATTTGTTGGTTTGGTTAGTGATACAAGATTAGCAAATTTGTGATATGTTTTTGTGTTGTATAATGTTTTTTTTAAATAATGTTATTTCATAAAAAAAGTTCATATTTTTCACATAAAAAATATTACCGATTTGCTATTAACAAAAATATAATGTGCTAATTACAATTAAAAAGGTTGCTAAACGTCGTACACACGCGTTACTAACAGATTCTGCCCATATTCCCTACACATACAAAGATACATTAATGGATAATGTAATACTTGTATCTTGCATAATCAGACGATAACCGGCGTGATAATAATATAAGATGGAGTAAGAACTTGTGAAAAAAAATTACGTTCTTATTTTACACACAATAATTCATGCCATTTTTTTTTCTTAATAACTTGAAAACTTCGATAACTAAATACGAAAAACATATATCGTCTATCATAAATATGAAATGTCCATTCTCTGCAAACATCTCACTATCATGCAAAGCACATTGAAACTATTTTAAAAAAAAGAGACCATCCTATCATCAAAAAAATAAATCATATTTTCACATAAAATATTACCGATATGCTATTAACAAATCTATAATTTACTAATTACACATAAACAATTTGCTAAATGTCAGACATAGACGTCCCTACCAGATTCCACCCATATCCCTACGCATACAAAAATACATTAACGGATAACACAATACCTGTATCTTGTATAATCAGACGATAACCGGCGTGATTATAGTATACAATTGAGTAATAAACATTAACAGATGACACAATACCTGTATCTTGCATAATCAGACGACAACCGGCGTAATGCTAATATAAGATGGAGTGAAAAATTGTGAAAAAAAAATCTTATTTTACTGGCATGTAGCTTCCACAAAGACCCAAAACTGAGTCAGCATTAATCCCTGCTATACAAAATAATGCTATAAGAATATCCAATATATGATATACACGTTTATATAATATGCTATAACTAAAAAAATCGTATGTTCACATAAAGGTATTCCCGATCTGCTATTAACATATATATAATTTGCTATATACACATAAAATATTTGCTAAACGCCTGACATACGCATTTATAACTGAATCTGTCAATATCCATACACTTATGAATATATTTTTAGTCGATAACATAACACCTGTATTTTCCATAATTAGACTATGACGACACTTATGATAATATATGATGGAGTAATAACTTGTGGAAAAAAAAAATACATTCTTCATTTGCACACAACAATTCATGCCATTTTTACTATTTTTTTCCTTAATAACTTGAAAAAATCCACAACCAAATACGAAAAACATCTATTGTCTATAATAAATATGAAATACTCATTGTCTGTGGACATCTCAATATCATTCAAAGCAAATTGAAACAAATTTTTATAAAAAAAAAACGAACCATTTCTTTTCGCATACAAATATTCCCAATTTGCTATTAACATTTCTATAATTTGCTAATTATGAAGACGAAATTTGTTAATAGCCAGACATACGCGTCCATAACAGAATACGTCGAAATCTCTACACCTACAGATATACATTAATCGATAACACAATTCCTATATCTTCCATTATCACACGATGACAATAATAATGATACTATACAATGGATTAATAGCATGGTTAAAAAAAAAACTTATTTTGCACAAAACAATTCATCCAATTTTAACTATTTTTTTAATAACTTCATAAATACCACAACCAACTACGAAAATGATCTATCATCTATAATAAATATGAAATTCCCATAGTCTGCGATCATCTTAGTATCATGCAAAGCATATTGAAATAATTTAAACAAAATCGTATGTGTACATAAAAGTATTCCCAATTTGCTATTAATATATATATAATTTGCTAATTATACATATAAATTTTGCTAAACGTCAGAAATACGCGTCTATTCCAGATTCCACCCATATCTCTACACCTACAACGATACATTAATGGAGAACATAATATCTGTATCTTCCATAATCAGACGATGACTAGAGTGATGATAATATACGATGGAGTACGAACTTGTGGAATCCGACGATAAAATTATCCGGAACGAATCCTCAACCCCAAGAAATATATGAAACACCGATAGATACAACTCTGTAAAAAATTTACAGAGTGAAAACGTCCAAAATAAAAATAAAAACCGTTCCATATAAATCCCACAATATATGGAAGATATATATTTACTGCAGATTTTTAATATGCATTACAATTACATATATACCCTCAACTTAATGTAATTCTTAACATATTGCATATTTGACCCCATTTTTTGCATATTTGACCCCATTTTTTTGAGATTGATCTGAGCCTTATAAAATAAATGATCCAACGCTCCATAATAGTTCCTAGTTCCTACACAGGGTATTGGTTCTCATTTGATCTCTATACTATATATATATATATATATTAATTTTCTTAAATGTATTTACGATTATGTGTCATTTTTTCTTAATTTTTCTTATTGTACCTAAAATTAGAAATGATTTCAATTATGTTCGGAATGGATTTTAAGCAAACTGATTGTGTTATTTTTTTAAATAGAAACAATGAATGGAAATTGTAAGTTTATTCATGGATATGGATTGACTGCCGATAAAATAGTGAATAAACTTGAATATATTTAATATTATATATATTATTTATACATTTTATAATTGTTTCAATTAATTATTTAATTGTAATTTAATTATTTTATTTGTACAAACTATTTATCATAAATTATTTATAAATCTCTCACCGTACATCGCACGTAGACCCGTCAAAATGGGCTAGGCCCGTCGGATAAGCCCGTCCCCGCCATGTTTTTAAGTGGGGAGGGCTTTAATTTTGAGACCCGTTTGTCTGGCGGGCCTGAATGGATAAGCCCGCGGCGGGGCGGGCTTTGGCGGGTAAAACCTGTGGCGGGGCGGGCTACCCGCCCATATATAATATTTTTTTAATAATTAATAATTAAAATATAAGATGAATATCGTATGACCTAATCTAATTATCTAAATGAAAGTCTCCTGAGCGCCGCTCATCTTCATCTCTCTCTCGCCTCTTTCATCTGTCTGCCAACTTTTCGTCTTTTCGCAGCAAGGCAGGAGCTCTTCGACGCCGATTCGCAGCAAAGCAGCAGTAGCAGTTCTTGTTCCTGTTCATCTTCCTCATCCTCTCGCAGCAAGGCATCAACTCTTCCGCACCGATTTGCAGCACCTCTCTCTGTCCCATCGTTATTGAGTTTATTTGTTGGCTCTTATTCTGTTATAGTTCTTTCGCTTCGCCTCTATTGCGTCCGTGAATAAATTGTGTTTGGAAATTTTCTTCCTCTTCTTCTTCTTCTTCTTCTTCTTCTTTTGTAGTGTGTATTTGTCATGGTTGACGAGTTCCTTGATTTTTGACAAAGCTAAATTACTTGAACACCACAACTGCGAGTATAATGGCAGCAATTTGGGTTTGATATTCACAAAGTTAGGATTTTTTAATATTGTCCTCAGGTGCTTGAGGTTGTTCAAATGCTTCAAATAAAATGGATGAATTCATTGTGCCTTTAATCCTATTAGTGAGATTATTAAATTTAATTTTGTAATTGGATATTCATTTTTTAATTTTGTTGATTACATAGCTTATAATATATAAATTTCGAAAAAACAAAATTAAAAGACTGTTTACGTATAGCTTATAATATATAAATTTTAAAATAATAAAAAAAAAAAAGTGAAAAGCCCGCGGGCCGGCCTGTCAACCCGCGGGTCTAGACGGGAACGGGTAGGGCCCTGTTATTTAGGCCCGCCACCTCAGGCGGGCTTATCCGCCCCGCCCCGCCCCGGTGTCACGGGGCGCTTGTAGTGCTTGGGCTAGTGGCGCACCGTGCGGCTAGTAGTCCGTCCTAGACTACGTCCGCCTCACTCACAAAAACTTTGCTCGCAAGGCTTGATGCACGATGACGACGCAATTCACACCCTCCGGTGCTTTTAGTGGTCTCGGCAGAGCAAGCAACACATGAACACGATTGATTGCAAGGAAATCTTCATTAATGCAATTTGAATGTACATTATAGCTTGGAAGCAATTACAGCACGCGTTGGTCGGAGAGGGGGTCGCTCCTTACAACGCTCACAGTCAGACAAAAGTTCGCTCTCACCCCCTATAATAGGCTTAAAGAAAAAAAGGCTAGCGACAGCACTAGATACTACTAAGCTAGAAAACGACAAAAACGGCCGTGCAAGGCCGTGCTTACAATATGTACACTACAAGGAAAAAAGCTAGCACTCTAGGCAACTAGGGAGCTTCAGGCGGGGCGTTTGGCGGAGGTCCGCCCCGACGGTATGTTGGTGCTAGTGCTGGCGGCCCAGGCGGGTGCGGGTGGCCCGGGGTGCTGGGGCGCCAGTCACGGGAGCCCGACGGGCCTCGGCAGTAAGGGCCCGATGTTGCCTATCCCAAGGATCGGGATAAGGGAATGGACTTGTCCCGGCGTATCCTGGGAGAGGGGATAGGATGGGGGTGGCATCCCGTGACAGCTCTCCCCCTCTGGAGTTGGCGACGTCCTCGGCGCCACGGTTAGCAGGTACGCATCGATCAGCGGCTGGAACGCCTTGAGGGTTGTCGCTCTCTCCCACGTGCTTTCCTCCTTTGGACAGCCCACCCACTTCACCAGGTACTCTCTGTGGAGCTTCGTGCGTTTTGCGGCGTCCCGGTGGCAAAGGATGGCTTCCGCGATCCGCTTCCCTGTGTCATTGGCCAGACGGAGCTGGGGGCGGTCGGGCATGGCGCGCGTAGCGTCCACTTTATCTGCCTGGAACGGCTTCAGTTGGCTGACGTGGATGACATTGTGGATCCGCCACCATGGGGGCAACTCTACTCGGTAGGCTACCTTCCCAATGCGCTGCAAGATGGTTAAGGGCCCAATATATTTTGGCATCAACCGGGCGTCCCGCCCTCGGGATGCTTTGGAAAGTCGTTGGTCCGGGACCTTAACCATAATTCGGTCTCCCACTCGATATTCCACGAAGCGTCGCTTCTGATCTGCATATTTTTTCATGCGCTGCTGTGCCTTCTCCAGGTAGCTTCGGGCGAGGTCGAGGTTCTGCTTCCATTCCAGAGAGAAACTCTGCGCCGGCGAAACTCTGGCACCTTGTGGGGCGTCGATCGAGTGTGGGAGGAGCGGTTGCTGCCCGGTACATATCTCAAAAGGCGTACCGTTAGTGGTAGAGCACTTTTGGGCATTGAAGCACAACTGAGCAGCATCCAAGAGCTTCACCCAGTCCTTCTGATTGGCGCTGACAAAGTGCCGAAGATATTCCTCCAGCATAGAATTGAAGCGCTCCGTCTGCCCGTCGGACTGTGGATGAAAGCTCGAGCTCATATTCAGCTTGGACCCGAGTAATTTGAACAGCTCGGTCCAGAAGTTGCCAGTGAAACGGGAGTCCCGATCACTAACAATATCCCGCGGCAGTCCCCAAAACTTGACAATGTGCTTGAAGAAGAGTTGAGCTGTCTCTTCTGCTGTGATTGTCTTGGGGGCTGGCACAAAAGTGGCGTACTTCGAGAACCGGTCCACCACCACCACGATCGCATCCAAGTCTCCAACCTTGGGTAAACCGGTAATGAAGTCCATCGAGACACTCTCCCATGGTCGTGAGGGTATGGGAAGTGGCTCTAGCAACCCTGCTTTCTTGTGTCGATCCGCCTTGTCCTGTTGACATACAATGCAGGTGCGGACGAACGTTTCAATCTCATCTCGCATCTGTGGCCAGAAGTACGTCCTCTGTACGAGGGCCACGGTGCGTTCTTCGCCAGGGTGTCCCGCCCAGAGAGTGTCATGACACTCTGCGATGATAGTTCTCCGTAGGTCCCCGCCTTTCGGGACGTAGAGGCGGTTTCCCTTTGTCTTCAGAAATCCCTCTTCGAGCCAAAAGTTCCGGGTCTTCTTTTGCTCGACTAGGTTGAGTAGGCCCTGTGCAGTAGGGTCTTCCTTGGTGAGCTCACGGATTCGGTTCTTCAAGTCGGTGGTTGCTTTACTGGAGGCGAGAGCCGCCATCACCGGTTGATCTTCCAAATCAGCCCTACGACTTAGGGCGTCAGCGACATGATTGCTGGAGCCTGCCCGGTACTCCAGTGAGAAATTAAACTCTGCAAGCAATTCCTGCCATCTTGCTTGCTTCGCAGTTAGCTTCGGTTTGGTCAGGAAGTAGCTCACCGCTGTGTTGTCTGTCTTGACCACAAAAGGGAAGCCCAGCAAATAATGTCGCCATTGTCTCAAACAGTGAACAACGGCCAACAAATCCTTCTCGTGCACTGGGTAACGTCTTTCGACATCCTTCAACTTTCGGCTCTCAAAAGCCACGGGGTGCGCTCCCTGAGTTAGCACTCCGCCAAGGGCAAACTCGGAGGCGTCCGTCTCCACAACAAAAGGTTTGGTGAGGTCGGGGAGTGCGAGCACGGGGTCACTCATGATCGCCTTCTTCAACTTCTCAAAGGCCGCCTGTGCTTGGGGCGTCCACTTCCACACCTCGGTTTTCTTCGTGAGATCCGTCAAGGGGCGGGCAATCTCGGAGTACCCCTTCACGAATCTTCTGTAGTAGTTAGCCAGCCCAAGGAACGATCTCACTCCATGAACATCTTCCGGCGGCTTCCACTCTTCAATGGCTTGGATCTTCTTGGGATCCATGCGGATTCGCCCTCTCTCAATGATGTGGCCCAGGAACTCGATCCTGTCTTGGCCAAATGAGCACTTCGACGGCTTGGCATAAAGCTCGTGCTCTCTCAGTCTAGTGAATACCTTGCGGAGGTGCTCCAGGTGTTCCTCAAGGGATTCACTGTAGATGACAATATCGTCAAGGTATACCACCACGAACTCGTCCAGGAACCCGTGGAGTACCTGGTTCATTAAGGTGCTGAAGGTGGCGGGGGCGTTTGTCAAGCCGAAGGGCATCACCAAGTACTCGTATGCCCCGTACCTTGTCACGATAGTTGTCTTGAACTCATCTCCTTCCTTGATCCGAACCTGCCAGTAGCCCGATCTAAGATCGATCTTCGAAAAATGTTTTGCCCGGCTGAGGCGATCGAAGCAATCCGCCACTAAGGGTATTGGATATTTGTTCTTCACCGTCAGCTTGTTCAGGGCGCGATAATCACAACACATCCGTAGGGTGCCATCTGACTTCTTCTGGAACAGCACAGGGGCACCGTACGGGGACTTTGCAGGCCGGATCAGCCCGCTCTCGAGCAGTTCCTTTAATTGTTTCCTGAGCTCCTCGAGCTCAGGGTATGACATTCGATATGGTGCTCGGGCAGGAGGCTTTGTACCTGGCACCAACTCGATCTCATGGTCGACTGCCCTCTTCGGCGGCAGCTTCTTCGGCAGTTCATCAGGCATGGTGTCTTCGAACTCCCGAAGGATTTTCTTCACGACCTCGGGGATCTTCCCCGACTTCTCTTCAATGTCTTCTATTCGGAGGGTGCACAAGAAGGATGGCTCGTTCTTCCGGCACCCCTTCACAAATTGCATCGCGGACAACGGCTTTGAACTCGTTTTGTGTGACACCGTTTGGGCCACACAGGGTTTATTACCCATCATCATGAGGGCTCCAGCATGGGGCATCACCGCCGTCTTCGTGTCCCGCAGGAAGTCCAACCCAAGGATGAGCTTGAAGTCATCCATGGTCACAATGGACAAATTTGTCCTCCCTTCGTATGGCCCTAGCTTGATTAACACGGACCTTGCAACTCCGGCAATCGGTTGAGCGGCAGAATTGATGGCCTTCACTCGGCCCACTCCCTTCTCCAAGACTAGCCCAAGTCTTTCAACTTCGGTGCTAGCAAGATAGTTATGTGTGGCACCTGTGTCCACCATCGCTCGAACGGGCTTCCCGTTGATCTTCACGTCGACAAACATCAACCCCTTCTCCTTGGTAGACTTTGCCGACGCTTCTCCAACTGCTCCGCCCTCCATTGCGGGGGCGGTCTTCGTGTTTTTGGGTAACGCCTTACCCTTCCGTGCCCCCGTCCTTGACAGGGCATTGCACCTATGTGAGAAGACTCCAAGATTCTCTCCTTCACTCTCGGAGTCTTCCTCAGGCTCTTCCGGGACTGGCACCGGTTCTTTCTCCTTCTTTTTGGACGTTCGCTTGTCCCACTCCATGTCTCCACATAGAGCATTAATTAGTTGCCGCTTCGGACAATCCTTTAGCATGTGCGGGCCGTTGCACAAAAAACACCCGTCGAATCTCGAGCTTCCCGCGGCTTTGTTGCCCCCTTGAGGGCGGCTCTTGTCGGTGCTCCCTTGGGAACTCTCTTGGGAAAGGGAGGGCTTTTCTCCACCACCTCTGTTGTAAGTGGGGCGGAAAGTTCTGCCCCCACTCCCCTTCTGCTGGTTACCACTGGGCACTGGTGGCTTCTTCTCTCGGGTCTCCGTATGGTAGTCCATTAAACATTCCGCCGCTGCCATTGCGTCGCGGATGTTGGATACTCGTTGGCGTTGTAGTTCAGCACGGGCCCAGGGCTTCAGTCCATCCATAAATTGGTAGACTTTGCTCTCCTCATCCATGTTCGGGAGGTCCAACATTATGGAGGCAAATGCTTTGGTGTACTCATTAACCGTGCCTGTTTGTTTGAGCTCCCGAAGTGCCTTGCGGGCGTTATACCCGACGTTCTCAGGGAAGAACTGTTTTCTGATGGCCGCTTGAAGGAGATCCCACGTATCGAGCCGCTCCCGTCGATCCCGGATGTCTTGGTATTTCCCTCGCCACCATTGTTTCGTATCTCCAGTCAAATACATAGTGGCCGTGGCGATTCGCTCCGATTCCTCCTCTATCTCGGCCGCTACGAAATACTACTCCATGTCGAAGAGGAAGTTGTCGACTTCCTTCGCGTTTCTAGCGCCGCTGTAGAGTTGTGGTTCGGGGATGCGTTTCCTCGCTCCCCCTCCAGTGCCAAAATTCTCCATTCGGCCCGCCGGCCCTCTGTTGACAACGGCTTGTTGGAGTAACGCCACCTGCGTTTCCAACCTTTCAATAGCACGTTGCGTCTCTCCTTCGGACGCCCGTGCCTCTCGACTCTCGCCCAGCCGATGGTGGAGATCTAGGTTCTCCTCTTCAAGGATTTCGACCTTTTCCCGTAGGGTCGCGACCTTTTCCTCCAATTCAGAGACTACATACCCAAGTCGGGTGCACTCATTTTCTATGGAGTTCATTCTTTCACTCTTAGTCGGGGCCTTTGTTGGAGTCCCCATTTCGGGTCCCGTTTGGCCACCCTTCGTGTTGGAAGCAGTAGCCACGTCTTCCATAGTAACCCGCCTCGGTCCGTGGATCAGGAGCCGAGGCTCTGATACCACCTGTCACGGGGCGCTTGTAGTGCTTGGGCTAGTGGCGCACCGTGCGGCTAGTAGTCCGTCCTAGACTACGTCCGCCTCACTCACAAAAACTTTGCTCGCAAGGCTTGATGCACGATGACGACGCAATTCACACCCTCCGGTGCTTTTAGTGGTCTCGGCAGAGCAAGCAACACATGAACACGATTGATTGCAAGGAAATCTTCATTAATGCAATTTGAATGTACATTATAGCTTGGAAGCAATTACAGCACGCGTTGGTCAGAGAGGGGGTCGCTCCTTACAACGCTCACAGTCAGACAAAAGTTCGCTCTCACCCCCTATAATAGGCTTAAAGAAAAAAAGGCTAGCGACAGCACTAGATACTACTAAGCTAGAAAACGACAAAAACGGCCGTGCAAGGCCGTGCTTACAATATGTACACTACAAGGAAAAAAAGCTAGCACTCTAGGCAACTAGGGAGCTTCAGGCGGGGCGTTTGGCGGAGGTCCGCCCCGACGGTATGTTGGTGCTAGTGCTGGCGGCCCAGGCGGGTGCGGGTGGCCCGGGGTGCTGGGGCGCCAGTCACGGGAGCCCGACGGGCCTCGGCAGTAAGGGCCCGATGTTGCCTATCCCAAGGATCGGGATAAGGAAATGGACTTGTCCCGGCGTATCCTGGGAGAGGGGATAGGATGGGGGTGGCATCCCGTGACACCCGGGCTAAACAGGTCTAATCGCACGGGACGTAATACTAATCTTACAAATCACAAGATAACTTGCACAAAAAAAATAGTCTACTACATATTTGTTTGGTTTGAAACTTAATTGTGGGAGTCTGTTCAATGCAAATTTTTCCATAAATCACCAATCGGCAAACCCCTTTCTTCCATCTCCTTCACCACCGATTTCGCTTCCGCTATTCTTTTCTTTATCTTTAATCGCCGCGCCAAAAACCCGTAAATCTCCACATCCAATTTCTCATTCTTTCCGGCGAAAACTCTCACGAACTCCGCCGCCTGCTCATTAAATCCACGGTAAACCATCTCAAAAATGATGTGCGTGTACGTTGAAAACAACGCCGCCACCCCATTCTCCACCGCCCTCCCCAACACCGCCAGAGCCACCTCTACCATCCCCGCCCTGCACGCGCCCAGCACCAGCGCGTCGTACGTCACCGCGTCCGCATCCATCCCTTCCGCTTCCATTTTCTCCACCGTGTCAGCCGCCGACACCACGTCGCCAACGAAGCAGTACGCCGTCAGGATGTAATGGTACGCCGTCGAGGTCGGCCGGTCGCCGCACGCGCGCATCGCGTCCACCACTCCCCAGGCGACGGCCATCTCCTTCCTCTTCGCGAGGGCGTTGATAATGGGGATGAACGTTAACGCCGTGGCGCCGTATTTCCTCCGCGCCATAGTCTCCGCCACGCGCAGCGCGTCGTCTGCGCGGTGCAGCCGCGCGAGCTGAGCGATGAGCGCGTCATGCGCGTGTTTTCTGGTGAACCAATCGTCTATGGCGGCGAGATTCTGGAGAAGGCCGTCGAGCGCGGCGGCGTTGGTTGCGAGGAACTTGAACGTGTTGCTGGTGTTGAGGCACCCGGCGCTCAAGCGCTGTGATAGGAGGTCGCGCACGGCGGCAAAGTCTCCTCTGCGGCCGGCGGCATTAATCAGATCGTCGTATTTGGCCGGGGATCGAGTTGAATTAGCGTTTTCGGTGCTAAAGTGACGGGCGGTAGCATCGTATATCTGTGCTACCGTTCTGGAATTTTTGTTGAGCCTTCGAAGAGTAATCATTTGAACTAGGGTTTTACAGTTAAGAGTGGGGGGGAAATTTTCAGTCTCCATTTCGTTATGTTGCTGCAGTGTGATTTGATGGGAAATTTAGTTGGGCCGAGGAGATTTCCTTATTTTTGTTTGGGCCTGGCCCATTTTATTTGTATCCGATTTATACAGTGGGAATTTCTTTGCACAATCCGAAATGAAGAGAGAGAGAGAGAGAGAGAGAGAGAGAGAGAGAGAGAGAGAGAGAGAGAGAGAGAGAGTAAATTATGATTTCGATATCATATTTGTGGTTTCATTATGATTCCAACACTCTTTACCAGATTAATTCACGAAATGTAGAAAAAGAATTAATCGTTCAGTCTTACAATAAACATAACATTATGCAATTATCTGCCAACACTGCAAAATGGTTTCAGAAGCTTTCTGCAAAAAAAAATAAAAATGCTTTGGGTCTTTATGATATCTCGTATCAGATTTGAGCTACAGTATTAGGGTACCGCAATTCATATATTTAATTCAAGGAGTTTCAATGTTCTTCTGAAGGTTTTGCATATAGGAAACGTGTGGAAGAAAATATTGGTATTTATCCAAAACCGTGCAAGCTGAGATGTACCCCTGGCATAATATTTGTGTGAAGAAAATATTGAATTGGAATTATGTTTGAAGAGCAAATGAGATTAGATGTTTATAGTTGTCAAGGAGATTTAATATTCCATGTGCATGAATATGGACAAAACATATAAGATAAATTTATTGTACTTTGAAAGTCATAAGAAAGATAATGATACGAAGATCATTCTTCTTTAAAAGTTAAAGATATGACAATTCAACTTTAAAAATCACTAACACAACAAAAGAGGTGACAATTTATTTAACTTTAATATCACAAGAAAATAAAAGACATGACAATGTTTCACTTTTTCACGTAACATTAGAAGTCTTGTGGGGGGGGGGGGGGGGTAATTTATTGTTTGGGGAAATCCTGTTGGAAATTAAAAGCCTAATTATGGTTTGTAAATTATATGAAAGAAGCCAAGTTTTTACTTGGGATTGGAATTCAAGTGTGTGGTGAAAATAAAATCCTTAACCTAGAAGTTTTATTACCCCATATTCACACAAAAGACATCTCTTACAAACTTTGTTCAAACTCATAATTTTACTAGCAAGACCGGTCAAGATTTCAACGTCTTCTTCGAGCAATTCCACAAGTTTTCAAACTCCTCATGTGTGTGACAAAAAAGTTTTCTAAAGCGAATATAGAAATAAATCTTGAAAAAGTTAATAATATTACATAAAAGGTGTTTCTATATACACAACTAAATTTTCATTATACACCACTATTAAATTTAATTTAAAAATAAATTTAGTTCTAATATATTTTTTAATTAAAAAATATTTCATTTTTTTAAAAATGAATTGAAAAAAATTAAAAAGACAATATGAAAAAATTGTTGTAGCCGATTGGACCTTCTCCCCTACCCCATTTCTCTCTCATCCCCCTCCATTTTGGAACCCCGCCCTGACCCTCTTCTTTCTTGCCCATCATTCACTTTCTCTATGCTCGATTTTGAAATTCTTTAACTCTGTGGTGGGTTGTTTGAAATTCTTTCACTTCGTTGTCGATTAAAAATTTCATCCAAGTCATAGAGATTCAAAATTATTTTTCTAACATTTGCGAATGTTCGAAAAAAGTACATGTTTGATAAAATAAATTCAAAGTTATTGATCATTTTCCCGAATATCATAGTTTGATTTGAATTTTTGAAGTTCCTTGTTTGCTCCAAAAAATTCAGTTTGAGATGGTTTCTAGATTTGGACTTTGAATTACGTGCAATGAAATGCTTGATGAACAACCGCTAATGGATCCAGAAACTCTTTTAGGGGGCATGACATTGTTATGTAACGGAACGACCAACTGCTTTTTTTTTAGATTTACTAGTATTACATCCCGTGCGATGCACGGTGAGAGATTTATAAATAATTTATGATAAATAGTTTGTACAAATAAAATAATTAAATTACAATTAAATAATTAATTGAAACAATTATAAAATGTATAAATAATATATATAATATTAAATATATTCAAGTTTATTCACTATTTTATCGGTAGTCAATCCATATCCATGAATAAACTTACAATTTCCATTCATTGTTTCTATTTAAAAAAATAACACAATCAGTTTGCCTAAAATCCATTCCGAACATAATTGAAATCATTTCTAATTTTAGGTACAATAAGAAAAATTAAGAAAAAATGACACATAATCGTAAATACATTTAAGAAAATTAATATATATATATATATATATATATACACACACACACACATCATCATTCTCTCTCCATACTGTGGTGAAGTGGATATATAGGACATCATTGAAGGAGTTTGGATATATGTCACAACTTGAGCGGTGCTTCCACAATTTGATTAATGTCTCATCGTCGTCGTCATCATCATCATCTCTTTTATTGTAGAGAACATCTCAAACTCCATTTTAGAAATCATATCATTTTATGTCTCTTTAGATACGGATATGATTAATGTATTAAATTATATTTTTAAAATGTTGGTCTATATGTGGTGCGAAATTAAAAATTTGGTCACTTTTATGTATGATATGTAAAATATACGTATGATATCTAACCATTAAAGGAAAACGTTAAAGAAATTGAAATATATAGTATAAATATTTGTTTGGATTAAAAACTGCATAGAAATATTCAAACACAAGGTCTCACATATTTTAAGCTCATTATAATATAGATTTGATAACTAAAAAATGGTTAATTTTCAACAAAATTTAACAATCCAACAATCAAAATTCTAAAAATAGATCGAGAGTCTCGTACATAAGTGAAATTCAATTAGGATTTGAAAGCCAGAAACCGCTTCATTAAACAATATCAATAAGATAAATTATTTGTCTAAAATAAATCAATATTATATGATAATAAAAAATAATAAAAAAAATATATAAATAAGAAATTAATTACTTATGCTAAATCAAATTATTAAGAATTTTGTATACAAACATAAAATTAATCATATTAACTTTACCAATGAAATATGTGAAAAAAGTTTTATTTATTCAGTGGGTCAAACTTTAACTCAAAAATACATTTATTTCAATAGTGAAACACGTGGAATATATTAGACACAAATTTGAATGTACCTAATAAATTTAAAAAATATTAAAAAATGAATATAATAATGAAGTTATATCCAAACATGAAAATTCAATCCATAAAATATCTTCAATGTTAGGTTTGTCTTTCTTCCATTTTTCTCTCTCATTTTTTCGCTCTCGCTGATTCATTCTTCATCAAAAAAAAAAAAAAAAAAAAATCATTCTAAATTTTTTTTGGCATTTGCAACTAACACTACTTGTTAATTTCATCTTCACCTTCCAGTCTATTTTCAGTCTTATGAAGAACGTACATAAAACATAAATTTTATATTATTTTTACGCCATTTGTTTCTAATACCTACTATATTGCACAAAATCTTCATAAAATGATGTGGCCTATTATAAAATAGATAATCACTTGGTAATTGTGCATGAAATTTGAAAGATAAAATTATAAAAATATTTAGAATTAAGTAGATAAAATCAATTAATTCATTTAATTCAAAAATTAAATATATTTAACTTAAGTTTTTGGATGTTGTTGAATTTTTTTTAATAATTTTAGTTAACTCAAGAAATAAAAAAATATGTTCAATAAAAATATTTAAAATATTTTATTTGATCTCTTTATATTTAATTCAAAATTTAAATTTTAAAATATTGAAATTCTATAAACCTAAAATATATTTAATCATTTTCAGGTTTCACCATTTATAGTTAATTTATATACAACAATATACGTAATTTCTTCGATATTGAAAAATTTTAATTTAAAAAAATAAAATTTATAAGTTTTAACTATTTAAAATATATTTAAACTTGATAACATAAATATTTTAACTTCAAAACTATAAAATATTTACATTAAATTAATAAGATCATTTAATAAACATCAAATTCTTAAATTTAAATATATTTACTTTTAAATTTTTTATATGGATTTGACTTTTTAGTATATTTAATTAACTAATTTTAAAAAATAAAACTAATTCAATATATTTTTAAATTACTTCATTAGAAATTTTAATACATTTAATTAAATATTTTAATTTTTTAAATTTAAATTTATAAATTTAAAATTTATTTAATATTAATATTAAATTAAAAAAAATCAAATTTCAAAATATTACAAATTAAATTTAATGATACAATTAAAAAATATTTATTATATTTATTTTCTACAAATTTAAAAGATATTAAATATTTTTTAGTTCTTCGTTGTAGATTAAGTCTGTTTCAAATTCAAAAACACATAAGTTTAAACTGTTTAAATTAATAACTTAAATATTCTAGTTTCAATTTTTTTGAAAATATTTAACATTCAATGTATTAAAATTAATTAATTCATTTAATTGACTTTAAATATATTTAATTTAATATTTTGGATGTCAATTTTGATTTTTTTTTTAATATATATAATTCTTTATGTTAACTAAATATATTTTTAAAAATTCAATATCGACATCCAAGATTAAAAACATTTAAAGTTAACATATTTAAAAAATAAAAAATGGTCATGTTAATCATTATTTTTAATTATTGATAATCAATAAATATTGAACAAAATCCATGTAGAATTATTTAAATATTGTATTTTTAATTTCTATGGCTGAAAATTGTCCAATGGGTACTGATAGTCATTTTTTCATTACTTTACGTGCAAAAATCAAATAAAAGAAATAACGAATAAATAATAATTGAGCTTATATAATAACTACTATATGATAAACACAATATCTACACAGAGTTTCAATATTTAAAATGTAATTGTTTTACACAAACATGTGAAATAAAGTGTACAAATTGAAAAGTTGGACAGACACTTCATTTCCGTTTGTAGTTAGACGAATAAGAACTCTAAAACCTCCCAAATCATGAATCTAAGTGTTGGCATATCTCATTGAGGCAACATAAAGCCATCAAATTATTTATAATCGGGAGTAATCCACCCAAAGATCAACTTCAAAGCAAGACGAAAATGATTCAAACTACAAATAACAAATTACAAATATAAAACATTACTAAAAGTAGCTACAATAGATTATTACGATATAATCGCTCTAGCTATAAAATGTTTAGATGAATACAAAGCTATTTTATTTTTACAATAACTCAAAATTAAATTGTCTCGCTCTCTTTCAATCGATGTGCGGATAGATGATAACTCTTGATCAAATGAACTTCAAAACTCTCAACCAAGGATGAACAATGACATCCCCTCAAGAATTTGAAGTAAGTGTGCTATTTTCTACAAAATGGTATTAATTAAAAAAATGAAAAATCAAATTACAAAGTAAGAATATTGGAAGAAATAAATAAAGTAGATAATAAAAAATGCATGAACACACATTGAAGTTAAGAAATTGTGATATAACAATTTGGTATCTATAGGCATCACAGATACACACATTTTGAATTGAATGTGCATACAAATATGGTAATTAATTAAATATGCACAAATTTATTAATCAAAATTTATTGTAATAAATAATAATAAGTGCAATTCAATTCTATTCAAAGAAAATGATACCTTTAATATAAATTGGGGGTATTTATAGTATTTATTTTTATATATTTATTTGCATGATATATATTAGTATAATGACCATACTAAATTATTGTATTTAAATATAAAACATGCAATTCTAAATTAATTTTTCTATTTATAGTATTTTTTAAGCTATATCTATTATACACAAATTATGAAAAATTCTGAAAAAATACATTAGCTAATGTGATAAACGTGTATTGAACATGTCAATATGGTAATGCATTGATTGTCAAATATTAGGCACTAATTTTTGGATAGCAATTATTTTTTAATTATGATATTGATTGGCAAATATTATTTTTTGGCAAATATATTGATTAACAGAATAATTATGATAATATATTGATCATATTATATATATATATATATGAGATTAAACGACTCGTCGTATTATATTATTATATAATATATCACCATTACATTGTATTATATATATTTTTTTATTTTTTGTATATAAGATTAGATATATATTAATATATAGATATAAATCATTAAATTAAATATATATATATTATATACATAGTATTATATTATATTAAAATATTAATGATGTGATATATAATTAAATAATTATATCAATAAATATGATATATAATCATATCCTACTTTATTTAATATATGCATGATAATATATTAATATATAATAATATAATGTACATTAATTATATATCATTATTAATTAGTTTTGGCGGGAAAATAAAATTACAATTCTACCCTAAACTATCATACTTTTAGATATAGTAGGATTTGCGTGGTTGAGACATATTGTTGTTTTATTAATGCACTATATCTTTTTCTTATTTATAGAGCTGATGACACAGTTCCACTCTGTTAATATTTTTTTCTTCTAAATTTTAATAATATAAATTAATATGCAACATTCACGAATCATAACTTCAATTTAAATTTGGATACTATTTTTTCAATTCTATAATAATCCATAAAGTCATAATCAACCTTTAATTTAATATTTAATAAATATTAACTTCATTGGAATTAAATAAAAAGATATTGGTACGATTTTATTTTAAAACATCTATCTATATTTTACATAAAAAATAGAAAATAGATTAATAAAAATAATGAATGAATGAAAATATTTATCAAGCCAACACAATTTTAAATTTTTTAGGGGGCAAATTATGGCTTATTGTTAGTCTAATGTGTAATAAGTGAACATCTAATGTTAACTTAATTGAATTTGAACGATGTTGGTTTTAATTATGTCACCTAATGAAGAGTTTAAATATTTATTTGCGAAATATATTTAATTGAACTTATGAAAGTTGTGATATTTTAATTATTTGAATTGCAATTTGTCTAAGTCTAAATATGATCTTAGTATGATTAATAGGATTTGATTTATTGAGTGTAAATAGATTCAGTTTGATTTTTATTTCACACAAATATATATATATATATATATATATATATAGAGAGAGAGAGAGAGAGAGAGAGAGAGATGGGATCATGTGAGAACCACACCCCCATATGAGAACTGAGAACCAATTTCAGCCACAGATCTCGCTTATTTTGACGGCCAAGATCTGTTCCCAGATTGAAAAAATGCGGTGGCAATCTCGTAATATTATCAACTTTTTAATGAACTGGGGTTATTTCTATAATTAGCTACATTTGACTGAGAAATGGAGTGTGCGAGACCGAATCGCAGCGATGTCCATTTGAGCGGAGAGGAGGCGGCGAAGGCGGAGGCTGCTGCCCAAAACTACTTCGATGCGGCGGCGCCGAAGTGGCACACGATGCCAGACATTGACGGCGCATCTCCACAGTTGAAGCTATGGAAGTTCACATAAGAAGGATGTGAAGAGGCAAGAAGGGAGGAGAGAGAGACGGTTGTTTTGTTGTCGTCGTGTTGTCTCCCTAGAGAGAGAGAATTATCTTTTCATTGTTGTTGGGCTTGGAATTTAATTATGGCATGCATCATTACAACATTTTAATTGATTATATAATATAGATTATGTATAAGTGCATTAGTAGTTCATGTAGCTACATTCAGTTGCAAACTAAACATGTGAGGCTCCCGCGTTTCGTTGCCGAACTCCTCCATTTGAATATCTAATCGATGTTTAGTTTTAGCACGTTTCGTTGCCGAACTCCTCCATTTGAATATTTAATCGATGTTTAGTTTTAGCACTGGTAGTTTATATTTTAGCATCGGTAGTTTATATTTTAGCACTTTCATTTCCTTTTTTAGCACTGTTAGTTTAATATTTGAATATTTTGGTAGGTGATAGTGTTAGCATTTCTAGTCTGTTATTTACAATGTTTGTTGTGTGTGTTTGTTGCTATGAGAAATAGAATGTCAACAAATGTAGTTTATACGGGCGATGAGAAATCTGATGATGTTTTGTTGAGCGTTCCGCTGCGATCTTGGATTGAAACAATTACTGAATATAAGTAGTTATATTTCCACATTTTTCATCTGTAGGAAATTAAAGGATATATATTTTCTACCATATTCACTGGCTAGTATCGAGCTGATATGTGCGCGTCGATGGTACTGGATTTGTGGTTTTTTATTTGTTGTTAGCATTGTAAAAATGATTGAGTATCATAAGAATATCTCGGTAATAGAGTATTTTGCATGATTAATGCAGCATTTGCAATAACAAATGAGTATTATAAAAAAAAATTTATTAACATGTACTTTTGCACTATTATGATCTATTTTAGTACTACTGTGAACTGTTTTAGCATTGTCATGTATTTTAGTACTACTATGATCTATTTTAGCACTGTTGTAATCTATTTTAGCACTACTGTGAACTATATTAGCACTATCATGACTTATTTTAGCATTGTTATAACTTTAATATTTTTTACATCAGAAAACGATATCATTCATGAAAAACATACTCGAAACAAAAAGAAGTGTAATTGTTGTTGGCGTCGAAGAAGCTGAAGACTTATAAGAATGTTGCAAATTAATGAATATAAGAATTGATTATTGTGCCCATACCTATTGCGAGTACCCATATGATCAGCTACTTCACTGCCATTCCTAATAAAATTTTCTATAAAAATGTTGGACTTACAAGAAGACAAATATACTCAGAGAAAGGACATAATAATGACTTCTTATATATATATATATATAACACGCCAAAATATAACATGTATGATCTTCCACGTTATTTTACATACCGAATTCTAACATGATTTTTCAGCAATCCAACATAAAAAATTGGGTTGAATGCTATTTTTGCAAAAACTTAGAAATGTTCACAAGTTTTCTATATATATATTGAAACTAATGGTATTTTTGTAAAATGAATTAAAATCCAGGAGATACTTGGGGCTATAATATTCTTTATAGAGAGGGAGAGGGTATGTATATATGTATACATATATATGAACACGTGCATGTTTATAAACATATGCATCCAATAAAATCCATGAACCCTTAAAATTAGGACAGTGTTAAAATAAGTCATGACAGTGCTAAAATATGCCATGACAGTGCTAAAAAAGACCATGACAGTTATTTGAATGGATGAAGGTTTTTTAAAGAACATCCACATCCTGATGAGGATCAGAGACTGCAACTAAGCAATGAATTAGGACTTGACCCTAAAGATGCCGATGATATTTTTTTATTGTAATGCTAAATAATTTTCATACTAAACAAGGGTCATGTTAGTGCTAAAATAAGTCATGACAGTGCTAAAATCCTTAGCTAAGGGTTTTGACATATATAGTTATAGTACGCATGATCATGTGGGAATTAATTTGTGGTGGATAACACATCAAACACAATACTACATTTTTTAATGGTTTGAAGAAATCTTTTTTCTTGATTGGCTTGGCTAGCTTCAATAGCTCAATTTAATTAACCACTTAAATCCGGCAGGCACTTCCCCTATTGAAAATTAAAACTTTAAATACTACGCAACCTATTAAATTAGAAAATTGGATTTAAGGTTTTGTAAATGGGTTGGGAAGCCTACCTATTAAATTAAAGGATTTGATATGAAAGATCATTATTCATTACAAGTGAGTGTAGTGTAACCAATGCTAAAACTCTAAATTGAAAAATATACGCGTGAATCACATATACAATGCTAAACTCTAAACTATAATGCTAAAAACGAAAAATCATGAAGCATAAAAAGATGCCCATGATATTTTTTTTTATTGTAATGCTAAACAATTGGCATGCTAAACAAGGGTCATGTTAGTGCTAAAATAAGTCATGACAGTGCTAAAATAGGGAATGACAATGCTAAAACCCTAAATTGAAAATACACGCGTGAATCGCATATACATTGAAATTTCCGATTCTACCCTTACTAAGATTCAGGGGAAGTGAAGTTGGACGTTATTACAATTATGCCACCGCGTTTTTTTTTTTTTAATTTTGGAACAGATCTTGACTGTCCAAATAGACTAAATTGTGGCTGAGATTGGTTCTCAGTTCTCATATGGGGTATGGTTCCTTCTGGAACCCAACTATATATATATATATATAATTATAAAGAAAATATTATTTATTTATTTTTGTATGGGACTGGCCCATTTTATTTATCCAACTTATACAAAATAGTAATTTGACTAATTTCTTTGCAGAATCCCAAGAGAGAGATGAAGTAAATTATGATTTCGATATCATTTTCGTGGTTTCGTTATGTTTCCACCAATCTTACCATATAGACAGGGCCGCTCCTTGTATGAGGCAGGTGAGTCGGTCGCCTCAGATCCCAAAAATTATGAGAAAATTAGGAGCCCCAAATTTTATCATGATATTATATATATATATATATATATATAGTTGTATATGTTAATTAAATATATTTTTTTGTTCTAGTGGCTAGAGTCTGTCTTAATGGGAGAGGGCAAAGGGATCAAATCCCACAAAGGGCCAACTTTTGCTTTTTATATTCGAAATACCATTTCTGTTTGCCATTTTCGTCTAGTTTTTTTTACCAGTTTTTTTTTTTATTTTTATTTTTATATCCTAAATCTAAATTTAAGTTATGCAGCTTAAAGCCCCCACAAACTGTAACACCCGTTTTTTTCTTCTTTTCTTTTTTAAATTTGTAATTCCGAATTAAATTTATTATAAAAATAAAAGGTGTCTTTTTTATTTGTAATCCTAAATCCAAATATATTATAAGATGAAAATTAAGGTCTCATTTTTCACTAAAACTCAAGAATCTTTTTTTGTTTTATTTCTAAAGCCCCCCACCACCACCCCAAACCAAAACCGCACCACCCATTTTTTTCTTTTTAATTTGTAATCATGGATCAAAATATTTTATTAGATGAAAAATACTTTTTTTTATTTGTAATCATAAATCCAAATATAAGACGAAAATTAGGGCCACATTTTTTTACCTCGACTCAGGCCCCTAAATTATTAGGATCGGCCCTGCATATATGTAGCACCCCAAATCCGGAGGGGTCAAGGTGCTAATGGAAACACACGCGAAGGAGAAAATCCCATAGAAAAATTTCCAAATAGAGTAATCAATTTGGGATTTGCTATATCAAGAAGCTTACGTTTACTAGTCAAACACCAAGAATCAATATATTTGACTTAATCAAGAACCAATAGAAATAGATCTTAAGAAAACTGACTGGTCAACTACATCAAAATAATAATAGTCAATTCGTGAAATATAACGTGACCAAAACGCTCATAGGCGTACACGTGGCAAAAGTAAAAGTTCAGCGGAAGCATAGAAATTAAGAATCATACAGTTGACCATCACCAAAGCACACAGCGGAAGCATATGAATCATATAATAGTTTGACCATAATAAATAAATTCAAAAGACGGTCAACTAAAAACAAAAGGTCCCCATTGGTCCACATCCGCCACCCGCCATCATCAATTACCTGTAAAATATTTTAAATAATGGGGCTGAGTGCCAGAAAACACTCTGTGGACATACTCATACATTCGTCACATAATTTGCATAAAAGAAATAACATTAATCATAATAAAGATTTCACATTTGACGTCACAATTCATACGCTCATTAAACATAGTGGAGACCGACCCTAATGTGATCACATATCATCTATAGCATAAACATAAATCATAATTCATTTTTCCATATTGGACGAAAGTTTAAATACATTTTCGAAAGAGTTTTGGTAAGTAAGCCCACCTTCTAGCTAAATGTAACTGTCACTTTAATCTCAACTTGCACGTGCTAAGCCTGCTGCCTCGGGTTAAGACCTACACATAAAGGCTATGACTTAGAAACTTATTAGGGTAATTAATCTATTCTATAATGTAAATAAGGGTATAATGCATATCTATAAAATAAAGTCACGAAAAGACGACGCCTAAAGATCAAACGGGTAATCCTAGCTTTAAGCTACACCCGAGCCCTTGATCGAGTATAATATATGGATTAAAATCATAATAATTAAAGTAAAGCTTTAATAATAATAATAATAATAATAATAATAATAATAATAATATTTCAATACCAATAAAGTATCACTTATAATACAATATGCTTAATTTGAATTAAATCCAAAACTAAACAAAAATAGAAAAAGAAGTAAAATAATTAAATGCATGAATAAAATTGTGGTCAAAAGGATTTGAACCCATGACCTTAAATGTAGAATAATGATACTTTAACCACTATACTAAATGATTTGATACAATATAAAACAAACTGTTTTAATTAAATAGCTTCATAAATGCTGTGAATTAATTACACAAAATAAGAATTAAAACTGCATCAAATGGTTTTGAACCCTAGACCTCCTAAACAAAAACAGAACATTAAACCATTAGACTAAGTCCTATTTTCGAAATTAATTATCTGTAATTAATTATATATATAGTCCAGAAAGCTTTTATGATAAAAAGATTAAAAAGGAATATAATTACTTCAATAGGATTCAAACCCTTAACCTCTTGAACATTAAACTGAACACTAACCATTAAATCATATGTCATTTTTGAAAATTACATGATGTTATTAATTATATAAGGTTTAAAATTATCTTAGATAAAAATGAAATAAAACTGCATTAAGAGGACTCGAACCCCTCCCCTTTTAATTAGCAAATCTAGACATATCCATTAAGCTAAATACAATTTTCGAGATTTATATCATGCTTTTATTTAATTAAAGTTGAAACAGAGGACATTAATTACAATAAAAGAGATTTAAAAATGCATGTATGAAGGTTTGAACCTTAGACCTTTTGATTAATAATTATGAACATATCCATTAAACTAGTTACCATTTTCAAAATTTACACATGATTTTAATTAATTTAAAGTTGAAACAGAGGATATTAATTACAAAAAGAGATTTAATAAAAATGCATGCAATAGGATTTGAACCTTAGACCTTTTAGTATTAATTTAAACATCCACAATTGAGCTACACAACCATATGGAAATATTAACATATACTCTTTATTAAATAGTTTTATAGATCTAAAAGAAAAATAAAAAAAATAAAAATAAAATAAAAATACAAACACACACAAACACACGTCCAAACACACACACACACACACACATTCACGGCAGCACACACAATCACATATATTTCATATTTTTTTTCTTTTCTTTTCATTAAACAACCATTAACATCTAAAGAGTTCAAGAACACCAAGAACATCATGAATAAAATTAAAAATATATATTAAAGTCATCCATCTAAAACAGCCCTTAAATCACAATATATACACTGAAATCGAAAATAAAGTTCAAATATAAAAAAGGAAATGAGGTATTAAAAGGCTAGGGATTAACCCATTTTTAGATCTGAAAATCGGAAGCCTAAACCTCAAAATTTCTTAAAAATAATCGAAGAATAAGAAAGAGGAGAAGAAGAGGATTCCAAAAATGTAATTGCATGTGAAAATAAAGGTGGCCGGAATTTTTCCGACCGGCGGTGATGACGGCGGCGCTGGCGCCGGCGACGGGGAGGAGGGGAGGCGAGAGGGAGAGAGAAGAGAGGGGGATGGGGGCTGACCTAAAAATGGATCCTCCAAAATGACCTAACTAAGGAGTGGAATGGGTATTTATATCCCTCCATATCTTAACCTAAATTTTAATTAAATTCCTAATTAAATCATAACTTGGTCAAATGAAGTCCCACTTAGATGAAATTAGTCTCTATGGATTCGTATCGATGAGCACTATCATCTACCATATTTGATCGTCTCGTTCCGATAACTATAGGTCTCGAAAATAATTAAAAATATAAATGGGCTAAAAAGCCTATGAATTGGGCATAAATAATAAAAATGCCTAAATTTATTTATTTGGGCCATGAAATCACAATTTAAAATAGATTTGGGCCTATTATAAAATCTTGGGGTGCACAAATCTATCCATCTTAAAAGAATTTCGTCTCGAAATTCAAGTATCTGGTAAGGTTAGGTTTGGATATTGCCTCCTGATTTCTGCTTCAATTTCCCATGTAGCTTCATCCTTTCTGTGCCTGCTCCACTGCACTTTCACTGGCACTGTCTCTTTGTTTCGTAAATTTTGAACCTTGCGGTCGAGAATCGCTATTGGAGCCTTTTGGTATGTAAGATCAAGATCTACCTCCACATCTTCATCGTGTACAGTGTGACTTGTGTTAAAAACATATTTACGTAGCATCAACACATGTAATACATCATGTACTCCTCCTAGTTTGGGTGGCAAAGCAAGCCTATAAGCAACTTCTCCTACTCGATCGAGAATTTTATAAGGGCCAATGAAACGCGGCCTCAACTTCCCCCTTTTTTCAAAACAAATTATTCCTTTGACCGGTGATATTTTAAGGAAGACTTTATCTCCTACTTCAAAGTGCAAGTCTCTTCTATGCTTGTTCGCATAGGACTTCTGTCTATCTCGAGCTTCTTTAATTCGGGTTTGTATTTTGTTGGCGGCTTTCTCTGTGGCTTGCACCAATTCAGGGCCCAGAATTTTCTTCTCTCCAACCTCATCCCAATAGAGTGGTGATCTGCACCTTCGACCGTACAAAGCCTCATAAGATGCCATCCCAATGGTCGCCTGATAGCTATTATTGTATGCAAATTCCACTAAAGGCAAGTAGTCTTCCCAACTTCCACCCTGATCCAGAACTACAGTCCTCAACATATCTTCAAGAGTTTGTATGGTTCTTTCTGATTGGCCATCAGTTTGAGGATGAAAAGTAGTGCTAAAATTCAGTCTAGTTCCCATAGCATCTTGTAAACTTCTCTAAAATTTTGAGGTGAAACGTGTATCTCGATCTAAAGTAATAGACACAGGAACTCCATGCAAATGAACAATCTCTTTGATATAGATTTGAGCCAGCTCATCTAATCCCAACTTATGTCTTATTGGCAAGAAGTGTGCTGATTTGGTCAATCTATCAACAATAACCCAGATTGTCTGGTTATTGCGTACTATTTTCGGTAACCCAGTGACAAAGTCCATTGTAATGTGTTCCTATTTCCATTCAGGGACTTCGAGTAAGTTTAAAAGTCTAGCGGGTCGTTGATGTTCCGCCTTTACTTGCTGGCAAACCAAACAGTGTCCTACGAAAGTCACAATATCCCTCTTCATGCCTTTCCACCAAAAAGTTTCCCTTAGATCTCGATACATTTTTGTTCCTCCGGGATGAGCAGTGTACGGAGTGTTGTGCACTTCTGCTAGTATCTTATGTTTTAACTCATCATCTTGGGGTACACACAGTCGACTCCCAAAAGTAAGTGCTTGATCATCGGTTACAATAAATCCTTGGTTGTCTTCGGTGCGGCTCTTCTCTCTCATCTTCTCAAGAAAGTCATCTTGGCATTGAGCCTCAACTATACGAGCTCGTAGGTTTGGTTTCACTACTAGAGTTGCAATTCGAGACTCCGTGCTCTCCGTTGGTATGATCACCTCCAAATTCAATTTAGAGAAATCTCTAATCAGTTGCTCTTGTTGGGTGAAGAGACAATTCAGTGATACCCTATTCTTTCTACTCAAAGCATCAGCTACGACATTTGCTTTCCTGGGATGATACAAGATGGTACAATCATAGTCTTTCACGAGTTCTAACCATCTCCTTTGCCTCATGTTGAGTTCCTTTTGCTCAAAAAAGTACTTTAGGCTCTTATGATCCGTATAGATCTCACACTTGACTCCATAAAGATAGTGCCTCCAGATCTTCAATGCATGAACAACGGCTGCAAGCTCCAAATCATGAGTAGGGTAGTTGACCTCATGTGGTTTCAACTGCCTAGAGGCATAGGCTATAACTTTCATGTTTTGCATCAACACACATCCTATTCCTTGCAGAGATGCATCTGTACAAACTACGAAACCTTCTGCTCCATCAGGAACAGTTAACACAGGAGCAGTTACCAATTTCTTCTTAAGTTCTTGAAAACTCCTTTCAAAGTCTTTTGTCCAAATGAATTTCACTCCCTTCTTTAGTAGTTGGGTCATAGGTTTTGCAATCTTGGAGAATCCTTCAGTAAATCTTCTATAGTAACCAGCTAAGCCTAGGAAGCTACGAATTTCACCGACATTAGTAGGGGACTTCTAATCACTCACTGCCTCCACCTTGGAGGGATCTACTTTGATGCCTTGAGCCGAAACTATGTGGCCTAGAAAGATAACTTCATCCAACCAGAATTCGCATTTGCTGAACTTAGCATACAACTTCTCTTTCCTCAATGTCTCCGTTACTACTCTTAGATGTTTCTCGTGTTGTTTCTCATCTTTGGAGTAGATGAGTACATCATCAATAAATACTAGCACAAACTTATCTAAGTATTGATGGAAAACTCGATTCATTATGTCCATGAATACAGCTGGCGCATTGCTCAGTCCAAATGGCATCACCACAAACTCATAATGACAATACCGTGTCCGAAAAGCTGTCTTTGGTATGTCATCTTTCTTCACCTTCAATTAATGATAGCCCGATCTCAAATCAATCTTGGAGAAAACTTTAGCACCCTTGAGTTGATCAAATATGTCATCAATTCGAGGTAGAGGATACTTGTTCTTGATTGTCAATTTGGTTAACTCCATGTAATCTATGCACATACGTAGTGATCCATCCTTCTTCTTGACAAATAACACAGAAGCTCCCCAAGGTGAAACACTAGGTCTGATGAACCCTTTATCTAATAATTCTTGTAGTTGGACTTTTAGCTCTTGAAGTTCCTTTGGTGCCATTCGATATGGTGCTTTTGATACTGGGGTGGCTCTAGGGATAAGGTGGATAGTGAACTCTATTTGACGATCAGGTGCGACTCCAGGTAGTTTCTCAGGAAAAACATCTTGGTAGTTATGAACAACAGGCACATCTTCAATGGTTACTCCTTTGGTCTCGTCCCCTATCAGGCTTACAAAGAAACCCTGACATCCTTTCTTCTTGATCATCTTCATTGCCTTCATAGCTGATATTATAGGTATCGCCGCTTCTACTTTTGATCCATAAAAAGTGAACTCTGGCCCTTCAGGCGGTTGAAGCGTTATTTTCTTCTCGCGACATCGTATTGTTGCACGATTTGCTTTAAGCCAATCCATCCCAAGAATAATATCAAAATCATTCATTTCTAGCACATGCATGTCTGCCTTAAGATAATTATCGTTAAAATTTCACTCTAATCCAGCACAGATCATACTAGCAACAAGCATCCTCCCTGATGGTATACTTACTTCTAGGGGTTCACTCAAGTTTTCTCCTAAAATTCCCAACTTCTTATATGTTCTCATAGATATGAACGAGTGTGTTGCTCCAGTGTCAAAGAGTGCAAGTATTGGGGTGTTATGAATATCGATCATACCTGCCATATTCCCAGGTGCTTGAGCTGCTTGTTGTTGGTTCAAGGCAAAGACACGTGCATTCCTAGGTGGTTGTTGTCCCTAGTTGTTTCCTTGATTGTTCCTTGCATTGTTTCCTTGGTTGATCCCCTGATTGTTCCCATAGTTATTCCCCTGATTGTTCCTCGGGTTATTCCCCTAGTTGTTCCTTGGGTTATTCCCCTGGTAGTTTCCTTGGTTGATCCTCTGATTATTTCCTTGGTGGTTTCCTTGGTTGACTCTCAAATTATTCCTTTGGTTGTTTACTTGATTTTCCCTATTTCTAGGGCAGTTAGGAGCACTATGTCCATGTTGCTTGCACCAAAAGCAAGCATTCATCCTCAAAAGACAAATGCCATTGTGTCTCTTATTGCATGTTTGGCATAGTGGCTTCTCCACCTGTCTTCCAGAATTACTAGTTGGCCCAGTTCTTGCTTGCTTGTCATGTTTGAATTCGTTCTGGTTCACGTTATCCCATTTTCTTTTTCCTTTTGAATCATGGTTCATTTTTTCTTCCATCATGAGTAGTGCTTCGATATCCTGAGCTCTACTGAGTGTTTCAGCATAAGTGGATGTACCCCGTCCAGCAATAGGGATCAAAATCTCGGTTCTTAAGCCTCTTCTAAAACGAAGTGCTTTCTTCACATCAGTATCCACTAGGTGAGGGGCATAGCGAGATAGTTGATTGAACTTCTTATCATAGTCATCCACTGTGAGAGTTCTTTGCTTCAGATAAGTGAACTCATTTTCCTTGCGCTCTCGATAACTATCCGGTATGTATTTATCCATCACAGCTTATTTGAATTTATCCCAAGTGAGTGCAACAAGAATTTCAGGTGTCATAGTCCTTGTATGTGATTCCCACCAATAGTCAGCATCTCCAGAGAGTTGATAGACTGCATACGCCACACGATGTGCATCACCACAAGCTATGTGTGTGAAAACTCGATCCAATTTGGGCATCCAAAGTTCCACCTCTAATGGCTCCCCTTGACCATCGAATGTTGGTGGTTGATGACGTCTAAATAGCTCGACAATTTCAGTAGTATCATCAGCCGGGGCATTTTGGTTTTGCGGTTGACGTCTTCTAGGCTGCATCCTATATTCATGTATTAATCATGAGACATTAATTGCTAACATGATTTGGTAACATAAGTAGCACAAAAATACATTATCATAAGATTTGAGACAATAAATTCATCAATTCATATCATAGAAGTGTCATAGCTCGAAGCTATAATCACGGTGCCTCAAGAGAGGACTATTTCATACATACATAATGACCATAAGTCAACAAAATAACATAGGAACTACATACTAGGCCAATACTAACCTACCTCATAGAGTGGTATACAAAAAGAGGATTAAATCCACAAAAAGGCCTTAATATTCCTATGTAAAAAGAGAACATAATCCATATATACATAGACAAAAGGTGATAATCATCTAGTGCTCAACAGTGCCCGAGCTATCCATGTGCTCCTCGTAGTCCTCCTCAAGATCCTCATCATCGTCATCCTCTATCAGCCATCCATTGTTATGCGCCTCCGGATGTGGAATAGGAATATATGCTGGGGCCGGTGCAGGCGCTGGGTCAGGCATAGGGGCCGGGACTGGTGCAGGTATCGGGGCTGGTACAGGTGCCGGGACTGGGGCTGACTGAATGACCATCCAATCTGCAGGGGCAGGGGCAGGCATCGGAGGTGGAGCAAAGAAAGGGTGCACGAATCTAGGTCCAATGACCAAAGCTGGCGCCGGTAGATATGCTGGGAGTTCACCCCATGTCGCCCATCTCTGGTAAATATGCGATGAGAAGCCTGGATAATCTGTGATGTAATGCAGGGTCGTAGGGTAGATCTCTGTGTAGTCTCCCAACACTCGAGTAGCATAAGACGCCCAATCTAGTGGTAGAGTGTGTACTAGTCGATTGGAAGCCTCCCAACCTGAGACTCCCGCAAGCGTGTCTCGTACCTCCATCCACATCTCAGTCATAATCGCGGTATGTCGGCCTACACTGTGTGCTGGATCACGTACATAGGCACGGTACTGTCACTGACGCTGAACTCATGTGGGAATAAATCCTACCCTCTTCCTAGGTCCCTGAATAAAGTTTGGCATCTGTAGGAAAAGCACTTAAGTGAGTCTAGGATCAATATACTATATAGTAAGACATGAATAACTTAAAGGCAGTCTATATCCTAATAATCCACCTAGGTTCATCCTTATGGTGGGTGACATGACATATTTTCAAAGCAATTGTAATCGAAATAAATTTGACCTTATTTCAATCATATCATACATTAGTCAAAGACATAATTGATAAATCAAAATTTTAGTCACATAATTTATACCTGACTGACGAGGCTTGGCGTGGACGTGGGACCAAGGGTAGTAGCATATATATACAAAATGCAAATAATAGAATTTTAACAATTAACAGGCTTTCAGAGGATTGAACCGCTCTGATACCATATGTAGCACCCCAAACCCGGATGGGTCAAGGTGCTAATGGAAATACACGCGATGGAGAAAATCCCATAGAAAAATTTCCAAATAGAGTAATCAATTTGAGATTTGCTATATCAAGAAGCTTACGTTTACTAGTCAAATACCAAGAATCAATATATTTGACTTAATCAAGAACCAATAGAAATAGGTCTTAAGAAAACTGACTGGTCAACTACATCAAAATAATAATAGTCAATTCGTGAAACATAACGTGACCAAAACGCTCATAGGCGTACACGTGGCAACAGTCAAAGTTCAGCGGAAGCATAGAAATTAAGAATCATACAGTTGACCATCACCAAAGCATACGGCGGAAGCATATGAATCATATAATAGTTTGACCATAACAAATAAATTCAAAAGACGGTCAACTAAAAACAAAAGGTCCCCATTGGTCCACATCCGCCACCCGCCATCATCAATTACCTATTAAACATTTTAAATAATGGGGCTGAGTGCCAGAAAACACTCCGTGGACATACTCATACATTCGTCCCATAATTTGCATAAAAGAAATAACAATAATCATAATAAAGATTTCACATTTGACGTCACAATTCATACGCTCATTAAACATAGTGGAGACCGACCCTAATGTGATCACATATCATCTATAGCATATTCATAACATATTCGGATATCCTCATATGAGTTGTATCAAATCCACAATGAGAAACATAAACATAAATCATAATTCATTTTTCCATATTGGACGAAAGTTTAAATACATTTTCGAAAGAGTTTTGGTAAGTAAGCCCACCTTCTAGCTAAATGTAGCTGTCGCTTTAATCTCAACTTGCACGTGCTAAGCCTGCTGCCTCGGGTTAAGACCTACACATAAAGGCTATGACTTAGAAACTTATTAGTGTAATTAACCTATTCTATAATGTAAATAAGGGTATAATGTATATCTATAAAATAAAGTCACGAAAAGACGACGCCTAAAGATCAAACGGGTAATCCTAGCTTTAAGCTATACCCGAGCCCTTGATCGAGTATAATATATGGATTAAAATCATAATAATTAAAGTAAAGCTTTAATAATAATAATAATAATAATAATAATAATAATAATATTTCAATACCAATAATGTATCACTTATAATACAATATGCTTAATTTGAATTAAATCCAAAACTAAACAAAAATAGAAAAAGAAGTAAAATAATTAAATGCATGAATAAAATTGTGGTCAAAATGATTTAAACCCATGACCTTAAATGTAAAATAATGATACTTTAACCACTATACTAAATGATTTGATACAACATAAAACAAACTGTTTTAATTAAATAGCTTCATAAATGTTGTGAATTAATTACACAAAATAAGAATTAAAACTGCATCAAATGGTTTTGAACCTTGGACCTCCTAAACACAAACATAACACTTAACCATTAGACAAAGCTCTATTTTCGAAATTAATCATCTGTAATTAATTATATATATAGTCCAGAAAGCTTCTATAATAAAAAGATTAAAAAGGAATAAAATTACTTCAATAGGATTCGAATCCTTAACCTCTTAAACATTAATCTGAACACTAACCATTAAATCATATGTCATTTTTGAAAATTACATGATGTTATTAATTATATAAGGTTTAAAATTATCTTAGATAAAAATGAAATAAAACTGCATTAAGGGGACTCGAACCCCTCCCCTTTTAATTAGAAAATCTAAACATATCCATTAAGCTAAATACAATTTTCGAGATTTATATCATGCTTTTATTTAATTAAAGTTGAAACAGAGGACATTAATTACAATAAAACAGATTTAAAAATGCATGTATGAAGGTTTGAACCTTAGACCTTTTGATTAATAATTCTGAACATATCCATTAAGCTAGTTACCATTTTCAAAATTTACACATTATTTTAATTAATTTAAAGTTGAAACAGAGGACATTAATTACAAAAAGAGATTTAATAAAAATGCATGCAATAGGATTTGAACCTTAGACCTTTTAGTATTAATTTAAACATCCACAATTGACCTACACAACCATATGGAAATATTAACCTATACTCTTTATTAAATAGTTTCATAGATCTAAAAGAAAAATAAAAAAAAGCCCATGAATTGGGCCTAAATAATAAAAATGCCTAAATTTATTCATTTGGGCCATGAAATCACAATTAAAAATAGATTTTGGCCTATTATAAAATCTTGGGGTGTTACAATATAGATTAACGAAATGTAGAAAAAGAATTAATTGTTCAGTTCTAAAATAAACATAAACATTATGCAATTATCTGCCAAGACTGCAAAATGGTTTCATAAGCTTTCTGCAAAAAAAAAAAATCGTTTGTTTTTTTTATGATTTCTCATTTCAGGTTTGAGCTATTAGGATACCGCAATCATAATCATATATAAAATTCAAGGAGTTTGAATGTTGCTGTAAGATTTTGTATACAGAAAATCTATGGAAGAAAATAATGAGATTTATAAAAAACTATGCATTTTGTGGATGTATCTCTTACATTATAATTGTGTGAAAAAATACGAATTATGTTCGAAGAGCAAATGAGACTAGGTATTTATAGTTGTCAAGGAGATCTAATATTTCATGTGCACGAATATGGATAAAATATATAAGAGTATTTTCAATGGCGGGAGGTGGCGGGAAAGTTGGTGATGTGGAATGGAGAGGCACACTTAATGAGGGAATAAGGTATGGGGAGGAAGGTGAAAGTGCCTCCTCTAAAAATAGGACCCTCAAGAGGTCAAGAGTGGGAGAAATGAAAGAGTGCATTGCAGTCACCTAATCAAGAGCTGCAGCTGGAGTGTGAGTCTCACGCACCCAAGACTCAAGTGCAGATCCCAACCCCATTTCCTTCTTCTTTTTCATTTTTTTTTTCTCCTTTTCATTTTCTCTTCTTATTTTTTTCTTTGCATTTTTCATAGGGCAACATTTCATTTTAAAGTTTTTTTATTCTTTCTAATAAAATTTATTTAATTACTTCAATTATACGAATCTGAATTATGTGTATGTGTATGCACATAATGTGAATAACGAAAAGTTAATGAAAACATTCACCATTATATCGTATAATAGCTTTTGTCACAAAATTGGAGGATTTATGAATTAAATCGATCAACTTTATAATTAATGGATATGAATAATTAAATTTTAGAAGTACTTTAATTATTATTGTATTTTTAATGTTTTTGAATTCCAAAAATACGTTTGCTATTACTTATTGTTCAATTACATATATATATACATATGTATATATATATTAAATTATTCAAGTAAAATATTAAATTTTTATAAAGTATTTGAATTTATTCATGTGAAAATAAATAATATAAATAGTTAAATATATAGATGATAAATAAATATTTGAGAGTAGTATGATAGTGAGACTTATTAATAGTTAGTTTTGAGATGTTATTGTTGGACAAAATATGTTTGAGAAGGTTAAAGAGATAGATAATGATGTGATAATGATGTGACAAAGATATTACTAAAAGTGAGGATGTACAACTGGAGATACTCTAAGACAAATTTATTGTACTTTGAGAGTCACAACAAACATAATGACACAACAAATCATTCTCTTTTATAACTCACGTACATGAGAATTCATTCAACTTTAAAAGTCACAAAAAAACAAAACACATGACATTGTTTCACTTTTTTACATATCATTAGGAGTCTTGTGGGAGAAGCTAATTTATTGTTTGGGGAAACTAGAATAACCCGCCGTGCAAAGCACGGGTTTTCACATTTTTAAATTTGGTAATAATATTTATTAATGTTAAAGCACTCAAAACACACTGTATTAATTGAAATAAAATACATAACATAAGTGTTGCAATTACATTAAGGATTAACGTCAATATATATATATATATATATATATATATATATATATATATATATATATATATATGGGATCATGTGAGAACCACACCCCCATGTGAAAATCGAGAACCAATCTCAGCCACAGATTGATCTGATTTGGACGGCCAAGATCTGTTCCAAAATTTAAAAGAAAGCGGTGGCATTATTGTAAATATTTTAGACTTTTTAATGAACCAAGGGTATTTTAGTAATTCAGGAATTCTGTTATATTTGGAATGAATCTCTTCTCGGTCTGCAATTCGTTTTCCTTGTATATATCAATTTTCTTGTATATATCAATTTCCTTTATGCTTATGTAATCAAAATTATCAGTCGATTCACTTCAAAATTTATTCAACCTAATTGGTGTTCACGCGATTTTTTGCTGGAGTTTTTGTTCTTCGCTGTTATTTGACGAATATGTCGGGTAAAAAAGTTTATTCTGTAGTTTTCATGTGATTTTTTATCCATTTGTTTTAGACTTGTTCGACAAGGTTGATGAAGTTGATTAAGCTGTTATTTTGAGTTTCTCACGATCAGCATGCGTTTTTTAGGCTTCATATTGTGTGTTTTTAGTTTTATGTATATATTTAGATCTTATAAGCATCACAATATGAATTATTAGCATTGTGAATTTAGTTAACAGATTGAGCATCATAATAATGTCTCGTTAATAGAGTATTTTTCACGATGAATGTAGCATTGTGATAAGAAACGAGTATTATGAAAATCATTTTGTTAACATGTTCTTTAGCACTACTTGAACTATTTTAGCACTTCTTTAATCTATTTTAGCACTTCTGTAATCTATTTTAGCACTTTTGTGAATTATTTTAGCACTGTTTTAGGTTGACGAAGCTGAAAAGCTGTTCTTTGCTATGAAGTATTGTTAGCACTAATGTGAACTATATTTAGCACTGCTGTTATCATTGCAAAGTCTACTGTAACATTTTTATGCTTCTGTAATAAATCTTATGACAAAAAACCTCTGAGTTCAAATAAAGCATTATACTTCATAGTTTGATAAAATATCCAGATTCAGTTTAAGAAATCATTCAGCAAACTCTATATATGCATATGTTTGTATGTGTGTACTTTAGCACTACTGTGAAGTATTTTAGCACTATTGTAAACTAGTTTAATATTGTTGTGAACTATTTTAGCACTATTGTAATCTAGTTTAGCACTGCTGTGAAATATTTTAGCACTGTTGTTAGCTAGTTTTACGAGTACTGTGAATTATTTTTACATGATCTTAGAATATGTTTTTTACGCATTAACATGATTTTAGTTTGTGAATTGATAAATGTGCAGATTGTACTTCTTCCAATTTGGAGATTTCACATGTTTTTTCTGAATTTTACACACCTGAATGTGAATCATCTTTGAAGCCTGCATTGGGCAAGATTTTCCCTAAGTTAGATGATGGCATAACATTTTACAAGGTGTATGCCTCATCGTGTGGATTTGATACTCGTCTGTCTATTACTAAGAGGTATAAAGATGGTACTATAATTTGGAAGTATGTTCTGTGTAGCTGTGAGGGAGTTAAGAATATATCTGTTGATTTTGGTGAATCTTCAAAGACAAAGAGACGTCGTGTGTCGAAGAGGAATTTCTGTATGGCTAGGATAAGTTTGAAGTATATTGGTTGTGAGGGGTACACTGATGGATTATTTGAAGAAAGACATACACATTCTTTTGTTAAGGATACAGACAAAGAGTTTTGGAATCTGAATAGGAATATAGATCCTTCACATGAAATGTTTATTTTAAATTGTGCAAAGATCAACATTGGACCTGTGACAACATTTAGATTAGTTAAAGAAGTTGTTGGTGGATATTCCAATATAGGCTGTACAGCAGTTGATTTCAAAAACTTCAGTCGAGATCTCAAGGCGTATGCTATTGGTGTAGATGCGCAAATGATGCTGGATAAAATGTCCAAAAGGCATGAACTATGCTATGCTTTCACATTCGATTATGAAGTTAACAAGGATGATCAGTTGAGGTGTGTGTTTTCGGTTGATCCTATATCAAGAAGGAACTTTTCTCTATTCGGGGATGTTGTGTCGTTTGATACAACATACAGGACTAACATGTTAGTCTGTAATATTTGTTTACAATTGGCTTTCTGTTAGTTTTTAGCATTCTGCTTGTTTAGCATATGTATTTATATTTTAGCACTTTTATTTACTTTTTTAGCACTCATAGTTTGTATTTTAGCACTAGAATTTGCTTTTTTAGCACTGTTACCTAATGTTTGAATATTTTTGTTAGGTTATAGTGTTATCATTTGTAATCTTTTATATAGGATGAGAAAGGAATTATAATAACAGATATTTGTAAATTTTTACATCATTGTAGGTATTTAATGATTTTTGCACCCTTCACCGGGAAGGACAATCATGGGAAACTTGTGACCTTTGGTACTGCTTTAATATCGGGTGAGAATGCTGAATCTTATTCATGGGTTCTTCAGAAATTCAAGGACTGTATAGGTGGCTCTCCTAGCCTAATAATCACTGATCAGGACCTTGGATTGAAGGTTGCTGTAAGACAGGTACTTTCCGATACCAGACATTGATTGTATATGTGGCATACTATGTTTAAAGTTTCAGATAAATTGCTTGTGCATATCAGAAGGAACGAGACATTCAGGAAGAGGTTAAATAGTATTGTGTGGTCTAATTCTATAAATATCACAGATTTTGAGGTGATATGGAATGAGATTATGGTTGAATTTGGATTGGCAGACGATAGTTGGTTCAAATCATTGTATGATATTCATGAAGATTGGGTGTCTGCATATTTTAAAGATTTACCGATGAGTGGGCTGTGCAGGTCTACCTCAATTTCAGAGAGTGTGAACAGTTTTTATTCTAGGTTTCTTGGATTGAAATCAAACCTTGTTGAGTTTCTGATGAACTTTGATAGCGCACTTGATACACAGAGACATGCACATGCCTACTTGGACAGTATTGATGAGTCGTCAATGCCATAGTTGAAGACCCCATTTGCATTTGAGAAACATGCTTCCACTGTTTATACTAGGAATAAGTTCTATGAGGTTCAGAAGAAGATTGAAGATGCATGTTGTGTGTGTCGTATTTGTAATATTTCAGAAAATGATTCAGTTGCAATTCTAGAAGTGAATGATAGTTTTGGTGCTACAAATAAGGTTGTTCACAACAAGGTTGAGGAGTCTACTACATGTAGCTGTTTGAAATTTGTGAGGGATGGGATCCTGTGCTGCCACATATTCACTCTATTCAAAGATTTGAAATTGCAGTCAATACCTTGTAAATACGTTGTGTCCCGTTGGATAAAGTCCTCACTGATTAATGAAGCAGGCGCATTGTTGGGTGATCGGTGTTTCTTGTTGGAGGAGAACAAAATTGTTACGAACCAATTAATTTCTGAGTTTTATGCCTGTCTTTCTGTTGCTGAAGGTGACTCTTCAAAGATGTCTGTGTTGTTACAAAGTTTACGCGAGTTAAGAGAGGGGTTTTTTTCCGGTGATATAGAAGAGAATATTGTGTCAAAGAAGAGTAGGTTATTTTCTGATTTTTATGGTTTGTGTGCACCTAGTGAAGTTGAGGTGCATCCACCTGACTTCGTGAAGACTAAAGGCAATGCGAGTCGTAAAAAATCAAAAGAAGAGGCGAGAGCTGAACGTGCAAAGAAACCTCGTAGAACCTGCAAGAAGTGTGGGAAGAAAGCCAATCATGATTCTAGGAACTGTGGCAAGAAGAAGTAGATACATTATATTTTATTTTTTTATTAATGATAGTATTATTCTTTCTTTTAATTGTAAATAGGCATAGCTGGTATTTCATTTTTTGCATTGGTAATAAATGTTTTAATATTTCTAGTAGGTATGTAACATCAGTGCTAAACAAGAAACGTAAGTGCTAAAGTATAAACCTTCAGTGCTAAAATTAAAACTTTCAGTGCTAAAGTAGAATATGAAATCTAGAATTCAAATACTAGTGCTAAAAAAGAAATGGCAAGTGCTAAAAAATCATACGCAAGTGCTAAAACTGCTGAACTATTCCATTTAGTGGTTGCTCCCGCTCTCACTTTATGAGGAGCATTACATTTATATTAACACTGCTAGAATGTCTAAAAATGCTATATATATATATATGTATGGAAGAAAAATGAGTCTAAAATGACAAATTATGATTACTATGTATTATTCAAATTCATCAAAATTTCAATTATATTTCATTACATTAGTCGAACCCGGTAGTTTTTACTAAGTAGAGTAAGATGGTAGTCTGTCTTTATATACTAGCTAAAAAAAGAACTGTAAGTGCTAAAACACAAAATACTAGCCATTATGAGGTTATATGTCTAATTTTAATGATAAAATACATAGACTGCTGAAAACTAAAAAATGCTTTACTAGTGCTAAAGTATAAAATATCGGTGCTAAAATAAAAACTTTGAGTGCTAAAGTAGAATTCAAAATCTAGAATACAAATACTAGTACTACAAAAGGAATGGAAAGTGCTAAAAAAGCATATTCAAGTGCTAAAACTTCTGAACTATTCATTTATATTAACACTGTATACTTTGTGAATACTAAAATATTCACAAGAATAAGAAATTATGTCAGTTACTACAAAATATTCATCCACCAATACTATATACTATCAAAAGACAAAAATTGTATCATATGTAAATACAGAATTTGAAATCATTATGCAAGAAGTTATTTCGATTTTCTCATTTTTGTGGGGTCTACCACAATTTCCCCTGGGTACATGATTTTCTGTAGAATAGATTTGCAGCTTTCAGATGTTGATCCTTCAGTGTGTTACTGTCTGCATTTAAGATTGCAGCACAGTATTTTGCTTTTAAAAATTTCAGTTGCTTGTCATTCGATTTCTTCAGACCATTCCTCCAATTTTTCAGACCACCACCTCTGTACGTCTCCATGTACCTCATGACATAGATGCCACAATCATACTTGTTCTTTGTATCTCTCCATGGCATCTTCATCCTGGTAATCTGATGTTTTTCCTTCAATCCATTTGATTTCATTTCAAGTCCAACACTTGTGAGGAACTCAGCAAAAAAGTTCACCTGCATGTGTTTTTAAAAATTAGTTTTTTTAATTGCTGCAGATAGAGACAAAAAATAATTGGTGACAAATTCATATATTACTAGGGTGTCTGGAATGTCGCTGTACTTGATCTTGATTCCATCCTTTTCACTATCCGTTGCACTTGAATTGTCAATAATCTCAACATTGAAGTTAATCAAATCAATGGACATAAAGAATAAGTGATTTGAATGGCAGATAGGGAAGAAAAACTGCACATAGAGTTGATATGGGTTGTCAATAAATTTTTATTTAATGGATATAGATATGTATTGCTAATATAAAATTTCACAATGCTAAACAAACACCATAGCAGTAATAACAGTTCAACATCGCTCAAAGATACCAATGGACAACACTTGAGCTCATATGCTATTTTCTCAACAAAAGATGCACATATTTTGGAAGAATCCCATGAAGATGGTGCATTAACCACAGTGAAGCTCTGCAAGAAGAACATTTTTTAATTATATTGAGTGCACTTTAAGTATTTTATATGGATTTCTTCTTAAGTATACACTTACGCAAGGCTGTGTGGTGAAGAAGAATCTTAGTTTAGAGGACAGGTCTCGCATTTTCTCATTTTCATTGAGGATGGTGCTCCAAACATCCAGAACAGAGGCACTGATGTATTCAAATGGAGCCATGGTAGTCATATCTTCCCGTGTAATGGAGACTCGCGTGTCATCATACAAGATTTGTTCACTGATAATTCAATATAAATAGAAAGGCAGTCATATACCAATATACAATATGATCTTTTATGAAGTATTTTTGCATAGCATGAGTCACATATCTGCTTTCTATATCATTCTGCACCACCCAGTAGAATATCTCCTGTTGCTGCTTGTCAAGTTGTTCCTTTACATCAACAATTCTGATCCTGTATGGTGACATTAGCTTCTCAGATGGCTTATTCTACTCTTTAGTTCTTGTCTCCATTCAGGTAGCTAGAGTCTGTATCATGTGTTTTGAAATAAAGATTTATTAGACTTTTGTAAAAGTGTAATAAAGATGCTGAATGTTACTTCAATAGCTATATCACACCTCATCATTATCCAGAACATTTTTTAACTTTGATGATTCATCAGTCTCATCTGGCTTTGATTTCTTTGAGTTTAGATGCTCAGCCTCTACCCGCAATCAGTTTTTATGTATATTAGGTATTTCTAAAATAAGTTATGATAGTGCTAAAATAATAAGTAATGATAGTGCTAAAATAAGTCATTATAGTGCTATAAAAAGCCATGAGAGTGCTAAAATGAATCATGGGGTGCTAAACTAAATCGTGGGAGTGCTAAAATAAATCATGAGAGTGCTAAAGTATTAAAAATATTTTTTCCATAGCTATATCACACCTCATCATTATCCAGAACATTTTTTGACTTTGATGCTGCATCAGTCTCATGTGGCTTTGATTTCTTTTAGTTTAGATGCTCAGCCTCTACCTGCAATCAGTTTTTATGTATATTAGGTATTTCTATAATAAGTTATGACAATGTTAAAACAATGCATGAGAATGCTAAAATAATCCATGATGGTGCTAAAATAAGTAATGATAGTGCTAAAATAAGTCATTATAGTGCTAAAAAAAGCCATGAGAGTGCTAAAATGAATCATGGGGTGTTAAACTAAATCGTGGGAGTGCTAAAATAAATCATGAGAGTGCTAAAGTATTAAAAATATTTTTCTCATACCTGCTTCATTGCATTCTCCAAGATTTCAGTATCTAATGTGTCAGTTTGATTTGGTTCCTCAACCACCATATTCTGTTCAGAAATTTCCTGTGTAACCTTTATTATCCCAACCCATGCATCATCACTTATCCCAAGACTGATTGTTGGGCCTTCATCAGCATATATCTTCTCAAGCTCTGCACACTTTGCCAGAGCTCTCTCAATTTCCTCAATTACTGATATTCTTGCTGGATCACTCCAGAACTCATCATCGTCTGGCGTTGCTTGTGGTTAGGTCTGAGTCTGTGATGCCTGCAACATTGGACTTGGTTGTTTCTTTACCAGAAGCTGCTGGGCTGTTTCATATGACTTTTTGAAGAAGAGGTTCTCCATCATGTGATGTGGCACATCATGTACTGTTTTCATCAATGTAGTCATTGCATCAACCATTCTCTTGCAGTCATCAATCAGCTTCTGAGCATATTCTTACACAGGATCTAATGTCGATGCTGGGACAGGACTTTTCGGCTGTGCGTCTTGATTTCTCTCAACACCAGCCTCCAGAGCAAGTGGAGCTTCACGTTCCTCAGGACCAGCCTCCAAAGGAGGAATGGTGTTGTCAACCTTTCTTTCAGACTCTTCTTCTTCATACGGGCCATAAATATGGCCTCCTCCAAAACCACCTTCTTTCAATTCTGACTGCTGTCTCTTGCACAGAAGCTTGTGTGTCTAGCCTTTGAATGCTGAAATTGATCGTTCAAATCTTCTGTTATAGGACAATACTTTGTCCATAATAAACATCTGTGGGGGCGCGGGAAACTGATATGCACGTTAGCATGAGCATGGAAACCGAAAGTTGATTTTAATAATGTATGATAATTGCTAAACTAACCATTAAGAACATGATTGGTCCATTGCAGTATTTATCATTATTCTTTCTCCAAAGTACTGCCTTCTGAACCAGACACCTTATAGTATACTCACACCAATTGTACTCATATATTCTGTCAACATCATCGAAGATGTGTACCAGCTGTGGATGTACATATCCATTTTCCATGGATTCAATGAGGCTATTTGTAAGCGGAACCATAAAATGTATCTTAAACCATTTCCAACAGCTTTATCGTCCTGCATTTTTTCTGAAACATGAGCCGGAGAGATTCTGTGTTCATGTTTATCAAACTTCTCTTGTCATTTCTTCGTTAGATTGCAGCTTTGACTTCTAGGTTTCTTTTCTATACGCAGAGGACCGCTTGGAAACCCGATCAATGATACATCAGTTTTATCTACGTGCAATCGTCGATCTCTCTTCAGGATCAACTCACAACTCTCGGGATCAAAGTTATCTACCAACCAGTAGCTTAGTACATGGGGTAATTCCTTTATATTCAAATGCAGAATGCTCCCAAAACTAAGCGATTCAACAACACTCTTCTGCTCAGCTGTGAATTATTTAATTACATCATATAGGATGCGCGGTGTTGTTCTGCTTTTAAGCATTGGAAGATCTCCCTACTTGGATGTTGCTACTGGACTCTTGGAGTCAGAAGCACTTGTGTCTTCAGCATCTGAGTCTGGTGTAGATTTTATCCTTTTAAGTAATGTGAGTGCTAATCTTCTCGACCGAGATTTGAGAGCAGATTTGTCATGTCTATTCTTTGATCTCATCTCGTTAGTTATTGATATATTAATATCATCTGTCGATCTTCTCTTTTTGCTGGTACCTATATATGTATAGTTTTTGTTAATACTATTGTTTTTAGTATATATTGTAAACTGCTGATGTTAAAAAATAGAACTCATTGATGCTAATTCTGTAGAAAACTAGTGCTAAAATAAAACATTAGCATCTTTGATGAAAAATCGGTAATAATTTCATAGCAATAAAGTTTTGCTACATCTCAACACACAATTAATCCATGATATCACACTATAGTACCATTATAACTATACCATTTATGTTATATAGTTCACTGGTTTGGCATTTTCACAAATAATATTGTAGCTTTTTAGCACTGTAATCTCTTATTTTAGCATTGGTTTGATACTATAATATTATAGTATCATTATAACTAAAACAGAGCATGGAAGAATTTTGTTATTATATTAAATATGTTTATAAAGATAAGAAGTTTTATGCTAAGAGTAGATCTCCTTGATGCTAATTCATTTTCTAATATAGTGATGCTACACATTAACACAGAAATCATTCACGATATTATTATTTCAGATCATTGAAAAGGAAATCATGACATGCAACACAGTGTGCAAAATGCATATGCATTTCCAAATATTTGATTTCGTATACATGTGATTATTTTCAGTAAATGATAATATTTTTACATATATAGATTTTGTAAGTGTTTATTTCGTAATATATGAGGTTTTGTCAGGGTTTTAGCACTGTCCCTTTCTGTAATTTTTTTTTGGTAGAACCAAAATGAAACACACATTACTTTATTTTTATGATGAATGAAAGAAGAATGTGTTGCGTACCTTTTTCGATCGGCATCTCTTCAGGTTTTCTCTTCTTTGTTGAAGAGTCGTTTCAGTTCTTCCGTTCGTAGAATTTTTTTATGACCTTTTACCAGCTCTATGCTCGGTGTTTTTTCCATATTGATGAGTTTGTTGTTTGAAGTTTTTGAATTAAAATGTTAATAAAACCCTAATCGTTTCTATTTTTGTGTTTGAAGTTTTTGAATCAAAAGCCTTTGCGTGTGTGTATGTGTGTGTGTGTGTGTTTTGCAGAAGTTAAGTTTTGATAATTGAATAGATGGCGGGGTTTTACCTTTTTTTTTTCGGATCAGTTTTTATTATTATTATTTTCTTTTCTTTTTTTATTATCAGTTTTTTTGTTTTTTTTTTTCGAAAAAAAGATTTTTGTATTTTCTTCAATTATAAAGTGTCTATAAATATATATATTTTTTAATATAAAATTTACAGTTATATATTAATTTTTTAAATTTTGTAATTGTGATTGATGGTATAATTATTGTGTTAGCGTTAGAAAGATAGTGTATTCTTTAGCATTGATATTTCATATTTTAACACTGTCAGTTTCTTATTTAGCACTGGTAGATTATATTTTAGCACTTGTAGTTTCTACTTTAGCGGCATGAGTGGAACTTTTAGCATTTGTTTAGCACTGGTAGTTTGTATTTTAGCACTGGTGGGTTCTACTTTAGCATTTTATGTGGTGTTTTAGCATCTGCGGTTTTGATTTGTATGAGAGTTCACAAAATTGATTTTGGACTTTTTAGCATTGAAACAAGGTATTTTTATTGATTTTGCAATTATACAATAATTTTAGTGTTTGTTTTAGTATTATATTGCTTAATAAATCAATTAATTATTATAGTTATTAATGTGTACGTGAATGACAGAGAATGGAAAGCATGAACTATAATGTGTTCTTTTTTAGCATTGTTAGTATCTTTTTTAGCACTATTAGTATCTTACTGAAAGTTTTGTCCAAAGAAAATATAACACATATTATAGTTTCAACAGTCAAAATCTTATCACTCTGAAGATGAACAATTTCTGAAAAACTGCATGCAAATGGAGAATCACAGTGATACAAGTACTGTTATCTCTATAACTCATTTGCCTGAATCCATTCCAGAAATTTTAATTGCAATATCAAAAGTGTTTTTGCACCATCATTCATTCACAATTAACAGTAATAGTTAGAAGATAAAAAATTAACAGTTAGAAATTTTTTACATATTATAACATTGTTCATTCATCATTGTCTTGGAGATAAAGGTTTTCAATGCTGATTCGATTGTCTTTAGAAGATTTTTTGAAGTAGAGGCTTGCTTCTTTCATGTTCCAGTCCCGGTTGATGTTGCAGTCTGTAGTAAGGATGACATCACAATATTTCATTCTTAAGTACCTCAGCTGCAACTTGTTTTTTGCTTTCAAGCCACTCTTCCAATTCCTGACACCACCTCCCATGTACGTCTCCATATGATGCATCATGAAGACACCACAATCAGTGTTGTTGGTTTGGGTTCTCCATGGCATCTGAAGACGGGCCATCCCCTTGATATTGTCAGCTATTTCTCTTGTCATTTTTGGAAGGCCGTGCATCTTTAGGAAGTAAGTGAAGAGCTCGATCTGAAATTTATGATTAAAGTTAGTTTAATTTTGTCTCACCAGGGAAAAAATAAATAAATAGATATTTGTTTTTCTGTACCAGTCTTGCAGGAACATGTTCATATTTTAACAGTGGATCAGCCTCTTCTGCTTCCATGGTGCTTGAATTGTCTATGATTTCAGTGACCAACCTTTGCATATCGATGACAATAAGGAAGAAGTGTTCTGATTTCAATATTGGGAAGAAAAACTGTAAAAACAAAGTAGTGTATATTTTAGTTACTATCATAATGACTTTTTTGTAATTTTAATAATGGAATGCATATCATGTCTATCTCATGCACCTTCACATTCGGGAATGCTTGGAGTTCATGGCGCATGTTATCAAGAAACAGTTTTAATATTATTCTGTCATCTCAATCCTTTGGGGGGGGGGGGGTAACAAGGAGTAGTTCTATACAGACAACAATTAGAGTTATTTAAAACAGAATAAAATGAGATACTTAGAAATATTATCTATGAAATTTGATACTTACAGTAACATTGGTTGTCAGGAAAAATCTTTTGGGAGTTGCTGATTTGGGGAGTCTTGCTTGAGCATGGTTCATTATGCTACTCCATACATCGATAACTGAAGAACTGATGTATGTGTTTTTGTTCAGGCTCATCATCTCAGCTCTCCTTAGTTCTCCCCGGTTGTCAGAGTACGAAACAACATCCTTATTTTTGAAATAAAATTATTTTTCAGTATAACAAAATTGCACTAATAACTTTTATATTTACTAATAATAACATATTTAAAAAGTACCTTTCATCATCAGTCTTCTTCTCCATCACCTAATAGTGTAACTCACACTCGGAAGCTGTTAGTGTTTCTCTTGTATCCACAAGGTTTGTATAGTGGTCAGGTTGCTTCAACATGGCTCTGGACCTTGTGGAGACTGAGCTGGTTTGAATCACTGCCTTCTGCAATTTTTTGAAACAAGTGTCATGCCAAAACAATTAATGAGAGTGCTAAAATAAATCATGTGAGTGTTAAAATGTGTCAAGAGAGTGTTAAAATAAGTCATGACAGTGCTAAAATAAGCCATCATAATGCTAAAATAAGGAAATGATAATACTAAATTTCAAAAATTGAAAAATATGCACATAAATCACACATACATTGCCAATACTGGTAATGTATTTTGTTAATGAAAGCCTAAATACCCTTTTCTTACCGACTCTTCCTGCTTCAACTTGCATTGTGGGTATATCATCCTCTGGCTCTTATGTGTTTCTCTGGATAACCTATTATTACAATCATTTATATTATTATAAAGTTTTTTATAAGATTATTAGAGAGCTCATTGAGAGTTCTAAACAAATGAACCAAGAATGCTAAAAGGCTTACTGGAGTTTTTGCGCTGCTTATCTCAGTATGGGGAAGCTCAACAGCTACCCCCTTCCCCTTCTCTTGCCTCTTCCTCTCTTCTGCAAAACTTTCTCTTTCAACCTGATAGATATTTTTTTTTTATCAGATAAAGTAAATAATCCATTATAAAAACAGAAGTTAGTGATAGTTCTAAACAAACTAATTATCAATAGTAAGATGCATATTAGCGATTTGTGTGTCACCTGAATAGCAGATGCCGCAACATCCTGATTTTGTCCTTCAATTTCCTCTATCTCAGAACACCTCTGTCCATGATCCTCTAGAAACTGTGCCCTTGTGTATGCCGGCCAAGGATAGTCATCTCCAAAATCACCAGCCGCAATCTCTGTCGTCTGCCTACCTTCAAGCAAGAAATAATTCCATCAATAGAAAGTTGGGATATACCTTGGCACCTCCCGAAAATACACCTCAACTCTATCAAGATACATCATCTGTTGAAAATTGATATAGTTGTTGAAGCAATTTATGTATATAATGGGGGTGTAGTTTTTAAGTGAGCATCATAACAAAAAAATAAACAATTATTAGCACTTACCAACAAAAAGAAGATAGGACCTGTGTAGGGCATTTTTTTGTCTCTCTTCCACTTCACACTATGGTCCACCAACGCTCTCAAGATATAGTCACACCAATCATATTGACTAACATTATCAATTTCATCAAGGCAGTCCATGAGGTTTTGAAAAACATATCCGTCTTCTGGGTTTTCAATCATGGATTTAAAAACCAATATCATGAAGTTCGTTTTGAACCATTCTCCTGAAGTTTCATCTGACAGTGCACTACTGACTAACTCATCATTCGGCATGACATTACACTTCTGGTTTCTAACACTCTTCCCTATTTTGTGTGGTCCTCTAGGAAAATCATATATTACAGAGACATCAGAAGCTTCGATCCTTATCCTCTTCCCGTGTTGCAATTGTATTTCTCTCGACACTGGGTCGAAGTTTTCCAGCAGCCAGTAGTTCATCCTCTCTGGTATACGGATGATATTAAGGTGTAGGATGCTGCCAAATCTAAGGCTTTTAACAACATCACGTTGTGCTGTATTAGGCATACTAACGGCTTCTGATAGACGTTATGGGCATGTTGTGACTTCTAAGTAGGGATATTTCTGAAATATATCGCTTCTTTTATTATCTTCATTTGTTGGGGCAATTTTAGCGCGCGTGTTTCTTCCTTGTTGGTCCGTAGAGATGCCCACGGTTCCGGTTCCGGCCGGTTCCGGAACGGCGGAACCGGAACCACACTGTGCGGTTATGGTTGACGGTTTCGGTTTGTTAACCGGAACCGCCGGTTTGGACCTCGGTCGGTTTTGGCCGGTTAACCGTCGGTTTCCGATTTTTTTTTCCTCTATCTCTCCGAACTCGAATTGACGATTGGATGAAAAAATACTAAGTACTAAATCGATAAAATTACTAATTTACAAGTTAAAAACTAAGAAGTATGACAAAACACAAATTTATTTGAATTTTGATATTATTATATAATTTTATTATTATAATTTATATCTTACAATTTACAAGTTATAAAACTTACAAGTTACAACTTACAAGAATATTGAGAATACAATTTAATTTATCAAATTACAAGTTACAAAATACAAATTGTAAATTAATCAAGCTATGAAAATATGAAATTACAATTAACAAATTTACAAATTACAATTTACAAATAACAAGTTACAAAATACAAATTGTAAATTAATCAAACTATGAAAATATAAAATTACAATTTACAAATTTACAATTTACAAATTACAATTTACAAGTTACAATTTGAGCTAATTTAGAATTTAGGAATTAGGGGGAAAAAGAAATAATTGAAATTTGGGCTTGCACTTCATATGAAGCTGCCTATGTATCCCTTACCTTGGAATCAAAGCCCTCGTAGTTCATTTTACCTTTTTTCCTTGGCGAGTCTAGAATTCGAAGTCGTCGTCCCAATCATCTCCGGTTTGGCTCCCTCCTTCGGCTTCACTCTCCGAGCCAACTTCAATGAGCGGGCCATCCATCAAGTCGCCCCAGCGGTTCTCTTGCTCTCTTAGGTCGGCTTTGGACTCGTCCTTCAACATCATTTGAGCTTCGAGGTGATCCGGTGTCAAATTTGATCTCCGTTCGTCCAACATGTAACCGGATTCACTGAAAGCTTGCTCGACCGCTACTGTTGATGCCGGGACTCCAAAAATCTCCCTTGCCATAATTGCAAGCAAAGGATATCGCTCTTGATTTCGGGACCACCACTTGAGAACATCATAATTGTTGGGACCTGCATTTTCATCATCGGGGGACACAACAGGGTCTTGCAAATACATATCTAATTCATTTTGACTACGCCTAGTATTTCCTCTACTGTGGAAAATTTTTTGGAATTCTTGTAAAGCACTACCACGTGAAGATGAAGTATTTAATCCTAACGAAAAAGAACTACTAGAACCTGAAGAACGACTGGTTGGACGAGTTATACTATCAGCATATTTTATCTCATATTCTCTATAAAGTGAATATATAGACTCATAAATTTCTGTTTTAATTTCTTCAGCAGTTGGCACATGTATATCGGGATTGGAACCTGTAAAACTCATAGTAGACAAAAACTTGTAATACATGTCAATCATATCGTTAGTAGCACTTAGTTTAAAAGTAGGATCCAATATTTTTGCAACCAAAAAAATATTAGGCACATGATCAAAATATTTAAGCCATTTTTTTACCATGGCTAGAATCATATCTTGCAAATCGGGTTTATGACTACAAGCATTAAATTTTGCAGCAATTAAACAACAATGATACATAAATTTGCAAACAGTGGGGTAATACACACCGGATAAATCTTTTGTTGCATATTGAAAAACTTGTAAAAGCTCCATTAATTCAATACAATCATCCCAATACGAAGATAATAAAATAAACGATTCAATATGCGTAGCAAAAAAAGAACATAATAATTCACGATATTCAAAAGTTGTAGAAAGCATTTCATAAGTAGAGTTCCACCTATTAAGCACATCTAAGTTAAAAATTTTAGGATGCACACCAGCTTCCCTACAGAATTTTTCCCACCTACATCTAACTCTAACTCTACCATGAATATAATCTACAGCATCACGAATAGGTTGAATTGAGTTATTTAATATTCTAAGTCCATCTTGAACATATAAATTCAAAATATGAGCAATACATCGAGTATGAAAATATTTACCATGCAAGGTTGGATTACATGCTTGAATTAATTCTCTAATACTAGCCGTATTAGCACTCGCATTATCAAAACCAATAGAAAATTTTTTATCAAGCATTTTAAAATGATTGCAAATTTTAATAATAGCCTTAGCAATATTAGTAGCACTATGTTGATAGTTAAATCTACGAAAAGCAATTAAACATTTATTTAAATTCCATGAATAATCAATCCAATGCAATGTAACAGCAATATAATGACGATGGATAAATTTATCAGACCAAATATCAGAACAAATAGCAACCCTATAAGGAATTTTACTAATAACACTTTTCAATTTCGACTTATATCTTATATGCAATTTTTCAAGGGTCCTAGTCATAGTCATTCTAGGTATTCTTTGAGCACCAGGATTATAAGCAACTTTTATACGACGTTCAAAATTCATGCTATCGACAAATTGAAGTGCTAAAGATTCTTCACAAATAAAATAACACATTTGTTCTCTAGCAACTAGAAGGTCAAACCTAAAGAGTTGGGATGAGTACGGCGTACCTTCACCTTGGCTTTCGATATTTTGACTGTTTACCGGTTGGAAGTTGAGTTGTGATTGAGCTTGAGCACGTCCAAGTTCGACTTGATGATTGTTGGTGATGTGTGACCAGTACGTCCCATAGCCTCCTCCAGTGCGAAATTTGTATTGCTTCGGACAATAGTTGCAATACAAATCAAACACGCCCGCTTTATTTTTCCTTGCCACCTTTCGGAAATGAATAGTGAAGAGAGCAGATTTTAGTGCCGCACTTCTTGTTGGAACGGCCTCCGCCTCTTCCTCCGCCTCCTCCGTGTCGAGATCGATGGATGGATTTCCGCTTAAAGCACGAGATTCTTTAGATCGTTGTAATTCTTCAAAATGGATCCATCTTGCCACTTCTTCGTCAACTTCCATTTGAGAAGTAGGATTGTTGTAAAAACCGCCACCACTTGGATCATGGTAGAAACCGCCACCACTTGGATCGTTGTAGAAACTGCTATCGGCTCCGCCATAGGGATTCACATATTCTTCAGGTTGTTGTTGTTGAAATTGAGGCGATGTCGTATCAGCATCATCAGAAATATGTACTCCAGAATGAGTACGACGACGACGATGTGGAGCTTCGGAACTATCAGCAATAGCTTTGCCTTTACCCTTATCGGCTCGGCTACCTTGGCTAGACATGATGATTAGGGATGAATGGATGATAGAAAATGAGTAGAATTGTAGAAATGAAGAAATGAAGAAATCGAGATATTGAGAGATTGAGAGTGGAGACTAGAGAGACTAGAGAGTAACTTCGTAAAATTGTAACTTGTAAGAAAACTTGAATAAGAAAATGATATTGCTAGAATAGTAGAATAGAGAGAATTTGAGTATAGAGAGAGAGATTGAGAGTTTGGTGTGAGTGAAAATGGTGGAGGAGATGGGGTATTTATAGGTGAAAATTGGGGAGTGGGGGGAAAAATTTAAAATTTGAATTTGAAAAATTTTGAAAAAAAAACGGCCGAACCGCCGGTTTTGGAGCCCAAACCGGCGGTTTTCGGCCAAATCGGCGGTTCCACGTCAGCGATCCGCCTCCGTGCGTTCCTAGTCGTTGATCGAGATCACGCGGATCGTGATCTCGACCGTTAAAATATATATATATATATATATATATATATATATATATATATATATATATATACAAACCGCCGGTTAACCGCCCAAACCGGCGCTTTGAAAAAATCCGTCCGCCAAGCTGGAACCGGACCGCCCTATTACAGTTGACGGTTACGGTTTACAAATCGTAACCGGCCGTACGGTTCCGGAACCGTGCCAAACCGGCAAACCGGCGGTTATAACTGCCGGTCCGGTTTTTTTTGGACAACTCTACTTGGTCCTTTGTAGGTCTTTTTACACCTATAAATTTTTTATATAGTGTTATTAAGTAGAAGAAAATAATAATGCTAAAAAATATAATTTAATGGTGAAGATAAAGGGAGATGAACAATAGTGTGAAACATAAGTCTAAAATGAGAGATAACTGTGCTAAAATTTGTAAAATGACAGTGCTTCAAAATAAGTGAGAGACTGAGAAAATGACATTTTTTGAATGCTAATGCTAAAACAGAAGTCATGCTAAGAACAATATGTAACAGTGTTTGTGGATGGATTTTTTGAAATGCTGATGGCATTTTTTTCATGCTAATGCTAAAACAAGTGCCATGCTAAAATAAGTCACAAGAGTGCTAAAATAAGTCATGAGAGTGCTAAAATAAGTCATGATAGTGCTAAAATAAGCCATGAGAGTGCTAAAATAAAAAATCACAAGTTAAAAAATAGGAAATGACAATTTTTGAACTTATAACAGTGTTTATTCATTGTTTTCTAGAAATGCCGAAGGCATTTTTCATGTTAATGCTAAAGAAGTGCGATGCTAAAATAAGCCATGATAGTGCTAAAGTAATACATGAGAGTGCTAAAATAGAAAATGATAATGCTAAAATACCAAATTGAAAAATATACACATAAATTGCCAACACTGGTAGGGTTAACACTTTTATACAGATTTTTTGTCATGAGCAGAATGAAAATGAAACTAATAAAACTTCATGCAATAAAAATAAACACAGTTTGTTCAAGATTAGGTTTTTGTACGTGTTGTGCTTAGAAAAATATGAAATACATTATTAAATTATCATAATATAACGCTAAATGGATGTTTATAGCAAACTTAAACTGATAAATCAACATAGTATAATCGCTAAAAAAGCAAACGAAATTTCTTAAAAATAAAAATGAAATACATATTACCTTGAGTATTCATGTTTTTCTGAGGATTTTGTTGATTGTTTGGGAGTTTTGACGGTTGATTTCGATTTGTTTTCAGTTTATCTTCAATTTTTTAGTGCTTCTGGTTTTGCGCGAGTTCGTGCTATAGCAGAAATGAAAAAGGTTTTCTCTGAAAAATTGGCTTTAGAATTCGAATACGTTCAAATTTATGATTTTACCCTCGCTGAGTTTCAGGGGCACCGAAGTTCTGATTTATTACAATTATGCCACCGCATTTTTTTAATTTTGGAACAGATCTTGGCCGTCCAAATCAGATCAATCTGTGGCTGAGATTGGTTCTCGGTTCTCACCTAGGGTGTGGTCCCTTCTGGAACCCAACCCTATATATATATATATATATATATATATGTGGCAAGCAAATTTGTGAGATCAAGAAGCTAACGTCGCTAGAATGCATATGTCAAAACACAAATCAGTTCTTCATTGTCCTATTATTCCTCAAATGGATCATAGCAATAACAACACCTTCAATTTTTACTCTATAATCACAGTTTGTGGTATAATATAAATATACTTCATTCATTATGAATCTAATTTCCACCAAAGCAACACAATAGAGTATTGGTGAGCAAATTTGCGACAATGGGGAAATTATGTTTGCTCAAAACACATAATTTTGACACATCATATAAATGTAACAAAGCAGAGTTGGTACGAATCATAAGGAACATGATGTGATGTTCAGAAACAAAAAGCAATGAGAAACAATATAATCATAATTAAAATTGCATAATAGTCTATTAATTACGTAGAACCAAGGATGAAAATATCGCTATCGCAACATATATCTCAACTTCAATTTTACGGATATATCGCCGGACATAACGGTATCGCATAAAATTGAAAAAAATGACGGAAATCATATTAAAATCTTGGAAATTTAGCAAGAAATTTTAGGGACTATTATGACATATTATTATGCACATATTCTACTAAAATTTTTGATAGAATTGTATTTTGAAAGCAAACATATGAATAATACATTATATAAATACCGTCTGAGACAATACATTTGACAAAATAATACATAATACAACATAAAATAACTAAATAAATATTATAAAGTACAATTAATATCAAAATGAGGATCTATGAGGTTCAAATATAGTAAATGGAATGTCATCTTGTTCTAAACAATATTGGTACCAACTCATCACATTAGAGTAATTATGGATATAATTATGCACATGCGCTTGATATGTTTCTTGATTTCTTATATTTCAATTTCGTATGATATATGAGGAGAAAAACTTTAGTGATTTGTCCATCATGTCCCCTAACTGAAAAAATGAAAAAATAAAGCCGGTGCATCTCACTTTTCAATCTAAGACATTCATTGGTTTTCCTGTCTTCTTTCTCTTATAATTTTTTGTAAAGTGAGTGTCTTTATAAAATAAAGAAGATTGTAACTCAAATAATAACATTGAAGACCTAAAAAAGACCACAAAAATATATAGTATTAAATAAAAATCAAAATATATTATAGAAATATAAAAAAATCGCGATATATTGTGATATTTCGCCGATACTCGGGAAAAAAAGATATTCCCCCCAATATCCGTATCGCAATGTCAATATCCGTGATATATCTGCGATATTTCTCGATATTTCAATCCTTGCATAGAACATTAGAAAATCTACTACTGTAAATATTTAAGAACTTTTAATACTTAACCATAACAGAAAATCTTTTATAACACCTGCAAAATAAAACTTAATTGCAGTACTACTGATTTTTTCTCAAATAATAAAAAAAGAACAAATTGTGGAATTAGATTATGTTAAATTCTATTTATTGTGTAAATCAACTTGGGAACATTTTTTATGCGTATATGAAAGATAGACAAGAGTTATATTCACAAATAGTTTCTTTAAATTGTTATCATGAGCACTCATAAAATTTATATCCATAAATTTCAATGTTTCAAAATTTGAGCACACTGTTGTATTTTTTATTTATTTGTTGTACGATGGTCCATATTAAATGAATTGTTTTTTTTTTTTTTGGAATAAATAGAAGATAAAACTTTCCTAAAAATGATTCATTTATTGGGAACAAACATGTTAATAGGTCAATATATATATATATATATATATATATATATTTTAATATTTTTGTATATCATAAATATTAATTTCTAAATTTTGCGTCTAACATGCTCCGTCAAAGTATCCGATATTTAGATGGATAATATGACAAATGTTAACAATATGTTGGCATAGAAAAATTAAGAGATTACATCAAATGTAATTATATATCACTTAAACTTAACATTACATTAAATGTAATTATATGAAAATATTCATTAGTTCAAAAGAAGAACATAATAAAACTGAGAATACCAACTCTTCACATTAAATTGAATAAATTTATTTTATATGATGTGAACTTGAACTCTTCTGAAACTTCCTTTCATATGAAGGTATAATGTAAGCTCATAATCGATATTCATTTGATAGGAAGATTGCTTTTTTCCACCAAGATGAATATAAGTCAACATTTTCTGGTTATATAATATCTACAATATGTTTGAAAAGATAAAAATCAGCTTTGTACACAAAAGAAGTTCATAAGCACTCAAATGAGCTTATACTTTATACAAATAGATAATGCACAAACACACACACACAAGAATGAGCAGTAAAAAGACTAACACACCCACTGATAATTTAATATGAAATAACGTGTAACTTACAATTTTTTTATTATGTGAAGAAGATAAACTTGTGATGAACGTAAGATAATTGGGTCTATCTATTTATACCGATTCAAACTTGAATATTAAATTATGTAATTATCTAAATAGAATATTAATAAGATAATTAGATTAAGATATATATGGTAATTATTAATTTATTTATTCTAGATTGATTGATTATTATTACTTATTAGGTAATTAGATTAAGATGCGTGTGTGTGTGTGTGTGTGTGTGTGTGTGTGTGTGTGTGTGTGTGTGTGATAATCTTAATATATCTAAAAGTAAGGTAGTGTAGGGTAAAATAGCAATTTAAACTTTCCCGCCAAAACCACCCTAGCTCCCAAAATTAGGAAATGTAATATTTATTTTGCTTAAAATAACATCAATATCGTATACCTTAATAATCAACCAATCTTTATATATAATGTAATTATATACCTAATTATACATTTTCTCAATTAACATAATTTGATCGCTCATCTAGATTGATACACTATATTGGTTCCAATATATATTGAATCATCAATAATTAAGTTATGTTTAATTAGTCAAATATACCTTAATTAATTTAAATGAAATTTTCTTACAACCAAATTACAATAAATCAATATCGCATCTCAATCTAATCTAATATCTATCTAATTATATAAAGTAGTAAAATAAATTACATAACATATCATATCTTATATATTCAAAATATGGAATAGAATATATGCGTCATAGATATAACAATGGAAATATAATTTTTCTTAAAAAAATGGTAATATAATTTTCCTGAAAAAACAATGGTAATATAATCAACCAATAATCAATCAATTTACAATTAGGTGTATTATGGAATGAGTGATAACAATTGAAATAGTCTATATATATTCTATAAGACTATAATTATGCGTATCAATCAAAATTTTCTTTGATTCTATAAATTAAACTATATTCTATTATTTTGTTGATTGTGGTAGGGTTTTGTTTATTTGGTCGTACTAATTTGTATTTTATTAATTTCATTTTCATCTCACTATAAATTGAATATTAATAATGTAGTAAAATTAATATTTGTTTCATATCTGATTTTTTTTTTATAAAACTTCGTGCAATGTAATTCTTTCTATATGAATTTATTTCATTTTGAGATCGTCTCCCCTTATTGTATGCTTCTAAAAAGTTTGTCATCTCATAGACTCCGATGCAATAAAATTGTATTATATTAAATAAAGAAAGTTGGTGCTTATCTATTGTAGCCTTGTATATATTTGTAATGCTTTTAAGCTTGATTCTTTTATTTTTTTATTTTTTGCTTATTTTATTGATTGATTTTAGAGAATTAAACTAAAAATTAAATTAAGGATCTGCTATTTAATAATTAAAAGTTGGACACAAGCAGAAAAGGTAAATATTTGAAGAACTTGATTTCCTCTCCAAATAATCTCATCTTCAATTTTTTGCGATTTTATTTTTTATTTTTTGCTCATGTTGTTGATGGATTTTAGAGAATTAAACTAAATTAACAATCTGCTATTTAATAATGAAAAGTTGGAACAAATAGAAAAGACAAATATTGAGAAAACTTTATTTCCTCAACAAATAATCTCATCTTTAATTTTTTGCGAGGCCAAAGCACTCTCCCAATTTTTTGAAGTAGATTGAATTAATTACAAATATTGGTCAAATTAATTACAAGCTTATTTGTACTATTAATTAATTAATAATCTAGAGAGACATTATCCTTATAAAAACAGAACTATTCTTTTTCAAACATATAAATATTGAATAACTTTTGACGAAGATGACGCCAACAAAAAATAAGTGCATTTATTTTAAAAGTTTATGCATGATGTTTACATATATCTTAAAAATTAAAAATATGGCTATGATTTTTATTTGTCTCTAATTTAGTTGGAATTGATAATTGTACAGTAGATCTATGGCTATGTATTTAAAAAAATATTTAATAGTTTTCCACCACCACCAGTCCACCACCACATGAATAACTTGAACTTTAAATCACTCATTTAAATACAAGAAAAAAGTAATTTATGCTTAACATATGGATTGTAAAGTTTGAATGATATATCAGATGCTTGTGTTAAACACAGAAAAACATATCACCATAACATGAAAGAATGAATGATAAAAATTAGCAATAAACTTATATCTATGATTGGCACTTCAAAATTGTGTCAATAAGTGGAAATACTCTCATATTCGTAAAAACAGTTGTTCTAAAATTATGAAATTTATTTTTTAATGAAAATCATTATTTTTTTTTAGGTTTTTAAGGAGATAAGGGATTTTGGGATTGAACCTCGTGTCGGTGTCTCATATTCAATACTACTAAATTATAAAACTCGTGACGCAAAATCATTTTTCAGTTATTAGTGGTTTTTTAAGATTATTATTGAGATTTTATTTTATGAGCATCGCATTTAATTTCATAATTTTCCTTATATTTGTCACGAGTAATATTCTTTTGATAATTAGAGTTATAATGTTATTTGAACATTTAATAAAATGTCAATTATATGTATTTTTTTCCGTGTATTGCACGGGTGATATACTAGTTATATATTTATATTAAGCTAGCTACTATATATTTGTTCGTATCAAAATTATTTTTGGATCTGGTATTATCAAAATTATTTTGTGATAAAACAATCACAAAATCATATCATTTTCCAAATACGTTTCTTTTAATTTATATAAATTGAAGGATAGATTTAATGTAATTGTAGTGTATGGATTGGTTAATTTATATAAAATGAAAGATTGCCAACTTAATGTGATATTTATAGGAACATATATTGATTGATTTTTTTTTTGTTAAATGATCACCCGATCAATGGTTTACCGAATCACACATATATACATGATTGCATCTATATGCATTTGTGGATTAATTAGTCCATGATGATTTGTATGTAATTAATATTTAATATAAAAATATTTCTTAATTTTTTATAAATGTATTAATTTCGGTAGTATATACAATCTTTAGCAACGCTTTCTGGATTTGAATAATGTTTCGTCATCATTTATTTTATGTGTACAAAATATCTCAAACTCCCTTTTTAACATCATATCATTATATGAATGTATAAATTCGTATTATTGTAAAATGTTAGTACGTAATGTCAAATCAAACATTGGTCATTTTTTTATGTATAATGTATAAAATATACATTTGATATCTAATAATGAAAGAAAACGTTAAAGAATTTGAAATGTGTGGCATAAATAATTTGTTGGATAAACTAAGGTATGTAGCATATAAATACTCAAATATGGGTTCTCGCAAATTTGAAGCTCGTTATAAAATAAATTTGCTAATTAAGAAAAATGTTCATTTTCGACATGTACATGATTTAGCATAATTTGATTGCCCAACAATCAAAGTTCTAAAAATTAGAATAAAGATCCCGTCTATAATTGAAACTCAATTAGGATTTGAGAGGCATAAACTACTCCATGAAACAATATTAGTAAGTGAAATTATTTGTCTAAAATGGATCGTTGTTATATGATAACATAAAAATTAATAAAAAAATAATTACTTTATGCTAAATAAAATAATTAAATATTTTCTATACAAAAATAAAATTAATTAAACTAAATTCACTAATGAAATGTTTGATTTGTTGAATGTGTCAAATATGCATTTAACATAAAAATATATTTATTTGAATAGCGATATGTGGGGAAAACATTACAATAAATTTCGATGTACCTAATAAAATTTTAAAATATTAAAATAATGAAATTATATTCAAATATGAAAAACTTATCCCAAAAAGTGTCTTTATTTTTTTATAGTTGGTCATTATTCAATTTTTCCTCTATCTTTTTTAGCTCCCATCGATTCATTCTTTCTCAACAATTTTTTGGTCATTTGCAACTAATATTGCTATGTTAATTTCATCTTCACTTTCCGATCTATTTTCAATCTTGTGAATAACATAATTTAAGCATAAATTTTGGATTATTATAAAATGCAGGGTGTTCAAAATACACCACCAAATCTTATTTACCCACCACTAATTAAAATAATTCAAAAATAATTATTTTTTAGATCAGAAAAATACCAGTTTTCTTACTTTCACACACTACAAAATTTCATTACACACTACTAAATAAATAATATAATAAATGTTAATAAACAAATTGAAAAAAAAAATATGCATCATCTTCCCTAGCCTTCCCTCCTTTTTTAATTGCAAATTCCGCCAACGACATCCCATTTAACTACAGATTTATAGTGACTCACCGTCGTCAACTACTGACCCTTTCTTCCCCACTCTCAATTTATACTTATTTGCTTATACATATATCAAGATTAAGATACATTAAATCATAGTATAAGTATACCTAATTATGGTAACTTATAAATCAATTTAGATGTAACGGAATATGCATATAACATATAGGATTAGTTGATAATTATTATATAATTTGTCCAAATGTAATTATTGATTTCAAATATATTAATATCTAATTATTAAGAGCAAAATATTGTTCTATTTTATCCTCATATTTTATATAAGTATCAAGATTTATATTTATGGTAAATATACAGTATCAGTGACTGCATAATTATTGATTTGTAATATATTTGGGAGATAATATATTGGGTTTATATAGGGTTGATTTGACTTTTTTTGTGTAAATATTTAGGTGATCGATTAAATATTGGGTGCGTATATTTATGTTATTTTTTATTTATACCATATATATAGTTTATTAATGATTATACTATATTTAATAATTAATATAGGGAAAAGGGCCAAATTGGCCACTAAACTTATTTGGGGGGCTCAATTGGGTCACTGGAACTTTTTTGGGCTCAATTGGGCCACTCCGTGTCCAAAATTGGCTCAATTGGGCCACTGACTGACGGAAATTTAATGGGCCCGTTAAATGGCCATGAAACGACGTCGTTTTGGCCCTTTTGCTGCCCGATCCATTGAATGCCGACCCGCCCGACCCGATATGAAATGGAAAACCCGCCATTTTCCCTTAATCTATTTTGCATTGCGATTTTTTCCCCAAATACACAAATTGACAGAAGTGAAGAACTAGGGTTCTTGTAAGCAAATCCAAAATTCCAAGATTTACCCCACAACTCCAAATCTCCAGCCTCTAAACCATACGTTCAACTCTCATCCATTTGTAAAATGGATTCAATTTCTTCATCTTCGAGCACGACAAGTTATAGGAGGCAGCAAGGTTCGAATTGGCAAGAGGGTCGAAATGTTTGTGAGTGTGGTGTTACGGAGGTGATATGGACCTCATGGACAAATGAGAATCCAGGTCGGAGGTTTTTTGGTTGTCGTAATTACAGGGTAAGGTAGAATTCACATCAATTTTGCATTTTATGAACTAAGTTGTTTATTTGGATGTTTCATACTTATACCTTGTAAATTTCAGCCCGACAGAGGTGTAATTCCCAAAGCAGGATGCAATCATTTTAGGTGGTGCGATGTAGAACTCAGTGATAGAGTGAAGGAGGTGATCAACACCTTGAAGATGGAGAAGGCTGCATTGTTGAAGGAGAACAAGAAATTGGCAGCTAAGAATGCAGTTCACTCAATAACCAATTCAGAGATGCTTATTATGAAGAAGAGATTGAAAAGAGTGAAATTTGCTTTGCTTGTAACTTGGTTGTTGTTAGTCTGTATATTGGTTGGGAAAATATGATCTTATGGTGTGTATTTGGGCTATGAAGAATCAATTGGATGTTTGCTTTATGTATCTATTAATGAAGAAGATTGTTTGGTATTTGGTATTGTATTTTGTATTGATGCAGTTGGTTTTTGTTTGAATTTTTCCACTTTTTTGTTTAGCCACTGCAGTAGACTTACAAAATATTTGGGCTATGAAGAATGAATTGGATGTGTACAAAACAGAGATTTTTAGCATTGGTTTTTGGCACTAAAGATTTGTTTAGTTTCTGCAGAGGTTTTTGACATTTTTTAGCATTGGTTGTTGGCATAACTAGACATACACATATTAAACAGAATTTAAGCCAATGATAATGGTCATATGTTCACTGAATTCTTAAGGAAAAAAAGTATAACATGACAATGATGAAAGGTGATTCTCATTTAAGTAGCCCCCAAAAAAGTTGCCATGAAGGCAGATTTACAAAAAATGAGCATTAATGTAATATGCTCATTGCATGAGCTCTGAAATGAGTGCAAAAAATCAGAGACTATACATGATGATTAGAGTCACTGCTCTAATGTGAAGAGTCACAGCTCACAAAATGAAATGAAGCAAAAAAAAAAATAAACATTCATATCCAACTATTTCTTCAGCTTCTTCTTCTTAGCATCCCTCTGTTTCTCAAGAGCACCTCTACTTGTGCAAGGCAAGCCCTTCCAATTTGGCCCAGGTGGTTTGAAAGGCAGGTTTCTTGGCAGGATAGCTTGGTTTCCAGTTGCAGCAAATGCAATTCTCCTACTTGCACCACTCCTAGAGGCTTTCTGTTCTTGCCTTAGCTCTCTCTGGTTTGGGACTGGAAACCTTGTAACTGGATCTGGATCTGAACTCAAGCTTCGGCTTGCAATTGGATCAGTTTGGTGGATCATTGTCTCTGAGCTCATTCCAGGCTGCATGTCAAGATAACAAATGGGAGTTAATATTGTTAACACAAGACTCTAATGAAACAGTAAGATCACATGTATACTCACATTCAAAGTTGAATTTCCAGTGACATCATTAACATGCAGCCCCATCCCAACCACTCTCCTTGTCTTTCTGATGCACTTAGGCACATCTGTGGCCTTTCTTTTCCCTTTGCCTTCACTGGAGGCCTCTTTCAGCTTGCTCTTCCTTTTGGCATCTGTGACCTTGCCCTTTCCTTTGCCCTCACTGGCCTTGGAACTCTTGCCCTGTGGTGAATGATTAAAAAGTGAATAATTAAACTACCTTGTCTGGAAGAATGATTAAAAAATGTAGTGAATAATTGTACTACCTTGTCTGGACATGTAACTGCATTGTGCCCTGCTACATGACAAATGGAGCATTTTATCACCACCCCTCTCTTGGTTAGATTTCCAGCAGGCTTCCCCTTCATCTTCTCTCTGCCACTTCTCATTCTCTTCACTCTTGGTCTCCCACTCAACCTCACAGTAGGAGGTGGCTCACATCTTGCAAATTCATCAATATGTGGTCAGTACATAAGACATCAATATGTTAGAATGAAATAAATAATAAACAAGCTTAAGGTGATGAATCAGAATACCTTGCAAAGTCATTAACTCTGAGGTACTTGAGACTCATCATAAGCTTGATGGGATGTTGATATGTAGCTGCATAGGCTGCCTTCTCATACCAAAATGAAATGTACTCTTTGGGATCCTTCTTCTCATAATTCAGAGCACATATTGCATGTGAACAAGGAATTCCAGTGACATCCCACACTCTACAGGTGCACATACTATTGTCTATCCTAACTACATGTCTATCATCCCTATCACCCACTTCATACTCATGATCACCATTAAAAACAACCTTGCACCCAAAAGCCTTATCCATGCTCTCTTGATATCTAGTTAAGCATGCAGGACTCCAGTTGGTTGCCCAATTGTTCATAGCCTCTTTGTTCTGCCCTAACCTACCCATTGCAGCCTCCCTAATCTCATCTAACATGGATATTATTGGTCATGCCTAATAAGAAGAATGGATTGCCCTCATCACCATCATACTTAACAGTCCTCTGGCTCTGGTTTAGTATCTGCATCTCCACTTCATTATCATCATCAAAACCACTATCTCCACTCTCAGAACTAGAGTCCCCACTAAGATCCCCAGATTCACTTTCACTAGAATCTAACTCAGTATCACTACTCCCAGAATCACTCTCCTCTGCTAATTGTTTACCCTTATCTAGATTCACTACCTTTCTCCCACCCTCCAATCCTACACCCTCATTTGTGTTTAATCCTAAGGCAAGATCTTCACCCATCAAATTAACACTAGTTTGTGTGCTGAGAGTAGGCTGACTCACACCCTGCAGCCCTGCACCCTCATCAATCTCACTACTTTTTACTCCTAAATCATCAGCTTCAGACACCAGATTCACACTAGCTTCAGTGCTTGAAAAAGGCTGATTCACAACTATTTCATCAACCAACACATGCTTATTATGCTTCAATACCAAATCATCATGGGGATAAATGTGAATAAAGCCATTATAGTTCATCTCTAACATAGTAGCCACAATATCATTAATCCCATCATCTGAGTCCAAAATCATTAAAGCATTATCACTCAATTTTTTCCCAGATTTTAAATAAACTAACTTATTCACTTCAGTCATCCCAAATTCATCTTTATACTTCTTGATCATATGTGGAAAAGATAAGAAATCAATATCTCCATTTTCAACTAGTTTTTTCTCTCCTATATACTGTGGATTCTTAGACAAAACCCATTTGCCCCGATTATGATAAGCCAGCTTGATTAAACTCACCTCCATGATTTGAATCTAGTTGTTAAACAAAAAAAATTAAAATCAATCAAAATCCAACTGCACACCACAAATTTGAAGAACAGAACCGAGAACCGTCCTTACCTTTCTGCGCTGACGTGTGCGAATCCAATGGTTGACCAACCACATGGCTTCGAGACTGCCTACTTGGACCAGCCACATCTGACCGAGCCCTTGACACGTTGGCGGAGGAGCTGAGGTGGAAATGCCACGTAGATTTCTATGCTATGTAGATGTGGGTTTTGTGGTATAGGTATGAAGGCTCAAAATTCTGGGTTTGAAGATCGATTTTTCTCAATGGAAGAACCCTAACTCACTATGAATCAAAGAAATTGATTTGCTTAGGAGAACCCTAGGTTTCAATTTGTGTATTTGGGGAAAAAATCGCAATGCAAAATAGATTAAGGGAAAAGGGCGGGTTTTCCATTTCATATCGGGTCGGGCGGGTCGGCATTCAATGGATCGGGCAGAAAAAGGGCCAAAACGACGTCGTTTCATGGCCATTTAACGGGCCCGTTAAATTTCCGTCAGTCAGTGGCCCAATTGAGCTAATTTTGGACACGGAGTGGCCCAATTGAGCCTAAAAAAGTTCCAGTGACCCAATTGAGCCCCCCCAAATAAGTTTAGTGGCCAATTTGGCCCTTTTCCCATTAATATATAGATGGATTGCGATACATAAATTATTTGAGAATGGCTTGATCAATGGTTTGGTCAACCAACCAAAACCATGATCGATTGCTCAATATTTACAATTTTAACTTTTTTTTTTGTCTTTTTGTGATGAACGGTTGGGGGAAGGTTTGTGGATGGGAGTGGTCTAAATAAGCTTTTCGGATATGATGACATGGTTTGATGATGCTTTCTCCTAAAACTACTTCTAGTGGCGATCACGTGCTGCAGCGGACACCGCCACATCACCAAATAATAAAAAATAAATAAATAAATGGTTAATTATAAAAAGTGATGGTTGACCACTCATCTATTGAGACCGAGGCTAGTCTCATTCCAACCATGCTTTTGGCCAATGGGATTAAGACAAGTATCTTCATCCTATTGGCCAATTAATTTTATTTAAATTTATATATATATATATATATATATATATAATAAGTATATTTTTTATAAAATATAATAAAAATAAATAAAAAATACACCAAAATTCATATTTTTTTTCATTCTCTATAAATATACGTCAATTTTGCTATATTTTAACACACTTTAAAATTATCTATTTTTTTCTATAGTTTTCTATATGTTCAAACAATAAATTTTTATTTTATGTAATTTTAGGAAATGTCATTTAATAAGTGTGATTTTATTTTAGGAAATATCGTTTAGTTGGTATGATTTTTTTTTTTTTGTAATTTTAGGAAATGTAATTTAATTGTTGTGAACATGTAATTTATGTTGTTAATTTAGTTTGTAATATTTTTGGTGTTGGCTATTTATTGCTCAATTTTTCTTTTTGGAATATTTTCATTTTCATGTTATAATTGTAATTTTTTATATTATTTTTATTACAAGTAATATTTTAATCTTAAATAAACTAAAATAAAAAAATTATATATAATGTTTTGGTTGGATGGTTGGAAATTAAAAGCCTAGTTATGGTTTGTGAATCATACGAGGAGCCAAGTTTTTACTTGGGATTGGGATTCAAGTGTGCGGTTAAAATAAAATCTTTAACGTAGAAATTTTATTACTCCATATTCACACAAAGACATCTCTTACACACTTTTCTTCAAACTCGTAATTTTACTACCAAGATTTTTTAAGAGGATTTCAACCTCTTGTTCAAGCAAATCAACAAGTTTTCAACCTCATAACTCTGCAGCAATCAAACTCTTTCGGTAAGTTTTCCATTTCAACCTTTTGTGATTGTTGTAAAATTTCACAACACAATTATCCATCTTGTTCGAAACTAGATAAGTACTCATAGGCAGAAATATTAAAGTTTCCTAAATTTATTATAAAAAAATAAAGTTGGAAAAATTTAATAATATTACATAAAATGAGAGTAATTATAAATTTTCATTCTGTAACGAGTAATTAATGATCTATTTAGATAAGTACTCATAGGCAGAAATATTAATGAATTAATCATAAAAGTATTCCTAATATATAATGTAATAATCTTCTAATCACGTCCGAGTTCCTTAATTACTTTCACTTCCTTCACCAATTGAATATGATGCACTCTCAAAGTTTTCTCTTCAGCCTGCACCAAATCAATTTCAAAATATTCAACTATAACATATATATTGTTCCAACACATCCTCATCATATGTTCAGGAAATCGCAAAGCTAGTGTTACATTCAAGTTTGCACAACACACTAGGCCCTAGTCGGGGCGGTATGCGCAGTCTCTCACCTAGGTTTTTTTTTTTTAATTTATAATTTATTTATTTATTATAAATAAGTAAATTAGAAATCTTTATTTATAAGTTCAGATAAGAAACTTGCATCAGATACTGTAACAAGTCACAAAACGTTAGACGGAGAAAATCCACCCAAAAATGTGCGCACCGCAGGTTTAATTTTTATATTTAAGTTAAGGGAAAAGGTGCAATTTGATCCTACAACTATACCCGGAATCTCAATTTGGTCCCGAAATAAAATTTCGGTCAAAATCGATTCCTCAACTTTTTAAAAGGTATCACATTAATCCCTCTGTTAGTCCCTAAACTAATTTTGTTAAAATTTTCCCTAATTTCTGTTAACTTCCGTTATAATAACTGATAAATCATATATTTTTAGATTATTTCACTTATTAACACACACATTTTACACATGCATGAATTAAATATATATATTTTTTAAATATCCCAACCCAAATCCCATTACACCCAATTTTTTCACCTTCATAGCCATTCAAAACTTCAACCTTCTTCAAATCTGCAATAGACTCCTCAACCTTCAAACAATAGCAACGAGGACCCTGGTCCAGATTTGGATTCAAAACATATTTTTCATCCAACCAATCATTTTGTCGTTCGATCTCTCCCATCTCTTCCCTTATTTCTCCAATCTGATCAATAGTGGGAGCTCCTGGGTCAAACGTCTCATCGAGAACAAACGAGTGTTTTGATTTGTTCATTTTTGAAAGCTCAAGCTTCGATCCCCCTTTTGAAAAGGAGGATAAATTTCTGAGTTCATCATTGGCTGCCGATGACTGTGTTTGACGCCGGAGGTGACTGAATCCAGACGAATTCGACGTCCTATTGGACTGCAAGTGGAGCGCGAGCCTTTGAACCTTTATTAACACTCAGACTTGGATTTGTTTGATTTTTGCTTGATTTTTGTTATGTTTTTGTTAGATTTTTCTGTGGGATTGGGTACACTGCCTTTGCTACATGAAAATCGACTTCAAGTTTTGTAATTGTTCAAGAGAGATTGAGTTCTTTAATTTGGGTATTAATTGAACCAATCCTAACTCAATTTGGGGATTTTTCGAGCTAAAATAAATATGATAACGAACGTTAGTAGCTAAAATGAGGTACATTGGCTTTTTTTAGTTTAGGGATTAACGGAGATACCATTTTGGTATCTTTAAAAAGGTTGTAAGATTGATTTGGACAAAAATTTTATTTTGGGGCCAAACCGAAATTTTGGGTATAATTGTAAGACTAAATTAGACATTTTCCTTTAAATTAATTATGTGATTTAATACAACCTAAAATTCTACCATTGTGTGGATTACAGTATGATTGATTTAATCGAAATAAAATTATTTTTCATTTCAATTGTGATCAATTTATTCATGGTACAGTTCTTTTTTTTTTTTTGAGGAAAAATATTCATGATACAGTTTGGCAAGCTTAAAAATCAAACCTCCAACAACATGTATACGATTAACTGGAAAACATGATTATTCCACGTACTAGTTCTAGCTGGACTAAAATTTGAAAATCTAAAAGATAATTTTATTTTGTGTTAAATCATGTTTATAAACTAATTGAAGTGAAAAATAAGATAAAAACTTATATGAGACGATCTAATAGGTCACAATTTGTTAGACGGGTCAAACCGACCCAAAATCCACCCAAATCTGCCATCATAGGCCCAACAAGTTGGATCTGACTTAAAAAAACAAATTGAAAAAGGCCGATTTGAGTTGAACCCAGCAGATCTGGGTGACACCCACCACACTCCCCCATTTTTTGCCCTTTTTTCCGATTATTTTCAATCTTTTTCAGTTTTTATTTATTTTTTATTTTTCTTAAAAAAATCTTTAACTTCACTCAATTAATTATCAACCGCAGTGCACTAAATTCAATGTAATTTTATGGTTCATTAAATCTATTTTAAGGTATATATTTATTTCAAAAAAGCTAATTATCGATCACAGTGCACGAGTTCATGCGTTAGCGTCGGGCGAATGCACTGCGCGAGACATCGAATAAAAAATTAAATTAATTAATTTTAATTTTAGGGTTCGTTGATTCCATTTTTTAGGGTATATATATTTCAAAAAAATAATTATTGAACGCAGCGCACGAGCCCATACATTAACGTCCGGCGATGGCAATGTGTGAGACGCCAGATAAACAAATTAAATTAATTTAATTTTACGGTTCACTAATTCAATTTTAGGATATATATTTATTTTAAAATAAATTAATTATCGATCGTAGTACACGAGTCCACGCGTTAGTGTTGCACGAGTATACTGCGTGAGACGTCGGATAAAAAAATAATATATATTATAAAAAAAGAAGAAATTAGAAAATGAAAAAATTGCAAAGAAAAAGATAAAAATGGTGGGAGACCATTGAAAAAGAAAAATAAAAAGAAAAGCAAAATTGAAGGGAGACCATCTTTCGAGTTAAATAAAAACCGTCTAACTGATTGAGATCCGTTAGATGATCGACAACAGATAATCGTATATCAAAACGAAAAAGAAAAACATTTACAATTACGTACCTCTAATGATGCAACAAGAGCAATTGGTTTTTCCAGTTCCTGAAAGAATTGTTTGTATTGTTTGAGCATCACCGACAGCTCCGTTAGAAGAAAACATGTCTTCTCAACCTTTTAAAATGCAAAATTAATTAAGAGTAATTTAGCAATTTCATTTTTAATATGTGCGTGTGTGTGTGCATTTTTAATTCATTACAAGTGTTAAAAATAGAAGGTTTCTGCACTTCAAATTTTTTATTTTCATTTCACTACATTTATTTATTATAATTATAAAAAAAATATATCGTAAGTTCAAATTTATTGTGACTTGTGTTTGGTTGATGTTTTACTTTTTCATGGGTTGAGTTTAGATTTATGGTTTACTATAGATGTGGAATGGATACATAAAACTCAATATTTGAGTTTTCTAGGACTGACACTTGCAATTTACTTTTTAATATAGATATTATGGATTTTTTGTATATTTGTTCTTCATTGTTATTAGAATATTATTTGTAGTTATAAGTTGATTAAATAATTTCAGTTCTTTTTATCTTAAAGCTTAAAAACTATTACTCTCCCCATTTCGTTTTGTTTGTTGTTTTAGATTTTTTTTTTTTTGTCAAAATGTTTGTTGTCTTAAATATTTTGACACCCTCTCTCTCAAATTTAATCTTATAAATATACAGAGAGAGAAAAAATTTTCAACTTTTTAGGAAAATATAAGTGAATATGATTTTATGTAATATAAAAGGGAGGGATATATTAGTCCAAAAAAATAATTGTTAATTCTAGATTAAAATTCTAAAACAACAAACAAAACAAAACGGAAGGAGTATTATTTGTTAGAGAATTGTTTTTTTTTTCTTCTAAGTTACATACTTTAATTTCTTGGTAGTTGTATTAAATAATTATAAAGCTTCAGTTCTTAATTTGGAATGTCACTTATCATGGAAAGAAGTAGAATTACGAACAACTACTTCAATTTTTTTTTTATTACGAAAAATATAAATGATTATAAAATATTTATAGCTCTTGCATAATTGCTAGCTAGCTTAACTGTTCATTATTTTTAATTTTTCTTCTTTTATTTATTTTTAGATATATGGATCGATTTTACCAAAAAATTAAATATCTCCTATAATGGATGCTTCATTTTCACCACTTAATGGACCTACACAATATTATGAATCTATGGTTGTATTAAAATGTTATTAATTTCTAATTTTATGTTTCAAATTCTACTTAATAAAATTATTATTAGTTGGGCCTCCTGGAAAATATTTCATGGCTTCGTCAGCTGCATCAAATTATTCAAGTGATTGACCAGCGCCTATATTTAAAAACTAAAATATTGGTTTTATTCTAATTTTTTTAAGACGGGGTCGAGGGTTTGCTTTTTTAACTGAGTTAATTTCACTCTAGTACCTAATATTTATCCTCATTAATTTCACTTTTATTTCAAAGTTTCAAAAATTTATATATTAATATACCCAATGTTTATACTAATTAATACTTATGGTGCGACAACAATTTTCAAGCCTTCCAAATGTTGACGTGAACCACAAAAATAATCTTCCAAAAATAGGATTGTTTTATTGAGCTATATAGTATATACGTATCTAGTAGGACAGAACCTTTATTATATATGTGTGACTAACTTTCACACCAGATCCCCTATGATATTCCCTATGGCATCTCCTGTACCAAACCTTTATTTTTTTTAATTTTTAATTTATTATGATTTATTTTTTATTTATGGTTCATCCTTTCCCAATTAGGGTATATAAAAAACTTTAAAAAAAAATAGTTATATACACAGAATGTAATACGGGTGGACATATATGATTTGATCCTACTAACTTAATTTTTACTTTGTCCGTCATCTAAAAAAAATAATAATTGTATTTTTGCTTACAAGTCAATAGAAACATACTGAAATTATGGTTTCCAAATTAAGTAAATGAATTAAGTTGAAGTAAATTGATGCATCTAATTGTAATTATTACCTGGCAGTACATGCCCATAATAATAGGTTTGATAGCGTCCATCACTTCCGTGGCCGTGGTTGTAGCGTCATAGACGGACATTATATCTGCCTAAATAATTAACCAAACTAATACGGTGATTCATTAATGATGAAAAAAAAACAAAGTCTAATCTATATATTCCTAACATAAACAAGGAAGAATATATATATATATATATATATACACATATATATAAAGTACTCGTTCATAATATTATCAATATTAATTATTCCCGAAAATAGATAAGCCGGTTTCGGACGTTGATAAAAAAACGCGTTGAATTTTTTTTTTTTTTATGTCGAGGGTAATCCGCAGCCGTTATCGTGGTGCACACTGGGTAAACCCCGTCCCTGTGTATTAGCCTGCGAACCTACACAGGAGAGGTAAACCACACTTGGGTGTGAGAGGCTCACACCTAGTGGTAGGGAGGTAAACCACACTTGGGTATGACAGGCTCACACCTAATGGTGTTGGTGGTGAGTCAAACTTGAAACCTTTGATTAGGGGTGAACATTCGGTTTTTCAGTTCGGTTCGGTTCGGTCCCGAAAATGTTAAAACTGAAGAAAACTGAATTTTTTAAAAATAGAACCGAACCGAACCGAAATATTTCGGTTCGGTTCGGTTTTGAACCGAAATTTTTCTTAAATTTTTATGATTTATTTATTTTTCTTTAAATTCTCTTCATTCGATATAATTAAATATGTACAAGTATGAATTAGCTAATTATCAAGATTCAAGTTCAAAAAATACCAATAAACAATTGAATAAAGTCCAAAAATGTGTAAATTGCAACAAAGCAATGCCTAATAAACTATAAAGTACAAAAAAGTTGAGTATTTTTATTTCTAATATATATATATATATATATATAAATTCGGTTTTTCGGTTCGGTTCGGGTATTTTTCCTCTGGACCAAACCGAAACCGAAAACCGAATTTTTTCTAGAAAAAGAACCGAACCGAACCGAATTTTGAAAAGAACCGAACTGAAAAACCCGAATTAATTCGGTTCGGTTCTCGGTTTTCGGTACTTTTTGCTCACCCCTACCTTTGACCTCAAGAAACACCACTCCATCACTAGACCATCCCTATGGGCTACGATGGATTCATTTTAGTTCTACAATAAGTTTGGTATGAAGTATGATCAATTTCGGTAATTGCACCCTAAACTCCTTTTAAATAAACAAAAACTGGTGCGTTACCCGGCCGGCCACTTTCAATTTCTTCTTATTCTTTTTTTCTTCATTAAAGTTTTCGTAATATATGTTTTAGTGTAAATTTGATATAATATTTGTGTAATTTTAGATGATTTTTTTTTACACTCACACACCCAATCTGTGGTATTGAGGAGATTTGATAATTTTAAATGATTTTTCTTTTCATTTGAGTACAACCTGATCCTAAATATTATTTTGATGATTTGTCTTTGAAGTTTAAATCGAACTCGTTAGAAAAAAGATTTGGTTAAAAAGCAAAGATACCCTTTACTTAATATTGGAATTATTTATCCTTAATTAATTGTCCGCAAGTGATTTAGAGTTTAAGATAAAATTTGAAAAAAACTAGAATATTTAAGGAAATTACTTTAATTTAAAAGATTTGTAAGAAATTTAATTGATAATCATACTATTTCATATACTACATGTTATATATATTTCCTAATAATAATAATAATAATAATAATAATAATAATAATAATAATAATCGTAGTAGTTATATCAAATAAAATGACACCCGGCCTTACGACTAACTAACAAGCGTACGTGCTTCCGTCAATGTCTACATGCTGTATGCAATTTAGTATGCATATATAGAATATATGAGCTGGAGATTTTTGAATTGAGAAATTTCAGTAAACTATAACGTTTGTGGTTAAAATATCGAAATAAGAATATTAATTAAGATTATTTAAAAAAAAAAAAAGGTACCTGTGCGTTGTGGAGAAGAGGGAGACAGAGTGAAATTGCAGAGAGTTTTCTGAGGAGTCTCCCAACTGCTTCCACATTCTTAGCCTCAATTCTCCACCATTCATTCAGCATTCCCATTTCTGAACTCAAGATATGGTGCAACTTATTTTCTCTTTTCACCTTTTCAATTTCACTTTTCTTCTCTACGATTATCTTTCTCATCACTGAAATTCTTACCCATCCATTCAACAACTTTCCCTGCACGTACAATTACTTGGATTCATTAACATCTTTAAAATATAATTAAAATAAAACAAAATAACTTTTTCAATCAAATGTATATATTTTCTTATAACTTTTCATTGATTTTGGCTTTTATTTTTTTTTTAATTTCATTTATGAATTGTTAATTGGAGTTATTTTTTCTTAATTTGTATCACTTTATAATTAATTTTCAATCTTTAGTTAATACATAATTAGCGATGGTTGATTATTTCATAAACAAATTTAATTTTAAGAATAGCTATTACTAAACAATATTTTTTAGTGTAAGTGAGCTAGACACCAAAAAATAGGATGTGTTTCCACACAAGTTTCAACAAATGAGATTCTCTAGTTCATTTATCTATCTCACTTGGTGTCCAATTCTTTCATTTTTTTTCTCAATTTCAATTTCTTTTGGCTTACTTTAATTTTACAATTACTATATAGGGTTTATTCCACCCAATTAGAGTTTAATTATAATTATATTTTATATTTTAATTTTAGTTAATATATATATATATATAATTTATTATTACATAATTAGAGTATAATTTTTTTAAATTTCAATGCTTGACAATATATGTTGATTATGCTATGATAAAGTCATTTTTATAATGAATATTATTAAAATATCAAATTTGAGGGTGGGGCACAACAATGAAATATAAAAAATGGCCCAGAGGATCTTATCCTAAACTATCGTAATTCTAATCATACGATGAACTCACTCTTACGCAACTAAAAAATTACTAAAAATAATATATATTTTGTAACAAAATTTTGTGGGGCTGGTCTCCTATCAGACAGTCTGACTCAAAAAAATATATATTACCCTAAAATAGAATTATTGAACCCTAAAATTGAATCTTTTGACAACTCGCACAAGCTCGTGCACCACGCTTACGCTAATGGGTTGATTAATTAATTATTTCGAAATAAACATATACCATAAAATGGAATTAGCTAACCTAAAATTTAAGTGAATATATTTTTTTTATCCACGACTCGAGTAGTGCACACACCCGATGCTAATTCATGGACACATGCACTGCTCTCGAAAATTATTTTTTTGAATTAAATATAAAACTTAATTCGATGTAATAAACCATAAACCCTAATTGAAATGAAATAATTAAACTCATAAATAAAGACTTTTTAGTGTTATGAGTAAGACATTTCATAGTGTGTGTATGTGTGTTTTTTTTTACGTGGGGGCTTGGATCGATTCGATCTGCAACCCGCCTGACGGTCTGACTCCAATTAGTGAAATCTGGCAGGAGATCGATCGGATAATTTTGAATAGTGGCGAGTTAAAAGATTTCAATTTTTGAATCTATATTAAAATCAAGGTTGAAAAACTCGCTAAGTGCTAGTCGGGTAGTCGGAGGTATCTAGCACCTAGAGAGTCTAGACGAGGCGCAGCTTAAGCGTTTTCATTTTTTATAATATTATATATTATTATATACAACTATTTTATAACATTGACTAAAATACGTACGTGAGCTGCTCTCTTGACGGCAGTCATTGAAGTCTCAGCTCGAGCATTCGCAAATCTCCACTGCAACAACCTGTTGTACGCTAGGCGGAATTGATGGTACTCTTCTTCCAATAAAGGAGAAACCTTCTTTTGCCTGAAGTATTTAAACACCCCACTCATACCGCTCCTCACTTCCCGCGGTTTCATCAATTTCTCGCAGCCCGCCGGAGACTTCTGCACCGGCGGCGGCGCCGGAGACGAACAAGACAACGACCTTCCGGGCGACAAGGCCCATGCAGAAGGAGAAGTCGAAGCCGAACTCGTTCTCCTCGGCACCTCCGCCTTGCTCATACTACGCGGCAAAAACCTAACGTAGCCGCCTCCATGAGCTGCTGCCGCCGCCTCCTCCTTTTTTCTTTTCTTTGCTTCGTTTCTGGAAAAGATCGTCGATGTTTGCGGAAGGGAAGACGGCGTCGCCGCCGTACTGCCGCTCTTGCTTCGGAGCAAACGGGGGCTGCTGCCGCCGTGCTGATGCCTTTGATATTTTGATTTCTCCATCTTTAATTGATTAAATCTATAGGGTATTCAATTTGCTTAACTATATTGGCAAGCTGAACAATATTCTAGGCTCTTCTAAATTTCAATAAATAACAGAAATTTTGCATGTATATATGTGAATCAACTTGTATGTATGTTAATTTCTTATTTTATAATCGGTGGATGGAAATAGTCTTACCTACCATGGCACTTGGGAAGTGTTAGCGACAAAGTTGAGAGCACGTTAGCTATGAGAGAAATAACAATTGTTGGGGTACTTAAAAAAACAAAGAAGAAGAAAAGAAAACGTTGACCACTACACGTCCGGATCCCAATTCCCATGTTACACAATTTGTGTTTATACTATCAAATTATATATATATATATATATATATATATATATATATATATATAGAAAAGAGATCAAATGAGAACCCTTCCCTTAGGTGGGAACTAGAAACCAATCATATCTCTTCATTGATTTAATCTGGACGGGCCATATTAAGTGAATGAGGCGGTGGCATAATTGTAATATTTGGCAAGTTTGATCAAGAGGGGGCAATATAGTAATTCAGATCTTCAACTTTCTTTCTTCAGATCTTTTCCCTTTTTCTCTCCCTCTCTCGCTGATTTACGTTGTTCTTCTTCTTCTCCTTCTTCCCTTTTGATTTCTCATTATTTTTCAGCATCTGCTTTCTTTTTATCGCGAGGATTCGACCCTGTGATTCGTAGAGTTCATCGGTGGCGCTGTTTTTGTATGGTGACTCCATATATGTGTTTTTTTTTCAATTTATTTTAGCAGTTTGGTATGTCGATTTGTTTCTCATTTCTTCTCGTGATTTTTATTTCTCATCTTATTTTAGTTTATGGCTTCATCGTTTTGTTACGAAGATTCGATATTTTTGATTGATTTGATCTTTGTCGTTCAGATCTGGGTTGTATCAGATTTTTTTTTTGAGAAAAATATCAGTTTTCTATTGTTAGGAATTTTAGGGTTTAGTATTTACGAGAATATACAGAATATGTATTAATTTGATCTATTTATTTATTTTAGCATGTTAATGTATTCATTTTAGCCTATCGTCACATATGTTTTAGCCTATTAATGTAGTCGTTTTAGCCTGTCGTCACATATGTTTTAGCCTATTAATGTAGTCGTTTTAGTCTGTCGTCACATATGTTTTAGCATGATAACATGCTGGTTTAATGTTATTTCTACTGCACTCTGTGAAACATGCCATACAAACCATGCTTTACTTTTTTTTTTCTTTTGTGTGTGTGTGTGTTTTTATGACTCGGCTACACAATGTTATAGACACCATGTAAATATTAGAATACTTTGGTGCTAAAATACATGTTGCATGGTGCTAGAATGAGACATACCTAATGCTAAAAATCAATTTGTGTGTCTGAACATCTCTTGATGTGATTGTATTATTATTTTACCTTGTTCAGTATATAATTTTTTGATTTTAATGTGTCAGCTTCTTTTGTTTGAAGTGACCATAGTAAGATTACTCACACGGTGATATGGAGGGTTCTACTTCACATAGCAAGACGATGATGTTTGAGCAATTCTACGGTTTACGTGCATCTTCTGAAGTTGTTGTTCATCCACCTATTCTAGTTAAAATAAAAGATAGCGACAGTCGTTTGATATCTAAGAAGGAGGCAACGAAAAGAAAGGAGAACAAACCACTCAGAATATGCATCAATTGCTACAAGTTGTTAGATCATGATGCTAGGAACTGTCCAGCTTGATGTTATTATAGCGATTGGGCATAGTTTAATATCATGTTTTACCATGCTTGTGAATTGTTTTCAACACATTCATTTTTAAAAATATATATGATTTTTAATAAAAGTGTTTATGACATTTTCTTTGCAGTAATTATATTACTATTAAGTTTTATTAACCACGGTTACTGTTTAGAATATGATGCTAAAATAACGGAAGCATGAAGTTAAATACCTTGTCAGATTCCCACTGCATGTTTTGTTTATCAGAAGATGCTAAAATGAGAAATGTATGAGGCTAAAATGATTGAAGTAGGAGGCTAAATTTGATGTGACATTTTACACTAGGATTCACCATTCCCAATTAGGGTTTATTACGTTCCAATTAGGGCTCATATGATCCCAACTAGTAATTCTGAGATTCTCAGTAGGGGTTCACTGTCCCATAAAGGGTGTATTGTGTTTCATTGTAATGAAATCAGCATTTCATATTTTGTTTATCAACACATGCTAAAATGAGAATCATACGAGGGTAAAATGATTGAAGTAGGAGGCTAAAATTGATGTGACATTTTCTACTAGGGTCCAACATTCCTAATTAGGGTTTATTACGTTCCGATTATGACTCATCTGATCCCAACTAATAATTATGAGATTCACATTAGGGTTCACTGTCCCCAAATAGGGTTTATTGCGTTTCATTCCAATGAAATCATCGTTCCATTTTTGTTTATCAACACATGCTAAAATGAGAAATGCATGAGGCTAAAATGAGTGAAGTAAGAGGCTAAAATTGAATCTGGGCAGTTTTTTAGTTCACTAATTAGGGTTTATTACGTTCCGATTAGGGCTCATCTGATCCCAACTAGTAATTATGAGATTCACATTAGGGTTCACTGTTCCCAAATAGGGTGTATTATGTTTCATTCCAATGAAATCACCATTCAATATTTTGTTTATCAGAACATATATGCTAAAATAAGAAATGAATTGGGCTAAAATGAGTGAAGTAGGAGGCTAAATTTGATATGATATTTTCCACTAGGGTTCACCGTTCTCAATTAGGGTTTATTGCGTTCCAATTATGGTTCATATGATCCCAATTAGTAATTATCAAATTTCCTTTAGGGTTCACTGTCCCTAAATAAGGTGTACTATATTTCATTCCAATGAAATCATCGTTCCATATTTGTTTATCAGAACATACATGCTAAAATGAGAAATGAATGAGGCTAAAATGAGTGAAGTAGGAGGCTAAATTTGATGTGACATTTTCCACTAGGGTTCACCGTTTCTAATTAAGGTTTATTACATTGCAATTAGGGTTCATCTGATTCCAATTAGTAATTATCAGATTCTCATTAGGGTTCATTGTCCCCAAATATGTGTATTGTGTTTCATTCTAATGAAATCACCGTTCCATATTTTGTTTATCAGAACATGCTATAATGAGAAATGAATGAGGCTAAAATGAGCGAAGTAGGAGGCTAAATTTGATATTTGTTTCGAAAAATATTTACGCATTTTCTTTCTTAGTTGTTAGTCATCTCCTTCGTTGCTTCACTTTCTCATTCTTTTTTTATTATTAACTCGTATTTTTTCATTTTGTAGTATCTATATAGGTGTAGGTATTTATATAAACTGTTAGAAATATATATTCATAATATCACACGCTAAAATGTATTACACAATATGCTAAAATGTTATATAGGTCATGCTAAAATGTTGTATACAACATGCTAATATAAATTTGGGGTTACTCTCTGCGAGAAATTATGCCTAAAAATGATTTTTTGTATTTTTCATCTATTTTTTTAATTAAACATATACAATATGGATCTTAAATGAAAGAGTATGAAAAGAGCTTTAATTTGATATAAGATTTGCGGAAATCCGATTAAAAATGAATAAATTATGATCATTTAAAGTTTTTAAGAATTATTTCAAAACATGATGATGTCACTTTTTTTTGTTCCAACTTTACCCTTAATGAAACGCGTGAATTTAAAGTTTTCATTTTAATTACGAGATTGCCACCGCCCCTATTCCACTTTATCTATTTAATCTGGACCGTCCAGATTTTGGAATGGAGGGATGGGATTGGTTCCCAGTTCCCACCTGGTGACTGGTTCTCACCAGATCTTATCCCCATATATATATATATATGAGTTTAATAATAGTTATTATAAATATAAACTGTTGAAATTTGTTGCCACAAACACTGAAATTAGACACAGATTCGTAATGTCAAACTCAATGTTAAAGACAGTTAACACAACTTATCTTAACACAAATATGCTGGAAATAAAATGCACAAGAATACACGATATAATTTTAAATCATACACAACATGTGTATGATTGCCTCAGGGTGAAATTATACTATTAAAAGTACAAATTTTCAAGCTGTTAATGTTAGACGCGAAGGCTCTTAACAATACAACAACATTACAAGTTCTAATCTAGACTATCACTAAAAAGAACTAAAACATATAAATTGACATCCCGTCAATTCATATACAATAACATACAACTCGACATCCCGTTAGTTGATATGCACACTACAACATACAAGTTGACATCCCGTCAATTCATATGCAAACTACAACATACAGATTGACATCCCGTCAATTCATATGCAAACTAGATCATACAAGTTGACATCCCATCGACTTTGTATAATCACTAAAACAAACAAATTGACATCCTGTCAATTTGTATACAAACTAGTAAAGGTTTCACAACCTTGCTATCTATCCTAACTTGTACAATCTATTCCGTGAAAGGATTGAACAACAATAAACATTAAGATAGAAGAAGGAACGAAGAACGAAACCTAAACTAAGTTTGTGACCCAAGCTTTCTTCAATCTTCACACATCGGAAAACGGAATGAGCTTGAATAAGTCTTCAAGTGTCGAACACATTCCTTAAATGCTTCTTCACTTGAATCCAACATGGTCCACGATTTCTCTTTCTTGAACATGGGTTGAGGATAACCGCTTCACTCCATGACTTCACCGTAGATGGAAGAAACTGCCTCCAAGACGTGGTTGATAGCTTCCCCACGTTCATGCTCTTTTTCTAAATATCCATCAAATATAATTTTTTGAAAAAGAAAAAGAATTAAATAGAGAAACCGCTAGACCTAAAAAATAGGAGATAGAGTTTTGACTTTGTCAAACTCTATTTTAAACAATATATCTAATATGCATATATCCATTTATTTGAAATATTAATTTCGTGGATATACACATATATTTTAAAATATATAAAAAAAAATTTATTTATTAAAATAATAAATAAACTAGGAAAGGATAAGATTAGTTACGACTATGTCATAGACAATGTCACAGGAAGTCTGTTTGACATCGAGTGCAACATTGAATCTCAATGTTATACAGCACTCAACAATCTCCCCCTTAATCTTAGCCTTTCTGCACAAAATATACAACTCAATGTATTTTGTACAATTAGAGTCGCAGCGGAAAATGGAGATCTTAAAATCTCCCCCTTAAGGGTTACTCCCCCTTAATTAGATCATATAACAGAAACTTGTCCTATTATAAAATCAATGTTGAACAGAACATTCAACACAAAATATCAATGTCGAACTCATCGTTCAACACACAAAATCAATGTTGAACTCATCGTTCAACACACATTCAAGACATATTGATCATTCAATAAGTCAAAACAGATTCAATATGCCTAATCATAATGATATATCACAAATATCAAAAACTGAATAAGCATATAAAAATAAGAACACAATCATAGATTGTATTTAACAACAAAACAAGATATGCATGAAATGCATATCAAAAACCATGTGTCCAGCACATATAAAAACAGAAACCATAAAACATTGTTTTTTTTTTAACAAAAAAGTTTTAAATTTCAGAAGCTTAAACATTAAGCTTCACATCATCTTCCTTTTTCCTTTGGCTGCACCTTTTCTCCCTTTTGCTTTACCAGCAACACTCGGTCCAGCATCCATGTCTTCAGCATCTGCTTCATCACCATCAGCATCGTCATCCACTCCCCCTTTTTGTGTAGAAAGGAGAGTCAGAAAAGAATCTCGAGCCTTGGTGAGTTGACCAATCACATGATCAAGCAGAGCAATTTGATGTTGAAGAGACTCCAGCGGTATCATGACAATGAGAATGGAAGGCGTGGAGGCAACATCAGGATAGACATCAGATTGGGAAGGAGCAGGGGTACCTTCGGCAGAAGGAGGCACTGGATTGGCAGCATTATGAGGATAGAGAAGATCAATGATCCTGTCATCATTTCCCTTGGGCTTCATTATGGAGAAGGTGGTTTGCTCAGACAACACACTTTTCTTGCGTTCCTTTAACCCTTGGCTCTTAAGGATCCCATAGATCAAACATGGGAAAGGAAGCAAGTTCGATGAACTGGACTTAGAGGCAGCCTTCAACGTTGCATCAAAAATGTATGCACCAAGGTTGAAAGGAAGCTGAGTTCCTATCTTGTACAGGAGAATGGCCTGATCAACCGTGATAACAGAGGCATTCGATGTGGGTAGCCAATTGCACACTGCAAGCTTGTATAATACTGAGTAAAAGAATGTTAACTTGGAAGCAGGCACTTTGTTGAGCCATTTTGACACCAGACCTCCAGTAATAACATTCACCACATCATCAATCAAATCCAAAGACATGATTGTATCCTCATTGCCCAACTCAAGAAACGTGTTAATAACATTAGGGGAAAACTTATAAATTTTATCCCTAACAAACACAGTTCCAAAACACAGTTTAGAGGGATCTCCCATATCAGAAATGATGTTAGCATAAAATTCATGTATAACATCAGGATCATATGACACTAGCGACGTAACAGATTTCCATAAACTCCTCTCCTTAAGAAACACATCCATCCTATATTTTTTAAAGCTAAGAACATCAATCATTTTCTCAACCTTAAGAGTTCTCTTAACATAAAGGGCATGGGATTTCTTAGCCTCTTCAGAATAGAAGATCTTACTGAAGGCTTGCGTGACATCAAGCAGAGAGTCCTCATCTGTGCCGGAATCCTCATCCATGGGCTCAGCAGAAGGACTGACATTCCGTGTAACATCAGCAGGAGGAGAAGTAGGAACTTGTTCACTAGTGGAGTCAGACTCATCTTTCAGCGACTTGGAGGTAGCCTTAGACCCTTCCTTCTTCACCTTCTTGGAGAAGACAACCTCAGGTTTGTCAATGTCATCACTATGAAGTCGCTTCGATTTCCTTGTTGGTGGAGAAGTAGAAGATGAAACGTTGGAGAGAGAAAAAGCGAATCAGATATGGAGAGAGAGAGAGAGAGGGGTTTTGAATAAAAAAAGAGATAAGGACAAACCAATTTATTATATTAAAATAATGAAAGTGATATCTCTCATTCTCTCTCTCTTATCATATCAAAAGATATGCAGATAAGTATATCTGCTTATCAACAAAAAATCAATTATTTATTATTTAAACACTAGATAATAAATAAAAAATAATAAAAAATAAATTCTGAAAAAAAATAAAACCAATGGAGACGAGTCATGATTGAATAAATTCTCATGAATTGATTCATAAAAAAAATCATATCATCGTACCATAGTTTTTATTAATAATTTCAGAATTACAAAATCTGATGTCAAAGATCATAACATTGACTTTAACACCAGGATGTCTGCATTGACTAACAGACACACATTCCAAGAGATTTCCTTAGAGAAGAAAATCTCTCAAAATCCAAAGGTTTAGTAAATATATCCGCAATTTGATTCTCTGTAGGAATGTATTCCAATTTAATGATCTCTCGTTCCACAAGATCACGGATAAAGTGATGTCTGATGTCAATGTGTTTGGTGTGAGAATGTTGGACTGGGTTCTTCGAAATTTCAATTGCACTGACATTGTCACATAACAATGTCAAAGAAGGACTATCCAGACCATAATCTAACACCATTTGATTTAACCACAACATTTGAGAGCAACAGCTAGCGGCAGCAACATACTCTGATTCGGCCGTGGATAGTGAGATACAATTTTGTTTCTTACTTGACCATGAAATCAGATTGTTGCCAAAATAAAAACATCCTCCGCTAGTGCTTTTTCTGTCATCGACATCACCTGCCCAATCGGAATCACTATAACCTACAAGATGAGTGTTAGAATTCTTGCAATATTTAACACCAAACCCAATTGTGCCTGAAACATAGCGAATGATACGTTTAACAGCTTTAAGGTGAGATTGTTTAGGCTGAGATTGATATCTCGCACAAACACCAACACTGAACATAATGTCAGGACGACTAGCTGTTAAATACAATAAGCTGCCTATCATTCCTCTATACATGGTAGAATCAACATTGCTACCAACATCATCTCTGCTCAACTTTTCAGAAGATCCCATGGGTGTCTTCATTGGTTTAGCATTCTCTAATCCGAAACGCTTGACCAATCCTCTAGCATATTTGCTTTGAGAGATGAAGATTCCATCTTTATCTTGTTTGATTTGTAGACCAAGGAAATAGTTGAGCTCTCCAACCATGCCCATTTCAAATGTGTTGCACATTGAGTCTACAAAATCTTTGAGCAGATTAGTACATGTTGAACCAAAAACAATGTCATCAATATAGATTTGAGCAACAGTAATATGTTTTTTATTCTTCTTAATAAACAATGTTTTATCGACTTGACCTCTTTCAAAACCAAAATGGAGTAAGAATTCGGTCAGTCTAGCATACCATGCTCTAGGGGCTTGTTTAAGACCATACAAAGCCTTTTTGAGCTTAAACACGTGCAATGGATTCTCATGACATTCGAACCCCTTAGGCTGTTCGACATATGCTTCTTCATTGAGAAAACCATTCAAGAAAATACTTTTAACATCCATTTGATGTAAACTAAGCCCCACATAACATGCAATTGCACATAAAAGATGAATGGATTCAATCCTTGCAACAGGAGCAAATGTTTAGTCAAAGTCTACCCCTTCAACTTGGGTGTAGCCTTGAGCGACTAGACGAGCTTTATTTCTGACAACATTGCCAGACTCATCTGTTTTATTTTTGAAAATCCATTTTGTCCCAATCACATTTTTATCTTTGGGGCCTGGAACTAATTCTCATACATTGTTCCTTACGAACTGGTTTAGTTCTTCATGCATAGCATTGATCCAAAAATCATCATTAAGTGCATCCTTAATGTTTTTCAGTTCAATGTTAGACAGAAAGCAAGTGTTTGACAAACAAACATTTAAAGAAGACATGCATACCAGTTTCAGCATTTCTTTGTATTCCTCTGAGTTCTTGCTTCTAGTTTGAACTCCTTCGGATTGCTCACCAATGATTTGTGAATCTAGATGATTCTTCCGAATTCGACTTGGAGGATCCCTTCTTGGTTCATCTTCGACAGTCACCACCTGAAGTGAATGTTGGTGTTGATGTTTTGACTGAAGCTTCATCATTCTGTGGAACATTGACTTTGACATTCCCAGTGGATGTCTTGTTCTCACAATCACTTTCAGCCTGATCACTTGACATTTCATCAGTGTCAATGAGATCAATTACATCATCCTCTTCAGATTTTGAAGCAATACCTGTGTGGTCATCAAAAACAATATTAATTGATTCTTGGACTGTTTTTGTCCGAAGATTAAGCACACGGTAGACACGACTGTTAGATGTGTAACCCAAGAAAATCCCTTTGTCGCTTTTGGAATCAAATTTTCCCAGATGATCCCTGTCATTCAGGATGTAACATACACATCCAAACACATGAAAGTACTTCAAATTGGGCTTCTTTCCCTTCAGGAGTTCATACGGTGTCACAGTTCTGCCTGGGTGAAGAATCACTCTATTCCCGATGTGACAAGCAGGGTTAACTGCTTCAGCCCATAGCTTCTTGGACAACCGTTGAGCTTGTAACATTGCTCTTGACATCTCCTAGAGAGTTCCATTTTTTCTCTCAACCACCCCATTTTGTTGAGGTGTCTTCGGATCAGAAAACTCATGGATGATGCCTCGTTTTTCACAAAACTCTTCAAACATCGAGTTTTCAAATTCGAGCCCATGATCTGTTCGAATGCATTTGATGTTGGACTCATGTTGTCTTGACACCAGCCTGTAGTACTTCTTGAACATCCTGAAAGCTTCAGATTTTTCTTGAAGAAATTCAACCCATGTGAATCTCGAAAAATCATCAACTATCACCAGAATGAATCTTTTTCCACTCATGCTTTTGGTGTCAACGGGACCCATGATGTCCATGTGAATCAGATCAAAGCACTTCGAGGTTTGACAAGCTGAGGAACTTTTGTGTGAAGCTCTTACTTGTTTGCCTTTTTGACATGTACCGCAAACAACATCGAGATTGATCTTCACAGGTGGAATACCCCGAACAGCATCAGCTTCAATTAGTTTCTTCAAACTTCGAAAGCAGAGATGACCCAGTTTTTGATGTACGAGTTGAGTGTCAACATTGACTGAAACATTGCATTTTTCGTTCTTGTCAGCATGATAACAATTATCTAATGCCTGACTTCCGAACATAATGCATTTATTCTCGCTATCAAAAACCTCGCAGGTGTTCTTATTGAATCTGACATGCATGCCGTCATCACATAGTTGACTTATGCTAATCAGATTTGCTGTTAATCCTTCGACATGAAGCACATTGTGTAACTTGGGAAAGTTCTTGACATTCAAGGTTCCTTTTCCTACTATGTTACCTTGTGGTCCTCCACCATAACTAACTTTTCCTTTGCTTGTCATGGTATAGTCATCGAGAAACTTAGAGTTTCCTGTCATATGCCTAGAGCACCTGCTGTCAAAGTACCATGTACCAGTAATGTTGGCTTTCAAAAATGTGTAGACAACATTACACGAGATCTTTGCCTTCTTTGAACGTTTCTTCTTTTTGGCAGGTTTAGAAGAATTTTCCACGACAATCTTACCTGTTGCTATATCATCATGATATTTGAAGCAATAAGGTTTGATGTGTCCAGGCTCTTGGCAATAATGACAGACAAATTTCTTCTCCTTGGACTTGTCACTGACATTCATTTTGACATTTCCGTCAACATTGACTGGAACATCCTTGGAGCTTTCTCCTTTGACAAACTTGATAGGATTTGAGATAGACATTGTTGAACTCAATGTATATCCCAAACCTGCTTTTGTGTTCTGTTTCAGTGTCAAAACTTCGTTCAGAGTAGATGTCCCTTGATTGAGTTGTCGAAAGGTTTTCAAAGCAGCTTCTACTTTCTTTCTCAACTTGTTCAGCTCAAGATCACTTCTAGTGAGTCGAATCTCAAGGTCCAGTACTCGTTGCTTTAGAGTTTGGTTTTCTTCCACAAGAATCCCGAATTCTTTTGATTGTTCGGTCCATTGGACACAAACTTCATCTACAACCTTGTGCAATTGTTGTAGAGCTACTTGGTGGCTGACTTCGGACTTATCTTCTTCCACCTGAGACACTTCAGCAGTGTTGCAAAATTCATCCAGCAAAGTCATTTCATACCAGTTAGTGGTATTTGGAGAAATGTTAGAGACTTCTTGTGTAACATTCTCCATAACATTGCTTGGAACATCTGGAGTCACATGATCAAGACTAGTATCATAGTCATAATCAACACTCTCCATGTCAGTTAAAGCATCAATCATTTCATCTAAGTCATCATTGACTTTAACAAACAATACAGTTTGTTTTTCAGCTTCTTCATCACCGGATTCGTCGCTTAACATGGCAACACTGTAATTTCTTCTTTGCTTCCTTTGGACAGTAGGACATTCATTGGCATAGTGTCCAAAACCAGAACATCCCCTACATTGAACTGAGTCAATGTCCTTTACTGCAACATCTGGAGACTTTGAGGATTTTGTCGATCCAGATGATGTCGACGAGGGAGAATCAAACAATCTCCGTGGTTTGAAGTTTGGGGAACCTTTCTTCATTGACCGAACAAGGGTATTGAACTTCTTCATAAGCAGCGCAACACTCAGGGGTTCATCTTCATTAATCTCCTGAATGTTCTCGACATCAAGTTCAACATTTGAACTTGATGTTACTGATTGAAGTGCAATTCCTTTGGAGGAGGTGTTTGATTTCTGATTTTCCAGATTCATCTCAAACATGAGTAAAATGCTCACTGCTTCACTCAAACTCATGTTTGATACATTGTGAGCTTCTTCAATTGCTGAGATTTTCATGTTAAATCTCTCCGGAAGTGTGCGAAGAAGTTTGCTAACCATGTTTTCGTTCGAGATCGGACATCCGAGAGCTGTAGATTCATTTGACACTTCACACAATCATTCAGTGTACATTGAAATAGTCTCATCTTCTAACATTCGCAGAGTTTCGAATTTAGAGGTGAGTAGCCTAAGCTTTGTTTGTCGTACACTGATCGATCTTTCACAATGTTCCTGCAGTATGCTCCATGCTTGATATGCCGTGGTGTAATTACACACCATTTTGAAGCACGGAACATCAACCGAAACAAAAATAGCATTGAGTGCCCTCGAATTGAAGTTAGAAATGATTCGATCATCATTAGTCCATTGAGTCTCCGGAGTAAGAATGTACACTCCATTTGGTCCTTCCATCCTCGGTGGAGACCATTCTTCAATTACAGCCAACCAAGCCCTCTCATCGATGGACTTGATATACATCTTCATGCGCGATTTCCACATAGCATAATTCTTGCCATTACTATCCAATGCCGGAGGACGGCACTGATTGATCTAAATATCCATCTTTCAGTGAGTCAACAAACCAAGGATCGAATACTTAGTGTGTTAAGTACCGGCTCTTGATGCCACTTGTTGAAATTTGTTGCCACAAATACTGAAATTAGACACAGATTCGTAATGTCAAACTCAATGTTAAAGACAGTTAACACAACTTATCTTAACACAAATATGCTGGAAATAAAATGCACAATAATACATGATATAATTTTAAATCATACACAACATGTGTATGATTGCCTCAGGGCGAAATTATACTATTAAGAGTACAAATTTTCAAGCTGTTAATGTTAGATGCGAAGGCTCTTAACAATACAACAACATTACAAGTTCTAATCTAGACTATCACTAAAAAGAACTAAAACATATAAATTGACATCCCGTCAATTCATATACAATAACATACAACTCGACATTCCGTCAGTTGATATGCACACTACAACATACAAGTTGACATCCCGTCAATTCATATGCAAACTACAATATACAGATTGATATCCCGTCAATTCATATGCAAACTAGATCATACAAGTTGACATCCCGTCGACTTTGAATAATCACTAAAACAAACAAATTGACATCCCGTCAATTTGTATACAAACTAGTAAAGGTTTCACAACCTTGCTATCTATCCTAACTTGTACAATCTATTCCGTGAAAGGATTGAACAACAATAAACATTAAGATAGAAGAAGGAACGAAGAACGAAACCTAAACTAAGTTTGTGACCCAAGCTTTCTTCAATCTTCACACAGCGGAAAACGGAATGAGCTTGAATAAGTCTTCAAGTGTCGAACACATTCCTTAAATGCTTCTTCACTTGAATCCAACATGGTCTACGATTTCTCTTTCTTGAACATGGGTTGACGATAACCGCTTCACTCCATGACTTCACCGTAGATGGAAGAAACCGCCTCCAAGGCGTGGTTGATAGCTTCCCCACGTTCATGCTCTTTTTCTAAATATCCAACAAATATAATTTTCTGAAAAAGAAAAAGAATTAAATAGAGAAACCGCTAGACCTAAAAAATAGGAGATAGAGTTTTGACTTTGTCAAACTCTATTTTAAACAATATATCTAATATGTATATATCCATTTATTTGAAATATTAATTTCGTGGATATACACATATTTTAAGATATATAATTTTTTTTTATTTATTAAAATAATAAATAAACTAGGAAAGGATAAGATTAGTTACGACTATGTCATAGACAATGTCACAGGAAGTCTGTCTGACATCGAGTGCAACATTGAATCTCAATGTCATACAGCACTCAACATAAACCTTAGTTATAATATAATCAACATAGTCAACATTTATCACACAAATTTGAATTAAAAAAAATATAAATTCTAATTATACAATATAATGATCAATTATAATTAAATATTAAAAATAATTATATACCCTAATACCCTAAAATAATTATTGAAAAATTATATTAAAACTAAAAAAATATGATAAAATTAACTCATAATTTGAGATTACAGCTGGGAGTATAACACAAAATTAATTTGTAACGGAGATTCATGTAGGACAACTACTTACCTCTAATGATACAACGCAAGAGCTACTGGTTTTTCCAGTTCTTGGAAGATCGAATTGTTTGTATTGTTTGAGCATCACCAGTAGCTCTGTTAGAAGAAAACATGTCTTCTCAACTATTTATATGCATAATTAATTAAGTGCGTACATGAAATTATTCTAACTCAACTTTATTTTAGCTATTTGTATATATCCGATATAAGAAAAATTAAATAATCCAATATAATTTCATGAAGTCACTAAAATTACTCTTATAATTTGAAAACAAACATGGCAGCTAAGCAAATCAAATGGATAGAAAAACATTTAAAACATGAACATTTTGGATATGGCGGCCCTTGGATATGACTCATTACACAGTGGAGGTTCTCCGGCTATTTTTTCTAGGTTCCATCCATTGCATTGTGCCGGACCCTTGCTGACTATGTTCTATGCATTTAGATATATGCAACTATATATAGCGTCCGGATCCTGAAAGATCATGGAAATGGACGTCAATATTGGGGTTGGAATTAAGAAGCGGGAAAGAAATGAGATAATTTAATTAATAAAACTTCAATAGAAGACTCAAAACAACCAAACATGCTTTATAATAACATATACTTATCCATAATACCAAGATCAGAGTTCTTAGTATTTAACACAAGAATATCATATATAAGCGGAAGCTCAATTCTTAACAGAATACTAATAAAAAGAGATAATGGAAAAATACGTAAATTATAATAGCTCATTTCTCAGCATCGTCACCTCCATGCGCCAGTCTACTGACCTGAAAAATGTTTGAAATATGGGCTGAGTACTAATGCACTCAGTGAGAAAGTTTTCACAATTTAAGTTATGCAAATCATTTTCTAAAAGTGATTTTAAGAGTAGAAATGTAGAATCAAGTCAACTTTGGGAGTCGTTTTCTCTATGTTGGGAATTTTCAAAAATCATTTCAAAGCATCCTATAAACAACACATGTTTTCTATACAGTTGGAATAATTCACAGATTTATTTTGGGACGGGGTGTTACAACAACATATCCGAAAATGGAAGAAATAAAAAAAACATTTCACTCGGGAGAGGCAATGGACGGCCACGGAAGTCCGACGGCTGCTCCACCCTCAACTCGGTTCAAGCTCGGTGCACACCTGCTCGATCAGTTTTGTCGATTTTGAAGGTGTGAAAATAATGAATTCCCTAGACCTCTATTTATAGATTTTCAAAATTTGGGGCGAACATAATTTTGCCACGATATAGTTTAGAAATATATCCACTGAATCATTTAGATGAACTATTACTTTTGTTGGTCCCAAATAACTTAGTTAAGTGATTTGGGGGGAGGATAATCACGGCCACATCACTCAGACAATATCAAAGTTTTATATAAAATTAAGTCGAGTGATCACTTGCAGAAGCAAGTTCTCAACTGAAGCTAAAACTTCAATTAACTTGCACGCACTAACTCTCAGTTGAGTTTTTGACTCAGCTGGTTTGGCATACATGTGAAAGATTATAACTTAAAGCTTGTATAAAACTTCAAATAAAAGCATCTAGTTAAGGAAATCAGATAATTGAAGACATGATATACAGAGGTTCGAGTATTGAACTAACTTTACATTTGTTGTCTCGTTTTACACCTCACTGGAATTACAATGGAAGTACAGAAAGGTAGAAGGGTAGAATAGCAACAATTACAATATTGAATTAAACAAAGCAAGAAGATAGGAACCGATGTGCAGATTCTGGCAAGCCGAGTCGAGGGGACCTCTCTCCGCAAGACAAATACGCCCCGGCTAGTGCTCACGGTTTGGCAGTTGTCTTTCAAAGATGAAACGGCTTCGTCCTTCCAGCAGTAGCACCACAAATCCGGCAAGGTTCCGGCGAACTAGACAATGTTGAGAACTGGGAGCTTTAACTCGAAAGGACTCGTATGCAACAATATGATGTGTGACCGCTTTGACTCGAAAGGACTCGTATGCAACAATATGATGTGTGACCGTTTATGCAGAATGTGGCCTTTGGATCCATGCAGGATGTCCTATTTATAGGCACATCTCCACTGCAGGGGACAGCTAGGGTTTGAGGGCATTCAAACCTGGTGTTGTAACCCCCTTGGAGTTATAGCTCTGCCATTAAGCCCTCCAGGAGTTACCTTCTGCAGATCCCGACAGGTGTCCCTTGTCGGCTCGGATCCCAACACGTGTCCAAGGGCAGCTGTAGACTTTGACTCCCGACAGGAGTTACTTTCGGTTACTGTCCAGCCCACTAACTCCACCAGCTCCAGGTGTTGAAGGCTCTTAACTCATGGGAGTTACACCTTCAAGCTGGACAAGCACCATGTGCACACACGTCCCGAACCCGGATAGCCGATCCGCCGACCCGCTCCATGCCCCGACCGCTTCTATACCGTAAAACTGATACGGCTAAGCCCCGGAAGCCCACGTACGCCCAAAGTCCAATTGCCAAGATCCAAGTCTAAGGACGAGTCGAGTCGAGCAAGGGCACCGGGCATGGGCACGGGCGGGCGCGCGTGTGTGTGCGCGTGTGGGCTCATGGCCCACATCCTTGTGCACTTAATTACTTCACTTAAGTGTTAATACACTTAAATACACTTCTTAATTTGATTAAGAAATCAATGTGGGATTATTTAATGTGTCTTAAACACATTATCCCACACACCATAAATGCCCAATCGTGTGACCAACTTTAACCATTTATTTCTCACTCACCGAAAATCGGATTTGAGTAAATAAAAATACTACGATTATCTACTCACGACATAGAGCAATCGTACGGTATTTAATTCCTTCAAAATTAAATATCCCGGTCACGAAAAATCGGATAAAATGAGTCACACTCACTTTATTAAATCCTATTTTCCAACAACATTCTCTCTCTGTTCCAAAAATGGAAGGTTCTCACTATGTACTTGTAATTAAAAATACACATGCAGCTAGGCAGCTGCTCACACTTATAACATTGATTTTCCATTGTCGTTGTTGGAGACATTCTACAACTCATGCACAACTTATCACTAAGGGGTTGGGTGCTATCTCAACTAAGGTTTATGTGTTTTGAATCTCCTAAAAGATTTTATAACAAATAATGATTCTAGACTTAGAACTCCGCAAAAGTGGGAACAATGATTGTCTCATAATTGAGTTTGGAAAACTGAAAGCTTTGAATGCTCAGAATACTTAGAATGCTCACAGTAACAGTGATCCTCTTCAAATAAATGCTCGTCGTCTTTTATTGTGCTCCTTCAGGAACTAGTAGTTGAGTCTTCACGTATGAATCTTCTTGCGTGTGATTGACGTGACTCTATTTTCAACCTTGATTCAAAATGATCGTTGAGATTGTTTGTTAACTGCATAAGATCAGCTGTTGTACGTCATTGGTCGATGCAGCCTCTGATAGTCAGATTTTCCTTTTGTCTTCTTTTACATTTTTGATAACTTATCAGTTTGATTCCGGTAAGTAGTGCCTTCTGCATCTTTAGCCATTACCATGCAACTACAGCTCTTCAGAACAGCTCACGCAACTTTATCTTCTCAACTGGACACATCGAGTTGGTTTCAACACTAGTTCTATTTCGGACTTCAGTTCATCAACTGTCAGTTTTGCTTTAGTCTTCAAATCCTCTCCAGTCTAGTTGGGCTTGTAACCTGAAATGCAAATTGAATTTATTTATATAAAAAGACACCTAAAAGTTGTTATTTTATTTATATCTATTTTGATTCCTATTGAGCTACAACTTCCTCCTTTAGCCTCCGAAAAAAATTTAAAAGGCTTCTAAAAATATTCTGAGAGCTCTGGGGTTTCACAATTAATCTAAAAATAAGTTGTTAATGATAAAAAAAACTTTTGTAAGACTGTCTGACTGATCTCATATTAAATATACATGTATCAACAATCCGATGGTGGAGGAGATATATATGACAATTTCGTTAGGAGAATCAAACATGTTCTATATTGGCGGATCAGATCCCCTATACCACGAACAGTGTGACATCTCATATGCCATAACTATTTTTTTTTTTCTTTTTTTTAGCATACCTTGATTGAGGAAGAATGAACCCTTAATTAATAAATACACACTTTAAATTAAACTAGATTATAGTAAATTGAAAAAAAAATGTAAAAAGGGATAATTTTGATACAGAAAATATTATAAAGAATGACATAAGAGACCCCAAGTGTTATGTTGGGGCGTCCATAAAGTTTGCGGCCCACTAATTAGACCTCGATTAATTAGTTAGACATCAATTTGAACTACCTAATTTAGCTCCCTCTCACTCCCTTTTCCACGAGTACAATATTTTTATTACTAAATTGTGTTTCATAAAATCAAAGAAAATACAAATAATATGATTTGGTTTTCATTAACGTGTACCGGCCAATGATCAGCCGATGAAATCGGCTGTGACATTAACATGCATAAAATCATTAAATTTAATATATTTAATTTTATCTGTGTTTGATCATTAAGGCATAAATCGCCCAGTTACACATTGTAAATTTGCAATTTACATGGAAATTAAATTAATTACCATAATAGCTAATTGATTTGTATATATGTGAATGGAAATTATGTTAGAAATTTTGAAAAATGGAGAAACAATCTGCACTCTAATAAAAATAAAACGTGTCGAATGTCGATATAAGCAATATCATTGACTCATAAAGAAAATATATGCTAATATTATCGGCATTTTATTCTTACGATAGATTTTTTTTTAATCACACACCCGACCTGTGGTATCGAGGAGATTCGAACTCATGACCTTTGATTTCCAAGCAATCTCACTCCACCACTAGGCCATCCCCACCGGGACTTCTTACGATATATTAACTTCCTAGAATTCGTTCTCCTATTAACGTTTAATTAATTTATTTCTTCAACAGACATATTAATTACTACCTCCGTTTCATAATGTTTGTTGTTTAAGGTTTTTTTTTTAGTTTCAAAATGTTTGTTGTTTTATATAATTTGACATCCTCTTTCCCAATTTTAACCCTCTCAAATCCTACAAGATTTTTTGATTCTAACTTACCTATAATATATGAAGAGAGAAAAATATATGGAGAGAGAAAATATTGTTATTTTTTAGGAAAATATAGATGAATTAGATTTTATGGCATATATAAGGGATGAGTATATTTGTCCACAAAATTAATTCTTAATTCCAGATAAAAAAAACAAAACAACAAACATTATGAAACGGAGGTAGTATATTATTAACCAATGCAGATTAAAACGAGCCTAATAACAACTTTATTTGAAACTGAGATGCATAGTATGCGTATTTAATACCAATTATATATACCCTATATATGTATATATGCATGTATGTATTCGTCCACACTTCTATGAAAAACATATTTAAGCTCGCTGAACACTGAGCCAATATAAATAGGTACGTAATTGTAGAATTAATGATTTGTTTCAGTTCATTATCTATCATCTCTCTATTTGTTTCCTTTCTCTAGATCTCTCTATTTAAATAATGAAACCAATTGCTTGGCTTTTACGTACCTTTGTTGTTAAATTTCACTTTTCAACAAAACCAAAAATATAAATCTGCATTTGCAAACGGAAATTGTATTAGTTAATTATATTGGGATGTTAATTCTTGACCCAATATATTAAAACACAAAGTCTCTTATCAGGTTTTGGAAATTAAAATCAGACCATCAGACGGGGTGGGTCCGTGGGTCAACCCTGACCCGACCCCCCCTCCCCCCCAAAAAAAAAGTTCGCCAGAAATAGTATCATTCTTAACACTGAAAAGTATGATCATTCCGAAGTACAAAAAGTATTACCCGTAACCATAAAAAGTATTGGACTTGCAACTTGTCGTATACGAGTTTCTTTAATTCAAATTATGATTTATTTCATCTCAATTAATGCTTAGAGATTAGGGGTTTGGGATTTAGGGTTTAGTGTTTTTTTAAGTTTTTTTTTTAGAATTTTTTGGGGGTGTTTTTTAGAATTTAGTATTTTTTTGGGGTTTTTTAGGGGTTTATTTTGTGTTTTTTAGACTTTTTTATGGAGTGTTTTTAGTGGTTTATTTTGTATTTTTTAGGATTTATTAATTCCATTTTACGAAATAAATTAAATCAATTTATTTGAATTTTCGGATTCACTAACTTTATTTTAGGATATAAATTTTTAGTAAGAAAACAAAAAGACAAAATAGAAAATCGAAAAAAAAAAGAAAAATCTGCCCAGAAAAAAAAAAAAAAAAAAAAAAAAAAAAAAAAGGCACGTGAGTCACACGCGCCCGCCTGACACTAGTTTATGGTACACTATTGTGTACAAGAGAACACCCCATATTAAAATAGTTTTCATAATACATCATGTGTGTGTGTATGTGTGAGTTTATAAGCATTTGATGACAATACCATTGATTATGGGATGGCCGATCAATTAAAGAATGCAAAAACAAAGATACAATCAGTTCCGTCGGAGCATGAGTTACGCCATAATTTCCAAATTATAAGCACTTGTAGAATTAATATTCTAGCAAAAATATGGAGTATTAAGCAAATATAATTATTATTAAACAAAATCTTAATTTGTTTTGATACTCTGTATATATCATTAATATTAATTAATTATCTGTAAATATACGTGTGTGCAGTAAGGATAAAAGTAAATGGAGGATGAGAAGATAAATGTAAGGAGTTATCGTGGGCTGGATCAGACAAAATTGGCAATTGCAACAATTATTATTTGTTGGATTATTATGGTACTACTCAACCTTTGTGTGATTTTGAAGCCCTTTTTCTGCCATCCTCCAATAAGTAATTAAGTTTATTATATTTTCGATCAATATTCTTTAATTCGTGCACAAAAACATATAATATAAAAAAAAAGTTAATTTTATCAACTTCGTACTTGTAGTGTAAGGCCATAAATTTTGTGTTCGATACATATTATATATATATATAAAAATTAAAATACAATTACGGCTAGAAATTAGCAAGGAAAACTTCGAAAATCTAATGTAATATAATGGAAAAAGGACAATAAGCTTTAGTTATTAAATGATATACGATATATATCCAATATTATTACTCATATTTTTATAGAATAATTCATTAATTTTACAATAAGAACTAAATTAAAGAAACTATAACTACATTACATGTGCAGTTCTCTAGTTGTGAAACAACTACTGGAGTAGTATTTATTCACTGTTATTAAGTAGTACTTGTTATATTAGATAATTTATTATTTGTCAATATGGCAGCATAAGTTGTGACATTTGCACAAAAAGTTGTCATTTTCTTATATATGTATATATATATATAATAGGCAAATTCTCTAGTATATCAAATGGACATAAAATATTGTTGGATAATTTCATATAATTATAGTCAGAAATTATGAGTTCTGCCGAACTACTGCGCGGGATGGCCGGCAGCCCTCTCACAGAGATTGACCCGAAGAGGTGTCTTTTAACATGAATAGGTGTTAAATACCAATAAATAACACCTTGCAAATAGCTGCAATCATAGTTTGGATATATATATATATATATATATATATATATATATATATATAACTTCCATTATATGTAACATTATTAGAAACAATAGGAGTATGTTATTTGGTTTACCATATTATCACAATTTGATCAAACAATCTTAATTATGTTCTAAAAGAGATTTTCCAAATCAATCTGCTTTAATTTGATTTATAGGGAGATAGAAAACATCATCTATTGAAAGATAACGATTATGTGTCTTGTAGAGTTATTTCTGTTGGGAAAAACAATGCCTTTGACATGTTCTTGACAGACTTTGGAACGGACCTTCCACAAGAAATGAAAAGACGAATTACAAATGAATCAAGACAGAAACAAAATGCATAATTGAACTCAAACTAGACAAATTCTGTGTTCCTGGATTCATTTTGAACAGTTTCAGGAACTGTAACGTCCAAACTCATCTTTAACAATTCAGAATTCATCTTCAACGAATTCGAACCGCTTCAGATTCGCCGTCATTGAACTTGAATATCCAAACAGGAATCGTGTTCTTCGACATTGTTTCTGTTCCTGGATCTGTCCCGAATAGATTCTCTCCATGGATTGTAATCATGCATTACAACGCTCTAGTTCTTGAACATCTTGAACTGAGACAAAAAACAAACACATGAGAAAGCCACAAGATAAACAGAAATAGAAACAAATACACGAGAACAAACCCACCTTGTCTGGAACAGATTCTGGACCAGACTCGAAATGTCTTAGACAAAACCTGCAACAAACAGCAAACTAATTTTGTATGAAGTTAAGCTAAGTCGAGGAGACCTCTTTCTGCAAGACAGTTATACACCGGCTAGTGCTCACAGTATTGACGCTTGTCCCCAAAGATAAAACGGCTTCGTCCTACCCGGTAGTAGCACCACAAACCGGTAGGCTCCATCGAACTAGATAATGGGAGAATTGGAAAGTAATGAGACTCGATGAATGATGCTAAATGCAGAGAATTTATCTAAGAGAACCCTACAAGCTCTCATACAACTCTCTACAACTCATAGACCACCAAATCTACTATTTCTTCTTCTTTTTTCTATCTCTACTCCCTATCTCCTCTATCACAAAGCATGCAAGAGCACACCTACTTATAGGCACACATTCCACCTCATTTAGGATTAGGGTATGGGAATTCAAACCAAGATATAACTCCCATGAGTTACTAGTATGCATTCAAGTCTACATTTGTAACCTCCCATTTAAGATCCATTCAAATCCACATTTGAAACCTCCCATGGGTTACTACCGTTGCAGTATTAACTCTCCACCATGAGTGATAGTCGATTACACTCCTAAAGATCAGGAGTTACATCATGTGTACACCAATGGATCGGACACCGAAGTGTTCCCGAATCTGTTCCTGACAGATGACCCAAGACTTGATCTGAATCAACTAGAATGGACTTTGGACGAGACCCAAATCCAATCAATTTCAATTCACAGTTCACCCCATAGCCAAGACACGAGACAACATCACTGTCACTCTAACTGTTCAGACCCAAGAACGGGAACGAACACTGGCACGAGCGTGCTCACATAATTATGTACATTAGATGTTACACTCAAGTGATTACACACTTAAGTACAAGCTTAATCAGCTTCGGCTTCAATTGCATATACTCCATTTTACGTGACCAACTTATTGATTAATTTCTCACTCACCGAAAATCGGGTTTGAGAAAATAAAACATTATGAATATCTATTTTAACATAGATCAATCATACACTATTTAACTCCTCCCAAGTTAAATATTCCGATTACTGAAAATCGGATAAAATGAGAACACACACTCACATTATTAAACTCTATTTTCCAACAATTTCACACCCATTATTCTACAAATTAAATATTACATTAGATGGTGGGTATATACAGTTCTAGACCCGCACCTCATGAAAAATATAATATCACTTCTTCTAATATTGAAAATATCACATTTAATTTATTATTTTCCTAAGTATCATGTGTTCAGCGCGGATGTATGTATTTGTTGATACATATGAGAGTTTGTGTATATAATATATAAGGTATGTGTTTACTTGAATTTAAAGACTTAATTAATAGTATATAATACTCTATACATAAAAAATATAAATGGGGATGAGTCTTTGTGTGTTTCCAATTAGATTCTAGTTGGAAAAGCAACAGGACAACTACTCCAATATTAGAACAGATGTATACGACGTGAACGGCGACGTACGAATCCACGGCAGCTCCTCCACCATTTTCATAGCTTCAAACGAGCTATGGTGGAACACTTCTCTTACTATGAAACCCCACCCCTGGAAAACAGGACCTCCGCGCCATAGCCACCGTGACGAGTTTCATGATGAAGACAGCCCCACCCCACATGATCCCTCGGTGCACCCGACCATCCTCTTCTCCGCCGGAGGACACATGGAAAATCTCTACCACCGCTTTTCCGACGTGCTCGCTCTGCTCTTCGCCACCTTTCACCAATTCCAAGGCCGCGTAATCTTCCTCGTCACCAACCATGACTCCGGACTGATTTCCAAGCATAGAGAAACCTTACAAAAGCTGTTGAGATACAAGGTTTACAACATAGACATTGAAGAGGAAATCCTCTACTTTTCTGAGACTAATCGTAGGGCTCAAAGCCCAGAAATTACTGGGTCTATCCATCGATCCCCTATCATTATTTTTCTCGATGCGGAACTTCACCAACCTCTTGCGCAGCATCTATTCTTTGGAGAGGGCATCTGTGTCGAGGCTGACTGCCAGTCGTCGGCCTCGAATGCTCGTTGTTACAAGAACAACAATCCGTAGGTTGACGAACCATGTGGAGGTGGAAGACATAGCTCGAAGTCTAGGGTTTGAGGTGGTGGCACAGGACTTAGGAGGGTGTTGGGAATACTAATTCTACTCCAGATCATCACTCAAAGCCATGTAGGATAAAAGAATCTAGTGGGGTCACGTGGAGGTGCAACTTAGGTGCTGTTACACCTGATTATACTCTATGCCTATCCTTATCCAATGATAAGATTGGGATTGGTTATAGCTAGTCCAACTCATTTGTATACACGTCTCTATTCCAGAGCTTTCTGCTGTATGGCCACTATAAGAAAATCTCAGATCAGCAATGGAAATTTTCGTCGCCGAACACCCATTTTCCATTGCTATTTTATCAGGCGACGGAATATGTCTGTCTCGTAAATTTAGTCGCTAAAAAAGTGACGAAATATTCCGTCGCCAAATATGGCGATGGAAGTAGCGACGGAATATTCCATCGCCTTAAAGTGTCGTCGTAAATGGTCGCCAAATTGAGGCGACCAAAAAGGCGACGGATTAGTTCCATCGCCTTTAATATCGACGGTTCCGTCGCCAAATAAAAAATAATTTAATTCATAAAATGAAAAAAATCGGGCGACAGAACATTTTCGTCGCCATTTTTGTTTTTATTTATTTTTTATTTTTAATTCGCTTTTTTCTTTATTCGATTTTTTTAATTCCTTTTTCTTTTTAAATATTTATTTGTACCCAAATATAATAAAATATCATAAAACTAATATATATATATATATATATATAATTATACATAATTTAATACAAATGTATAATACATATAAATAAATATCAAAACTGTAGCATAATAACAGTAATAGTGCAACTACGTGCCCGACCCACCATCAAGCCTTCCGGAACCGCTACCAGCACCACCCGACTGCTGACTGAAAATGCGCTCAAGTAGGAACTCCATCCTGGCCTGCTTCTCCAGCAATAGATGTAGACATAAAACATAAAACAACTACTTATAAAGATATATATACACACGAACTTAATTAAACAAAAATATAAAATTTAAAAAAGATAAAGTCATGAAGACATTCAAGACGATCAATTCTTTAATACTAAAGAATTAATTGTTTTGTACATCAAACATAAATAACACTATCAAATATCATCATCTAGCTCTTCATCACTAAGTTCTTCATCAGTTAAACTGATCTCTTCATCATCAAACGCAGATTCATCAAGATTGGTTCATCAATATCTACCAAACCACTCACTGGGTGAATGGGTAATGGATCGTCATCAACGTCTACAATCTCCCGTAGTAATCACTCTCGTCGTGGTGTAATTAGTGCCTGTAAAACAGTAATTCGTGCTTAAACGTTTTTAGTTAACTGTTTAAAAATTGTTCTGTGATATGTGTGGGACAGATGCAAGAACATAAACGAATAAAGCAGTAAAAACGCACGAGATGATAATCCAGTTCGGTTCAAACAACCTACTCTGGGGAGATTGCTCCCAAACTTGAAGATTCGACTGGTACTCCTTCGAAGAGTGTATTAAGGATCTTACACATACAAGCTTCCCGCCTTATGTCGCCCGCTCTTCTCCTCGAACTCTTTCGCTAGCCGAAAGTTGTAAGATCCCTTCACAACTGTGACACTAGACTCCATCTAGCTACCCACAACTTCAACTTACAATCTCTCCCGAGATTGCGTACAAAATGGATATAAAAAATCCCTCGCGTGTTTCACTCGTAAACACTCAAAACTAGTCTATCACGTTGAACATTTTAATGAACAACTACTAGTTAAAAAAATGACCACAAACTGATTCTAACACTAGAATCTAAACAAAATATCAGTGGTACCGATTGCTCCTCAATTCGATCTTCATATAGGCGTCGATCTCCATCCGCCGCCAACATGGTAAGTGGTTTGTGGCCTTCCAAACGTGTGTAGATACTTTCCAAGTGTAGGAGGGTTAATTCAGCACCGGATCTACACCATAAGGCAGTAAAACGAAACTATCTTGACCTTCCAAATTGGTTTGGCGCAAGATCTTTCCAATAAGGAAACTGCCATAAATAGAGTGTCCTTGGTTCTGTCTGGGACATACTATGGAATAGTTCACCAACTGTTCTTCTTTTCTTGCACAGCGGAAAACAAATCTTCGTGGGACATACCCAGACACACATTGTCGAACATATCTCGCCAATACAACAACACAAATACTTAGTGCATGACGGTGGCACTAACAATCTCCCCCTTTGGCATTTATGGTCGGCAATTATCGTCATGATCTGCACAACACTTGAATAACCTTCGCAGATCAACAATATATCAAAAGAGTGATATATTTAAAAACTGTCAGAGACAGTTACAAGCACACTCCCCCTGAATCTGAACTGGGAGTGCCTTCATCATGATCAGAGCATTGTTTTCACAGTGTAGAACTGCATTGTCAGTCGATCAAAAATATAGTACAGACCAACAAAAATAAAATGGGGTAAAACAGCATCCCCAATAAATTGTTTGTTCAGAAAACATCAAACATTAAAAAATGAGCACATGCTCATAGCAGAAGCAGCAAAACAACCATCCTTCATCCAACCGTGGCCTTTGTTCACCAACATTCTTCTCCCCCTTAATTGTTTCCAGAAACGGCAAACACCAAACTTCAGGCCGGGGAGGCAGCAGCATCATCATCATCATCATCATCATCATCATCATCATCATCATCATCATCATCATCATCGGCATCAGCAGCAGCCGGCTTATCAGCAGCAGGAACAGAGGAAGCACTCAGCACGTCAAGCGGCGAGGCAAGGCCAAGGGCTCGGGCCCGGAGATCAATCAGCAAAGCCTTCAACTCCTGTTTCCTGGTCTTGAAAGTCCGAATGGACTTGCTCAAAAACACAACTTCACGCTCCAGAGACTTGATATGCCTGTCAAAGAAAACAGAAGTGACAACAAAAGAGGCAGCAGATCTGTCTGGGACAGATGCGGGAACAGGTCTCGAGCTTTTATTAGCACCGCAGACAGGAACATCCGGAGCATGCTGGGATGAAAAGAGCTTATGGCTGATGGTCAGAGGCTGCGCAACAGACGCATACACATCATTTGCAGAAACAACATCATGCTGGGCCATTATGATGCTGAAAATTAGGCCAGGATAGTCAACAGGTAGCTGGGTACGAGTTGATTCGGCATGAGCAATGACGTTCTCAAAGATCAGCAGGCCAAGATTAAACTCACTACGAGTGCCTACTGTGAACAGCAACAAAGCCATGGATTTGCCAACAGTAGAATCATGAGTACTGGGTAACAACCAATTCCGAACAGCAACCTTGTGAAGTATTGAGTACTTCACACTCAGATCAGACGCTAACAACGCACACCCCGAGGGCCAAACCACCCGACTTCCTCCAGTCAATTCCGACACCACTTCATTCAGATAAAAACAGGTGCAGGAGCGACAAGGTTCTCACGACCCAAAAAATCATTAATCACGGTAGGGGAAAAAGCAATCCAATGACCCCGCACAAACACAGAAAAAGCATGCTCATAGGAAGCATCACGTATACGCTTGGACAAGTTGGCATAAAATTCATGCACAACCGCAGCAATAAAAGGAGGAGCAGAAAAAACAGATTTCTCTAACCGGAGATCATGCAACAGAGAATCAACACCAGGTCCCTCTATATCGGACTTAACCAAACAATGCTCGAAAATCAACGAGCGACCAGCAACAATCTTGAATTGATTTTGGTGAAGGGCAGAGATAAACTTACTTGAATCAAAGTCCTCAGAATCGGAATCTGATCTGTCTGGAACAGACTCAGGGACATCCTCTGCTTCTTCATCAGAGAGGGAAGGTGCTCTGGCTTGCTTCATCAGCGGGCGACGATGACCCGACATCAACCTCATCCTCTGCTCAGACACACTCCGTATAACACGGCGAGCAGGAACAGCCTCAGGCTTCTTAAGAACAGCCTTTTTCCTAGCAGGCTTCACTGATTTTGGGGGTTTTGACGAAGGCCCCTTCTTAGCAGCAACCTTTTTAGATTTGAGGGTTTTTGAAGGAGAACCCTTCTTCGCAGCAACCTTGGCCAACACTTTGGATTTCAATTTGGCAATGGGTGTGTCATCTTCATCATCAGGCACTAAAGGAGTGACTGGTTCATCTCTCAACTCCAACTTGCGTTTGGACCCGCGAGTTTTGGAGGAGGTAGCCTTTGGAGGAGGGACAGAAACATCCTTATTAACAGGAGACTCCTCATCGAGGAAGGAGATATCAACATCATCTTCACCTTGATCATGAACAAGGTTTTTAGCAGCAGCAACTGGTGATACTTCACCAAGAGGAACTTGAACCGTGACAACGGGCATGTCACTCACCACAGGATCAGCAGCAGAGATAGACGGAGCTTGAACAAATTTCAGCGCGTCAAGAGATGCAGTAAATTCCTCAATAGAGGTAGGATCTTCGTCAACAGCAGGGGTGACGGTAACATCATCTTCAATAGAGGCCATGGAGACTTCATTTCCTCCAACATTCTCAATACACTACTACAAAAAACCATTAAGACAACGGTTTTAAACCGTTGTGTAGCCAGAAAGAAAACCGTTGTCTTAGTCACTGTTGTAAATTTTTCACGCACATAGACAACGGTTTATAACCGTTGTAAATTTACAACGGTAACGACAATCATTGTAAATTTGTTCACTTTCTGTTGTTTGATGAATAAAGAGACAACAGTTTATAAAAATAACCGTTGTAACATAACAACGGTTTCTTCAAAACCGTTGTAAAACTACAACGGTTTGCAAAAAACTGTTGTTATGTTACAACGATTTTAGTTAAGACTGTTGTATTTTAACAACGGTTCTTTAAAAACTGTTGTAATTTTACAACGGTTGTAGTTAAAATCGTTGTAATTCTACAACGGTTTAACTTAAACCGTTGTGAAGTTACAACGGTTTAGTTAAAACCGTTGTAAAATTACAACGATTTTAACAAAAACTGTTGTAATTTTTTGTTGTCGAAAAAAAAATTACAACGGTTGTATATCTTTCTGTTGTAATTTCACAACAGTTTTTAGAATATATGTTGTCTTTGTATTTCAAATTTTAAATTTTTAAATATAAAATCTGAAAATTCAATAATTGATAAAATAATTACATTAAACCAAGCATAATGCAAAAGTTAATTAACCATCCAAAAATAATATATTTCAATACCAAAGCAATCAAAATACAATAAATTTCGATACAACATCATCCAAAATACAATAATATCTAAAGACAATTTATCTAAAATATCTCGTACTTTGATCCAATATGACATATCTAATGTTCAATTACAAAAAGTACGTATGCTTCTAAATCTTGTAGTCATGTAGCACATCACGTAAAACCCACATTGCTTGGAATCAGGTTGACGAGGTGCATATGTTAAAAAAATGTTAGTACATATATATATATAATTATACACCAGCTAACAGGTTGACAAGGTACCTTCAAGATTTCCCAAACTGGTTGTTTCTTGCCTTTCTTCTCTAAATTGGCATTGAATAGACTTATTGACCTTTATACCACAAGCAATTAGGGATTCATCCAAAGACCTTATTGCATATATTCATTAATGAACTGGACTACATACTACATTAATAGCAAAATCATGGAGAGATGACATCCATATCACAGAGACTGTAAAATCCACTTGCATGTAAAGACCGAGATATGATTTAACATATTTACTTACTATATTGGACACATAGTCAGCTTTGCCTGTAAGGACACTTATAATTAATTGATTTAATTTATACTGAATAACAAACAAACATAATTACCAGAATTGCTGCATTAATGCCATTAGCATTTACACATGCATAGTCTATATATATATATATATATATATATATATATATATATATATATAGGGAAGGGATCAAATGAGAACCCTTCCCCTAGGTGGGAACTAGGAACTAATCCTATCCCTTCATTAGTTCAATCTGGACGACCCAGATTAAGTGGATGGGGCGGTGGCTCAATTGTAATATTTGGCAAGTTTGGTGAAGGGGAGGGCAATATAGTAATTTAGTTCTTCAACTTACCTTCTTCAGATTTTTTTCCCCTTTTCTCTCCCTCTCTCGCTGATTTACGTTCTTCTTCTTCTTCTTCCCTTTTGATTTCTCATTATTTTTCAGCATCTGCTTTCATCTTTTTATCGCGAAGATTCGACCCTGTGATTCGTAGAGTTCATCGGCGGCGTTGTCTTTATATGGTGACTCTATGTATGTGTTTTTTTTCAATTTATTTTAGCAGTTTGGTATGTCGATTTATTTCTCGTTTCTTCTCGTGATTTTTTTTTCTCATCTTATTTTACTTTATGGCTTCATCATTTTGTTACGAAGATTCGATATTTTTGATTGATCTTTTTCGTTCAGATCTGGGTTGTATCAATTTTTTTTTAGAAAAATATCAGTTATTTTCTAATTGTGAGGAATTCTAGGGTTTAGTATGTACGAGAATATACAGAATATGGATTAATTTGATCTGTTTATTTATTTTAGCATGTTAATGTATTCGTTTTAGCCTATCTTCACATATGTTTTAGCATGTTAATGTAGTCATTTTAGCCTGTCGTCACATATGTTTTAGCATGATAACATGCTGGTTTGATGTTATTTCTACTGCACTCTGTGAAACATGTCATACAAACCATGTTTTGTTTTTTTTTTCTTTTGTGTGTGTGTGTGTTTTTTTTTTTGTGACTCGGCTACACAATGTTATAGACACCCTGTAAATATTAGAATACTTTGGTGCTAAAATGTATGTTGCATGATGCTAGAATGGTACATGCCTAATGCTAAAAATCAATTTGTGTGTCTGAACATCTCTTGATGTGATTGTATTATTATTTTACCTTGTTCAGTTTATAATTTTTTGATTTGAATGTGTCAGCTTCTTTTGTTTGAAGTGACCATAGTAAGATTACTCACATGGTGATATGGAGGGTTCTACTTCACATAGCAAGACGATGATATTTGAGCAATTCTACGGTTTACGTGCCCCTTCTGAAGTTGGTGTTCATCCACCTATTCCAGTTAAAACAAAAGGTAGCGACAGTCGTTTGATATCTAAGAAGGAGGCAACGAAGAGAAAGGAGAACAAACCACTTAGAATGTGCAGCAATTGCTACAAGTTGTTAGATCATGATGCTAGGAACTGTCCAGCTTGATGTTATTATAGCGATTGGGCATAATTTAATATGATGTTTTACAATGCTTGTGAATTGTTTTCAACACATTCATTTTTAAGAATATATATGATTTTTAATAAAAGTGTTTATGACATTTTCTTTGCAGTAATTATATTACTATTAAGTTTTATTAACCACGGTTACTGTTTAGAATATGATGCTAAAATAACGGAAGCAATGAGGTTAAATACCTTGTCAGATTCCCACTGCATGTTTTGTTTATCATCAGAAGATTCTAAAATGAGAAACGCATGAGGCTAAAATGATTGAAGTAGGAGGCTAAATTTGATGTGACATTTTCCACTAAGATTCACCGTTCCCAATTAGGGTTTATTATGTTCCAATTATGGCTCATATGATCCCAACTAGTAATTCTGAGATTCCCAGTATGGGTTCACTGTCCCCATAAAGGGTGTATTGTGTTTCATTGCAATGAAATCACCGTTCCATATTTTGTTTATCAACACATGCTAAAATGAGAATCATATGAGACTAAAATGATCGAAGTAGGAGGCTAAAATTGATGTGACATTTTCTACTAGGGTCCACCGTTCCCAATTAGGGTTTATTACGTTCCGATTAAGGCTCATCTGATCCCAACTAGTAATTATAAGATTCATATTAGGGTTCACTGTCCCCAAATAAGGTGTATTGCGTTTCATTCTAATGAAATCATCGTTCCATTTTTGTTTATCAACACATGCTAAAATGAGAAATGCATGAGGCTAAAATGAGTAAAGTGGGAGGCTAAAATTGAATCTGGGCAGTTTCTGAGTTCAGTAATTAGGGTTTATTACGTTCCGATTAGGGCTCATATGATCCCAACTAGTAATTATGAGATTGACATTAGGGTTCACTGTCCCCAAATAGGGTGTATTATGTTTCATTCCAATGAAATCACCGTTCCATATTTTGTTTATCAAAACATATATGCTAAAATGAGAAATGAATGGGGCTAAAATGAGTGAAGTAGGAGGCTAAATTTGATGTGATATTTTCCACTAGGGTTCACCGTTCCCAATTAGGGTTTATTGCGTTCAAATTATGGTTCATATGATCCCAATTAGTAATTATCAAATTCCCTTTAGGGTTCACTGTCCCTAAATAGGGTGTACTATATTTCATTCCAATGAAATCATCATTCCATATTTGTTTATCAGAACATACATGCTAAAATGAGAAATGAATGAGGCTAAAATGAGTGAAGTAGGAGGCTAAATTTGATGTGACATTTTCCACTAGGGTTCACCATTTCTAATTAAGGTTTATTACATTCCAATTAGGGTTCATCTGATCCCAATTAGTAATTATCAGATTCTCATTAGGGTTCATTGTCCCCAAATATATGTATTACGTTTCATTCTAATAAAATCACCGTTCCATATTTTGTTTATCAGAACATGCTGTAATGAGAAATGAATGAGGCTAAAATGAGCGAAGTAGAAGGCTAAATTTGATATTTGTTTCGGAAAATATTTACGCATTTTCTTTCTTAGTTGTCAGTCATCTCCTTCGTTGCTTCACTTTCTCATTCTTTTTTTTTATCATTAACTCGTATTTTTTCATTTTGTAGTTTCTATATAGGTGTAGATGTTTATATAAAACTGTTAGAAATATATTCATAATATCACCCGCTAAAATGTATTACACAATATGCTAAAATGTTATATAGGTCATGCTAAAATGTTGTATACAACATGCTAATATATATCTGAGGTTGCTCTATGCGAAAATTATGCCTAAAAATGATTTTTTGTATTTTTCATCTATTTTTTTCAAATAAACATATGCAATATGGATCTTAAATGAAAGAGTATGAAAAGAGCTTTAATTTGATATAAGATTTGCGTAAATCCGATTAAAAAAGAATAAATTATGATCATTTAAAGTTTTTAAGAATTATTTCAAAACATGATAATATCACTTTTTTTGTTCCAATTTTACTCTTAATGAAACGCGTGAATTTAAAGTTTTCATTTTAATTACGATATTGCCACCACCCCTATTCCACTTTATCTACTTAATCTCGACCGTCCAGATTTTTGACTAGAGGGATGGGATTGGTTCCCAGTTCCCACCTAGTGACTGGTTCTCACCAGATCCCATCCCTATATATATATATATATATATATATATATATGACATGTATTTCATGATTCTCATTCAGGGAATGATATGTCATATGTCCAATATACATTCAATGCCAAGACATGAGAGCTATATACAAACACTAACAGACGAATAACAAATCATGAAGATATGCATGCCCGAGGTTATAAATAAGCTGTCACTAAAAATGTTAGGAGCTGTAAAACAAAATTTTCACAACATCAACAGAGGCTGATTAGTTGGCATAGAATCTAAATTATTTACCAATATACAGTATACACAGTCCGGTTCAAGTGAGTAGTGACTTTATTTGATGTGCAGCCATCACTCTTACCTGTCACTAGATTGATATCATAAGAAAATTAAGTATGCACACACAAATAGATGTGTAGGCCTCCTTCAGTCCTCATACTATAACCCTTCTATAGACTTGATTTTAAATTTGATATTACACCTACGAATAAAAATGTAAAGCAGTCAATTTTTACCTATAGAGTCTAACACTTAACAAGTTATGTATGTATTAATCACCTTTTTTATACTTCCACCAATTGAAATGCCTCCACAAAATAAACTAAAATTAATATAAACTGATTCGATGACAATGTGAACTATAAGGGTTAATATTTTAATTAAAGAGAAACCAAAGCAAATTGCCAAAAGCCTAACTCATAAACAAAGTCTCAAATATGTTACATTGTGACAAGGTTTATAATTAAAATCCAATTACTGGCCCGAACATTTCTTCATTGCTTTTGGTATTTATCCTCCCCCTATATAAATACATTCCAATCTTCCCAAAATAATACGTTTCAAGATCAATAGTTTTTGAAGTAAAAAATAACATATCTGATAAATATAATCATCAATTAAAGTATTTCCTCAAAGCAATAAAAATCATCAATTAAAATTTGAAAGAAAATTAATATTCTTAAATCAACAACCAACCACCAATCACAAGTGGCTATTTTTTCTAACAAAGGTGAAATCTCCATCGTAAGAAACCAAAAGCTACCATGCCAAATGTAGACTGTAGACATAAATCTCCATAGTTTTTAGGAAATTTAGTACATAAAAAAGGAGAAATTCACTTTACGAGCAATGTATATTTTCTTTATTTTGATAGGTAATTCTTAATTGTAAATAAAAAAAAAAAAACAACTTTATCCCTACCCAACTTGATTAACGTTAAAATCTTCATAAATCAAATGTTACTAAATCCATCAATTGCAATATAATCCTATTACATTCCTAGATCTATATTAACTTATTCATGGATATTAATCAGAAGGCCTTAAGTCTCTCTCATCTATGACAGTTTAAAGTTTTAACAAGCTAGTCTTATGCAGTTTCTTCTCCCTTCACATGCTTCAAGATCATAAAGACTGAGATAGAGCAAAACTTAATGTAGAAAAAGTTGCTTAAAGATAAACTATTTATTAAAAAGATAAGAGCATCAAACCAAATACTACAGTATAGATTCTAATCTTACAATCTTTACGAAATCATGTTTAATGCTTGTATTAGTAGCATGGAGGTACTAAAACAAAGGGGTCAATATCAGAATTCCATTGAGGGATTATTCATCAGTCCCTAATGAAAAGTTTCCTGAGTTCATAATTAATAATTGTCATTTCAGTAGTCCAAATTATGATAAACAAGGCAGTATACAACTCTCATACTCATAATTAATTTCACATATTATACCAAATCAACAGTTATAAGCAATCAGCATCAGAATTCAGAATATGTTTTAAAAATCAGAAACAGCATCACCAAAATCTTTGTATCTCATATCTAGCTTGTAGCGTCTCTACCAAGAGAAAAAATTTGAAACATATTAGTGGACCAGAAAGCAGAAAATCATCCCATTATACTTACGAGTAGTACAAAATATTAGAGTTTATTTATCAAGTAATAATAAGTATACATGGAGTGTAAGCATATCAGCACTTAATGTGAAAAACCTCATCTAATGTTAGGCAATAAAAGGGACTATCTAGTTGACTTTTTAAGGTGTGTCTTGTTTTAAAGTAAAGTGTGCAATGATGAAATAAAGATAGCATCGTTTTTTGGGAGGTAAAAAATGTGAACATCATAAAGAATTCTTAGTTTTTGGGGAAATTTGCAGTCCTTGTATTAATCAAATAAAGTATTGCACTAATTCTATCTTTACTTCAAACTTTTCAAGATCAACCAATATACTAGAAACCATCATACAAAGCAAGGAATATAACTCAGCAGCCAGCCAAATGTAAAACTGAACAGTGAATGAAAACTAGCTCTCTATAAACATAACTATAAAAGCTAAACATAACTGAGCAGTCACTCCAACAACTAAGCAAACAAAGCCAACAGTAAAAAAAATGGATATCTTCCCTAGCATATGGATCTTTGCAAATGAATTTTATATTTTCAAACTGAGCAGAATTGCAGAAGTGAAGAAGAGAACTACAAAAACCGCAAAACATTGAAATAGCAAAAACCAATCAAATTACCCCAAAAAATTAGCCCAAATAAATTATCACACAAAAATATATGTCACTCACCTCCATAAACAGCTTCATCAGCTAGAGATTCCTTACTTGTGCTCTTGATATTGAACCATTTTCTGATGAGTTTCACTTCTGCAATTCTGCTCAGTTTGAAATATAACATTCATTTGCAAAGATCGATATGCTAGGGAAGATATCTATTTTTTTTACTGTTCCTCATTACTGCCTCCCCCACCAAATTCTAAACTCTAAACTTTGAACCTATGTCTTCAACAAGGAAGAACAATGCCTTATTATACAGATGCACCATAAATTCAGATAATTAGACAAGCATCACAAAGAAATGCCGTAAGAACACAACTTACCTAAGCGGAGGATGCACGAAGCAGTGCCGAAGGGAGAGTGGCCGGTGAGGAAACTGTGTCGGGGTGATGCCGTGATGCTGAATTAATGGTGTGGGGCTATCGAAGATTAGTTTTTAGCGAAAGTTCTGGAGACGGAGAAAGGTTAGAGAGAGAGTTAGGGCTTTTGGAAAGGAATTTAGGAGTTTTTGGAGGTGAAAGAGGGCAGCGGGAGAGGGGGGAGGAAGGAGAGCAGGAGGGTTTATGATATCTGTAACTCCGCCAAAAATAAGAATCGAAATTTGCTTGACAATTATCAGAGAAGAAAGCGGCTTCTATGTTTCAGAGAAGAAGAGACGGCGGGAAGAAGAAGAGGAAGCTCTTTTTCTCAATTGGGCCACTAGGTTTAATTTCTGTTTTCATAATTTTATTAAATATTAAATTAATATATTTTCTCAACAGTCCAATAAAAACGGTTATAGTTGTGTTGTTTAAAAAAATGTTCTCATAGACAACATTTTCTATTAAACCGTTGTTATTTTACAACGGTTTTATTACAACCGTTGTTATCAGACAACGTAATTTTTAAAAGCGTTGTAAATTTTAAAAAAAAATGCACATAGTCAACGGTTTTGATGAAAAACCATTGTAAATCCTATGTTGTCCTAGCCTGTTTTTGTAGTAGTGATAGCAGCTGCAATTGAGGCATCCAAAATTTCCGCAGATACCATGGGCGGAGAGGATGTCACTTCAGAAACCCTAGGAGAGGGTTGAACATCGAGTTCTGTCTCAGACACAGATTGAGGCGGCGAATCAACAGAAGGTGCCACAGAAGTTGGCACAGAAGCAAGAGCTTCAGAGGAAGTAACAAATGGCTTCACAGAGACAGAGGCAATTGAAGACGAAAACATAATTGGTTGAGAAAGCTCCACAAGCTGTCTTCGCAAGTCTTCAGTAGAGATTCTGGGTTTCTTCGCTTGAGTGGGCTTAGAAGAAACAGCTTTGTCCGTCATTTAGAGTTCGAACAACGAAAATTCAAACACACACCACAGAGAGAGAACGGCTTGGAAATTTTGCAACGATTATGTCTCTTTTGAAAAATAAGGTTAAGACCTTAATTAGGAAACTCTAAAAGGAAATTTCCTTAACTCACTTATTCCTCACACATCACCCCGCAGCTAGGTGTGGAGAAGTGGAATCGATCGTGGTGCGAAAATTAAGGCACAACTAGCCGTTGAAAAGTAACCGTTCGTCCAAAGCAGAAACTGTCCGAGACAGATATTGACACAACACTTACAGACCATATTAACCATGGTCATTTTATACTCTCTATACATACATCACTGACCAAGACTGTATAGAGAGTCTTCTCACAACGGAGAAGTTTAGAGAACACAAAGACCCAAGGAGGATCTTAGTGTTTCAAACCTTTTGCTATCAAGTGCCTTTGTAAAGATGTCCGCAAGCTGGGCATCTGTTCCAACTTATTCGATCACAAAGGATCCATCTTCAACAAGCTCCCGGATGAAGTGGTGACGAATGTCTATGTGCTTTGTACGAGAGTGCTGAACTGGATTTTTCGAAATGTTTATCGTACTCATATTGTCACAGTATATGGTAAGGACAGACTGTTGGACGCCATAGTCATGCAATATTTGTTTCATCCACAAAAGTTGAGTACAGCAACTTCCAGCAGCGATATATTCTGCTTCGGCAGTAGATAGAGAGATAGAATTCTGTTTCTTGCTGAACCATGACACCATGTTATTTCCAAGGAAGAAACATCCTCCAAAGGTACTCTTCCTATCTTCAGTACATCCTGCCCAATCTGCATCGCAATACCCTACCAAACTAGGGTTCGTATCATAGGAAAACCAAAGTCCCAACTTAGAAGTACCCTTTATGTACTTGATTATGTGCTTGACAGATTTCAAGTGACTTTCTTTGGGTTCAGATTGGTAGCGAGCACAAACTCCCACGCTGTAACAAATGTCTGGCCTACTTGCTGTAAGGTAGAGCAGACTCCCAATCATACTTCGGTACAAGGTTTGCTCAATGGCAACACTAGCTTCATCTTTTGACATCTTTGAAGATGTCCCCATCGGAGTTCTTTTCGGGCTGCAACTTTCCAATCCAAATTTGCTGATTAAGTTCTTTGCATACTTCGTTTGAGATACAAAGATTCCATCATCCTTTTGCTTCACTTGAAGCCCCAGAAAGTAGGTTAGTTCACCTACAAGACTCATCTCAAATTCGGAAGTCATGTCGTTCACGAAGTCTTTCACCATTATGTCCGAGACAGATCCAAAGACAATATCATCCACATAAATCTGAACGATGATCACGTCAGATTTTTCTCTCTTGATGAAGAGAGTTCTATCAGAACCACCACGAATGTATCCTTTCTCCAGAAGGTATTTGGTAAGTCGTTCGTACCAAGCTCGTGGAGCTTACTTGAGACTGTAGAGGGCCTTCTTCAGTTTATACACATACTCAGGATGGTATGGGTCTTCAAAGCCTTTGGGTTGGCTTACAAACACATCTCCAGATAAGTACCCATTTAAGAAAGCACTCTTCACATCCATTTGGTACAATTTAAACTTCATCCATGCAGCTATGGCAAGGAGCAACCTGACAGATTCAAGACGAGTAACTGGAGCGAACGTCTCGTCAAAATCCACACCTTTAACTTGTGAATAACCTTGTGCCACAAGTCTCGCCTTATTTCTGGTTATGTTCCCTTCTTCATCGGTTTTATTCTTGAAGATCCACTTCGTGCCGATCACATTAACACCTTTAGGACATGGAACCAAATCCCATACTTCATTTCTTTCAAACTGCAAGAGCTCTTCTTGCATGGCACGAATTCATCGATCATCTTGTAAGGCCTCTTTAACGTTCTTGGGCTCAGTTGTAGAAGTATAGCAGACATTTGCAATTATCTCACGATAGTTCTTTCGAACTCCTTTGGTTCTAACTCCTTCACTCACATCACCAATGATGTCTGCTGCAGAATGATGCTTCTGCACACCTTTTGAAGGTTTAAAGCTATCCAGATTCTCGTTCCTCAACTCAGCTTGATCATGATGTTCCGAACTGTCTGGAACAGAAGCTGGCACAGGAGTTGTGACTTCAACAGTTTCCTCATCAACCTGGGCAATAGGTTCTTCTAGATCCTCTACAATAATATTGATGGACTCCATCACCGTCTTGGTCCTCTTGTTGAACACACGATAGGCCCGACTATTTCTCGAATATCCGAGAAAAATGCATTCATCTCCTTTGGCATCAAACTTGCCAAGTTGTTCTCGGTCTTTCAACATATAACAAGTACTTCCGAAGATATGAAAGTACTTTAAGTTTGGTTTCTTCCCTTTCCACAGCTCGTAGGGAGTAACTCTTATCTTAGGTCTGAAATACACCCGATTAATAACATGACATGCTGTATTCATAGCTTCAGCCCGTAGATTGTCAGGGACAGATTTTACCTTCAACATGACTCGACTCATTTCTTGAAGAGTCCGATTTTTCCTCTCAACAACACCATTTTGTTGAGGCGTTTTTGGTGCAGAAAACTCCTGAGCAATACCTTTTTCTTCACAAAAATATTTGAAGTAAGCATTTTCAAATTCACGACCATGATCACTTCGAATTCTAATCACAGCTGTTGCCTTCTCCAGTTCAAGCTTGAGATAAAGATTTTTGAATGTCTCAAAAGTTTCTCCCCTTATCTCTAAGGAACTCCACCCAGGTGAATCGTGTGAAATCATCCACACACACAAAAATAAACTTCTTCCGTCTAATACTCTCAGTTTGAACAGGTCCCATCAAATCCATATGCAACAGCTCCAAGGCTTTTGAGGTGGTAATCTTCTTAACAGATTTATGTGATGTATGAATCTGTTTTCCCACTTGACATGGCCCACAAATTTTCCTACGATTAATATCTAACTTCGGGACTCCATTCACAGCTTCTGTCTTCAAGAGTCGTTGCATGTTTCTGTAACTCACATGGCCGAGCTTTTCATGCCATATGTTTGCTTCATCAAGTTGAGTTCTGAAGCAATTACCTTTCATGTTGAGAAGATAACAATTGTCCCTTGATCTGTCTCCATCCATCAGCAGCACACATTCTTTGTTCTTCACAAGACATTTGTCTCTAGTAAAATGAACCAAGAGACCTTGATCGCAGAGTTGACTTATGCTAATTAAGTTAGCTTTCAGTCCTTCAACAAGCAACACATCCTCCAAGTTGGGCATCCCTTCAACATTTAGATGACCACGGCCAAGAACTCTTCCCTTAACACCGTCTCCAAAAGTAACGGATTGATAAGAACAATCCTTTTGGATATTCTTCAACATACTGGCATCTCCAGTCATGTGTCGCGAGCATCCACTGTCAAAGTACCAGCTGCTCTTTGCGTGAATATTGAGGGCAGTGTGAACAACATAGTTCCTGTGACTGTTCCAGGATCTATTCTGTACAGAATGTCTTCTGAAATTCAGGTCATTCTGAGATCGACATTTCCTCCTCATTCTTCTGAGATCATTGATGTAGTACCTACAATATGGTCGAATGTGACCAGATTTTCCACAATAGTGGCAGACAACTCCATTCTTTCGAGGCTGTGACTTTAGAGGCTGTGGCTGCTTGATCTCTGATTTAAATTCAGGTTCTGGAACAGATTCATCATGCTTTTCAGATGTTTGTCCTTGACAGAAACGATCGGAAAACTTCCCATCAGTGTATCCAAGACCTGTATGGTCCTGCGGACTTTTTCTTTTAGAAAGGATGTCATCGAGCTGAGATGATCCAGAGTTCATCATTTTAACAAACTTCTTTAGATAAAGCAGTTCACCATTCTGAGAGTGAGAATTGTTTCTGGACTGTTGAAGATCATTCTGCAATTCACTAAGGCGCGTGGACAAACAATCTCTCTCTTTAATGAGATTACCATTCTCTTTCATCAGCCCTTCATTGACTTTAGCCACCATGATCCAGCTCTCATGAAGCTTTTTGTAAGCTTCTATGGCAGACTCTTTAGTGAATTCTTCATCATCACTGCATTCCAAAACATTGTCATTATGTCTATCAGAGATAGAATTAGACACAGGTTCTTTGTTAGAATGTGTCATGAAAGCAATATGGTTTCTCACGCATTCTTCATCACTCCCACTATTATCTGGATCATCACTTTCACTAAGAGTGGAACTGTAGGATTTATTCTTCTTCTTTAAGGTGTTAGCACATTCAGCTTGATAGTGCCCAAGACCCCCACATTCTCTACACTTGACCTCCTTCTGTTTTTCTTCAATGGAATCTTCATATTTAGATCTTCGAGGTTTGGAGAATCTGTTCTTGACAGAATTATTCTGTGAAGACTTCTCATAACGTTTGACAAATTTTGAGAAATTCTTTGTCAGAAGGGCAATTGACTCAACCAGATCATTTCTGTCAGAGACATTACTTGGAACATCAGCACTGGAGCCGGCTTGAAAAGCTATGCTTTTCTTCTGAACTGTCTCTTCATCTGTTAGTCCCATTTCAAAAGTCCTCAGGGACCCCATCAGCTCCTGCAACTTTATCTTGCTCACGTCATTGGCCTCTTCTATCGCTGTGACTTTATATGCAAATCTCTTAGGAAGAGATCGCAGAACTTTCCGCACAAGTTTCTCCTCCGAGATGGCACCACCAAGTGCAAAGCTTTCATTAGCTATGTCACAAATCTTGGCATTGAAATCAGCAAGCTTTGCACCTTCATCCATTCGAAGGTTTTCAAATCTGGTAGTGAGGAGCTGCATACGAGATGCACGAACACTGCTCGTTCCTTCGAAAGCAGTTTGAAGGATATCCCATGCATCCTTTACCTTGTCACATGTGGAGATGAGTTTGAACACGTTCATGTCCACTGCAGAAAAAATGGCGTTCATGGCTTTAGCATTCAGCCCCATGATCAGATAATCAGCATTGTCAAACTCTTCTTCTGACTTCAGCACCGCTTTGCCTTTCTCATCCTTCTTGATAGGAGGCTTCCATCCTTCAGTCACCATCTTCCAGGCATGCTCATCAATTGAGCGAATGAAAGCTGTCATACGAGCTTTCCAATAGACATAATTATTGTCATCAAGGAGCGGAGGTCGCACCGTCGAGGCTCCTTCTTTCATCGAGTCCATCTCAGCAAAAACAACACAATAACATAGATTAATACCCCAAGATCAACCCTGAATACAGACAACCCGCTCTGGTGCCAATTGTAAAACAGTAATCCGTGCTTAAACGTTTTTAGTTAACTGCTTAAAAATTGTTTAGTGATATGTGTGGGACAGATGCAAGAACATAAACGAATAAAGCAGTAAAAACGCACGAGATGATAACCCAGTTCGGTTCAAACAACCTACTCTGGAGAGATTGCTCCCAAACTTGAAGATTCGACTGGTACTCCTTCGAAGAGTGTATTAAGGATCTTACACATACAAGCATCCCGCCTTATGTTGCCCGCTCTTCTCCCCGAACTCTTTCGCTAGCTAAAAGTTGTAAGATCCCCTCACAACAGTGACACTAGACTCCCTCTAGCTACCCACAACTTCAACTTACAATCTCTCCCGAGATTACGTACAAAATGGATATAAAAAATCCCTCACGTGTTTCACTCGTAAACACTCAAAACTAGTCTATCACGTTGAATGTTTTAATGAACAACTACTAGTTAAAAAAATGACCACAAACTGATTCTAACACTAGAATCTAAACAAAATATCAGTGGTACCGATTGCTCCTCAATTCGGTCTTCATATAGACGTTGATCTCCATCCGCCGCCAACATGGTAAGTGGTTTGTGGCCTTCCAAACGTGTGTAGATACTTCCCAAGTGTAGGAGGGTTAATTCAGCACCAGATCTACACCATAAGGTAGTAAAACGAAACTATCTTGACCTTCCAAACTGGCTTGGCGCAAGATCTTTCCAATAAGGAAACTGCCATAAATAGAGTGTCCCTGGTTCTGTATGGGACATACTATGGAACAGTTCAGCAACTGTTCTTCTTTTCTTGCACAGCGGAAAACAAATCTTCGTGGACATACCCAAGCACACATTGTCGAACATATCTCGCCAATACAACAACACAAATACTTAGTGCATGACGGTGGCACTAACAGTGCCTTTAATACACACTCCACTATTGATTGTGGCTCTTCAGGACCCATGTGACACTGTGTGAAACTTATACCCATTCATGAAATAACTGACAAGTACTAATCCTACGTGATGGACCAACCGAGAGATCTACCAACAATTGATTAGCGTTGTATGAATGATTTTGAATCTATGAAAAAATGCAAAGTAGGACAAATTAATATATATTTTATTAATTTCATGTTTAACAGATCATAGAATATAGACAAACTTACAAAATTGGCAAACCAATTTGGAAACGCTTGATCTATTTCCTTATCAATGTCAGATGTTGAGATATTTGGATTACGAGCCATCAATTCTGAAACAAACAACCTTCAACAAGAAAAAATACATGAATATTAGAATTAATTGTGTAGTACACGAAAGAACTTTATGAATATTGAGTGGTTATAACTTACGGAACATATTGATCAGTCACATCTTGACAGTTAAGCAATACGTAGATTCGTATAGCCTTATATTCACCATCTGTCAACCACCTTCTTGAGACTTTGCCAAAAGCTCATTCTGGAAGTGTGAAGATTTTTCTTCAGAATCATTGATATTATCGCCTTCACCATCATAATTTTGAGACACGCTCCTGTGCCTCGTCATAACATGATCCTCAAAATAGTATGAGCTGAATGATGATGCTTCCTTAACTAATAAGCATTGAAAATTGATCCTTCAACTCTTGCTTTATTCCTCACGTTGTTCATTAACTTTCTCAAGTATCGTTCAAATGAATACATCCATCGATAATGTACTGGTCCAGCAATTCGAGCTTCGTCAGCCAAATGGACTGGCAAATGCTCCATCGAGTCAAAAAAACTTGGAGGAAATATGCGTTCAAGATTACAAAGTATGATGGGAATGTACTCGTGCAAGCGACACATATTATCCATCTTAATATTTATGGAGCACAAATCATTGAAAAATAGACTCAGTTCTGTGATGGCCTTCCAAACATTAGGCGGGAGAAGTTCTTGAAAAGCAACAGGCAAAATTCATTGCATGAAGACATGATGATCATGACTCTTCATCCCAAACATCTTCAGTTTATTCATATCCACACATCTGTTCATGTTCGATACATAGCTATCAGGGAATTTTAGTTCTTTCACCCATTCAAACAGAATCTATATCTCCTTCTTATCTAGAGTGTAACTCACTTTCGAGTACTTTCCTATGCGCTGATCAAGCTTCAGAGCAGATTTGTTACAATACAAGTTCAATTTTTGTCTGGACTTTGAAGTATCTTTTGTTTTGCCCTTGACATTCAGCACGGTGTTGAAAATATTGTCAAATATATTATTTTCTATGTGCATGACATCTAAATTGTGATGAATCAACAATGAACTCCAATATGGTAAATCCCAAAATATACTTTTTTTCTTCCAAACACACCCTGTAGATTTACATATTGCAGCATTGTCATTCGACTTAGTCACCTTCTTCAACCCCAGTCTATCTATTTCCCTTAAAATTTCAACTCCGGACTTCCCTTGTGGAGGCTCTTTCCAACACGTCTTGTTCTTCATGAATGCAGTTTTATTTTTGCAGAATTGGTGATCACCAGGCAAGAACTTTTGATGGTTGTCAAACCATGATTGTTTACCAGGACAAGCAAGTGTGAAGGCATCTGTCTGATCCATACAGTGTGGACAAGCCAACCTTCCTGCTGTACTCCAACCAGATAACATTGAATAAGCAGGGAAATCACTAATAGTCCAGAGCTAAGCTGCACGGATCTGGAAGTTCTGCTTCAATGAGATATCATATGTTGGCACACCCTCATCCCACAGTTGTATCAGTTCATCGATCAGTGGTTGTAAGAACACATCAATCTTCTCCTTTAGATTCATTGGCCCAAACACAAGAATCGTAAGAAACATGTGTTGTTATTTCATATACAACCAAGGTGGCAAATTATATGGTGTAACTATCACAGGTCCAGAGGAATATTGTTTGCCTGTTTGTCCAAATGGCTGGAAACCATAAGTGGAAAGACCCAATCTAACATTCCGACTTTCAGCTGTAAAGCTAGAAAATGTCATGTCTAGGTGCTTCCACGCAGGTGAGTCAGCTGGATGATGCATAACCCCGTCATTAAGTAATGTCATATGTCAACACATCTCTTCAGCGGTAGCCTTTGAAGCGTACAACCTCTTCAATCTTGGAGTAAGAGGGAAGTAGTACATCCTTTTCTGAGCTACTTTCTTCACCTGCATGTTCTGGTTAGATCGTCTTACAGTGTGGTAATGTTCTTTATTGTAGTGTTTGCATCTAATCAAGTCATCGTCTTCCTTCCAATACAATATGCAATTGTCTGTACAACAATCGATCTTCTCCACTGGTAACCCCATAACACGCAGAAGTTTCTTTATACTGTAGAAGTTACTGGTGACCATATTATTTTTTGGCACAACCTTTTTCAGAAGACTTGTAAATTGGTCAAAACACCTCTCTGAGAAGTGGTGCTCAGACTTCAAGGCCATCAAACGGGCCACGAGAGACAATTGTGTGTGATTCTCACAGCCCGACCACAATTCGTTGTTAGCAGCAACCAACATCTCATAAAAGTGTTGAGCTTCAGGATTGGGAGCTTCTTCAACACCATTCATCTCATAAAAAAAAACTCCGGCCCAATAGCATCCATCACCATCGTGTGATACGTATTCGGTTCATACGTGTCAACTAAAGTTTCAGCCGTCATCTCTGCATGAAAGGTCCATGTGCAATAATTCGGCACAAAACTGTTCTGACAAATGTGCATTCAGACCTCAAATGGATTTCATAAGGCCGATTCTTACACTTTGCACATGGACACTTCATATTTTCCCCATCCAAAAATGTCGGATGGCTAATTGCAAAGTCTATAAAACTTTCAATCTTATGTGCAAATTCTAACAAATTGGATCTATCGCGACTCCGTTGATACATCCAAGCTCGACTAGGAACTCGATTCATATTTTCCTAAATTATAAAATTAATTAGAAAACAATTCAGCAGCATTACGACGTGAAACCTATATTTTGACCAAGTCATTGACGTAACTTAACTAGATTCTGGGATTAACTAGCAAAAATCAAACACTAGAGGGATCCAGGGGCCCTCGTCCTAATATAAATACGTAGAATTAAAATAGAGGAATCGAGGGACCTCGTCCCAATCTAACTATGTACAATTAATATAAAGGGATCCAGGGGCCCTCGTCCCATTTAAGTAACATGTTTTAATAAATTGAACTAACATGCTTTCATAAATTCTACTAATTAACATATTTTACATGCTTTAATTAATGAAACTAACATACTTTACATGCTTTAATTAACTAACATGCTTTACATGCTTTAAGTTTGACATACTAAATAAAATAAAAATAAAAATAAAATCTGATTTTATGTTTCCAAATAGCACATTTTATAGCTTCTTTTATATAAAATTCTCCTATTGCATTCCTATTGTTTGGATACTATATAGCATTCCTATTGTTCATCATCATCAATACATTCCTCAATATTCAACATATAGCATAAATTAAATTAAAAAAAATAGAAAATTTCATGCTTCAAATTATGCATATAATCATATCCTAAATATATCAACATATAGCATATATAATTATAACATATAAATATATATAGCACAAAACAAAATAAAAAATCAACTTACCTCGGCGGCAGGCGGGCGTGGGTCGGCGGCAGGTTGGATTCATTCCACGTCGATACAAATATATATATATATATATATATATATATATATAGAGAGAGAGAGAGAGAGATCGGGATAGGCGGGCTCACGGCGGGGTGGCAGCGGTGGGGGAAAAATTAGGGCGTGCTTGTGAATTTGGGAAAGAAGGGCTGGAGCCCGTTTATTTCAAAAAGGGGTGACGTACTAGGCGACGGAAATATTCCGTCGTCCATTATTTTTTAAAAAAAATAAACAAAGAAATAAGACAACGGAATATTCCGTCGCCATATTATTCCGGGAAAAAAAAATTAAAATAAGACAATGAAATAGTTCCGTCGCCTTATTTTTGCATCATTAAAAATAATAAAAAAAAATAAAAAAAGCGACAGACAGTCCGTCGCCAATTTCGTCGCCAAGCCCGTCGTCATTCCATCACCCATGTTGATGGAATACATTCTGTCGCCTTAAACTGATTTTCTTGTAGTGGGTATATAGCCTTGTAACAGAGAATGACTTATTCATCTATCTTGAGATTAATATATCAGCAGCATAGGTTTCAACCACCACTCTCTGCTCCATTATGAATTATGATTTACTCATATAATGTGTTCTTCCTGTTTTCCTTTCAGAGGGAGCGTGGCGGCGGTGGTGGAACTCATGAATTCAATCGACATGATGATCAGAGTGCATGGAGTGGGTCTTATTAACATAGTTTTTATGCCTGAAAATGCAGTTGTTATACAAATAACGCCGTTGGGATTGGACAACTTCGGCAAGGTTTGCTTCGGGAGAGCTCCGACAAGAGAGATGAAGTTGAAGTATTCAGAGTATAAGGTGACGCTGAATGAGAGCTCGTTGCTGGGGAAATATCCACCTCATAGTGAAGTTTACAAAAACTCTCTCAGATTTTGTTCTAAAGGATTTGAAACATATAATTAAACGTGTGTTTGTGGATAATCAAGATGTGAATCTTGATTTAATTAGCTAGGTTTAGGCAAACCCTTCTCCAAGCGTTGGACCTCCTTGCTGCTGCTTTATGATTACATCTATCCATCGATCGGCCTTCTATTCCACGCTTGAATATATATTTCCATTATTTCTTGGGAATTTTAATTCAAATAATTCAGAATTGCTCTTTGAGTCGATTTTTTAGTTCATCGATCACACAAATTCATGAAACTAGTCTTGTTATTTAATATTTCCACAATTATGTTTCCATATATTGTACTATTTTTGCAGACGCGAGATCCTCCACATGCATGGTGTATGTTTCTATTGTCGTCATTTGTATTTTATAGAAACAAAATAACTATGATAAAAACTTGTATGAGACGGTCTCATACATGAGACGGATCAATACATGTGAGTTAATGATACTTCACCCATAAATAATGATACATGTGAGTTAATGATACTTCACCCATAAATAATGATACTTACTCACATGTGAGTTAATGATACTTCACCCATAAATAATGATCCCCGCATGTGAGTATTGACCCGTCTCATGTATGAGACGATCTCACCCAAATCTGCCCCCTAAGTCTATTATGTGTCAATGGGGAAAATAATCACATAAATTTTTTTTTAAACTTTTTTCAGCCACAAAGCTTTAAAACAACTTAATTGTTCTACCAAATTTTACCTAAATATAACCTTCAATTAATATATTTTATGTTTAAAAGACCGTTTTTTATTATTATTTTTTTTATTTTTTGCAAACTTGTTAATCGGATTAACATGTTGATCGGTCAACACCGAAAATGCGCGTTGATCCGATTAATCCGTGAAAAAGTCAAAATTAGTATTAACCGTAACACTAAGAAGTATCACTCAAAAAACCCAAATGTATCACAGCAGAAAAAAAAAAACCTTCAAAATCAGTATCAACCATAACACTAAAAAATATCACTTAAAATTCAAAGACAAACTCGTATGAGACCATCTGACCAGTCTTACATTAGACGCGCCAAATAGAATCCCAAAACCCGCTCCAGATCCGGATCCACAAAAAAAAAGCACTGGCGCGTGAGCTCACATGCCCGCACCTCCCACATTTTTTTACTTTTTTTCATTTTCATCGTTTTGTGCTGTTTGATTTCTATTTTTTTTTCTTTATTAAATCTTCTCCTCTTTATGTTTTTTCTGTTTGCACGCTTCGTTTTTTTTTTCAGTTTTTTTTTTTATTTTTTCAAAAAAAATTATTGCACCAAAACTAATTATTGAGTGTAGTGCATGAACCCACGCATTAGCGTCAGGTGAGTGCACTGAGCAAGACGCTGGACAAAAAAATAATTTAATTCAAAATATTAAATTAATTCAATTAAATTTTAAGGTTCACTAATTTCATTTTAAGATATATATTGATTTAAAAAAAAATTAATTATCGAGTGCAGTGCACAAGCCCACGCTTGAGCGTCGAACGGGTGCACTATGCGAGATGTCGAATAAAAAATTAAACTAATTCAATTTAATTTTAGGGTATATATTTATTTCAAAAATATTAATTATCGAGCATAGTGCACGAGCCCACACGTTAGCGGGAGGCAAGCGCATAACACGAGACATAGGATTAAAATTAAATTAATTCAAAAAATTAAAAAAATATTTGTAAAAAAATAAAAAAATGAAGAAATAAAATAGTGAAAAAAACTAAAATGAAAAGAAAAATGGGGAGGGTGAGGGGAAGGGAGACCATTGAAAAAGAAAAATAAAAAAAATAAAAAAGAGAGAAGGACCACCTCATGGGTCAAATAGAGACCCGTTTAACGTTTATGTAATACCCAAAACCTTGCAAATAGATCGTATTAGTAAATTGGGCCAATGTATCTAAAGAAATATAATTTTTGGCTTAGAGCTCAATCTAGTCCAGTGGGCTTGACACGAATTAATTAAACGAAGCCCAATTTCAAAAGAATTTCAACCCTTAGACTTTTAACCCAACTAAAAGAAAATATAAATTACATTTTTGTAAGTGAACTCATTTATCTTCATCCACTTCAAAGAGGAGCTCATTTATTCTTCTTTTCCCCTTCATGGAGATTTTCGGTAAGGTAGCTGGAGGCAGAGCGCCACCACCGTAGGATTTCTCACTTCCGATAAAAAATATTTTAAATTCTATTTTTAGACTCCTCATTACTTTCTAAATGCTTTGGAACATGTTTGGTGGGGAGATGAAGACCAAGATGATCGGAAAAAGCTCACCATGTTTGTATGTCGGTATTTTTTTGGTTGCCAAATCCAACATGCAATTATATTAATGTTTTCCTCTTTCCTTTCTTTATCTTTCCCTCATTTTATTTTAAAATCTATATAGATTTGGAGGTCAAAATTTGAGTTAAACTTCAAGGGCCTCTAATATTTTGAAACACTAGTCTCTAATCCTTCATAGTAATTTAATTTTCGTATTTCTTAGTTTTTTACTTCATGAGAATGCTATTTTACACAAAATCAAGAGCGTAGAAGTTGTTGCATGTATGAAGAAGATGACAAAGAAACTTAATAGAGAGAGAGAAAGAGAGTATCATTTGATTTTGAAATTTGTGATATATAAATAGATATACTCCATAGGTGTTTTGTTGGGTTCCAAAACACACAGAGAGAGAGAGAGAGAGGTGTTTGAAAGTGATAAGGAAAGAAAAGGATTGAAATCATCGTTTGTATTATTTCAGTGTGTTCTAAAAAAATACAAACTAGGGACAATATGTATATAACAAAACTATTACTCCTATTTATGGTATAGGCAAGAGGGGATCACAGATTGATCTTGAAGACCATAAAAGAAGGGATCCAAATTCCTTAATTAACGAGAGGAATATATTGCTCACGCCAACACTCCCCCTCAAGTTGGTAGGTATATGTCAATCATACCCAACTTGCCAAGTGAGTTGTGGACTATTTTGCTACAAACAACTTTTGTAAGAATATCGGCTAGTTGATCTACTGAATTAACAAATGGAAATCGGAAAATCTTTGCATCAAGATTATGTCTAATGAAGTGGCGATCAACTTCTACGTGCTTTGTTCTATCATGTTGGGCAGGATTGTGTGAGATGTTAATTTTTGCTTTATTATTATATTATTATAAAATAAATTCATCTCGTTCTCGATCAGGAGGAAAACCAATCTCCGATAAAATCCTTTTAAGCCTAATCAGTTCGCACATCTCTTTAACCATTCCTCAAAATTCTGCTTTTGCACTTGAAAGTGAAACAACTTTCTATTTCTTACTTTTTCAGGTAACTAGGTTCGCCTAACAAATGTAAAGTACCCTGCATTAGACCTCTCATCTGATATGTTTTCTGCCCAATCAGAGCCGGAGTAACCTTCAATATTAAGGTGGCCATGTTTGGAGAACAGCAACCCTTTTCTTGGAGATGACTTCAGATATTTAAGAATTTGAATCACAACATTCATATGATCTTCACTCGGGTAATGCATGAATTGACTAACTATGCTTACAATATAAGCTATGTCAAGTCGTGTTTGTGATAAATATATTAGCTTGCCCACCAACCTTTGATATCTCCTTTTATCTGTTGGAATTTAATTGATTTAAATTTTTCCCGACTCGATGATTAGGAATTATCGATACTTCAGCAGGTTCTATTAGATCTGGCAACCTCAATCCCCAAAAAATACTTGAGTCCAAGATTTTTCATTTCAAATTCTGAGGCCAAGCGTCTTGAATTCTTAAGATTTTATCTATATCATCCCCAGTAATAATCATATCATCAACGTACACAATTAATGCTGTAACTTTTCCTTGTTGATGTTTCAAAAAAAGAGTGTGATCGGAATTGCTTTGTTGGAATCCATAATTGTTCATTGCAAGAGTCAATCTTCCAAATCAGGCTCTAGAAGATTGTTTTAATCCATACAGCATTCTATTGCCTTGAGATTTCCATGAAGGGATGCATTCTTTACATCAAACTGATGTAATTTCCAATCCATAATTGCTGCTAATGAAATCAAGACTCTTATCGTGTATAATTTTGCCACCGATGAGAACGTTTCTTGGTAGTCAATCCCATAGGTTTGGGTATAACCTTTCGCTACTAATCTTACTTTGTAGCGTTCAATAGATCCATCAGCCTTGTATTTGATAGAGAAAACCCATTTGTATCCGAGAGTCTTCTTACCATTAGGTAAAGGAACAAGTGCCCAAGTTTCATTTTTTAGTAAAGCACCAATTAATCTCTTCTTTCATTGCATGAGTCCACCTAGAGACTTTCAATACTTCATCAACATTTGTGGGAACATGATGAGAGGAAACATTAGCAACAAAATGCCTCATTAGTTCGGAAAGCTTTGTGTTAGAGACATAATTGACAAAAGGATCAAAGGTAAAAAATTATGTATAGTTAATTATGTCTGGTTGGAAAATTGTACATAGATTTGATGAGAGAGAAAGAGTAATGAGATAATTCTCCTTAGGTAAAATTTTGTTTCAATTACAATGTGTGTGTGTTAATTATTATTATTATTATTATTATTATTATTATTATTATTATTATTATTATTAAAGGGGTAATAAAATATATATGAATTTATAAGGATGTGTGTTGGAGTATTTTTAATATACATCCAAGTAATTTAAGTCATTTGTTTTAAGAATTCAATTTAAATATTTTAAGATGACCAATGTTTCATTTGAGTCTTTTGGATTTTTTTTTATAAAAAAATCCTTTAAACTCTTCAAATATATATGTTTCTGCCCAAAGTTTCGAAAGCTTGTTTCTAAAGTCCAAGCTTATCTTATAATATAGTTTCAAGGCGTATCACGATGCTAAAACGTAGTTCTCCTTTTATCGGCCGAAACCTGAAATTTCAAGCTTAGGATTTAGAGGACACGTGTACAACTTTAATTATTTTAACTATAAGGTGGATTTTTACTAACTAAAACTTATGTTTTAAAAATACTTTCGTCCATGTATGATTTACGATTGTTTTCTCTCATTGTGGATATGATTTAATCTGCATGATGAATTCTGACATAGTCAATTATATTGAAAGAGAGTTATGTAATCACATATGGTCTATCTGACATATTTGGAATGTTGAATGTTGACATTGGTCAATATTTTATCTTATTTAGTTCCACTAAATGTATTGAATATTTAAGAATATTAAAATCTTACGTGTACCTCTATTATTTTGGATTTGTTCAAATATTTAAACTTGGCCATTTGTTAAATAATGTTTGCAATTGATTATTTGAAAAGTCTTTCTAAATGATGATGCGGATGATTTTATACTTAAGAAAATTACCTTTTAAATGTTTTCTTCTAAAGATGAAATGGTTATGAAATTAGAGTTTTTATTTAATCTTGTGTCAGCGTTTCCTAGATTTCCAGAATTGGGACGTAATATTAAAGGTTCCATTACACGGTCTCACTTACACAAGTACGCCTCAATTCAATCACACAAGTACACCTCAATTCAAAAAGTATCATCAGCATCATAATTTTTTTTGTGTGTTGACCTCTGTTTACCATCTAAAATAACACTACATACAAGTTTATGATGGGAAGTTTTTGCTATTATCCTAAATTGTAATGTCCACACACACACACACATATAGAGTAAAGATCATGGTGTAAAAAAGAAAAGAAAAAAAAAAGAGGAATGGAATTTGAGTGCGTAGAACATAAAAGTGAAATATGACATATATGAACACACAAAACTACAACAAAGGTTAGGTTATTCATTAACGAATCACCATATAGAAACATGTTTTATCTTCTTCTTTTTTTTTTTAAGGGAGAAATATAAATGTTTATTTTAGGATTGGAAATCTGGGTTAATTAAATGTAAAGCATCTCTTCTCTTCAACCAGGAAAGGGAACAAAGCACAACATGATTAAGTATATAACAAATATAAAACATTTTGACAAATTATTAAAACATAGCAAAAGTAATTATCAAAACTTATTTTGGGAATAATTCTTCTGCCCCTTTTGCGCCGAGCCCGGTTCCACCTCCGGCCCGTAATTTATCAAAGTAATTTTGAACCTCCTGCGCGATCATCCTCTGCATGAACGTCGCCAGACACGTGTCTCCAATCTCGACCGTCGATCCTCCAATCTCCAATTCATCCGTCGTGATTTCCTCACGTGCGCGTAATTTCATATCTCCTCCCGGGGGCAAAAGCGTCAAAGTAAGACCCATCTCCCCTCCCCCCAAATTCTCACCCCCACTGTAACTACCCTGCTCCAGCGACACACGCGAACACTGCCTCTTCGACCCGGACTCGGACGACCCGCTCGCCGACTCATCCGGGCTACGCCGCCCCGCCTCCGCGTCGCCGCCGGAGCGGGCGTTTCTCTTTCTTCGTAGCGTGGAATTCCAGTGATTCTTGATCGCATTGTCGGTCCGGCCGGGCAAGAGGCGAGCGATGGTGGCCCACCTATTGCCGTGCACGGCATGCGCGTGCAGAATCACGGCGTCCTCCGCCGGCGAGAAGTGGCGGTGCTGCACCGCCGGGCTCAGCTGGTTGCACCACCGCAGGCGGCACGACTTGCCGGAACGGCCCGGGATGCCGTTGCTGATCAAGGACCAGTTACGGGGGCCGTGCTCCTCCACTAGCTTCATCAATGCGGCATCTTCTTGAGGATTCCAGGAACCTTTAATCTTTGCTCCGCCACCCTCCATTTCTCTCTCTATAACAATATGTGTGTTTCTCTCTCTATAAGTAAAGATGGGAAGAGGGGTTTTGATGCATGATAGGATTGTAACTGTTGTGAGGGGGAGGAGTTGTTGGCATGAACCTTAAACTGCTCGCGCACATAAGCGAAACCACTTCGATTTTGTTGGTTAGTCAGTTTTGTGTGTCTGCATGGATCAAACATTTTTTTTATATCATACATATATATGGGAGAATAACAAAAGTACCATCTTCTAAAATTAAATAACTAAATTAAAAAAATATATAAAAATTTTGAGTTGAGACTTGAGAGAGGTAGTCAGAACTTGCTCACTCTTAATCTCTTATAAAAGTGAAAGAATATATATCTACAAAATTTATAGTCTTCGACTTTGATTACAAAATTATAATAATAAGGTGTGTCATTTTTCATCTAGATAAGTCAGATTATTTCATCATGTGATTGATCAGTAATAGGATCGAATGACACAATTATGTACCTAGATTCGATAAATATTACTGGCATAATCGTCCAGCCAACTCACATGATCGAGTAAGAAAACACAAAGGTAAAATACTATTGAGGAGGCGATCGAAGAAGTAAAAATGTAGAAAAGAAAAGAAATAATGATTCTTTTTTTTTTTTTTTTTTTCAAAGCACCTAGTTTAAATTTTAAGCCCAACAAAAGACGATAATAGACCAAAATAATATTTTTTAGCATCCAAAATAGCAAAAAAAAAAGGTCTTTTACACTTGTAATATTAAAACTCAATTACCTAACACAAATTGAAAAAAATAATTATTATTTTAAAGAAAAGAAAAACAGTAATGGTCCGAGTCTAAATAATAAATTGGTTTGATTATATTTAGGTAACCTTTGCCCCTTCAACTTGGTTATGTTATCAGTTATCAATTGACTATATTATAAGTTATCAATTTCTTTTACTTTGTACAAAAGTTGTAAATATACGGTTGAAACTTGAAACTATATAAAATACGTGTGTGGGCAGAAAACGAGTGGAAAAGTTTTTTCATATTTCAAAATGAATATATATTTTATTTTTATTTTTGCATTTTTTTTCCTTGTCTTTTTATGATCGAGAGTATAAAAAATTTGTATTAAGTTTTATTAATTTACAGAAAAGAAGAGAGGACTATCAGAAAAAAACAATCCGATTGAATTGATACAGATGGCAAAACGATTCTAAGATTAAGAGAAATACATGAACATGATTCATATAGATTATGACATATATATCCATAACTAAATTTAAAGTGTAAAATGATTAAAATTAAAATTGAATGAGCAAATGACTAAAAATATTGAAAAATTAGGTGGCTATAGTTATAATTTACCTTATATTTATATATTTTTTGAATGATATCTTATGCATAGTTAGTAGTAAGTTGTAACTGATTGAATTAAGTAACGGATTTAAGCTAGGAAAATACGAAAGCGCGTTGTGGAAAACGGTTGAGATTACGACCCACAAACTATTACGGTTAGTTTTTAGTATTTTTCAAGTCTTTCTTTCAACTTCTTTATTCCCACAAAACGTGTCAGTTATTTATTTCCACTTTAATAATAATAATAATAATAATAATAATAATAATAATAATTCCTCAGTATTTATTGGGGGTATGACTGGTATAATGGAATGGAATGAGAATGAAATCACGATTCGCATGTCCATTACCAATTCTATGACTTGTATGTTGATAAACTTATGGTTTTCATGTATTTTGAGGTTCGTTTAGATGGTGGTTGATGCGCATTACATGCATAAGTGACAAGTTACACACAGTTTTTCATAATTTGTGTAATGTCACATTTTTTTTTTCATTTTGAAGGGATTTAATGCTAATTATTTTATGAGATTCATTTGACCTTGGAAAGTGCCTAAGAAGATAGATAATCGAGTTAGGAGTGTGTTGCAAAAAGAATCAGGTCAATCGAATGAGAAACGAGTGAGAACGGGACAAAATGGTGAAGTGTGTCGGGTGATGACAAGGGGGAGCACGGTTCGTGCTCTGTTTTTTCCTCCCCAACGCCGTGTGTAAACACGGTCCATGCTTAGGGATGCACGGACCATGCTCATGTTCCTTTTTTTCGTGATTTTTCCTTTTTGGACCTGATTTTCTTCCCATCTTGGGCTTGCATTCCTCCTGTTATATAAAGAGGTTACATAGCACAAAATTAAATAAGGATCTATCATCATCTACCATCATCCACAATCATTCCATAACACCCATCTACACACCACAAGGCTTGAAGAACCATAGGAGTGAAGATTGAAGAGAAGATTCAAGGTCAAAGATTGAGCATAAGTTTTATCTTTGTTTTTGTTTGAGGACATTAGATACTAAGTTTATTTTGATTTCTTCTGAGATTGAACAAGACATGTGTAGCTAATTACTTTGTGTTTCTAGGGTTTGTGTTTAGTCATTGGATTTCATGCCTTAATGATTAATTGATTTTTCCTTTCCTTTATTTATTTCTGCATCTTGCTTTGGATGGTTCATGTATGATTATTTGACCAATAATTATTGCATGCTAGTTAATTACTTAAGTTCGAAAGAAGATAGTAAATTAATGGAATACAAGATTGCATGACATGATTTTTGCTAGATCCAAAGATTGGTAGGAATTATGAAGAGAAATCAGTCTTTTGTGCTATTTAGAAATTTAATTGCTAATTTGAGACCGGGAGGTGATAATTCCAATCTAATTTCCTCTTATAACTTAATCAAGAGAGAGGTTATAATTGTATTTAATTTGTGACCGCTCTTATAAATTCTGGAATTAAAATCGGTTTAATAATTAATTGTTTGCATGAATTCCTTTGAATAAAAGTTTCCCTAGAATCAACTTCCCTCATTTGTCATTTGAGTTCTTTTAACTTGTTTAATTTATTTTAATTATCTCTTTTAATTATTTGTTTCAAAAATTAATTTACGAGTTTCTAGATGAAGTGAAATAAGATAATTAGGTACTTAGTTGTGATTATTATTCAGTCTCTGTGGATACGATTTTGCTCACCATTATTTACTATAAATTACTCCGTACACTTGCGGATTAGTTTTTAGTGAAATAAAACACTGAACAAGTTTTTGATGCCGTTACCGGGGACTGAAGTAATTTAACGGCTAATATTTGATTTACCTGTGAATCTTTAATCTAGATTTTTTGATTTTGATATTTTTATTTATTTTAGTCGAATTAATACTTCTTTAATTTTCACAGGTGCATGATCACACGCTCTCAAGGTACAAAAGATTTAGTACCTTTAGATCCAGAAATTGATGTTACAAGAAGGCAAAGTAAGAAAAAGAGGCGTAAATTTGAGAACATGGCAACAAATAGAGAAGAAGAGATAGTTGCAATGCGCAGAGAAATTAAGGAACTCAAGGCCTCGCTGCAACAGTAGCAGCAACAAGCTCCACCAGTTGTTCCACCACCCATTCGGGAGGCTTCGGAACCTCAAGTTACCGGACACTTCGGGTGAGTGAGATTGCCAACTATAAATGCCAACAAATTTGAGTTGAAACCATCTCCGATCTCGATGGTTCAGCAAACCCAATTTGGTGGTAGACCTATGGAAGATCTGAATGCACATCTAGTGCAATTTCTTGAAATATGTGGCACTATCAAGATGAATGGTCTGGGAGCTGACACAATTAATTAGACTTCGTCTGTTCTCTTTCTCTCTACAAGATAAGGCAAAATTGTGGTACCAATCACTAGAGGCGGACTCAATCAAGACTTGATCAGAGCTGTGCAAGAAATTTCTTACTAAATACTACCTTCCAAGTAAAACGTTGAGGATAAAGAACGAGATCACTCCTAATTTCATCCAGTTCTCATTATCATTTTATTCCTAATTTAATTCCATTCTCAATTAATTTCAATCCAATATACGAGTCATCCCTTAAGACATCAATTAACCATAGACGATGTTACGGATTCATATTGTGGAAGTTTCGATCCAAACACAACACCCATTTACGTTGCGAAAAATATCCATAAAAATCGCAGTGCAAACATTTTGAACGCAGAGCAAATAATTTGGGTCATACATACACAAATATTATAATGCGCACTTCTCTTTTTTCATGTTTATTTTTTTCTTGAGGCAGTTAAAATTCGTTAACTTTTAATCATGATCAATTTTATGGAATGAGATCCTATATTGCACATTTTGTATTGCATAATTTCTATATTAAATTCTTTTTTTATAGTTTTTTCAAACTTTTTTATTTCAATTTCTTGTAATAATTTGATTTAATTTACATTTGTTATTTAGGATTTATCTTATCCAATTAGAGTATATTATAATTTTTTATTAAGAAAAAAATTGAAATTTATTTTGAGCAGCATGCGATAGGAATGCAACACAAAATTAAGATGGAACTGGAACAGATGATTTCATGTGGAATTCTATGTGGGGTAGGGGGAGAGAGAGAGATTGTTGGAATATGTTCTCGAAAGTCGAAACATCTCCGATCCGATCTCTTTTTAATAGGGGTGTAAATGAGCCGAGCTGAGTACTGTCGAGCTCGGCTTGAACTCGACTCGAGCTCGGCTCGTTTATTTAAAATTCAAGCCCGAACCCGAGCTCAACTCGGATTCGGCTTGATTATTTAAAATTCGAGTCCGAACTCGAGCTCAAGCTCGGCTCGTTTATTTATTTGTTAATATTGATATTTTTTCATTTCTCTAATTTTTTATATATTTTAAAATTTATATTATATGTCTATTAGTGATATAATATATATATATATATATATATATATTATGTGTGTGCATTTGTTATCGAATGTGTGTCGTAAGATTCATAAATTATGAATCACAACTCATAAGTCATATCCTATTACAATATGTTAAGATAATTTATAAATTAATAATTCTATATTATTTAGAGACTATTAATTCTTAACTTTTTTTTAATTATTATTCTTAGTTTAGCTTATTTAATGTTAGTCTTAATTTTTATCATTTTTTTTATTATTATGTGCTTATTAATTAATATAAACTATGTACTATAATGTAAATAGTATATATAACTAAGAATTTAAGATTAACTATACAACGATGCTAATTAGCTGATAAGAAATAAGAATATTGTTACTCTTGAACTTGATTTCTTAATTTTGATAAGAAAATTTTGAGAAATTATTATGTTTCCAATATCATTTATTTCATTTCATTCTTATTTGATGAATTGAGATTTATTATTTTGTTAATATTAGTATTAATTTTTGCGAATTTTCTTTTTTTCTTTATTGCAATGTACAGTTTAAATAATATTGACTATATGCTAGAATACAAATTGATGGACGACACCGTATATGACTCATAGTTTAAAATTAACTATATAACATTGGTGCTAAGAATATTGTTACTCTTGAACATTTAGTTAATTTTAATTTTTGTTAATTTTCCTTTTCCATTATTATTTTGTTACTTTCGATAATATTAGTTTAATATCATTGATTACATTTCATATTTTAATATTTAATGATGAGTATTATAATTGTTAATATTAATCATAATTTTTTTTAATTTTTTTCCTTTATTACTTTACACGCATTATAAATTTATAATTTATAACTTATAACTTATATTCTTGTAAGTTATGACTAATAATCTAAGATGAACTATAATCTATATATTATGTACTATAGATTGTTGATTCTCTTTTTTCTTTATTTTCTTTTATTACTCATTTACTCTTGTGTTAAGCACCATATTTCTTAATTTTGATAATATTAAATTAATATTATTGATTTCATTTCATATTTATTAATTAATGAATTGAGAAATATTATTTTATAAATATCAATCTTAATTTCTCTTATCACTTAGTATTTTATTATTGAACGTTCAATTTCTTAAGTTCGACAATATTAATATAATATCATTTCATATTATTATTTATCATACTAATATACTATGTAGAATTGTAAATAAGATAAATATTATATATATATATATATAGTTCATTAGTTTGTATGTTTGTGTATATAATCTTTACTCTTGATCATTGATTTCTTAACTTTAATAATATTAGTTCAATAGTTAATACCATTAATTTCATTTAATTTTTAATGAAAAGTATTAATTTGACAAAAATTACAATATAAATAAATAATATTTTAATAATTACAAAAATAGTATGTGTCTCGAGTTCTAAATCGAATAGCTCGCGAGCTCGGCTCGTTTAAATACTCGCGAGCCAAGCTCGTGAGACAGCTCGCGAGCCAGGCTCGAGTTCGGCTCGTTTGACTAAATATTGATCTACAACTAAAATGTACCTCGTTTTTATTAAAAAAGAAAAGAAAAGAAGCTAACATCAGATATACAAAATGAAAAGAATATAAAAAGAAAATTGGGGATACCCTTATTCTTTTTGAAGTTCTATTTCTTCCTTTTCCATTTTTTTTTTTAATTTTTATTATTATTTTGGGTGTAGATGAGATTACCCAGATGGGATCCTTATCCCACATTTAGTGTTCCAATCCGTATTCCACATTGCCCCACCCCAGGTCCTAAAAATAATATTTCATATTCTGTTTTTTGGTCATCCCAAAATTATAATCACCAACATTAAATAGTTATTTTCTTGAATATACTGAATATACTTATAATTAGTGTTCCTCAAAATTAATAATATTTACTTCTTAGAATGATATTACAATGATTTGGATTATGGATCAAACTAAAGTACGAGAAATGTAGAGTAGAAATCAAATTACATGTAAAATTGAATTGAAATAATAAAACAAAAATAGAACAAACTAGTATAGAAGTTTGTAATTACTCAATGTTATGAGGGAAAAGGTTATTCTCATTAATCTTTGTACAAGAATATATATACAAAGAAATGGAATAATCTAGAGAAAATAATCTATAATATTTACAAAATATTGCAACAATAATAATATAGATTAATTGACTCTATTTTCAGATTTGGCGTGATCTAGAACCTTTTGTGAAGATAATTCCTTAATACGCCCCCGCAAAATCGAGGTGCCGTCAACCACGGAGATTTTGGAGCGAAGGGACTCAAACCTGGACCGTGGTAGAGGCTTGGTCAGCACGTCTGCAAGCTGGTCAAGGGTGCTGACGTAGGAGACTGAAAGAAGACCTTTGGAGGCTAGATCACACACAAAGTGGACGTCAATAGCAATGTGCTTCATACGGAAGTGCTAAATCGGATGCAAAGCAAGACGAGTAGCGCTCATATTATCGCAAAGGAGGCGAGGAGTAACACTAAGAGAGATGCGAAGTTCCGTAAAAAGGTGTGTTAGCCAGCCGAGTTCTGAGGCTGCTGATGCAAGGGAGCGGTATTCAGCTTCTGTCGAAGAGTGAGCCACACCCGTTTGTTTTCTGGAACGCCGAGAAATAGGATTGGGACCGAGGAAGACAATATAGGCAGACGTGGATTTGCAATCCTGAGAATCACTCGTAAAATCTGAGTCTGAATAAGCCAGGAGATGCAAAGAGGTAGGGCGGCGAAGAAGTAGTCCATGGTGGAGTGTGCCTTTGAGATAACGACACAATCTTTTAATCTCACACCAATCGGCGCAGGTGGGTGCTGACATCCGTTGGGCGAGCCGATTCACAATGAATGAGAAATCTGGGCGAGTAAATGCTAGATACTGAAGACCACCAATAGCGCTTCTATACTCAGTGGGATCGACATGAGTCAAGGGAGGCACAGTGGAAGGATTGCTCAGAGTGCGAAATGGCTTCGCACCATTTATCTTGTGACGGCGGAAAAGATTGACCATATACTTGTGTTGAGAGAGAAAGAGGCCCTCTTTACAGCGAGCAACTTCAATACCAAGGAAAAATGATAGAGGCCCGAGATCTTTAACACTAAATTCCGACTGTAAATAGGTGAGAAGACGCTGCACAACTGTTGGGTTTGAACCAGTGACGAGTAAGTCATCAACGTAAACAAGAACTAAGAGACAGACACCATCCCGATCAAAGATAAAAAGAGAGGTGTCAGCCCTAGATTGGAGAAAGACAAATGCCTTAAGACAAGACCCAAGTGCAAGATACCACTCTCGAGATGCCTGGCGAAGACCATAAAGAGATTTGCGGAGCAAGCAGACATGGGAAGGGTGAGCAGCGTCGATGAAACCTTGCGGCTGGGTCATGTAAACAGACGTGGAAAGGGTTCCATGAAGGAACACATTACTAACGTCGAGTTGTCGGAGCGGCCAGTTGAAGAAAAGTACCAATAACAACACAGTCCGGATGGTAGCGGGTTTTACAACAGGGCTGAAAGTCTCTTGAAAGTCGATACCATGTCGTTGATGAAACCCTTTCGCAACCAAACGGGCTTTGTAGCATTTAATGGAGCCATCAGGATTACGTTTGATTCGAAACACCCACTTACATCCAACAATGTTGGCATTCGGAGGTGGTATTACATGATCCCAAGTACCATGCTTTTGCAAAGCAGTAAATTCCTTAGCCATGGCGGCTCTCCATAGAGCAGAGGACAAGGTCTGTGAGACAGTAGAAGGCTCAGTGTTATTTGGCAGCGGGTGTTTAGTGGTCGTAAATAGCCGTTTGGGCCTGAAAATATTGTTTAGAGCACGAGTGCGCATGCCATGTGTCCGACCAGGTGGTGCTAGCGGCGGAGCGGTGACCGTAGGAGGTAACGGCAATGGAGTTGCTGACGAAGATGACGAACCTGTGGATGAGTGCTTAGAGGATGACAACTCGATGCTGGAATCAGTTGAGTGATGGAGAGAAGAGGCAGACGTGTCTATCACCGACAAAGAAGGACTCGACGAAGCGAAAGGAGTTGGAGATAGCTGGATAGTGCGAGGCTCGAGTTAGTGCACAAATTTATGTCTGTCAGAGTCTGGTAGAGATGTCGTAGCAAAGTTCCAAAATGTGAATTCCGAAAACTTGACATGATGAGAGACAAATATGCGGCCATAATTCGGATCATGGCATCTATAGGCGCTCTGACTGGTGGAGTAGCCAATAAAGATACAAGGCCTGGAGGGAAAATCCAATTTACCGATGTTGTATGGCTTGAGCCATGGGAAACAAATACATCCAAAAGTCCGTAGTTTGAGATAGTTGGGAGCACGCCGAAACAAGATCTCAAAGGGACTGACAGAAGAAGTGTTCGGTGAAGGAGTCCGATTAATGAGGTAGGCCACAGTTTGAACAGCAAAAGCCCAGAATTGCGGAGGCAAACAAGTATGATGCAATAAGGCCCGAGAGATGTCCAATAAGTGACAGTTTCGGCGCTCAGAAATCCCATTTTGTTGTGGGGTGTGGGGAGCTGTTGTTAACCAATTGATGCCATTTGCAGGTAAATATGATTTTAAAGCTAGAAATTCGCCGCCATTGTCACTGTAAAAATTACGAATCAGGACACGAAATTGTTTTTCCACCAATGATTTGAATTGAGGAAAAATATCGGTGACTTATGATTTAGCATGCAATGTATACACCCAACAATAACGACTGTAAAGGTCAACAAACAATAAAAAAAATTGACAGCCATCAACAGCAGTAGTGGGAGAAGGGCCCCAAATGTCAGCATATAAAAAGTCCAGCGGACAAGTATCCATAAAAGAAGTTTCTCCAAAAGGGAGCCGGTGAGACTTGCTCACATTGCAAGAAACACAGTCAGAATCCACAAAGTTCTTAACATTAGAAAACGGTAAACCAAATTTAGATAAAATGCTAGAGCTGGTCCAACTTGAAGGATGACCCAAACGAGCATGCCAATGATGAGGAGTTGTACGGACGCCAAGATCAGCAAGTTTGGGTTGAGAATTTGTAACCGGTGCAGACAATGAATAAGTGCCATCAAGGAATGACCATCTGGTCAAAGACGCCCCCGTGTTGCGATCCCTAATGAGAAAATAATATGGAAAAAATTCCATAGATACTCGGTTAGCATTAGTGAATTGATGAACAGATAATAGATTCCGAGAGGCATCAGGGACCCGTAAAATATCAGATAATAAATAAGAACAATCAGGAGTACGTAAAATTGAAGTACCAGTGTGTGTGATTGGCATACCGGTGCCATTTGCTGTCTGGATTTCATCGGTGCCGCCATATTCAGAGTGAATGGAGAGGTTACTAAAATCATTTGTGACATTATGAGAAGCCCCTGTGTCCATGAGCCAATTTTGAGGATGTGAAGAATAATGATATCCAGAGTGTGGGTGGCTTGGAGACTGAGCTAGATGAGCGGAAGGCGGAGGAGGATGGCGGCAGGTTAGAGCCGTGTGACCAACATAACCACAAAGTTGACATATTACCGGCTGATGACGGTTAGAGTTCTGATTGTTGTATCCACTGCCACGTCCATAATTGCGCCCTCGATGTCGATCTCCACCGCGACCCTGCTGCTGGGACTGACCACGGCCTTGACCAGGGCGGTTATTAGGTTGCCGCTACTGAGAGAAAGAAGAAGTATTCTGGGCAAAGTTGGCTGTGGCAACAAGCTGAGATGAATCAGATTCAACCTGTTTGAGATAAAGCTCGTGCTCGATCAGACGGTCACACAATTCCTCAAAGCGGAATAGAGTGTCACGTGTGCGAATGGCGCTGATAAGATCACGGTAGGTGGGACCTAGACTGTTGATGATGTAGAGGGTAAGATCATCGTCTTTCACTGGTGAATCAATGAGGCTCAATTCGTCGGTGATTACCTTGATGTAGTTAACATACTCGGTAACTGATCGGGAGCCGATGGAGGCCTTGGTTAAAGATGTCTTAAGCTGCATGACATGAGCATGGAAGGTGCTAGCAAAGGCTCGAGTGAGGGTACTCCAGGCCGCGGCAGATGTTTGAGCGGATGACAAAAGTGGTAGAATATTGCCAGAAACTGAGCCAAGAATTGCAGCAAAGATCAACTGATCCTAGCGAAACCAATTCGTGAAGCCGTCCGGATCGATGGCTGCTGGTGGCAGCGTGGTGTTGCTGGTAATGAAGGCGATGAGCGCGAGACCATTCAGGACGGCAGTGACAAGCTAGCGCCACGATGGATAATTCGATGTGGTGAGGCTTATTGGTATATTGTGATGAGTTGTGATGGGGGTGATGGACGACGAAAAGGAAGGCGTCATTGGGCTGGTGGCGGTGGTAGTATCAGAAACATTAGTTTCTGCCATGATGGAAGAAAGAGGCGGAAGTAAGAGGTTTCTTGGAGGAAGGAAAATATTAGGTTTTCTAGAGGAAAAAAAAATCATGAGTCTCATTAGAGAGAGACTGCTGATACCATATAGAAGTTTGTAATTACTCAATGTTATGAGGGAAAAGGTTATTCTCATTAATCTTTGTACAAGAATATATATACAAAGAAATGGAATAATCTAGAGAAAATAATCTATAATATTTACAGAATATTGCAACAATAATAATATAGACTAATTGACTCTATTTTCGGATTTGGCGTGATCTAGAACCTTTTGTGAAGATAATTCCTTAATAACTAGACTGGAAAGTCTTGAACGTTGAACTAGAAACAACCGAGTCAAGGGGATCGAGGATCTATCTACGGAAGTTGACGATATATCTCCGCGGGGTGAGTGACCTGCAGGACCTACTAGAGTTCCGATCTATCCAAGCTATGTAACCTCCTAGAGTTACACGGACAGCCCAGCCCGACCCATTTTTTAGGGAGGGTCGGGCCTCTAAAATATAGGCTTGAACATTTTGGACCGGCCCGGGCAGCTCAAATTGCCTCTCCTAATGAACACCATCACTGAATTTGAATAAATTGAGACCATCCCTACGCGAGGTCCGAGTGCCGAGAACGATCTCGATAACTAGCACTGGCCCAAACACTGACATGGACGGGTGTACGTGTGGGCTCAAAGTTCATGTACTTGTGCATATTAGATATTCAACTTAAGTGATTAAATACTTAAATACAAGCCTTAATTAAGTTTTTTTAGACAAAAAGTGTTAGTTAATTAATTAAGTTAAGACTTCAACGTGAGATTTTTTTTTTCGAAGTCAATGTGGGATTTAATTAATTTGACTCTTTACATTTCCCCACATTTAGACAATGTTTGGTATACTGGTACGGATATACCCATATTAATAAAATCTGAATTACTTTGAAAGACAATTACGTATTAGCTATTTTAATTGTGTGTTTAGTTATTAAGATAAATATACTAAGATTGCTTAACACATCTATTTGGTACATTATTTTATTTGGCAGACTAACTTTTGGAATGCCTATAATATCCTTGTGAAAGTTTCAATATTCCCACCATGCCCCCATTTTTTGTCAATTTACATCCCCGATTTTTTCACCGTCTCTCTTGGATTATTTCTGCACTTTTTTTTTTGCGCGCAAAGGAAGTTTGTAGGTCTCCAAGGGTTGCAACTCTCTTCACATGAAAGCTTCTGAAACAATGAGTTCGGCAACGCAAAGTATACTATTTGAGCGACACCCTTGCATCTAAAATCATAAAATTAAACAGAGTTTCCCGGTGGTTGTACTAGGGCTAAGAATCTGAAATATTCGTTTGTGGTTTCCTTTGTTTTGATTAGGGCTATTCATTATGAGATGCATAATATAATTAATATCTGAATATGGCTATCGATTGATATTGATAATATATTTGTATGTGGATTGGATTTATACATATTTGTATCTCATGAACTTTTATGCCGCCATAATATTTGTCTTGCATCTGAAATCGTCGAGTGTTATCTTCTTCAATGTTTGAAACATGAAGCAATGATTGTCGGGTGCGTGAAAACAAATCCGATAAGACACACCGCAGTTGGTCCACAAGAGAAGAAGAAGTTCTGTTGGCAGCTTTGAAGGAATTGGTGGTACAAAGGTGGAAATCTGACAACGGTTTTAGGGCTGGATATTTGAATAAGCTAGAAGAGGCTATGAAAAAAGAGTTTTCCTCTACAGATTTGAAGGGTATGCCCCACATCAATTCAAAGACAACTACGTGGAAGAAGAACTACTACTCGCTATCCGCTATGTTGAACCGAAGTGGCGTGGGATTCAATCTCAAAGGTACTCATATGATTGACTGCAACAATGAGCAGTGGGAGCAGATTGTTAAGGTTTGCTACTTGTATTTGAAAATTCTTTGTAACTCCCATTTGATGAAATGTTAACTGATTCTTGTTGGTTTTTCAGTGTGATGCCAATGCTAGGGTAATGCGATTCAAGAGTTGTTCTTACCTTGATACTTGGAGAGAAATCTTTGGTAAAGATCGGGCTACAGGTGAGAACACCGAAGATGTTATGGATGCAGTCAACGAATTGCACCAAAACCAAGATACGCTCCAGCAGTTTCCTGAAGGTGAATATTATGTGCCAACTCAAGAAGAACCATTCACAGAAGATGTGGCTGAGGATAGTGTTTGCCAAAATTAGCGAGAGGAACCATCTCCGAGAACTCAATGCAAGAAAAGAAAGAGCAATGATAGGTTTTCCAGCATGGTTGAGCTGCTTGCTGAAATCAACCGCACTACTGATAAGAGGTTGGAAACTATAGCCTCCAGAATTAGTTATGACTTTGATTAGTCTAAGGCTCGGAAGGAGGTGTTTGATCGCTTGAGCAACATCAAAGGGTTATCCATCAATGACAAATTCGACATATGTGAGATCCTTGTTAAGGAGGTTGACAAGATGGATATATTCATGGGCCTTCCCGATGAAGCTAAGACACAATATGTGATGAGGCTTCTTGCTTTGAAGTATGGTACGCTTTAAGTTGAAGTTCATTGGAAGAAAAAGTTCATTTGGCTATTTGTGGACAACTTGGTCTTCTGATGACATTATGCTTCTGTTTTTTTGATGACATTATGCTTCTATTTTTTGGCTATTTGTGGCTATTTTCTACTTTAATTTCGATTGTTCAGTGTTGTTAGATATTATTCCTATTGGTTTAAATTCTATTTAATCAAACAGAATCTGTGGAAAGAAATTCTTGGTGCATGGAAGTCATTTGTAATCGGCCACTGTAGTTCAAATTTGAAGTCATTTTTATTTAATTTACTACATCTTTTTTTCATTTAGACAGGTATGATGGTGGAATCGTAGTTTTCTAAACTTGATGGTGGAAATGGAGTTTCTAGTCTTCAAACATTTGTTGGGGCATTTTATTCCACTTTTGTGAAATTCTAAGCTTATAAAACTTAAGAGTTTGTTATTTCAGTAGCATTTTCATCCAATTGGATTATATTTCTAGCAGATTATCATTTGATGTTTTAGTTCATTTTCCATCAAGTAACTTTTTTGTTGGAAATTTATTTTTAAATTTGTTACAAATAAGTGTTCTTTTATAATGACAAGTTTGAGTGGATTTGTTCTCTGTTTAGGTGGATTTGGTCTCGATGATTCATATTTCTGTTAAAACATCACAGTTCAGTATATATAAAATATATATATGTGTATATAAATTGAATGTCCCCAGAAAGAGAGTTATCAAAGGAACACTAGTATATAATCCCATATCTCTTACACTTTGCCCTTTATTTCCATCTCTAGCTACACCATCTTTTGTCTGCCTTGCGGCTCCATAAGAGTTGCGGGTTGTCTAAAAATAGCGCATTTATGCAGTTTCTGCTCCCACCTATCGTCTTTCTGTTCAAAATTAACTTCCTTCCCATAGTTTCTGTGGAACTTTAAGAGAAGGTAGATGCAACAAACAAAATGAATGTGAATATTATCGTCTAAAATATCCGACATTTTTCTAGAATCAGCTTGCTTGTCTTTTGAGGAAAGGTTTCTGGCAGATTAGGAGTCTCTCATTGCTGTTGCTCTCAATCTCTACGACTCGTGCATCCCATTTCAGATGCATTGTCAGAGATCAAAGGAAATTTCAATCCACAGCAAGGGACGATTCATATTTTTGTTAAAAATTGGCATCAGTTACAGGCAGAGAGATATAAAGCCCCTAAAAACATAGAACTAAATGTATTACAATCAGTATACAATCTATCTCACTGCGATATTTACATAGCCAAATTAAATGATAACTTCTTCATTCGATTGATCAAGAATCACCAAACTAGAATTGCTATAACAAGTTCTTTCTTCCCAGCATACAGAATTTTGACATTGTAAAATAACAAAGCAAGAGCAAAACTCAATAAAAATCAAATCTTTGAGCTAGAGGAGGAACAAACTAAACAATATCTCCGAACATGAATTGAATGAGAAATACAACAACCCAAAACCACTAATCACCAATCAAGAACAGCGAGAAAAAATTTGTCCATCATATTCAGAAAACAAGTTCCAACCACAAATCCTAGCAACTCCAAACCAATTCCAAAGAAAATCACTAGAATCTATAAGGCATTTGTAGTAATATCTTCCAGCATTTGCAACATTCTTCCCCGTACACTTTAACACCATGTAACCCCTTCCATAATGACAAAATGGATTTCGAAAAGAACCCTCCTCATGAGCTTCCATATCTACAAACATATAAAAGACAGCTTTTAAAATATTATCACAACAGTTTATGTAACAAACAATAAGACAAATGAATTATATTTTTTCTTGTGTGACATATAGATTCTTACAGTAAAAGGCAAACTAAGTAGCATTAATATAATCATTCCACATTCCATCAGCTAGATGGTCCCTCGCGGTATTCCATTCCGGAGATGACTCAACTGTATCAAAAAACTCATCACCATCTACACCTAATGCTCCTTCATCATTTACCAACATGTCAAATTGTTGTTCAATTGGGTCAATGTTCATTTGAGATCGAATAAAATTGTTTAATAGAAAGAAACACATCATAAGCCTATTCTGAATTTTGATGGGGTAATATGTTGTGCTTCGAAGTATGCCCCATATCATTTTCATTATGCCAAATGCCCTCTCAATAACATTCCGAGCCTTACTGTGCTTCAAATTAAACAGCTCCTCTTTATTTTGAGGCCGAGCGTTAGTGGGACCCATTCTTTCAAATGATATCTAACTCCTTTGTAAGGGGTTAAGAACTCTTTGCTATTTGTGTAACCGTTATCACATAAATAGTAGTGTCCTATGTTGTTTATAACCAAAAAAATAGGCATTAACAAAAAAGAATGAACAAAAAGAATTAATTTTAAGGTCAGACTCTGAAAGTTATATTTTAATGATTGTAATTAATTATAAACAAAAAGAATTAACAAAAATGTACCCTTGGGCACCTTCAGACCAGTAGCTCTATTCAAAGCATCACGTAATATCCTAGAGTCGGCATCCGATCCTTCCTACCTCGGTAGAACATATACAAACTGCATCTTCCTGTCACAAACTGCTAATACATTGGTGGATATTTGTCCCTTCCTAGTTCTATATCTGGGCTTATCAGTATTGCTAACTATCACATTGATGTATGTGCCATCTAACACACTAAGACAGCCCTAAGATTAGAAAATGAGGTCTCTAAGAATTAAAAGGGATATTTTGAAGAAAATGTGTTGTTATGATGTTTAAATATAGACTCATGACATTACCTTAAACCACTTCCAACGAGAATCAGTGCAATCATCGGGAATGGGCTCGGGCTTCACTAGCAAGATGACATGAAGTCTTAAAATTGCTCTTAGTACCAAGTGGATATAGCGAGAACAAGTCTGCCCTGATCTCCAAAAATCAAACCTAACGACTCTAATTTTTTTATGATGAGCTAATACAGACAAAAACATAGCAACTTGCTCTTGAACACTTATATATCGACCATCTACCAGCCCCCCTAAATCCCTCAAAAGCTGACGCAATCTACCGAAAGCATTGCGACCCATACGTAGATTAACATCATAATCTACATCAGTTAATCCTACAATCCTACACATATGTTTAACTTGGTCTGGGATACGTAGAATCATGCAGTAAGGTGCAGCTTGTGTATTACGCTTTCTCTTGCGCGAGTTAAGCTTTGTTAAGTAATGCACAATTACAAACAGTTGGAGAACTTGATTGACAAGAATCTCTTGTAGTATCAAATACACATAATCAGAATCAGTCAAATGCCTAGGTGGCGGCATTTCAACAAGAAATTAGTTCCACTGAACTCAGCTGTAAAAACTTGCACAGGTTCCTAGCAATAACAATGAAACACATAAAACCTAGCAAATCAATCAAGCATATATAAGCAGAAAAATTACAGCTATAATTTGCAGATTATCAATTTTTAACTTACTAACTTCAATAACATAGTAAGTTTCAGCCATCAGAATCCTCAATCAGACGTAGTTTTAAATTTATTTAAATTAATGCGACTGGTGACAGCAACTGAAATTAAATTTATTATGAAAATTATTACCTTAGTCATATTTTTTTAAGTAATCTACAAATATAAAGTCAAGAAACAAACTAGAATTGAGGTCTCAAATTCTTACCATGTCTCCACTTTGAGCCTAATCACCTCTAAGGGACATTCACATTGACAATAGATATTCAGAGCTCACAACGCTTATGAATAGCTAATTTGAATTGATACATTACAGGTACTTAATGTTACATAAGTTTGCTTGACTTCACTGAAATCTGATTCACATCATATTCTAAGATATTAGATAAATACTAACATATTACATAGTCTTTTGTTCTCTTTTCCACATCCAGCGTATGCAATATCTTTGAGTGAGGTAATAGTTTTAAGATTTGAGAAAAGAAACCATTACCTCAGGTGATATAGCCCAGTGGTAAGGCGCGCATTATTGTGGAGGAAATCTGAAGCAGGCCATGTTTAATCTCCAATATTCTTCCCATTTCCTGCAGCAGATACAATTGATAAATCCAAATTTACAATGAGTAAAATGAATTGCACAAGATTTGATGAACACAGTTCCTAAATTGCAATTATAATTTAACCACCAAATTGGGATTACACAATAAATTAGAATAGCATCATTATCAAAAAAAATATAAAAAAGAAAATTAAAAAAAATCAGAATAGCATCGTTACAGCCGCCGCTTCCAGTATTTACTTCAAACCAATTTAAATTCAGAAAACTTCAATCCATTGCACATAATCACTCGAGTATCTTCATCTGAAAATTTAGAAATTTTGTATATCCGGGTGGAGAGAGAAAGGAGGTGATTTTAGCTTGGCGTCGTTATTGAAAGCCCTAGCTATGAACGACAACAACAAAAATTTTCAAAATATGAAATTGTGAGGAAGAAAATGTACCGTTTAAGAGAAATTGTATCACCACTGGTCGACTAGAAGCATCATATATCCGAAGATTTTTTCGAATTTTGAGGAATAAAGTAAAAGCTGCGTAGGGTTTCGAAGAACACAAGCGATAGAAAGTTTTCAGATTTCTAAAAAAATGGGCGGGCATATATGTTTTTGGCTTTTTGACCGATTTTGAAAGGGTAATTATGTCCAAAATTTTTGTTATCGGGATTACTGTTCATCGCCAGAAACTGTAACCGGGGGGGGGGGGTCGGATACATTGTCCAGCCGAATCAGTAAATTACACCCCGGGCTTCGCATTAGGACCGGGCCTCACGTGAACGAGCAATGGCTACCAAACACACGGTTCTTGCTGGATACCTTTACTAATATGCTTTTATCCAGGCTACCAAACATTACCTTACTAAATATCCCTTCGAGTGATCAATTTTAACAATTAACTTCTCACTCATTGAAAATTTATTTTGAGAAGAAAAAAATACAATTATTTATTACAAACATAAATTATTCATACACATTTTAATTACTCCAAAATTAAATATATTTACCAAAAAAATTGGAAAAAATGAGACATAAACTCTCTTTATTAAACTTAACTTTCCAACATACTTTTGGTGAGCAAATGAGTGTATATATAATAGGGAATTCGTATGCCAACTTTACCTTTTCATATACAATTTTTAAATTTGTATGGAGACTATAGTATTAAAATATAGGAGTAGAGATCCTCTAGTCTCAATTTGTGTGTGTCAACCGTATGCCGACATTAAAATTATATATTGTTAATAATGATTTTTATAAAAATAAAATTTATTAAATTATACTAAATCATAATTAATATTTATTGTTAAAAATTGAAAATTTTAAAAATTACATACCCTAAGTTTGGAATAATCAACCTCAAAAATTAATTATATTAACTAAAAAATAAAAATTAAATATTAAAAAATAATTATAAACCCTAATTGGGTAGAATAAAACAAAATAATAATGCAAAATTATAGTAAACCAAAAGAAATTATAATTGAATAAAAACATGAAAGAAAAGGTAATAATTTTGAGATTTGGTACATGGTTGACACACAAAAGTTGGGACTAGAGGATCTCAAGTGGTTAAGATAGAGCGAATATTTCAATTTTCTTAAAACTATATCATCATTTATGTAACAAATTATTTTTAATTTCTTAAATCTATTCAAACTAATACTTTTAACAATCAAATGCCTAAACTATTAAATAAACTAATCAATTCCAACCTCGAATAAATATTCTAGGCAAAATTGAGTCTAAAAAGGTGTTAAATCAATAGAATAAAGTACTATAGGTTTGATTAATGTAGCTATAATACAAGAATAATACTCGAGTATTTAGCCGAAACATTTATAAGATAATTTTTTACCCAAAAATGCATATATCCTTAGATAAATTTGTTTATTTTACAATAATTTAAGTATTCAATTGCTAAAATGTTAATTTGAAATAAATTTAAGAAAATGGAAATAATTAGTTGAATACACACATGCAGTTAAAATAATTTCTCCAAGGATTCTAAAATAATTCTTAACGTAGGGGAAGTTTTCGGAAAGTCTTGTTACAAGATTGATGCAAGAAGTAAATATTTTTATTAAGTAAATAAATAGTTTAAAGTGGAAGTTAAACTGTAAAACTAAGTTGGCGATTGGTGGGTGATGGGCAGCTAGACATGTGGAATGTATTGTATTCAAAATTTGGCCATTGCAACGGAATGTGGACGTCATAATATGGGCGTCATAAATCTATTTCCATAGCTACACGAAAATATTACAGAAAATCTCATGTCGAATTATCTATCATGACATTAGTTATAAATTCACGATCTAAATCTTCCCCGGAAATGTGTGATTAAATTACCCACCAAAATTGCACACTAATTCACGCAATTAATTTTATGAGAAAATAGACATCCGTATATTATTTTATTTTTAAAAGGAATGGATACCATCTTTAAGGTCCTCACCTGAACTTAAATGAACCGAATCGAGCCGAAAATTCTAATATTCAAGTTCGACTTGTCAAGAAATTTTAGAGTTCGAGTTCAATTCGAACTTTTTTACTCTTGTTCAATTTGGACTCGATAAATATTTATCATCCTCAAATTCGGTACATGAAATGCTCGAAAAAAACTCGTTTAATTTACATATTCGCACTCAAGCTCGAAAAAATGTTTGTTTAATTTACCGGGTTCAAAATATTTATAAAAGGGTAAAGGTCCAAATTAGCCCCTGAACTATTTCCCGAGATACATTCTGACCCTCGAACTAATTTTGGTTCCAGTTAGACCCTTTAAATATTAAACTCGGTTCAATTAGACCCTTCAATTATCAAACTCACCCAGTTAGGAACATCCGTTAGTGACACTCCTAACGCCATTAAATCTACATTAAGTTGGTTGTTTGTTAGGATTTTTCGAGGGATTTAAATAAATTTCATAATATTTTTATCCCCAAATTAATCCTCTCCATTTTTCTCTATTTTCTCTTCATATTCTCTCTATTTTTCATTGCGGCTCAAAACTTTATTTTTCAATTTTTCCTTCAATAATTTATTCTTAGTTTAATAAATATATTCATTGAAGTTTATTTCGATCTTTTTGAATCTTTCCTTTAGACAGCTCCAAAGTGATTAGAAACTAGTTTGTGGTTTTTGAATCTAATTTGTGTTTATTTGTGATTTTTTAATATGATTTGTAAATCAGGCCTAAAACTCCTATAGACGTGTGTTTAAGATATTTTGCCTTTTGTGGCATGTGAATATGTCATTATTCCAAATGGATCTTTTGCATTATAATTGAACTTATTTGTGGGAGTAAACTTCTTTGTTGTTTTAAATTGTTGAAGGAAAAATTGAAAAAGATCGAAATAAACTTCAATGAATATATTTATTAAACTAAGGATAAATTATTGAAGGAAATATTGAAAAATAAAGTTTTATGCCGCAATGAAAAATAGAGAGAAAATGAAGAGAAAATAGAGAAAAATGGAGAGGATTATTTGGGGAAAAAATATTATGAAACCTATCTAAATCCCTCGAAAAATCCCAACAAACAACCAACTTAATATAGATTTAACGGCGTTAGGAGTGTCACTAACGGAAGTACCTAATTAGGCGAGTTTGATAGTTGAAAGGTTTAATTGGAATGAGTTTAATAGTTTAAAGGTCTAACTGGGACCAAAATTAGTTCGAGGGTCAGAATGCACCTTGGGTCTGATCTTCACAATAGGCCTTTATTCATGAGTGACTATGCATGTGAAAAATGAGTAAATAGAATACTTATTAATGGAGGATCTGCGGTGAATATCATGCCTCTAAAAATATTGAAAGAATTGGAAATTCCTATGGAGGATCTTTCATGTAGCCGGTTAATGATTCAAGGATTCAACCATGAAGGACAAAGAGCTCTTGGTACCATAAGGTTGGATTTACTAATGGATGACATGAAATCAACTGCAATGTTCCACGTGATTGACGCCAAGACTTCATATAACATGCTTCTTGGACGACCATGGCTATATGAGAATGGAGTTGTCCCCTCAACATGGCATCAATGCTTCAAGTATTGTTGGGATGGAGTTGGAAAAATGGTAGTTGGTGACCACAAACCCTTCACAAAAGCTGAATCATACTTTGCCGATTTAAAATACTACCTACCTAATGTAAGGGCAAGAAAAGGGGCAACAATCCATTAGAAAGAACTTGGAAATAACCAAAAGATTAAGAAAGAAGTATCTGGAACAGAATCACTGGAAAGACTCACCATGCCCTTAACTAAAATTGATGCAAAGAAGCCAATCCCACCACCACTCAAAGGGTTCGCTCGACCAACACAAAGTGGTACTAATGAACATGGAGAAATTATGAATAGTGACGTCACTTAGTATTTTAGCCTAAAAAAATTTAAGCTCTTCATTAAAGTTGGATATAGTCCACAAGAGAGCCTTGCGACGGAGTTCTACTCAAAAGTTGTAGATCAATAAAACTACAGAGTTATCACCACACAAAAAGTGTTGAAAAAGAATGGCCATGCTGTCCCAAGCACTAGGGTAGGTTTGGAAATTATCCCAAAAAATCCCGTTCATATCACCATCAAAAGGGCTACAATAAATCATGTCATTGAATGAGAAGTTTCATCAATAGAAGTTGCAGTTGGTAAATATGAAAAAAAACTCCAAGAACATATGATTTCAAGAGACTTGGTAAGACTCCGAGCATGTCTGTCTTCAAAAGGCTTGGCAGAAAATGTGGTGGTAAGATCACAAAGGTTGGAAAGTCAAATGGATTTGATAAATCTCAAGTAACTTAAATGTCAAGGAGTTTGATTCCTTCCCGCATGAAGGGATGCACTATACTGACTGTGTCGTGTGGAAGAGAACTGAAAGCCAAGATGAAGACTGTCATCTTTACGCAACACATTGAAGATGAAGATGACAGAGAAAGTATAGTCTTATCTTATTATGCTGCCAGTGGTGTTCAAAACACAGTCCCTTATAATATTCTAAATCAGTTGCAATGAGACATCTCCTGCCTGGTTATAATGGGTGTGATCAAGACAAATAATGCGGCACACATAGTTTGGGTGAGATGAAGGGATAGAACAATGAGAAAATATATAGATTTCAAAATTCCTGAAGAAATAAATGAAGAAATTACCTCATCACATCACATAACCCCAAGCGAAGAAGTAACTGTCAAAGAGGAAGATGCGGAGATACTACTCCTCAGTTTGAAGAAGGTGTTAAGTCTACTATTGACGAGTTGAAAGAAATCAATTTGGGTGATGAAAATGACCCAAGGCCCACATACATAAGTCCACTTTTGACTGCCAATGAAAAATACTCATATATTGAACTACTAAAAGAGTTCAAAGATGTATTTGTATGGTCGTATAAGGAAATTCCTGGGTTGAACCCAAATATAGTCGTTCATCATCTAGCAGTAAAAAAAGAGATATGACCTGTCAAGCCAGTTCAATGATGATTTCGTCCGGATCTATTCCCACTCATTGAAGCTAAAGTAAACAAACTTATTGAAGTTAGATTCATCAGAGAAGTTAAATATCCAACTTGGATATCCAACATCGTCCCTATGAGAAAGAAAAATGGAAAAATTCGAGTTTGTGTTGACTTCAGAGATTTAAATGAAGCATGCCCAAAAGATGACTTTCTACTACCGATCGCTGAACTAACAATCGATGCTGCCACTGGACATGAAGCACTGTCTTTCATGGATGGATCTTCTGGTTATAACCAAATTCGTATGTCTTCAGAAGATGAAGAGCTAACGTATTTCGTAACCCTAAAGGGATATACTGCTACACAGTCATGCTATTTGGATTAAAGAATGATGGTGCTACTTATCAAAGGGATATGCAGAAGATATTTGATAATATACTTCACAAAAACATTCAATGTTATGTTGATGATGTGGTGGTGAAGTCAAAATAGTGAATTGACCATTTAGAAGATTTAAGGATGATCTTTAAGCGACTCGGAAAATATCAAATAAAGGTGAATCTTCTGAAATGCGTATTTGGAGTGAAGTCTGGAAAGTTCCTTAGATTCGTTGATCACCACTAAGGAATAGAAACTGAAAAAGCCAAGATTGATACAATAATGAAGATGTCTGCGCCTTGTAATCTTCACGAGTTAAAGAGTCTACAAGGAAAGTTGGCATATCTATGAAGGTTTATCTCAAATCTAGCTGGTTGGCATTAACCATTCAACCGGATCATGAAAAAGAGCGTGCCATTCGAATGGGATGAATAGTGCAGTAATGCTTTCAAAAGCATTAAAGACTATCTTATAAAATCTCCTGTGTTAGTGGCACTAGTAGCAGGTCGCCTGTTGATTTATACATCACTGCTCAAGAAAGATCCATGGGGGCATTACTTGCCTAAGAAAATGAGAACAACAAAGAGAGTGCACAATACTATCTCAATAGAATGATGACGCCAAATGAGTTGAAATACTCTCCAATTGAGAAGTTATGTTTATCTTTGATATTCTCCATCCAGAAATTGAAACATTACTTCCAAGCTCATACAATCTGTCTCATCTCTAAAGCAAATCCCTTGAAGTATGTAATGTCGAGACCCGTTCTATTGGATAGGCTTGCATGGTGGTATCTTCAATCGCAACATTTTGAGATTATATATGTTCCCCAAAAAGCTGTGAAAGGTTAAATTCTAGCTGATTTCCTAGCCGACCATCCAATCCCTGCTAAATGGGAACTCACTAACGATCTCCCAGATAAAGACGCACTTGCAATTGAAATCTCTCCTCCTTGGTTGATGTGTTTTGATGGTGCGACCTATAGAGAAGAAGCTGGTGTGGTGCCGGAGATGTGTTTATAACACTGACAAGTCCAACTGCTCTCGTATTTCTAGAGTCTTTTTCTTATTCTTTTGTCTTTATTTTTGTTATTTTAGAGTCGAAAAGAGCCATAAATATGAGTAGGGGCATGAAGAGAGCAAAATCACGCACTGTGGGCATTTTGGAGCTGAAATACGATGATACAAGTTCGATGAGATTTTCATAGCACCAATCTCTATGAAAGGTGCTCGCTTGTAGAGTCCATCACATTCCAATGTTGTTGAGAAATGGTCGTATGCCCACATACTCGAGGAGATTCTAAACCTGACAGATTTATTGTGGGCACAACACGAGAAGATCGGCAGAAGTCACCTAAGATATTCTAGATTTCATTGAATAAAGAAAGAAGATCATATCAAAGAGGATATTACCAAATCTAGAGGAGATATCTTGAAGCTTCTAGAAGATCAATCTTTCCACAAGAAAATTGTCCTCCTGTGGGCGCGAGCTAAAGAGATAGAATCAGAATCTACTCTACAAGAAAAGTTGACTTGTCCATACAAGGAAAGTTAACCTGTTCATACAAGGAAAGTGCATCTTCCAGAAAAGGAAAGAATGGGCACGCCGACAGTCCAGTCTAGTATTAAAGTCCTTTCATGGGCCAATTTGAGCTTCAAACTTACTTGTGGCCCAAAGATGCTAGGGTTTCGACCTATCTCTATAAATACCACAAGAGATGATCATTCACGCAAGACATAAAAATCCGATAACACAAAAATCGTCCAGATCCATATTTTTAGTTTTAGTTCTTTATTTTCTAACAATTTCCCTGGGCCTTATGCCCTCGGAACATAGGATTTCCAGTTTATGTTGTTAAGTTTGATGTTGGAGTTGAGACTCATTTCTTATTTATTTCAGTAATTTTTCATTTAATTTAATGTCTTTAAATATTGTGTTTATGTTTATGTCAAACATTCGTAGCTAGATCTTTTATTGCAGATTGAATGGAGATGATAACTTAAGAAACATGTAAAAACCGTGAGGCAGTTTGGGCATAACACTGTGTGAATTCAGTTTCCGTCGTGTATTGATTTCTTTGTTGCACTAAAGCATGTCAAGTTAATTAATGTGGCTGATCACTCGTTAATTGGAATTGGGCACGCTAAATCTATACATGGTCAATGAATCGTAACTGTGTGTTGATCATAAAGGGACTGGGTACATCACGAGGTATTGTGGGCACATGAGAAATTAGTGTTTGCAACAGATCTGGGTCTGTCTAGGGCATAAAGCTGCTTGTTGCTTATAATCAAATGAGAAATCAGGGTTGGGTAACAAGTTAGGGTTTAGGGAACGATAAACCACCTCTAATCTAATATGAAAGGATAGATTGGGCACAAATGAAGAAATTCGGGTGCCTTTAACTGGATGATTTAATTCACATAAGAAATCGGTGTGCCCATGATCGTGGATACTTTACTACTAATTCTTTTCTTTGTTTTTTTTATTTCTATTTTTGCAAGATTTACTTTAAAGTATTTACATACGAAGTACGGAGACCACAATAACCTAAACTCTTTTGAATTGGTGACATTAGAAGGTAGAATTCGCAGCTCCTTATGGGATAGACCCTTTACTCACATTGCTAGCTACCCCTATTGTGGGCACAAGGATAAGTCTCTCTAAGATTTATTCTGATTGCGAAACGACCGCGCGTCAAAATTGGCGTCGTTGCCGGGGAGCTAATTAAAGTAATTCTATTTTCCCAACTTGTTAGCCTGGCCGGTAGATGCACAACTCCTCTACAGAGTTCTACGAATACGATTCAGAACCACAAAGGACTTTGCAAAAGAGAAAGGCCAAAGCACGGAATGCATGACAAGCTGAAAGACTTGCTCGTGAAACCATCATGGAGGAAGAAGAACATTCTCAACTAGAGCACGAAGTAAGAGAAGAGCAGCAAGGAAGAGAAACTATGGCTGAAGAGAGCCAAACACTAAGGCAGTTAGTCTTTCCGACTAACATGAACCTCTGTTCCATGGGAATTACGCTCCCAATTGTCATTGGAAGTTGGGAACTCAAGGTAAATTTTATCCAAATTTTGCCTAAGTTTCATGGGATGACTAGAGAAGATCCTCAGAGGCACATATAAGATTTTGAGATGGTGTGTCAAACCCAACCCGCAGATAGGGGAAAAGATCAATATGTACGACTGGTGTCATTTCCGTTTACTTTACAGGACGAGGCATGAGACTGGTTGTACACTCTGTCGACTGGCAGCGTGACCACATGGACGCAGCTACAAAAAAAGTTTTTGGAGAAATATTTTACCGCATCTAGAGTGCAAGAGATGAGAAGAGTAATTAGAAGTCTGAATATGGGCACAAACGAGAGCTTCTACGACTATTGGAGTCGCTTTCAGATAATGTTGACAAAGTGCCCACAACATCATATCCCAGATCATGATCTGATTCAATACTTCGTATCAGACTTGAGGGCACATGACATGACCATTGTCAATGCCTCTTGTGGAGGATCTATTATGAACAAATTACCAATTGAAGTCTTTAGGATTCTAGTGAAAATGGCTGATGAGAATCGTGATGAAAGTGTTGAGGGCATAAGGACAATTGCAGATGCTAGAACACCAACACATTTTGAGGCCAAGATGGAAAGGTTCTTTGAATAAATGGACAAGATTATGGGCACAACATGAGTACAAAAGAAAAAACCATGTGGGCATCTGCAAAAGTGTAGCCTACCTTATTGATGAATGCTCAATGCTGTAGAAGGAAGTTTCTAAAGTAAATGCCTTCGGAAGGCATAACAATTGTCAAAGAAGATACAGTCCCTATTCTCAAATATATAATCCAGGTTGGCGGGATCATGAGAACTTCAAGTGAAAAAGGTCAGATCAAGCCCAACCACAAATTCTTCCTATGCAACCACCTTTTCAAAATCAAAGACAAGGACATTCTTTGGAAGAGCTAGTCCAAACCATGGCACAAGAGACGTTGAAAGCACAGCAAGAGACGTTAAGGGCACAATAAAAAACTGAAAAATTCAAGCACTATGTTAGCGAACAAATTTCACAGCTTACCCAAGCCATCAAGCAACTTGAAGAGAGAAATGGGCAATTACCATCTCAAATGGTAAAACCCCGAGAGCAAGTGAATGTTGTGACCTTGAGAAGTAGAAAAGAGCTACCAAAAGCTATTGCAGAACTAGAACTCGAGAAGACAGAAAACACTGATGGCACAGAAGAAGAGAAGAAAAATGAGAAAGAAAATGTTGCAGAGCCCAAGATGAAAAAAACAAAGGCTGTCGGAAAACCACATTTTCCAGAGCGTCTTGCCCACAACAGAAAGGAAGAAGAAACGAAAGATCTTCTTAAGATTTTTTTGAAAAGTGGAAATCAATATTCCACTCTTGGATGCAGTTAGGCAAGTACCTTGATATGCCCAATTCCTCAAGGAGCTCTGTACAAAAAATGTACGATTTGAAGATGACGCCAAACTATTCATGGGAGAGAATGTTTCGGCAGTTTTACAAAAGAAAATGCCCAAGAAGTGTGAAAATCCTGGTATGTTTATCATACCATGCATCATTGAAAATAGAAGGATTGAGAAGGCCATGTTAGATCTCGGAGCATCCATAAACGTCATGCCTATGACGATTTATTAGGAACTAAAATTGGGAACACTTAAGCAAACAAGGGTAATAATTCAGCTCACGGACAGATCTAATGTCTACCCAGAAGGCCTGATAGAAGATGTCCTAGTTAAGGTGGGGGAACTAATTTTCCCAACTGATTTTTATGTGGTCGATATAGGCACACCAACCCCCACCTCATCTGTGTTACTATTTGGAAGACCATTCATGAAGGTTGCTCGTACTAAGATTGATGTCGATGAGGGCACACTGACATGTGAATTTTATGGGCAGATCATCGTATTCATTATTTTTGAAGTAATGAAATACCCTCAAGACCCGGAGTCAGTCAACTTTGTGAGCCAATGTCATGCCCAAGCCACGATTTCCAGAATGAACAATCAAGAACCATTGGAATGGGCATTACAAGCTGGCCTAACTGACTGTGATGCCTTCGATGAAGATGATGATATCAGAGAAGCTATCATGATGCTATATTACGTGGAGAAAATGCCATGTGGAGTGGTGGATTATAAGTTGCCCACCACGAGTCAGACTGAAGAAATGATGCCCTCTGTACAGAGGGCACTACAACTGGAATTGAAAGATCTTCCCGGACACTTGAAGTATGCCTATCTAGAGGAGAATGAGACTTTACCGGTGATCATAAGCAAGGGTTTGACCCTTGTAGAAGAAAATCAATTGCTTAAACTTTTGAGATTGTACAAGGAAGCCATCTGATGGACTTTAGCCGACATCAAGGGCATTAGCCCTACTGTGTGCATGCATAAAATCCTTTTGGAAGATGATGCAAAGTCGGTGCTGGATCCACAACGTAAGTTGAACCCACCATAAAGGAGGTCGTGCTCAAGAAGATACTCAAGTTGCTGGACATGGAGATCATCTACCCTATTTCGGATAGCAAATGGGTCAGCCCAATACATGTCGTGCCCAAGAAGTCAGGAATCCAGGTGGTGAAAATGAAAAAAATGAGCTTGTGCCCACACAGTTACAAACTGGATGGAGAGTCTGCGTAGACTACAGAAAGCTCAACATGGTCACAAGAAATGATCACTTCCCACTTGCCTTCGTAGATCAAATGTTGGAAAGATTGGCCAGAAACAAGTTCTTTTATTTCCTTGATGGATATTCGGGCTATATGCAAATTGTAGTGGATCAAGAAGACCAAGAGAAAACAACATTCACGTGCCCATTCGAAACATTTGCCTATCGGAGAATGCCTTTTGGGCTCTACAATTCCCCAGGCACTTTTCAAAGGTGCATGATGAGCATTTTGTCAGATCTTTTGGAAAATTACATTGAAGTGTTCATGGACGACTTTACAGTGTATGGGAGTTCATTTGATACTTGCCTTGGGCACCTTGAAAAAGTGTTAAAAAGATGCATGGAGAAATGCTTGGTTTTGAACTATTAAAAATGTCATTTCATGGTTCGCGAGGGGATTGTTCTTGGGCACATCATTTGAGAAAGAGACATAGAAGTGGACAAAGCGAAGGTGGACATCATTGAGAAGCTGCCGTACCCCATCTCAATGAAGCAAGTATGAGGGTTCCTTGGGCACACTGGATTTTACCCGCGATTTATTCAAGATTTTGCAAAAATTGCCCAACTGATCACACATCTTCTTCAAAATGATGTGCCATTTGTATTTGATGAGGCATGCAAAGAAGCATTCCAAACCTTGAAGAATAAGTTGGTCACAACCCCCATTATCCAACCACCAGACTAGGGTATGCCATTTGAAATTATGTGTGATGCTAGTAGTTACGCTGTGGGTGCAGTGCTTGGACAAAAGCGAGGAAAAGAAAATCATGTCATCTACTATGCTTATAAGACTTTGAAACACACCCAAGCAAACTATACCACTACTGAAAAGGAGCTTTTGGCAGTAGTATTTGCCTTTGAAAAATTTTGTTCATATTTTCTTGGAGCCAAGAATGTCGTCTACACCGATCACTCCGCTTTGAAACATTTCCTCGCAAAAAAGGAATCAAAGCCAAGGCTAATACGGTGGATCTTACTCTTGCAAGAGTTTGATTGGGAAATTAAAGACAAAAGTGGTTCCCAAAATCAAGTTACAAATCATTTGAGCTGAGTTATCAATAAAGAAGACGTTGTGCCCATCGTGGAAACCATTCCAGATGAACACCTATTTTCTTTCATAGGCACAACGCCCTGATAAGCAGACTTGGTAAATTATATGATTGCAGGAGAATTGCCCAATAGGCTCACAACCTATCAGAAGAACAAAATTAGAAGTGAGAGTCGGTACTATGTATGGGATGAGCCCATACTATGGAGAAGGTGTGCAGACCAAGTGATCAGACACTGTGTGCCCACCAAAGAAACAGAGAGCATCCTTGATCATTGCCATTCAGAAGCATGTGGAGGGCATTTTGGAGTAAAGAGAACTGCAAAGAAAGTGCTGGATTGCGGGTTCTTTTGGCCAACCTTACATAAAGATGCCTATGAAGTTTGTAGAGGGTGCTCACGCTGCCAAATGATGGAAGTATCTCAAAAAGGAATGAAATGCCCATGATGATAATTATGCCAGTTGAAGTTTTTGATGTTTGGGGAATAGACTTCATTGGTCCAATGACCAAGTCAAATGAGCATTTATACATCATTTTAGTAGTGGAGTATGTGTCAAATTGGGTTGAGACAAAAGCCACTACCACTAATGATGCTTGCGTGGTCAAGGCATTTCTGAAGACCAATGTGTTCAGCCGATTCGGTGTGCTCAAAGCACTCATCAGTGACCAGGGAACCCATTTCTGCAACATGGTCATAAGGGATCTGCTCAGAAAATATGGAGTGAGGCACAGTGTGACCACAACATATCATCTTCAAGCTAATGGGCAGGCTGAAGTGTCCAACCGAGAAGTCAAATCCATTTTGTAAAAAGTGGTAAATCCGAAGAGCAAGGATTGGAGTTTCAAGCTGGATGATGCATTGTGGGCATATTGCACTACCTACAAAACACCCATTGGGATGTCCCCATGCCGCCTTATTTTTGGAAAGAATTGTCATCTACCTGTTGAGATAGAGCATCAGGCATTTTGGGCAATACAGAAATCCAACATGAAATTGGATGAGGCCGGGAATGAAAGAAAGCTTCAATTGCAAGAGTTAGAAGAGATTAAGCTTGAAGCCTATGACAATGCAGTGCTCCACAAAGAGAGAATGAAGAAGGCTCATGATCAAATCATTCGACATAAAAGTCTCGAGCGTGGGCAAAAGTTTTGTTGTTTAATTCCAGACTCAAGCTGTTAGAGGGTAACCTCAAGTCTAAATGGACTGGTCTTTTCTGTTCCATGCCTCATACCCAAATGGAGCCATGGAGTTAATAGACATGAACAATGGAGGAAGGTTCACGGTCAATGGACAACGACTGAAGCACTACTATGGGCACAAGGATCCTGTTTTAGGATCTGTTAGGCTCGTCGAGCCCATCTATATGTGAAAAAGAAAAAAAGCATCGTGCCCGCGACAATAACTAGGGCGCTGACTGGGAGGCAACCCAGGTTGTATTATTCTTGCAATTTATTTTAATTCTGTTATTTCCATTTAAGTTTTTTTTAGTGGATAGGATGTATTTTACGGTTTTCTCTAGTTGTGTTTTTACAGTACAGGGCACAGGAAAAAGATGGCTACCATTCTGGAATACATTGGCAAATGCCATCTGCGCCATTTCAAGCAAGCTTGATTTATTAAAAATTGTGGCCTTTCTGATCTGGTTCTCTCTTTCCATTAGTTTAGTTTTCTTTCTAGAGTCGCCCTTGTTCACCCACTTTACCTATAACAAAGTGTGTGGGAGGCGAGGGCATTTGGAGTCTGTTTGTTTTTTTTATTTATTTTGGTGACCACCTTATTCACCCACTTTGCCTAAGGCAAAGTGTGTGGATGGGATGGCCACTTAGTTTTTGTTAAGTTTTGGTTCGTGAAATAACTTTTTTCACACCCACTTTGCCCAAGGCAAAGTGTGTGGGTGAGGGTTATTTCACTTTCTTTTGTTGGTTTAAGTTGAGTCAAACATGTGTAGATATTTAAACTTAAAAGCATGAAGTCTAGGGTCTTATGACCATTAGGCAGCTTGTTTATTTGCATATTCATGTCAATATGCCCATAACACTGTTTAAATAATGAATGAACTAAGTACCCTATGAGGAATTGATCCTATCTTCATGATGCTTGCAATAATTCTTTCTTGTGTGATTTTTGCATCTTTGAATTTAGGAGAACCAGAATTTGCTTCTGCTCTATTCCGAGGTCAGAATGAATTTGGGAGTACATAAAATGCTTAGGTAATTTTTCATTCTGAGCCCACAAAGCCAAATAAAACCACCATTTCAATTATCTTTACAGCCTCTTTTGAGCCAAAATTCACAATGTCCTGATCATGTTCATTTCATTAAAACTACAAAAAAGAACCATGGGCACAAGAGAATGATAATATGGTGTGTTACAAGGCACAAAGTGCACAAGAAGAAAGAAAAAAAAAGAGAAAAGAAAAAGAAAAAAGAAGGGGTAGAAATGAAAAGAAAAAAAAGCTAAGTACTAAAACCGCTCAATATCTAAAGCACAGAATGCCCACAATGAAAAAAAAAAATCAGAAACAAGAGCTTAAGTAAAATGGGCACAGTGGCAAAGGCCAGCAAGAGTCAAAATAAATCCCCCCAACGGGAAAACCTGACTAAATTGAGCCCATATCCAAATATTTTCTACCTATGACCCGTAGCCCCATTACAACCCTCTAAGTCCTTAGCATATGTGTGTCCTCAATTCTAAAAGTGGTGGAGGAAAAAGAGCAGTTTCAAGCCTATGGTGGCACTCAATTCAAATACGTTTTCCTTGAGCGTATACACTAAGCCCAAAACACTTTGAGTGAGGAAAATATGAGTGAATCCATCACTTGGTTCATTTTGATGATGCAGTGGGCACAATGATGTGTTAAGCAGTTTGCATGTTGTTTTATGAGATCAGTAACCTAGCCTCTGTGCCTGAAAGAAATTATGTCTATGCATGCTTTGTGTCGAGTTTTTGTCTGTCTGTCTTTTCTACCTTTTTTTATTTTCTTTTAGGCACATTATATCCGATGCTTGAGGACAAGCATATCTCAAGTGGGTGGGTGTGACAAGTCCAATTTTTCTCATATTTCTAGAGTCCTTTTCTCATTCTTTTGTCCTTATTTTTGTTGTTTTAGAGTCGGAAAGAGCCAGAAATATGGGTAAGGCATGAAGAGAGCAAAATCACGCACTGTGGGCATTTTGGAGCTGAAATACGATGATACAAGTTCGATGAGATTTTCATAGCACCAATCTCCATGAAAGGTGCCATCTTGTAGAGTCCATCACATTCCAATATTGTTGAGAAATGGTCGTATGCCCATAAGACTCGAGGAGATTCTAAACCTGACAGATTTGTTGTGGGCACAACACGAGAAGATCAGTAGAAGTCACCCAAGATATTCTAGATTTCATTCAATAAGGAAAGAAGATCATATCAAAGAGGATATTACCAAATCTGGAGGAGATATCTTGAAGCTTCTAGAAGATCAATCTTTCCACAAAGAAATTGTCTTCCTGTGGGTACGAGCTGAAGAGATAGAATCAGAATCTACTCTACAAGGAAAGTTGATCTGTCCATACAAGGAAAGTTAATCTGTTCATACAAGAAAAATGCATTTTCCAGAAAAGGAAATAATGGGCACGCCGACAGTCTAGTCCAGAATTAAAGTCTTTTCATGGGCCGATTTGAGCTTCAAACTTACTTGTGGCCCAAGGATGCTAGGGTTTCGACCTATCTATATAAATACCACTGGAGAGGATCATTCATGCAAGACATAAAAATTGATAACACAAAAATCATCCAGATCCATATTTTTAGTTTTAGTTCTTTATTTTCTAACAGTTTCCCTGGGCCTTATGCCATCGGAACGTAGGATTTCCAGTTTATGTTGTTAAGTTTGACGTTGGAGTCGAGACTCATTTTTTATTTATTTCAGTAAGTTTTTATTTAATTTCATGTCTTTAAATATTGTCTTTATGTTTATGTCTAGCATGTGTAGCTAGATCTTTTATTCCGGATTGAATGGAGATGATAACTTAACAAACATGTAAAAACCGTGAGGTAGTTTGGGCATAACACTATGTGAATTTGGTCTCTGTCGTGTATTGATTTCTTTGTTGCACTAAAAGATGTTAAGCTAATTAATGTGGCTGATCACTCATTAATTGGAATTGGGCACGCTAAATCTATATATGGTCAATGAATCGTAACTGTATGTTGATCATAAAGGGACTGGATACATGACGGGGTATTGTGAGCACATGAGAAATCAGTATTTGCAATCGATCTGGGTCTGTCTAGGGCATAAAGCTGCTTGTTGCTTACAATCAAATGAGAAATCCGGGTTGGGTAACAAGTTAGGGTTTAGGGGATGAGAAATCACCTCTAATCTAATCTGAAATGATATATTGGGCACAAATGAAGAAATTCGGGTGCTTTTAATTGGATGATTTAATTCACATAAGAAATTGGTGTGCCCATGATCAGGAAAATATTTGTTAAGTTTGATTCGAAGTTCTAATCCGGAATACTTTACTACTAATCGTTTTCTTTGTTTTTCTTTGTTTTTTTATGTCTATTTTTGCAAGATTTACTTTAAAGTATTTACATACGAAGTACGGAGACCACAACAACCTAAAGTCTTTGGAATTGGTGACATTTGAAGGTAGAATTCGCAACTCCTTGCGGGATAGACCCTTTACTCACATTGCTGACTATGCCTACTGTGGGCACAAGGATAAGTCTCTCTGAGATTTATTCTGACCATGAAATGACCGTGCGTCAAATACCCAGATGAGAAGTATTGCCCTATTCTTTTACCTTGACAAAGAATTAGTTCAATAATGTAGCTGAGTATCAAGCACTTATCCTCAGATTGGATATCACAGTAGATATGAAAAGATTGCACATGAAAGTATATGGAGCCTCTAAGTTGGTGGTCAATCAAATAAATGAGCAATATGAAGTTAAAAAAATCGAGTTATTACCATATATCTAGTATGCCCAACGAATGATTAGATGACTTGGGAATGTGGAAATAGAACACGTGCCAAAAAAATAAAATAAACAAGCAGATGCATTGGCTAAGCTTGTATCTACGATAGCCATGCCTGATAGTAAAATTCACATACCCGTTTGTAAGAGTTGGGTCATACCACCTATCTTCAAAGATGAAGATTGTGAAAAAGAAGAAGAGAATAATGTCGTGGAAGTATTCAAAATTGAGCAAGAAGACTGGCGACAGTTATTCGTTGATTACTTAAAGTATGAAAGGTTGCCAGATGATTCTTATCGAAGAATTGATGTTCGATGTCATGTTGTTCGCTTTATATATTTCAAAGGCACGCTATATAGACAGTCTTTTGATGGCATATTTTTGAGATGTTTAAATGATGAAGAAGCTGTAAAAGCTATGGAAAAAGCACACTTCAGTGTTTGTGTGCTCATCAATTCGGTCCAAAACTACACTTCCGAATTAAGAGAATGGGTTATTATTGGCCAACTATGGTGAAAGATTGCTTGGATTATGCATAAAGATGTCAACCTTGTCAATTTCATGAAAACCTCATCCATCAACCACCTAAGCCGTTACATCTTACAGTCGCTTCTTGGCCTTTTGATGTTAGGGGAAGGATATTGTGGGGCCCATGATAAAATATTTTGGAGGGCACTTATACATCTTGGCTGCAACAAATTATTTCTCAAAGTGGGCTAAATTAGTGCTTTTGAAAGAAGTAAAGAAGGAGAATATGGCCAACTTCATTAAGTCCAATATTATCTATCTCTACGGGGTCCCTCGATATATCATCACTGATAATGGAAAGGCCTTTAGTAATGCATTGATAGATAAACTCTGTGAGAAATTTGAGTTCAAGCAAAGAAAATCCTCCATGTATAATGTAGCTGCCAATGGACTAGCTAAAGCTTTTAATAAGACGTTGTGCAACTTATTGAAGAAAGTAGTTACAAAATTAAAGTGTGATTAGCATGAGTGAATCGGTGAAGCATTACGGACGTATAGAACAACTCATAGGACGCCTACACAAGCAACTCCTTATTCATTGGTGTATGGAGTGGAAGTTGTCATCCTGCTTGAGCAACAAATTCCATTTCTCATAATTGCTATCTAAGAAAGATTAACTGAAGAAGAGAATCCACATATGCGTCTTGAAGAGTTAGAAACTTTGGATGAAAAGCGATTGAAGGCACAACAAAGGTTGGAATGCTATCAAGATTAGCTTCCAAAAACTTTCAATAGAAAGGTGCGATCACATTATTTCCAAGTTGGAGATTTGGTTCTGGCTGTGAGAAGACCAATCATCATCATTTATCGTGTCAGAAACAAATTTGCATCAAGATGGGATAGTTTATATGTTGTTAAAGAAGTCAACACAAATAGTGTCTACAAATTGATCTCTGAAGACAACGTGAGAATTGGCCTGATAAATGGGAAGTTCTTAAAGTGTTACTATCCTTGAAAAAAGAAGATATGAAGAAAACTCCTGGCCCACATGAGTATAAACTACGTACGGTAACCACCAAAGAATGTGCACGTAGCTAAACTACTAACTTTCCCACCAAAAGTTATATTTATGTGGTTAAGCTGTTATTTATCCCACCAATTATGTTCTATGTGGTTAAAATATAAAAACACCCACTTTGTTTATAGTGGCTAAAGAATATTCACTCCTAGCCCGCATGAGTAGAAACTATGCTCGGTACCCCCCAAAAAAATTACAAATTGATCGTTTGAACTGCGTTTTGACTTGATCCCTTTCAAAAAGGGTATATAAGCAGCTTAAATATTTTCTATGTTCTAGCATGATTTGTGTTTTGCCATTTCAGTTGAATGATCATAATTGAAGAATTTGAGGGCTCAAAGTGGAAAAGAATCAATGCATTGATTTAATAAAACCACAAAAGAGTTCATATCAATTATTGGTGGCATTACCCAAATGTTCTTTAAAAAAGAGAAGAAAGAAAAAAAAAGGGCAAATAAATAGAGATCTAAGCAAAAGGATCTTGATCTTCCAAAGCTTTCTGGGCTGACTCCAAAAGAGATTTTGTGTTTTCTACCTTCTTAGTTGCTTCTTTCTCGGAGACATTCTTCAGCTTGGCAAGTTCTTCTTTAAATCCTTTGATCTTCTTTTGAGTAGCGTCATGAGAGATTTGATGTTCTTTCAAAGATATGGACAAGTTTGTATACCGCGCTTCCAAATCAGCGAGCTCTTTCTCGACGAGCTGTATTTGTCCAATCTCTTCATTGTTTCTAGTCTCGGCATTATGAATACGACATATATTCTCTTCAAGACATTGGGTAGAAATCCCTTCAGACTCAAAAGATGATGACATCACTTCATCATAAGCAGTAGTTGTGGTAGAAAGCTCGTCCAAACTGTTCTCTAGAAAAGACATATCAAAGTCCCCAGAGAAAGCCTTCATTTATGAGAATCCACCAAGTATTTCCTCTTGAATGAATGACATGAATTCAGGTGGAGTCCTCAATACTTTATTACGAAGTTCACTCCAACAATTTTGAAGGTATAACTTGCGGCATTTGTCAAAAAGAGCTTTGATATTAAATTCAAAAATAGCTTCAAGATGAGGATCTGGCTTGGCTTTGATTAGTTCATTAGATTGAGGCTCAAGCAATCTATGAAAATCCATTGTCTCATGATTATTCCGTAAATCTTCTAAATCATCCCCAAATATCTTTCTCTCAAACTAAAAAAAAATAAAGAAAAGGATATAAGTGAGGAAATGGGACAATAAAGAAAAAAGAAACAAATGGTAAAAATTAAGAGAAAAAACCTCAGATGTGGATGTATTAACATGACGATGACTGCTCTTGGCATGATCTTCGACAGATATCGTATGTTTCTTTTGTCTTTTAAAATGATGTTCTCATTGCTATTGGTAGAATCGTCTAGAAAACATAAAGTCATCTTCCGCTTGTCGTTGAAAGGGTTCACTTCTTAAACTTTCTTCTTGCCTTTAGAGGTGTTGTCTTAGGGAGGATTCACTGCTTCAACTTTCTTCTTGCCTTCAGAGGTATTGTCCTCAGGAGGACTGATATTTTTCTTTTTACTCCTGGATGCCTCATCTATCTTATGAAGAATCAAAGTCATAATTTTCTCTTCCAATAAGCTTTTGTATGTTTGATCCCACCAATTCTTACACCCAGTTGATAAGAATTTCTTTGCACTCGCAATCAAGTTGGGAAAATAGGCCTTCAATTTAGAATGACATTTCATGCATATACGCTAGTATTTAAAACCGTCATCTAAAGGAGCTTCATGAATATCTTGGGAGAGAACATCATATATGATTTGATAAAACCCAAATTGACGACTAAAGTGATATGGACTATATGGCTCAACAACAAAGTGTTTACCTAACCTTCTGATGAGATAATTCGAATGAATGGTCATGAAGAACACTGTTCAAATTCACTCACAACATCATCATCAACAAAATATTTGACATAATCTTCCCCAGTAAACATTGTGCAATTCTAAGAAATGTCTCTTTGGAAGATTCACTTGCGTGCCTTGGAAAAGTCATATTGCCTTGCGTCTCCTTCACCTGAATATTGAATCATTCTGGAGTTGTGTGTCTTTCGCTCAAAGATGAAATATGTTTTGAAATAATGTGCCACCCAACTACAGACAAAGTGAACGGGAATGCTATTGAAAGATCTAAAGAGTTTGAAATATTATTCAAACCTCTGTAAATGCTAGTTAAAACAGGGATAGTTTGAGACACTTTTTTCTCAGTTGTCATCATACTTGCCATCTTAAAAGTATCTGGTCGAATCAAGTTTCTATCACCATCAGGGAGAACAAAGCTGCATAGCCAACAATCAATGTAGGCAGCCAAATATGCTTCTTCCCATCATTTTTCTTTAATACCAATACTCGAAAAATGGTCCTTTTCTATGCTAGTCCAGGGTTTGCAAGCTTTTAAATCACCAGTTGGATTATAAGTTGACTGAGGTGTTGTCTTGATTTTTTTATGTGGGGGAGGCCTTTGATACAATGGCTGATTTTTAGACCAAAATTTGATCGAATTCTCAATGGTAACTGAACTGGCTTCAGCACGAACAATGTGGTATGCATGAAATAAAAAACTACAGGTGGCCGAAATATGTAAGTTGTCTTCTCGAGTTGTACCAATAATTCTTCTGTGCAAGACACCACCACATTATAAAATGTTCTATACACCGGAAGCCTAAACAAGACATGCAAGTCCCACAATGAAAGTGACAGCTCACCAGATGAAGTCAACAAAGTATTTGTTGAGGGACACCAAGCCTCAAAAAAAGATTTCATGATTTTTGTGCTCCGATCATAGATGAAAAGGGAATCATACACAAAATCAAAGATACCCACTTGGCGAAGTTCGCTTTCTCATCAGCTAAGGATATCTTCAGTCCATTCTCAATATCTATGGAAGTAATGAAATTTTCCAAAAAAAAAATCCACATTATCTCCTTATTTACCCCTCACCCCCCTTCAACGATTTGGCGTCCCAGCATCGGCAATGAACTAGCTTGATTAGTTGGGTGATGATGTGTTGATTCCAAAACCTATGCTAAAGATGCTTTGGAAAAAGGAACTTCCCGAGTCCAAGCTATTTTATGCAGGTGATTCATGAATTGGGGCCAGTTAGGAGCAAATGAGGTAATGAAAGATATATACACTCTTAACCACATCCCTTTCTCTATAGGTTGCCGCTTGTAATCCATAATCATCAAGTAGGTATTTCCAAAATCAGCAACATCTTTGAAGTAAACCATGTTGGAACTTAAGGTAGACCCCTTAAGAACTTAAGGTGAAAATCCCTTAAGCCTTAAGAACTCAACTGCTGGACTCCAAAACCTAAGGTAGACCCTTAAGAACTTATGGCGAAAATTCCTTAAGCCTTAAGAACTCAAGGAGAAAATCCCTTGAGCCTTGAACGGTGCTGTTGGACTCCGAAATTTAAGGTAGATAAGAACTTAAGGCAAAAATCCCTTAAGCCTTAAGAATTTAAGGTGAAAATCCCCTGAGCCTTGAATGGTGTTGCTGGAAGCCTGGAACTCCGAAACTTATGGTAGACCCCCTCAAGAACTTAAGGTGAAAATTTCCAAAACTTAAGGTAGATCCCTTAAGAACTTAAGGTAAAAATCCCTTAAGCCTTAAGAATTCAAGGTAAAAATCCCTTGAGCCTTGAACGGTGTTACTGGAAGCCTGGAACTCGGAAACTTAAGGTAGAACCCCTCAAGAACTTAAGGTGAAAATCCCCTTAAATCTTAAGAAGTCAAGGCGAAAATCCCTTGAGCCTTGAACGGTGTTGCTAGAACTCCAAAACTTAAGGCAGACCCCTTAAGAACTTAAGGATTTTTAAGCATTAAGAATTCAACTTGAAAATCCCTTGAGCCTTGTACGGTGTTACTGGAAGCCTGGAACTCCAAAACTTAAGGTAGACCCCCTCAAGTACTTAAAGGGAAGATCCCTCTTAAGTCTTAAGAACTCAAGGTGAAAATCCCTTGAGCTTTGAACGGTGTTGCTGGAACTCCAAAACTTAAGGTAGAGCCCTTAAGAACTTAAGGCAAAAATCCCTTAAGCCTTAAGAACTCAAGGTGAAAATCTCTTGAGCCTTGAATATTGCTACTGAAACTCCAGAAATTAAGGTAGACCCTTAAGACACTACATCAAACTGAGGAAATAGCTACAAAAAGTTAACGGCGAAACAGTAAAACTGTCACCAATAGTAATTTCATTCCCATGAGCCCAATGATTTTATATGAGAGGCCCTCAGCCCCTTAATAAAAAAAAGCCTAATATGATAAGAGCAGTAGTCTTTTTTTTCTTCCACATTCATTCATTCAATGACCTCGATCGATTCACTTTTTTCTTCTTTCTTCTTTTGAAAATTTTTAATTAAATCTTAATCAGTCTTCTTCTTCATTATGTTTTTTTCCTTATTATTTGATTTTTCAGTTGAATTTTCATTTTATCGATCATTCAATTTTCTGAAACTCATTAAAGTTTTATAGTTCAAAATTAATTAGCAATCATCTGGTAAAAATTGGAATGGAATCTTCTCAATGCGAACAATCAAATGTAGATCTCGTCTGAAGAAGTGTCGATTGGGTCGGTGCTATCTGAAATCAATTCTAGAAATCAAATAGGTGCGTATGTATTGATTGAATATCTTCAATTTTGATATATAAGCACACATCTATGTTCCCAAACCATTTCAATGAGCTAACGTTGAAGCACGATGAGAATCTTCTTAAGTAGTCATCAAGTTTCAAGAGCTTTCAATATGCACTTGGAGAAAAGGCTCTTTGATATCAGCTGAAGAACTGGCAAACCCTAACTCCTACACCGAGGTTCTCTGCTGACCAAAGAAACAAAATCTCGGTATAATATCATTTGAATTGAATTATTTTGAATCTTTTGATTATTTTGATGTGTTTCCCTGTTTTAAAAAATTGAGTCTTTCTTGGAGTTGTGCATGTTTCTAAAGCACTTGTCATCAACTATTTTTTATTATTGTTTCGTTTACTTATTGTAGATAGTTAGGTATTGTATCTCTTTTAGGAGTGTCTACTGCTCTTTCAATAGTTAGGCTTTTGACTAATGAGATGTTTCTTATAGGCTTTTAAGATCGAGTTTCTCACAGTTGGTGGGAAGAAATAGAAGCTTACCATTTTGGACACTACATGTAAGAATTTATCGGTATCCGTGACTTCGATTTAATCATTCTTAAAAATTACTATAAGTTATTTTTGTACACTCTTTTGTTCATTACAGTATCAGGATGTATGATAATAATGGTCTTGTCATTTTACTTCTAAAGGTATTTAGTTGTTGTAATGAGCTTTTTGGTAGGTTTAATGGAAAACTGAAGTATTTTTTGATGTACTGCTCTGATTTTATATTCTTGATATATGTTGGGATTCTCTTAAGTGGTAATGTCTAGAGTGTGTATATTATATACTAATTATTTTCTTTTCAACTAGATTATGACTTGCAGGGCTGCTGCATCTAAGAAAGCAATACCCTGAGCGATAAATCTTTTATTAATTTGGGATTTTCATACAAGGTGATCTTCTTCTCCATTTTGAACATTTGAGAAATGTTTTTTATGATGAAATTCTTGGGAAAGAACATGTCTGAGGAAGTTTATCTTGATTGGTGAATGAATAATTGGAAGTTCTTTTATTATCCATTTCTTTGTATTCATTTCTATATTCTTTAACTCATATTATAAGTTTGTTGGTCCCGGTCGAGTCGATATCAGTTTAGAGGGGGGAGGTGAATAAACTGATTGAAAACTTTTTACTTTATTACGGAATAATAGGGCCCTTTGACTCGCTAGAGAAACTTATCTATGCACAAACTTATTGATCAGTTAAGGCAGTTTGGGTGCAACTTGTGTGAACTTGTGTATAGTTTAAAGATATGCAATAGTCAAAACAATACAACATACAAGAGATATATAGAGGTTCGAAGTCTCAAACTTCTACGTCGTCTCTTCCCTCCGCAGAAGGGCAACTTCACTATATAACTTAAGTTTCTTTACAAATTACACAATAAAGGATAGTTGGCTGAACCTGGTAACTGCTCGCTACCTCAGCGGGTCGACGGCTCACACTTGAAGTACCTAACTGCTCGCTAGGAAGGTAGGTGCTATTGTCGTCTTTACAAGGTTTTAGATCTCTTTCGATCTTCAAGAGGTTAGTCTTGAACAGGTAGTATCAACTGATATGCTCCTTCAATTGAGCTGGGTAGTTGATCGGTGTATAGCCGAAACTGAGAAGGCTGCCTTGGCTGGATCGTCAACAGCTGGCTGAATATCTTGACACTGTGAATTGTTCTTCTCAGTTGAACTTTTGAAGTTTTTATCAGATGCTGAACTTGAGCTAATTAGGAGAGAGAAAGAAAAGCTCTTGCTTGAATATTTCAAGAATGTATATGTGAAAGTTGTGAAGGCGAAGGATTTAAAACTTTGATTCACTCGTCTTTTATAGAGGAGTGATTTTATGACCGTTGAGTTCCATTGATCGGTGGCTCTGTTAGCTCATTAATAGAAAATGGTCTTTATTGGTCGCTGGAGCTTTTGGTTGAAGTAGCCGTTACTTTGCCAATCGATCTTCATTGGATATTTAATTCCAGGATCTTCGTTGAAGCATTTATTCCAAGATTCGCCGGTTTGAGCAATAACTCTAGGGTTCTCTGGCTTCAGTTTTAAGTTCCAGTTAGCAGTACTGAACTTGTCTGTTCAGTTCGGTCATTACTCCAGTTGGTAGTTTCGAGCTTGTCAGCTCAGTTTGGCCGTTACTCCAGTTGGCAGTTCTGAGCTTGTCAGCTCAGTTTGGCCGTTACTCCAGTTGGCAGTTCTGAGCTTGTTAGCTCACTTTGGCCATTGCTCCAGTTGGCAGTTTTGAGCTTGTTTCTCTAGTTCGACTCAAGTTCTTGGCTAGCTTGTCAGCTTGACTAATTTCTTTTGAGCTTTCCTATCAGCTTGACTAATCACAAGCTGACTAACTTCAGTTCTGGCCTCTAGCTGATTTTTCTTGTTAATTTCAGTTTGGCCATCAGTTCGATACTTCCAGTCTTCAGTCTAAGCTGATCTTTTATCAGTTCCTTCAGTCTTAGTTGACTCTTTTCTCCCTCAGCTCATCTGACTTAGTTGTCAGTTTGTTTCGACTGATTCAACTTTTTGACTCTTCAGTTGAGTTGACTTCTGACTGGATGACGTATCCTTCAGCTTGCAGACCATACTCTTGATTGGTTGACTTTGACTTTACTTGAGTTCCTTTTTGATGCTCTGGATCAATCAGCTTAGATCTACAACTTGAATTTTAGTCAATTTTTCATAAATAATTTTGACATCTCATCAAAACCTAATCTAGAGGTTCCTTGATAGTTTTTTTTAACAATTTTCCCCTTTTTGATGATGTCAAAACCTTGTCGATGATGATGGAAAAATTGTAAATGTACGTTTGATATACGTACTGTAGTTTTCTTAGGCAGATTCTTGAAAATTCATGATATTCATCTAAGTATCAAAGCATTCAAGGTATGCATGAAATTCAAGTTTTAGAGCATTTAGACTTCAAGTTTCAGAGCATTCTTTCATTTTCGGCATGCTTTTATTCAAGTATCAGAGCATTCAAACTTGGCATGCTTTCATTCAAGTATTAGAGCATCATTCAAAGTTCAAGTATCAAAGCATTATAAACACAATCAAGACTTGATTTGAGACATGTTATTTGAAGAATTGTGAAAAATTGCAGTATGTATTATATATTTACTTAAAGCATATTATCCAAGCTTTCAATTTGTAAGAGCAGTTAAAACTACTGTTTTACTCCCTGAAATTGCTCCTAGTTTACTCCCTGAAACTGCTCCTTTTCTTTCTGCTCAATTCTCCTCTTTCTTGGGCACCTTGTGTTCTCCATGCTTCCCCCTCATGATTAATTTTTCTTTGAATTTGATCCCAAAGAGTTAAGCATCCATCATCATACTGTCCATCTTCCTCCTTTTTGGCATCATCCAAAAGCTGGGGTGGATCGCATGATGGTATTGACAAATTTGGCATGAAGGTAAAGGCAGTTGCCAAATTGTCATAATGGAGGGAGAGAACTAAAGGAATTGGCATGGGCGAGGAGAGCCATGCATAGGCGTCTTCAGTTGTTATGAACTGACCTTGATCAGAGGTGAGAGAGACTTCGTGCTCTCTGAAGTTTATGGAGGCCAAGTTTGTAAAGATCTCATCAGTTGAAGCGATGGGTAGATCTTCAAGAAATGGTATGCTTGAGGAGTTATCCGGTTCGTTGTCGGGGAGAGGAGCATCTGCTGGTATATGGAGTTAGATTCACTTGATCATCGAATCTATGATCTCTGAAAGTGTTGGTGGCGAGGAGAGTGGATGATTCATCCAGTTTCTACTCCAATGTCCTTCGTTAATCCAGAAGATGGATCCACGGGTGTGGATGAGGTGGAACATTATTATCTCATCTAGTTGGAATCGCCATATATGGTACTGGAGGTACCGTCTGAGTTGCTCGAATAGAGAGGGGTCGTTGCCCAAAATGAGACCGAAACAGCTGCTAAGCTGATGGTCTAAAACTTCTTTAAACTCAACCTCAATGGAGTCGCGATGGACTACGGCTAGAGGTTGGGAGCTGGCTGATATTGTAGGCTAATCACTCAGCCTTGAGAGAGATTCACTTTCAATTAGCAGCTGTCGTTCTTCAGAGGAGCTGACGGGTGCTTCCAAAGGTGCCTTTCCACGATCTGAGTTGGAAGGTCCTTGTTGACGTGATCTCTTTGGGAGCTGATGGCAGTAGATAGTAGGAAGCATGTCCCTTCATTTGATCGGTTCGCCATTTGGAATGATCTCATAAAACTGGCTTTGAATGATGTGGCTTATGCGACTCATAAACCCAATTTTTCTCAAAACGAGCCAGTGGAGGGATCATATTCCGCTCGCTCTATATTTGCTCACAGTTGAGCAAGAATAAACGAGGCCCAGTCGGCTTTACAACCAAAATATAGAGCGGCCGTGAGATGTGCTTTGAGCTCGGAGAACTGGACCGTCTCAAAGTTACCATGTAAGATATGACTGGTAATGTCCAAGAGTTGGATGATCTCGCTGGGCATGCTCTCCTTTAGCCTGTGGGAACAGTCATGATGGTGCACGTGAGGATGCTTCCAAATACCCCACAGTGTGTATTTGCACGGCAGTGGCAGGGCCATGACATCTGGGCCGTCGCCTGGAAGGTGAAGGGTAGACATCATCGTCTCTTTTGTCACTGTGATCGCTTTGCTCTGGACGGTAGAGTTGATGTTGTCGCCGGAGATGGTTGCATTGTAGTAGAACTCCGCAACATGGGAAGGTAAATTCTTGAGTGGCATGATTGTCAAAAATGGCAACAGGCCAGTTACCTCCAATGGCCTATAAATTCTTTGAAAGATGTCTGAGCCGAGACGTGCGTTAAGATACTCTAGACTTAGAGTCTTATCTTTCTTTAGCTTCTTAATAAGCAGATTGGTATCTACCATCTGAAATGAAGGCTTCATTTCTGCAAAAATATGGTGTTGTTAGATATGCAAGTGTGAAGAGAGAGTTTGCAAGTAATCAAAGCAAGGAGGAGATTGAGTTCGCAGATAATTAGAGTCTCCATCTCCTTGCATAAATATATTCATTATAGCATGCATTTGATCGAGGACACTTGAGTGTTTCTCTTAGCTGATCAGATGTCCGATTTGATAGATGAATAGCTGAATTAATGATACATATATCCCAGCCGTTAGATCATGTGGTAACGTTATGATCTTGTGGCTGAGAAGAAGCAGTTTTGAAAATGGGGTAGTTGCCATAGATAGCAAAATATTTTCTGCAGATCTTGCTATTTATATCGTATTTGAAAGTTATATTTTGCTTTTCATTTTTGAAAAGTTGATTTAATAGCAAAGTAGAGATATTAATGGCAACTTGTGAGATAGAGCCCTATTTTCAAATTGTAGCCATTGGATATAATATAAGAAATTTCATAATCACAACGGTAACAATTTAATTATAATAAGTTAAAAAAACTTATCCGGATTCAGTTGGGATACAGTCCAACTAAATGACTGCTCAGTGGTTGGATGATCAGTTGAGTCTCAGTTCTCAGTTCTCGCTGAAAAGCTGGCTGAAGCTGAAGCTGTAACTGAACTGAGTTGATCAGTTGACGTGATCAGGTGCTTGGCTTTCAGTAGACAGTTTCCGCTTCTTGAAGGGCCTATCTGGACTAGTTGCACTGCTTCTTTTGGAGGTAGTTTTGTTCCTTAGCAGTTAAGGCCTTGCTGTCAACCTGGCTTGGTGAAGGTGAAGTTGGATGACAACTGACGAGTTTTTCATCCTTTAACTAAGGGATTGTGAAGTTCCCTTTGGCGATGATCGAAACTGTTCATTTTTCATAGGCAATTGCATGCCTTTTGATCTAGATGTGAGCAGTGGAGTGACATAGCTCTTGGATAGGAGGTTTGGTGATGTGGCAGTGTCTTCATCATCACTATCGCTCTCGTCATCACGCCTTGGATTCTTCTGGGTAGCCACAGCTTCAGTTTGTGATAGATGTGGTTCTATCCTTTCGGTGGCAGTTGGAGTTTGTCGTGATGGCTCAGTTGACTGAGTTGATAGATTATCAAAGTTCAATTTTCGACAAAGCGAGCCAGTTTGGCAGTTGACTGATTGACCTGCAATCCTAACTGCTTGAGGCATGATGTTGGTCTTGAATTCTGCTAATAAGGCGGTGGCTGGAATCTTGTTGACAAGCCGGTGATTCATGATGTGCTGGACTTGCACAATGGTTGGAGGAAATGGATTTAATGATCCTATCCATTTAATGCTCCATGTTTCTTCACGTTACCAGTAGCTCATGCCATGAAAGGCAGTTAGCAAGAAGTGAGACTGGATAGACATAGAATGTCTCCAGTTATACCAGTAGAAATACCGGTGGAGTTGTTTGAACAGCTCTTGGTCACGTTGTGCAACAAAAGCAAAGTGAGTGAGAAGGAGATTGGTCACTTCCTTTTATGCACCTTTGACTGCATATTCACTACTATAGAAAGTGTAAATATTTTCTTTAGTCAGCTGGAGATGAGGGCAATTTCTTCTGAAGTAGTCCACTCCATAGTTTGGATGAGGGATTCCAATGAATGGAATGAGCTCATCTGGATCAGAGCAAACCTGGAAATCAACTGGTGATCCGTTCTTTGATTTTGGAGAATGAACGGCATTGGCAGTTGAGTTGCTCGAAGAGTGGTTGCTTGTCTTGGCTTTGGCTTTTCTCTTTTTCCTTAGTGACTGAAGATGGGCAGTTCCTTTCTTGGGAATCCAGTCAGAGATAAGAACTAGTAGTGTTTCATCACTTGGAAGTTTCAGCAGGTGTTCAAGCATTTTACTCATTCTTAGAACAAGTCCTACCTTGGACTCAAATTTGCCAGATTTCTTTGAGTTAGAGGCCTTAATGACTTGATGCTTGAGTTGTTGAAAGATAAATTCTGCCCAGTTTGTTTGTCGCCCTTCAGCAAGGTGAATCATAACCTTGTATCTCTCTTGGGTGAGTTGACTCAGGCTTCCAATGGCCCTGAATAACATTTTATTCGTTATGTCAAGTAGAACACCATACTCAAGCTTCAGATTAGTTTTAGCTGTTGTAAAACTGAATTGCTTGTTACAGGTGGAGGTTTTCCATTCTCTTCAGTATGATTATGCATATTCTTGTAGATCTTGAACAGATGAACCTTTCTGTGGGAGTTGGAATACTTCTGCAATTGTTCTTTCAGTGATGTGAAGTGGTCGTCCTTGAATCACTGATGACACTGTCTTTCCATCTGCAAATAATTTTGCTTGAAGCAAAAATTCACTCACCAAATTTTGTCTAAAGAACTTTGGTGGTGTTTCCAGGTAGTAAAGAACTTCTTTCTTGTGAAGATTTGACAGAAGAAGTGGGTTGTTTGATTCATCTAGAATCAATTGGAATTTCTTCCTATCAAGGAATTTGTCTCTCATAAATTGCTCTTTGAAGGAATTTGAAGATCTCGATAATTTGGCCATCTTTGGGGTTGGCTGAGATTTTGGAAAGTTTCAAGATTTTTGAGAGAGAGAGAATTTTGATATTGTATGAGGAGGTATTTTGAGAGACTTGAAAGAGGAGGCTTTTATGAGTGTTTACACAGGCTTATAGATCTGATGGTTGGAATGGTACTAGCCCCTGGCCGCTTTTGGTCATTGGCATTTAATGACTTTAATATGTGTCATTATCTTGCAATGGTTAAAATTTTCAAAATAAATGTGAAGCTCGACATTTATTTGAAAAAATAGATAATCTTTTTATATATATATAATTACAAACTGATTAACAAGAAGTAAGCTTAGGGCTTTCTAATCAGTCTTAACTTGATCAGCCACTTAGTTCTTCTTGTGATCAGTCTTCCTCCTTTTGGCAAGCGGTTCGGTGATGTCATCTCCTTTATCCTCTTCACTGCTTGATGACTCAGTTTCAGCTAACTTGAGTCTTGGATAAGTTTGCAACTATTTGATCTGCTCAGTGTGCAGTTTAACCTGTTGTTGCAAGGTGTTAATCAGTTCTTCATAATAAGGAGGGCGCTGGACTATATAACTGCTTGGTTGAGCATCGAACTGAATTGCTCTTGAGTTAGCTTTCTCCCCTTCTTCAATTCCAATTAGTTCCTTGCAAGGAACTGTGTGGGATATGTCGTCCGCTTCCATACTGATTTGGTGGGCAAGTTGATCATCTCTTTGACCTGACTGATCAGCTCACTTGTCAGTATGAGCTTGCTCTGGATCAGCTGGATGAATAGATGAGATGGCTCCTTACTCAGCAGTTGGTTCTTGTAAAGGAGTTGTTTGGGACTCAGCTGCCTCATTAAACTGATGAGCCTTATCAACTGATTCTTCTAATTCTTCGGGAATGATATTGATTTCAACTTCAGCTTCGTAAGGAGATCTATTAGAGTGAAGTTCTCTTGCTACTTCATCAATGAGATCATCCACTGGGATGGAGACTTGATTTCCTTTTGCAGGAGATTCGGATGGTTGTCCAGACTGATGGCTTTGTGATTTCTTCAATAACCCATTGAATAGCCATTTGTGTTGAACATGAGTGTGTGTCCATCTTTCTCGTTCCCTTTCTGTAGTGATGATTGGCAGTTTTAAGCCTTGAAGCTTGCACAGTTCATCAAACACATCTTTCATTGAACCTTTATCTGAGCATTCTTTCCTCAGTTGTAGCTACCTCATGAGATGTTTGCCCTTAGTGATACTGGCATTCTCATTGTCCGTCCACCATAAGCTCCATTCTTCTTCTCGCCTCCAGAAGCTCATTCCATGAAATGCGAGTAATGAGAGGAAGGGCTCTGACAGGTATACATGTCTCCATAAAAACCAGTAGATGTACCTGGTCAAGGTATGGAAGAACTCCTCATAGCCAGTTAATTCCTACACATAGTGTTGAGCCATATATTTTTGTGTGGTTTCATCAGCCCATTTCTTCACGGACTCTCCTTGTGAGTAGGCTCTTATATTTCCTTCAATTTGAGCCATTGGTGGACACGTCATGTGGAAGTAATCTGCTCCAGCTCCATTATGAGGAATCCCTCTTGCAGGGATGATGTCTTCTGGATTTTCACACGGAGCTATATCCTCAACAGTTAGATTTGGTGGAATTGTTGAATCTGGTATAGGACTTGATTCCTTTCTCTTCTTGGATTGAGGAAGTAAGATCCTTCTTCTTTGTGTTTGACCAGTTTGTCTCTGCTTTGGAGCTGATCTAACTGCTCTTCTGGCTGATTGTCCAATGACGTCAGCTTTGATGGCAACTGAGCTTTGTTTCCTGAATCTCTAGGCTATAGGGATGTCATCATCAGAGTCTTCGGTAACTTGCTTCTTTCCCTTGCCTTCAGCTGCAGGCTTCTTTCTTTTTGGCTGGTCATTTTGGTCAAGATCTATGTCTACAATCTTGAGTGGTTTAGAGATAAAGTCATTGCTGACTATAGTCTTGAACTCTGTTTCCTCAGCTATCCAAGAAAAATGTTTCTCCAGAATAATGCTCACTCGACTGATGTATCCAATTCTCTGGGGGAATTTCTTATTATCCCAGCCCTTTTCAATGATGTCAACATATGTTTTCAACTGATCAAAGAAATATTGTGCCCAGTTGATCTCCATTCGGTTGTAGATGGCGGCGCAAATCTTGTGTTTTGTTTCTGACATTTCAGATTGACTGCCAGTTGTCCCAACCATAATCTTTGAAGCGATGGCAGCAAGCACCTGATATTCATCTTGAAATGTTGATATGAGGTGATTGCTTTTATAAGGTTGAGCTTCTCTTTCCTTTTTCCAGAAATCATATGTTTCCTGGAAATTGATTTGAACTTCTTCCAGCTTGAGTCCAGTGCTGGGTAGATTAAACATGTTACTTAGTGATTCAGCTGTCACGATGATCTCATGTCCTCTTACTTCAGATTTGATCTCTTTGGGATTTGAAGAACCATCAGAATTTAAGAAAAATTCAGCAACCGGTTCTGGGTAAATGCGTTCTGGAAATACCTCCAGGAATGTCTTCAGCTTGGCCTGAGAAAGCTTTTCTATGATCATTCCACTTAAAGGAGAAGCTTTGCAAGCTTGAAGGATACCAGCGGGGTTGAAAAACTTGTCTCTGTCGAGCTTTTCACAAAAAACTTTAGAGTCTTCTCTAGACTGTCGGAAATTGAATCTTCTGCGAGTTGGGTTTTGAGCCATAATATTTTGATGAGAGATCAATTTTTGAGGCTGACGAATTAATTTTTGAAGGCTGAAGAATTTTGCTTTTGCTCAGAGACGAGAGGTAGATAGGAAGGGATAAGTCGGAAAAAGAAATAAGAAAATTATCTCGAGCATTCAGCCGCCTTATTTATAGAAGATGATGGGGTTCATCCAACGGTTGTGTCGCTTCATATGCCCAAGTTCAACGGTCAGATTCATTCATTCGACCCGTCGATTGGCCTTTCATTTCTATCCGTTGGGGATAAATGAGGAGAGAGAAAGAGAAAGTTCAACGGTAACATTTGAGCGACACGTGTTTTTACCGTTTCCACTATTGAAATTTTTGAGCTTATCTTTTTCTCTCTAGTAGTCTCTCCTTGGCTTGAAACTGATTACGTCATCAGTTGGCTTCCACTGTAACTGATGATCTTTCTATTGATTAGTTCCAACCAAGATATTTGCACATCAGTTCTTCACTTCCTCAACATTCTTGGACTTTCATTCAGCTGTTTCTCAGTTCAGCTGTTTTCCTTCAGCTGGTTCCTGAACTGATATCTCATTTTGATTTTATTTCAGTTCTTATGATTTCTTCATCAGTTTGATCAATTTGCAGCTGGTATGTTCTGCATAACTGACTGAATCATCAGTTTCAGCAAATGAACTTATGATTTAGTTGAGCTGATGGGGTAAACTGATCAACTCCAGTTTACTTTCTCTCCATAGCTCCCTGCTTTATTTCAAACTGATGGCTTATGGGTCCAACTGATCAGTTCAACAACCTTTTTAGTTATGAACTGCTTGTTCTGATGAGTTGAAGCTTTTCAGTTCAATTTCTCTCTTCAGTTGAAGTGATTCCTTGGCCCTTTACTTCCAGTTGGTCATCTTCATCTTTTGATGTTAGTTCAAGTAATCCCAGTTGTATGTATAGCTCCATAAACCTTGCTTCAGGCAATGGTTTGGTGAAGATGTCAACTATCTGCTTCTCAGTGTTGACATATTTGATGCATATGTCTTTCTTCTCGATGTGATCTCTGAGGAAGTGATGTCTTATGTCAATGTGCTTGGTTCTTGAATGTAGGACTGGATTTTGAGATATTGCAATTGCACTATTGTTGTCATAGTAAATATGTACTTCTTTAGTTTCGACTTTGTAGTCCTTCAACTGTTGCTTCATCCAGAGTATCTGAGCACGGCAGCTTCCAGCAGCTATATATTCTGATTCAGTTGTTGACATGGCAACTGAGTGCTACTTCTTGCTAAATCGGGATATCAGCTTGCTTCCCAGAAACTGACATATTCTACTAGTGCTCTTTCTGTCGATCTTGCATCCACCAAAGTCTGAATCTGAATACCCAATTAGACTCAAACTGTCATCTCTGGGATACCATAACCCAAGATTTATGGTTCCTTTGAGATATTTGATAATCTTCTTTGCTGCTTCAAGGTGGCTTTTCTTTGAGTTGGCTTGAAATCGTGCACATAGACCGACTGAATAAGAGAAGTCTGGCCGACTAGCTGTTAAGTAAAGTAGCGACCCAATGATTCCTCTATAATATGTTTGGCTAACTAATTCACCTTCTTCATCAATAGTCAGCTGAACTGATGTATTCATAGGAATCTTGAGAGTTTTTCCTTTACTAACGCCAAACTTCTTGACTAGCTCTTTAGTGTACTTGGCCTGGCTGATAAAGATTCCATCTTTCAGCTGCTTCACTTGGAGTCCTAGGAAGAATCTCATTTCTCCCATCATGCTCATCTCAAATTTGCTTTGCATCAGTTGAGCGAATAGAGTACATAGATCTTTGCTTTTTGATCCAAAAATTATGTCATCCACATAAATTTGAACCATTAAGATCTCAGTTGATCATTCTATTCGGAATAGATTTCGATCAATGACTCCCTTTTGAAACCCATTTTTCAGCAAAAATGTTGTGAGAGTTTCATACCACGCTCTAGGAGCTTGTTTGAGTCCGTAGAGGGCTTTCTTCAATTTGAAGACTTGATCACCAATTTCAAAGCCTGGCGGTTGCTCGACATACACATCCTCCTTGAGCATTCCTTGAAGAAAAACACTCTTGACATCCATTTGATAGACTGTGAAATTGAAGTGAGCTGCATAGGCTAGGAACAGTCTGATGGCTTCCAATCTTGCAACTGGTGTGAATGTCTCATCGAAGTCAATCCCTTCACTTTGTGAGTATCCTTTGGCTACCAGTCTAGCCTTGTTCCTTGTGATCACTCCTTGTTCATCTAGTTTGTTGCGAAAAACCCATTTTGTATCAATGACCTTCTGGGTTTTTGGTCTATCAACAAGAAACCATACGTCATTTCTTGTTAACTGATTCAGTTCTTCTTGCATGGCCATGATCTAGTCTGAATCTTCTAAGGCTTCTTTGATGTTAGCTGGTTCAGTTTGAGATATGAAGCATGTGAATAATGCATGCTCAGTTGAACTTCTGGTTTGGACTCGACTTCTTGGATCTCCAACTATCTTGTCAGTTGGGTGGCTTCATAGCCATTTAGGCAGGATAGCTTCAGCTGGGTCTTCTGTAGGGACGTCATTAGTCGCCCTTTCATCAGTTGGTTCGGCATTTTCATCAGTTCTTCCCCCTGTTTCAGTTGTGGGATTTATGGTCTCAACACAATTTATGTCTTCATTGACCAAGTTGTTCTCAACTGATTTGGTACCAGTTTCATTGCCTTCTTCTAGTGGAACTTCAAGCCGCTCTGGAACAATGTGATCCACATAGTCCTCCGAGTTCTTGGTTTCACTAGGTAGTACTTGAACTGATGTGTCTATTCTTTCTTTGTTTCTGTACTCATTAGCAAATTCATCAAATACCACATGCCATGTTATTTCCACAACAAGAGTTTGTTTATTGAACACTCTGTAAGCTTGTGCATGAGGAGAGTTATACCCAAGAAATATTCCCTCATCAGCTTTGGCACTAAAGGCTTTCAATTGAGTCTTGCCATTGTTGTGAGATAGAAGGCTTACGACCCTTATACAGTTCATAAGGTGTTTTGTCATGTGCAGCTACAATGGCACTTCTATTTTGAGTATGGCAAACTGTGTTGACTGCTTCAGCCCAGTAACCTTCAGCTATGTTGGCATCAGCTATCATTGCTCGAGCTGCTTCTTTGAGTGTCCGGTTACGCCGTTCGGCTACACCGTTTTGTTGTGGAGTTCTTGCAGCTAAGTGTTCATGTGTGATTCCAAGCTGGTTGAGAAAGCTGATCATTTGTTGATTCACAAATTTAGTTCCATTGTCAGAGCGAATTCTTTGAACTGATCTTTCTTTTTCAGTTTGTAGCCTTCTGATCAACGCTGTTAGCTTGTCGTAAGTTTCATCTTTTCTCCTCAAGAATTCTACCCATGTATATCTTGAGAAATCATCAACTACTACTAGAGTGAATCTTTTGCCTTTTGGGATTTGTGGTCTAAGTGGACCAAACAAATCCATATGTAGCAGTTGGAGGCAATCAGTTGTTCCTGGTGGATGACTCCTATTCTTGAAGGATGACCTCACTTTCTTCCCTTTTTGACATGGCCCACATATGCCTGTTTTCTTGTATATTTCCTTGGGAAGCCCCTCAACTAGATCTTTCTTGACTAGGTAGTTGATTGTTTTGATGTTGAGGTGATTCAGTCATCAATGCCATAGCCAGCTTGCTTCAGTTGATCCTTTTGAAAGAAAGCAAGCTTCTGAGTAGCCGGTTAACCAGTCAACAATGTACATGTTGCCTCTTCTTATGCTAGTGAGAAGAATTACTCCAGTTGACTTATCTCTTATGCTGCAGGAGTCTTTAGTGAAGTCAACTGAGTAGCCATTGTCGCACAGTTGACTGATGCTGAGTAGTTTGTGTTTTAGTCCATCCACGTGGGAGACTCCATTTACTACAACTTTTACCTTGCCCATGAACCCTTCTCCAATGGTTCGACTTTTGGAGTTGTCTCCAAATGTGACAAGTGGACCTTTGACTTTTTCATAACCATCGAGATCTTCTCTGTCTCTGGTCATGTGTTTGGAGCACCCGCTATCTAGATACCAAATATCTTTGGCTTTCTTCATAGATAGGATGCTCTTGTCCTGCAAAAATGAGGATTAGCATTTAGGGACCCATTTCATACCGGGTCCTTGTTGATACATCAAGTTCTTTGGAATCCAAACTTGCCAAACTTTTGGCTTCTTATCATTCAGAGATCCAACTAACTTGGATCGCCCGATCAGTTTAGATTTTCTCTCAACTCTTCTATTCTGATTTGAATCAGTTGAGTGATACCTGTGTTGAAAGTTAGTTGGATAAAATAATTCAACTAAAATGCTTTGGTCTTGAGACCTTTGAGTTCTATGATCAGACTAGTACTTTGTATGTTTCCAGTTTATTTAAATGTACCTTTTTGGCTCATTTCTGGAATCCAGGTACTCATTATAATGATGGTAGGGTTCAAATGAGTTTATTTGATCTCTCCTATAGGTGTTTTGATTGAACTTCTTGGTAGGGTAGGCTTGAGATCCAAACTGATTTTTCTTTCTAAAGAGGGTTGATCTATCAGTTTTTGGGGGATTCTTTGTTGAGATGGTGGTCTTTGTTGAACTGGAGGCTTTGAACGAGTGAATTGATTTGATTGAGCTGATGGTCTTTGCTGGAAGTTGGGCTTCAGTTGGCCTGGTGTTTTTGTTTGGTAGAACTGACCAAATTGTCTAGGCTGAGTTTGAGGATTTTTCATTGTTCCTTTTCCTTTGGTTGACTCAGCTAGCTGATCATGAGATCTAGTGAACCCTTTTAGGATTCCCTTATCACTGAGTTGGGCAACTGCTTTTCCTTTCTCTAGGGCAGTGAACTTGCTATATCCTAGCCCTGAACTGCTAGTTCTAGTTCTTTGATGATTTAATATCTCATCTAAAGTTTGAGATCCCTTTTTGAACTTCAGAGTTACTTTTTCTCTTTCATGGATCTCTTGCTTGAGTTTTTTATTTTCAGCCTTTAGATCAGGAGTTCTCAATTTCAATTTCTTAAATTCTATAAACTGAGACTCAAGATAATTCAACCTTTCATGATTAATGCTCAGTTTTCTAACTTTATTTCTCAGTTCATCATTTTCATCTTTCAGTTCAACATGCAAGCAAGATATTGAAGCTAATTGATATTCTAGCATCATAAGTTTCATGTCAAGTTCATTGCTAGAAACAGTTGCTTCATTGATATGATAGAAGGAGGTTTGAGAATCAGCTGTACTAACCTCTTCATCATTGTCAGCCATAAGGCAAAATAGCGCTTCATCATCTGAGCTGTAGCCGTCAGAATCAATTCCAGATGGATAGTCTGAATCGTTTAGCACAGCATTCTCTTAATTTGCAACCATTGCTTTCCTTTTGAAGAAGCTTCTCCTCACTTTGGCCTTTTTGTCTTCAGGGAGTTCTGGACATTCATATATGTAATGTCCTTGTTTGTGGCAGTGAAAACACTCTCCTTGATTTCGGTTGCCACCCCTGAATGGTTCAGCTGATCGTTCAGCTGGTTGATGAGTTCTCTCATCTTTTGGGATTTCATCAGTTTGAGGTGGAACTGATTGTTTATCCCGAACTCTCTTCAACTTCTCTAACAACCTGGTAACTAATTGGATTTGATCGTCTATGTCTTTAGTTAGATTCTCCTTCTTTTCAGTTGTTTCTCTTTTTCATTCGGTTGAAGAGCCGTCTTGATTTTCTCTGGCTGGTGAGCTTCTAGGTCGGAAGTTGTTCCTTCCTTGAGTGTCTCTAAACCTGTTCCTTTCGCCATAGAAAGTTGCATCTTGAGTTGACGATGTAGATGCCTCCTTCTTTCAGTTTAGACTGTACTCATGAGCTTTGAGAGAACCAAACAGTTCTCTTGGAGTGATGCTGTTCAGATTTCTTGATTCTTTTGTAGTTATCACTTTCATGTCCCATTCTTCAGTGAGATTATCCAATATTTTGGAGTTCATCTCAGAATTGGGATAACTTCTCCCAAGGTTGGTCATCTCACTGATGATGCCTTGAAATCTGGTTTCAAGGCTTGAGATGGATTCTTCTGGCTGCATTTTGAAGGACTCGTATCTGTCTACTGCCAGCTGGAGCTTGTTTCCTTTGATGGCTTCAGACTCTTGGCATAGATCTGCTAGTAAGTCCCATATCTCCTTGGTAGTTGTACAATTCTTTGTGTCCTTCATTCTGTCTTCATCTAGAGTTTGAAATAGTGCAGCTTGAGCTACAAACTCTAGATTCTTCAACTTCTTTTCTTCACTGGTGAGAAGATTAGTTGGCTTTGGGATCCTTGCTGGTTGATTGATATCAACTATGTGAGCATCATTGTCCATCATGATGATGATTGGACCATCTTCAATGACTTCCCACATATTCTCATGAATTGAGCAGAGATGCGCCTTCATTCTCCTGCTCCAGTTATCATAATTCTCAACTGAAAACAAAGGTAGCTTATGGTTTCCCATAGCTGGAATGTTAGCACAAATAAGTAGATCTGATTCAGTTGATATGCAGAAACGGCTGATCCTTAGAATCAACCGCTCTGATACCACTTGTTGGTCCCGGTCGAGTCGATATCAGTTTAGAGGGGGGGTGATTAAACTGATTGAAAACTTTTTACTTTAATTGCGGAATAATAGGGCCCTTTGACTCGCTAGAGAAACTTATCTATGCACAAACTTATTGATCAGTTAAGGCAGTTTGGGTGCAGCTTGTGTATAGTTTAAAGATATGCAATAGTCAAAACAATACAACACACAAGAGATTTATAGAGGTTCGAAGTCTCAAACTTCTACGTCCTCTCTTCCCTCCGCAGAAGGGAAACTTCACTATATAACTTGAGTTTCTTTACAAATTACACAATGAAGGACAGTTGGCTGAATCTGGTAACTGCTCGCTACCTCAGCGGGTCGACGGTTCACACTTGAAGTCCCTAACTGCTCGCTAGGAAGGTAGTTGCTATTGTCGTCTTTACAAGGTTTTAGATCTCTTTCGATCTTCAAGAGGTTAGTCTTGAACATGTAGTATCAACTGATATGCTCCTTCAATTGAGCTGGGTAGTTGATCGTTGTATAGCCGAAACTGAGAAGGCTGCCCTGGCTGGATTATCAACAGCTGGCTGAATATCTTGACACTGTGAATTCTTCTTTTCAGTTGAACTTTCGCAGTTTTTATCAGATGCTGAACTTGAGCTAATTGAGAGAGAAAGAAAAGCTCTTGTTTGAATATTTCAAGAATGTATATGCGAAAGTTGTGACGATGAAGGATTTAAAACTTTAATTCACTCGTCTTTTATAGAGGAGTGATTTTATGACCATTGAGTTCCATTGATCGGTGGCTCTGTTGGCTCATTAATAGCAAATGGTCTTTATTGGTCACTGGAGCTTTTGGTTGAAGTAGCCGTTACTTTGCCAATCGATCTTCATTGGATATTTAATTCCAGGATCTTCGTTGAAGCATTTATTCCAAGATTCGCTGGTTTGAGCAATAACTCTAGGGTTCTCTGGCTTCAGTTTTGAGTTCCAGTTAGTAGTACTGAACTTGTCTGTTCAGTTCAGTCATTGTTCCAGTTGGTAGTTTCGAGCTTGTCAGCTCAGTTTGGCCGTTACTCCAGTTGGCAGTTCTGAGCTTGTCAGCTCAGTTTGGCCGTTACTCCAGTTGGCAGTTCTGAGCTTGTCAGCTCACTTTGGCCATTGCTCCAGTTGGCAGTTTTGAGCTTGTTTCTCTAGTTCGACTCAAGCTCTTGGCTAGCTTGTCAGCTTGACTGATTTCTTTTGAGCTTTCCTGTCAGCTTGACTAATCACAAGCTGACTAACTTCAGTTCTGGCCTCTAGCTGATTTGTCTTGTTTACTTCAATTTGGCCATCAGTTGGATACTTCCAGTGTTCAGTCTAAGCTGATCTTTTATCAGTTCCTTCAGTCTTAGTTGACTCTTTTCTCCCTCAGCTCAGCTGACTTAGTTGTCAGTTTGTTTCGACTGATTCGACTTTTTGACTCTTTAGTTGAGTTGACTTCTGACTGGATGCCGTATCCTTCAGCTTGCAGACCATACTCTTGATTGGTTGACTTTGACTTTACTTGAGTTCCTTTTTTATGCTCTGGATCAATCAGCTCAGATCTACAACTTGAATTTTAGTCAGTTTTTCATAAATAATTTTGACATCTTATCAAAACCTAATCTAGAGGTTCCTTGATAGTTTTTCCTAACAAAGTTGTTATCTCCATGGCCTTTTAATAATCTGATATGGAGTGAACTTGGAACAGAGAATTTCTAACCCTCTAGTAAGGTAGTGATTCAATATTGCATAAGCTTTTGGTTTACGAAGCACATACAGAAGAATAACTATGGCCTCTAGCCACTATGCATGAGAATAATAATTATATATTAACAATTTAGGGCTTCCAGGGGGATGGGGTTCTTTGGTTTGATTAGACAGAGATCTGGTGGAACTGTAATTATGTAGTTTTGTATAGTTGTTAGCTCAGGGCTGGAGGCCTTAATAGAATTCCTAGTAATAATAAATATATGTTCTTTTTTCCTATATGACACAATCTTTGTGCCATGCTTGTTGAATATTTTGTCCTTTATATGGTTTTAATTCATTCCAAGCCATAATATTTTGCTGGCAAACACTTTTGATGTTGGGAGTTCTTTCACTTAAGAAATCTATGGCTTGAACTTTGGAAAATAAGAGTGAGACATTGACTAATCAAGTGGCTATTGTTACTCTCAAGGTATCCGAAATAAACTAATTTTACCAATTAATCTCCAACCAACCAACCATAGAGATGAAAATTAAAAAAATGTCTAGAATCATATCTCATTTTATCACTAGAATGAATAAATAACTGATATGGAAATGTGTGAAATCTTATCTCAATCTTATTTCAGTAGCTCAGATAGACTTTCTCATTTTTACTTTTCTTAGTTGTTGATAGTTGCAAGATTACACCGAGGCTTCATTGAACGAGAAGGAAGTAAAGTTTCAGCTTTTCAGAGAGTCACTTGAGGTGGTTTTAATGGAATTCATGGTCATATTCTTGTCTAGTGGATTGTTATTCATGGAGTGATGGAGTTCTTTGTTAAGATTCAGGTGTTACCAATTCAGGTAGTAACAAGTATTAACTTTATGATTGCAGTATTATCTCTAGGAAGATTAATTTTTGAGGTGCATGAGCTTGTTTTTACATAGTTTTTTGCTGATGCTGAGTGGTAATGCCTTACTTCTTGTCAGGTATGTGATAGAGGTAAGAGGAATGAAAGTACTTTAAAAGAGAAATAGGGCAATAACCGATTGTTTATTTCACAAGTGAATAATGTTCCTCAAGAATAATCCTGCCCAAGTGACAACGCCGAGTTCCCAACAAAACCCTCGATAAAGACTAAATAACAAAAGAGACTATTTATTTGAGAAGTCCATAGAAGCCCTCACCTTAAAGACATAATTAAATAATAAAGTAACGGTAATGTAACTGAAACAACTTCAGCCTTCTCAGCTAATGCCAAACTTCTCATCTTCTCATGAAACTACTCATGTGACTTCTGCCTTCCTCAGCGTGAATAAATGAGATCCGTAACAATTTCTCACTCCTTCCAAATAGCCTTGTCCTCAAGGCTAAAATCCGAAAACTGATCACATAGCTCTAACTCATCTATCCAAACAGCTTTATCGAAACTTAACCCATGCCACTGCAAAAGGAATTGATGCACATGATCATCCCCTTACCACACTTCACGATCATGCAAAATCCATTCAGGCCTAAACCGACCAGAATCATCCCAACTCAATTCCAAAGGCAACTCAGAAACCACATCATGCAAGCCTAAAACAGCCTTAAGCTAAGAAACATGAAACACAGGGTGAAGACGGGCTGTGGAAGGTAACTGGAGGTGATAGGCCACAGGCACTAAATGTTGTAACACAGTAAAGGGCCCAAAAAACTTCGGGGCTAATTTAACATTGGTGTGAACAAACAAAGTTGCATGTCGATAAGGACGAAGCTTAAGAAATACCTTGTCCCCGACATCAAACTGTACATCACGTTGATGTTTGTTGGCAGCGTGAAGCATGTGCTATTGTACTTATTCGAGATGCATCTGCAAATGTGCTATAGCTTTATCTTGAGCCACCAATTCATCTGCTACTGTCTTAACTCGAATCTTCCCTGGAAGAAAACTTCCTAAGGCTGGAGGAAAATGTCCGTACATAGCTTCAAAAGGTATCTACCCCGCGGCCGAATGAAAGCTAGTATTATAACAGAAGTCAGCCCAAGACAGCCAGCTGGTCCATTGTCGTGGCTTTTCTGATGCAAAACACCGTAGATAAGTTTCAACACAACGATTCACCACCTCTGTTTGTCCATCCGTCTCCGGGTGGTAAGCAAAGCTTATCCTCAACTTATTACCCATTGTTTTGAACAATTCAGACCAAAAGGAACTAAGAAAAATAGTATTTCGATTAGAAATGATAGAGCTCGGAACGCCGTGCAAACAAACAATTTCCCGAGCAAAGATACTTACCGCTGAACGTGCAAAAAATGGATAACTAATAAAGTGGGCGTATTTAGACAACATGTCAACAACTACCGAGATGCATTCGATATTTCTAGATCGAGGTAACCCGATGATGAAGTCCATACTGATATCCTCCCAAATCCAAGAAGGTATGGGAAGAGGCTGCAATAACCCAGCAGGAGCTCTTGTCTCATACTTACTCTTTTGACAAATCAGGCATTCAGCTACAAACTTTGTGATTTGTTTTACCATGCTAGGCCAATATACATTCGCAGCTAGATGACGATATGTGCGAAATGTACCAGCATGACCCCCTTGTGGTGAAGCATGGAACTCAGCCATTGAATGAGAAATGAGAGTAGTGGTTGAAGGAAGTGCAATGCGCCATTTAAAGAATAACACACCATTGATGAGTGAATAAGGTCCAGAATTAGACGAACCTGACTCTAACCCCTGTATAATAGCACCCATCTTTTTATCCTATATGACCTCATTTTTCAGTTGCTCCAAACCTACCCAAACTGGTATAGAAACTGCCAATAATTCACTCTTCTCACAACAGCGAGATAGGGCATTAGCAGCTCGATTGGTAGCCCCCAGTTTGTATTTAATATCGAAATCATACCCTAATAACTTGGCTACCCAAAATTACTGCACCGGTGTAGCTACAGATTGATATAACAGGTGATGCAAACTCCGTTGATCAGTGCGCACCAGAAACTTACGACCCACCAAGTACGGCTGTCAATGTTGCATGGCCAATACCAGTTCCATAAGCTTTGTCTCATAAGCAGATTTTGAGAGACTACGTTTTGATAAACTCTTACTAAAATAGGTGATTGGATGCCCCGTCTGCATCAGTACAACCCCTAACTAATGAGATCGAGAAAAACACTGAGGCTTTGAATCCAGAGTTGCAGCTGAGAGGTTTAGTGATGAGATTAAGAGCCAAGAAGCTGCAAGGTTACTTCCAGTGCTATGTTGGAAAGAAGTTGGAAGATGATGGAACTGATTTCAAGCAGTCCAAGTTGGTGACTATTTTAAGCATCGAGGAGCTCGATTGAAGCCATGGTAAAGTTGTTCCTTACTGATTTAATTAGTTATTTTATTTTATTTCCAGTCTATTATTTCAGTTGTGGTTTTATTTATTTAGCAGGCCCAATTATCACAATCTGTTAAAGTAATATTGGACCCAGTAGTAGTTTTAATTAGCCCAGTTAGAATTCTAGGCCCAAGACACTTTAATTTTCGTTCCCTAGGTTAATTATTTAGGGGATTTTCGTTCTTGATGTTTCTCAGACTTGATTGAATGAAAAACAACGCTTTTACGCTATTCTCTTGTCTCACACAACATCGGTTATTCTGGTAGAGTTTGGTTCTGGCGATTCCAGACTTGAAATCATCCATCTCGTTCATGATATCTCATAGTATCTGGGTTATACAGCCATTGAAGATTTCTCCATAGGCGCGTTTCGGATTCTCACTGATCCGGGGTTCGTTTCGGGTAAGATTTGCTTCTATCTTTCGTTTCCATCGTTCCACTTCGTTCCAGCCACCATCATGCCTCCACACACCCTACAAATCATCCATAATCATCACCATACATGTTTCGTTAGCCACCAAGTCCAGATTCCGTCCCTACAAGCCCTAAGTCCAATTAAAGTCGAAAACAGTCTGAAATTTGACCACCAAGCCATCTCCCAATTTACTCGTGTGTTTCTTCTGAATTTTGGATATGTCGTTAAAGACTTATGATTGTACCTTGTGTTACAATTTAAGCTTAATCCAAGTTGTTTAGCATCAGTTTCTGTTCACGTCGTTCTTAGGGTTTTTAGGGCTTTAATTTGGGGTTTTGCTATTTAATTCTTGTTCGAATTTAATTGAGTGTTTAGGACAGTTTATTTATTCATATTTTAGTGTTATCATAGTAGATATCTTGGATTTAATCCTTCTATTAAGTTGACATTGTTTCGATCTTTGCTTCCGCCTTTTTATTGGTCGTATCATAAATTTTGGTATCAGAGCCACGTCGACTTCGGTTCATTGTGGTTCAATCCATATCCGTGTGTGACACAGTAGGGGCAAAAAGGATCGATCATTGTTAAAAAAAAATTTCGTACAAAAAAAATAGAAAATCGAAAAAAAAAAGAAAAAAAAAGAAGTTGATCGAGCCCTATTGTGTTCACCTTGTTTCTTCAGAGTTTTGAATTCATTCTTGAATATTCTGTTGATCATTGTGGGTTTTGGGTAGCTAGTAATTTTGTTGCTTCGTGTCGTGTCGCATTTTACCGTTCTTTGTCGTATAGCGATTGGGAACATCATCTTGCTTTGTTAGGTGTTCATATTTTCATCCATATTGTTTATTATATAGGGGGGAGTCATTTTTTTTGTGTCTTCTAGTTTGAATAGGGTTGGTTTTGTGTGTTTCCTAGTTGGTTTGGGTTTGTTTGGTAGTTTCCTAGTTTGTTTGGTTTTGTTTGGTAGTTTCCTAGTTGGATTTTTTGCTCTTGTTTTGGCACAATCTTTATCCAAAATTCATCCGCCTTCCATCCCAACATTCCAGCCACATTATCCACAACAAATGAATCCACCAAATACATGTCCTAGCCTTAAACCGATTCCACCTCCTATCTATCGTTTTCAGCCCAAAAATCGATTTTCTGCAGATTTTGCTCCTGAACTCCGATTTTCGGTCGTCTTTAGGGTGAAATCGCCTATTGAACATTTTTCGGTTTTGCCGTTTCTTCGAATTTTCCTACCTTTTCACCCTTACAGCCGACCTTTACCCTTTATAGCCTACTTCGTGGTGTTTTGTGTACCCCGTGGTACTTTGGGAGTCAAGTTCGAGCTCTTCACTAGAGCTGGAGGAGTCAGTAGCAATTCTCCTACTGGAATCCGAAGTTCTACTATGAGTCGCTAGAGTTCGAGCTTTATTGAGAGTTTATACACTTTGAGTGCTATACACGAGAGTCAAAAAAAGTGTGAGGTCCTGTTCTTTTGTTTTCTTTGTTTTATTTGTTTTGCAGGTACCAATGGAATCCAGAGATGGATATAACAAGATGAATGATAAGGCACCCGCATCGCCTAATACTCCTACAAACGCGGCTTCATCGATGCCACAGCCGTGGGATGCCCAGTACCACCATCAAGAACTGGAGCATAAACCGGATAGTTCATTGGCCAAAGTGATGGCACAACTCGAGCTTATTACTGCTTGAATTCCTGCACCACCACCAGTTCAAGCCCAATCTGTCCAGCTAGAAGGAGCAGACCGACAACCTGCAGCAGCTCATCTGTTAGAAGTTGTTGTAGTTAAGCCAGCCAGAGCAAATGCTAGATCACCACAAGCTCAACATCACCAGCTTCAGGTGCAGTTTAACGATCCATATGATCGAGATGCTGCAGAAGCTTTTGGTGATTTTGCAGAGGAATTTGAGGATGAGTATGATCCATTTCAGAGACGTGACCAACCACGTCAGCCTTACCACCGACATGCAGCCCGACGTGCGGATCCTGATAGCTTGTTGAATAACATTAAGATGAGCATCCCTGAGTTTGAGGGATTACATGATCTAGACCTTTATCTCGACTGGGAGAGAAAGGTTGACAAGATTTTTGACTGCTATGATTTTCCTGAGCAGAAGAAGGTGCAGTTAGCCTCATTAGAGTTCAGAGGATATGCAACCACCTGGTGGGAGTTCCAGCAGAACCGGCGACGCCGAGAGCGCAACCCACCTATTGATTCGTGGCCTGAGATGAAGGACGTCATGAGAGGACGCTTCATTCCGGTACATTATAAGCGTGACCTTGAGAAGAGACTGAACCAAATCAGACAGGGTACACGTTCCATAGAGGAGTACCACAAGGAACTCGAGACAACCCTTAATCGAGTTAGAAAAGAAGAGACGTTGGTTGCCACAATCAACTGATACATTGAGGGAATGAATGCAGACATTACCTGTGAAGTCAAGTTGAGGGACTTCACCAGTATTGAGGCAATGGTCCATTATGCCTCAATAGTAGAGCGGCAGCTCAGAGATGGCCGCAGGAGACCATCACAGTCGACACCAGCACGGGCATAGTGGGGTCGAGGCGAGTCCTCAACACCTAGGACAACCCCTACACATCATTAAGACCAGCAGTCCCAGCCCGTTCACCGTTTTGAGCAGTCTGCACCGCAGCCGAGCCGCATACCTGAGTACAATTCACCTGCACTGAACAGAGGCAATCCAAATCGAATAGGGCAGCCTAGTCAGTCTTCAAATAGTACTCCAGGGAGAGTACGTGACGTTCAATGTCACAAGTGTAGAGGATGGGGACACTTCCAAGCCCAGTGTCTGAACCACCGAGTTCTTTTCCTTACTGAGCAGAATGAGCTGGAATCAGCAAGTGAGGAAGAGCTCGATGAAGCAAAAGTGGAAGAAGGCACCGAACAGCCCCTTAATCGTCCACCTGTGGATGAGGTTGAAGATGAGAAACCGAAGCAAGCCCATGTCAGTCTTGTTTCGATCCGAGCACTGAGCCTGATTCGAGAGGAGGATCATAATGACCAGCGTGAGAACATCTTCTATGCGCACTGTGAAATCCAAGATAAGACGTGCTCACTCATCATTGACAGTGGTAGCATCGTGAACGTGATCAGCCAGTACGCAGTGGGGAAGTTGAATCTGTTTCCACAAAAGCACCCCAAGCCGTACCGTTTGCAGTGGCTGACTGACCGAAGAGAAATCCGCATTGGATATCAGGTAAGTGTTACTTTCTCCATTGGTCGATTTACTCATACTGTTCTTTGTGACGTCATCCCTGTGGAGGCGTCGCATATATTACTTGGTCGTCCGTGGCAGTTTGACAGGAAGGTGATTCATGATGGATTCGCTAACACTTATACTGTGACCCGAGACGGATGGACCACTAGATTGTGGCCATTGACGCCCAAGGACGTCAATGAAGATCAGCAGAGGATGCTACAAAAATTTAAGGAGGAGAAGGCGAAGGAGAAACAACTCGAGAGCAAGTTCCCAGTTCCAGCTGGCCAATCGACGGCTGACCTAAAGACATCTAAGGGAATGGCGTCAGCTTCCAATAGTGCGACTAAGGCTGCCCATGTGGCCATTATAGATTCCTCTAGTGTAGCTAGTTCAGATATAGTGCACAGAAATTTATTCATTAGTGCAAAGGGAGTCCAAAAAGCCATCAAAGCTGCCGTTGATGGAGGAGTTCAAGGACATGTTTCCTGAGGAGATTCTGAGAGGTCTGCCGCCAATTCGAGGAATTGAGCACCAGATCAACTTCCAACCTAGATCAGTCCTCCCAAACCAACCAGCTTACCGTACCAGTCCTGAAGAGACAAAAGAGATAGATCATCAAGTCAAGGAGTTGCTGGAGAAGAAGCAGATCAGAGAGAGCCTGTCACCGTGTGCAGTGCCCATCATACTCGTCCCCAAGAAAAATAACGAGTGGCGCATGTGTATGGATTGCCGGGCCATTAATAAGATAACGGTAAAGTATCGCTTCCCTATTCTTCATTTGGATGATATGTTAGATAAGTTTTCTGGTGCGTCTATCTTTTCGAAAATTGATTTGAGTTCTGGATATTTTCAAGTGAAAATGAGTGAGGGAAATGAATGGAAGACTGCGTTTAAGACGACGCATGGATTGTACGAATAGCTTGTCATGCCATTTGGGCTTACCAACGCCCCTAGTACATTCATGCGTCTCATGAACCATGTCTTGAGAGATGTGATAGGGAAGTATGTAGTTGTTTACTTTGATGCAATCCTTATCTATAGTACTTGTGTTTCTGAGCATGTTAGACATCTTAGGCATGTTTTTGAGCTATTGCGTGCTGCTAAGTTGTATACTAATTTGTCTAAGTGTACTTTTTACATGGATGAGGTTGTATTTCTGGGATTTGTTGTGAGTAGTCAAGGTGTTGAGGTTGACAGATCTATGGTTAAGGACATTGAGGAGTGGCCCACGCCTAAGACCTGCACAGTGTCTAGGTCTTGAGCATGTTAAGAGTTTTTATGCTTCTGATCCATTCTATGGACCTATTTTTACATCTTGTGTTGGAAAATCTCATGCTGTTGATTCATATTACATTGTTGATGGATTTTTGTTTAAGGATACAAAATTGTGTGTTCCTAATTGTTCTATGCGAGAGTTATTTATTTTGGAGTCACATGCAGGGGGTCTTATGGGTCATTTCGGAGTCAATAAGACGTTAGATCTTTTGCATGAGCATTTTTATTGGCCTCGCATGAAAAGGGATGTTGAAAGAGTCTGTGCTAGATGTATTACATGTAGGAAGGCTAAATCCACTTCGAGTCCATTTGGTCTATATACGCATTTACCGGCGCCATCTGCTCCTTGGGTAGATATCTCCATGGATTTCATTTTGGGTTTGCCTCGATCGAAGTCTGACAAAGATTTTGTGTTTGTGGTAGTTGATAGGTTTTCCAAAATGTCTCATTTTATTACCTGCAGAAAAACTGATGATGTTGTTAATATTGCCAATTTGTTCTTTTGTGAAATAGTTCGTCTGCATGGCATCCCTAGAACCATTGTTTCTGATAGGGACTCGAAATTTTTAGGGCTTTTTTGGAGAGTTTTGTGGGGGAAGTTGGGTACTAAACTATTATTTTCTACTGCATGTCATCCACAGATAGATGGTCAGACTAAGGTAGTAAATAGGACGTTAGGTACTCTTCTACATGCATTAGTGAAAAATAATCTGAAATCGTGGGAATAATGTTTACCATTTGCTGAGTTTGCATATAATAGGGTCGTGCATTCTTCTACACATATGTCACCTTTTGAGGTAGTTTATGGTTTCAATCCGTTGACTCCAACAGATCTTATTCCTTTACCTATTGATCATCTTTCGAGTTTACAAGGTATTCGTAGGGCTGAACAGGTTCGAGAGATGCATGAAAAGGTAAAGACGAGGATCGAGCTTCAAGGAGTTTGAAATGCAGCTAAGGCGAACACGCACCGTAAGCAAGTGTTATTCAAACCCAGTGATAAGGTTTGGGTTCACTTCAGCCCAGGACGTTTCCCTAACTTGAAAAAGTCGAAGCTGATGCCTCGTGGAGATGGTCCATTTACTGTGGTTGCACGAGTCCACGACAATGCTTACCGACTTGATTTGTCTGGTGAGTACAAAGGTTCTTCCACATTTAATGTCTCTTACTTGTCTCCTTTTCCTGCAGAAGATGTCGACGCTGAGGAGGAGCTGAATTCGATGTCGAATTCTTTTGAGGAAGGAGGGAATGATGAGATTGAGACAAGCACTGAGGATTTGAATCCAGAGTTGCAGCTGAAAGGTCCAGTGACGAGATTAAGAGCCAAGAAGCTGCAAGGTTACTTCCAGTGCTATGTTGGAAAGAACTTGGAAGATGATGGAACTAATTTCAAGCAGTCCAAGTTGGTGACTATTTAAGCATCGAGGAGCTCGATTGAAGCCATGGCAAAGTCGTTCCTTGCTGATTTAATTAGTTATTTTATTTTATTTCCAGTCTATTATTTCAGTTGTGGTTTTATTTATTTAGCAGGCCCAATTATCACAATCTGTTAAAGTGATATTGGACCCAGTAGTAGTTTTTATTAGCCCAGTTTGAATTCTAGGCCCAAGACACTTTAATTTTCGTTCCCTAGGTTAATTATTTTGGGGATTTTCGTTCTTGATGTTTCTCAGACTTGATTGAATGAAAAACAACGCTTTTACGTTATTCTCTTATCTCACACAACATCGGTTCTTCTGGTAGAGTTTGGTTCTGGCGATTCCAGACTTGAAATCATCTTTCTCGTTCTTAAAGCTGAAAACAGTCTAAAATTTGACCACCGAGCCATCTCCCAATTTACTTGTGTGTTTCCTCTGAATTTGGGATATGTTGTTCAAGACTTATGATTGTACCTTGTGTTAAAATTTGAGCTTAATCCGAGTTTTTTAACATCAGTTTCTGTTCACGTCATTCTTAGGGTTTTTAGGGCTTTAATTTGGGGTTTTGCTATTTAATTCTTGTTCGAATTTAATTGAGTGTTTAGGACAGTTTATTTATTCATATTTTAGTGTTATTACAGTAGATATCTTGGATTGAATCCTTCTGTAGAGTTGACGTTGTTTCGATCTTTACTTCAACCTTTTTATTGGTCGTATCACTAACCCCCGTGCCGATGCATCGCACTCAATAACAAAAGGAAGAGAAAAATCCGGCATCACAAGTACTGGAGCAGAGGTTATTACTTTTTGGAGTTGCTCAAAAGCTTCTTGTGCTGCTGCAGTCCAAGCCCAGTGTCCCACTTGTTCTTTCCGTGATAATTCTATGAGTGGGCGAGCTAGTTGACCATAATCTCTGATAAACCAACGATAATAGCTAGTTAACCCCAAAAAACCTCGAACACCTTTTATCGATTTAGGAACAGTCCACCTCATGATAGCAAATATTTTTCCCGGATCCATATGCACTCCCTGTGGAGATATGACATGCCCAAAATACTCCACCTCATTCTGACCCCAAGCACATTTTTTTGGGTTGATTACGTAGGACTGATCTCGCAAAATTCCCAAAATCAACCTCAATTGATCAACGTGATCTTACCATGAATGACTGTAAACCAATATATCATAAAAAATACAAGCATGAACTTACATAAGTAAGGTCGAAATAAGTCGCTCATGGCTGTCTGAAATGTTGCTGGAGCATTTGTCAAGCCGAAAGGCATGATAAGAAACTCATAATGTCCCGAATGAGTTCTAAATACCGTCTTCATAATGTCCTCGGGGGTGATTCTAATTTGGTGATAACCCGAGCGTAAGTCAAGCTTAGTAAACCACTTCGACCCATGCAATTCATCTAACATTTTTTGGATAACAGGAATAAAGTATTTATCGAGAACTGTATATTTGTTCTGCTCCTGATAATCCACACAAAATCACCAACTCCTGTCCTTTTTCCGCACTAATAATACCGGGCTGAAATATGGGCTAGCACTTGTTTGTATAATTTCTGCCTCTAGCATTTCCTCAACCAGCCGTTCCATCTCATCTTTAGCTGTATGACTATAATGATAGGGACGTACAGAAACTGGTGGTGCACCTGGCTATAGTGGAATACAATGATCTACAGCACGATGCAGAAGAAGCCCAGGCAGCATACTCAGAACAATAGGAAATTCTACTGCCAATGCATGCAAGCCCCCAAACTGTGTGCTGCGATCTTCACTAATACATTGCGACATAGAGATAGAATTTAGGACTATTGAATTTTTAACTTTGGAAGCCCAAACCAACCAACAAGCCTCAACTTCATTTATTTTGCTCAATCTCTCCATTGAAACTTGCTTGCACATCAGAGAAGGTTCACCTCGCAGTGTCACAACCCGTCCTTCTAGCATAAATTTCATAGACATGGTGCCCCAATTAGCCTGCACCTCACCCAAGGTTGAAAGCCAGGAGACTCCCAGGATTACATCAACACTGCCCAATGAAAATACATAGCAAGTTACTGAAAAAGCAACCGAATTCAGTTGAATGGTGAGATTTCTGGAAACTCCTACAACTGGTAAATGATGCCCATCTCCCAATCAAACCTCTGATTGCACTGATGTGTCAATTGACAATCCCAATTGTTGTGCTAGTCGTGCTGATATGAAGCAGTGACTTGCCCCGCTATCCACCATCACTACCACAATGGTCTCATTTATCTTTCCCTGTAATTTCATAGTTTGAGGGCTATCAAATCCTCCGGCGATGACCTGTGAAAGCTCCACAGTACACAATTGTTCTTCCACCACTTTGGGATCCACCAACTCATGTTGCAACGCCTCTGGATTTTCAGGCACATCTTCTTCATCAGATTGAGCTATTATGATAACCTGAAGAGTCTTGTCTATACATTTATGATGTGGCGAATAAATCTCGTTGCAGCGGAAACAAAGCCCCTTCGCTCGCCGATCTAAGTACTTCTAATGCGAAATTTGTCAGAAAGGCCTATTACGTTGTTGTTCTACATTCACAGACCCTCCTGAAGTAGACGACCCTAGAGTTCAAAAATTTGAACTCTGTCGAGATCCTGATGCTGTAGACCCAGGCAACTGACCACTAGAGTGTGTGGCATGCCCCACTCTAGAAGTCCATGATTGTTGGTGCACTAACAACCCACCTCCTGCCTGCACTGATTTAGCGGGACTCCTCACAGTCATCTGGTGCCCATGACTGAAATCTAACTCACGCTCCACTTCTCTAGCCAAGTAAATTGTGTCAAACAGATCCATCGCATCTTTTGAGCAAATGCGCAATCGAATCTCTTCACATAACCTATGTAAAAACATACCCAGGCAGTGAATATCTGAAAATCCAGGAACGTAAACTAACTTTCCAATAAAGGAATCAACATAATTATTCACACTTCCCTATTGACGCGTCATCAGTAACACTTCAAAAGAATTTTCCATTGGGTCTTTTCCGTAACGTTGGAGAAGTTCCTATTTCAACTGCAACCATGAGAGATGAGGAAAATGACTTTAGGTCCATTGATACCAGTGGAGTGCTGCACCCTCCATGGCTATAAGGGCAACTTCCACCTTACAATGCTCCAGAATTAGATTGAGTTGAAAATATTGTTCGGCCCGTGATAGCCAAGCCTTTAGTTCTTCACCCGTGAATGGTGGGAGGGTCATCTTGTTCGCAGTTTCATGAGGTGTTGAGTGAGCCCCAAACCCTGGTGATTCATCAGAGATAGTATGAACACCATGTGAGGTAGCAGTTGAAGGGAAACCTTGTTCAAGTCCCTTATCCTTCATCATAGTATGCAGCATGGTTGTCAAACTATCCAGCTTATCATCTAATTTATCAATTTTTTCCTGACGTGGGTGCCATTGATCAAACTCGGCGCGTAAACTCTCCAATCCTTTCTCTATCATCTCTACCTGTGCTTCTATGCAAGTTAACATCCGGCAGGTCCGACCAAATTGATAAAGGTAAAAGGAATGAAAGTACTTTGAAAGAGAAATAGGGCAATAACCGATTATTTATTTCACAAGTGAATAATGTTCCTCAGGAATAATCCTGCCTAAATAACAATGCCGAGTTCCCAACAAAACCCTCGATAAAGACTCAATAATAAAAGAGACTATTTATTTGAGAAGCCCATAGAAGCCCTCAACTTAAAGACATAATTAAATAATAAAGTAAAGGTAATGTAACTGAAACAACTCGAGCCTTCTCAGCTAATGCCAAACTTCTCATCTTCTCATGAAACTACTCATGCAACTTCTGCATTTCTGGGCGTGAATAAATGTTATCCATAACAGTATGATAATCGAGGTACTGATGCTTTGTTAGTTTGTTGATCATATCATAATATAACCTCCTAGAGGTATATTATGCTCTAAATGTGGTAGTCTTTGTTACTTTGTTTAATTTGTATTACAACGTATTAATTTTGTGGCAGACAGTTGCTATTCTGATTTTCTAAGTAAATCTAATGCTCTTCTCGTGCTCTCAGATTGCATTTTTCTGGAGCCGCCATTCATCAAAGATAATTGAAGAGGAAGAAGATTAATGGTGTCTCAAAGAGGAAGAAGATGTCCTTTCTGGCACCAGAATACTAAGCTAGTAGCACAACCCTCTTGTAAGATGTTTTCTTTGTGCCATCATTCAATATTTTGGATTGTGGTTCAGCCACGATATTATTACATACAATGTTTGGCTTCTAAAATTGTTCATGGTCATATATTTTTTTTACTACAATACTTGGTATCTTTGGTGAAATATTTGCAACTTTAGTTGTGTTCATTTCCTGTAATCATATTTTGGTTTGTATATTCATTGAAATAACAAAATGAAATCAATACAACTTTCGTTTCTTGTAATCATATTTTGGTTTGTATATTCATTGAAATGAAATAGCAAAATGAAATAAATAGCCAAAAGTTCATGGCTATCAGAGTCAAAGATGGTGGCTGAATATTGACAAATATATATAATAGAGTTAGCGGCGATTTTAATCACTACAAAGTTTAGAAGCCAAATTAAATTATTGCGAAGATGGATTAATGACAGCTCTATTACGGTGATCTCCGCGGTGACTTTTTTTGTTGTTAATCCAATTTGGCGGCGACAATTTTTATGTTAGTTACGATATATGTCGCCGCTAAATAGCAAATATGTTGTAGTGAGAACTCAAGGCAAAAATCTCTAAAACCTTGAGCCTCCTTAGTGTAACTTGAAATTGGGGGCACTCCAGTCGAAATTTGAAGTTGACTCGAAAAAAAATCTGCAAAAAAAAGAAGAGATACGATTATAAAAAGGAATTGAAGCAAACATGTGTATTCTCTTATGAATATATGAGAGAGTAAGTGGGGCATACTTCTGAAAACATGTTTTCAAGAATATGTATCTGACGAACCATGCATGGAAAATAAATAAGCCAAAGCACTAAGCCAGAGCACATGAGAAGGTGAATTAAGCATGTTTGTTAAAAATGAATGCAAAAAGAATTCTGTTTGCATGAGGATTCAAAAGTTATTTGATAGCAATTCTTTTGTTGGTATAATTAGCTATCAGAAAAGATTGAAGTTATCCTTGGACGAAAATCTAATGCATAATAATTGGAGTGTATATCTCTCAGTTTTCATGTGAATGATCATGGTTATCTTAATGGTTTTCATAGTAAATCCAGTCGAGATAGTAGAATTCAAGAAGTTGATCATTATAAGGATTCTTATGAAGAAGTGACGTGTCCTTTAACAGATTGTTTATCTTATAATTAAAGATTCGATTTGAGTATATCTCTATCCAGTATCCAATAAACTTGGGTGCCGAGAAGAGATATGGTGTGACTTGTGAGTAGGAGAATTAAGACTGTTGTAGCCAATTATTGATAAAGCTTGGGCCTATCAAGTTTAGAAAGAAAAGAAACAAATATGGCCCATTTGTTAATTCTTTCGGCATTAATTGCTAAGTGGATTAATTGATGGTTTACGGGCCCGATGACTATTATGTTCTCATGAAGATCAATGCCAAGCTGATTTGAAGTCACAAATAATTCCTCAAAATATTGCAAAAGGACAAATGCCAATTCAAGAACTCATTGACACGAGTATAAAAGATCTACAAATTCAAGTTAAAATAAAAAATAAAGGCACACTGATACGAGTTGAAACTATCTAGCAAAAAATGAAAGCTCCTTGATATGAGTTAAAACTATCTAATAAATCTAAAATCTTGAGCCTAATTCATTTCCAAAGCAAATTATCTATGAACAAGTCTCAAGGGGGCATTTGCAGACAAATATAATTGTATGCCATATAAATAATTAAATATCAAATTATATCATTTATTTATATTTTAGGAATTTAATTAATTAAATTAATTCCTAAATCAAATAAATAGATATTGATATTTAATAAATGGAGATAATGATTTAAGGGCAAAGGGCCAAAAAAAATATCCAAACTATATGTCGAATCCTACCTAGATGTACGAACTATTTTTTGGCCCAAATACACACTTAAACTATTTAAAAAGAACAATCGGGGCCCTAAACCATTCAAAAAAGAACAAACTGACACTTGAAGTTAACACCGTTAGTTTTTTACGTTAATTGAAATGTGTCAAGCTCAATTCTATCACCTATGAATTTCGATCGGATAAATTGAAACCATGGCCAAATAGCCCACACAATATGGAGTTCCAAACCTCTCTTTTAATTTCAAAATCCAACATTGAATCGGTATCGAGATTTAAAATTTAATTCGTAATACAAACCCTCGTCATCGATATTTCTCCATATAATTATTCTATCGTTTAACATACGATTGATAAATTGAGAGTATAATTAAAAAGCCCATGATGAGGGCTTTCTAACCATACCACAACACATGGTATCATCGTCTGAATCAATCATAATTAGGTCGAAGAATTTATAGGCATTTTATTTAATGAAAAAGTTAATGGTGTTAAATGAAAAATGTGAATTTGATATATTTTGAATAGTTGAGGAGGCTAATTGTACTTTTTAAATAGTTTAGGTGTGTATTTGGGCCAAAAAATAGTTTTACGTCTATGTGGGAATTGGGCATATAGTTCGGGTGTTTTTTTGGCCATTTGCCCAAGATTTAAATATCAAACAATATCATTTATTTATATTTTAGGGATTTACATAAATTAATTCCTAAATTAAATAAATAAATGTTGATATTTAAATATGTGAAAAATCTTAACCAATTAGAAGTCAACACGTGTCAAATTTGTGTAGAAAATTAAGTATTTGATAGAGATAAGTCCAAATATTGAAGAGCCAATCATATCGTGCTACCTCAGCCCTAATTCTCCGAATTTCTCTCTCCTTACACTTATAAATAGAGGTCATATAGAGAATGAAAGACACACCAGGATTCATTTGAAGAGTTCAAAAATTTGAGAAGAAATTTCGTAAGTGAAATTCTCTCAGATATTCAAGACATTCTTGCAGCATTCAAAGGCGTTCTTCACCAAACTCATCCCGAAGACAGCGTTTGATCCACAAACAAGACAATTTAAAGAGTTCTTCATCAAATTGAACCCAAAATTAACATTTGATCTGAAAACAAGGCCTCAACCCTCCGAATTAATGTTTTCAAACACCAAAGCCCAAGTCAAAGAAGACAGATGAGATAAATCTTTCCCAAAAACTTCGAAGATCACTTGAAGATCATTCCTGGAGTGATTAATCAGAGGAGAAATAGAGATTGGATCCAAGAAATATAATTTGATCCGAAAATATTTTATTTATACACTATTTTGTGTTTTATTAAATTAAATACAAAAAATTATGTTACATCAACTTCTAATGGCTCCTAGGGTTCTTTACTCTCTAAATTAACCACAACTCTATCAAGTGATATTAATTAACTAGTTACTTATTCCAAATCATGTGTTAAAACTCTTTTTTCGATTTATGAATTAACACATCAAATTGTATTATTTAGTGATCGGATAGATAAACACGAGAATAAGAAAAACACAACCAAGTCATAGGCATAAAATAAATATGATTAAATAAACTTCATAGTCAAATCATAAATAACCATAGAATACTAGGGTTTTAGTTCTTCATAATAAAATAACAACTAATATCATCCACAAAGAAAATATTGATATGAAAAATATTAAAGTAAATAAAATTGGAAGTCTAATTCTGCCTCAAATCTTGACAAATCTTGAATTCTTTGATCTCGTTTTTCACATTCTTTTTCTCTGCTATTCTTATCTGCTAATAACTTTAGGGAATGATAGATTGTGTCTAATTTTCGCCAAAATAGCCCTTTTATACTTAGGAAAATAAAGCCAAAAACCAAATAAAAATCGGACTAGCTCAAACGACCCGTGACCCAGCCATTTACACTTGTGACTCGGGTCGTGAGTCCACGTGTCACTGATGTGGAAAGAAATTCACGGGCTCCTTAATAATTCGCAACCATGTTCGTGAATTTTCTTCTTCCGGACCCCCTCCTAGTAGTGAGCTTCTAGAAAAGAGGCCCTTTTTTCATTTGTGACTCCACTCGCGAATGCAATGGCGAATTAGGTTTTTGTTGTTTTCATCCATTTCTCGACTCGAATTTTTCAATGCATGATCCCGGAACATCATTAACTATTCTCTTCTCGAATATATAGCATAAATGGGGACAAATTCTACAAAAATTACAACATATATCAAACTCCAAAAACGAGTGAAATCCAATTAAATTGAAATAAAAGCATAAGTAAACCAAATAAAGTGCACAATTAAATAGCACGAAAACTAGTGCAAAATGTCAATTTATCACAAAACTAGGTATACTGTTTCAGTGCACCTAACAAGGAGTTTAGGGTCCATTTCCACAATTTATTTTGAAATGTTCAATATTAATTTTGGAGTGTTTATTCACCCTCTCTAAACACGTTTAACTCGATTTGTGACCAACAACTAGCAATCAAAAATATGTTATGCATCATCACACTGCGTTACATTGAAACTTTTATTGGAGTTGGTGGTGAACTTCTCTATTTAGTAGATAACAAGATGCATAAAAGGCTTGCTGCTTGTTTTGTTGATTTTTGTGATTTATAGCCAAAAGAGTAATTCATTACTTTTGTTGATTTTATCCGCCCACAAATTGATGAGGTAATTATATTGATGTTTGGTTTTGTACGTTGTTCGGTATTTATTTAATCTAACTGCAAGTGCACAATGAGGTTTATAGTGTAGCGGTGAACAAGAGTATCGTATCCACAAAGATTTAAAATTTAACTAACTAAGTACTAGAACTTAACTCCTAAATGCTATCTAGACAATCGATTAAAGTTCTTGAACTAATTAAAATACTTGAACATATAATATAAATGGAAACACAGAGAAGAAAGAGTAAAGAAGAAACAACGGAGAAAGATGATTTCTAGAGTTGGAGAATCCTTATCTAATCCATTTATTTACTTGTTTCATCACACACTTATGTAAGGACTTAAATCTAGCTAGAACTACCACAATTATACTTTAAAACTTCTCTCAAAGTACCTAGAGCGTGGATCACACAACTAGTATTAACGTCTTCATTCAATGCTTAGCATGCAATTCCTAATGGTTCTCAGGATCTATTGCTCTCTCAATTAACCTCAACCCTCTCGAGTGCTATTGATTAATGGGTTAATTACTCTAGATCACGTGTTAAAACTCCTCTCTCGATTATGAATTAATACATCAGATTGTATCATTTAGTGATCAGTTAAACAATACAGATAAAAACAAGAGTAATCAAAGATCAAGATAAAGTCATGGAAAATATGATAAAACCAATAAAATAAACTTCATAAATAATTCATCATCCCACCCTAGAAAACTAGGGTTTAGCTATCCATACAAATATAGAAAACTAAAATCCAACAAGAAACCATGTCTAACATAAATAAAGATAAATAAAACCCGGAAGTAATTATTCTGTCTCTATTCTTGCTCGGCTTGAATCTCTTGGTCTTGCTTTTCGTGTTCTTCTCTGCAGTTCTCTATCTCTGTGTTTAAGGGAGGAATATGGTGTGTGTTGCTGTGGTTTTAGGTGTTATGGTAGGGTTTGTGATGCCTAATTTTCATGTTTGAGGAGATATATATAGTGTAGGAAGTATTCCAGTCGAAAAAGAAAAGAAAATGGGCGAAAATAGGCCAAAAATCGGACTCACAGGGCTTCACTCACGACCTCACCCGCGACCGAGTCGGTCGCGGGTGAGGTCGCGAGTCCACGTGGCACTTTTCTGCACACTCACGATTGAGGGGGGGTCCGAAGAACAAAATTCGCGACCCCAATCGCGAATAATCTGACTAGTCGTAGGTCCACGTGGCAGTTCGGCAGGCTTTCACTGTTTTGCTTCGTTCTCACTCGTTTCTCATCCGATTGACCCGATTCTTTTTTAAATGGATTCCTAACTTGATTTCCCATCCTTCTAGGGTCTTCCCAAGCTCATTTGAAGTTCATACAAAAAATGGCATTAATTCCCTTCACAAAGAACAAACACGTGACATTGCACAAAACATAGAAAATAATGCAAAACTTATCACTTTATGCATGCAATGCCCATCAAATACCACTCAAATGAACCTCAACATGCAAAATACAAGGTTATCAACACCCCCAAACTTAAAAATTGTTTGTCACCAAACAAAGAACAGAAACCAAACATGGAATTCGAACAATACACACGATCATAATCTACAATCTAGCATCTACAACCTCGACAATCTAACTAGAAAATGACAAGAACAAGCACAACACTCAAATTATGTACACATGAAAAAGATTTCAACGAGCAAAAATCAAACCAATGATCCTCACCGGTGTGTGTTTCGCTCAAACACTCCAAAATGTGATATAAGCAAGGTAAGCACTCATCGAAATGTTGAACTATACACTTGAACTACCATAAGCTTGCATGAAATCTCAACTCTCCACTGACAAACAATGTGCTCAAAATTAAGATCAAATAGGACTTTATTAAGGTTGTAATGTAGGCTTGGGTTAAGGCTAGGAATATTTGGCTAAAGTGAATCAATAGTTGCAACACAATCCACCACTTTTACTTTCTATTCCCCACTACTTTTCACATTCAAACACTAGTTGGAATTTTTCCAACTTCCTCCTACACCACCTTAAATCATCCACTCAATCATTAGACTCTTCGAGTCTTCATAATATTTTTCTTTCAACTCATGGACCTTTTGGTCTCTTTTCTTATTTATTTGTATTGGCAATTTTCATATTTTTTTCTTTTTAGTGCTCTTTTCATAATTTTTCTTTTTCTTTTCAACACTCACATAGCACTTTCTTTTGCGCACCAACAAAAACCACCAATTTATCACCTTACATTTCTCCGTCCCAACAACATTGTTCCTACCATTCCTCATATTTCTCCACAAGAATCAACAAATTAATCCCAAATAGGCTTCCAAAGAAAATGCATTTTAGGCACAAGAGGGTTCACAAAGGAATCAAATGAATTTAGGACGGTATATGGGATATCATGGGTAAAGAAAAGATGGCCTACTATCATCTCCTATTTTCAAGCACAACAACTCAATCTCAAGTAAGGTGACATGCAAGTTCTAGAGAAATAAGTGCATAAACAACCAACACACAAGAACAAAAATTAAGACAACAGTCTTATAGGCTCAAAATCTCACAGCTCACATTGGACAAAATAAAGCTCGAAAATCTCCAAAACACATGTTCATTCAAATCATTCTATACGTGCTCAAATCATTCCCAATCAAATATCTCAATCATAAGCACTAAATCATAAATCATAAAGCACGTATCACCTAAATCCCAAGTAAAATTCAAGACCAAACAAAATCGAATTTTTTCAAAATATCCGGGAAAATAGAAAATAAAACTAAACAAGCAAAACAGGTAGAACAAATAAAGGTCTAGACACCACAAACATGCATCCCCCCAAACTTATTCAAATCCATGGGATGGAATAAGTTTGTAAAAATGCATGAAGGTGTCGTCGACCGCTCACAGAAATCAAGTGGATGTCCATTCGGGTTCAATGTCCTCTCTCAAACTTGTCAAAAGAAAAGTTGATTGATTTGCTATCCCTTGAAATACAACATCCAAGTGTTCTTTACCTGCAGAACTCAGAAAAAGAAGTAAAAAAACATAAATAAGAAAAGCTAAATAGAAGAACAAAAGAAAAAAAAACTAAAACATTGGGTTGCCTCCCAACAAGCGCTTATTCTAACATCTTCAACCAGACGACCTGTTTGAAATCACATATCCACCATCTGGACAGCGGCCATTATCTTTTGGTGCTCAGAGCTAGAATGCACTTTTCTTCGGCTAACCTTCATCATCTCCTTTTCTTTCCCATCTCTCCAAGGATAGAATGCACATTTCTTCTTTGGAATATCCTGCAGCACAAAACTCTCATTACAAGAATTAGAATACTCTAAATTAGAAAAGTTCACATTAAAAGAATTAAAATTAGGAGTAGAGAAATAATATGGTAGCGACTGAGACTCATCCAATGTCTGGTGAGCTCGTAACTTCTTTGAGTTTATAACATTGCATATCTCCAGCATTTGCCTTGTCTCATACTCCCCCATCATCCCTTTACTCTTAAAAAATGATAGAGAAGTGTCTGGAAGGACTGTAGGAGCTGGTGCGGATGGCATGTTTATGGAAGTTGCATCTATTGCAGACTTCTGCACTTTCTTTAGCTCTCCCAAACTGTCTATCGGGATCTCTTCAGTTTCATTATCTTCAAGGAGTAAATGAGCGTCTTCATTTGTTGTTCTCAGATGTTCGACATGTTGTTGTTGATATTCAATTATGTTAGCTAGTTGTCGCATTTGGATCTCCATTATCTTGAATTGTGTTCCCATGGATCCAATTATGCTCTCCATCTTTTCACATCGAGCTTTCATCTCCCACATGTACTTTCCAGTTCTTTCCATAAACGCCATCAGCAACTCATCCATAGTTAGTGTATTGCCTTGGTGGTGTAGACCGCCACCTTGGTAATTATTACCAAAAGTCCTTGGAATTCCATGGTTCACACTTTCCCAAGGTTGAATCATGCACGCAATGGATCTTGATTGGATGAGTGCATCAAATTTGCTGACTGTTGAAGTTATGCTAGACAGCTGAGTCGTCAATCTTGAGATGGGGTTTATCTCGTGAATCTCTGCAGCATCTCTCAGATTCTGGAATTGATAGTCTCCACGCCACAGATAATTGATGGTAGCCATGTCTCACACTCCTACAAACACCAAAAGACACTGAATAAAAATAAAAAGAAAAAATAAAAGAAAATAATAATTAAAATATCTAAATTAGCACAAGAAATTATATTCTAATATTAGCAATTAAAAATTAAATCCTTGGCAATGGCGCCAAAAACTTGTTCGGTATTTATTTAACCTAACTGCAAGTGCACAGTGAGGTTTATAGTGTAGCGGTGAACAAGAGTATCATATCAACAGAGATTTAATATTTAACTAACTAAGTACTAGAACTTAACTCCTAAATGCTATCTAGACAACCGATTAAAGTGCTTGAACTAATTAAAATACTTAAATATATAATATAAATGGAAATACAGAGAAGAAAGAGAGAGAAGAAACAACGGAGAAAGACGATTTCTAGAGTGGGAGAATCCTTATCTAATCCATTTAATTACTTGTTTCATCACACACCTATGTAGAAACTTAAATCTAGCTAGAACAACCACAATTATACTTTAAACCTTCTCTCAAAGTGCCTAAAGCGTGGATCACACAACTAGTATTAACGTCTCCGTTCGATGCTTAGCATGGAACTCCTAATGGCTCTCACGGTCTATTGCTCTCACAATTAACCTCAACCCTCTTGAGTGCTATTGATTAATGAGTTAATTATTCCAGATCATGTGTTGAAACTCCTCTCTCGATTTATGAATTAACACATGAAACTGTATCATTTAGTGATCAGTTAAACTATACAGATAAAAAAAAAAGAGTAATCAAAGATCAAGATAAAGTCATAGGAAATATGATAAAACCAATAAAATAAACTTGACAAATAATTCATCATCCAACCCTAGAAAACTAGGGTTTAGCTATCCATACAAATATAGAAAACTAAAATCTAATAAGAAATCATGTCTAACATAAATAAAGATAAATAAAACCCGGAAGTAATTATTCTGTCTCTATTCTTGCTCGGCTTGAATCTCTTGGTCTTGCTCTCCGTGTTCTTCTCTGCAGCTCTCTATCTCTGTGTTTAAGGGATGAATATGGTGTGTGTTGTTGTGATTTTTGGTGTTATGGTAGGCTTTGGGATGCCTAATTTTCATGCTTGAGGAGACATATAGAGTGTAGAAAGTATTCCAGTTGAAAAAGGAAAGAAAACGGGACAAAATAGGCCAAAAATCAGACTCCTAGGGCTTCGCTCGCGACCCCACCCGCGACTGGGTCGGTCGTGGGTGAGGTCACGAGTCCACGTGGCACTTTTCTACACACTCGCGACTGAGAGGTGGTCCAAAGAACAAAATTCGAGACCCCGGTCGTGAATAATCTGACTGGTTACGGGTCCACGTGGCAGTCCGGCAGGCTTTCACGATTTTACTTCGTTCTCACTCATTTCTCATCCGATTGACCCGATTCTTTTTACAAAGCATTCCTAACTTGATATCCTACCCTTCTAGGTCTTCCCAAGCTTATTTGAAGTTCACAAAAAAATGACATTAATTCTCTTCACAACGAACAAACACGTGACATTGCACAAAATATAGAAAACAATGCAAAACTTATCACTTTATACATGCAATTCCCATCAAATACCACTCAAATGAACCTCAACATGCAAAATATAAGGTTATCGTACGTTGTTGTCATGAGTTTTGTTTTTCAAAAATTAGTTTTGTATTTCAAAATTGAAGAGTTAAAGTTTTGAGTCTATAGCACACATGCCGGGGAGCCTGCCGGGGCAAGGCAGCCCCACGGCGGTGGGGAGCCCACCGGGGCAAGGCAGCCCGTGTTGGCGGGGAGGCACCCGGGGCAAGGTAGCCCTGTGGCGGCCCCTCCCCCTCTCCGGTGTTGTTTTGTTCGCCGTTTCTTTTCGGCTATTTCCATACCCCTTTTTCTGATCTTTTCGAGTCTTCCAAATTATGTTACTTTCAAAGCCATATTCAAGTTTAAATTAGTAAGGTATTCAAGTTAATTTCAATTTATTTCGAATAAGATATTTAAGTTATTTTCCGTCTAAAAATTTAGAAATCGAGTCGAAAAGTTCCTTAAATAAAATAAATCCTTCTCGAACCCTTATCAAGTCAAAGTCATGCTATCCATGTTAAGTCCTAGCTAAGAGAATATTAGTTGGGTGTTATTTAATATCATGTTATTAGAAATCTTCGAAAGGGGCTGCTAAGTCGACGATTCGACTTTTGTAGGAGGAATCGAGCCTCGGAGGAATACTAAGAAAGACCACCAGCTCGTCGCCTCATCTTTCGTCCCGTAATCGAGGTGGGTAAATCTATACTCATCTAAAGTTGAGCTAATAAGCTCTAGAAGCATGTTAGGGCAAATGAGATATCCAATAAAGTATTTTTGCTCAGCCTGATTGATCTCTGTACAAGGAAGGAGAAAGAAAGATATTATGTTTTACTTGAGCTCTCAAGCATGTTTAGAAATGATAAAACTATTAAAGTATTGTTTATGCTTAGCATGAGATGTTTAGAATTATCTTTAAGCTCCGATTCGTACTTGTTTACGTTCTTCTCCTGTAATTTAATGTTTATGCTTGTTAAGCTCGCAAAATTAAGAATTAAGGTTTGACTTGTTAGGGTAGCATTAAACCCTCTGTAGGCCGAGATCATGTAGTATTAAAGGATTAGTGTTAGACATTGTTCTAAGCTTGGTATTGCTAGCAAGGATAAGAAAGAGAGGAACTTAGCTTTTCACTTAAGCTGGATATGAGCTTGGAGCTATTAAGGGAGTCACGGCTGGGTTTTTCCCCTCGCAAACTCATTCGGATATTTGAGATGACCCCTCTTCTATCCTATGACATGCCTAAGAGTACAGTTGACGACAGGTTTGACCCAAGATGGGCCCAAAGGAAAAGAAAAGATTTTGCGGATATGGAGAGAGCTTTAGCGTTTTGCTCTCCATATACCGTCAGTTGATTATTGGATATCTTGAAGTTTATTAAAGTGTTTTACTAAAACCCACTGAGTATATTAGTGCTCATGCCCCCTCTTTTCAAATGTTTTCAGGTTGAGATGTTGAGGATGTCAGTGGTTGTGGATGTGGGTTGGCTGCCAAGACTGTTTTGCTATTATCTAATGTTTCCTTGAAATCCCACTATGTGATCTGCTACTCTGATACACTCTTCTAAATTCCGTTTAAGTTCTGTTATTATCATCAAAACTCTAAGAATATCCCCAGACATGATTTAATATTTATAAGATGCATATTATGTCTATCTCCGTTTTTTGAGTATGACTTCCGTTCGCCTACAAAGAGGCCTAACAAGTTGGTATCTGATTAGTTAGCCATTTCATTCCGCTTAAGCATGTTTTCTTTTAACCCAAGTAAACCCGAGCATCACCATCTAGCTTCTAAGGCATGTCTTGGTTCTTAAACTTTTTGGTAAATCTTCCAACTTTATTCATTAATCCCTTAATAACACCCCGTCCCCACTCGTAAATCCCTATCTCAGGACCGGGCTGTTACATGTTGGGCTGAAGATCCCCAACCTATCGGGGAGTTTATCTAGTGTCTTTGTACTCCTATATAAGTAGATTTGATGGTAGCAAACAAAAAGCACTCTTTTTAAGAATTCACGTACCATAGCACCAAAGAATTTCATTTTTATTTTACTTTTCTGCAATAGGTCTCGGGCCTTATGCCCACAAACACTTAGGATTTACTGTTTTTATGTTCTTCAATCCAGCGTTGGTGTTGGATTCTTTTGCTAATTTATATAAGTAATTTTTTCGTTTATATTATGTTTTGTTTTATTTCTTTTATTTATTATTATTGTTCTAAGTCTAGCATAAGCGGCTAGACTCGTTATTCCGGATTGAACAAGGATAAGAACTTAATGAACACGTAAGAACCATGAGGCTTATGGGTATAAACTGTGTGAATCTGGTTCCGTCGTGTAGTCATTTTCTTTGTTGCATTATACAGTGGGCTAAGCTAGTTAATCGTGGCTGATCACTCGTTAATTAGAATTATGTTCACTACCTCTATAAATGGTCAATGAATCGGAGCTGTGTGTTGATCATAAAGGGATGGGATGCATCAGGGGTACTGAGGGCATAAGAGAGATCTTTGTCTTGGTAAATGTGGGTCTGTCTAGATCATAATGCTGCTTTGTTGCATATGAGAGATCGGGGTTGGGTAACAAGTTAGGGTTTAGGGGACGAGAGATCACCTCTAGGCTAAACAGAAAGGATAGATTGTGTACGTTGAGAGAGATCTGGTACCATAAACCAGATAATTAGATTTGCATAAGTAATCAGCGAGCCCATGATCGGTCAAGTGTTTGTTAAGTTCGACATCTGAGTTCTAATCCGGAATACGTTACTACAAATATTTTCTTTTCCTGTTTTGTTTTGTTTTGTTATTTTATTTTACAGTCTTTACATACAAGTATGGAGACCACAACAATCCTTAAACCTTTTGGAAAAGTGACACTGAAGATAGAATTCACAGCTCCTCATGGGATCGACCCTTACTCACATAAAGCTTGCTATGCCTTGCTGTGGGCATAAGGATAACTCTCTCTTGAGAATTATTCTGACCGTGAAACGACTGCGCGTCAGTGCGCAGTACCCCACCGGCGCGCAGGGTGCCCAGTTCTGCTCCTCCTGATTAGTTTCACGCCTCGATCAGTTTTCCACTCTCTTTCCCATCAGTTCCAGCCTTCAACTAATTCTTTACTCCTTCATTTTGCACCACATGGCCAGCTGGAAAAAGAGAGTAGGGGTGGACTTTTGGAGGCTAGCTTTGTAGGAGAAGTTGAGATTTAATTCCCCTAATAACTCTACCCTCTTGCCAACAACTCTCTCTCCTCTAAAAAATAAATCCCCACAGACAAAAAGGGGATATTACTTATCACTTATCATTCATCATTTTTCATCTTCCATCTTTCATCACACACAGAGGGAGAGGGGAAATTGATAACTTCCCTCTCCCAACACCACTTCACCTTCACCACCACCATTCCAAAGAGAGAGAAAGGAGGAGGAGAGGAGGTAAGGGGGCTAGAGCTTGAGGAGGAAGGCCCGAGAAGAGGAATCAAACTCCAAGCGGACGCGGTTGCTAAGCTTGGTGGAGAGGATCCACTTTGGTGACGGCCCGAGAAGAGGAATCCAAATTCAAGTGGACCGCAGTTGCTAAGCTTGAATGAGGAAGCTCCACTTTGGTATTTCTTTCCTTTAGCTTTAGCCCATTTGTGGGGATTTGTTCCAAAACTCTCGAGACAACAACATTGTAGAAGTTGTATGTTATTTATCTTTTGGTTTATGAATAAATGACTTTTATGATTATTGTGTGATCTTGAGCATGGTGTTGGGCTAATTCCTATATTAGGGGTTAGATAATCGATTTGGGTTCAATCATTACTTGTGATTGTTGATTTCTTGTTGTTGGAATTGTGCTTATTTATGTTGAGTACTTGATCACTACTTAGCATTCCTAGGCTATAGATGAGACCGAAAGGAGATTCTATAGTCCCAACGAGGTTTCTTCAACATTAGGTGGACTGAGTTTCATAAGCCTAATCGTTAATCTTTAGGTGAACTAGGTTACATAAGCCTATGGGTTGGAATAATATAGCCGATAGAGCTTTAACGGATTGACGGTGACAGTAAGTGGAGTTAAACTAATTGAAGGGACTATTGTACAACCGGGATTAACATAATCAACTTGAATCAAGCTAGGAGAGAAACTAATGAGAGAATCTACACCCTAATGCTCTTCTCATAATCCTATCCTCTATCTTTGTGATCAGTGGTACTATTAGTTAGTTTTACTTGCTTTAATTAGGTAGTTTAGTAAAAACCTTCCAACCCCTCATTTAGAATGTTTAGGCGTGTGTTTAAATTAATGTGGTTGTCAACAATTATAGCATAGAAAGATAATTGTCCAGATGAAGCTTTCCTCGAGAGACACGACCCGAGTTAGCTCTCCGTCCTACAATCGACGCCGTCCTCTTGCGGGTCCGGATCGAAGTAGTTTACATAGTACGAAGAATCAAGTTTTGAAGAGAAGAATCAGAGAAAAATAGAGATTGGATCTGTATAAATATATTTCGATTCAAAAATCATCTGGATTGTACACTATTTTGTGTTTTGCCAAATTAAATACAAAAATTATGTGTTACAAATTTTGGCACGCCCAGTGGGACCATCTCTAGCTACCTCTCATTTTTCTCTTCACCAATTTCCTTAAGCAGCAAGATGTCTATAATTCTGGAAGAACAAATTGTAAATTTGGTGAAGCTGGCCGAAGGACTTGCCAAGCGGATACAAGAACGTGATGCTCAAATCTTGAATCTGAACAAAGAAAGGATTTTTGATTTTGGTGGCGAGCAAACAAATGAAGATACTGAAGTTGAGATATCTACAAAACTACATGCCAACAAAAGTGAAAAAATCTACAACCAAAGAAATTGAAATATCATCTGATGGTTCAATACAAGTTGATCAACTCAAAGATTTAATACTGAAAACAATCAAAGACAAGTCTGTAGAGAGCTTTAAATCACTCTGGACTTACAACAAACCATATATACTCTAAGAATTGACAACTTAAAGATGTCAGATGGCTACCAGCCACCAAAGTTTCAACAATTTGATGGCAAAGGAAATCCAAGACATCACATGGCTCACTTTATAGAGACCTGCAATGATGCTGGGACATACAAAGATCACTTGGTGAAGCAATTCGTTGATTCTTTAAAAGACAATGCATTTGATTGGATATCGATTTGGAGCCAAATTCAATTGATAGTTGGGGGCAACTAGAGAGAGAATTCCTTAACCGCTTCTACAGCACTCGAAGGACAGTTAGCTTGGTTGAGCTCATAAATACAAACCAACAAAAAGAAGAGTCTGTCATCGACTACATCAACTGTTGGAGAAACTTGAGCCTGAATTGCAAAGATCAATTATCAGAAAGTTCAACAATTGAAATGTGCATCCAAGGCATGTGTTGGGGTCTTCGATATATTTTGAAAGGGATTCCACCAAAGACCTTCGAGGAATTGGCCACTAGAGCTTACGACATAGAGTTAAGCATGACCGAAAATGAAGTTCAAGAACTGTCAATGCAAAAGCATAACAACTTTGAAGAAGAGCCAGAAATAAATGATGGGGGCAAACCTTTTGTGGAATCTCCAAGTGAAGAAGAAGAAGAAGAAGAAGATAATGATGATGAAGATGAAGAAATGGCTACAAATCTCATCATGGACCCATTCAAGTCCTCTAAAAAATATTTCAATCCATGAAAATAAAGTACAAACGCTCCTTGATAAGAGCCTAAACTATCTTCAAAACTCCTTGATAAGAGTTGAAACTATCTAAGGTTTTCAAAATACAACGCTCCTCGATAAGAGCCTAAACTATCTTCCAAAGCTCCTTGATAAGAGCCAAAACTATCTAAACTCTTCAAGAAATACCAAGACTCCTTGATACGAGTATAAAATGTCTACAAAGTGAAATTCAAATCTAAGACTCCTTGACACGAGTATAAAATATCTACAAAGTCAAGTTCAAATCCAAGACTCATTGACATGAGTATAAAAGGTCTACACATTTAAATTCAAGTCTCCTTGACATGAGTATAAAATGTCTACAAATTCAAATCCAAGACTCCTTAACACGAGTATAAAATGTTTACAAATTCAAATTCAAATACAATACTCCTTGACACGAGAATAAAATGTCTACAATGGCAAATTCAAATCCGGTACTCATTGACACGAGTATAAAATGTCTATAAATTCAAATTCAAATCCAAGTACTCACGGACACGAGTATAAAAGGTCTACAAAGTCCAAATTCAAGTTGAAGGCTCCTCGATATGAGCAAAAACTATCAAAGTTCAACAAAAAGCTCCCTAATATGAGCATAAACTATCCAAGTTCAAGAAAGCTCCCTGATATGAGCATAAACTATCTAAATTCAAATCCAAATTGAAGGCTCCTTGATATTAGTATAAACTATCTAATAAATTCAAATTGAAGAGCTCTTGAATATGAGTATAAACTATTCGCAAGTTGAAATTCAAGAACTCATTGATACGAGTATAAACTATCTACTAAATTCAAGTTCAAGACTCCTTGATACGAGTTTAACTCTAATCATTTTTCGAGACTCATTCATTTCAAATGACAAGTCGTCCATGAACAAGTCTCGAGGGGACATTTGTAGATAGCAAAAATTAACAATATTATATATAATAGTTTCATTGATTTTTATATATTTATTTAGTTTTGGAATCTTATGAAATCCAAAATTAGATAAAATATTTAAATAATAAAGATATTATTATATGATAAACATTAAAAGTCTTTGGCAACAAGTAAATATCTTTCAAAAGATATGTATCAATTTCCAACAGCCAATGAGACAGTGCCACATCAGCTCTAGATCTCTCTCCCTACAACTATAAATAGGGGTCTCCATATCAGTTAAAAAACACACCAGAGGTCATTTGAAGAGTTCAAGAATTTGAGAAGAAATTTCATAAGTGAAATTCTCTCAATTATTCAAGGCGTTCTTCACCAAATTCATCATGAAGACGGCGTTTGATCCATAAGCAAGGCAGTCAAAGGCGTTCTTCATCAAATTCAACCCAAAGTTGGCGTTTGATCCGAAAAGAAGGCATTGGCCCTCCGAATTAACGTTGTCAAGTCCAAATACCAAGTCAAAGAAGATCGAGGACATAAATTATCCCCGAAAACTTCGAAGACTAAGTTCAAACAACAAGTCCGAGAAGATCAAAGAGATAAATTTACTCTGAAGATTTCAAAGACCGTTTGAAGATCAAGTTTTGAAGAGAAGAATCAGAGAAAAATAGAGATTGGATCTGTATAAATATATTTTCATTCAAAAATCATCTAGATTGTACACTATTTTGTGTTTTGCCAAATTAAATATAAAAATTTATGTTATAGAACTCTTTTTTTCCAAATTAGTTTAAATTGCTTTTTTAATTGAAGGGTAGTACAATTGGAAAAGAGTGTCATGTATAAAGAAAATTAATTAACTTTTTTTAAGATGGTTATGCATTTAGTAAATGTGGTGTATTTAGAAAATTCAGTGGTTTATATAGCAACACAGTTATTTTATTGAGTTGATTTTGCCAAAGTCTTAACATTAGGTGTGCAATGAACTTATGGTTATTTATATTCAAATTTATTACTCATGTGTAGAGAATTGTTGGCGTTGGAATTACTTTTGTGAACATTACTTTTAGTCTATATTGGACTTTATTTGACATAAATCTAAATATATTTGTCATTAACGTTTATATTGTGTTTGAAGTGACATGTCAATGATGGAGATTAGTCTCACCTAGATTCTAAAATATACAAGAAATGTGAGGAACTTGTGGTTGAAATAGAAAATACTTTCCTACCATAATGAGAACTTTGGTGGTGTCAAATGCTTCAAGGGAAATGGATGTAAAACCTTGATGCATGAGAATAAATACGGTGGATACATACTGCAGGTCAAACTTAGTTGTATTATTGCTCATGTGGGTTTTTAGATGTATTATATATGAATAATTCATATATATATTAATGAAGTAACCATAGTCGTGGTTATGGGTGGTTCTCTTGAGAAGAACTTGATGATTTGCTATTTTGTTAGTATTTTACATAATCGTTTATTTGGGTGGTCCTATTGAAATGACTTAATGAATTCATGGTCTTTGAATTAAGTCATAGCGCGTACTCTTGGTGGCCCTATTGAGATGAACTTGATGGTTGTATTGTTTTGTTTGTGAGGATGTACAGATGACTCTTAATACTGCGATTATCATTCATTTTATAATGTGTTATTGAAACACATTTTAATACTATTGTTTGTGCTCCTTTAGCTCCTATAGCTGAGATCTTTTAAGCTGGTAGAATTATTCCCTTCCGACATATGTTTAGGAAAGCAAATTTTAATGCACATTCGCTTGCACAGTATGGTGCGGTGCAGGTTGTAATTATTTATGTACTTGGAACTTTGATTTTCCTCATTTTTGAGGGAGAATATTGAATGATATTGATGTTTGTTCTCAAAAAAAAAATATATTATTGTTTGTGCTATTGCGCATAATTTGGAATCACCTAAGTGAATGTGAATAATTCACTCTCTTCCATCAATGACATTGACTTTCTAGAGCACTCATAAGAATCAATGGTTTTTAGGTTAATTATTGTTATCAAGGTGATAACTCTATTTAAAGGATTGAGAAAATTGTGGGGGTTTCACTTGAATCCTTAAGTTTAAGTTTCTGACACACTTTCTGAATTCATGTGTTATCTCTCATTTCAAAAAGTGTCGATTCAAAATTGAAAGATTATTGATATTTATGCATTCATCTGAATAGTGACTTTTTAGAGTGCTCATAAGAATCCAAGGTTTTTAGGTCAACTGTTGTTATCATGGAGTTAACTTTATTTAAGTGATTAAGAAAATTATGTTGGTTTCACTTGAATCCGTTATATTCAAGTATCTGACACACTTTTTGGATTCATGTGTTATCTCTTATTTCAATAAGTGTCAATTCAAAATCGAAAGATTATTGATATTTATGCATTTATCCTTTTTTTTTTTTTGCTCAAATTCCTTTCTTCTATCTCACTGTATGTAATTTGTGAGGATTATCGAAAATGGCAGCAACAGTTGGACCTTGTTTTTTTTTTTTCTTATGTTGCAATTGGATTGTTTGTTGTTTGACCTAATTTTGCCCTATCTAAATGGTTGACAAAAAAGAACTAAAAACGTATTTTTCACTGTTTCTCTAAGCAATTGATTGAGTTCTCCTATTCAATTGTCATGAGTATTTGCGTCAATTCAAACATTGTGTGAACTTGGAAATGTTGGGCGCCGCAATCGTTTTCAAAGCAGTGGAATCTACTCCAAATCACAACGATTCTTGTTCATTTTTTTCCAGTCTTCGACTAACAAACAATAGAGATAACAATTATACAGATTATGCTTTGGAGGCGCCAAATCACCAAAACACCATTGTGAACCTCTCCAACGGGACGCCATCCACCACTGCATTTTAGGAGAAAGGAGAGAGCGACGCCATTTAGCAAACGTCAATTTTTTTATTTTATTTTTTCAATTTCTTTATATTTTGTTTTTTATTTAGTGTTTTCTTTTTTATTTGTATTGTAATTAATATTAAAATTTGTTATATATGATAAATTTAATTAAATACAAATGTTGAAACATAAAATTAAATTAGATAAAAATTAGACCAACAATAAAAAATACTAAAATAAATAGAATTACACCAACAATAAAACTACATAAAAATACTAAAATAGATAAAAGTACATGAAATAAAAACATAAAAATATGCATAAAATAAAATAAAATAAAAGGATACAAATATTTTCCTAATAATTTGAAAGATCACTTCTGTTCCCTCCAAGATCAGAAAAATTTCCAAACATAGTAAAACTGCTAGAGTTTGCTTGTTCCGCTTCTGTAAATTTTTGTTGTTGCAAGCGGAAGTATTCACGTCGATCTGGTTCATCTATTGAGTCTCATCTCTCTATTTATGAATTAATAAATAAAATTATTTCAATTAGTGATCAATTAACCAACACTCATACATAGCATAAGCACAAGAAATGAAATAGGGTCATAAACAATCAATAGAAAAATAAATGCATAAATACTCAAATAATCTAAATCCCAAAATATAAAATAATCTAACCTAACCTAATACAATGCAAGTACTAAATTATATCAAATAAAATAAAGATAAAAACAAGAAAAGAAACTTGATATAACTTGGAAATTGGGTCTCGACTCCTCTCTTGTTTCATCTCATCTCCTCTTTGCCCCATCTTCAAGCTCTAGCTTCTTATACACCCTAGTTAGGTGAAAATCCTAGCTAGGGTGTAGATTTTGTGGGTGGATAGGGGATTTGAGGTGTGGGAGGAGAGGATTTTGTGATGAGAGGAGTTTTGGGTGCGGTAAATGGAGAGAAAAATTTCCAAATAAGAAGAAAAAGCTTAGATCTGAAAATCTGGGTTGGGGGCGCAATGCGGGCTCAGTTGCGCTCCTAGTCACACTTCCAGTCGCGTCCAGGACAAAGAAAAACATGCCCTAGTGTCAGAACAGGCCACTCACACCTTTGGTTGCGCTGCATGTTGCGCCTAGTGGCGTTCGCGCCTTCGGTCACGTTGCGACTCGTGCCTTCGATTCTGCACTGATACCTTTCACGATTTCACTCCGTTCTCCTTCATTTCTTATCTGATTGAGGCAATTCAACTTACAACGCATTTCTCATTCAATTCTCTATCTTTTTGTGGCATTGGACCACTTAAAAATGCATTTATTCATCCTCCATTTCCTGTGAAACTCAAATAAGAAACAAAACTTCCAAACCAGGAGGTTAAAAGCACAATTTAGGTTAAAGCACATGCACAACTCTTCAATTCACTTTATTTAAATCTTAAAATATTGTGCAAAAATACCACTCATCAAAAAGATACAAATATGTTCCTAAAAATACATAAAAATACTAAAATAGAAAAAAGTACATGTAATAAAAACATAAAAATACGCATAAAATAAAATAAAAGCCTCCCTCCAAGATCGGAAAAATTTCCAAACATAGTAAAACTGCTAGAGTTTTCTTGTTTCGCTTCTCTCCGTTTCTGTAAATTTTTTTGTTGTTGCGAGCGAAAGTATTCACGTTGATCTGGTTCAGCAATCATGTCCACATTGAGCATCAAAATATTGTCTTCTCTCATTATCTTTTTTAGTTCATACCTTTCTTTTTTAATTAAAGAGAGCATCTTTTACACGTTGAGCTTACGATTTTGCTATTAATTCTCAAAGTTTCTCATTTTCTTCTTTGAGCATATTTTCAAAAGGAGCGGCATCTTTATTTTGTTTCCTTTTGAATTTTCTTTTTTTAACACCATATGATCGTTGGGACAAAGAGTCTTCGTTGATCATATTGTCATCATCTATGAAAAATGTGGAAAACAAAGATTGTGATGGATTAGGGGACCCCATAGTACTTTCTTCACGTCTCGTGATTTCAACTTGTAGAAATTTTTTTCATCATAGACAACACATGCTCAAATATGAATTCGTTCGGGTAATCAACATTATCCCTCATTTTATCATTTGTATGCTCTAGCTACATAACACGTAAAAAAGACATGTTAGAATTAAAAGATAAACAAATCAGATATGAAAAATAAACATAAAATACTTACAAGTATCTATTCATTTGCACCGCTAATGTTTAAATCTTCAATTTGTTTGAGACAGTCTAGAAATTTTTTTGGAATCCTTTATGATTATTCCCATTCGAGTTTGGAGGGATCTCTCATTACGATCATATATATTAGAGTTTGGCTTTGAAGAGCGGTATTTTTCAAGAATGTGTTTCCAAATGCTTTTTTAGATTGGTTTATGCCCACAATAGGGTCTTAGAAAACATCAAGATAGATACTATAAAGGTGTCTATCTTCGGCTATAGAAAAGTTGGTGGTACGTGAGCTTGAGATGTTGTTGACATATAGAGAGAATATGAAATGTGGTTTGGAGACTGGAATTGTGCTGAAAAATATATGCTATGTCATCTATTTATAGAGCATTTATAGCACATGGATTGTGTTTTTAATTAATAAATGGCTATGATTTATTCTTTGCTATGCACAAAGATTGTGCTCTTAATCAATGGTCAAGATTTATCCTATTAATCAATAGTCGAGATTTATTCTTTTCTATGAACAAGGATTGTGCTTTTAATCAATGGCCAATATTTATCCTATTAATCAACAAGATTTAATACCACAAGGATTATGCTTTTGATTCTAGCTATTATATATTGAACTATATCTTAAGCAAATATTTCAATTCAAAACCAAAGAAAAAAAATCATACTTGTCTAAAAAAATGAATTACAATTCTTCTTCTTCTTCAAGTTCATCTGTTGACGAGACTTATTATCTAAAAGAACAATTGATTCTTCAACAAGCACAAAGAAATGATGTTTCGGTTGTTGAATTTCTGAGGTGACAAAACATTCAACGTACTCATGGAGGATCTGGGGTATAGAATAATTCATCGTGATAATGAAGCAGCAACTGCAAATCTTTTCAATGACTAATTTTTGGAGAATCCAATGTATACTGAAGAGCGGTTTCGTCATCGTTATCGGATGTTTCGAAATTTATTCTTGCGGATCGTTGATGCTGTAAAAAATCATGATCGTTATTTTATGCAGCGAAAGGATGCCACTAGGAAACTCGGTATCTCTACTCTCCAAAAAATTACAGTTGCATTTCGCATATTAGCATATACAACTCCAGCAGATGCAACTGATGAGTACATCAAAATTGGAGAGTCTACAACAACTGAATGTCTCAATATATTCTGTCTTTCGAGAGATATTTGCAGAACGATATCTAAGATCACCAACTGCTAATGACGTTGTTAGGCTACTATATATTGATAAGCAACGTGGATTCCCAAAAATATTAGGCAGTCTAGATTGCATGCATAGATTGCATGTACTGACGGTGGAAAAATTGTCCTACAACTTATGCAAGACAATACTCCAGTCGAAGTGGAGCTCGAACAATTATTCTAGAAGTTGTAGTTGATTATGATCTTTGGATATGTCATGCATTTTTCGGGATTTCAAGATCCAATAATGATATTAATGTGTTGAATACATCTCCTATGTTCTCCGAACTTGCTAGAGGAGTTGCTCCTTCTGCACATTATGTCATTGGTGGAAAAGAATACAATATGGACTACTATATATCTTATGGCATCTACCCCAAATAAGTAACTTTTGTGCAATCTATTCAATCACTAAGTGGTTCCAAAAAATCATATTTTGCGAAGAAACGAGAAGTATGTAGAAATGATGTCAAATGTGCAAATCCAGCACATTCGTGGAGCAAAAACGATTTGTGCAATATTATGACTGTGTGCATCATAATGCACAATATGATAATCGAAGATGAACAAGATCTTGATGCACCAACTGAAAAAGCAAGAAACGTGCCACCACCAGAAGTTGAATTTATTGTCGATGAAAATGCTCAATTTCAAAATTTTCGTGCTCGGGTTAGAAAAATCCACGATATAGAAGTATTTTTCTCTTTTCGAAATGCATTAATTGATCATTTGTGGGAGAAATATTTTAATTCGGAGAATTAGAATGTATTATTATGTAACTTTATGTTTGTTTTGTAATATTTTAATGAATCATATTTTTATTTTATATTCATTCAAATATATTTGTTCTAAAAAATAATTCAATAATTATTATGAAATATTGAATTTAAGTATAGATATCTATTAAATGAAATTTCATATATTATTATATTTTATGAATTATAAAATAATAATTGTAAAGGAAATAAAGGAAATATTATGAAATATTCTATTTTGGTATAGAATTATAGTATAAACCGTTAGAGATGAAATTACTAATCTACTGCATTTTAGCAATAGTGATATTATATTGGGTTAATTACTATAAAATACACAAACTTCGACAAGATTTGCAAATTAGACACAAACGATAAAAATTTGCAATTAAAACACAAACTTACATTTTTTTGCAAAATAGACAAACTCAAAGCAAAATTTTAAAATCAATTGAATTTAAAAACCGCAAAGCCATAAAAATTGTTCACCTTTCAATTTAGATGGCATTGCATTGGTTTTAATAAGTGAAAATGAATCATATGTCGCAAATTCTCATTTTTCCGTTAGTCCGAAAAATTTGAGTTTGTCTATTTTGCAAAAAAATGTAAGTTTGTGTTTTAATTGCAAAATTTTAAAGTTTGTGTCTAATTTGCAAATCTTGTCAAAATTTGTGTATTTTATAGTAATTAACCCTATTATATTATAATGTAAACTATTGGAAATAGCCTTACCGCTCTATATGTTCCAATCATATATATGCATATACTGGCACAAGTTTTAGTTGAAAAAAGAAAGCGAAAAACGCGCACGCGCACACACTGATTCCTCCACAAGATGTTATGCAGGACTGCCAACTGCCTTCTAAAATATTCCTAATTATGCAGAAATTTCATCAACTCAGGAACCAATAGATGTAACTTCGTTGTGTATAACACGCTTCTAGAAGATCTGCAATCCAGCTAATGATACTTGTATGAACACATTAAAATCGACTGAATGCATACAAATCAATAACTATGCCAAAGCTAAATCTAGTTCATTCAAGCGCATAGATGATACAGGAAACCTGCAGATGGTATGGTGCCCAATAATCTGATGTACGTCCACCTTACTAGAGTTCGTTGAAATGGATGGCACCAACTTTCCAAACTATGTACGTAGTAGCAAACATCACCGTACTAATCAAAACAAAAGAAACTGCAATAAAAAACGCATCCATACCCCCTGGAAGATCGAAGGTCAAGCCCTGTTTTGGCATCCCTCTTTTGCTGTCATCAAACAAATTTGTAGGTGCTTGAGGAAGGCCAGGCCGTCTATTCCCCTTATCAGATTCTTGTAGAGCATCAAGAAGTCTACTACCAAGCGCAGCTTTGGTTGGTTTTGTATCTGTGTATCGGTTTAGTACCCTGGCTGCCCTAAGTCTCTCTCTTGCTGTTAATGGAGCTCTTTTCACGGTTGAGTTTGACTTGGCTGCTGATGCCTCCTGGTTTACGTCTGTGGAACTGATTGCTCCATTAGATGCTTCAGAAACCGGATATGCAACACTAGACTGGATTTTGTCATTGATTTCGGAAGAAGCTACATCAGAGACATTATCTGAAGGCTCGTCAATGGAATATGACCCCTCAACAGATTTAGAGTCTTTATCAGTAGTCTCTGTGGCGACATTATCACCTCCAGCAGCTAGGAGGCAAGATCTTGATTTTTTCCCTGCTGTAGATTGTCGTAATCCAACTGGTCCTGAGAGAGAAGTGATACAAGGGATCTTCTGTAATAATACCCCAACGTTATCTCTCCTGCCCTGCTGGTAGTTAGTCTGCAACATGCATAGACCAAAAGAATAGATCAGTTTGTACAGCAGTTCTTAGCCACTGCTGTGTTTTTCAGTCCCGTACATGGATTCATGCTTCAACACAATCGTGTCGAATTTCTTTCACTAAAATGTAATCCCAAAGCATTATTTATGCCAGTTCATTGTAGTTCTAGTTTTCATCTCATCTCCTAGAGATTATTCAGAGAGGAAACACTCTAGTAAATGGACTGTAGAACATGTAGAGAATGAAAATTTATTTAAGCTGTTTTATGAGGAAAATTATTTTGACAAGCATTGTTCTTTTGCTGTGGCTAGACATCTTTAAATCGAAACAGACATTTTGTCACTCCAGGGAAGGAAAATACACAAACGGAAACATAAACAGCATGTGAGTTTCTCAAAGCTCCAATGTTTGAATCAAGTGTTCTAAAAAGCCTAACTTGAAAAATAATTGTGAGAGACATACAATTAATATTGACATATGTCTCATGCACCTAATCTGTACAGCCTAGCTTAAATAAAGGTTATCTAACGGATCTAGCACATATGTGTGAATTAAATACAAGCTCTATTTAGGAAGTTCTGAAATTATGTAAGTTTTAGCTCAATCCTTGATTCAATGTCAACTTGGCAACTGTTGAGTAGGATTGAACAGATGCCATGTCAATCAAGGTGCATACGTAATAAATTGAACTGATCGTATTTACTATGTTCTGCTTGCTGAATTCTACTGAAAGGCAAAACCAATTATTAGTAGAGCGTTCACTGCTTGGAAATGAAGAAACGGGCTTAGGGCGAAATTTAAATAGATACAGAAGTATCACAAGAAACTTAGTAAAACAAGAAAAGCAAGAGAAAAAAATATCTTGCCAAAGTACCAGACCAGTTTAATCTAAGATAGACAATAGAAAACTAAAATAATGAACCTTCAAACAATTTTTTATTCATTGACTTGAATCTTATGTGAAAATTATTGCACCAAATTGAAGTCTTAAAACTAGACGATTACTTGTTCATAAGCTATTATGAAGATAGATCATCATAGACCCCATAACTAATTCAATTTCCTAGCAAATCTTCCTATTTTCTGTAGAACTGGTAAATAATTCAATCCAACTCCAAGACTTCGTAACAGGGAAAAACATATTCTGTTTTATGGGAGCACAATTTGAAGTCCCAAGAGTAGACATAACTTAAATTTCATGTACAATTCAAGAACGTAAAGATTATAGAAAAGGATAATAGGTGATGACATAGAAATGCAGATTTCCAACAAAATTAAATGAATAAATTCACCAAGTAGGAAAAAAAATTGTCTTGCAAGAATAATCAAGAATTACAGCCAAACGTAGGCATAATCAAATTAAAATCAACAAAAGCCACTATTTCAACAAGTCATCAGATTTCAAGAATAGCAAGAAACATAAAACCAACTCAAAATCTCAAATGTTTGCAATTCTCGTCAGCTCACAAAAGCCAAAAAGTGGAGAAATCGGCATAGCATAATCAAGAAAATCACACACACACAGACGCACAAACTAAAATACAAGATGGTATAGAAGGAGACATACATTGGGGTTGAAGCTGACGACTGAATTCAGTGAAACAGCCATGGTTGAACGGTGAAGATTATGTGTTTCAAGGGCCAACCATTCAAATTTTCTCGGGAGAGAGAAAGTGTAGTGAGAGAAACGGGAGTGCTGAGATTAGATTGTGGAAGGAGGAGTTGGGAAAAAGGATTTCCCCAATGGATGGTGCAGAAGGATGCCAAATAAAATCTGCTGAGATATTATCAATCTATATTATCTATACATGTTTAATAACAAGGTAGTCTGAAAAAAACAGCAAATCCTATTTTTTTTTTTTTGTTCAAAATCACCTTTTACTAACTACATAAAATAATATTCCTAAAAAAAACTATACAAAATAATAATATATTTATATTATCCACATTAATTATTACTCTCTCCGTTTCATTATGATTGTTATTTTAACTTTTTTATTTTATTTCAAAATATTTGTTGTTTTATATATTTTCACATCATCTCCCCCAATTTTAACCCTATCCCAAATTCTAAAAATATATTGGAGAGAAAATGACTTTTTTGTTTTAGAAAAAATATAAGTGAATAAGATTTTATGTCATATATGAGGGATGAGTATATTACTCTATTTAATTATTAAATCTATAGATTAAAAAAAAACTAAAACAACAATCAAAACGAAATGGATGGAGTATTATATTAGACTCTATCCACATCAGTGACATTCATCTAACCCAACCTTCAAATAAAATATTAATTTCTCTCTCCTCCCCATCCACAACCACAACCCCAACATTTTAAAATTTGCACTCCATCAGTAACACTCATCCAACCCGACATTCAATTAAAATATTAATTTCTCTTTCTTCCAATTTACATAGAATATTTATCATTTTATTTTTTAAATAAAATATTATTAATAATATTTTTTACTATATTTAAAAAATCATAATGAATTTATTAAATATATTTTTTAAATTCATAATTAAAAAAAGGCTAAACCATCGTTTATATCCCAAACTATTTCATTTTTTTCAAATCTATCCCAAACTTACACTTTTATCAATTAAATACCTAAACTATTAAAAACTAATCAAATCTATCCCCAAAAACATTTTTGGGCCAAAATCAAATCTTAAAATGAGTTTAAAAAAATTAGAATAAAGATACTATATCATAGATATGATCGATTTGGCTACAACATAAGAAGACTCAAATATTTAGCCAAAACGTTAGGTAATTTTTTGCCTAAAAATATATCTGGGAATAGATTTTATTAGTTTTTTAATAGTTTAGGTATTTAATTGATAAAAATGTTAGTTTGGGATAAATTTGAAAAAATGGAAATAGTTTAGGATATAAATGATGGTTTAGCCTTAAAAAAAATACCCATACAATTATAAATTCATAATTTACTTGACAACAAAATGAAAATTACAAGAGTTAAAACAAAATAAAATATAATTAAATAAACTACAATGAGAAAATTTTGTGGGTGAAAGTAAGTTCCAAAATTTGAAAAATTTTGAAAGTCATGATAATAATTTGGGTGATTTGAATCCATAACTTAAAATAAAGAAGAAATGTGAGATTGAGAATTTGGTGAAATAAGACATGTGTGAGAAAGAGAGTTTAGTTGTTTGTAAAAATATACGAATATTGACTCTATTTATAGAGAAAAAAAATTATGAATATTGATATTTTTTATAATTATATAAATTATTTAAATTTTAAATTAATATATATAAAATTAAGTGGCATCCAATCAGAAGATGCCACGTGTACAAGAGATTGATGGCAACCTAAGGTCGGTTGATCGATCAGGTTGAGAATTGCATGACTTTTTCCGTTTTTTTTTTTAAAAAATGTTTTTGTGTGGGTGTCACCGCTGGGAATGGTCTTAGAATGTAGTCACCACACCTCTAGTTAATATTATATTATTATTTTAACATCACTAATTTATTATATATAAAACCAAATAATAACTCATAACTCATTTCTACCGTGGCATGGGCACTAGGAAATTCAATCCAAGCTTTTTAATTATGTAGATTTGAGTTCTCAAATTAATTTTGTATATTCCAACAATTGCATATTAAAAATTTAGGGGATTTTTGTGCGAAATTTAAAAATTGGAGTTGACTATGATGGACGAAATTGACACTAATGTGCAAGATAATATAGAAGTTCTTATTATAATTGATGATTCTGAGAATGAGCCCATTCCTATACGAACACAATACAGAGGTGAAGTTTTTACATAAACTATTCATGAGATAATCAAACGAGTTTTGTTCGCGTATTTTATACCTCAAATTATAGATCGTGTCAAGTGCAAGTGTACACGGATCTAGCAAGCAATGATACGAGTCGAACCACAAGGAATATGAGTTATGATCTTAATAATGCAAGTAATGTTGGCTCAAGTTACATTTACTATCTAAACAAACATCATTTCTTTAGAGAATGTTTTGTTCCAAATTAACCAAATATCACAAGTGTAGTCTTAATTGCAAACTAGTAAACAATTCAAATAAGAGATTTAAAAAGTAATAAAAGAGAGGGTTCTAGGGTGCTAGATCCTTGGTCAAGGTATTCTAAAAACTATATGAATCACATAACTCTCCTCTCTTCAATCATGATTTGGGCAAGGATTATCTAGGCATTTTCTCAAACACCTAGCCTACAATCAAGTGCAAAACTCACTATCTCTAGTAAATAAATCACTCAAGCCTTCCAAGATCCCAAATCACCATTGACAAGCCTAATACTCATACCTATCTCAAAATACAAGTAAAAGGTCTCATGGATCAAAAACACATACATAATGAGCAAACCTAATCACACATTAAGTAACACATGAATATAAATGGAGGCCACCCACATACATTCAACAATCAATACATTGACCCATAAGATTTAAAAAGGGAAAGATACATTCATCATACATTCATCTCAAACACCCATCATCAAGTGATCCAACACCCCCAAACCTTAAGAGATTAGCTACTCATGCTTTTGAGATCAAAATAACAATACTTGAAAAATAAACATAGGTAGAGATTAGATTAAACCAATATGATGTACAAAAAGTTTCCACAATGACCCTTTGGCTTCAACTTCAACTTCAAGATCCCAACTCCTTCCACGCCCAAGCCCTCTCTTCCTCTATTATAAATTTTCCACTCCTTTTCACATTTTTGGAAGAAAAGTCGAGTGCTTGAAAATGTGTTTTTCTCTCTAAGTAAAAATTGTGTTGTTCCCTTCTCCACCCCCCCTTTTACATATATAAAATTCGTCCCACAAAAAATGAGAGAAATGGATTGGATAAGGTCCGCAAAACAGAGCAGTGGGGCGCGACACGGGCTCGGTCGCGCCCATGTTCGCGCTGTAGGTCGCGCCGAGCCAACGGCAGGAACACTTGTGGACGCGGCCGGGGCAGTCGCGCCACCTGTCGTGCTGTGGGTCGCACCTGGTTCGCGTGAAAAAGGCCCGCGGGCGCGGGCGGCTTCACTCGTGCTGGCTGTCGGGCTATGGCTCGCGCCACCCAGCGCGACCGGACTCGTGCCTACACTCGTGCTATGGATCGCGCCTGCGGGTCTCGACACACGGCTTCAGGCTCGGGTTACTCGGGTCGCGCCCTAGATCGGGCTGGGGCCCGTGCCTGTATCTTGATATTTTTGTTTTCTTCAATAAATCACCTGGAATTTGTACCTGGATAAAATATGGGTTTGGACATCAAAAATATACAATTGGTTTATAAAATGGTAACTAAATAGCCCTAAGTTGCCGTCAAAAGAAGCACAAAAATCCCGATTATCAACTCCCCCAAACTTAAGTCCTTGTTTGTCCTCAAACAAGATTTCAAAGAAAAAGAGAACACGGGAAATCAAGATCAGGAGTGCCTCAGAAGAAGAACTAAAAGCATGTGATAATACATAAGGATATGAAGTTTTGATACACAAGAAATGAACATGTAAGAACACGGCTTTCCCTTACTTTAAGTAATATCACCACTCAACTCAACCGCTCAAGGAGAAAAGGGACGTGTATATGCTGGACATCAAATAAGGCTAGTATACTACCATATGCTTACAAAATAACTCATCTCTTTCCACAAGTGTGCTCGAAATAAGGATCTCATAGGTCTTGAGGGTTGCAACGTTAGGCTCTTTGGACGGGGTAGGAAAAATATAGGTAAAAAGTGACTTTACAATCAATCCCCGTAACCTATTTTGTATTTCAAGACAAGCAAAACTATTTCAAGTTTTCTTCTACCCTACTCATTGCTTGGGAATTTAAATGGATTTAGGATATAGCCAACAAAACACTAAAGCTCCTCTATTTATTTTGATTTACATGATTGTTCTTTTGACAATTACTATTTATTTTGTTTCAATTTTTGAGGTTCACAATAGTGCATATGATCAAAAAGGGCTATTTAAAATAATAAATTTGTGTTTAATCCACCATTAACTCCCATATTTTTTTTTCTTCAAGTTTACTTGATTTTCAAATTCCTTCTACCCTTGGCTTCAAATAAAATCAATAACAAGCACAAAGGGGCTAACAAGGGTTGTATTTGTAGGAAAAAAAAAATTGAGGCACAAACTTTGATAAAGAATGCCTTAGGTCATTTCCATGTTCTAAGCACAACTTGTAAAATTAAGAGAGTTCAAAGGGCAAGTTCTAGAGATACCAAAATTAATGATGAATCACACATGAAAAACAAGATCAAGGCTCAATTCTCACAAGATGGTTACAAGCTAAGCCAATATTTTCACAAACCAAATCAAGTGTATCTTAACTCACATTCTTATGCATGCACTTATTTTTACCAAAGACAACATCATAGGCAAGTCAAGATTTCCCAAAAGTGAGCATGACAAACATTAAGTCCATAAGCAATAAAGGAGTTGAAACACGAGATCAAGGCTAAACCTGCTTGACATCAAGGCTATTACCTTATCATTAAACCAATCATACGTATTAACAAAAATAAATACAAAGCTATAAAATATCACAAAACCCATGCAATCATTAATTATCCAGATTCAAGTAGCAAATCCTAACAATACATAAATAAATAAAAGCATCCATACGAAAAGAGTTTTAACAATTCTAAAATAAAAGTGTTTTAAAAAGATAGTACTAGAGTCAAAAGAGATCAACGATACACACACATGTTCACCCCCCATCCCCAAACTTATTCAAGACCGAAGGAAGAATAAGTTTAGGGGGGCAGGTTAGTGGTATCGTTGATCGACTAACACAGCCTCAGGCATCAGCATCTGGGGGTGGGCGTGGACGGGGATTCTGCGGGAACTGAAATGGCCCCGGATATGGATAGGGGTACTGCTGGAATGGCGGGAATGGGGGCGTGAAGGTCTGGGACGGAGTCTGTGATAAAGATCCAATGCCACTCCATTGTCTCATCATGGTGGCAATATCTGAGACGTCCGACCTCAAATGGGAGAAATCCCCATGCAGATTCGAATAGTTGCTCTGCAGCCCTTGAAATTCTGTCCTCATACCGGTGAACCGGCCATCAATATGAGTTTGCAGGCCCATGAACCGAGAATCGAAGTTTACCCTCATGTCGTTGAATTGATTGTCGACATTTTCCCGCATGTCCACAAGACGTGTATCCAAATCCGTCCGCATATCCGTGAACTGAGTAAAAACATTCTCTTGAAAGTTAGTAAAATTTTGATTTATAGTGGTCATCATACCTTCAAGAGATTTGAGCCGTCCATCCTTCACGTCCCCTCGGTTCAGCCTCTGCCCACGGGGTGCTCTAGGTTGTGCATTTTCTCTCTGGAGATGCACTCTCATGGGTGCCAGAGCAATCATCAAAGCATTGTGCTCCAGGGTGTTCATCATCCAATTTCGTTGATCCTCAAAATTTGTGATTGAGATGAGTGCAGGATTTGGGAGTGGGAATTTTCTCCCATCTTTCATGTAGAACTCGATCGGGGTGGCATTGGGGCTGATCATCTGAACATTCCGTAGATGCGCCAAGTTGGGGGACATCGGTCCAGGAAGGGGCTCATAGTTGGACAAGTCGATGTCCAAGCATGTTGATAGGACGTATTGTACTTGCTTTTATTGTTATCTTTTGGTGCCATTTCTCCTAATTAATTGCCCTATACTTATGTATTTTGGAAGAATGATGTGTTTATTGAGTTGTGTATAGATGTAGTACAAAGTTGGAGAAAATGACAGGTTTTAGTGCAAGAAGAAGCTGAGTGAAAAAAGACTAAAATTCGAGTCTGAGTAGATCCGGCCGTAAGGGCTTGCAGCTGGAAAAACTGGAGCGGAAGTACTAGAACCTAGGCCTCTACGCGCGTTTTGGGCTTGAAAAATCTGATTCTCGGCCCAAACCATGACCTGGACACGAAATTGAGCTTTCCACCGCCTCAAGAGTCCTCCTCTTGCTATGTTTCCTAGTTTAGATTGATTTAGGATTTTATTTCCTTATCTAATGTTTTAATTAAGGACATTATATATAGATTAGGACTTATTTCTTTATGATTCATTCCACATTCATGAAAAACGCAGCATAGCAGAAATGGGTTTGGAGAGCAGATTTTATTCATCTTCTCTACAATTCATCGTGTTCGATTATTCTATAATTTTGCGATCATATTTTAATATGCAATCAAGCTAAGTTCTTCTTATTCCGGTGACAACAACGAAGCCCCGTTTATACAAACTGTGAGATCTAATTTGTTCGTTCATCATTAATTATTTGCATGCATCTGTTGTTCTTGAATTTCAAGTGGTTAATTATTTCGGGTCTATTGAGTAGTTGCAAATATTTGATAGTCTGAGATTAATTACTAGCCAATTAAATCGGCCATACGTAATTGTAGATTAGGTTTAATAAGTGGTAAAACGGTTCTTCAGAACTAGGGGAATAACAGAATTAATTTAGCAGTCCTTGCGTCAGAGTCTGTGAAGTTAATAATCGGGTTCCTCTTGTGCTCATTGCTGTCGTCTCATTAAACTCATAGAGCATCTCTTGCAGTTGTCAGCCAATTAGGGGATAATTAATGAACTGTCTTCTTAATTACCGAGAATTTATGGAGAAATTAGGTCATGTTAGAAGCGTCTTCAGTGACTATAACTGACTTGCATGGAATTAATTGATTAATCATTGCATCAAGGATCGATTTATATAAATAGGGTAGAGTTTGTTGGATCCGGAATATCTTTATTAATTTGTTTAAAAGTCGTTTCCTCTACTTAATTATTTCGTTAGTCATTTATTATCAATTTCGTTATTTTATTCCACGAATACACGAAAACCCCCTTTTTGGAGTTTGGTCACGTAGATTGGAAGTCAAGAGTAGTTCTCGCCGGTCCTTTGGAAGACGATCCCGCTCACCACTGTACTCTGCAGTGTGGGCTTACCGACAGAAGTTGGGACATTTATTTTTGGTGAAAAATGACCCACCAAATTTTGGCACCGTTGCCGGGGATCGGTTCTAAAAGCAGTGATTACTCGAAATTTTCTGTTTGTTATTTACTTTGCTTTATTTTTTATTTTATTTTTTCTGGTACATGACCTGTTCTTCTGCAGAAGAAGATTTAGTGTTCGATCCGGAGCCAGAGCGAACGGAGAGAGCTGCTAAGGAGTCTAAGGAGGCTCTCGAATCTGAACAAAGCACTCTTGGTATTGATCAACTTTTCGACATGGCCAATAATGAAAATCCACCGAACCAGCAAGGCCTTGCCGCAGGAAGAGCCCTCATCAATGCAAACGTTGCTGATCCTGAGCCCGAACATGAGCCTCTCATCAGGGAACTCGACCGCCTTCGGAGCAACAGACCCATCTGCATCGTGCTTCCCCCGATTGCCAACAATGCAGAGATCTGACCTGCATTCATCCAAGTCTTACCGAAGTTTGGTGATCTACCAGGAGAGAGTGCACACAAGCACTTGTCTGAATTCGACCTCGTCTACTCCACTCTGAGGCCGCAAGGTTTTACCGCCGATAATCTGAGATTACTGACTTTTTCTCATACATTGCAGGAAAAAGCGAGAGACTGGCTGTTTGATCTTCCACCTAGGTCGATCACTACCTGGAATGAGCTAGAGGGACAATTCCTAAGCAAGTTTTTCTCGGAGTGCCGAGCTGCAAACCTAAGGATGGCAATTAGCAGCATCAAACAAAAACCAAATGAGAGTTTAGCCGAGTATAAGGAGAGATTCCAACAGCTTTGTCGTAAATGCCCGGACCACGGATTCACAGATTATCAATTGCTAACCAATTATTTTTACCATGGCATACCTACTTTTGACAGAAAAATCGTTGATGCTGCCAGTGGGGGATCCCTCACTAACAAGACCCTAGCTGAGGCGAAGAAACTCATCATTGACATGGCTTTTGGAGGGCAACAGTATGAAGATGAAGATGAAGGTAGACACCGGCCAGTAAGAGCCATTGATTGAGTTGAACACTCCAGCGTCAATGAGAAGATTGACACTCTAACTTCTCTGGTTAGAGGTCTAGCTGTGGCGCAAACTCAAAATGTCCGCTGTGGAGTTGGCTTGGAGAATGGCCACTTTACTGATGCTTGCCCTACCTTGCACAATCCTCGTACTGAGTAAGCCTACTATGGGTCCGGTGATGCACAATATGATGCCCAAAAATGGAGGAATTATGATCCGTGTTCAAACACATACAATCTAGGCTGGAGAGATCATCCGAATTTTTATTGGAGACAACCTGGAGACCAGCCAGCAGCAAGAGATTTGCCACCGAGGACCCCAAGGGGTGAGCCGTATGCCCACACGGACCGATCTGCACTATCTATGAGTGAGATCATGAAGAGTCTCGAGCAGAGAACAAGCTTAGTGAACAATCTAGTGCAGAGCCAAAAGGCCTTTCAGCAGGAGACACAAGCTGCCCTGGGCAGTATGGGCATGCAGATCACGTAGCTCGCCACACAAGTGAACAAATTGCACGGGTATTAAGGGAAGTTGTCTTCCCAAACTGAGCAAAATCCATGAGGAAACGTCAGTGCTGTGACCATTCGAAGCGGCAAAGAATTGGTTGAGGTTGAAATAAAGAAGAAGAAAGATAACACATGGTGTGGGCAAACTGCAGAAGCTGAAGACAGACCAAGTGCAGAGGGCCAACAATCTGCTGTCCCGTTTACCCCTACTGAGGTACAAGTTCCACCTAAAAATTCTAACCCTATTAATGTAGCTCCTTTCCCTTCCAGGTTAGCAAGGCACAAGAAAGAGGAAGATGAGAAAGAGATCTTCGAGCTTTTCAAGAAAGTCGAGATCAATCTACCATTGATTGATGCTATCAAGCAAGTCCCGAGATATGCGAAGTTTTTGAAAGAACTATACTCTAAGAAGATAAGATATGGGAAAGATGCAAAGATCAAGGTTGGTGAGACTGTTTCAGCCGTTATTCAACGGAAATTACCTCAAAAATGTCGAGATCCAGGTATGTCTACCATCCCTTTCATCATTGGTAGCAAAAAGGTAGAGAAATTTATGCTAGATTTAGGTGCATCTATCAATGTTATGCTTTTCTCTATTTACTAGGAATTAGAGTTCGGTCCTATGAAAGATACTCGAGTCATCATTCAATTAGCTGATAGGTCCAACGCATACCCTAGAGGTGTAGTAGAGGATGTCTTAGTTAAGGTGAATGAGTTGATTTTTTCTATTGATTTCTACATCGTTGACATAGATGATGCATTGTCTGCACATAGATCATTAATTCTGTTAGGCCACCCGTTCATGAAAACTGCGCGAACTAAGATTGATGTAGACAAGGGAATGCTAAGTTTCGAATTTGATGGGGATGTTGTCACATTTAATATATTCGAAGCTACGAAGCATGTGGAGGACCCTGAAGCTCTTTTTATGGTTGATACTATCGATTCCATTATTGATGATTTTGTTGAGCATAATTTCAGGGATGACAAATTAGAGCAGGTACTCTTTAATGGAATGCCCAAACCCACTGCAGATTCGGAGGAAAAAAGGGCAATCCACGAGATAGTCCAGCAGTTGTATGCAGCCGAGGAGTTTCCAGCTACAAATCTGACAGACCGTATGCCCTTACTGACCAACTCGAAACTGATTTTACCATCTCATGTGAAGGCCCCTGTGTTGGGACTGAAAGGGCAAGAAGCAAGGTTGGTCGAGTTTTTGAAGAAACATAAATGTGCGGGGATGGAAACAATTCCTTTCGACAGGGGCAAATCTGTTACCCCTGAAATTACCTCGTGATTAAGTTATACTTGTGTCAAGCCTCCGACGTTAACTAAGGACGCTTCTCGGGAGGCAACCTGAGCTTTTATTACTTTCTTTCATTTTTCATATTTCATTTAGTTACTTACTTGTTTTTTCTTTAATATAATAATAAAAAAAGAGCAAGTGAGAGTTCTCATCCAACTTTCTAGTGCAAGTTGAGCATCGTCTGTATGCCTTTGATCAATGCTGCTGCTACCCGGCTTGAGGACAGTCTAGGACGCCGGCTCGATGAGATTGACAGCCGCCTCGATGTCATGGAGCAAGTTATCCACCACCTGGCGGATCAGAGTTAGCCTTTTTCTTTTCCCCTCCCTTTTAATCGTTACTTGTCCTTGATTTGCTTGTTGTTTTTTGTTTTCCTTTGTTATGTGTGAGTTTTTATTTCTGTTGTGTCTTGAGTTTGCTTTTGTTTTCCTCTCCCAATGAGAACACTGTGACCTTCAAGTGTGGGGGGGGGGATTACCTTGTCAGTTTCTTGATTAATGAAAATAATAAAAGAAAAAAAGAGTCATTTTTTTTTGTTTTTGTTGGAAGATGACTAAGTACTGATTGCCACAAATTGATGAACTTGAGGAGAATGGGTTGTGATTAGTTTGACTGGATGAATGGTTTTTGTTTTGTGATGGGAATGTGCCAATTTTTTGGATGAGATCTTGGATGATGAATTATGTCGTTGATCAAAATTTTTGAGCCTACAAAAATGTGAGTTTTTGAGCCTATGAGCATGCATAAATAAGAGCTCAAAGTTTTTGTTGATGAGTGTTTGTCTGATTATGTTATTTGGATGCTTGAATTACCCTGTTACCACCTTTGTTGCCACCTTTGATTTCATTCACAAACATGATTAAGGCAGTTAAGGGTACCCGAGCTATTGGCCTAAAGAAAAGATCCCACCTTATATTGCCAATTAGTGAGCCATCTTGAGCTTGAAATTCATTTATTTTCAATGTACAACTACTATATATGAGCCATAGCCTTTTTGTTTGGCCTTTTGACCCGGAAAATGTGCAAGTGTAAACTTTGCATTAAAGCTGCAGCAGTGGGAACAAGTTGATGGTGGGAGTTTAACACTGAAGAAGCCTCTGTCCGAAAAAAAAAGAGAAGAAATAAGAAAGGAAGCAAAGCTTCAAGAGAAGAAAAAAGGAAAAAAAAAGAGAGGAGCAAAGCAGGACAGTGAGCATGAATAAAGACAATTTTTTTTAGAGTGATTTTGTTGAAGAAATCTTGAGGAACTCCAGTAATGAGATCCTGGCCAAGCCTGAAAGCTTCTACAGCTAGACTTCACAAATTGGGAACACTTACATATTTCTTCTTGAGCCACTTTACTCAAAAGTTATTCTACCCCGTGTACCCGAGCCTCATTACAACCATGGAGAAAAGTCCTTTTGATTTGTAAATATTTCAAAGTGTGATGATTTTGGTGACATATGGGCAATCCTATGCTGAAGATGGCTAATTATGACTTGTGTGAATTGCCTCTTGACCTATGTTTGAGAGTATAATGAGCGAATCTTGGTAAGGCTGGATTGATGAGCATAATTTTAACTTGATTGAAAAGAGTTGGCATGTTTTCTTGAAACAAAATGGGTTGGTGGTTTGTGGATTGATAAATCACAGTTCCTACTCTGATTGTTCATCGGTTTGGGAAGTTGATGCTTGTTCATTTATCCTTTTGAGTCTGTTTTTGTTGCTCAAGGACGAACATGATTTAAGTGTGGGGGGATTTGATAGGACATATTGTACTTGCTTTTATTGTTATCTTTTGGTGTCATTTCTCCTAATTAATTGTCCTATACTTGTGTATTTTGGAAGAATGATATGTTTGTTGAGTTATGTAGGGATGTAGTACAAAGTTGGAGAAAATGGCAGGTTTTGGTGCAAGAAGAAGCTGAGTGAAGAAAGACCAAAATTCGAGTCTGAGTAGATCCGGCCATAAGGGCTTGCAGCTGAAAAAACTGGAGCGGAAGTTCTAGAACCTGGGCCTCTACACGCATTTTGAGCTTGAAAAATCTGATTCTCGGCCCAAACCATGACTTGGACGCGGAATTGAGCTTTCCACCGCCTCAAGAGTCCTCCTCTTTCTATGATTCCTAGTTTAGATTGATTTAGGATTTTATTTCCTTATCTAATGTTTTAATTAAGGATATTATATATAGATTAGGACTTATTTCTTTATGATTCATTCCATATTCATGAAAAACGCAGCAGAGCAGAAACAGGTTTGGAGCGCAGATTTTATTTATCTTCTCTACAATTCATCGTGTTTTATTATTCTATAATTTTGCGATCACATTTTAATATGCAATCAAGCTAAGTTCTTCTTATTCCGGTGACAACAACGAAGCCCCGTTTATACAAACTGTGAGATCTAATTTGTTCGTTCATCATTAATTATTTGCATGCATCTGTTGTTCTTGAATTTCAAGTGGTTAATTATTTCGGGTCTATTGAGTAGTTGCAAATATTTGATAATCTGAGATTAATTACTATCCAATTAAATCGGCCATATGTAATTGTGGATTAGGTTTAATAAGTGGTAAAACGGTTCTTCAGAACTAGGGGAATAACATAATTAATTTAGCAGTCCTGCGTCAGAGTCTGTGAAGTTCAGAATCGGGTTTCTCTTGTGCTCATTGTTGTTGGCTCATTAAACTCATAGAGCGTCTCTTACAGTTGTCAGCTGATTAGGGGGTAACTAATGAAGCGTCTTCTTAATTATCGAGAATTTATGGAGAAATTAGGTCATGTTAGAAGCGTCTTCAGTGACTATAACTGATTTGCATGGAATTAATTGATTAATCATTGCATCAAGGATCGATTTATATAAATAGGGTGGAGTTTGTTGGATCCGGAATATCTTTATTAATTTGTTTAAAACCCGTTTCCTCTGCTTAATTATTTCGTTAGTCATTTATTATCAATTTCGTTATTTTATTCCACGAATACACGAAAACCCTCTTTTTGGAGTTTGGTCACGCAGATTGGAAGTCAAAAGTAGTTCTCGCCGGTCCTTTGGGAGACGATCCCGCTCACTACTGTACTTTGTAGTGTGGGCTTACCGACGGAAGTTGGGACATTTATTTTTGGTGAAAAACGACGCACCACATGTATAGCTCATCCTTCCGAAGTTCGCTATTCTCGTGTCGAGCCAAGACAGTGGAGGAAATAATTCTATGGAGATAGCGGAAGACTGGATTCTGGATCTGAGAAGCCTTGGCCAACCCTGAGTCATACTTCACCATTCTCTCATCTGGATCAAGAATCAATCTCCAGAATGGCTCCGTTCTATAGTTGGTGTGGTAGGTGAAGTAGCCATTCATCAGAGTTTGAAAGATTTGATTGAGCTGGGCTGTTGTGAGCTCACGGTCTTGGTTACCCAGTCGGAATATGCATCCAATTAGCCCTCTACTCGGGAGTTTGTGAACATCGAGGGACGAGAGGAACTCTTTCACAAGGACCGGATATGTGAGCCATCTTCCTTGCATAGCATTGGTCCACCCAATGCGCGTAAACATCCTCCAAACATCATCGTGTATCCCCATGGCTTAGGTGGCCGAGTCGCACGAGTACTTGGTTGGCACCATATTGAAGGCGGTGGTCAACTTCTCCTAAATGTCTCGCTGGTCCCTCGTGCGAAAGAAAACACCCGCTCGAGCAGGATCATTTACTCCCCTATCTGGGAACTCGGGCAGCTCCATCTCAAGCTGCGCAAACTCAGCTTCCTCTTCTTCTTCTTCATCCTTATCCTCTTGTTCTTCGTCATCGTGTTTCTCTTCTTCTTCTTCGGCCTCTGAGAGATCAACGCTTGATTCAGCTTCTTCTGATTCTTCAACCACGTATCTCCTAGAAGCTTGTCCTCTGCTTGGTCTTGCCATGTTTCATATATGAGCTCTTTAAAAAGCACAAAACCTTGTAAAGGATAAAAACACCAAAAAGTGAGGGCCCAATTGTAAACAATAAACCAAACCAACATATAGAAATATAGCCCATTTATAGCAAAATATAACAAAAACTATTCACACTTGCAGGCCTTAGCATAATTTTAACCACAAGCAAAGAGCATTTCCGTGCTAAGCACTACAATCTTCAAAAAGGGACATACAAACAGGGTCGGAGTTGCACATATAAATACCCCCCAATTTACAACAAAATCCAACAACATTTGGTCAACATAGACCTAAAAGTAGCATTTCACCATCATTCACCATTGCAACCAACAATCTCCAAATTTCTCCCTACACCCACACATAAAACCAACAAATGCACATTGTCACCCCTCTCATCACTTGCAAAATTCACCAAAAGGAGTTCATACTCTTTAATAATCAAAGAACAAGGCAAAGAAATGGAAATAACCCCAATTTACTAAGCCCTACTTCTCAATCAACAAGAATACATGAACAAGCACCTCCAATTGGAAACAACAAAGCCAAACAATAAATCATCCGAAGTAAATTTCCCCAAAGTTTGCCCTAATATGCAATTCTAACAATTTTAACCAATAATCTCCAAAATTACATGTAGTTCATAGGCATAATCATGGGTAACTCGAAAATGTACAAGATTAGGGAAGATTTTACCTTGAAATCTTGCTTGGAAGGGAATTTGATAGTGTGTGCATGTGTTTTGAGTGTGGAGAGAAAATGTTTGTGAAAAAGTAAGTGAAAAGTGAGAGGTTATGGGTTTAAAACTCGTTCAAACTGCTACAGGGTCGGGCGCGAGCGGCGTCAGTCGCGCCCTCGCTCGCGCTAGGCTGGCATGAAAAAGGCCTGCGGACGTGAGCTATCTCGGTCGTGCTGTGGGGCACGACCGGTGCTCGCATGCTTGGTCGCACTGTGGTTCACGCCAGCTGCTCCGTGTTTTGATATTTCAAGCTCTTTTTTTCCGTGTACCCTGTTTTCTAATTCCAAAACTATACAAACACTCAAAACAACATATTAAATCTAATAAAGAGATAAACATTCATTAAAAGACTTGAACATAAATAAAAGAAATGTACATAGGTACGAGGTTGGGTTGCCTCCCAACAAGCACTTCATTTATTGTTGGTAGCTAGACGTGGTCTCTTTCTTCATGACATATGGAGATTGTTGAAACCATTGTCATCCTTCATCTCCGGTGCAAAAAATCGTTTTACCCTTTGGCCATTGACAACAAATAGATTCTCATCCTTTCCCTTAAGCTCGATTGCGCCACCATTAAAGACTCTTGTGATTTCAAAAGGGTCACTCCATTTGGTTTTCAGTTTCCCGGGGAATAACTTCAAGCGTGAATTGAACAAAAGAACGGCATCACCCGGTGATAGCTCTTTTTTTCTCAACAGCTTGTCATAGTAAAGCTTTGTCCGCATTTTGTAAATTGATGAATTCTCAAAAGCTTCTAGTCGGAATTCATCCAATTCATTCAACCAGAATATTCGTTCTCCTCCTGACATTATAAAATCCATATTGAGCTTTTTTGTGGCTGATGCGCAGTCGTTTCGCGCTCAAAATGAATTTGTAATGCTCCTATGCCCACATCGAGCGTAGCTAGCAATGAGTAAGGGTCGATCCCACATAGAGCTGATGCAATCTTACTTTCGAGTCACCAATCACAAAAAGGGGGTTTTGGTATCGTGGTCACAACAATGAAATTAAATCTGCAAAAAGAAACTAGAGAAATATCAAATAATAAAAGGTTCTCGAACTTGAACTAGAATCCAGTTTAACTCACACTCACTCAATCATAGGCACAGCGATTTTCCTACACAGTTAAGTCACCTAGTTATGGAGACCGGATTCCTCGCTACGTCTCCTTATTCATCCTTTCAGAGTAGGTTTAAAGTGATTTCTCGTCTATTAAACCCCTAACCTATCACTCACCCCCAGTTCTCCAAAGAGATATAGATGAACAGGAAGCAGTGTGCCCTAGACGAACCCAAGTTTACTGTGTTTACTGATTCCTCGTGTGCCCATAGTAACCCACCGATTTCCCAGTTACCGTTTGAATTAACACACAGTCACGATTCACTAATCCAATTAACCCTCGTGTGCCCTCTACAACTAAAGAGTGATCAGCCACATTAGTTATATTAAACTCACACTCACTTGAAATAAGAACAAAAATCGGCAGAAACCTAATCGTGCAGTAATGTGCCCACACAGCCTCATGAGTATTTAAGTGTTTTGTTAAAACTTCATCTTTAGTTCAAATTTCGGAATATAGATCTAGCTACTCATATTATAAAGAATTGTAAAGACATAAAATAAAGACATGATAAATAGAAAAAACTTAATGGAATTGAATAAAAACTCGTCCAACACCAACGATGAACAGCAACAACATTAAATATAAACCCTAACCTCTATGGACATAAGGCCCCAGATTGTCTTGCTGCCAGAGCAGCGTTAAAACTAAACTAATGGTGAAAGTAAAAGTGCAGAAATAATATGGTATGGAGTGTTTTTGTTCTAACTATCAAACTAGTATATAAAAGAGTACAAAGATCAATTCAAATCCCAAAAAACGGGGGTCTTCAATATCTGCCGGATTCGCTATGCCCCGCTGGAATCTGCTTGGATAAGGAAACTTCCTTATCTGCTGGATCTCCGTGCCCGTTGGACTCTGACTGAATAAGGGAACTTCCTTAGGTGGTGGAATGAATCCCGATATTTTAGGAATGCCATCCTTATCTCCCAAATTGCTTCCCAAGAGTCCATCTATGAACAACCTTCCCTCCTTCCATTCAGATTTCGAAATCAATCAAGTTTCCACGCCAACTTTATATTCTTTCAACAGAATCCCGCTTTTTCCGGGAATGCCCTCTTCACTGCCTCCTTTGAATCTGCGCAAGTACTGTGGGCATAACATCTTTTGCTCATGTCGATTTTCATCTGATATGCCCATTTCATCCATTTTAGTTAAATTGAAGGCCAAAATGCCTCTTTTGCCAGATTTCACTCCTGTCATGCCCAAACCACTTTCCTGGTTCTTTTCCGACACAAAAGACACTAAAAAGGACATTTAGAGAGACTAAAATGCCCAGAAAAACATGAAATAAATGAACTTATCACACCCACACACTTTAGTCATGATTGTCCTCAAGTATGGGGTACGAAGAACCTAGAAAAAATAAAAATGAAGGGGAAAGGAAAAGAAACAGACACGAAAGAAACAAACATGCAACCTGTTAATCTGTGTGGGCACAACGTTTTAACAACCAAACTTTTCCAATTAATTGCTTAATCAGCATGCCCTAGCAAGTCAAAATTGAATTGAGCATATAGGTCCTCCCACACTCTCTTCACACAGTGTTTAGGCTTAGTGTTTATACTCAAATTCAGTCATTCCATACTTATTCATTCCATAAGCTTGCTAGTGCTCTTTCTTCAAATTCATTAAGTAGAAAAATGCATCAGTATCAAAAGAACTTTTATGGGTTGTAATGGGTCTCTTTAGATAAGGTGGGGTTATTTAGGTACTGAGCTAAAACTCTCAGGAGCGTTCACTAGACATACCACCATTTATTTTCAACTTACTTCCTCATGTCTTCATTTATCGTTCAGATTACAAAATTTTTCATCATGGGCATTCTGAACTTTCAGACTAGGGTGAATTTATTCTTTTTCTTTTTTTTTGAATATATTTTTTCATTTTTTTTTCGCTCCCCTTATCTTTCTTCTTGCATTTTCAATTCTTCAAAACCATCCAGAGACTCCTTCTACTTCTGGTTTTTGTAATGCCCTGGCTTTATATAGTGAGGTATATCAACAAAACTGCCAAGGCATTTTATTGGCTCAAAAGGGCTGCAAAGCTATGTCAAAGGCTGGTTTTTATTTGGCTTAGTGGGCTCAAGCAAGAAAATGCCTAAATCATCTACACATACATTTAAAACTTTCTGATTTTAAAGTACAGCAAGAGCAAGTTCTAGAAATTCTAAGCATAGAATGTACACACATGAAAAGAATATGCTGTAAAATGGGCATAGCAGCACAAGCTCAAATCTCACCAGATTAATGCTCAACTCATTCATCATTCCTGCTTTTAGTGTGGGCATGCTGACTCGATTATCAATTTTATCAACATTCATAACCCAGAAACTAGTGTTCCCCAAATCTTAACAGATAGCATGTTGACTCAAACGACCCACCAACACACTTTGCATGAGGCAAAGTGTTCAAACAGACTTAACAACAAAAGACAACAACCCAGATGCCCCCACCCATACACTTTGCTTGAGGTAAAATGGGTAGAATAAGAGCGACTCCTAAAAAAATGAAAATTAAAGAACATAAAAAAATAAAAAGAAAAGGAATTGAACCAGGTTAGTTCGGGGCGGATGTCGGGTAAGTGAACCCAATATATTGAAGTATGCAGTGAGGGTTTGCTCAATCTTCCTCAAGAGGGTATCAACAGTCTGATACAGGGCATTCTCCATGCTATCCAGCATCGTTATGATCATTCTGGCACCATTTTCTTCTTGTTGTGCCCTTCCGCCTGGTGTCTTCGCTCTTTGTCTCTATAAAAAATGAAAACAGAATGCTTGAAGGGTCTGCCTTTGGCACAAAATAAATAGGGTTGCTCTCCTCTCATCATCAATTATATCTTGCATTTTTTTTCCAGACAGATAATAGAAAACTCTCCTAGTCTAGTTTGATAAAATAGAAAAACACTTATTAAAATTACTAAAAAAAAATTAAAAACCTGGGTTGCCTCCCAGTAGCGCCCTAGTTATTGTCGTGGGCACGACACCTTCCAATTCAGATATAGATGGGCTCCATAAGCCACACCACTCTGATATCCTAGTCTGCGTGCCCCAGGTAAGGTTTCAGTATATGGCCATTAACCTTGAAACGCCCTCTAGTATCTGGATTCTTCAGCTCAACTGCTTCATTGGAGCATTCTGGGTACACTTCAAATGGACCAATCCACTTGGTTTTCAGATTCTCTCCCATGAGTTTGAACCTTGAATGGTACAAAAGAACTTGCTGTCCCGGAGAGAATTTATTCCTTCTAATCACTTGATCATGGAGCCTCTTCATTTTTTTCTTTGTAAAGAACAGCATTGTCATAGGCCTCCATCTTCATTTCTTCCAGCTCTTGAATCTGAAATTTTCTGGCATGCCCTGCTGCATCCTTATCCATGTTTAGTCTCTGGAGTGCCCATCGTGCCTTGTGTTCCAGCTCTACCGGCAGATGGCAGCATTTCCCAAACAGCATCCTATATGGGAACATCCCGATTGGAGTTTTGAAAGCAGTTCGGTATGCCCACAGGGCATTATCCAGATGTTGACTCCAATCCTTCCAACTTGGATTAACTACCTTCCCAAGAATGGCTTTAATTTCTCGATTTGAGAGTTCAGCTTGGCCATTCGCTTGTGGGTGATAGGCTGTTGTCACACGGTGATTCACCCCATATTTCTTCAAAAAATTTTCCAGGGTTTGGTTGCAAAAATGTGTTCCTTGATCGCTGATGATGGACCTGGGCACACCAAACCGGCTGAAAATATGAGATTTCAGAAATGCGGCTACTACTCTTGCATCATTGGTAGGAGTAGCTTTGGCTTCCACCCATTTGGACATATAGTCCACTGCCAAGATAATGTAATGGTTCCCCCTAGAGTTTGCGAGGGGTCCCATGAAATCCATTCCCCAAACATCGAAAATCTCCACTGGCATAATGGGTGTCATGGGCATTTCATTCCTTCTTGTGATGTTCCCAACTCTCTGGCACTGATCACATCTCCTGCATATATTGTGGGCATCCTTGAAAATCGTGGGCCAAAAGAACCCACAGTCCAGAATTCTTCTTGCTGTTCGGTTTGGTCCGAAATGCCCTCCGCAAGCAAAGTTGTGGCAATGCTTTAAAATCTCCTCAATTTCATTGTCAGGGACACATCTTCTTATGATTTGATCAGCACATCTCCTCCATAGAATAGGACTATCCCATGCATAAAACTTGCTCTCGTGTCTCAATTTATTCTTTTGGTACCTCGAGTACTCAATTGGCAGCTCTCCTGACTCTAAATAATCTACTATATCTGCATACCAGGGCTCCGGTGTGCCCCGTGCTGAGTACAGATGCTCATTAGGGAAATGATCCGTAATGGGCATTTCATCGTCTTTTTCATTCAGCACTCGGCTCAGATGATCAGCTACTAAATTCTGTGCTCCACTCTTATCTTTTATCTCAACATCAAACTCCTGCAAGAGCAGGATCCATCTAATAAGTCTCGGCTTTGTCTCCTTCTTGGCCATCAAGTGCCGTAGGGCACCGTGATCTGTGTAGACAATGCTCTTTGTTCCCAAGAGATAGGACCGAAACTTCTCGATTGCAAAAACTACTGCTAGCAGCTCCTTCTCAATAGTGGTGTAATTACACTGTGCCCCATTCAGAGTTTTGGAAGCATAGTAAATTACATGACTTTCTTTTCCTCTTTTCTGACCTAGTACAGTGCCCACAGCGTAGCCACTGGCGTCACACATAATCTCAAAGGGCATTCCCCAATCTGGTGGTTGAATAACTGGTGCTGTGACCAGTTGCTTTTTCAGGGTACCGAATGCCCTCTTGCAGTTTTCATCAAAATCAAACAGGACATCTTGCTGCAACAAATGAGTAATAGGCTGGGCAATTTTTGCAAAATCTTTTATAAATCTCCTGTAAAATCCAGCGTGCCCCAAGATTCCTCTCACTTGCTTCACCGAAGTGGGGTATGGCAATTTCTCGATTATGTCCACTTTTGCTTTATCGACCTCAATGCCCCTCTCGGAAATCACATGGCCCAGTATAATGCCCTCTCTGACCATAAAATGGCATTTTTTGTAATTCAGCACCAGGCATTTGTCCACACACCGCTGCAACACCTTCTCTAGATTGTCCAAGCATCGATCAAAACAGCTCCCATACACTGTGAAGTCATCCATGAACACCTCAATGCAGTTCTCAAGCAAATCAGAGAATATGCTCATCATACATCGCTAAAATGTGCACGGAGCATTGCAGAGGCCAAAGGGCATTCTGCGATAAGCAAATATGCCGAATGGGCACATGAATGTTATTTTCTCCTGATCCTCTTGATTGACTGCTATCTCCATGTATCCAGAATATCCGTCCAAGAAACAAAAAAACTTGTTTCCTGCAAGTCTCTCCAACATTTGGTCAATGAACGGAAGTGGGAAATGATCCTTCCGCGTGACCGTGTTCAGCTTCCGGTAATCAATGCAAACTCTCCAGCTAGTTTGCAGTCGTATGGGTACAAGCTCTCCTTTCTCATTTTTCACAACTTGAATGCCCGACTTCTTGGGCACAACATTGATTGGACTGACCCACTTACTATCTGAAATTGGGTATATAATGCCCTGGTCCAGCAGCTTAATTATCTCTTTTAGCACCACATCCTTCATCATCGGATTGAGCTTTCTTTGTAGATCACGAACGGGCTTTGCATCATCTTCCAACAATATCTTGTGCATGCAAACCGCTGGGCTAATGCCCTTTATATCAGCCAATGTCCATCCGAGTGCCTCTTTGTACAACCTCAACAATCTCAATAGGCGGTCTTCATCAGCTTGATTCAACCCTACACTAATTATCACTGGGAGTGTCTCATTATCTCCCAAGTAGGCATACTTCAAATGCATTGGCAATGCCTTCAGCTCCAGCGTGGGCACTCTAACAGTAGAAGGCATCATCCTATCATCATTTCTCCGAATGGGCACACCATAGTCCACACATCCGTATGGAATTTCTTTCAATGAGTATAGCATCATAATTTCATCCCTTATGTCATCATCTTCCTCCAGGGCATCCTAGTTAGTCAGTCCATCCCATAATGCCCATTTCAATGGCTCTCTGCTGCTCACCATGGATAAAGCAGAACGGCTTGGGGAATGAAATACATTAACAAAATTGTAATTTTCTGTATCCGGGGGGTGCTTCATGGCTTCAAAAATGCTAAATGTCACCTTCTCCCCTATCAAATTCACACGTCAGTGTGCCCTTATCCACAACAATCTTGGTTCGAGCTGTCTTCATGAAAGGCCTTCCTAGCAACAAAATTGAAGATTTTGAAGTCGTTGTGCCCATGTCAAGCACATAAAAATCTGCTGAGAAGATAAGCTCATCCACTTTGACCAATACATCTTCAATCAGGCCTTCTGGATAAACATTAGATCGATCAGCTAGCTGAATGACCGCACAGGTCTCCTTCAAAGGTCCAATCTTCAACTCATTGAACACCGATAGGGGCATTACATTGATTGATACCCCCAAATCCAGCATGTCCTTTTCAACTTTCTTGTCTCCAATAATGCAGGGAATCATGAACATCCCTGGATCATCACACTTCTTGGGTAGCTTCCTCTGTATCACAGCCGATACATTCTCCCTAACTAGGAACCTTGCATCATCATTAAAGCGCACCTTTCTGGTGCAGAGTTCTTTTAGAAACCGGGCATACCGTGGCACTTGCTTGATTGCCTCGATCAGTGGAATATTGATCTCCACTTTACTGAATACCTTTAGCATCTCCCTGGTTTCCTCTTCTCTTCTATTTTGTGCTAATCTCCCTAGAAATAGAGGTTTTCGCTTTTCTGGAATGGGTACTTTGACAGGCTGCTTGACTTCTGGAATGGGCACAGTATCATCCTGTGCAGCTTCTTGTGCCTCATCCTCTGTGGGAATTTTTTCCACTTCTTCTTCCAAGGGCACATCGTCCTTCTTTTCTCTTGGCCTGACCATCTCCGGAAGCTCTTTTCCACTCCTCAATACTACTGCATTCACTTGCTCTCTTGAATTTTCAACTTGGGAAGGCAGCTTCCCATTTTTCTCCTCCATCTTGTGCATGGCTTGAGCCAATTGATTGATTTGCTTGCTCATGTGCGAGAGACCGGCTGGGGTTTCTTGCTTAAATTTTTCATTCTCCTCAGCCATGGTAAATACAAGATCCTCCAGCCTTTGCTTTTTCTTCTCTTCTGGCGGCGATAATGGGCGTGCAGGATGCTCATCCTCTGGTCTTCTCCATCTGAAGTTTTCATGGTCTCTCCAGCCAGGGTTATAAGTCTGGGAATTGGGATCATATCTTCTGGAATGCCCATTATGGCCACCAATGGCGTTTACTGCTTCTACTTCATCTTGTAGAGTGGGGCATTCATCAGTGAAATGAGATACACTTTTGCATACTCCACAGGGTCTGGGCTTCTTCGCCATGCTCACACCAGATAAGATTTTTTTGATTTTATCACACATTCTGTCAATTCTGCTGTCTTGGTCTGGTGCCCTCTCTGATTCACTAACAACCTGAATGCCCTCTCCACCGAAGTCTCAGTTATCTTCAGCCATCTCCATGAGAATTCTGAATGCTTCAACAGGCTGCTTGTTCAGTATAGACCCTCCACATGAGGCATTCACGATCATCCTCTCATTTGGTCTTAATCTTCTACAAAATACTGAATCAAATCGTGTTCAGTAATCTGGTGCTGTGGGCATTTCACCAGCATCGCCCAGAATCTTCCCCAGTAGTCATAGAAACTTTTGTTAGTTCCCATCTTCAGGCTCCCTATCCTTCTTCTCATTTCTTGCACTCTGGATGGTGGAAAATATTTTTCCAAAAACTTCTGCTGAAGTTGTCTCCATGTGGTCATAGCACCAGTCGGTAATGTGTATAACTAGTCTCGTGCCCCATCCTGAAGAGTGAAAGAAAACAAGACCAACCGCACATACTCCTCTCGTCCATAGTCGGATGGTTGAGTCTGGCAAACCATCTCAAAATCTTGCAAGTGTCTTTGTAGATCCTCTCCAGGCATTCCATGGAACTTTGGCAATATTTAGATGAAATTTGCATGAATATCCAAGTTCTAGGCCTTTGCTGGGAGCGTAATGCCCATCGGGCGCTGATTCATCTTGGTCGGGAACACCAACTACCTTAGAGTCCGGTTGTCTTCTTCTCCGTTTGCTGCGGCCATGTTGTGGATATGGTTATTCTCAAAATATTCTTCCTCCTCGTGCCCTGTGTCTCCTTGATCTTCTGGTGATGGTGTGGGCTCACGAGGTCTGTTTGCAGCTCGTCGTGCTCTCTTCACTGCTGCCCTGTTTTTCCTCAAAGTCTTCTCTATCTCCGGATCATACAATAGAGTTTCTTCTGAAGAGCTCCTGGGCATCAAATTCCAGGCACACCAGCTTGGAAAGTAAAATCACTGGAAATCAGCTCCCCGGCAACGGCGCCAATTTTGATGCGCGGTCGTTTCGCGCTCAAAATGAATTTGTAATGCTCCTGTGCCCACAGCGAGCGTAGCTAGCTATAAATAAGGGTCGATCACACAGAGAGCTGATACGATCTTAGTTTTGAGTCGCCAGTCACAAAAAGGGGGTTTTGGTATCGTGGTCACAACAATGAAATTAAATCTGCAAAAAGAAACTAGAGAAATATCAAATAATAAAAGGTTCCGGAACTTGAACTAGAATCCAATTTAACTCACACTCACTCAATCATGGGCACAGGGATTTTCCTACACGGTGAAGTCACCTAGTTATGGAGACCGGATTCCTCGCTACGTCTCCTTATTCATCCTTTCAGAGTAGGTTTAAAAGTGATTTCTCGTCTATTAAACCCCTAACCTATCACCCACCCCCTGGTTCCCCAAAGAGATGTAGATGAATAGGAAGCAGTGTGCCCTAGACGATCCTAAGTTTACTGTGTTTACTGATTCCTCGTGTGCCCACAGTAACCCACTGATTTCTCAATTACCGTTTGAATTAACACACAATCACGATTCGCTAATACAATTAACCCTGGTGTGCCCTCTACAACTAAAGAGTGATCAGCCACATTAGTTATATTAAACTCACACTCACTTGGAATAAGAACAAAAATCGGCAGAAACCTAATCGTGCAGTAATGTGCCCACACGGCCTCACGAGTATTTAAGTTTTTTGTTAAACCTTTATCTTCAGTTCAAATTCCGGAATATAGATCTAGCTACTCATATTATAAAGAACTGTAAAGATATAAAATAAAGACATGATAAATAGGAAAAACTTACTGGAATTGAATAAAAACTCATCCAACACCAATGATGAACAGCAACAACATTAAATATAAATCCTAACCTCTGTGGGCATAAGGCCCCAGATTGTCTTGCTGCCGGAGCAGCGTTAAAACTAAACTAATGGCGAAAGTAAAAGTGCAGAAACAATATGGTACGAAGTGTTTTTGTTCTAACTATTAAACTAGTATATAAAAGAGTTCAAAGATCAATTCAAATCCCAAAAAATGAGGGTCTTCAATATCTGCCGGATTCTCTATGCCCCGCTAGAATGTGCTTGGATAAGGAAACTTCCTTATCTGCTGGATCTCCGTGCCCGCTGGACTCTGACTGAATAAGGAAACTTCCTTAGGTGGTGGAATGAATCCCAATATTTAGGAATGCCATCCTTATCTTCCAAATTGCTTCCCAAGAGTCCATCTACGAACAACCTTCCCTCCTTCCATTCAGATTTCGAAATCAATCAATGTAATACCCCAGAATTTCGATTAAGATTTAGAGGATTCTTAATGATAATTAAGAAGTTAAGGAAGAAAATTAATTAAGGTTAATTGAGGTCAGATGTCAGTCACGACTTTAAGGGTCAGTTTTCGTGAAAATCATCTTTTCGGAAAATTTGATCGTAATTCTTTTATGGCCATTCGTGGTCTCGTGAGAAAGGTTTTAACTCAAGGAGTATGCCGGTGTTTTCGGATTTTAATTCTGAAGTCAATTGAGTTACCGGTGATGAAAAACGTATTTAAAGGATGAATGAATAGTAACTTTTGCGTGCGTTCGTGTTTTGAGAAATTTACGAAATCATCCTCGTTAATCCGAGTCTAGTTTTGTCAGGCCCCTCTTATTGGAAATGATCCAAGGATTCCGTTGGCGTTCACGAATTACCATTCTGAGGTCAATCGAACGCTCAGGAGCAAAATCTGTCAGTCTGAGTGAATAGTAAAAAGTAATTCCAAAAAGAGAATCTTTGCTCGTCTTTCTTCAGACGACCCCATCTTTTTCACGAATCAAGTTGGTTCACTAGTATTCGAGCCAACGAGTCTCACGGTATTTTTAGATTTCGTGTCTGAGGTCATTTGGACCTTGACATCGAATAAGGCAGCTTTTAACCGAACCCGGGGTAACTTTTACAGTATTCTTGCACTGAAGTGGCTTCCAAGCTTTTCCTATAAATAAAGCATCACCCCTTTCACTTTTTTCACACCAATTTCACCCATTCCTCATTTCTAGAGAGTAGGAAAGCTTGTGAGAGCCGATAAAGTTCTGTCCAAGTAAAAAGCGTTCTTCGTGAGTGTTCTACAAGACGACGAGCGGAGTGGCGTGGAAGGGATGCGGTCAGAGAAGGTGCTAGGGGCGCCGTTGGGTTGTAGCGGGTGGCTCTGCCGCCGTTGCAACTCGACAAGATGCCGAGCTAGCCACCTTCCTTCGATGCACCTAACCCTGTCCATTCTTGTTTGTCAGTCCCGATCTCTATTTCTTTTTCCGTCTTTAAATTCTGCATTTACTTTCCGTTCTTTACGTTCTTCGCGTTTTTCATTATTGCTCGTTTACCTTCCGTGTAAGTTATATTTCAGTTTTTATTGAAGTTCCAAGTTAATAACGTTACGTTATATTTCTCGCGTTATTCCTGTCGTTATTATTCTTGAGATTAATCTCGTTTATTCCGTTTAAATTCCGTTCGAGCTATATTTAAAGATTTCGTCGTTATTCTAAATATTTAAAGAGGATTATCGTATTTATGCCGTTATAATGTCAAAATTCTTTTTAAGTTAAGGCATGTTGTTGCATGATAAATTCAAGTATGTTGTTTTTAAGAAATTTCGGGTTAAGTGTTCTTCGTGTTCGTCGAAAGAATCAACGAACACGAAGAACCCAGTTGAAGATCGCCCAGGAAAAGAGAGAAACCAGGTCCCGCGACCGCGGGGGGGTGCGTGGCCGCGCGACATCCCCCTCGGCCCAGAACCCCACGGGCGCGGAGGGTGCGCGGGCGCGGAGGCTGCGCGGGCGCGCGGGGTGCCGCCGGCGCGCGATGCCCCCCCCGTATCATCCGACGCTGATTCTTCCATCTTTTCGAGTTTTTCAAGTCTTGTTAAATTTATTTCGAGTAATCCATTCAAGTTATTCTTTGTCTAAAAATTGGGAAATCAAGTGGAGATGTTCTTTAAATATATTCTTCTCAAAATTTATAAAGTCGTGCAATCTGTAAATAAATCTTAGATTTTAGTCTTCAAGTAAAATGTCATTATTTCTCGCTTTAGATAGTCGATTTCTTCAATGGAGGTCGCTAAGTCGATGATTCGATTTTTGTAGGAGAAAGTGAGCCTCATAGGAAATCGGAGAAGGATCTTCAGCTCGTTGCTTCATCTTCTGTCCAGTAATCGAGGTGGGTAAATCTATACTCATCTAAAGTTTGAGCTAATAAGCTCTAGAAGCATATAGGGCAAATGAAATATCCAGTAAAGCATTTTTGCTCTGCCTGATCGATCACTGTACGAGGAAAGAAAGAAAGAAAGATACTATGTTCTAATTAAGCTCTTGAGCATGTTTAGAAATGCTAGAAATATTAAAGTATGGTTATGCTTAGCATGTGATGTTTAGAATAGCCTTTAGTTGGAACTCGTATTCATTTACGTTCATCTCCTTGTATTGAATGTCTATACTGTGTTAAGGCTCGTAAGTTAAGAATTAAGGATTGCCTTGTTAGGGTAGTGTTAAATCCCTTATAGGCCAAGATTATGTTTTACTAAAGGACTAGCCTTTAGACATTGCTCTAAGATTGGTTTTGCTAGCAAAATGAAGGAAGAAAGGAACTTAGCATTTGGCTTAAGCAAAAATTGAGCCCACAACTTTTAGAGGGAGTCACCGATGGGTTAATTCCCTCGCAAACTCGTTTGGATATTTGAGGTAACCCCTCTTCTATCCCATGGCATGCCTAAGGGTATAGTTGACATCAGGTTTGAGCCAAGGTTGGGCCTAAAAGTAAAGAAAAGGTTTTGCGGATATGGAGAGGGCTTTTGCGTTTTGCTCTCCATATACCGCCAGTTCATTGTTGGATATTTCTCAAGTTATTAAAGAAGCTTTCATTAAAAACCCACTGAGTACATTAGTGCTCACGCCCTCTTTTTCAAATATTTTCAGGTTGAGATGCCGAGGATGATGGTGGCTGTGGCTGTGGATGTGGGTTGGCTGCCAAGATTGTTTTGCTATTATATAAGTTTCTTTGAAATCCCATTACGTGTTCTGCTACTCTAATTAACTCATTCTAAATTCCGTTCAAGGTTCTATTATGATTATTCGAGATTCTAAGAATATTTCCAGACGATTACATATATATAACACACATACTAAGTTTATTTCCGCTTTCTGAGTATGTTTTCCTTTCGCCTATAAAAGAGCCTATGCTTGTTAGTATCTAATTAGTTAGCCATTTTATTCCGCTAAAGCATGTTTCCTTCTTAATCAAGTAAACCAGAGTATCATCAACTATCTTCAAAGCGTACCTTTATTCTTAAACTTCTTCGTTAATCTTCTGACTTTACTCGTTAAATCCCTTAATAACACCCCGTCCCCATTCGTTAATCCCTATCTCGGGACCGGGCTGTTACAGATGGTATCAGAGCAGGCTTACAACTCTGCAGACCTGTCTCTTTGTTTAAGTTAAAGCTAAGTGTTTATGTGCATATGAATTGCTTCGTGATAAGTTACAGTAGCAACCCACAGCTCGCCATCACCCTCGTATCTTCAACAAAAATCGAGGTATGATAGTATAGAGATTTTAGATTTTGAATTCATAATTTTTGACTATCGAAAACGAAGAGATTTGAGCAAGCATGCCTCTTTTATAGATAAGGGAAAAACCTTGATAATGAAATTCCAAGTAAAAAGTATTCGGATAAAATGATTTCCTGAGGAAAAGGGGTTGTGAAAGAAGTTCTTGACCACAAAGAAAAGTGTTTAAAAACTTATGTCTTAACAAAAGATAAAAGTTTCGAAGAAGAGTTCTAGATTTAAAAAAAAAGGGTTGATTCATTCTCGAATTTTTATTTTAAAGGAAAAGGTAAAGTTTATGATCAAAGACTTGGGCACCAAAATTTTTATAAAAGTCAACTGCAAAAAGGATCTATGCATGCAAGATAAGTAGTCTGAATCTAAACGATAGCATGATCTCAGGGGAACCATAGGTCTCCATTTTATAATCTAGACTGATTAACTTTATATTTCTAGATGGTTAAGCGTCGTTCGATTGCTAGGAATAATGTGCCTCTTTTCCGCCCTGTTCAAGAAATGAACGACTTTGGAGGAACGCCAGGAAAGGTATCCGACCTGGAAACATGCATCCGCATGTGTGAGCAAGCGCCGGCCGCTGAGAGGCCAACAATGTACCGCATTCTGCAAAGCACCATCACCCGTGATCCCGAGACGCATGCTGTAATCGGGAACCTGACAGAATTCTCTTCAGCCTTGATGGCTCTTTGGGAGTTAAAGTATGGCCACGTGAATGCTCTAGCCGAGCAAAATCCCTCATCCGTGATGGAACCAGAACTGCTAAGGGCGACTCTGAACAGTCCCCCTGAATTTCAAGCACCGTGCCCTCGTGCTGAAGGAACCTTAGAAGCAAGACCCTTGATCGTTCAAGACACCGAGTCTTTGTCCTCCAGAATGCACCAGTAGGCCCCTGCCTATCAACCAGTTGCCCCTCAGAGTCTAGGACAGTGAATGCCCCATCAGTTCCCTAAAAGAAGCTTAAGGAAATTCAAGTTCGAGGTACCAGAGACAGATGAAGATGAGGAAGAAGGGGACCCAGCATATAGTTAAGCTTTAGAAGTAGGCAAATGAGGTGTTGTTGTTAGAACACCTTGCTGACCTGTTGTCCGTTTATCCGCTTTAATCCAGATCTTATTCTGAAAATGTATTAACCAACCTTTCAGATTTTGATAGCAGCAGTAATTCTCCAAAAGGTAGCCCTATTTTTAGATGTAACCAAGAACCTCTTTCTTATTTATGCCAAAAGTCCTCTTATGAGGCAATTTTCCTGCTTTGCTTGATCTATCCTACATAATCTAAAGACCTTATCGAAAGGCATTTTATTTTGCTTCGTGCAAATTCGAGCGAGCATCGCTAATATGTAGGATTATTTTGCTCCACTCAAAGACCGAAGCAAGCCAAAAGAAGTAGAACTCAGTATGAAGCAACTTCTGGCTCTAGTGAAAAGATCATGGAAAAGGTGAAAAACACTGTTTGGGGAAGTTCACGGTCTCTTACTGAAAAGAGATAGCGTATTGGAGAAAAGAGAAAAAGAAAAATCCTACACTACATGGAATGCAATCAAAGAGATCCCAAATTTGGATGCAGACACTCGGATTAAGGCATTTGACTTTCTTGTTACGAAGTCCCAGAAAGATGATTTTTTGAAGATGAGTGTTGAAGAACGAGCTCAGTGGATAGCTTACAAGATTAAGGAATAGGGATATTCTACTTTGATGTTGGTTTATTACTATTTTTTCGGATGTCTTGTTAGAATTTATGTTGATTATTTATTTGATGTTATGATGTAGTGCCCCGCACCTTTTTCTGTATAATTAATTGCAATTATAGACTATGGGAGTCGCGTCATTTTAAAATTTCCATAATTCGGTGGTTTAACCGAACTTGCGATGTGTTGTGTCGATGAGATTTGAAATATATTTAATATGAGTATTAATCGATTTATCGATTTGTGTCACTTGGCGTATTTAAAAATATTTCAGAAAATGTGTTTAATCTATCGTTTTAAAATCAATGAATTATTTCATCCGTTTCGGTCCAATTTGGGATTTTTCCGGAGACGGAAAATATAACGATAACCGAATAGCGGGTAATTAAAACCCGATTTGTGTCATTGCGTCACCCAAAAAGGAAAGCCATGACTCACGCCTTTTCACCATTCCTCTATCTACCTACTCTAGCCTTTCTCTTCTTCATTCTTTCTGCACAAGATTTCAAGAGAGAGGAAACGCAGCAGAGCAGCCCTCATTTCTTCTTCAATCCTTTCTTCTTCTTCTTCTTCTCCTTCTTCTTCTTCTTCTTCATTATATTTTCTTCATTTACATAAAAGTTGAGAAAAAGAAAAGGGTAAAACAGCCATTCATCTTAATTCTATTTCATGCAAGCATCGCTTAGAGAGAGGAAGAGATTTAGATGCCAATTCCTTCCAAGTGCTTCAACGATTCTTCTTCTCTCATCTGTTCCAGCCATTTTCATAGCTTTTCAAGCTTTTCCGAATCATTTTCGAAAGGTATTTTTGAAACCGTGTCATGTGTTTTATTTATGATTCAAAGTATGTTTAGTTAAGTTTTGAGATGCGTTTTGTTGTTGTGAATGCTTGTGTATCGAGTATTTTTGTTGTGGTGCAGTTTTGTATCGAGTTTATGGCGGTGTATCTATCGTCGTTCTCATATCTATTGTCGATCCAACGCACGCTGGGAGTGAGCGACCGCTGGGATCGTGTGGTTTGTCTCACGACCAGCGGCCGTTCGTGTGAGCGTGCTCTGGGGTTGGAGTGTAGGCGAAGTGAGCGGTCGTTCGTGCGAACAAATGCTGAGATTGAGGCTTTGTGAGTGAACCCAGCGGCGGCTGGTAGCTAGCGACCGCTGGGCTCAAAGCTGAGCGACCGCTGGGCCGAGAGAGTTGGCCAGCGACCACGCTAGCTGGCGCTGGACTCCAGCGAGCGCTGGTCGACGCTCCTCACAGTTTCGCCACCCTTCGGTAAAATGAGCATAACCCCCTCGTTATATGTCGTATTGAGTCACCGTAAATTTTTTCGGAAACTAAACTTAAGTGGCTTTCCAATGGTGTAGGGTTCAGCCCCTAATTATTCCTGAGTGAATTTTGATAAATCATCAAAGTCAGTTGTTGTGCAGATTGCTCAACAAATTTTCAGTTTTCAAATCGCCCTTGTTCGAAATCAGTTTTAAAAGCATCTTTTAACTCCTTGGATGATGCTAAGGAGTGTCCTTATCAGTTAATAGCTAGGGTTGAGCGGAACCTTGAGCTAAGATAAGTTTTAATGATGGATTTAAATTATGTCATTTATAATCGCACGCCAAGTGTTCGATTTATGCTCGAATGAGATACATGTGTTTTAAAAGAGTCTTTTTATTTTTAATAAACTCCCATAGGTCTATAATATTGTTGAGTCTCATTTATGTGATTTGTTATTGTTAAAGTTTGGGTCATTATTGGTTGTCGGGTAGGCAATTCTTAAGCTATTGAGGTTCAGCTTGGGTCGTTTTAACCGACGAGCATGTGAAACTATGTAACTGTGAGAGTCTTGACCTTGTGGAGGTTCTAAGACAAATTTTGATGTTTGTAGATCATTTTCCGTAAGACGTATCATTGTGGTGTTGCTCAATTCCGTAGAAACTAAAAAGCTTCGACTATTATAGTCAAAAGGTGGGCGTATACTATCTTTCTCAAAATGCTATGTTTGAGTTATTAAGCTCGTTTTGAAACAAATATGCATATATGATTATCTGTGTAAAATGATTCGTTCTGCTTGTTGTGGTTGTCGGAGTCTCATATACCAGCGATGTGTCAATGTGAGTAGCTACAGTCTTGCTTGGTTTGAGTCGCACCCAATCCCTTGCTGTTCTTAGCTAAAAGAACTTTTAATTACCTTGAGGGTTTACTCGGTAATTGCGCATGATGATGTAGTGGTGGTTGCGGGTGTCGTACTTAGCTCACTTCAGGGTTTACTGGTGAGCGAGTCCATTTCAGGGTTTACTGATGGATCAAGGTTCACTTCAGGGTTTACTGGTGAACACATTCATGTAAAACGTTTTGATGAACTTAGATGAATTTTCCCTTTACAAAACCTTCTGAGATTCATCTGCATACTCACAGATAATTATTTTATCAAATGCTTTTGATTACTTGATTTTTCCTCAGAAAACCCACTAAGTACATTAGTACTCAGCCTAAATATTTTCTCAAATGTTTTCAGGACAATGAGCTGGAGCGTGAAGACGATGAGCTGTGAAGGGGCTTATATGTGTACTTTTGTAGCTAACCCGTTGTCTTGGCTCGTCTTAACCTCTGATCATCGTATTATCTCTTTTGATATTTCATAGCTTCTGCAAGAGCAAAAACTCATGTTTTGGATATATATATATACATATATATATATATATAACTCTGAATTTGTTACGATGATAGTATTCTATTATTGAACTAATTTGGAATCGTTTATTGAGAATTATCCTCGAAATCCCCTTTCTTTCCACTCTTCTTAATCCCCACCCCCGTGGCGCTCATTTACATGGTCTTTCGGGACCGGGGCGCTACAGATTGGTATCAGAGCAGGTTTGAAACTCTGCAGTCTGCTGGGTCATCTTGTTTGTTCCCTTGTTAAGTCCTTGGTTATTATTTCATAAGCCCTCAGCTCGTCTCTCACGCAACAGCAAAGGTACGCATGTTTTTATGCGTTTGGAATATCAAATAATTGACAATTTTGAGATGCGTTGTTTATTTGGATATTATGAAACGATTCATTGTTATTTGGATATAATTGTGAGTTATGCTATTATATACTGGCGGTTTAGCCATATATATGTTTGATAACGGCGGTTTAGCCGTATACATGTGTTAGATACCGGCAGGAAAGCCGAATGATGATTTAAAATTGGCGGATAAGCCGAAAATTGTATTGTATATTGGCGGGTAGGTCATATACGTGATTCTATGTTAGCAGGTTAGCCACATTTGTGTTTAATTTTGACGAATGAGTCAAATATGTTTATATTTACGGGTGAGCCATTCTTATGATTATGTGGGCATGAGTGCCATTTGTGTGTACTCATGTTGGTATGTGGGCCATATACGTTTAACTGTTAGCAGGGATGCCATGATTCTTGGATTCTGTATGACGTGATCTTTTGAAAATTTCTAATTGATTTTATGGGCGGGGAGGCCCTAATGATCCGATTCATGTTATTGTGTATTTTGATTGTTGGAATTTGATTATTGGTATGCTCAGATAGAGCAGTATGGTATGACTTAGAGAACATGGACAAATCTAGCTTATAGTTGCTGAATATAGGCCGTTTTATGAGATTTCTTGATTCATTGAGCATGTATCGGTTTAGATCATGCGTGTTTGGGATCAACGGAGAGGTTGTACCCGAGAGATTCTTTATCGATCAATTGAATTACGATGCGTAATGATCTTTATGATCATGATTCTTATTGGAACTCGGTTAGTGCAGGATGCCTCTGAGGGGAAGAAGACCGAGAAACATTAATCTAGCAGTGCCGGAGGTGCCGGTGGAGCCGCCGGTCCAAGGACCGTGAATCGAAATTGAATTTCAACACCATAATCCCCCGATGTTCAATGGGGAAGGTGACCCACTCGCGGCTGAGAGATGGGTCCGTGCTTTGGAGAAAATCTTTGGATTTCTCCAATGTGATGACCAAGAAAGATAGCTTGTGCGTTATACCAGCTAGTAGACGATGCTGACTTCTGGTGGGAGTCAGTGAGATGAACGATTCCCGATGACGAGTGGGAGATATTCACTTGGGAAGATTTCAAGTCCATTCTGTACCAGAAATATATTCCAGCTCACTATCAGCACCAGAAGGCGAACGAGTTCTGGAATCTGAAACAAGGTAGCGGCTCTGTAGCCGACTACGACCTGAAATTCAACAGACTGTCAAGGTATGCATCTCCGATAGTAGACACTGAAGAGAAACGAATTGAAAAGTTCCGTATGGGACTGAGGCCTGAGATCGGGACTGCTCTAGTCGGGAAGGACGGAGCTAATTATGGCCAATTTTTGAGCTGGGCACTGAGCATTGAGGCGATGCAGAGAGCCTCGAAGGGGTCAGCATCTCATCCGCCTACGACTGACCCCAAGAGAAAGTGAAAATGGGAAGGTCCTCAGCATGGGCACCAGAAAAAGAGTTTCCAGCCCAATTATCAGGGCGGAGGAGGCTATGGACAAAGGCCGGCTGGCCAAGGGAATGCGGCAGTGGGGCCTCAGGGCTACCAAGGTTATGCACCGCAGTGTGCCACCTGCCACAAACACCATTTTGGAAAGTGTCTTACATGCTACCGTTGTGGCCAACCGGGTCACTTTGCTAATCGGTGTCAGCAGAAGTCGGAAACGCCAGACCAGAGACAACAGGGACCACATGGAGGAGGTGGTCGAGGAAATGGCAACAACCGAGAAAACCAGAGGCCTCAGCAAAACCTGAACCAGAATCAGAGAGCACCTCAACAGGCCCGAGCATATGCGCTGAATCAGCAAGAGGCTGCCGGAAATCTTGGAAACCTTGCAGGTATGATCAGTATGTGTGATGTACCTGTGCTTGCCTTGTTTGATACCGGAGCTTCACATTCATTCATCTCTAGAAGTGCATGTAGGCGTATAAATCTTGAACCTGAGTTAGCAAAAGAACCTTTAGCCGTAAGCATTCCTTCAGGGCGAACGCTTTTGTCTGATTGCATGTGCCAGTACCTAGATGTGCTCATAGGTGAAAAGAGTTTCACAATCAGTCTCTATGTACTGAAGATGCGAGACTTCGATATTATTTTTGGAATGGACTGGCTGACCAAAGAATGTGCCACGTTTCTATGCCAAGAAAGGGAGATTATACTTCGAAAGCCGGGTGGGGCCGAGACAAAGTTTTATGGAACAAGAATGGGAAGTGCGATCCCCATCATATCAATGCTGAGAGTGATGAAGATGATTCAAAAGGGCGAGTGTCGAGCATTCTTAGTGCACTTATCGAGCAAGAAGGAGAAGGAGCTGACAGTTGATCAAGTGCCGGTGGTATGAGAGTACTATAACGTATTTCCAAAAAAGTTACCGGGATTGCCACCAGACAGACAGGTGGAGTTCACCATCGAGCTACAACCAGGTGCAGCGCCGATGTCCAAAGTGCCATATCGTTTAGCTCCAAAGGAGTTAGAGGAATTAAAGGTGCAACTGGAGAAACTATTGGAACTGGGTTTCATAAGACCTAGTGTTTCAACTTGGGGAGCACCGATCCTATTCATCAAAAAGAAGGACGGTTCGATGAGGATGTGCATTGACTACCGCGAGTTGAACAGGTTAACCGTGAAGAACAAATATCCACTTCCAAGGATTGATGATCTCTTTAATCAGTTATCTGGTGCAAGGGTATTTTCCAAGATCGATCTACGAACTGGATATCACCAAGTCAAGGTGAGAGAAGAAGACATACCCAAGACCGCATTTCGAACAAGGTATGGCCACTACGAGTTTCTAGTGTTGCCATTTGGTCTAACCAATGCCCCTGCAGTCTTCATGGATTTGATGAATCGAGTTTTTCACGAGCATTTGGACAAATTCGTGCTGATCTTCATCGATGATATTTTAATTTACTCGAAAAGCGAGAAGGAGCACGATGAACACTTGAGAATAGTGTTAGAAACACTAAGAAGAGAGAAACTTTACGCAAAGTTCAACAAGTGTGAATTTTAGCTCCAGGAAGTGATGTTCCTCGGACACATCGTGTCAGTAGGAGGAATCAAAGTAGACCCTGCAAAGATCGAAGCAATAGAAAGATGGAAATCATCAACAAATGTTCATGAGATAAGAAGTTTCCTCGGATTGGCAGGATACTATCGGAAGTTTATCAAGGACTTCTCGAAGATAGCAAGGCCGATGACTCAATTTCTGAGGAAAAAGGTCAAGTTTGAGTGGACTGATGTATGTGAGCAGAGTTTCCAAGAACTCAAAAAGAGATTGACCACTGCACCAGTCTTAACGCTGCCAGAAGGAGTAGAAGGCTTTGTAATCTATACAGACACCTCTAAGTTAGGCTTGGGCTACGTGTTGATGCAGAATGGGAAGGTGGTAGCCTATGCTTCTCGTCAGTTGAGACCGAACGAGTTAAACTACCCAACCCATGATTTGGAGCTTGCCGCAGCCGTGCATGCTCTCAAAATCTGGAGGCATTACCTCTATGGGGTAAAAGGTGAAATCTACACCGACCACAAAAGCTTGAAGTATATCTTCAAGCAGAAGAAGTTGAACATGAGGCAAAGACATTGGTTAGAGTTAGTAAAGGACTACGACTACATGATTCATTACCACCCGGGCAAGGCAAACGTGGTTGCAGATGCCTTGAGCAGATGTGGGCCAGGGGTATCTGAAGATCACATCTCAGATGTGAAAGAACTCATACGGAAAATGGAGAAACTAAAGTTAGAAGTGTTGGTTGCACCCGACTCTACGACAAGTACGATAGCTGCAGTGGTAGCTAAACCTGAACTACGAGCAAGAATCGTTGAAGCATAACCAAAAGATGATAAGTTGGAGAAAATCCGACAGAAGATCAGGAGTGGCGAACCAAGGGAGTTCAAGGAAGCCGATGACGGAACATTGATGTTTCGTGATCGACTGTGTGTTTCAAATGTTGATGAATTGAAGTTGGAGATTATGAGGGAAGCTCATAGTACTCCGTATGTTGCCCATCCTGGGAGTACAAAAATGTATAAAGATCTAAAGCAGAGTTTTTGGTGGAGCAACATGAAACGTGAAATAGCAACATTTGTGGAAAGATGTTTGACATGCCAACAAATGAAAGCCGTTCATCAACAACCTTCGGGTTTGTTGCAACCTTTAGAGATTCCTGAATGGAAATGAGAGCATATCATGATGGATTTCATGGTTGGTTTACCGAGATCGGTAAAAGGGAACACGATAGTCTGGGTTGTCGTGGATCGACTGACAAAGTCAGTGCATTTTATTCCAATAAAGTCCACGACAGATTTGAGCAAGTTGGTTCAAATCTATGTGAGAGACATTGTTAGATTGCACGGGATTCCAGTTTCTATCATGTCGGATCGTGATACCCGATTCACGTCGAGATTTTGGAAAAGCCTTCAAGAGGCGATGGGCACGAGACTAAATTTCAGCACAGCATTTTATCCTCAGACTGATGGCCAATCGGAAAGAACAATTCAAATTCTAGAAGACATGCTTCGAGGAGTTGTGCTTGATGGAAACACCAGTTGGGAGGACATGTTGCCGTTGATGGAGTTCGCGTATAACAATAGTTATCAATCCACCATCAAAATGGTGCCATACGAGGCTTTGTATGGACGCAAATGTCGATTGCCCTTATATTGGGATGAGGTTGGAGAACGCAGAATTTTGGGGACTGAAATTGTGCAAATGACCATTGAAAAGATCGATCAAATCCGAGCGAGGATGAAAGAAGCACAAGATCGTCAGAAGGCTTATGCTGACAAAAGAAGGACCGACTTGCAATTTCAAGTTGGTGATAAGGTGTTTTTGAAGATATCTCCAACACGTGGTGTTGTGAGATTTGGGAAACGTGGAAAGTTGCGACCAAGGTTTATTAGTCCATTCGAAATTCTGCAAAGAATTGGTGAGGTTGCTTATCGGCTTGCGTTGCTGCCGAATCTATCCCAAGCACATGACGTTTATCATGTATCGATGCTAAGAAAATACGTGTTCAATCCTGAACACGTGAGTCGAGATGATAATTTTGTATTGCAACCTGACATGTCGTATGAAGAGAAGCCGCGCATGATTATCGACCGAAAGGTACAAGTTTTGAGAAACAAAGAGATTTCATTGGTGTTTGTACAATGGAATCACCATGACTGAAATGAGGCAACATGGGAGCTTGAGAGCTTGATGAAACTGAAGTATCCCGAGATGTTTCAGGATGCTTGAATTTCGGGACGAAATTCCTTTTAAGGAGGAGTCACGACTTTTTGGTGCCCCACACATTTTTGTGTATAATTAATTGCAATTATAGACTATGGGACTTGCGTTATTTGAAAATTTCCATAATTCGGTGGTTTAACCGAACTTGCGATGTGTTGTGTCGATGAGATTTGAAATATATTTAATATGAGTATTAATTGATTTATCAATTTGTGTCACTTGGCGTATTTAAAAATATTTGAGAAAATGTGTTTAATCTATGGTTTTAAAATCAATGAATTATTTCATCCGTTTTGGTCCAATTTGGGATTTTTCCGGAGACGGAAAATATCACGATAACCGAATAGCGGGAAATTAAAACCCGATTTGTGTCATCGCGTCACCCAAAAAGGAGAGTCATGCCTCACGTCTTTTCACCATTTCTCTATCTACCTACTCTAGCCTTTCTCTTCTTCATTCTTTCTGCACAAGATTTCAAGAGAGAGGAAACGCAACAGAGCAGCTCTCATTTCTTCTTCATTCTTTTCTTCTTCTTCTTCATTCTATTTTCTTCATTTACATAAAAGTTGAGAGAAAAAAAAGGGCAAAACAGCCATTTATCTTCATTCCATTTCATGCAAGCATCGCTTAGAGAGAGGAAGAGATTTAGATGCCAATTCCTTCCAAGTGCTTCAACGATTCTTCTTCTCTCATCTGTTCCAGCCATTTTCATAGCTTTTCAAGCTTTTCCAAATCATTTTCGAAAGGTATTTTCGAAACCGTGTCATGTGTTTTATTTATGATTCAAAGTATGTTTAGTTAAGTTTTGAGATGCGTTTTGTTGTTGTGAATGCTTGTGTATCGAGTATTTTTGTTGTGGTGAAGTTTTGTATCGAGTTTATGGCGGTGTATCTATCATCATTCTCGTATCTGTTGTCGATCCAATGCACGCTGGGAGTGAGCGATCGCTGGGATCGTGTGGTTTGTCTCACGACCAGCGGCCGTTCGTGCGAGCGTGCGCTGGGCTTGGAGTGTAGGTGAAGTGAGCGGTCGTTCGTGCGAACAAACGCTGAGATTGAGGCTTTGTGAGTGAACCCAGCGGCGGCTGGTAGCCAGCGATCGCTGGGCTCAAAGCTGAGCGACCGCTGGGCCGAGAGAGTTGGCCAGCGACCAAGCCAACGGGCACTGGCTCCAACGAGCGCTGGTCGACACTCGTCACAGTTTCGCCACCCTTCGGTAAAATGAGCATAACTCCCTCGTTAGACGTCGTATTGAGTCACCGTAAATTTTTCCGGAAACTAGACTTAAGTGGATTTCCAATGGTATAGGTTTCAGCCCCTAATTCGTCCTGAGTAAATTTTGATAAATTATCAAAGTCAGTTCTTGTGCAGATTGCTCAACAAATTTTCAGTTTTCAAATCGCCCTTGTTCGAAATTAGTTTTAAAAGCATCTTTTAACTCCTTGGATGATGCTAAGGAGTGTCCTTATCAGTTAATAGCTAGGGTTGAGAGGAACCTTGAGCTAAGATCAGTTTTAGCGATGGATTTAAATTATGTCGTTTATAATCGCACGCCAAGTGTTAGATTTATGCTCGAATAAGATAAATGTGTTTTAAAAGGGTCTTTTTGTTTTTAATAAACTCCCATAGGTCTATAATGTTTTTGAGCCTCATTTATGTGATTTATTATTTTTGAAGTTTGGGTCATTATTGGTTGCTGGGTAGGCAATTCTTAAGCTATTGAGGTTCAGCTTGGGTCGTTTTAACCGACGAGCATGTGAAACTATGTAACTGTGAGAGTCTTGACCTTGTGGAGGTTCTAAGACAAATTTTGATATTTGTAGATCATTTTCCGTAACACGTAATCATTGTGGTGTTGCTCGATTATGTAGAAACTAAAAAGCTTCGACTATTATAGTCAAAAGGTGGGCGTATACTATCTTTCTCAAAATGCTATGTTTGAGTTATTAAGCTCGTTTTGAAACAAATATGCATATATGATTATCTGTGTAAAATGATTCGTTTTGCTTGCTGTGGTTGTCGGAGTCTCATATACTAGCGTTGTGTCAATGTGAGTAGCTACAGTCTTGCTTGGTTTGAGTCGCACCCAATCCCTTGCTGTTCTCAGCTAAAAAAACTTTTAATTACCTTGAGGGTTTACTCGGTAATTGCGCATGATGATGTAGTGGTGGTTGCGGGTGTGGTACTTAGCTCACTTCAGGGTTTACTGGTGAGCGAGTCCATTTCAGGGTTTACTGATGGATCAAGGTTCACTTCAGGGTTTACTGGTGAACACATTCATGTAAAATGTTTTGATGAACTTAGATGCATTTTCCCTTTACAAAACCTTCTAAGATTCATCTGCATACTCACAGATAATTATTTTATCAAATGCTTTTGATAACTCGATTTTTCTCAGAAAACCCACTGAGTACATTAGTACTCAGCCTAAATATTTTCTCAAATGTTTTCAGGATAATGAGCTGGAGCGTGAAGACGATGAGCTGTGAAGGGGCTTATATGTGTACTTTTGTAGCTAACCCGTTGTCTTGGCTCGTCTTAACCTCTGATCATCGTATTATCTCTTTTGATATTTCATAGCTTCCGCAAGAGCAAAAACTCATGTTTTGGATATATATATATATATACATATATATATATAACTCTGAATTTGTTACGATGATCGTATTCTATTATTAAACTAATTTGGAATCGTTTATTGAGAATTATCCTCGAAATCCCCTTTCTTTCCCCTATTCTTAATCCCCACCCCCGTGGCGCTCATTTCCATGGTCTTTTGGGACCGGGGCGCTACATATGAATTATGTTTTTTTATTATTTAACATGTTTGGTTTATTCGAAATTATTAATTATGTTTTTTTGGTTAAATTTCTTTTATTTGTTGATTTATTAAGTTGTATGCATTTGGATATATTTTTTATTTAACACAATCGCTTTAATCAAGAACTTGTTTTTTTTTTTAAATGCAGCATGGAACATCATGAAATATTGGAAGAAGAAATAGAAAATGAAGAGATGGAAGAAGAAATTGATGAGGAAGAGGGGACGAAATTCTATGAAAATGTTAAACTCTTGCTATTGACAACAGAGACAGTGTTAACACTATTAGGGGATATTGATATGATGCGTCAACATATTGAACGTTCTTTGTAGCGACGACCAATTACTAGAATTGGATATCATTTTGTTAATGATATGATTGAAGGAGATCCATAAAGTTTTCGACAGTTGTATAGAATGTATCCTGATGCGTTTCTGAAGTTATGCTCTATCATAAGAGATAAAACGCCTCTACAAGATACAAGACACATATGTGTTGAAGAAATGGTGGCAACATTCTTGATCATTGTCGGGCACAACGACAGATATTGTAATGTTCGTTAAAGATTCAGTCGTTCTCATTTTGCCACTAGTCAAAATTTCAACAAAGTATTAAAGGCATTGGAGATGATAGCACCGGACATGATGCTTAAGCCGTCTATATCGACCCCGGCTAAAATTCAGGATTGCACAAGATTTATGCCTTTTTTTAAGGTATGTATAATTTATTATGTAATGTATTTTAAACATTTTATTTGTTTATATCTTATCTTCACTTTATTTTAGGATTTTATCGGGGCTACAGATAGAACTCATATCTCGGCAACGATAACAGGCCGAGAAGTAAGCAGTTTTCGTAATCGTCATGGTATGCAATCACAGAATGTTTTGGCAGCTTGCAACTTTGATTTGTAGTTCATATATGTGCTAAGTGGATGAGAAGGTTCAGCACATGACTCCAAGCTTTTAAGTGATGCATTATCTAGAACAAATGGTCTTCAGGTGCCGCAAGGTATGTACCATATTTATAATTGTGCATTTTTTTTAAATAGTGTAAAGGCAGCTATTTGACAAATAATAATAAAATTATTTTGTTGTAGGTAAATATTTTCTGGTGGATTGTGGATTTGCTAATAGACGTCATTTTTAGCTCCTTTACGTGGTGTTCAATATCATTTAAAAGATTTTGGTGGTCAAGGTCGTCACCCCAGAAATGCAAGTGAATTATTCAATCTCCGTCATGCATCGTTAAGGAATGTGATTGAGAGGATTTTTGGTGTCTTCAAATCTAGATTCACAATTTTCAAAACGGCACCTCCCTTCTCATTTCAAACACAAGCTGAATTAGTTTTGGCTTGTTCTGGTTTACACAATTTTCTCCGAAAAGAGTGCCGCTCTGATGAATTTCCAGTGTAATATGAAGGAGATGAAGATTTACCACCTCCTCCTCCGGAAGAAGAAAATATGGAATGGCTATCTCAAAGCCAACTACAACAAAGAACGTAAGCTAATGCATGGAGAATGAGCATTGCCAATGCTATGTGGGAAGCGAGACCCACGTATAACGGCGATGGAAATGATGATGATGAGACCGAAGATGAAAATGCTGAGTAATATTTTTTTTAATTGACTATGAAATATTGACTATAATTGGTATTTTATAAACAATTTGTACTTATTGTGTCAAATTTTTATAACGAATTTGGATAACACATTTTTTATAATTGTTGTATTTTTCTTCCACAACTTGTATATCCGATGAAACATCATGCTAAACAAGTAATACGTAGTAGACATAAAAATAGTTGAAAACCCATATGTTAAAAAAATAGAAGACAAACACCATTTTTATTAAAAAAAAAAAGTCCAGCGGCCGCTGGGTGTGAGCGGCCGTTCGAACGGCCCTATCGCACTCCCAGCAGCCGCTGGAAGCCAGCGCGCGCTGGGAATGTTGGGCAGAAACATTCTCAGCGGCCGCTGACTCCTAGCAGCCGCTGGGCATCCATTATGTCTTTTTTGTTTTTTCCCGCAATGTGGCACATGTGTTCTATTTTATCTACCAAATGTTTTTTGTACGATGTTTATGTCTACTACGTTGATATTTGTGTTCTATTTTTTTGAATAAATGATTTTGGTATTTTTCTTTAACACTTTATGCATCATTCAATCATCGTACTAAACAAGTAAAATGAAATGGGAAAGAAACATAATCGAAATAAACATTGTTAAGCAACATATTGTTCAACAAAATAGAAAACATATTGTTCAACAGAATAGATATCATATTGTTCAACAAAGTAAAAAAATATTTGATATCAACGACAGAATTAATAAAAAAAACACAACACCCAAACAATGGCTGTTGGGGTCCTCCGCCTCCAGCGTTCGGCTTTATCAAGCGAGCACACCTACACGATTCACAAACACCAAAAATCAACATAATGCAAACAATTGAACATAACACATAACTACAACAAACCAATCATTACACATACTCAACTCCAAAAACTCCAACTCCAAAAATCCAAAAATCCAAATAACATTAAATATATTCAACACCAACTCGAAACACTACAAATTCAACAAAAATCATTAAACATCAAACATAACATTAACATAAATCATTTATTCAAACAATCAAAATATAATCCATTAAATGCAAAGAACAAACCATTAATTTTGAGGTGGTGGATGTGGTGGCGGATAGAAGGCAGTCCAAGCATCCCACTGAGCCTGTAAGGATGCAATTTGTGCATCCTGCGCGTCAAACTGGATTTTCATCTGCTGGGTATGCGTATCAAACCGGGCGTTCATTTGTTGGGTATGCACATCATACCTATCGTCGATATGCTGCCTCAGTGATCCAAAGGATACGTCGATATGCTCCCGAAATGACATCATATCATTCTGGAATCGCCCATAGTAATCTCCCGACATTGTATGAGGTGGTTGTTCAGGTTGCTCTTCCTCTTCCTTCTCATCTTCCTCCATCTCTTCATCTTCGTTTCCACCTTCATCACCACCAGTGGACGGACCGGCACCAGAATCACCTTGCATCTTGACGCGCTCTTCATTTGTTTGCTTTCTCGCACATGGCCTCTTAGCAGGGGGTAAAAACGTGAATCGATCTTTAATAATCTGAGCTCCTTTTAGCTCACTGAAATCGATCGAATACGGCCTGATTTCATTATGCCCCTCCTGATACCCCGTCGTGGCACTAAGAATTCCGAAATTATGTGTCAATCCCGTCACAATAGGAGCAAATAAAGGATGCATGCCTGCCCGAGTTTGCATCTTCCTCATAGCCGACCAAATGAAGTTTGAAATGCAAACTTTTGTGCCCCTCAATGCACAACACAACAAATACACCTCATTCGCGTTCACTTTATTCGCCTGCTCTTTCCCAGACACATTATAAGCATGGAATTTGTGCACAATTGCCAGTGTCGGGTCTTGAATGTACCTATTCCACTTACCCGAATTATTCCAATTGTCAAACCCAGACAACTCACGCCAACCCGCTTCCATACTAAACGAATTGGGTCTCTCCCATTCCCCACCAGTGGGAAATCCAAACACAGTTTTCATTCTAGGCAAACTAATTTGGTAGTCTCTCCCGTTCATCCTAACCCCAAGCTTCTTGTTGGGATCAATCACATACATAGTAGATAAAAATTCATAACACAAGTCTTCATAACCAGAATAATCAACATGCTAAACAAAATGTTCTAACCCCAAAACCTTCAAATACTTTGTCACTTTGGCTACAATTTTTAAATCTTTCAACAAATCCCAATCAAAATAACGAGGTATCGTAATCATAGATTGGTTAAATTTTATATAGAGTTTTCCCTCCCATTCAGTTTTTAGAGGAAATGGACATTCATACCTCGTCGTGAGGTCCTCCTCTTCGACTTCTTCGTGTGCCCCGACATTAGGATTCTTCATGTGAGGAGGCATGATTGAGAGTGGCAGCGGTCGTGGGCTTCGAACGGTTGGTGGAGCGGTGGCTGGAGGAGAGCGGCGGATGGGGTTTCACAGCTTTTCTTTCGCGTTTTCTGGTGTGTTTTGTGAATTAGGGCGTGTCCTGCCCGATTTGAGGCTTTCTGCCCTTTTATATTTTTAATTCCCAACGGCCGCTGGGTTCCAGCGGTCGTTAAGTTTGTTCAACTCGTTCCCCAGTGGCCGTTGAGCCCAGCGGTCATTGGGTTTTCTATCCTAGCCTCCTAACGGCCGCTGGCTTTCAGCGGTTGCTGGGTTCGCTCAACTCGTCTTTCCAGCGGCCACTCAATTCAAACGGTCGTTGAGTTTAATTTTTTCACATGTCCACCACTCGTTGTATTCCATCGACCGCTGGAAATATGGATTTCAAATCCACTGAAATCATTCGAAATCGGTCCGAAATCCATACACGAAATCCGCCAGACTCTGCGTGAAGTTGGAAGATTCCATGTGGAGTCTATGGATTTTATAAATCTATAGACTTTTAAAAGTCCAACGAAATCTAACAAAATCTCAATCCAATACACCCCCCTAAGTTTTGATTGTTCATAATGGTTTACATATTCATAAATGGGGTGAGTCACATTTATATATATATATATATATATATATATATGTATCATCAAAGAATATAACCAAATATTATTACTATATTGCATGGGTCATTATATTTCAAAAAAAAAGTTATAATTTTAGGGTTAAATAATTCTATTTTTTTATATATATTTATTCCAAAATTATGATTTTTTATTTTCAATTCAGATTTATTATTCTCAACTAGAATTTATATTAGGGTGTTGCTATATACACCACCGAATTTTCAATATACACCGCTATTAAATTTAATTAAAAACTAGTATACCACATGTGCGATGCACAGAGAATGTTATTAAAAAAATATTTATGTACAATAATAAAATTATATTCAATCACGAATTTCGCAAATAAATATATGAATTATATCGTTTGAATTATAAATTACTTGTATATTTGTTATCATTGGAGAAATTAGCCTTGAGGGCTCTCGCCGTGCCGGAAACACTCGAATTGGTTGTAAATTCGAGAAGGCAGTCCTCGCCGCCAAGGTGGCCTCGACATCGATTAATCGGCTAATTAGGCACAAATAATTTTTTTCATTTTTTTTAAATATTTTTGTTCAAAATATGATTAAATGAAAATTTTGAGGTTTTCCACCCTTTTATGCAACAACCTACATCCCAATGTTTCAATCTACAACCAATGTGGGATGTAGGAAAATTAGAAAAAGTTGCAGAACTGATTTGAGGCTTCGATTTAAGATTATACAACAACTCACGTCTCAATATTTCAATCTACAACCGATGTGAGATGTAGGGTAAATGAAAATTTAATATGTAAATAGCAATATGTAATAATATATTATAAAAAAATAAAAATGTTTAGGTAAAGACAATCTAAATGAATTTTTATATATTATTATATATAACTTTATGAACCCACTTGTGGAGAAACAAAACATCATAATCCGATGATTGATATGTAATTTTAAAACTTCACAAATCTACACATATGCTCACATACACGGATGAGGAATGATAGAAAAAAATATATATATTTACATTATCTTTAAAGATTTTAACTTATTAAAAAATTTTGGATGTGGATGTTGAATTTTTAATATATTTAATTAACTTAAAAAATAAAAAATATTTTAAATTAATATATTTAAAATATTTTATTTTATTTGTTTAATATATTTAATTCAATTTTAATTCAAAAATATTTAATTTCTAAAAATTTAAAATATATCATATTAAATTGATAAAATCAAATATCAAATACTCCCTCCGTCTCGTTACTAAAGTCCCATTTGGTTTGGGCACGGAGATTAAGGAAGAATGGATTAATGTGTTAAGTAGTGGGTGGAAAAAAGTGGGGTCCATTTAATTAATGGGTAGTGGGTGGAAAAGGTGGAGTATTTTATTGACAAAAATGGTATGGGACTTTAGTATTGGGACACCCAAATAAGGAAAGTGGGACTTTAGTATTAGGACAGAGGGAATATTATATTTGATCTCAATTTGCAGAGATCACTGTTGGGCTTCACAATTCATAGTTTGTTCATATACAATATTATTTCATTGTTCTTCAATATGTGATAAATTTTGGTTTAAAATTAAAACATATAAAGTATAAATATTTAAAACATATTTAAAGTTGAAAACTTAAATATGATAATTTGAAAATCTTAAAATTATCTAACATTAAAATGATAAGATCAATTAATACATTTCGAGTTTCGACCATTCAAAATTTAAATATATTTAATTTAAAATTCTGTATGCGGATTTTGATTTTTTAAAATATATTTAATCAATGGGCGTTTCTAAATATGCCACTAAATTTTCTTTATACACCACTATTAAATTTAATTCAAAATAAATAATTATTAATTTGCATAAATATCATTTTTAATTTTAAAAATTACTTAAAAAATAAATAAAATAAAAATAAAAAATCCCCTTCTTCCCACCCTAGTGACTCACCCGCCGCATTGCCCCTACAATTGCTCTCTCCTTTCCCTCCATTTCTCACATCTTCCTCCATTTTTTTTGTAAGAATTGCCTATAAAATCAAATGTGTGCGTTGATGTTGTATACTTTTTGGGCTAAAAAAATTATTTCATTAACTTCTCCAATCATATGATTTGCCGCTTAAATGTTTGGAGAAATACATATATCTGATTGAGGGGTTGAAATTTGGAACATGGTGTTGATGATATTACTTTAAAATCTGGTGACATTGAAGGATTTGTCAGAATATTTTATAAATCTGAAAAAGGGTTTAGTCAGAGTTGGAATACTGTGTTGACAGCAACTACGCCCTTTTCTATTTTATTTTGGAAAAAAAAAATTATTGGGGAAGAAATGTGAAAGAAGCAGGTCAAGAAGAAAGGTGACAGAGACAGAGGGCGGTGGGTCTGTACTATGGAGGAGAGAGAGTGAGGGTGGAGAATTTTTTTAAAAATTTCTTTTGATTTATTTTTTTATTTTTTTCATAGTGAAAGGATAGAAATGACTTTTATTGTGGTGTGTAAAAATAAAATGTGAAAATATAAAAAAGATGTGTGGTGTATAAAGAAAAAAATGGTGGTGTTTAGAAACACTCTTAATCAATTAAAGAGAGAAAATTTAAATCGATATTTTTAAAATATTTCATTTGAACTCTTTAATACATATAATTCAATTCAAATCTATAAATATAAAATATATTTAATATTTAATAGTGAAATGATAATATCAAATATCTAAATATTACACTTGATCTCAACTTAGAGATCAACAAATATGAAAATATCATCGTTGTGAATCACAATTTATAATTTGTTCAAACAATATTTGTAATTTTTTGATGTGTGATGATTTTTGTTTGAAAAACTAAAAGTATAAGTTTTAACTATATATATATATATATAAATTCATGACATAAATATATTTAACAATTAATGGCTAAGTACGTTCAATTAATACATTTAACTCAAAAATTTAAGTAGATTTAATTTAAAATTCTCGATGTGCATCTTGATTAATACATTTAATTGAAAGTTTGATGTGGATCTGTAATTATTTTAATATATTTAATCAACTTAAAAATTTAAAATATTTTAAAAATTAATATATTATAACATTCACTCATAATACTTAAAAGAATGATAATTAAAATAAACTTATGGTCCATCGTAAAGAAAAAAATAGGTGTTTAGAAAATTCACATATAAATCAACAATTTAAAGGCCACATAATTTTTTTCATCTTAAAACCAAAATATTTTTTTTGATAAAAAATAGTATTTTTGCAAAATAAAAAAAAATATTTTATAATATTGAAATTATATAGTATTGAATGACTATATAGTAAAAATATTAATTAATTAATAAATATTATATTTTTATTTAAATAAAGTGTATTTAGGCGGGAAAACTTATTATTACTATTTATAGTGACTAACTTACTTTTAGATATAATATAGATAAATAGTCATTAATTTACTTAACGCAAAAACTTCCATGCAACGGATGTAAATAATACTATTTTAGACGGGTCGGGTCAAACCCGCGCTTTAACCCGGTCAACGGGGATCAACCCGCGTTGACCGGGTCAACCCGCAAAAAAGTAGAAAAAAACGGTTAATTCAGTATCAGCAGTCTCACTAAAAAGTATCACCAAAAATTCAAAAAGTATCATCTATATCATTAAAAAGTAAGGGGTCTGCTAGTTATTTTATACTTGTTTATGTAGTTCAAATTGTGATTTTTGGGGGGTGTTTTTAGGGGTTTATTTTTTGTTTTTTAGAATTTTTGGGGGGTGTTTTTAGGGGTTTATTTTGTTTTTTAGGGTTTTTTTGGGGGGGTGTTTTTAGGGGTTTATTTTGTTTTTTTAGGGTTTTTAGGGAGTGTTTTTAGGGGTTTATTTTGTGTTTTTTAGAGTTTTTTTTGGGTGAAATCGGATAAAAAAAATGAAAAAAAAATTCAAAAAAACTGCCCAGAAAAAAAAAAAAAAAAAAAAGACGGGCGCGTGGGCGCGCGTCTGAAATAGCGCCTGAAATGGGGGGTGTTGCATGGAATGAATACCTTCTCTTTACTTAAATAGCCTACATTCAAATTAAAAAGGTGAAACCAATATTTAAAAAGAAAAAAGAAAAAAAAAGAACACGATGCCAGCGCCCCCTTCTTTCCTCCTGCTCCTTCCACTTCTTCTTCACCAATTACTCTCTCCTCTATCCCTCCATTAGATTCTCCTGCAAATCCACCCTTAGCCCCGTTCTTATTTCTTCCTCAATTTCTATATGCTCCAACACTTCTAATTGAGCACCTTCAATCTGCTACGTCAAATTAAATTTGAATCTTGTTTGAAAAAATCAGTATAAAATGCGCGAATCACATATATAGATAGGAAAATTATTTTTCGAACATACTGTGCATGTTCCAAATATATTTTTTGAAAATATTGATGAGGTTCAATTTTTATTTTTGGAACATCACAGTGTGATTTTGAAAAATTATTTCTGAGGTCTACTTCGAAAAGTTCAATTCCTAACAAATTTTCGAATGAGAATGAATGTATGATTGATTGTGCATGGATGAAGAAAAATCAAGGAAGAAGACAAGTCGAAGGATGGGTGAGTTGAGAAAATGGCCGTTGGAGCATCGGGTTCTCTTTTCTATTTTTTTTTTCTTTTTATTATTAAATTATTTTAAATTAAATTTTTAAGTAGAGGGTATAAATGAAAAAAAAAAGTGTATAAAGTAAAAATACTGAAAAAATATATATATATAGTGATGGTGTATGTAATAAATATAGTGTATATTAAAAATTTAGTGATGTATATAACAACAACCTTTATATTATTTTTTAAAGATTAATTGTCGAACTTAATTCACTAGGTACGGAAAAAATATCTAAATGTGGTTGACCTTTCTGTTACTAAATTGTAAATTTGGAAGGTGGTGACCTTTTCGAGAAAGGCCTTAAAGGTTGAGTTATAATGTCGTATTTACCCAAAATTTCAATATAGCAAAAAATAAAAATAAATAGTAAAAAAAATATTGCGCGTTGATGTGGCATTTATGAAAAAAGTGAACTGTCATAATTTTGCAGGAACGTTTAATTAGAAAACTTAATTTGGCAATTAGACATTGAGTGATTATAATTTGCACATAAATTTCGTGGGCGGGCTAGGGTTTGAAAAATATATGAAACGCGGTAAACGTAAAGCCAAAAATCTGTATTTATAAATGGATATCCGTAGTGATTAGAGAAACGAAAGTAGCAAATTAAAGTAGAACTGACTCTTGTTCTTGTAAGCGTGAGAAGAAACAGTATAGTATGACAACTACTAAAATTTTGCCTCCATGGAAGGCCACAATGTTAATGGTCGCTCTATTTTGGTTGGTCATCAGCAGCAGTGGAAAGACTCAAGATATCATTGATCTAAAGGCACATATAAATATATACATATATACATCCATCCTTTTGAAAATATATAGTTTCTTAATGCAATTGATATTTTGTTTTTAATTTGGTTCTCTATGTATCTGTTTTTTCTTGGTATTTTGATTTCGTTTTCGTATTGTCTGTTGATTTACAGTAATACATAGTTTACATGGGCCATCGTCAGAAAGGCGAGTTGGCTGCAGCGGAACAACACATGAGCATATTACAGGCAATTTTGGGAAGGTATATAAAGAGAATTAAAAAGCTAGATATCATTATATAATTTTGACCCTCATTAAGTCATAATTAAGTAGTGAGCACAAGTAATTATTACTTCTCTCTCTCTCTCTCTATATATATATATATATTCAGTGAGCAGGCGGCGGCGGAGTCTTTGCTGTACAGCTACACGAGAAGCTTCAACGGCTTTGTTGCAAAGCTAACTGAGGATGATTGCAAGAAAATTGCTGGTAATTAATTAGCCTGTGAACTTATTAATCAACAATTTTTTAATTTATACCTTCAGCTATTTAATTAATTAATTAATCATGAAAGTGATGATAATTAATTAATTAAGGGTTGGAAGGAGTGGTGTCTGTGTTCCCTGACGTGAAGCAACAACTGCATACAACACGATCATGGGACTTCTTGGGGTTACCTCTGAATGTGGAAAGAAAACAAAATATTGAGAGTGATATAATAGTGGGAATGATGGATACTGGCATCTGGCCTGAATCCCAAAGTTTCGACGACAAGGGTTTGGGTCCTCCACCCAAAAAATGGAAGGGTGGTTGCCACTCATCATCTAACATTACTTGCAACAAGTAAGCCATGCATGCCAGTCTCAGGTTTATAAGGTTAATTGATAATTATAATTTACAGGAGCAAATAAATAAATAATATATATTAATCAGTTTGAGCATTCATGCATGCAGCAAAATTATAGGAGCAAAGAGTTACGCGCGTCTAGGTAGATTAACTTCATCTGCACGAGATGTGGTGGGACATGGAACTCACACAGCATCAATAGTAGCCGGCGGCATAGTTGTTGGTGCCAATTTTTATGGGCTAGCGGCCGGAACTGCCCGCGGAGGAGTACCTTCTGCGCGCATTGCAGTCTACAAAGTCTGCAGCGGAAGTTTTGAAGATGGCTGCACAGCTGCATCGCTTCTCGCTGCAATTGATGACGCCATTGCTGATGGAGTTGACATAATATCTATTTCACTAGCAGGTACCCCTGCTCCATACTTTAAAGATCCTATCGCCATCGGTGCCTTTCACGCCATGAAAAATGGAATTCTTGTGTCCAATGCGGTTGGTAATTCGGGACCTTTACCCAAAAGCATCTACAATTTTTCACCCTGGTCGCTTTCAGTTGGAGCCAGTACCATAAACAGGAAATTCCAGTCTAAGGTGCTCTTAGGCAACAACAAAACCTATCAGGTACGCTACCTACCCTATCAAGTTTAATTTTTTTCAATTTGTTGGTTCCAACTTTCAGAAAAACCACATTTGTAGTAACAGTTAGTAATTGATTAATAATATTACAATCCAGGGATCAGCAGTAAATCCATTCACCCTCAAAGATGGCAGTTACCCTTTAGTCTATGCAGGAAATGTGCCTAATACTGCCAGAGGTTATAATGGATCCACATCGATGTAAGATCATACGTATATACGTACAATATCATTTATTAATTAATCTAATTAAAGATGCACACACACACACACACATATATTAATTAAATAATTAATTTAGGTATTGCACCGAGGGATCTCTGGACCCCAATTTAGTAAAGGGTAGCATTGTCCTCTGCGAAGGTGATAGTGATTTTGCACAAGGAGCAGCGGATGCGGGGGCAATTGGGGCTATAATGGTCACCGATGCTTACACAGATTTGGAATTCACTTTTCCAATACCTGCTTGTTATTTGGGATTTGCCGATGGTGACCAAGTTCGTGATTATATTAAAAATACAAGGTTTTTTTTTATTTAAATATTTGTGTTAATATATTAATTTCCTTTATATATATGTATGATTCTCATCTCGATCAACAAGTGTCAGATCTGAGTTGCCGCTTATATATTAATGTCTGAATTGAATGTACAGCAAACCAGCAGCAACCATTTTCAAGAGTACTGAAGCCAACAACACATTGGCTCCATTTGTCGTCTTCTTTTCCTCAAGGGGTCCAAATCCCATTACAAGAGACATTCTTAAGGTGCATATATATATATATATATATATATATATATATATATATATATATCATTTCTTGATTAATTTGAGCCTTAATTTTCTCTTTGTTAATTTGTTTTGCTGCTGCAGCCTGATCTTACTGCTCCTGGAGTAGACATTCTTGCTGCATGGTCAGAGGCTAAATTTTTGATAGGACATAATCAAGACAAAATCAAATATAACATCCTTTCCGGAACATCGATGTCATGTCCCCACGCCTCTGCTGCGGCTGCGTATGTTAAATCATTCAATCCCACTTGGTCTCCCGCTGCAATCAAATCTGCTCTAATGACCACAGGTTATATTTTTTACATCAATTGTATATATTTGAAGGCCGCACACAATGTACTAATACGATGCTATGATCTTGTGAAGCTTCATCGATGAGTTCGGAAATCAACCCAGATGCGGAATTTGCTTACGGGTCTGGCCACTTCAACCCTTTCAAGGCTAAATCACCCGGTTTGGTATACGATATAGGGGTAGCCGACTACGTTAAATTTTTGTGCGGCCAAGGTCTCAGCACTTCTCAACTGCGTCTCATTACCGGGGACAAGAATACTGATTGCAACACGGCGTCCAACAACATCATGGTATACGACCTCAACTATCCGTCTTTCTCTGTTTCCGGAGCTTCTGGCAGCTCTGTCAGTGCGGTCTTCCACCGCACTGTCACAAACGTGGGATCTCCGTCGTCCCCTTATAAAGCACATGTGATTGCGCCATCGGGGATCAACATTCAAGTCCAACCCAACACTCTCTCGTTTACATTACTGGGCCAGAATCATACTTTCGTTGTTGTTGTTAATGCAACGGTCACAGATGCCATGTTGTCGGCTTCTTTGGTGTGGGATGATGGTGTGTATCAAGTCAGGAGCCCTATTGTCGCTCATACTACTTAATTTCCATCCCTCAAATTATTTTAGAATTAAATTCAGTTCTAGAGCCAGATCCTTAATGCCCTTAATTGATTATACACACACAATGCAAGCGCTTTAAAACTTTTATAAGCGTAGAGGGTGCTTCTGCTTAATTTGAAATATGAAGTTTCTATTTGCACCACAAAAGGAAAAAAGTAAAATAAAAATAATTACCAATTGACTGAAATACTCTTTAATTACTTTTTTGTACCATTTAAATTACTCAATGCATCACTAAAAAAACGAAAATAATTGAAAAACAGAAAATAAAAATAAAAAAGGAAGCTGCAAAAACAAATGCACAAAAACTAGAGGTTAACTTACAACTACAAAATTGAGCTAAAAAAACTAGGTTAACTTGGGCAATTTAGGTGGCAATCAACAATGTGGAATGAAAATTAAGAGAAATCGAACAATGTAAGTATTTTGCATGAGTTTGTACCGATTAAAATTTGAATTTTCGCGTGTTATTATTTGGAGCTTTTCGTGTTTTATTCTAGAAATACATTTAGAACACGCTTTTACATATTCTAATAAACAACCTTGAACAAAGCTAGTTTGTTCTAACTATGTTGATCGAACATAGATACTTTGTTCTAACTATATTGTTCGAACAAACTTAGTTTGTTCTATTTTTATTGTTCGAACATGATGTCATTCTAAGTTAGGTTCTAATTATGAAGCTAGAACATAGTCATTTTGTTCTAACTTCTGAATTAGAACATATATAGTTTATTCTAACTTATCTTCTCGAACCAGTGTTGGTTTTTTTTTTTTTTTTTGCAGTCACTAATTTTTTTTTTAATATGATGAAACTGAGAATAGTGTTGCTGGCCCACTCAATCTATAGTTAGTTCCTGATTATATGGACATATTCCATACTATGGAATTGTTTGATTTTCGCGAGAGTTTGATCAACTGGGTTCGTGAGAGAGCTATTCCAATTGGTATTGTTATTATTATGTGACGTTCAGAAGCTGGAAGTGATACTAGAATTTCTCGTTTGGTGTTGACATGTGAACGAAGTGGACATCTCCTTGTGGTTAAGAAAAAATCTCCAATAGAACGTGATTACATTGAAAAAAGTTTGGAACGGATGATGAAGATTTGGAAAAAGGGAAAAAAAGTCCAAAACCATCTCAAGGGAGACGGGGTCGAAGAGAATTGGATGTCCTTTATGTTTAAAAGGACACTATCTCCCGAAGAACAATTAATGGATATTAGAAGTTGTTTGTAGTGTGCATAACCACCCACTAGCATAATATTTTGAAGGACATGCATAAGCCGGTCGCTTGACATCGGATGAGGATAAGGCTAGCTTGTCGAGTTCACATACTCAGCCGAAGTAAATATTGATTGCATTGCAGAGAAGCTTTCGAAGTATAATCACTAAACCTAATCTGCAGCCACTTTAACTTCGCATAGCTACCCTAGTCACTCACTTCATCAATCGCCTCATCAGCGGACAATCCCAGCAAACGACATGCCATATGTTGCACACTAGAAACATCTCTCTCTCCTACAAACTATACTAGTTGTCCCTCAATACTCAGACCAGTCAAACAATATACGTCTTCCAATGTGATGGTCATCTCACCAAATGGAAGGTGAAATGAATTTGTTTCCGAATGCCATCATTCAACAAATGTTGTGATAAGACTCTGATTTGGTGCTTTGTATGCTAGTGTTCTCAGCCGTAACAAACTTGACTTCTTCACTAAGTCCTTCCATATGTCAGAGTCGCTTATAACCGGCCACTTCAGTAATTTGGTAGTTAGATAGTAGCATTTCAAAAGACGTCTCTTTCTTCACCCCTCCATATTGTAGCTGCAACGTGTGTTTTAAAACTTTGCAGCACTGAGGTATCTATAGGGCTGAGGTATCTGTAGGGCCTCAAGGGAATGGGGCTCTCAATAACTCATCATCATCCTCATTATCTGCATTCTGATCAACCCCCTCATTATGTGCCTCTTGGTAGTTAAAATTTATTTGATTCCTCATTCATTCTTCTTTGATTAATTGAGCATCGTACTGTGCTTCCCACCGTTCTAGCACATTTTGACACCTCACTGATGTTGTTGGTCTCCTCTTATAAATAGCTGCAAAATAACACAGTTCAAAATCAGGGTCGAACTTCAGACCTAGAACATATCAATACAAATCGAACTTTGATGTTCGACCAACATTTAGCCAATTTTCATAAATCTGTTCTAACTCTAAAGTTAGAACATATCATTTTGCTCTAAATTCAGAGTTAGAACCAAACTTAGACAAATTTTCAGAAATCCGTTCTACCTCCAAAGTAAAAACATAATAATTTTGTTCTAGCTTTAGAGTTAGAACCAAACTTAAGATAATTTTCATAAATCCATTCTAACTCCAAAATTAGAACATAATCATTTTGTTCTAACTTTAGAATTAGAACAAAACTAACTATAACGAACAACAGACATCGAACAAACACTACTAAAAAATCACGCAAATCAGCACTTAGACAATTTTTCAGAAATCCGTTCTAACTCCAAAGTTAGAACATAATAATTTTGTTCTAACTTAAGAGTTAGAACCAAACTTAGACGATTTTCAGAAATCCGTTCTAACCCTAAAGTTAGAACATAATCATTTTGTTCTAACTTCAGAGTTAGAACAAAACTACCGAGAATCACACAGAAATCAGGTCGAGCTATTGTAAGTTCTAGCAAAACATTTATGTTCGAACTGAATAGTTAGAACAAAACTGCTATGTTCGACTTCTTCAGGTCGATTGTTGCGTGTAGGAAAAAAAAACCAAACCTAAAACTCATCTCAATCTTAGTTGTTTCCACACAATCAAGCCAAATTAGCATCTAATAATTTCAATAACCTATCCTAGTATGTTAAACTAGTAGAAAATTTGAATTAAGCAATCACCCACTTATTTCTAATTTACAAAACAAAATATGTAAATTTTTACAAAATAAAACCCAAAAACTTACAAAATTCTTCCATTATAATCGTCTTCAAGGTCTTCAAGATCAGCTCAATGTATTCTGGAGAAAAATTGAACTGCTCAGTGTCCTTCGAATTGGAACAATTAAGACACGGGCCTCGCCAGAATTCTGTTTAGTTTAGATTTTAGGTTAGGGTTTTTTTTTTACTGAAATCAATATTTTTTAATAAAAGGGCATTAATGTAAATTTATGTAGTGCAGAGAGTAAAATCAGTAGTGTATTAAATAAGAGTGGTGCAAAGAGTAATTTTTATGGTGCAAATAGAAACTCCCAATTTGAAAATACACCAAAATCTTTTTAGTAGTCATCAATAAAAAAATGTAAAATATTTACCTAACAATGTTGGTTTTCGATTTGGCAATATAGGATGGGCGCCAACTACTGTGGGCGCCATGGTTAGCTATGGGTCTTTTGTATTCATATATATTAGTAGAGATACACTTGTGTGAGACGGTCTAATGGATCTCTTACGTTAGACGGATCTCCAATATTTAGTCCCTCTTTCTTTTTTTTCCTCATTAGGTGCCCCTCTTTTTTTTTTCTTTTCTAGTGGTCCCCTTCACCTCCTCATTTCTTTTTTCTTTTCTTTTTTATTTTTTTTTTCATTTTTTAGTTTTTTCATTTTTTATAAATATATATTTAGTTTTTTTTAATTATTTTTTTGAAATAAATATATACTCTAAAATGAAATTAATGAATCCTAAAATTGAATTGAATTAATTTAATTTTTATATCCATCATCTCGCTTAATGCATTCGTTCGATGCTAACGCTAACGTGTGGGCTCATGTATTGAGCTCGATATAAAATGAAGATTTAAAAAAAATAAAAAATAAAATGGCAGCTGTCAGATGCTTTATAGAAAATGATACTTCGCTTCACTGCTAGTGCTACTTTACTTCATACATATTGGAACTTGTTGTCTTGAGCATTAACAAACATATCTATACCGATATAAAAAATGTGGATGTTTCTTACAAAATATAACTTGCCTGTTATGTCCACAATTTGGACTTAATTTAAGGGTGTTGGGAAAATTGTTGGAAAGATCCAGCTGATGGTTTTGATGAAATATCAAAACATATTTGATGATCCTATGAAAAACTACAGGTTATTTGAAGCTGAGAATCAGGGGTAATGATCAAGTAAGACTTCAGACAAAGTCAAGCTGAGATGAGAGCCAGTTGTATTGAAGCTGAGATGAGATGAGACAATTAACCCTAATTTTAGGCGTGTTTTCCTTCTTAAGATTTATTATTATTATTATTATTATTATTATTATTATTATATATATATACATATGGCTATTACATAAAACACTGCAACAAATGACAAAACTAAAAATTTTGGTTTGTCTGTGTTGATTGTTTGTGCAGATATTTTAGAAACAACATAATTTATAAGAAGGTATTCCAAGTTTTACGTTGAGATTTGGTTGTGCCTGCAATGTTTTTACAGTAGAAATAAAAATGCCAATGTCAAAATAGTCACAAATTCATTTGAAGTATTTTGTCTATGGTTAGTTTCTGAGTTTCTTCGCATGTAAAATTTACATGCGCATCTTTGTTGTCATTTAAATCATAATGTTTGAAGGCTTGAACAACTACCTATAACACCAAGAGTTTAATAGGCAGTGAAAATTTAGATTTCTACCAGTGCATAGGCAAAGCAGAAGCGGATACGAGGAGGACTAGAGGCAGGCGGAGATGGAGTGCGTAAAATGACATATATTTCAAACCCTTAATATAGTAGTATTAGTACATGATTAATAAGTTGTATCAAATATGGCCCTAATATGTTTTTGGGAGTATGTTCAACTCGTGCTTGAATAATTTTTAAATAGGCATTTTATATATGTTTCTAATTCAATTTTTTGTGTATTTTGTTTATTTCAGCTATCACATTTGAGTAAGTTGTAATTACAGTCATATAATTTTCATATGTCAATTTGTTTAAATTGCTCAATTTTATTAATTTAAATGAATAAATGCGTATTTAAATTATGAAGCTATTAATAATTAAAAAAATGATTCAACAATTACAAAAATCTTTAAAACACTCAAGAAATATGAAGTGAGATATCAATTAGGACCAAATATATCGTCTCACATTTTGCCACGCAACCTGTTGGTATAAAAGTAGTTGTATTAAAAACAAGAACCAAATAGACAAACATAACACAAATTGATAAAAACAAATTTACCATAAAATTCAATTAAAAACATCCATTGAAATTAAAAAGACAAAACAAATCCAGACAATAACTGTAGAAGAATCATAGTCACCAAATCGAAATGAAAAACAAAGACTTCAATTCAAGAAGCACCGTAAAAGAATCATCAAACACCGAAACAAAAAACTAAACCACAGATAAGCACCAAAAAGGTAAAGAAGCGCAGACAGAAATCTACCAAAAAAAAAAATAAATAAAACCATAAAGAAATAAACACGCAAAGGTAAAGAAAATGGGATACAATTCAAAAAATAACGTCTACATATTGTCGTACTAATAACTCCAATATCGAATGCAGTGATAAAACCCCAACAAGTCAGATTCCCCAAGAATTCATTACCACAGCGTAAGACCACAATCACAAATTTGAGAAGGGAACAAAATAATGAATTACAAAAAAAAATGTGACTACGAAGCAACAAAGACAAACTCATGCCCCCCTAAGACTGCAATAAAATCAAACAAGACTGCAAACTCAAGGTAACAAAAATATTTATGAACTTTCTCCACTAAGTCACTAGAAACATCTAAAAATAATTAGGACACGCTAGAGGAACAACCTCACATGAATTACATAACCCCAGATTTGTTGAAGGAATCACCTATTATCCATTGCATAGTATCAACTAATTGCACATCAAACACTCAATGAAAAATAACCTCACAGCGTGCAACTTATATATATGAAAAAAGATGGCAATAATGAAAAACAGGTCGTAGAGAAACAAAATCACAAACTTGGAAAGGTAAAGAAAAGGGGTTGTGATTCAAAAATAACGTCAAAGTTGTCTAGCTTAATAACTCCAATATCGAATGTAATGATACCTATTACATATAACAGTTAGCAGTTGATAATTTTATGAAGGAAAATAAAGATGATGCGCATGATGAGTTCTTAATGAAATCAAAGAGAGTACCCCAAGGACAAAACGTACCTCGTGCTTTACCACTTGTATTGCCTCCGTCTTTGTCTTTGCAATGCTTACCAAAATGTGGGATACATTGAAGTTGTCATAGCAAAGAGGTGGGAAAAAAATCATTGAAGTGATTCAAAGTGATAGTACCCAACAAGTCATATTTATAGTTAGAGAACCTGACAACCACAAAAAATGCATTTAATTATCTACAGTACTATGCTAGATGAGTGAAAAATCTAAAATATTGCATCTATCATCAGTTTTCAAATTTTAAATCCTTTAATAAAAAATATGAAATATGAAAGCATCTAAAAAACATGTATTCATTATAGTTATCATCAATTGGAGTAGTCGCAGTTAATACATATCCTGATCAGTAGGAGATACCTCTATAAATTCCTATTTTATACCAAATGGCCAACATTAAGAGGGAAAGAAACAATAACCTTTGAGAGCTCAGAAGGAGACACTGATATAAATGCAGGACATGTGAATGCACGGATATCTACTTACCTGGTAGTGTTGTCCCTTCGTTAGATGCATCTTAAATAGTGCTCACAGTTTGATGCTCACCTACATGTCCAATCCCTTTTCTTTGCAAGGATGTTAGCTTGGTAGCAGCAAACTGATACTATTACGAATTCAAGATTCATTGAACCAAACACCCTTATCAATTGCATAGTATCAACTTATTGCACATCAAACACCAAATGAAAGAAAACTTCATAGCATACAACAAGTTATAGAGTAAGCTAATCTGAAGGAAAATAAAGATGATATGAATGAGTTCTTAATGAATCTGAGAGAGTAAAGCGCACCTCGTTTGGGCTTTCATTACTTGTATTACATCTTTGTAATCTTTACCGACATGCAGTATACATTGAAGTTGCCATAGCATAGGGGTGGAGATAATTCGTTAAAGTTATTCATAATAATATTACCCTACAAGTCATATTTATGTTACAAATTAAAGTATGCATCTGATCATCTTCAGTATACTCTGCTAGGTAAAGTTAAGAAATCTCAAGGTTGCATATCATGCTATATATACTCCTTGATGATAACCAAAATACATATCATACTATGTAAGGGGTCAGGGGATACCTTTAAGAATTCCTATTTTATATGAAATGGTCTACCAACATTGAGAGGGATAGAAACAATAACTTTGTAGAGAACATAAAGGTGATACTGATATAAATGTAAGATACATGAATGCATGAATATCACCTTACCTGGTAGGTTGTAGTGTAACCATAGTCTCAGATGCATCTTAAATAGTGTTCAACTTCATCAAACTATCAACGAGTATGGCGTACGTAGCTTTTTCAGCAACATTAAGCAACTGAAGTCGTATTGAAAAAAGTCACAAAAAAACCATCAACTTTTTTAACAAATGACTTCAAATGAAAATTGTTGGTCTAAATGACTAAAAGTCTGATGCTTAGTTGTACTTGCTTACCAAAGAAGTGCTGAAATCTTAATTGTGTACATCATCTTCATTGAAGATGAATAGTTGGTGGAATCTTTCACTTGGATAATCAAGGTCTGCAATCCAGAAGCTCCACACACCAAATGCAGCTCCGAATCCTGGAGTTTCCACTGTTAAACTAAATGACAATAGAGATTGATTAAGCTGGTTTGTTTTAGTGCATTTTTTTCTCATAAAACTACTCTTAAAGAGAGGGGGTTTTAAGATGTCCCACAAGAAACAAAAAAGTTAAAAGATGTTTAGGAAATAAAATTAATGAAGTTAAGATGGAAGAATACCGGTACTCCAAAGGCAAAGAGATATAATCCACTCCACTTTTTTAAATGGACATCACGGTCTCCAGATTATTGCTTCAGACTGTAACTTTCAAAAGATTGCTTCATCTAGCATATTTTTTAGAGATATATATCTTGACGAAGACAGAATTATAGTAATCAGATACTTATTTTTAAAAATTGATTGCTCAACAGAAAATCTAATTGAAAAAAAATTCAAACCAAGATAGAAGCTGTAGAAGAGCAATTGAAAATACAAAAATAAAAAATACAAAAATTAAACACCACAATGATGAGAAAAACTTTTGAATAATCATCACCACAAAATAGAATTGAAGATCGTCAAACCATGAGAAACAAAGAGAAAGTAAATATCAGCGAAGACATAGTAGCAAAATAATTCATTTCAAACAGCCCAAACTAGAACTTCTGCTAAAGAATCATTGTCGCCAAATCGTACATAAAATATATAACCAAACTGTAGAGAAACATAACCATATGTAAAGAAGGGCAAATACAAGTTTATCAAAATTTCAACTAAAACATAACACAGACATGAAGAACTGTAAAAGAATTCTCACCACAAAATCGAATTGAGAATCAAACCAAAGAGGAACAAAGACAAGCAAAGATTTGAGACAAGAACTGCAGAAAGAATCATCGTCTCCAAATCATGTTGAAAAACAAGAACAAAATGATAGACAATCATAACACATAGTAAAGAAGGGGAAAGACAAATTTATCCAAAAAATCAACTATGAAAAATTGAAGAAGAATCATCAACGCAAAATCGAATTGGAAATCAAGCCATAGACGAACAAAGACAAGCAGAGAATTCAGACAAGAACTGCATAAAATCATCGTCTCCATATCACGTTGAAAAACAAGAACTAAACGATGGAAAGAATCGTCAATGCGAAATCGAATTGAAAATCAAGCCATAGACAAACAAAGACAAGCAGAGAATTCAGACAAGAACTGCATAAGAATCATCGTCTCCAAATCACGTTGAAAAACAAGAACTAAACGATGGAAAGAATCGTCAATGCAAAATCGAATTGAAAATTAAGCCATAGATAAACAAAGCCAAGCAGAGAATTCAGACAAGAACTGCATAAGAATCATCGTCTACAAATCACGTTGAAAAACAAGAACTAAACAATGGAAAGAATCGTCAACGCAAAATTGAATTGAAAATCAAGCCATAGACAAGCATATAATTCAGACAAGAACTGCATGTTGAAAATCAAGAACTAAACGATGGACAATCATAATACAAAGTAAAGAAGGGAAAGACAAATTTAGCCAAAAAATCAACTAACAACAACGTAGATATACAAAAATTGTAGAAGAATCATCAACGCAAAATCGAATTGAAAATCAAGCCATAGACTAACAAAGACCAGCATAGAATTCAAACAAGAACTGCAGAAGAATCATCATCTCCAAATCGTATTAAAAAAACAAAAAAAAACGATAGACAAGCAAAACACAAACTAGGTGGTGTATTCGTTTGAGACTTTGATGGATTTCGTTGAACTTTTAAAAGTCTATGGATTTATAAAATTCATAGACTCCACATGGAGTCTCTCAACTCCACGCAGAGTCTGACGGATTTCGTGTATGGATTTGGGACCCATTTCGAATGATTTTAGTGGATTTGAAATCCATATTTCCAGCTGTCGTTGGACATAATGAGCGGTGGACACATGAAAAAATTGAAGTCAACGACCGTTTAAATTGAGCGGCCGTTGGGAAGGCGATTCGTGCGAACCCAAAAACCGCTGGAATCCAGCGGCCGCTGATAGGCTAGGATTGAAAACCCAACGACCGCTGGGCTCAACGGCCGCTGGGGAACGAGTCGTACAAACTCAACGACCGCTGCAACCCAGCGGCCGTTGGGAATTAACAATATAAAAGGGCAAAAAGCCCCAAATCGGGCAGAACATGCCCTAATTCACAAAACACACCAGAGAACGCGAAAGAAAAGCTCCCAGCCACCGCTCCACCGACCGTTCGAAGCCCACGACCGCTGCCACTCTCAATCATGCCTCCTCGCATGAAGAATCCCAACGTCGGGGCACACGAAGAAGTCGAAGAGGAGGACCTCATGACGAGGTATGAATGTCCATTTCTTCTAAAAACAGAATGGGAGGGGCAACTATATACAAAATTTAACTAATCTATGATTACGGTGCCTCGATATTTTGATTGGGATTTGTTGAAAGATTTAAAAATTGTAGCCAAAGTGACAAAGTATTTGAAGGTTTTGGGGTTAGAACATTTTTCTAAGCATGTTGATTATTCTGGTTATGAAGACTTGTGTTATGAATTTTTATCTACTATGTATGTGATTGATCCCCACAAGAAGCTTGGGATTAGGATGAATGGGAGAGACTACCAAATTAATTTGCCTAGAATGAAAACTGTGTTTGGATTTCCTACTAGTGGGGAACGGGAGAGACCTAATTCGTTTAGTGTGGAAGCGGGTTGGCATGAGTTGTCTGGGTTTGACAATTGGAATAATTCGGGTAAGTCGAATGGGTACATCCAAGACCCGGCAGTGGCAATTGTGCACAAATTCCTTGCTTATAATGTGTCTGGGAAAGAGCAGGCGAATAAAGTGAACGCGAATGAGGTGTATTTGTTGTGTTGTGCATTGAGGGGCACAAAAGTTTGCATTTCAAACTTCATTTGGTCGGCTATGAGGCAGATGCAGACTCGGGCAGGCACGCATCCTTCATTTGCTCCTATTGTGACGGGATTGGCACATAATTTCGGAATTCTCAGTGCCACGATGGGGTATCAGGATGGGCATAAAGAAATCAGGCCATATTCGATCGATTTCAGTGAGCTAAAAGGAGCTCAGATTATTAAAGATCGATTCACGTTTTTACCCCTGCTAAGAGGGCATGTGTGAGCAAGCAAACAAATGAAGAGCGCGTCAAGATGCAAGGTGATTCTGGTGCCAGTCCGTCCACTGGTGGTGATGAAGGTGGAAACGAAGATGAGGACATGGAGGAAAATGAGGAGGAAGAGGAAGAGTAACCTGAACAACCACCTCATACAATGTCGGGAGATTACTATGGGCGATTCCAGAATGATATGATGTCATTTCGGGAGCATATCGACGCATCCTTTGGATCACTGAGGCAGCATATTGACGATAGGTATGACGCGCATACCCAACAAATGAACGTCCGGTTTGACACGCAGGATGCACAAATTGCATCATTACAAGCTCAATGGGATGCTTGGACTACCTTCTATCCGCCACCACATCCACCACCTCCTAATTAATGGTTTTTTTTTTTGCATTTCATGGATTATATTTTGATTGTTTGAATAAATGGTTTATGTTAATATTATGTTTGATGTTTAATGATTTTTATTGAATTTGTAGTGTTTGGAGTTGTTGTTGAATATGGTTTATGTTAATGGTTTGTTGATTTTGGGTGTTTGTGAATCGTGTAGGTGTGCACGCTCGAGAAAGATTTACGCCGGAGTCGGAGGACCCCAGCCGCCATTGTTTGGATGTTTTTTTTAATTAATTATGTCGTTGAACTCAAATTTTTTTGTTTTGTTGAACAATATGTTTTCTATTTTGTTGAACAATTTGTTTGGTAACAATGTTTATTTCGATTATGTTTATTTCCCATTTCATTTTACTTATTTAAGTATGATGATGAATGAATGATGCATAAAGTGTTATAGAAAAATACAAAAACCATTTATTAAAAAAAAAGAACACAAATATCAACGTAGTAAACATAAACATGGTACAAAAAACATATTTTTCATTTGTTCGATAAAATAGAACACATGTACAACATAGCCAAAAAAAACCATACTGGATTCCCAGCGGTCGCTGGGAGACAGCGGCCACTGGGAATGTTTCTGCCTAACATTCCCAGCAAGCGCTGTGAGCCAGCGCGTGCTGGGAATGCGCAAAGGCCGTCCGAACGGCCGCTCAGACCCAGCGGCCGCTGGAATTTTTATTTTTTTTAAATGGTTTTTTTTTTCTATTTTTTTGAGCATACGGTTTTTGAACAAATTTTATGTGATGATGATTTTCTATCTCGTATTACTTGTTTAGTATGATGTTTAATCGGATACACAAGTTGTCAAAGAAAAATATAATAATTATTAAAAAAAAGTTTTATCTAAAAATTTGACACTATAAGCACAAATTGTTTATAAAATTCTGATTAAAGTCGATAATTCATAGTCAATTAAGAAAAAACATTACTCAGCATTCCCATCTTCCGTCTCTGTTGATACCGATTGGTAGTGTATCATAGATTTAGGGATATTTGTTTAAATCGTGTATTTGGAGTTTTTTGTCTTTCTTGCAGGATAAAATCTGTTGAGAGAAAATAGGAGCATGTGGGATTTGACCAAGTCCAAAGATCTGCTGAAGCCACGGTTGTTCCGGAAGTTGCGCCGGAAATGTAGGAGTGGAGATCATGGAGATCATGGCTTAGTGGATCGGTTGCTTTGAGTGGGAATCAAGCAACGAGCTGTGTATATATAGGGTTCAGATAATTAGTGTTAGATACGAGTTTTTATATAGAGCTTTTCAGATATTGTAAAGTTTTGAGTTCTCGTATTTATCCGTTTCTACTAGATATAGTTAAGACAACTTTAGTCCCAACCTTCTGTGAAGGAAGAGATAAAGTGTCTTAATATTTAGTGAGAGTTTATCTGGTAGTGTTTTTGTAATTCACATATTTTATATAGTGAAGATTTCGCCCTGAGGCACTTCGCGAGATTATAGAAATATAATCTCGTGAAAATTCCAATCCATTGTTTCTGTTTTAAATTTTCGCTGCGTATGCAAAGTTGTCTCAACTTTATACACAACTTTGTACACAACTCTTTCAGAACCGAGAGTTCGGTTTCTTCAATTGGTATCGAGAGCAGACACTTGATACACTAAGTGGTGATCCTGTTTTCGTAAGCACAATGGATTGCACGAATCCTCTGTTCAACAAACCTCCCCTTCTAGATGGCATGAACTATTCCTTTTGGAAAGTTCGGATGAGATCATGCATTAAGTCGATTGATGCAAGAGCATGGAATACGGTTCAAAAAGGATGGACACACCCCAAGACCGTGGATGCTGAAGGAGATACATGCCGTACACCACAGTCAGAATGGAGCAGAGAGCAAAATGAAGAAGCCACCTTTAATGACAAGGCGCTCACCTAGACGTTCAGATGTTCAAACTTATAAGGAATTGTGAGACGGCTAAGGAAGCTTGGGATATACTCCAGCAACATTGCGAAGGTGATGTTGGAATTAAAGAATCAAGGCATCAGATTCTCACCACAAAGTTTGAAAACATGAAGATGGAGGATGATGAGTCCGTAGGAGACTACTGCAACAAACTACTGAAGATTGCCAACGAGTGCAATGATTTGGGTGATCCAATTACTAATAAGAGGTTAGTTTCAAAAACTTTGAGGACTCTAACTTCTCGTTTTGACATGAAAGTGGTTGCAATTGATACTGCTACAACTACTGGAGCTCTGGATTTCACCAAACTGATGAATGATCTGAAGACATTCGAGATGGAACTAAATGAAAAGGGTGGACAGAAGAAGAAGGGAATCGCCTTGACTGTCGGGACAACTTCAAAGACAACTTCAAAGACTACTTCGACTTACGTTGAAGAAGAAGATGAAGATCTTGAAGAAATCACTGAGAAGGATCCAGATTATGCTCTTCTCACCCGAAGAGTTAATTCTCTCATTCGAGCCAACAAAGGAAAACAACAAGTGGGAGATAGAGAACAGCGAAAGCCTCGAAATGATGCCTCCGGATCTTTAGTTCTCTATGATAGGCTTATCACACCAGGAAAAGAACCAAAAATCATTAGGCGTGCTGCATCTGATCACTTCCGACCTAAGGAAGTGACGGACTTCTCTACAGTTCAATGCTATGAATGCAAGGGCTTCGGACACTTTGCCAACGAGTGTCCCAACACATTTCGCAAACTGGGAAAGCATGTCAACTTTCTATCCCTTAGCGATAGTGAGCTTGACACCTCAGGGATTTATGTAGAGGAGATTCCTAATGATCCACCAACTGAGCAGGCAGCCTTAACTGCAGTATATGTTGAAGAGGACAAGTCAAACTACACCGAAGTTGAGATAACTTCAGATAGGTATGATGAGTCCTACTATAACACTCTTTTCTATTTCAACACTGTTGTGTCCACTGCAGAAAATGAGAAAGAAGTCACGGAATAGGAAACTCTAGAGTTACTGATAAAGATGCAGGAACTTTACAAGGAACTGTACGTCAAATGGTCCAAACAGTGCAAAGTGGTGGATTCACTAACTGAGGAAGTTTCTGTGAAAAAGGCCTCACTACAAAAGCTGGAAGTCATGCTGACAAAGAAGGATGCTGAGTTGGACAACATGAGAATTAAACTCAATCATGCTGATGAAACTTTTAAAAGACTCAACACGGGAACCTCAAAACTAGATGAAGTTCTGTCTCAAACTCAGATAACTTCACATGGCCTTGGGTATGATTCGAGTGCAAGACCAGCCTTCACTCAGATTTTGTCTACTCATGGCAAACCATTTGTGAAAGCCAAGGAAGTTCCCACAACTTCGTCAGCAAAGAAAAATGGTAGGAGGTACATTTGTCACTTCTGTTTTCTTCCTGGACACATTAAGCCTTTTTGTCATAAGTTTTTGCAGGAACACCATAAGGAGATGCATCTGAAGAACCAAGCATCAAATCCTATGCTCTCAAACAAAGGTGACAAGTCTAAGAAACTGGTATGGAGACCCAAAGTTACGCCAACAGTTACCTGCCAAGTGGTCTTCACTGCATCGACAGATAATGACTCGACCACATGGTACTTTGATAGTGGATGCTCACGTCACATGACAGGCTCCAGATGTTATCTATCAAACTATCAAAGAATCCATGGCAGTGAAGTAACTTTTGGAGGAGGCTCAAATGGCAAGATTGTTGGATGAGGAACCTTGGACAGTCCTGGACTTCCAAAGCTGGCCAATGTATCACATGTTGAAGGGCTGACTGCAAATCTCATTAGCATTAGTCAACTATGTGATGACAACTTCAGTGTCATCTTTGATAAAGAAAAGTGCACTGTGATGGACAGCAACGGAAATCATGTGATCTCCAGGGTAAGGTCTTCCAATAATATTTATGAGACTAGCAAAAACAGTTGTCTAAGTGCGCAGGTAAATGAAGTGCAGCTTTGGCACCAAAAATTGGGACACACCAACTTCCGCAATATGAAGAATCTTCAAAGACTAAATGCTGTTCTAGGAGTTCCCAAGTTGAACATTTCAAGTCCTAGCCTTTGTGGAGATATTCAAAAAGGAAAACAAGTCAAAGCGTCACACCCAGTTGTGACAACTTCTGAGAGACCTTTCACAACTCAAAGCTGCTTCGAACTACTTCATATGGATCTTATGGGACCAGCTGAAGTTGAAAGTCTTGGAGGTAAATGGTATTCCTTTGTGATTGTAGATGATCTATCTAGGTATACTTAGGTAAAATTTTTGAGAAACAAGGGTGAAACATATGATTCCTTCTTGGAGTTGTATGCCACGATCAAAATTTTTTACCATGCTTGGGTCAAGAGACTAAGGACGGATCATGGGAGGGAGTTTGAGAATATTCAACTCCTCAACTTTTGCACGAAGGAAGGAATTCATCACGAGTACTCATCTCCAAAGACACCCCAGCAAAACGGTGTGGCCGAGTGAAAGAATAGAACCCTACAAGAGATGGCCACGGTGATGCTGCATTCAAAGAAGTTGGCTAAACAATTTTGGGCTGAAGCTTTAAACACTGCATGTCATCTAAGCAACCGAGTGAACTTAAGAACCGGAACCACCATGACGTCATATGAGATTCTTAATGGTAAAAAATCCAACCTTAAATATCTGCATGTCTTTGGTTGTGTTTGTTATATTTTGAATGATAGGGATTATCCATACAAGTTTGACCCTAAAAGTGACAAAGGTGTGTTCATTGGTTACTCCCTCAACAGTCATGCTTACCGTGTGTATAACCTCAGGACCCAAACTGTAATGGAGAGTGTGAATGTAAGGTTTGATGATTTGGCTAGTCTGTATACTCCTATTGATGATACTGACAGTGTTATTGAGATACAGGAAAGTACTGATGCCGCTGATGCAAAACAAGTTGACCCAAAAGTGGAGCCAACTTCAGTAACAAACAAGGATACACCCTCCGATGAGCCTGACTCGGATGCTGATCTTGATGATTTAGCAACCCTAGAAGTTATACAAAACAGTGTTCGTCGAGACCCTCCCAAGAGAATTCGCAAAGATCATCCAATCGACCAAGTCATTGGAAATGTTCACGAAGGGGTCCGAACTAGAGGTAACACTGTTGCTAACAACACTGTTGTTAACTATAAGGAAATGGTAAGGATGGTGTGTTTGTCATGTGTCATCAATGAAGTTGGGACAATTGTGTTCCTGTCTTTGATTGAACCTAGGAATGTAACTGAAGCCTTAAAAGACGAGTTTTGGATTAGTGCAATGCAGGCCGAATTACTTGAATTTGTGAGAAACAAAGTCTGGACACTAGTGCCCAGACCTTCTGGAGTTAATGTTATCGGGACTAAGTGGATATTCAAAAATAAAACTGATGAGTTTGAAAACATCATTAGAAATAAGGCTCGCTTAGTTGCCCAAGGATACACTCAAGTAGAAGGCATAGACTATGATGAAACTTTTGCTCCAGTTGCACGAATAGAGTCAATCAGGCTTTTATTTGCTATTGCATGTTATCTTAACATCACTCTTCACCAGATGGATGTTAAGGCAGCTTTTCTCAATAGAATCTTAGAAGAGGAAACATATGTGGAACAACCCAAAGGATTCGAAGATCCTTCAAAGCCTGATCATGTGTACAAACTACACAAGGCTTTATATGGACTAAAGCAAGCTCCTAGAGCTTGGTATAGTCGTTTGACCAAATTTTTGCTTGATTTTGGTTTTTACAGGGGACATGCGGATAGGGCACTTTTTCTCAAAAAGGAAAACAACTTTCTAACCATAGCTCAAATTTATGTCGATGACATAGTGTTTGGGTCAACGAGTGAGAAAGCCTTGAAGGAATTTGTGGAAGCCATGTCAACCTCCTTCGAGATGAGCATGGTTGGGGAACTTAGCAACTTCCTTAGCTTTCAAGTCAAGCAAAAAGAAAATGGAGTGTTCGTCTCACAGACGAAATATGCAAAGAACCTTGTGAAGAAGTTCGGTCTAGAAAGTGCAAAACACATGAGAACCCCCATGAGCACAACTGAGAAACTGTCAAAGGATGCAGTTGGGCCTGAAGTTAACCCAACCTTGTACAGATCGATGATCGGAAGTCTTCTGTATTTGACTGCAAGCAGGCCAGATATAATGTACAGTGTTTGTGCATGTGCTCGATTCCAATCCTGTCCAAAGGAAGAACACCTAAAAGCTGTCAAGAGGATCATTCGATATGTCGCTGGCACCTGTGAACTGGGACTTTGGTTCATAAAGGACACAACTTCAGATCTTGTGGGGTACAGTGATGCTGACTGGGCTGGAGAAATTGATGATCGAAGAAGCACAAATGGAGAATGCTGTTACCTAGGCAACAATCTCATCTCCTGGCAGAGCAAAAAGCAAAACTGCATTTCTTTATCCACAGCTGAGTCGGAGTATGTAGCAGCCGGAAGTTGTGCAACACAACTGATTTGGTTGAAGTCAATGTTGGATGACTATGGTTTGGAGAACAATTCCCTAGTAATGCTTTGCGACAATACAAGCGCAATCAACCTTGCAAAGAACCCCGTCCACCACTCAAAGTCAAAACATATCCACTTATGGTATCACTTTATTAGAGATTTAGTCGAAAAGAAGTTATTAAAGTTGGAGTACATTAGTACAGATTCTCAGCTGGCTGACATTTTCACAAAAGCTCTTAGCTATGAGAGATTCTCATCTTTGAGAAAATCTCTTGGCTTATGTTCTATATGAGTTCAAAAGTTGAATCAACTGTTGTTACAACTTTTGATATATCATAGTTGACTGTGAAGCTGAGCAGATTCGAGGATGTAAAAGCCTGTAAAAGGTGAAATCATGATCGTTCTTAAAAATCATACAACTGGGTCAAAGACCTTAGATAAGTGGTTTTTATGAGATTCTCTTGGTTATACATCTATTCACCATCTGCTCTTTTCTTGAAAAGTCTTCTATGATGTATCAAAAGTGTTCTGAATATTTTCACCCTCAATGACAACAGTTGTTCAAAAACAAAAAAAAAATTGAAAGTCGGTTGAGTAAATCCGGGAGTGTATCCAACTCTATCTTTAATTTCATCTTTGACTATATCTTTAATTTATTTGATCCCTATTTTTGTGGCGGTACGAATCTGTTTGTTAGTCTACTCATTTAAAATTCCCGTCTCTATTCTTCTCCCCTAAGTCTGATAAAACCGATCCTTGCTCCACTATTCACAAAACCCTTATTCACCCCCTTCATCTTCCACAAGCTCTCGCTCTTTCTCTCTAGAATCTTCTCCAAAAATGACGCCGGAAAAAATGAAGCAATTGGAGGAATTCATGGCGGACCCTGAAGCTTCCGCTTATCTCCGCCATCTATCGACATTTCCACCACAACCATCCCCTCCCCGTTCTTTTACACCCAACCCTTTCCGTCTCCTATCACCAGACAACACCCCTCTTCTCCGACCCAGCATCTTTCTCTCGTCTTCACGAGGGAATGCACCAATGGAGATCTCTCCTGAGGTGGGAAGCTCGGAGATTCAGTCTCAACCACTCCCTCTTCCAGCACCGACTTCAATGCCGCCCTCTGTCCTGCCTCCGACAGCCGAACAGGCGATTATCGTTGCTCCGAGCGGCGTGGTAATGCCGTCATTTGATTTTCCAGAGCTCGACACTCCAATTCTTGCCGAAGACTAAGAGGACCTAGTCCATCCATCTGAGGAAGCCGCTCAACAAGGCGGTAGTCCTATTCTTGTCCCGTTCTCTCCTGCCGAGGTGAAGCCACAGCCGGAGGTCACCCCATCTCCAACCCCTTCTCCTCCGACGAAGAAACCCTCCAAAACACCTAGGGTTTCTCCCGCTCGTCGTTCCAAGCGTATCTCTCAAACAAGCCGTCCCTCTCAGGCTCCCAAGGAACTGATCCAAGTCGACAGTGATGTCGAGGGTGAGGATCAATTATGCGCCTCCTCGGACGACTCTGCAGAGAAATTATCCTCTCATCAACTCTCAGAAGCTGAGGAGGACGAAGAGCTTGAAGATGAGGTTGCTATCTCTCGGAAAGGGAAGAGGAAAATGCCTTCCTCGTCGCCGATGAAGTCGAAAGGCAAGACAGTCAAGAAAGTTAAAAGGGAAGCTTCTCTGACCGAGACCGACACCGATTCCGACTCTGAGCTTGAGGTAAATAAGGCTTTGAATGAATGCTTTTACAATGAGGCTGCTAAGAAGAATTGGGATAGTTTTAGGAAAAGGGAGTTCATTAATGATAGGGCAGTTGATTTGAAGGATTTTGCACAATATAATTTGCTCGATTTTCTGCGTAAAAGGAAAGTTTTTAGAAGTGTCACTTATATGAAACCCTATGTTGCTGAGATTGTGAAGCAATTTTATTCCAATCTGCCTATTGATTTTGCTAACCCCTCCTTCAAGATGTTTGGAAAAGTTTATGTCTGTGGGAAGATTTTCTCTTTTACTCCCTCTCGCATTAATAAATTTCTAACTGTTCCAAATGTTATTGAGTCTGATGTTGAGATTGATGAGGAGCTAGAGGTTGAGATGGAGAATGTGCTTACGGGTGGCCATGCAGATGTGTGGACAGTGAACAAAAGGCCTAACCGCATAGCTTCGGTCCTCACTTCTCTTTTTGCAACTTTGCACAAGATTTCTGTGTCAAATTGGATCCCTACATCCAATACCACAGTTGTGCCGTTTGAGCATGTGTGCCTACTCTACAAAGTATTTAAGGAAGAGAAGTTTAACTTGGGCACTCACATTTTCAATGTTGTTGCTGAAGTTGCTGTAGCAAAGTCCACCAAAAAGTTGATCGTACCTTCTCTCATCTATAGTATACTTGTTGAGCAAGGGTTGAAGCCGAAGAAGAAAGATGTCCTCACATCCAAACTCTCTCTCCAAACTGTGCAACCTGCCTTCTTGAGTGAGAAGAGGCACAGAGACCTCCCATGGGTTGATGCCTCAACTGAAGAAGATCCCTCGGCCGAGTTAATGTGTTCTCTACCTGTCTTTGTTTTGCAGGAGCAAATAGCCTTCTTTTCCTCGCAGATTGCTATCCTTGAAGGGAAACAAAGGATATTTCAACGACTTCTTTCTTCCCAAAAAGGGGGAGAAGGCCCTAGCCATCGCCACGGACCAAGTGATGAGGAAGATGAAGATGAGGAGTGAGGGGGAGAAGCATGAAGAAAGAAGACTGCAGTGTGTTGCGGTATTTTGTGATGTTGTTGGATGAAACAAAAACAACTATTTTATTTGCTGCACAACTTTATGAACAACTTTTATTTTCTGCCTAACTCTTATATATTTGATTGCATGCAGATATGTATGCATTTGTTGTGAATATATTGTGGTTATGGTTGTTTTATGTGTTGTGATGATTTTGAGTAGATTCTGTTAGTCTTGGTGACAGGAGGAGCAACTGTTTAGCTAACATTTCTCTAATCTTTTCATGGTTGTTGTGATTTGATTGTGTTGCTTCAGAGGGAGTAATTGTAACTCTTGGTTTTTGTTTAGTTTTGGGAAGAAAGCCAAAAAAAGGGGAGATTGTTGATACCGATTGGTAGTGTATCATAGATTTAGGGATATTTGTTTAAATCGTGTATTTGGAGTTTTTTGTCTTTCTTGCAGGATAAAATCTGTTGAGAGAAAATAGGAGCATGTGGGATTTGACCAAGTCCAAAGATCTGCTGAAGCCACGGTTGTTCCGGAAGTTGCGCCGGAAATGTAGGAGTGGAGATCATGGAGATCATGGCTTAGTGGATCGGTTGCTTTGAGTGGGGATCAAGCAACGAGCTGTGTATATATAGGGTTCAGATAGTTAGTGTTAGATACGAGTTTTTATATAGAGCTTTTCAGATATTGTAAAGTTTTGAGTTCTCGTATTTATCCGTTTCTACTAGATATAGTTAAGACAACTTTAGTCCCAACCTTCTGTGAAGGAAGAGATAAAGTGTCTTAATATTTAGTGAGAGTTTATCTGGTAGTGTTTTTGTAATTCACATATTTTATATAGTGAAGATTTCGCCCTGAGGCACTTCGCGAGATTATAGAAATATAATCTCGTGAAAATTCCAATCCATTGTTTCTGTTTTAAATTTCCGCTGCGTATGCAAAGTTGTCTCAACTTTATACACAACTATGTACACAACTCTTTCAGAACCGAGAGTTCGGTTTCTTCAGTCTCATTATCTTCATTTCCATCACCACCGTTGTATATTGGCCTCGATTCCCACATAGCATTAGCAATACTCATTCTCCATGCATTAGCTTCCGTTCTTTGTTGTAGTTGGCTTTGAGATAAACATTCCATATTGTCTTCTTCCGCATCGAGAGGTGGTACATCTTGATCTCCTTCATATTCCACTGGAAATTCATCAGAGCGGCACTCTTTCCGGAGAAAATTGTGTAAACCAGCACAAGTCAAAACTAATTCTGCTTGTGTTTGAAATGGGAACGGAGGTGCCGTTTTAAAAATTGTGAATCTGGATTTGAAGACACCAAAAGTCCTCTCAATCACATTTCTTAACGACGCATGACGGAGATTGAATAATTCACTTGCATTTCTAGGGTGACGACCTTGACCACCAAAATCTTTTAAATGATATCGAACACCACGTAATGGAGCTAAAAACTGACGTCTATTAGCAAATCCACAATCCACTAGAAAATACTTACCTACAACAACACAATTAAAATATTTGTGTTAACTAGTGACTTTTTCACCATTAAAAAAAACAATATGTAAAATACGGGGTACATACCTTGGGGCACCTGAAGGCCATTTGTTCTTGATAATGCATCACTTAAAAGTTTTGAGTCATGGGCTGAACCTTCCCACCCACTTAGCACATATATGAACTGCAAATCAAAGTTGCAAGCTGCCAAAACATTCTGCGAATGCATACCATGCCGGTTACGAAAACTGCTTACTTATCGGCCTGTTACCATTACCGGGATATGAGTTCCATCTATAGCACCGATGCAATCCTAAAATAAAATGAATTTGTGAGAGAAGAAAACTACAACATTTCAAATTCTTTACATAATAAAATATACATACCTTAAAGAAAGGCATGAATCTTGTGCTTTCCTTAATTTTAGCAGGGATCCCTGTAGACGTCGTAACCATCATGTCCGGTGCTATGGTGTTCAAAGCCTTTAGGATTTTATTGAAATTTTAACTAGTTGCGAAATGGGAACGATTGAATCTCTGACTAGCATTACAATATCTGTCGTTATGTCCAACAATGATCAAGAATGTCGCCACCATTTCTTCAACACATACGTATCTTGTATCTTCTAGATGTGTTTTCTCTTTAATGATAGAGCATAACTTCAGAAACACATCAGGATACATCCTATATAGCTGTCGAAAGCTTTGTGGATCTCCTTCAATCATATTATTAATAAAGTGAAATCCAGTTCTACTTTTTGATCGTCGCTGCAAAGAACGTTCAATACGCCGACGCATCATAGCAATTTTTCCTAATAAGATTATCATTGCCTAAATTGTTAAGAGCAAGAGCCTAACATTTTCGCAAAGTTCTATCTCTTCTTCCTCATCAATGTCTTCTTCCATTTCTTCTACTTCTATTTCTTCTTCCAATATTTCATGATTTTCCATGCTGCATTTAAAAAATATGAATGGAGTCTAATTAACGACAATACTACAAATATGTAAAATAAGAAATACATTCAAATTCATACAACTAAAAAATCAACAAATAAATAAAATAATAATAAAAAAATATAATTCATAAATTCAAATAAATGGTCATTAAAAATAAAATAATAATCAAAAAACATGAATCATTAGTTCAAATAACATAATTCATAAGTTCAAATAAATAAAATAATAATCAAAAAACATAATTTGTAATTTCTAATGATCTCTAATCCCTAATTTTGTAAGCTATCCAATTAGCTCGTTCATCAACGGTCATCTTCAAAAAATCATCTTTTTTTGACTTGGTGGCAAGCAAGTCAAATGCTTTGAGTCGAGTGTCTTCATTCAAATTTGGGATCTCTTTAATTGCATCCCAAGTCGTATAGGATCTTTCTTTTTCTCTTTTCTCCAATATGCTATCTCTTTTCAGTAAGAGATTATGAACTCCCTCACATGTGCTGGATAGTTTTTTAATCTCTTCCACGATATTATCAGTAGAGCCCGAAGTTGCTTCATATTGAGTTCTACTTCTTTTAGGTAGATTTCTTCTTTGAGTCGATGCCTCAGGCACTTCAGGCAGCCCAGAAGGAGGTATGGAACCAGATGATGGTAGCTCGTCTTGGGTTAGTGCGACAAACGCCTCATTTTCAGCATCAAAAGTCAAATCTTCTAGGCGCGCATCTCTATTTTCAACATCTCCTAATGTGTTTGCATCAGTAGCACTACCCAACCCAATTGAGTTTTTTCCTATGGCAACACCATTGCCCACAACAATTAACAAGTCCTCATAATCAGAACATTCCCCATAGCGTAAGTTTGCGTCTTTTGCATGGGCCTAGAATCAAATAAATAACAAACTTTTTAATTCACTTTATTACTTAAAAAAAATCGATAATATTATTGCAATATGATAGTACCTTACAGTATGCATCTCATACTTCATCTGAAGCCGTGAACTTTTTCGTAATGTGGTCATATCCAAAACCAGAGCTAAATCTCAAAAGATTTGAATAAGAAGTCCAACGATGTTTATACCATTTCAGTCGGCTTTGGTAATTGCTATAGGTCTTAGTACAACGAAGTCTCTCATTAAGCATAGGAAGTATTCTTTCTTCTACAGTGGTTTTGCTAAAGATACCACTATTATCACGCCATCCCCGACGCGCAGCATTAACCATAAGTTCTAACAGAACGTCGCTCTGTTCCTTAGTCCATGATTCATATGATGTCTTCCGTTTCGAATCTTGTCGTGAGTCTCCCATAATAATACTAAAATATTATTGTGTACATCTAACTAATCATCGTAATATAAAAAATATATATATTTATTGTTGGTGCTTCATTTAAAAAATTTAAAAATATACCCAAATCGCATATATTATGAATGAAAGTGTAATAAAAACAACGGGAAACAGTAATTCAAGAAAAACGTACAAAATTTCTTCATGCAATAAACTTAAAAATTCAAATCTAAATACAATCAATAATTTGTACACGTGTAAAAAATTCAAAATTGTGGTGTAGATAGTACCTCTGTCAGAAGAATATACTGGACTTCAGTTGAGCACCCTTGAGCAAATTGCAGCCGCGAATTTGATGAATTATGATAAAAAAAATCGCTGCCTGGGGTATTTAAAGGGGTGAGACGACTAAGCCCAACAGCCGCTGGGCCACAGCGTCCGCTTAGAGTAAACCGACTTACTTCCAGCGACCGCTAGGCTCAACGACCGCTGGAATCCGATCATGACGACTCCAGCGGTCGCTGGATTCCAGCGGCCGCTGGGATGGCCGGGTTCGCATTCCAACGGCCGCTATCCTACACCGGCCGCGGGGTTTTTCAAATCCATCAAACTCTCGTGTCCAGGGGTCGGATTTCATCCTACGCATTTTTAACGTGAAATCGAGTTGAAATCCAACGAAGTCAATGACTTTTTAAAGTCCATAGATTTTTAAATACCTCCGGATTTTAAAAGACTTTTAAAAGTCTGGATTGAATACCTCCGTATTTTAAAGGACTTTTAAAAATCTTGATTGAATACCTCCGGATTTTAAAGGACTTTTAAAAGTCTGGATTGATTACACCCAGATTTTAAAAGTCCAACGAAATCCATCAAAGTTTCAAACGAATACACCCTCCTAAAAGCGGCGAAGAGAAATTTACCAACAAATTGAATTCAAACACAAATCAAATATGAAGAACTGTAGAAGAATTCACAACACAAAATCGAATAAAAAACCAAACTATAGACCAACAAACACAAGCAAAGAATTCAGATGGGATCTCTAGAAGAATCAGTCACCAAAATCGAATTGAAAAACAAAAAATTAAACTCAAGAAGCACTGCGAAAGAATCATCAAACACCGAAACAAAAAAACCAAATCACAAAAGAAACAGAACACAAGGCAAAATCTATACAAATCGATTCAAACACTACAAACAAGAACAGAAAAATCACCAACGCAAATAAAAAATAAAAAACATAATGAAATGAAATGTAGAGCAAAGAATAGAAATCATTAAAAACAAACTGAAGGAATGAATCTGTTGTAGGTGCCTTGATTGTAGGAGGCAGAAAGCCCGCGAATTTTTATACCGTTGAGCGTGTGCCATGATTCAGAGCAGTTAGCAATTTGAAATTTTAAGAAAGCGCTCTCTTTTGGAAACATGCTCTATTCTGAGGGCTTTTTTTTTTTTTTTTTTTTGAGCTAAAAATATTTTTTAATAAATGCATAAAATATACTCTAACTCGCTTGATTAAAAAACCCACTTCGAGAAATCGTTAGATTGTCAAACATGAAACATTAATGGTTTGTACCGCTTAATTATTTTTTGTCTACAAAAGGATTAAATAAAACTCAGTCCAGTGATAGGTTAGAGAAATTAATTAATAAAAATGTTTACATTTAACTTAGATATTTCTTTTAAATAAAATATTAATATAGGATGATAACATATGAAAATTAAATATGGAAAAACTCTCAAACTTAATAAATAAAATTATAGTTTCTAATTCTATGAATTAACGATTTTAAAATCTAAGAGAATTAAAAAAAAAAAAAAAAGCTAAGAAATTTAAGGCAACCAAGATGTTGAACCAATATTAAGCTGAATTAGGATAATAAACAAAAATTAAGATTATATATAGTTAAAATTCGAATCTAGAACTATAACACATACATTTAAAATAAATTCAGTTATAAATTTGAATTTATATAGTTAATTCCATTTAAAATTTTAAAATAATAAATTAAAATTTATAGCAATATACTTGGTTTGATAAACGAATATAACATTAAAATTTAAACCTAGTCCCTTAGATCTGGAATAGTTTTAGAATTATGAGATCATTCTAAATTTAACAAAATTATGAATCATGTCGAGTAATCCCAGAATTCATTTGATTTATCGATACTTTTTTTAGCATTTTATAAAACACTAAATTGGGTGATTGGTATGAAAGAATGGAATTAGATAGGAATGGAATGAACTTATAAATGTAATAAAGGTGTACGTGAATGAAACGACAATTCTTATAATTGGTATGTTTGCGGAATGAAGAACAAAATAAAATATTATTTTAATTTTTATCTTATAAATAATGTTTCTTACGTTCAAATTTCTTTACAATTGAATAAAGTGTAGTAGTTAATATTATCAATACTTGCTGTAATTTTTTCTCATATTTTTAAATTGCATTTTCTTTTTTAGCATGTGATTTTTTTCTAATATTTTTAGCAAATTTTAATTTATTTATTTTATTAAAAATTTTATTCTAAAATATTTAATTAATACATACATATATAAGGGTTAATTGCATTAAAAATCATGAACTTTGAGCTTAGTTGCAAATTTAACATGAATTTTAAAAGTAAGCAATTGAAACACAAACTTTGAATTTGTGTGTTATTCAACATCCCCAAGTTTTTATAAAATAAATTGACCTTTAATCCAACGTACAATTGTGGCTACTTTGATGTCATTTTCTGTAACATCCCAGATTTTCAAATTTAGAAAATTTAAGAAAATAATTGGAGCCTAGGTAAAGATGTTTCGGTTGTAAACTGCGATTTTAGGGTCATTTTTCGTAAAATCATCTTTTCGAAAAGTTCGATTCCAGCTCAGTTATGACCGATTTTGGTAATGTTTGGAAGGTATCGACCCAAGGAGCGTGACGGTACTTTCAAATTTTCAATCCGAGATCGTTTGAGATTTCGATGACGAAAATCGTATTAAGTAAAAGCGGGAATAGTATTTTTCCGTAGGAGCGCGATCTTTAGAAATTCACAAAATCTCGTGTGATGAATCCGTTGGCGTTCCCGAATTTTCATTCTGAGGTCAATCGAGCGCTCGGGAATTTTATTTGTGTCATGTGTAGAATAGTAACTTTATTTTTGAAAAGAGATTTTTTTTCTCATTTTCCTTCAAGACGAGTCATTCCCCGAGTCAAGTTGGTTCAATAGTACTCCAGCTAATGAACCTCCCAGTATTTTCGGATTTCTTGAACGAGGTCATTTGGACCTAAACATCGAATAAAGCACATGTTAACCAAACCCAGAATTTCTTAAGCAGTATTGTTGCACTGCAGTAGCTTATCGAGGAAGTCATATTTTCGGCTATAAATAGCAGCCCCTCCCCTTCAGTTTTTCTTGCACCGAATCCTCTCAATCCCCATTCTGATATAGTAGAAAGAGAGAGTAGTAGTCGAGGGAGTGGAGGGATCGCCGCCGTGTGCCGTCGTCGACGCAGTCGCGGAGCAGCAGGAGTGCCGCACGCGCGGGGGACCCCACGGTCGTGGAGGGACCCCCTCGGCCATGGAGAGGCGTGCGCGCGGGGCATGCCGCTGGCGCGGGGAAGTGCTATGTCAGAAGGGGTTTCGTCCGGAGGCCATAACTTTCGACTCGGTTTGAACTACGAGGCCCATGAGTACTCAAATCGAAGTTCCTTCAAAGATCCACGCGACTGCAAGGGCCAAGCATCCGGAATCTGGATCATTATAGTTGGATTTTTCATTCCCGTTTTCGGTAATTTCGGACGTCTAAATCCTTTAATTCTCGTGTTTTAAGTCATAGTTAAGGGTCGAGGGTTTAGATATCGTTTCGATTTCTTGTTAGGATCTCGAATAAGGCCACAAGTCACAGATCGACTTTCATAAGAAACGTTTACACATTTATTCAATTTTAGAGTGTCGAAAATGAGTAATTTTTATTGTGCAAAGTTAGTGTTCTAATAATCAATTTTTTTAGTGTCTACTTTACTACAAATTAAAAGGTCAAATTATTATTCTAATTTTTTAAAAGTCATGTTTAAATCACAAATTCATTCAAATGTGGTGAACTATTTAACAATTAACCCCTAATTAAATTACTCATTTTATTGTGAGAGCTAAAACATTTTTATTGAGTTAGAATATTTTGGCTCCAATCACTAATTTTGTGAATTTGAAAATCAAAATGAACAAAGAATCATGTTTGACAGAAAATTCTATATGGAGTGCGTTGGTACTGATATCCGGATTATTTACACCCATTTTCTTCCTATCACCACTCTTTCAACAGGTAATGTCGGCCAAAAATATTATCAAGATTTTCTGAATCTCAAAGTGGCTCTTGTATAAATCCAATATTTCTATCTCATTATAAATTCAATATCAATGTCATAGGCTAAAAAAATTTGAAGATTAACAAAAAATTCAAGCAACCCATTGAAGAAGAAAATTGACCAAAAACAAAATAAAATATCAAGTTATCCACATTGAAGGAGAAAATTAACAAAAAATTCAAGTCACCCGATTGAAGAAGATATTAAAAAAGAGTATAAAAAAATTAAGCGCCCCATGCCTTCGTTCGTTCTCGAGGAAGGAGTAAAAATTAATATCATTAGAAATTCAATATTAATGTTGGCAAAAGAATTGCTCAATCTTTGGAGCTCGAATTCTCCAAGTTTCCCTGTTGGCTATGGTGGAATCGGATTGATGATGTCAGCCCAAAAGCTTTTCTTCAATAGTTAGAATCGGCCGATGAAGTAGTCTTCTCATTTAGCGACGTTGCAGGATGATGGGGAACACCAAGAGTTCAAAAGGTATAGATCTGAGGTTGTGGAGCATGAATTTCGACTCCAATGGCGGCGGAAGGAGGAGAGAGAGAAATTTTCCGGCGCTTGAGAAGGAGGTCATCTGGTGGCGTCGGAAGAAGAAAAGGGAGACAGAGAATGGGGGAACAGACCGGACCAGAGAACTGGAAAAATGAAGTCTAGCGTGTGGATATCAATCTCATGAAACACGTGGCGAGCATCTATTGAATAGGATGACAATTGTCAATTCACAATTTGAACATGCAGTGATGGGGAACTCTGCAGTCTAGAATTTTCCCCTCTTCCACTGTCTCAATTTTTGGTGAAGAACTTTTGAGAAATTGAGTAAAAAATTAATTTTTGCATGACAATTATTGATGTGATGTTTTTAGGCGGACTTTTTTGGCGGGATTATTGTTGATACTACTTCATTTTTATATATAGTAAGTATAGAAGTATAGATTTGGAGATGGTGATTCTTCTGCACTTCTTATTCGAATTATTTGCTCGTCTATGGTTTGTTGTTTTATGTTTGTTCAATTTGATTTTATGTTGAAGAAATTCTTCTTCCTGCTTATCTTTAAGCTTCTTTAATTTATGTTCGATTCCTCTATTGTTTTGGTTCTTGTTTCTGAATACGATTTGGAGAACGGTGATTATTCTACAGAATTAATAATCTTCTACGGTGTTTGCTAAAATTGGATAATTTTTTGTCCAGCTCATGTGTGTTTTTGGTCTTGGAAGTGTGTCGATAGTATCAATTTTATACATTGTGGCTTTATGTGATGGATATATTTTTTTCTCTACAATTTGATTTGCTATTTTCTATTGCTTCTCTGTTGGTTGGTCTTGTAATTTGATTTGCTCTTCTACAGTTTCTCTACTTGATTAATTTTTTATTTTGTTTCTTGAATTCGATCGTTTCTCTGTTGGTTGCGATTCTTTTGTGGTTCTTCTATGTGCAAATTTTTCAAGAATTGGTTTTGCTCTACTTTATGTTCTGCAAATATAAAGAAAATGGGATATAATTCAAATTGTGATTATGAATTTATGATGTGCATGCAATATGTTGTGATTCCTTTTCAAAAATTTGTGAATGTGATTTATGGCGGGGTAATAATTTATTGGTGTGGACCTTTTTTTTTTAGATTTATGTGTTGCATCTTGAACTCGTAGTAGTCTCAGTTTGCCACTATATGTTGGTATATTAGATTATTGGTGTGTTATTTAAATGAATTCTTATAAATTTGTGTTCTAAATCTTGAACTCACGGTCTATTTTGCTAGTCTTGTTTCATCTGTTGTATGAATCTAATTTTAAGGTGAAATTTAAATGTATGTAAATTTTGTACAATAGGATTTCCTCATTTGTTTGAGTTAAATCTTAAATTGTTAATAGTGTCTGCATTTGCAACTCTTTTTGTTAAATATTTCATTTTATGGTGAAATTTAAATTAATTATTGGTGTGATATGAATCTTAAATTCTACGGTGAATGTATGGTTTCGTCCTTGCTTCGTTTGTACCAATATGCACTTAAAAATTGCAATGTTCTCTCTCTCTCTCTCTCTTAATAAATTGAGGGAGATTTGTTAATAATAATAATAATAATAATAATAATAATAATAATAATAATAATAAATCATGATAACAAATAATGAAAAGAAAAATAATAATAATAATAATAATAATAATAATAATAATAATAAGTAAAAAAGGGCATTTGTTTTAAAAGTGTTTCTAAATACACCACAATTTTCATTATACAACACTATTAAATTTAATTTAATTTCAAAATATTATTAATAATTTACTTAAAAACATCCCTTTTAATTAAAAGATTATTTAAAAATCAATTAAAAATAAATGAAATATCTACTAATGGATAACATACTAGCAACCCCTAGATCTGGGGCTCAAAATCTTACTTTCCCAGTGTTGTGAATCCACAAATCCGCCGATGTTTTGTGATAACCACTGATGCCCAGTCAAATTGTTTGGCAACAACCCTCACCCGTAATTCTGGAATTCAAACAAACAAGAGTTTAGAAATCATTTTTCTAACTTAAGCAAGCTATATTAGAAGTTGAATTTTTGAAAATTTTATAAAGTTCAAACATAATCTTTAGAACGTCTTTTATCAAAAATCTTGTTAAACTACTCCATCATGTTCAAAAGTTATTTTTGAAAATCCAAATAACTTCGAATAATATTTTTTGAACATAAGTGTGTTTGTTTGAAATATTCAGTTCGTCACATACATGTTGTGGTATCGGGCTTGGCTGGGGTTCACCGCTTGGTTTCCGGCCTCGGCGGTTCCCTTCACGGCTGCTCAGGCAACAAAGAAGCCTCAAGCTTCAAGGTCTCAGCCAAGAGAATCCTCAGACTTCAGATCTTTTGAAGATCTTGAAGATTTCTTCACAGGCTCGGAGCGGGCGGCCAAGATCTGTAGCCACAAGCCAAGCAACAGTTAGATTTAAGGCAAATAAAGCAACCGCGATAGACAACAGAAGACTTAAAGTAAAGGACACAAAATATTAAGAAGAGGGATCGACGCGGTTGTAAATAGAGAGATTAGGGATCTCAATTAGGAAAGATAGGGTTAGCAATAATATATATGGTAAGAACCGGGTACCGGGTTAGGGTTTAGAGTTTTGGGCTTTAGAGAGATGGGCCAAGGAAATAAAATAAGAGGGGAGCTGATGGGCCAGAAAAGAAAAGAGCAGTTGGGCCAATTTCAGCATTTTCACCTTTGGCCCATTTGATCTTTTTCAGTCACCAAGGAGAACACCTGCCAACTTTTGAGATTATCATCATTGCTTTAATTTTTATTCTTTGCCTATCACATAGACAAGGCAAGAGAAGGAGGAAACAAATGCTATGCGCATCAGTTCCAGTCTCAACACAAGAGACCAACCCAATAGCAATTCTCCAGTCAGATTTGACCTTCATTGAACAAGTTACACCTAGCAACAGTACCAATAACAGGGAAATAACCAGAGACAACTGAATGCCCTCATGGGCAGGTTAAGTATCCAAGCACAAGGCTTGGAATACTCTTCATCCCTTATTGTTCAACCCAAATCCATGTTCAAGGATTTCATGCAAGCTATCAGCTTTGCAACTAGAAGGCATTTGGTGCCCATGTCTACAGGGTTAAACTCTGAGGGGATCTTATCAAGCAACACATCACCTTTTTCAACTATGTCTCTGATGAAGTGGAATCTTACATCAATGTGTTTTGTCATGTCATGAAACACAGGGTTCTTGTATAATTGTATAGCAGATTGACTGTCAGAGTATAACATAGGTTTATCATCAATGAATTTAATTTCAGATAAGACACCATGAAGCCAAATAGCTTCTTTCACAGCCTCTGTAGCAACAATATATTCAGACTCAGTAGAGGACAAAGCAACAATACTCTGCAGTTGAGATTTCCAGCTTATGCAAGTACCACAGAAAGTAAACACATAGGATGTAGTAGATTTTCTCTGATCCCTATCATTTGCATAGTTAGAATCAACATATCCCACACATTTCACACTATCAGAGGATTTAGAGAAGATTAAGCCACTAGACATAGTTGATTTCAAATATCTAAGAAACCATTTTAAAGCATCCTAATGAGGCAGCCCTGGATTAGCCATGTATCTACTCAAACATGAGACAGCATAAGCAATATCAGGTCTTGTGCTAATCATTAAGTACATTACAGACCCTATAGCATTAGCATAAGGAACATCTTGCGTATTGCTAATATCAGACTCATTCTTAGGAGATTGTTCCTTACTCAGCATAAAATGGGATGCAAGAGGCACAGAGACAGGCTTACAATTTTCCATATTGAATTTTTTCAGAACTTGTTTAACATATGCAGTTTGATGCAGTACAAAAGTGTGTTTGTTCTTATCTCTGTCAATACTCATGCCAAGAATTTTCATAGCATCTCCAAGGTCTTTAATATCAAAATTAGCACACAAATAGGTCTAAACATGCTTCACAGTTTTCAAACAGGGGCTAATCAAGAGCATATCATCTACATAGAGCAATAGGAACATAGGCACTTTGGATTGCATATAATATAGGCAATGATCAAATTTGCTTCTTGTAAAATTCATACTTTGCATACATTTATCAAATTTAATATTCCATTGCCTTGGTGATTGTTTCAGATCATAGAGGGATTTTTTCAACAAGCAGACATAATTAGGATGGTTTTTATCAATGAAGCCCTTAGGCTGATGCATGTATATGTTATTCTCAAGTTCACCATGCAAAAAGGCTGTTGTAACATCCATCTTCTTTAGTTCCTAATCAAAATGAGCAGTTAAGGCAAGCATGATTCTCACAGTTGTGAATTTAACCACAGGAGCAAATATTTCATTGTAGTCTATGCCCTCTTTCTGAGTAAAGCCCTTTGCTACAAGTCTAGCTTTATATCTGACATCAATTTCTTGCTTAATTTTATACAGCCATTTGTATTCAATAACAGAACAGCTTTCAGGTTTTTCAACAAGTATCCATGTGTTGTTATCATGCAGAGATTTTATTTCACTTTTCATAGCATTAATCCATTTGTCAGATTCAGATGAGCTCATAGCTTCTTTATATGTCTTAAGCTCAATTTTATCCACATTACTGAACACATTAAAAGCATATAAAGATAGGTTATAATCATCATATCTTATAGGTAATCTAATATTTCTTCTACGTCTATCCCTAGCAAGTTGATAATTTTCTAAGTTCACAGGTTCGGGCTCATGCTCTGCATTATTCTCAGGTTCAGTTTCAGAATTGGAGCTAGTATCAGTTTCAGACACATTCATGTTATCAGAGGATTCATTTACAGATTCATTATTAGAAACAGAATCATTAGCATCAATATCATCAAGCACAGGGTCATGCATATTGCCAATATCATGATTATTTACCACAAGCTCAGGAGGTATAGGGTTGGGAGCATCCACATTAGAAGTAGTAGGAGTAAACAAGAAATCAGGTAATTTCTCCACCTCACTTGGAGCATCAGAGAGTGAGGATTCATGTAGACAAGGGAAATCAAGTTCATTAAATGTGACATCCCTACTTATACAAGTTTTAAACCCAGGCACATCTTTATCCCACAGTCTGTAGCCCTTAACCCCTTTAGAATATCCAAGGAATATGCATTTTCTTGCCCTAGGTTCAATCTTACTTAATTTCTGATGAACATAAGCAGGACAGCCAAACACTTTCAGATTAGACAAGCAAATAGGTTTATTCCAAAACATAGATTCAGGTAATTTACCCAACAAAGGAACAGAGGGAGATCTATTAATTAAATAGCATGAAGTCATCAAAGCTTCCCCCCGGAATTTTTTATCAAGACCAGAACCAACTAGAAGGCTCCTAACTCTCTCAAGGAGAGTTCTATTCATCCTTTCTGCAACCCCATTTTGTTGAGGATTATATGGCACAGATTTATGTCTTTTTATCAAGACTCTTGTTACTCATATGCCCTAGTCTAGCATGCCAAAGAGCAGTCTTATCATCATGCACAACATTAGCAACAGGAACAGGCACAGAGACAGCTTGTACAGCATATAGGTCTTCCTTTCTGGGATCATTAAAGTAAAGCATGGAGTGTTTTTCAAATTTGAATCTCAAGTAGTTCACAGACCCATCAAGCATTTTATCAGCCATTTTAGACACAGAAAGTAAGTTAAATTTCAGTTTAGGCACATATCTAACATCATTCAGAGTAAGCATGCTTCCATTCTCAAATTTCAAACATATGTCTCATTTCCTAATAATTTCACAGTGTTGACCATCAGCCAATGCAACATGACCAGAATTCAAATATTGCAAGTTGTGAAACATGTGTTTGTGAGGTGTGACATGAAATGTGCATCCAGAGTCAATTAACCATTCATTTTCATGCACATTTTTAGAAACAACATTGGTGAAATTAATGAATTGAAAATCATATACAGTATGAACCATGTAGATGCTATCTCCTTTGTAAAATGATAATCCGTGCTCTTAACGTGTTAAATCAATACTGCTTGTAAATTGTTCTACGATATGTATGGGACAGATGTAAGAACATAAAATATAAAGTAGTAAAAACGCACGAGATTGATAACCAGTTCGGTTAACCAACCTACTCTAGGGGGACTTCGCCCAAACTTGAAGATTCGACTGTTACTCCTTCGTGTAGTGTATTAAGGTTCTTACACATACATGACTCCCTCCTTATGTCGTCCGTTCTTCTCCACGAACTCTTTCGCTAGCCGAAAGTTGTAAGATCCCCTTACAATCGTGACACTAGACTCTCTCTAGCTATCCATGACTTCAACTTACAATCTCTCCCGAGATTGCGTACAAAACGGAATAAAAATTTTCTCACGTGTTTTACTCGTAAATACTCAAAACTAGTATATCACCTTGAACTGTTTAAGGAACAACTACTAGTTACAAAAATGACCACAAACTGATTCTAACACTAGAATCTAAACAAAATATAAGTGGTAACGATTGCTCCTCAATTCGGTCTTCTTATAGACTTCACTTCAACCTTGGCGTCGATCTCCATCCGCCGCCAATAAGGTAAGTGGATTGTGGTTTGTGGCCTTTCAAACGTGTGTAGATACTTCCCAAGTGTAGGAGGGTTAATTCAGCACCGGATCTATACCACAAGGCAGTAAAATGAATCTATCTTGACCTTCCAAATGGGTTTGGCGCAAGATCTTTTCAACAAGGAAACTGCCATAAATAGAGTGTCCCTGATTCTGTCTGGGATATACTCTGGAACAGTTCGCCAACTGTTCTTCTTTTCATGCACAGCGGAAAATAAAACTTCATGGGACATACCCAGACACACTTTGTCAAACATATCTCGCCAATTTAACAACACAAGTACTTAGTGCATGATGGTGGCACTAACAATCTCCCCTTTTGGCATTTTTGGTCGACGATTATCATCATGATCTGCACAACACTTGAATTACCTTCGCAGATCAACAATATATCAAAAAGAGTGATATATTTAAAAACTGTCCGAGACAGTTACAAGCACACTCCCCCTGAATCTGAACTGGAAGCACCTTCAACACGATCAGAGCATTGTTTCACAGTGTAGAACTGCATTGTCAGTTGATCAAAAATATTGTGCAGACCAACAAAAACAATTGGGGAAACATACTTCCGAAAATAAAACAAACAAAGAGCACACAATCTCTTATTAGTAGTAGCAGCGGACAGACAGCAGACAGCAGCAGTGGGATTTGACCTTCACTTCCCCTAACTCCCCATTTCTTCTTCTTCCCCTTAATTGTTGCCAAAAATGGCAAAAGCTGTCAATGCGGGGAGGCATTATCATCATCATCTGCATCATCAAAAGGAGCAACATCAGCATGGGCAGCAGCTGCATCGAATAGAGAGGCAAGGCCAAGTGCCCAAGCTCGAAGATAAACCAGGAGAGACTCCAATTCCTGTTCTCGAGTTTTGAAAGTCCTGATAGACTTCTTCAGCATTTGTACTTCACGCTCCAGAGACTTTATGTGTCTGTCAAAGAAAACAAAAGTGACAGACAAAGCATGAGCAGTTCTGTGAGGGCCGGAAGGTGGCACAGTTCCAGAACCACCAGCTTCTTCTCTGGCAGGAATATCTTGGGCATGCTGGGATGAGAACAACTTCTGACTGATAACAAGAGGCTGCGCCTCAGGCTTACAAACATCGTCTGCACACACCACATTGTGCACATCCATGATCAAACTGAAAATCATCCTTGGGAATCCAATAGGCTGTTGAACCCGTGAGGACTTGGCATGAGCAACAACATGCTCGAAGATGAGCTGACCAAGATTGAAATCCACCCGAGTTCCAATCTTAAACATCGACAACCCCAGGGGCTTCCCAATCATGGATTTGTGAGTGTTGGGAATCTAATTTTGAACATAAATTGTGTGAAGGATAGAGTAATTCACGCTCAAATCCGATGCTATCAAAGAGCGGCCCGATAGCCAAGCACAATGATTGCCTCCAGTCAACTCGGCAGTAACCTCATCCAACTCAAACACGGGAGCAGGGGCAACCACATGCTCACAACCCAAATAAGCATTTATCATAGATGGGGAAAAGGGAATCCAATGACCCCGCACAAAAACAGCAAAAGCATGCTCAGATGATGCATCTCGAATAGATTTAGAAAGATTGGCATAAAACTCATGCACAACAGCAACAACAAAAGGGGGTGTAGTATAAGCAGACTTCTCAAACCTCAAATCATGCAAAATTTCAACAACTCCAGTATCCTCAACATCAGCCTTGATCAATTTTTGCTCAGACACAAGAGAGCGACCAATAACCAACTTATACTGACTTTGGTTAAAGACAGAAAGGAACTTACTCGAATCATAGGCTTCAGATACAGAATGAGATCTGTCCGGGACAGATTCAGTGACATCCTCTGCTTCATCATCAGAGGGAGAAAGAGTTTGCTTCATCAGTAGGCGACGATGACCCGACATCAACCCCATCCTCTGCTCAGATAAACTCCGTGTAACACGGCGAGCAAGAACAACAGCAGACTTCTTGCCAGAGGACTTCACCAATTTGGGGGCTTTGGACAAAGACCCTTTCTTGGCAGCAACTTTCTTCGATTTGGGGTTTTAGAAGGAGGGCCCCTTCTACACAGCAACTTTCACTAGTACTTTGGATGTGAGATTGGCGATAGGCGTGTCATCTTCATCATCAAATACCGGAGAGGTGACTGGAACATCTCACAACTCCAACTTACGTTTGGTCCCGCGAGTCTTGGAGGAGGTAGCCTTTCAACTTGGTTGAGGTGGGACAGAAAAAACCTCAAGAACAGGAGAATCATCATCCAGAAAGGAGATGTCAACATCTTCTTCGCCTTCCCCTTGGACAAGGGTTTCAACAGCAACAGGGGTGAACTTTCACCCAGCGGTACTTGAATGGTGACTACAGGCGAGTCACTAATCAACAGAACGACAGTGAGAACAGATGATTCTTACACAAACTTCAGAGCATCAATTGATGCTGCAAACTGCTCAATTGAGAAAGATACATCATCTACAGCGGAGGTGATAAAGGCTTCAACCATTTCAGCATTCTCCAGAGGCGGCGATGGAGGATCCACAGAAACCCTTGAAGCGGCAGGAACCACAGAATCTGTCTCAGACACAGATCCAACAATGACTTTAATAGATGGTGCCACAGAAAGAAGCACAGAAGCAGGGACATCAGGAACAGCTTGAAACGGCAGTTCTGAGGCAGGGGTAGAGGTCCCAAAGGGAGCAAACACCAACAGTTTTGATAGCTCGCCTAATTTCCACCACAACTCTTGAGTAGAGATTTTGAGCTTCTTGAATAGAGAGGGCTTCGAAGACTCAGATATTTTCACCATTGATTTCAGAAAAGGAAGAGTCTTGATAGCAGAGAATTCAAGAGAAAGGCTAAAGGGGAATTTTAAAAAATCTCGTTGCCTTAAGAAATTGAACAGTGGACTTAGCCCTTAATTAGAGAATTTAAAAAGGAAATTTCCATAACTGTCACATTCCATAAACAGCACCCTCTGCTAGTTCTTAGGAAGTAGAGCCGAACTCAGCGCGGGAAATAAGAATCCACTGGCCGTTGAGAAAAATCGTTCAAACTGTCCCAACATCTGTCTAAGACACATTTCAGCACACACACTGCATCAACCACACCAACTTGGTCATTTTTACTCTCTGTACATACATCACTGACCAAGACCGTACAGAGAGGCTTCTCACAGAGGAGAAGTTAAGAAAACACATAGGTCCAGAAATGATCTAAGTGTTTCAAATCTTGCACTATCAAGTGCCTTCTTAAAGATATCCGCAAGTTGGGCTTCAGTTCCCACATATTCAATCACAAGTGAATCATCTTCAACAAGTTCATGGATGAAGTGGTGATGAATATCTATGTGTTTTGTGCGTGAGTGTTGTACAAGATTCTTCGAAATATTTATTGTACTCATGTTGTCATAGTATATGATAAGGCCAGATTGTGGCACATCATAGTCAAGCAACATTTGCTTCATCCAAAGAAGTTGAGTACAACAACTTCCAGCCACAATATATTCGGCTTCAGTAGTAGATAAAGAGATCGAATTCTGTTTCTTACTAAACCACGAAACCATGTTGTTTCCAAGGAAGAAACATCCTCTTGAAGTACTCTTCCGATCTTCAATACAACCAGCCCAATCTGCATCGTAAAACCCCACCAAACTAGGGTTTAAATCATAGGAAAACCAAAGTCCTAACTCAGCAGTACCCTTTATGTACTTGATTATGTTCTTAACAGATTTCATATGACTTTTTTTGGGATCAGATGGGTACCGAGCACAAACTCCCACACTGTAGCAAATGTCTGGCCTACTTGCTGTAAGATAGAGCAGACTACCAATCATACTCCGGTACAAGGTTTGCTCAATTGACACACCAACTTCATCTTTTGACATCTTCAAAGATGTTCCCATAGGTGTTCTTTTCGGGCTGCAACTATTCATGCCAAACTTGCTGATCAAGTTCCTTGCATACTTTGTTTGAGACACAAAGATTCCATCATCTTTTTGCTTCACTTGAAGCCCCAAAAAGTAGGTTAGTTCACCTACAAGACTCATCTCGAATTTTGAAGTCATGTCTTCCACAAATTCATCCACCATTCTGTTTGAGATAGATCCAACGACAATATCATCGACATAAATCTGGACGATGATTACATCAGATTTTTCTCTCTTGATGTAGAGAATTCGATCAGCTCCACCACGAACATATCCTTTCTCCAGAAAGAACTTGGTTAACCATTCGTACCAAGCTTGAGGAGCTTGTTTGAGGCCGTAGAGGGCCTTCTTCAGTTTGTACACATACTCCGGATAGTGGGGGTCTTCAAAGCCTTTGGATTAGCTAACAAAAACATCTCCAGATGAGTACCCATTCAAGAAGGCACTCTTCACGTCCATTTGGAATAATTTGAACTTCATCCAATCAGCCATGGCAAGGAGAAAACGCACCGATTCAAGAAGAGTAACTAGAGCAAAAGTCTCATCAAAATCCACACCTTCTGTTCTTTCAAATTGCAAAAGTTCTTCTTGCATGGCCTGAATCCATCGGTCATCTTGCAATTCCTCCTTAACATTCTTGGGCTCCATAGTTGAGGTGTAACACACATTGGCTATCAATTCATGATAGTTCTTTCGAACACCTCTTGTTGGAACTCCTTCACTCATATCACCGATGATATCTAATGTAGAGTGGTTCTTCTGAACACCTTTTGAAAGATTGTAAACATCCAGTTTCTCACTTCTTACTTCTGCAGGAACACTGTGTTCCGAACTGTCTGGAACAGATGCTAGAACATGGATAGTAGCATCAACGCTTTCTTCATCAATCTAGGCAGCAGATTCTTCCAGATCATCAACAACAATATTAATGGACTCCAACATAGTCTTAGTCCTTTTGTTGAAAACATGATAGGTCTGACTATTCCTCGAGTACCTAAGAAATACACATTCATCTCCTTTGGCATCAAACTTGCCAAGCTGTTCTCGGTCTTGCAACATGTAACAAACACTCCCAAAGATATGAAAGTACTTTAAGTTGGGCTTTTTCCCTTTCCACAACTCGTAGGGAGTAACTCTCATCTTGGGTTTGAAGTACACCTGATTAATAATATGACAGACTGTATTCATCGCTTCAGCTCAGAGGTTGTCAGGGACAGATTTCCCTTTCATCATGACTCGGCTCATTTCTAGAGGTGTCCGATTTTTCTTCTCAACAATACTCAATTTTGGAACACCAATCACAGCTTCAGTTTTCATGAGTCTTTGAATGTTTCGAAAACTGATATGGTCAATCTTTTCATGCCATAAATTTGCTTTACCAATCTAAAATCTGAAGCAAGTCCCCTTCACATTAAGAAGATAACAGTTGTCTCTCGATCTGTCCCCATCCATTAGAAGAACACTTTCTTTGTTCTTCACAAGGCATTTGTCTCGAGTGAAATGCACCAAGAGACCTTGGTCACACAACTGACTAATGCTAATTAAATTAGCTTCTTGTCCTTCTACAAGCAGCACGTCCTCCAGGTTGGGCATCCCATGCACATTTAGGCATCCACGGCCAAGAACTCTACCTTTAACACCATCTCCAAAGGTAACAGATTGATATGTGTAATCTTTTTGAATGTTGCTCAGTATGCTAGCATCTCCGGTCATATGTTGAGAGCATCCGCTGTCAAAGTACCAGCTACTTTTTGCATGAATATTGAGTGCAGTGTGAACCACATAATTTTTATGATTGTTCCTGGATCTGTTGCGGACATTTCTTTTGGGAAACTGATCAGATTCTGCAAAACCCCTTCTTTTCATCATTCGGAGGTCATTGATCAAGTTTCTGCAATGTGGTCGAATGTGACCAGGTTTCTCACAGTAATGACACACAACACGTGTCTTTTGAGAATACTTCCTTCGCTGCTGCTTGTTCTTTGGTCAGCTCTTAACTTTGGAACCTTTGAATCTTTTGTTACAGATGACTATCCTTGACAGAATACGTCATAAGTATGAGCGTCATTATATCCGAGCCCAGAATGATCTTGAGGACTCTTTCCTTTGGAAAGAATTTCATCCACTTGAGATGATCCGGAGTTCATCATTTTGACAAGCTTCTTTAGGTGTTGGAGTTCACCATTCAGTGCTTGAGTACTATTTCTGGACTGCAACAATTCATTCTGCACCTCATTAAGGTGAGTAGAGAGATTATCTCTTTCTTTCAAGAGATTGGAATTCTCTTTTAACAGGTCTTCATTGACCTTAACCACCATGATCCAACTGGAATGCAACTTCTTATACGCCTCCATAGTTGATTCCACATAGAATTCTTCATCTTCTTCATCATCGCTGCATTCTGAAATTTTCTCGACCATACTATCAAGAACAGATACAGGCACAGACTTTTTGACAGAGTGTGTCATGAAAGCAATATGATTGCTTACACCTTCTTCATCACTTTCACTATCATCAGGATCATCACTTTCACTGGAGGTAGAACAATATGACTTGTTCTTCTTTTTTAGAATGTTAGCACACCCGACTTGATAGTGACCATAACCACCACGTTCTCGACACTTTTCTTCTTTAAGTTTCTCTTCATTGGAATCATCATCCTTCATTTTTCGAGGTTTAGAGAACCTGTTCTTGGTAGAATAATTTTGAGATGATTTCTCAAATTGTCTTATAAACCTGGAAAAATTCTTTAAGAGTAAAGCGACTGATTCTACAAGGTCGGAACTATCAGGAACATTTCTTGGCACATCAGTACTGAAACCTGCTTGAAAAGCTACGCTTTTCTTCTGCACAATTTCTTCATCTGCCAGCCCCATTTCAAAGGTTCGCAAGGACCCCATCAGCTCCTGTAACTTCATCTTGCTCACGTCTTTGGCCCCTTCAATGGCCATAACTTTATAAGCGAATCTTCTAGGCAGAGATCGCAAAACCTTTCGCACAAGTTTCTCTTCAGAGATCGCATCTCCGAGTGCAAAGCTTTCATTAGTGATGTCGCAAATCTTGGCGTTGAAATCAGCAAGTTTTTCACCTTCATCCATGCGAAGCTTCTCAAATCTGGTGGTAAGAAGTTGCATTCGAGAGGCACGAACACTGCTAGTTCCTTCAAACGTGGTTTGCAAGATATCCCACGCATCCTTGGCTTTGTCACATTTGGATATGAGCTTGAAGACATTCATGTCAACAGCAGAGAAGATAGCATTCTATTATGGACTCAGAAATGCCGCGGCCGTTTTTACTTTTGTTCTTACCAATTGTGAATCAAAATTTAAATTGTAATTTTGTTTGTATAATATAATAGCTTGCAAGGGTGGAGAATTGTAATAGAAGAGGAAGTGTAGAAGAACCGAGAGAGGAAAAGAGTGAGAGAGAGAGAAGAGGCAGGGAAATTTGGATAATCTTTTCATAATCTCCTTAGGTAAATTACATCATATATATATAAACCACACATAGGGGACCACTTAATTGAAATATGAAAAACCCTAACATAACTGGACCATGTCCTTAATTGAATTAATAACTAACAAGCCCACTGGCATGGTGTGGTCCAGCAGGAGAATAAATTTGGCCCAACTGTGGATCAACCCGGCCCGGTGTCACTACCCACCATCCGACCCGAATTACCCCCCTTTGAAATTCCCAATTTTGACTCTTCTTCCTCAAACCCTAAAAATGTAGTCTTGCAGCCACCATCTCCAGCCTTCCCCACTAACTCCTCCTTCCCCACCACTTCACAAATCAATGGGTTTACAACATTACCCCCTTCTAAATTCAATCCTTATCCCCAATGATTGAAATTTGGAAACTTTCGCTTGATGAAGGATGTATCTTCCCAAGAAACAAGGCCCATTTGTTCATCACTCCAGCTGATCAAGAGCTGATTGACGGAGGTGCCATTCCGTGGTAGAATTCTGGAATCAAGCACCGTATCTGGACGGAGGTAGAAAGTTCTCTCATCGGATGTAGCTGGTAACTCAGGTAAAGGAACTGTAGAACTTGCAACTTTTTTTAAGGAGGGACACGTGGAACACGGAGTGTACGCGTGACCCTTCCGGTAGATCTAGACGGTAGGCAACTGGCCCTATACGTTCAAGTATCGTATAAGGGCCAAAAAATTTGGAGGAGAGTTTCAAGCTCTTCCTCAGCTGAACAGAGTTTTGGCGGTATGGTTGTAGTTTAAGGTAGACTTGATCACCTACCTCATACTGTTTCTCCTCTCTGGATTTGTTTGCGTAAGTCTTCAACCTTTCTTGTGCCACCCTTAAGTTTTCCTTAAGCTGCTGTAACATAAGTTGTCGGTCTTGTATTACTTCATTGACCTCAGAATTAGTAGAGTCCATGTAAGGGCCTGTAGAGAGGTAGGGGGGAGCATACCCATACAGAGCCTGGAAGGGAGTTACCTTCAGAGCGGTGTGATAATTGGTATTGTACCAGTGCTCCGCTAGTGGAAGCCACTTAAACCAGTGTCTAGGTTGGTAGGAAGTCATACACCTGAGGTAGTTCTCTAGGCATTGATTTAACCTCTCAGATTGCCCATCTGTCTGTGGGTGGTAAGCTGATGAGAAGTTCAGTGAGACACCCAAGGTCTTGAATAGCTCCTTTCAGAAATAGCTTGTGAATACCTTATCCCTGTCAGTGATTATACTAACAGGTAGCCCATGCAGCTTATAGATGTGGTCTAGGAAGACCTTAGCCACACTTTGAGCTGTGAAGGGGTGTGATAGAGCCATGAAGTGGCTATACTTAGTTAGCCTGTCAATAACCACAAGAATGACATCCTTCCCATTAGATTTAGGTAGGCCTTCAATGAAATCCATTGTAAGGTGGCTCCAGGGTTGATCAGGAATGGACAGTGGTTGTAATAGGCCAGGTGTAGCTCCAGAGTTAGGTTTGTTGAGTGCACACACATCACAAGCCTTGACTAGTTCTATCACATTTGACTTCATTCCAGGCCAAAAGAATTTAGCCTTGAGCCTCATGTAGGTGCCCTGAACTCCTGAGTGGCCCTCATATAAGGAGCTATGCATAGCTGCCAGGATCTTTGCCTTCAGGTCAAGTTTGGCCCCTACTACCAATCTGCCTTTATATCTGAGTATGCCTTGAGTTAGGGTAAAGTGAGAACTCCCAGTAAGCTCAGACTGAAGAATTCCTAGGAGATTTGTGATATAGGGGTCCCCTTCATAACTCTGCAAGACTTCCTGCACCCATTGAGGAGTAACAGTGCTTAAGGCTTGACACTCACCCTTAAAGTCTAGTACTCTGGACAGGGCATCAGCTGCCCTATTCTCTGTTCCCCTTTTGTAGTGTATCTCATAGTCCAATCCCAGAAGTTTAGTGATCTATTTTTGCTGTATGAGATTCATGGTCTTCTGATCCAGGAGGTATTTGAGGGCCTGCTGATCAGTCCTGATGATAAACCTGTGGCCTTGCAAATAATGTTTCCACCTTTGTATAGCCATTAGTACAGTTAGGAATTCTCTCTCATAGATGGAGAGAGCCTGATTCTTAAGGCATGGAGTCTTGCTGAGGAATGCTATGGGTCTTCCCATTTGCATCAATACAGCCCCAATGCCCACTCCACTAGCATTTGTCTCTAGAACAAAGGGCTTGGTGAAGTCTGGTAGGGCTAGAACAGGTGCTTGCACCATGGCTTCTTTTAAGTTCTGGAAGGCTTGCTCTGCAGCCTCATTCCAATTGAACCCATTCTTCTTGAGTAGTGTTGTCAGAGGCTTACAAATGGCTCCATACCCTCTAATAAACTTCCTGTAGTAGCCAGTTAACCCCAGAAAACCCCTTAATTGTTTGATGTTTTTGGGTTGAGGCCAATTAACCATGCATTCAATCTTCTGTGGATCAGTAGAGACCCCATCTCCACTGATTATGTGTCCTAAATATTCAATGCTTGTCTGCCCAAAAGAACACTTAGTTCTTTTAGCAAATAGAGTGTGTTGTCTCAGTAGGGAAAAAACCTCCCTCAGGTGCTCCCTATGCTCCTGCCAATTCTTGCTGTAGACTAGGATATCATCAAACAATACTAGAGTATGTTTCCTCAAGCAGTCCCTGAATACTTGATTCATCAAGGATTGAAAGGTTGCTGGGGCATTACATAGCCCAAAGGGCATCACCAAAAACTCATAATGCCCTTCATGTGTCCTGAAGGCTGTGAGATGCCTGTGTTCAAGCTCCATGAGGATCTGGAAATAACCAGACCTCAGGTCTATTTTTGAAAAGAACTTAGACCCATGGAGCTCATCCAATAGCTCATCAATTAGTGGAATTGGAAAGTCATGCTTCACAGTGAAGTTATTTAAGTATCTGTAGTCCACATAGAGCCTCCATGTCCCATCTTTCTTCTTAACCAACAGCACAGAAGAGGCAAATGGGCTTCTGCTGTGCTGTATCACCCCTATGGCCAACAATTCCTTCACTATTCTTTCTATCTCATCTTTATGTTGATGAGAAGACCTGTATGGGTATTGGTGTTTTGGTATGGTGCCTGGCTTCAAAGTGATCTGATGTTCCACCCCCCTTGCAGGTGGGAGACCTTCAGGTTCCTTGAATATGTCCTCAAATTCACTGAGGAGATCTTTCAGCCCCTTAGTCTCCTTAGGGGTAACATGCTTCTTAGTTAATAAGTAGATTTCTTCAATATCCCTCCTGGCATCTGAATGCAGTAGTTTAAATAATGAGTGATGTGTCATAAATTGGCAGTCAGCATGGGACCTATTTGCCTGCAGTTTCAACTTCCTTCCTAACAATTTGACAATGACTGTCATTAATTCATAATCCAGTTCTACAGAGGAGCAAGCCTTCAGCCAATCACCCCCTAGTATTACATCACAACCCTCATGTTGAAGTAACCTGAGAGGGTAGTTTAGCTTGACATCTTGCATTTGCCACTCAAAACCATCTGCCACTGTTGTGCTTATCAGTCTCTGGCCATTGGCCACCTTGATTAGTAAGGGACTAGCAGTAGTAACATTGCATCCTAGTGCCTGTGCAGTAGATTCCTTAATGAAGCTCAGAGTACTGCCTGTATCTACTAGTATTTGTAGGTTCTGACCTTTGCAATGCCCTGTGAATCTCAAAGTGGTAATGGAATCATTACCCTTGAGAGTATGCAGTGACATTTGAGCTTCCTCTACTTAATTGCCTGCGCCTGGTTCCTCCTCTAAGTTAATGAGAGGCTGTAGATAGGCAATCTCCTCATCCTCTGTCATGATCATGTAATGTACCCGGTGAGTGCATCTATGCCCTGCTGTGTACTTCTCATCACAGTTGTAATAGAGGCCTTGGGCCCTCCTATCAGCTATCTGTGCAGCTGTAAGCAATTTCACTGGTTTCTTTGAGCTTGGTAGATCCTTAGTGGGGTTAGGTAAGCTGTTAGGGTTCTGAGACCTTGCACCAGAGTTAGCCTAGCTATTGTTAGGTCTGTTACCCCCTTTCAGTTTCTTAGTGAGTGCCTCCAAGATAATGAGTTGGTTTTGTCCCAGATCTATGGCTTGCTGCAAGGTGGTAGGGTTAAACATAGTTATAGCAGCTCTCATCTCCTCACTTAACCCACTCAGGAAGCTAGCAATGAAATAATCTTCAGAATAGGCCCCTTGACTACATAGCATCATACATTCCTTCAATTCCTCAAACTTATCCACATAATCTAAGTAATCACCAGTGTGCTTGAGTTTATTAAACTCAACCACAACTTGAGAGCCCTTGATGTCTCCAAAACGAGTGGCCACCACTTCCACAAACTGTTCCTAAGAAACTTTCCCATATTTGGAGTTGAAGTTCTGAAACCATAGTGCAGCCCTGTCCTCAAAGTTCATGGTTGCTAAAGTCATCTTTTGTTCATCTGTGAGATTAGGAACCATTTTAAAATAACCAATACAGCGCAGGACCCATCCCCTAGGGTTTGAGCCATCAAACCTTGGGAAATCCACTCTTGGTATAGGTGAATAGACTTGATTTAAAGTAGAATATGGTTCTGTTATAGCTCTGCTTCTGTTAGGAAACGGGGGTTTAGATTGTGAACCTTCACCCATATGGAGCTGAGGTGGAGCCCCTAAAATTGACTCATTATCTCACATCCCTTTCTTAGGAGAGCTATGAGACAGTTGGGTTTGGAGTGAAGTGAGAGATTTAGCCAGTAGATCAAGTTTTTCATTTATGCCTACCTGTATCATCTCCATCCGGGCAGCCATGTCTTCCTGGATAGTTTTCATCTTTTCCTGCATTTTCTGTTCAGCAGCATCCCTTTTCATTGTCTCTGTTTGCCAGATCTTACTGAGTTTGTTTTGTCCATCTTGCAGTTCCTTCAAACGGGTGCCTTCCGCCATGGCCGAGGACTTGTGGCTCTGTATACCAAGTGTTATGGACTCAGAAATGCCGAGCCATTTTTATTTTTGTTCTTACCAATTGTGAATCAAAATTTAAATTGTAATTTTGTTTGTATAATATAATAGCTTACAAGGGTGGAGAATTGTAATAGAAGAGGAAGTGTAGAAGAACCGAGAGAGGAAAAGAGTGAGAGAGAGAGAAGAGGTAGGGAAATTTGGATAATCTTTTCATAATCTCCTCAGGTAAATTACAGCATATATATAAACCACACATAGGGGACCACTTAATTGAAATATGAAAAACCCTAACATAACTGGACCATGTCCTTAATTGAATTAATAACTAACAAGCCCACTAGCATGGTGTGGTCCAGCAGGAGAATAAATCTGGCCCAACTGTGGATCAACTCGGCCCGGTGTCACTACCCGCGATCCGACCCGAATTACCCCCCTTTGATATTCCCAATTTCGACTCTTCTTCCTCAAGCCCTAAAAATGTAGTCTTGCAGCCACCATCTCCAGCCTTCCCTACTAACTCCTCCTTCCCCACCACTTCACGAATCAGTGGGTTTACAGCACATTCATGGCTTTAGCATTTAGCCCCATGACATGGAAGTCGGCATCCTTTCATTCTTCTTCCAGCTTCAACATCACTTTGCCTTTTTCATCATTCTTGGTGGAAGGCTTCTAGCCTTCAGTCACCATCTTCCAGGCTCGTTCATCAATCGAACATATGAAAGCTATCATTCTAGATTTCCAATAAGCATAATTATTGCCATCCAGGAGCGGAGGTCGCACCGTCGAGGATCCTTCTTTCATTGTGTCCATCTCGGTAAAACAACACAAAATACACGGATTAAAAACCCATGATCACACCTTAAGAAAGGTAACCTACTCTAGTACCAATTGTAAAACAATAATTCGTGCTCTTAACGTGTTAAATCAATACTGCTTGTAAACTTTTCTACGATTTGTGTGGGACAGATGTAAGAACATAAAACATAAAGCAGTAAAAAACACACGAGATTGATAACCCAGTTCGGTTAACCAACCTACTCTGGAGGGACTTCGCCCAAACTTGAAGATTCGACTGTTACTCCTTCATGTAGTGTATTAGGGTTCTTACACATACATGACTCCCTCCTTATGTTGTCCGTTCTTCTCCACGAACTCTTTCTCTAGCTAAAAGCTGTAAGATCCCCTTACAACCATGACACTAGACTCCCTCTAGCTACCCACGACTTCAACTTACAATCTCTCCCGAGATTGCGTACAAAACGGAATAAAAATCCCCTCACGTGTTTCACTCGTAAACACTCAAAACTAGTCTATCACGTTGAACTATTTAAGGAACAACTACTAGTTACAAAAATGACCACAAACTGATTCTAACACTAAAATCTAAACAAAATATAAGTGGTACCGATTGCTCCTCAATTCGGTCTTCTTATAGACTTCACTTCAACCTTGGCATCGATCTCCATCCGCTGCCAATAAGATAAGTGGATTGTGGTTTGTGGCCTTCCAAACGTGTGTAGATACTTCCCAAGTATAGGAGGGTTGATTCAGCACCGGATCTACACCACAAGGCAGTAGAACGATTCTATCTTGACCTTCCAAACGGATTTGGCGCAAGGTCTTTTCAACAAGGAAACTGCCATAAATAGAGTGTCCCTGGTTTTGTCTGGGACATACTCTGGAATAGTTCGCCAACTGTTCTTCTTTTCATGCACAGCGGAAAACAAACTTCGTGGGACATACCCAGATACACTTTGTCGAACATATCTCGCCTATTTAACAACACAAGTACTTAGTGCATGATGGTGGCATTAACATCCTTCATGATAATCATAGTTCACCTCTCCTTCATACACATTGTTAGCTTGATGATCATAATGCACAACATTATTAGCATGATTATTCATAAATCCTATATTTCTTTTAGGTTGTTTGCACCTATTTGAAAAATGACCAGGTTTCCCACAGTTTCAGCAGGTTTTTCTAGGTTTTTGATCAACATTATGATTCTGAACATGATTGGGAGTAGGATTTGATGTATGAGCATGATTAGGAGCATAATTTGATGTATGAGCATGATTATGAGCATACTTAGCTACATGAGCATGATTATGACCATAATTCTTATTCGGATGCTGATTTTGCCCTAGTTGCATATCTCTTCTATGCCTTTCAGTAGCAATCACACTAGGATTCTCAGGATTTAAGGGTTTATTGAAGCCATGATGAGAATTTTTGTTGTTATTTCTGTTCACATACAAAATTTCATTGTGCAGAGGTTTGGATTTCAACATTTTAATTTCATTTTCTTTTGCCTTTAGTCCAGCCACAATCATATCACATGTAACCTTGCAACCACCATATTTTAAGGCAGATTTAACTTCAGAATATGACTCAGGGATAGCACTAAGTAAAATTTGGGGAGCATATTTTTCAAGAGTATGGTCACTAGCAAGTTTCAAATCCTAGAGTAATTTATTGAACTCTTCCATATTAGTATCAACATCTTTAGAATTATCCATTTGATAGGTCATAAGTTGATTTTGCAAAGAATAAGCAGACTCTTCAGAAGATGCAGTATACAAAGAATTCAAATTATCCCATAGATCTTTTGCACACTTATGATGGGACATTTTTCTAACCACAGAACTGCTCAAATTTAACAAAATTGTGGCTCTAGCACTATCATTTAATTCATGCAATTTCTCATCATCCACTGATTCATTGATTTTAGTCAAAATAGCTTTATTAACCTTTTCTTTGACCAAAATACACTCAATTTTTGTTTTTCAGTCCTGAAAATCCTCTTTACCATTAAAGGGAACCATATGAAGGTTATTCATGATGCAGAGCAAGAAAAGAGACCAAGAAACACCAAGATATTAATGCAGAATGTAGAAAACAAAGCCCAACACAACCAGAGACACCATGAAGGCACCAAAACACCAGAAACTCAGCAGAAAACACTTAGAGGTGCCCAGAAGGCTAAAAAACACACCGGAACACAGAAAAAACCAGGAGATCAAACTCCAAACCACTGAAATCAAGTTCTACGGGGAATGGAGTGTTGAGGCTAGCCCAGTTCTCAGCACAGATTTGTATGTGGAGCAGGGGTTCACTCAGGACAATCCCACACTTGATTCAGCCTAAAATAACTGACTCAACTACAGAAGTCAGTTCACAGGAACTCAAAACACCAAGTTCAATTCAGAAAACCACAAGAAACATAAACAACAGGAATCAACCGGATAAAAGCCAACAAAAAACAGGCAAGGAAAACCACAGAACCTCAAGAGACACAGAGATCACAGCAGAAGTCAAATAGAACCCAAAACACACTCAAGAACACCTTTCTCAACCCTGCTATCCGAGCAACTCGCTCGAGAAGACCCAAATGGGAATTCAGACGATCTGGGCCGTAAGCAGAGGCTAATGATGGCCTTGAATACCAAGGTGTACCAAGAGATCACAAGCGGAAGAAAATTTAAGGCAGGATCGCAAGATACCACACAGAGGAGTTTTAGGGTTTGAAAATTATACCAAAGCCGGCTCTTCAGGGCAGGGGAGAGACCGGACTTACCTTTTTTTTCTGAGCCCGTCAGGGGTGAAGTAGGCGCGGTCCTTATTGACAACGGGGTGAAGAGAATGGAGGCAGGAGGGTGCCCCAGTCAGGTCACCGTGGCTCTGATATCACTATTATGGTATCGGGCCCGGCTGGGGTTCACCGCTTGGTTTCCGACCTCGGTGGTTCCCTTCACGGCTGCTCAAGCAGCAAGGAAGCCTCAAGCTTCAAGGTCTCAGCCAAGAGAAGCCTCAGACTTTAGATCTTTTGAAGATCTTGAAGATTTCTTCACAGGCTCGGAGCGGGCGGCCAAGATCTCTAGCCACAAGCCAAGCAACAGTTAGATTTAAGGCAAATAAAGCAACTGCGATAGACAACAGAAGACTTAAAGTAAAGGACACAAAATATTAAGAAATCAGAGAGTTAAAATATGGGAAAATGTGTCTTGGAGACACAGGTGGGCTCAGATTTTCCCACGGACGACGACAACGGCGTCTCCGGCGACTGATCAGACCCAGACTACAAGGAGATGGTGAAATGGTAGGCTTGAAGCTCTCACGAGTTCTCTCAACTCACAAGCAGCCCTGCCTTCTCAACTCACAAGCAGCCCTGCCTTCTCAACTCACAGGCCAAACAGGAATCCACAGTCAGGATTCCAGCCAGAGACACCGAGAAACCAGACAGAGGGGGCTCAGAGAAGAGAGATCGGATTAGGATTAGGATTTCGTGTGTGAGGCTTGAGAGAGAAGAGGGATCGACGCGGTTGTAAATAGAGAGATTAGGGATCTCAATTATGAAAGATAGGGTTAGCAATAATATATATGGTAGGAACCGGGTGCCGGGTTAAGGTTTACGGTTTTGGGCTTTAGAGAGATGGGCAAAGGAAATAAAATAAGAGGGAAGCTGATGGGCCAGAAAAGAAAAGAGCGATTGGGCCAATTTTAACAATACATTTTTCAGATTTCAACGAATAAGTTAAGTTTCAAATTTGGGGAACAAAAATAGACTAATGAATAACAAAGGTAAGGAGAAGGAGGAGAAAACGGGGGGGGGGGGGGGGGGGGAGAGAGAGAGAGAGAGAGAGAGAGAGAGATTTTCTGATAAAGAGGGTGTGGCAGTTAATAGTTGCGCTAACAGTTGGTGAGTCTTTTTCTTTTTAATTTTTTTACTTGATTTAATTAATTAATAAAATGAAAGGGTTAAAATGAAAAAAAAATGCATATAATGTGTAACACACTCGATTTCTTCGAATGTCAGTTCAAACACCAACAAAATTATTAATTTAGACGACACAAATTAGAAGTGACGATGATCTTATTAATTATACGTACTCTTGGCCGTCGGCGTTAGTAGGCATCCCATCCTATAGGAACGATGATATCAGACATGTAATTAGTCTTGTAGAAAATAACTCTGGCATGTTTTCTCCATGGCCTCCCAAGATAAGTCTTCCCGTTTCCACTTATACTGCATTGTTTGAATACAAATCTGTTTGTCTCGTTAGGATTTTCTCTTCCCTGACCTTTTAAAGCTTCATCGTATATTTCTAAACACAAATTGCTAACCAAGATGGCATCAAGAGAGAGAGAGAGAGACTTATCTATAAAATTACAGATATATATCACACATTTATAATGAATAAGGTGACACAAGACTTCCCCTCGTCTTACCTCATAAATGGATTGGCCCGATCCGAAGATGAAATCAACGGCTCCTAATGCCTCCATTAAAATCCCACAACGTATCTTGCAATCCGACGAATCCACATCCATAAAATGTCATTTCGTCTCCTTCAACCTTGGTTGCTGCTGCTAGTTTCATTGGATTACGCCCAATGGGAGGATAGTTGTAGGAATTATGCTGAAAAGACAAGGCATCTAGCTAGTAATTAAGAAGAGTGAAAGATCAGACAGTCTGACATAAGTTTTCGTGTTCTTTTTTTCTTACTTTGAAGCTTATGCCCTCAATAATAAATGTTTTATGCTCGAGCAGTCAAAGTAGCAGTTAAATCAACTGGATCATGACCGTCTGAAACCACGTATTTTTTTCTGTCCTGCTCCTACAAGGTATATAAATGGCCTATTCAAAGGGATACACTCTTTCCCTGCAAAGAGACAATACAATTTTTTTATAGGTTAAATAAACGAAGGGTTATATAAATGGCTTTAACATCATCATATTTACACTTTTTTTTAACATGAACTTTATATTATATCGTAAAAAACACAAACTTAACAATTTTTGCAAATTTAATATTGATTTCAATTTCGGTAAAATCAAAACTGACATGGATGACGGATAAATACACATGGATTGATTGTCTGACCATTAAAAATTACATTGTTTAGGCTAAATTAATGTTTTAAAATCGAGCCACGTGCATTTCTCCCCGACAACCACGTCAATTTCAATTTTGTCGAAATTGCAATCAATGTGAAATTTGTAGAATTGTTAAGTTTGTGTCTTTTTTGTGGCACACTTTTAAGTAAATATGTTAAAAATAAAAAAACATGTGTAAAATTCATGATTTTAAAAAATATTAAACCCATAGAGAAAGTCGACTAGTAACATCTATATATATATATATATATATATATATAATTACACACACACATGTATATAATTTAACCTGTATACGCCAGGTTTAATGCATATGTAAATCCGATTGCGACTGAATTGAGGGACATAATTGATTATTGATTGAATGCTTGTGAAGTTGCCTTTACCCGATGGATCGACTAAGATTGTCGAACACGTTATTTTGATTTTTTGATGATTTACTGGCACTTTCGTCGTAGCGAACGTTGTACTCGATGAGAATGCTATGAAGAAAGCAATCAAAGTGCATAAAAGCGGTGACATCTTATAAAATAGTTGTGGCTGCCTCTAGCAATGGATGTATACTTATATTGTAGAGTGAACCATAAAATATTTCATCGATCATTCACCGGATATTAATTATCATAATTTTTTAAATTTTGGAAGTTAGGAATATTTTTTTTTTATAAATTATTGAGTAACAACGAGATATGATTATTATGCATTAGGAATAAGGTAATTGGAAAAGATTGATGAATTATTATAGAGTAGGAGTTATGACGTAAGATTTGATTATGCATTAGAGATAAGTTTTGATTGAGTATTCAAATAATGAGCTTATAAAGTAAAGATAAAATTAATTGTAACGGGAATAACTAAAATAGAAGGGAATTTATGAAATAAGATTTTTTTTTCTTCTAAATATATATAAAATATTATTGGGAGCAAATAAGATGTTTTATTAATTAAAATGATTATCAGATACTGAAAATTCACTTTGAATGAATGTTATCAGTTAGGTCATCTTCAACAGTTTACTTTATTTTACAGCAATTTCAACTCTATTATATAGCAGAATCTCCATTCCATCTTCAACCATTTGCTTTAAATTCTGCAATAAATAATAATATTCCATAATATTCATTTTTTATGTATTTATTTAATCTTAATTTTTCAAAAATAACATTAAAATTTTTATAAAAATTAATAATATTATAACATAGAAGAAAATTAATATTGCAAAGACTTTATTTGTATTTTCAAAGATGTTATATTTAGTAATTTTATTATGTGTCATTTTAATTTCAACATTTAATTTGATGTACAAATTTGTAGCTCAACATATCAAGAAAAAGGAATAAATAATTAAAAAGGAAAAACTAAAATAAAAAAGAAAATGAAATACAAAATAATAATATTAATAAAATCATGAGTAGTGATAGAGCTGTGCTATAGTGCTGCTTCACATATGAAGCAACACTGTAGCGGGATGGATTTCCTAGCAACAAATAGTGCAGCTCTTGGTAGGGATGACCTGACATTTCGGAAGCCCATGGAGAAAAAATGACCCTATTTTTTTTACGAGTATCTTCAAGTTTCTTCCTCTTTGTCTTAATCATCCTAAATCTTGAAAATATGCAATTGATATTTAGAAAATTCAATTCGTGAATCTTGTAAGTAACAAACATTTTGATTAATTAAATAATCGTGAAAGAAAGAAATCGATGATATTAAAAAAATTGATTCAAAATGGCAGTAACTCAATTTTTATTGTGATATTTTATGTTGGGATTTTGATGCTCATAATTGGGGAATAAAAGCCTTAAATACAACAACTCAATAATTTCTTTTTTCTTTATATAATTTTGATAAATATTAAAAATTAAGTATTGTGCCTTTTTTCATACTGGATCTTTTTTTAGAAAAAATAATTAATTAATGAGAAATTGATATTAATTCAACACAAATTCTCAATAAATTTTCACTAAAGTATATTTTTCCTTGAGGTTGTTCGTGCGAGAGTTCAATTTTGTATATACTTTTTTTTAAAAAAAACTTACCTAGTTAGAGTTTTTTTATTATAAAATATTGGAGGAGATGAATTTTACCACTTTTATTGCTCTAAATTAACATATAAAGTAACTGTTGGAGTTGCTCTTAGGCAATAGATACTAACAAATTTGTTACCTCGACCGTAGGTGTAATTAGAGGTTTGACAAAAAGAATGAGGGCTTTAATTCATTAGAAATTAAGATCATTGTTGCTCAAGTTAAGAATTTTTAACTGTGTCGCATTTAATTTGTTACCAATTAAATGGTTATTTGATAAATGAAGCAACAGAGGCATAGGAAATGGTGCAGATATATAGCTGGTATGAGCTAACTAGAGATATTGAAGTAATTAAAATAGCTTAGGTCTTGACAAACTCCACAACCATTTAGGTAGCAATTCCATAGAGAAAGATATCAAGATATATAAGAGAATTTTATTTGTCTGAGTTTGAAGCCATGCACATATATGTATATATGTTATGTATATGTTGGGAATTGAAATATATATTGTCCCATTTTGCAGCTTGCTAGCTAGTTGTATACTAGTATTCAATTGAAAATTAAGTACGAATCCAATCCAATCCAATCCAATCAGGAGCAACGTCAATCATCAACGAATTATATTGAAGGATAAATGCAACACGTGATTTTAATCTATGAAGTTTCTGAGTAAGATAAATGAATCTGATTATTTGATATTAAGTACTGCTGCACTTCTTCTAGTAATGTCATAACTAATTTGCAAGATTAGTTTCCTAATAATTCTGACATATATATATATATATATATATATATATATATATATTCCAAAATCCATCAATTGAGTATAGGGGTGGAGAAAAATATCGAAATATCGAAATACCGCACTTGTTGTACAGAAAAAATACCGAAAATGTCGAATTTTTGGTGTACTGAAATTTTCGGTACGGTATGATACCGTATCGATAATTTTCGGTACAGTATCGATATGAAATTTGAAAATTCTCGGTATACCGAAATTTCAGTATATCAAATTTTCGACATACTGCGGTATTCGGTATATACTGATATTTTCGATATATACCGGTATTTGGTATACCGAATTTTCAGTATACACTGGTATATATCGATATTTTGGTATATCGACGGTATATCGGTATATATCGTACCATACTAATGTTTTTTTTTACAACTTACGGTTATTATAGTACACTAATTTCATTTGAGTACACATGTCTACAAAATATAATAAGTGACAAATGAATATCATTAAAAGAAAAAAAATGATTATATTTAAATTATGTTGATCTACAACATTGCATCATATATTTACAATTTGAATATATCATATAAATCAGGTATAATTTAAACTGTTACATAATAAAGTGAACAATTGAAAGTTATATGTCATAACTAAAAATAATAATCTTATTCCTTTTATTATTAAACACCCAATATTCCTCTCCAATATTAAACACTAAAAGTTAAAAAAAAATATATAAGAAAAATAAAAGAAAATTACTAAATAAGAAGATAAAAAATAAATATTTTTTAAGTTTAACATAAAAGCTTAGAAAATATATATAATCAAATTTAACTTTCAATCTTTCGGAGTGGTGGAAAGGAAATGAAATTAGATATCCAGTTCTTTATCTTGTTGCTAAGGAAATATTTGCAATTCTTGGCTCAACTGTTGCTAGTGAGTCCACTTTTAGTCTGGGTAAAAGAGTGGTGGATCCTTTTAGAATTAGTTTAAGTTCAAAGATGGTAGAGGCATTAGTGTGCACTAATGATGATTGGTAAGCAAACAACTTCAACTTTTATAAGGATCCCACAAACGACGATCTTGATTTATACAAGGAGATTGAAGAAATTGAAAAGAGTAAGAGTTTCTTTTTTTTTAATTAAGTTTAAATTTAAATATTTGATAATTTTTATAATATAAAATGAAGTATATTAATAATTTTATTAATTTCTTATGTTTTTGTTGCAGATACAGTTGTGAATCAAGAACATTCTCAAACTATTTCTTCGGACTCCATTTAGTTTTTGGTGCCTTTTGAAAAGTAATATTATCAATGTGCATGTAAATTTATTTTAACTTTAATATTTTAAAAAATGTAATTTAATTAATTTTTAATTTGCAGGTTTATTGTGATGTTGAAATTTTCAAGTTGCTACTCAATATCAAGTTGCTATGTTATTTCATTTAGTAATATTATATTTGAAATTTGATTGTTAAGACATGGAATATTAAACTTGTTTGGTGTTGGTATTTTGATTGTTGAAACATGAATTTTTATATTTGTTTTTGTAGAATTCGGATCGGTACGACATGTAAAATTTGGTATTTTCGATATACCTTAAAATTTTGATATTTTCCATATATCGTGAAAGTTCGGTATACCTTGAAAATTCGGTATGTTCGGTATATCGTAAAATATTGGTATGGTACGGTATACCGAAAATATCGGTATGATATCGATATCTGTTACGGCGTATACCGAAACTTTGGTATACCAAAATTTGGTATACCGAAGTTTCGGTATGAGAACAATATGAAATTTTTCAATATTGATATTTCGGTTCGGTATACGGTACAACGTGAAATTTTCGATATACCATACCGACCCACCCCTAGTTAAGTACCTCAAATATTCATTGTGAAACTTAACTATTACACACTATTATATGTAAAAGTTTATCCATGATACTCATTTACTCAAAACATAGTATCCTTGTTAAAAACAAGCAACAACTAATTACGCTATCAAGAACACATGAAACTAAATATTTGATATCATTACACAAAGATAAGCGATAACACAAATTGATTGCCTAGATGGTATACTTGATCAATTTATGATAGTGTGTTACATAAATCTGCGTAATCTTTTATTGTAATGCTACAATTTAATTAATTCATCAAACAAGTTGAGTAACACAACATTCAACTCCAAATTTGGACTTAATTGGATCTTCAAGTTGTCACAGGCTCAACAAGCACCAACTTTATCCAATCTTTGGACTTAACTGGATTGGCATAGCAATCATCATCTGCATAGAGAAGGTTTATAACCCGACCAAGATTAACAATGCGTATAAGGATTGGCATAGAAGTTGGTCTTGGCTCAAGGCATTCTTGATTCATATCTTTCCGGGCCTTCTGCACTTGCTGTCGAAGTTCAGCACAAGCCTCCTCGATTGAAACACCATATTGTTTCATGTAACAATGCACTGATGAGGCCTTCTGCTCATACTGCATGTATGAAATGGAGTCAAGTGATCAAAAATATTTCTTATGTAAAATTATTGATCATACATTGTAAATTAATTAATTAATTAATTCAGTATAAGTGGCTAGCTAACTAGTTTTATTTTGTGTTGCATATATGTATTTATATACTCACCGCATCTCCAACTAAGTCGTCCATTAGTCGACAAATTACAGATGATGCTCGAACTATTAATGGTTCATTTGTAACCCAATCAAAATCTTCTTCCTTAACCAGATCTCCCATACCAACTAAAGAAGTTGCTGACAACATCATGTAACCGCAAGATACAAGTGCCACCTTCATATGCTCCTCCAATGTCGGAATATAGTTATTATACAACCATTTTGCCTCTTCAAAGTATGCACTAGCCAATTTCTTCATCTGCAATTTTTTAAAAAAATATATATATAAAAATGATATATAGTTAAGTGCAAAGTTAACTATAGTAGTAATAACACTAAGTGAATGACTAACTATATAGTACGTACTTCTTGTTTTGCATATTGAACGCGGTATGATTCTCCTGCTTCTACCATTTCATCTTCTATTTCAGCATAAGTCTCAACAATGCATTTGTAGCACATCTGGATGTGTGGTGGTGAATCCTCTAAGGCCGTGTTGGCATCCCAACTGACGCGCTCCAAAAATATATATAATGTTCATTAGATCAAATGCACACACAAATACACACACACACACAATAATATAAGTAATGCACTATATAGATGAAACCTTTGAATAGCTTCTGTCAAAACTTGGAGTTCATCAAGCGTTGCATATTCGTATGTATCATCAAGAATGGAAGCCATGCTTATGACTTTAATCAATATTTTTCTTGCACTAGTATAGTGAGGCTCACAGTAAACCCCCACCATCCAAAAAAAGAGTTCCACAATCCTGTCTCTTGCATAAGGCATTTTATTTGCGACATCAAATTTCTTCCACCACCTACAATCATATATATATATATATATATATATATATATATACTATGTCTAAGATTTATTTAAATATTAAATATAAAGCATATATACATAAGAAGTTTATTCAATTAATTTAACTAACCTTGTTGCATCACTTAACTCTCTTTGATGCATCTTCTGTGCTATGTTGAAATCCAATTTCGCGAGATTCAGCAGTATTTCATTATGTGACTCGTCTTCTTGGTATGTAGATATAAATTTTCTAGCCCCCAATCTAGTCAGACTCTTGTGGACTGGCATCTGTAGAGCTTCGTTAACACGTTTAGAGAGAGAATTAATATTGTTCATCTGAAGATGAGACGAACAAAACTCTATTGCTTTATCAAGAATTTCTTCCCCGTGTGTTGCAAGATGTGCAGCCTCATACAAGTGTAACAGGCCATCAACATTGTTCCTCAATGACTCCATAAAATTTCCTTCTTTGTCGATGAATTTGCTAAACACATCTGTTATTTTATGGTAAAAATAAGAATCGGTAAATCATGCATGCTGTATAATTTAATTTAATTTAGAAGGTGGTGGTAGGATTCTTACCGCATGGGATATTGTAACCTTGTTGTCTAAGCAAACGAAAACGTAGAGCAACACTACAGAGATCGTTGTCTTTGCTATTCTGTTGCACATGAATGTATTTTAAGAATTCATCAATTTCTTTTTCAAAATGATAATGCACTCCCAGCCGTTGGATTGCATCAATCAGTTCCATTTTATACATGGAATCATCTGGCATTTGGGTTACCAATCTCCTAACCATTTCTTTCTTCATTGCAAGTTCTTCTTGTTCAGCAGCAGAGATTTCCTACACAAATATTGACAAGTAAAAATATCAGCATATCGATTTAAGAAAAAATGAAATAAATATATGTAATAAATTAATATATTACCGTATTGTGTGCATCGTATGCTAGAAAATAGTCTCCCCAAATGCTTGGATGAAATTTCGTGGATCGACGAATTTCATCTAAGCTCGTGACATTGTTGGATGAATCGGTTGATGAGTGCATTTCCATCTTGGAAATAAATGTATAAATTTCTTTGTGTATGTATGTGTATCAAGTTTAGCTATAAGATATGGAAGACAATGCAAAAGTTTTGATGGTTGTATTCGAATAAATTTGATGGTATTTATAAGCCTTTTACTTCCACTCACCGACTCGCACAGTCAAATAGTCACACCTAGTAAGTAATTTAATTATATTATTATATTTGTATTAGTCAAAAGAACTGGGCTTCGGTGAATGCTTGATGGGCTATACTTTATTAAATAAAATTTTGACACCTATCTTACTTTCCTACTGGCACAGCCCCCAGCCCGCCCTTTATATTGTTTATATAATTTAAACATTTTCATGATGAACCCATGCTACACAAACTCCAAATTAAATAGTATCTTTCATTCAGTATATATATGCATGCTATTAGAATATAAATACTAATTAAATCATATGTGTCATCTCTCCCTCTACATATACATATACATACATATATATATATATATATATATATATAAATTATGACAATACACACACCACAATCGCATGCCAACTAACAAAACAATAGAAATTATACTGAGTGTTGTCGAATGATTTATTGATCGAAATAATATTTTATCATATAGTCCAATACTGTATCTATATCCATATAATAATTAAGTTGTAATTCGGTAATATTTTTTTTTTTCACATCTACGAAGCTTGTAATTTAATTTAGGGAGAAGAATGACATAATATATTGGTATGCTATTTTTATATTTTAAAATGATTAATTTATTATTTCTTAATATTTTTTTTCACATTGAAGATGCTCATAGAAAAAATTAATGATTTGGAATTTGACTGTAAATGCATATACGGTGAAAATAATAGCATTTGATCTTAACCAATAAATGGCTAGGATTCATCCACACTTTACATACAATGCGGTCTATGTTCACATGCTAATGTACCCCCAATACAATAACTATTAGTATTATGAAATTTCAATTAAAGCAATATCAAATATAAAAGTTAGCAGTGTCATCTCATACTAGCATTTTACCCACCGTGCGATGCACGGCTAAAATTTATAAATGTACATATATTTTGTTACAATAATATTTTAATTAAAATTTATAGAATTAAAGATTACCCTTGAATACCCAAAGTTTGTCCATTTTTCAGTTTTGTCCCGAAATTAAAAGTCACTCTTCAATAGCACTAATGCAATTTTTCGGTGATTTAAATATTGATGCAGAATGTTGCTCTCACCTTCAAATGCCTCCACACATCCGCTTAAGATTTTCAACATTCCACGACAATATTTAGAACACTGAGAAATTGCATTTATGGTATAATGTTAATTTGTCAAATATTGGGTATTGAAGTGTAACTTTTGAATTTTGGGACAAAAGTGAAAAATGGGCAAACGATAAGTAATAAAGTGCAATTAACCCTAAAAATAACCATAAAATAAATGTAGGTGATATTCAATTTATTTTGTTAAATATAGTAACGGTTTGAACCAAAAATATCAAATAATGTATAATTATAAATTTTGAAGTACTTCTATACAAACATTTATAATAAGATATATTTATGAAAATATAGGCAAAACAAAATATAAGAGAAATGGTGACGAAGTTCCGATTTCTTTTGCTGTAAAAGAATATATAAAGATAATTTAGTTTCTAGTTCTTCTTATAGTTTGTCGTCTAACCAAGAAGTTTGATATTAAAATATAATAATTTGCTATACAAATCTTTTGAGTTTGTCATGTTGGATATAAGTTTCGTATGTGTATAATTCTACTAAAAGAAAATGGAAACATCTCATATCGATTGTGTAAAATGTGTGTGAAACTCATAAAAGATTTCGCAAACTTTAAGGTCGCTAATCTTTTAAGTTTGAAATGTTAGATATAAATTGTATCATATATATAATATATGATACAAATTTCACCTAATCTTTTTTCACCCAAAAACGGGCAAACATCTATGCACCAAATTATTGCTGCAAAAATCCTAATTCACACTTCAAAACTATACTAAAATCATGAATTCTTAAGATGAAAAAAAAATACATGCATAATTACATCTACACACAAAGAGACAAAAACTAATATAAATCAATCAAAATAAAATAGAAGCAAGTTGAATTCCAAGTTTTCTCAATGTCTACTCTTGCTTTGTATTTAGAATAGCACGCTTCAAGAGTCTTTTTGGACATGCTTGTTGTACCTTATGTGATTTAGTCTTGATTAAAAGCGGCTCGATATTGTAAAGATCATGGATAACTATTTGACCGTAAATATAAATGCATTCACATACAAAAAGAAAAAATGTAACAAAAAACCAATCAATATTAAATAGAATAATTTAAACTCAAATATTAATCCTCATGTAAATTCACTCTCTCTACTTTTCCATTTGATATGTGAAATATAAATGCTGTATATATGTTACCTCCATTATCCACATTTAATTAGCTGCATAACCATTTCCAAAAAAAATATTTCGATCGTCATTGTTATAAATTAGGATTAATCGTCTCCTAGTTAATCTTTATAATTAGGTTTCACTTTTTTCATTTGTAGTTTTAGTAGTTTTAGCTAGGATTGATTATTTTATAATAAGAGTCGTAATTATTTTAAATTCTCAATTATTAATTATTACAAACTTACAATAAAACAAAGAATAATTGAATATTCGTGATTATATAAACTTGCACAACAAAATAAAGGCAGATAAAAGATGAATATATTAAGATATATTGAATAAATCACATTAATAACGTACATTGTTAATATTAAATAACAGTGAAGGCACTAAAGTTATTATATATTTACTAATTAAATACTACATAATAATCTTTTTCAATAACAAAATGTATAATTGCACTTTAGAATTGCAAGAAAAAAAATCCAATATATTATTTCTAGATAGTATTGACATTTAAGATACACAAATTTTATACAATTAATCGAATAATTATGAACCTATCTAAAGTGTAATTAAAAATGAAAATATATGTGCAAGCTATATCTTATTTTATGCATTCATGAAGTTAAAAATTAGGGAAATGCATTTGATAATATTCTAATTATATATTTTATTGGCACAGAGAAACATGAACATTTTATTACTACACGTCGTCAACATGAGAAAATTCGTTACCACAATCTAACTTGTAGCTCAAATTAATGTCACCAAACTATAAATAGATAATTATAAAATGCAAAAAAGTAAAAAAATAAGGGATTTGACTATTCAGTTAAAATAAGTTAAAAACAAATTAAAGTACATTCTTTAACCATTCAATTCATATTAATTTTCAATTACACAAATAAATTTTACCACAAGCCTAATCCTAATACCTACCATTATATTAAACCCATCCATCGTAATAGTTAAAAAATAAAAAAGAAATAATCGCAGCAAAAAATAAAAGAAAATATTTTAAATCAATAAAAAAATCTCAAAAAATGAGAATATGAATAATGAAATAATAATATTCTCGGATTAGAGTCGAGCTAACATTGTACAATAAAAATATTGTGGATCATTCAATTACAAAATATAATTGCATCAAATTATAATCACATTAAATTCATTCATAAGAAAAAAAAATGACAAAAAAAAAAAAGAGAAACAACCACAATGTTTGATTTCAATCATATTGGTACCGTATACTTTTATGTTTCTTCATTTTGGCATCACATCACAAACTTATATTTTGATATTACCTCCAATCTACATTAAAATTTTTGAATCTATATATGATTCATCTCTTGCTTTTCCATGGACCTTCATCATCTCAATATTCTTCACCTTGGAGTACCCTTTCTTGAATCATAAGAAAAGTGGGAGAAACGAAGAATAATATCATTAACAACAACAATATGTTGCATGTAATGCGAAAAAAAAAACACTTAAAAATTTTCACAAAAGTTATATGCTAGATAAGTATACAATGTCAAAATATAATGACAAACCTATTCGTATTTATAGGGGAAATTAAATGACTCATATGCATGATTTTACGTTTTAAGTTAACATAGTAAGTGGTAATTTGACTAAATGATTCCCTAATTTTGTGATAGAGCATTTAAATGAGATAGATTAGGGATCCCCTAATTCTTTTAATATACATGGAGTGGATGGGGGGGGTGTTTTTTTCATGTGTACGTTTCTTTAAATAAGGTATATTTGACTAATTAATTATATCTTAATTATTGATGTTTAATAAGCGTATTTTTATCTTTATATATACCTTAATATCTTAATATACATATCTTATAATAAACTTATATGGAGTATATCTTATTATATATTTATATCATAATATAAATCTTAATATACATTTCATAAATTTTATCTTAATATATATATCATATTAAGATAAAGACAATTCATTTGATATTATACTATATATCTCAATGTATGTCATATCATTAATTTGATAAATTTAATACACACACACACAGATATATATATATATATATATATATATTATATCTTATATTTGATATTAATTACTGAAAATCTAGAAATATTAATAAGGAAATATATAGCTACATTTTCGTTATACATATATTTATTATATTGTATTGTATTTATATTATATATATATATATTGAAACATAAATTAAAATAATATATATATAGAAATATATTATAATATATAAAAAATAAAAAAATAAGTATACGCGTTATGTAGATATATCTCGAATTTATCGGTATCCATTAGCATATTTATCAATAATGAATTTTTAATTAACTAATTAATTAATAAAAACATTTTTTAATTATTTAATATTATATTTCCTTTTTTGGCAGGTGTAAATGGGCAGGAAAACCAAGTTACTATAAAAGGCATAACTTCTTATTTTTATGCCAGAGACCCAATTAAAATTAATTTAACCTGAATGAATAATCTAAACAAAGCAAAATTTGATATAATGCTTGTCGTGTTTGATGTTTCTTAATTGTATTTCAACTATGAAATTTGATTTGGAATGAACGGAAAAATCAAGGGGATTAAAAATCAATAAATGAAAAAACTAGATTATAGGGAAGTGGGGATTTAATAAGATATTAATGAAATAAAAATGACAAGTATGACCTTTTTTCATAACATAAATAACATAATAATTAAAATAGAATTAATCATAACCGTACATCCAACAAGATCTAATGAAAGAGATGAGTTCCTAATTTACAAACTATGACAATATTTACATTTGATATATTCCCTATATACATACATACATATACATACATATATATATATATATATTCAAGAAACAAATTAACACAATATTGTATTGGTCAATCCTATATATTCTCAAATTCAATACTAAAACATGCATACTCAAATAGTAATCACACGCGCGCGCGCGCACACACACTAGTATACCACCTGTGCAATGCACAGAAAATATTAAAAAAAAATATTTATGTACACTGATAAAGTTATATCCAATTATTACTTTATTATATAAATTAAATATATGCATTATATCAACTGAATTGTAAATTACTTGTGTATTTTTCGATATAATGTTTCACCTTTTTCGACTTTATTAAAGAAAAGACCGTCGACTATGATAAGATGGATTTTGAGATGTTTCTATCTTTCTAAATAGATTGTTATGTTGTTTCGCCGAGCTAATTCAATCCATTATATGTAGCTCCATGAACCCAGTTGTAGAGAAGCAAAACACTATCGGGGATTGCATATGTAAATTTAGATATATATCCTAATGAGAGCGTATTCAATTCTTCTTACAGTTAACTCTTCAAATTTTGTGTAGCTCTGGTGGCGGAATGTATGCATTGTTTGACAAATAAAAAAAATTAATAGTACATTGTTTGGCTTAGCTAGTTTGCTCTTTTAGTGAAGTCCGATTATTAATATATGTTTCATGTTTTCCCAAAATATAACATTATTTCGACTCTTCAATACAATATATAAATTTAGTTTGAAAAAAAAAACATTAAAGGAATAGAATCACATACTTACACTTGATCTTAGTTTGAAAGACTGAGAAATGTGTTATAATTACATTGTTGAGCCTTATAATTTATAGTTTGTTCATCTGCAAAAATATTTATTGCTTCTTTCATATGGTATAAAGTTAGTTTAAAATGCTAAAATATTAAAGATTTAATTGATTAAAAAATATTTCAGATATTTTAAATTGCAAACGTGTATAGATATTTAATTTCTAGACTTTAATAACTATATTTGTTCAAACTTTTTAATATATTTCATTCAAAATTTATAATTTGTTCATTAAAAAAATCAATTTAATTATAATGTGGTTCGTATTAAAAAATTGTAGAATGATCTATTGTGCGATGCACGAATAAAATATGTAAAAAATCATATGAATCTTTTAGAAAGTATACATTATAACTAAAATCTATATAAGTATGTTACAACGTTCAAAGTACATGCATGATCAAAAATATAAATTTGTATTGCATTTTTTTTATTTTATCAAAAATTTGATATATATGTTTTCTATTTTTTGAGATATATTAATGATCGAGTTCTTTAGGATTAAAGAAATATGAATTTCATTGTGAAAGCTACTCAACTAAAAATTTACAATTAATTGGTAGAAACAAAAACTTGTGTTAGATAGTGTTACAGATAAAAATACGTAAAGCATGTTATTATTTGAATCCAAACACATCAAGTGGCATATTTGCATTGTTCGTGTTTGATTGTATTTGGATTTAGATCTTGATCATTCTTATCGATATTGACCCATAACTTTTAATAATCACACACCATCCAAACTATATTCTACAAATAGATAAAATTATAAAATGAAACATTTAAACATAGTATGATATGTATTTTGTTTCTTCTATTTGATACATATTTTAATAATATGACAAATCCTTTTACTTATATGGATATAGCTAGTATACGGATTTTTTTTTCCTTGATATGAATAAACATAACAAAGTTTATTTTTGGGGATAAATTGGAAAATTATACATATCTAATGTTTTAATACATTTTTAAAATATATATATATATTTATAATTATTTGGCCGAATATGGAAACAACTAAAAAAATATTACCTGGCCAATTTTTAGTTTAGAATATTATGTATGTTAATTATTTTGGTATAACTTAGATAATAATGTGTTTGTGCATATATTCTAAAATTCACATTTTTCATTATTGGTTTGTTATTGTAGAGACATTATTTTATCCACATATATCATATATTTGTATTTGGTAACATATAATTAAAATTATTTATCATGATTTACTTTTGAGATTTGTTATAAATAAAAATCATTTCACAAGTCATATAAAGTATATTTAATTTTTATATATAGGTAATGTATTAAATTATTTATTAGCATATAGTATTCATTTCCCAATTTGCACCCATAAAATTTAAAAATTTATATTTAATATTTTGAGCAAGTGTGTAACTTACAATTAAAATATTTTTCCAAATAAAAATTACAAATATAATTAACATATCTAACTTCAACGATCGCAATTCTGACTCAATTCATATGTTGTAATCCCAATAATCATGGAGAAAAAAGAAAATCCTTCAAAAGATTTTCATGAATCATGTTATTTGCCTCTTTCTTTTTTAATTTGCTTTTCCCATAATTCTCATGATCACTGTCCACAAATCAATTTACCTACACACCGTCTACCAAATTATTTATTTTTATTAATTTATTAGTATTCGAAATGAGATATTTATTATCACTATTTAATTTTTCAGATTTTTTGTATATCTTGTTAAAAATTTGTATACTCTTTCTATAGTATCACTTTTGATAAAAAAAAATATATAATAAAAAATTAATTCACAAATAAACAACTAATTGCTTTTATCAATTTAAAATATCGATAAAATAATAAAAATAAAAACTTACCACATAAATAAAGATAAATTTAACAATTATATATATAATGTTTATTTCAATTCTCTATTGGTGTTTCAAAAGATCAAATGTGATGATCTACAGTAAAAATCAAGAGGCTTCTCACCTATAGAAGCCATAATACATCATTAATTGGCTCTATATTTTCTATTCTATCAACAACACCACCACCGACAAAAATGAAATCATTCCTAAACCATGTACATCTTTGTGAGTTGTACATTTAAAGAATGAAAATTCATTGAATCCAACCAAAATCCTTCAACAACATTGACATGCTATTTTCTTCACTACTCTTTTAGAATCTGAAAAATAATAATTTCATAAGGCAGTGTTTGGTATACTGGTACGGATATACCCACATTAATAAAATCTGGATTGCTTTAAAAGATAATTACGTATTAGCTATTTTAATTGTGTGTTTGGTTATTAAGATAAATATACCAAGATTATTTCACACATCTGTTTGGTACATTGTTTTATTTGGTAGACTAACTTCTGAAATGAGTAAATTAGTTTAGGCAATGTTTGGTAGCCTAGATAAAGGCATATATACTAAGATTGCTACGCCAGAAACTGTAACCGAGGGGGGGCGTCGGATACATTGTCCAGCCGAATCAGTAAATTACACCCCGGGCCTCGCGTTAGGACCGGGCCTCGCGTGAACGAGTAATGGCTACCAAACACACGGTTCTTGCTGGATAACTTTACTAATATGCCTTTATCCAGGCTACCAAACATTGCCTAAGAATGCAACATAGTGTACATGCTTTGAAGTTTGAATACATAACAAATTAATAAAACAAATAAAAAAGATTGAATTCAAAACAAATTAGAAAGAAACCAATCGAAAGGAAATATGAGTAGCCCTTGCATTTATAAGATGAATGAAGCAAAAATATATCAATCATGTTTAGGTTAAGAAACTACATATGGAAAATGAGGATTGAATTCTAATAAATACGGAAAATGCGGATTTGTTATTATATATTAGATAATAGATGATAGATTGAGTAATTGAATTTTAACACATAGAAAATGCAGATTTTGTGTATTTATAATTAATCTTTTATTTTTATATAATCTTATTAATATAAGATTATAATATTATTGTAATTGATGATGGTTCGTTAATTATTATTAGTTCACTAAATATACACAAAAAAAAGGTTTGATCACCTCCAAAAATACCAAATGAAAATGAGGTGACAATGTGCAATCATAATGGAAACTAGTATACCACCCGTGCGATGCACATGGAATGTTATTAAAAAAAATATTTATGTACAATAATAAACTTATATTCAATCATGAATTTCGCATATAAATTTATGAATTATATCATTTGAATTATAAGTTACTTGTATATTTTTCATCATTGGATAAATCAGCCTTGGCGGCTCTAGCCATGCTAGAAACACCCAAGTTGGTTGTAAAATCGAGAAGGCAGAGTCCTGGCTGCCAGTTGATCTCAACAATGATTAATCGACCAATTAGGCACGAATAATTTTTTTTTTCAATTTTTTAAATAATTTTGTTCAAAATATGATTAAATAAAATTTTTGAGGTTTTCCACCATTTTATACAACAACCTACATCTCAATCTTTCAATCTACAATCAAATAAATTATCTTTAAAGATTTTAACTCATTAAAAGATTTTGAATGTGGATGTTGAATTTTTTAATATATTTAATTAACTTAAAAAATTAAAAATACTTTAAATTAATATAGTTAAAATATTTTATTAAATTTGTTTAATATATTTAATTCAATTTTAATTCAAAAATATTTAATTTCTAAAAATTTAAAATGTATCGTATTAATTTGATAAAATCAAATATCAAATATTATACTTCATCTCAATTTGCATAGATTATTATTGGGCCTCACAATTCATAGTTTATTCATATACAATATTATTTCTTTGTTCTTCAATGTGGGATAAATTTGGGTTTAAAATTAAAATATATAAGTTTTAACTATTTAAAACATCTTTAAAGTTGAAAACTTAAATATGATAACTTGAAAATCTTAAAATTATCTAACATTAAAATAATAAGATCAATTAATACATTTCGAGTTTCGACCATTCAAAATTTAAATATATTTAATTTAAAATTTTGTATGCAGATCTTGATTTTTTAAAATATATTTAATCAATGAGAATTTCTAAATACATCACTAAATTTTTTTTATGCACCATTATTAAATTTAATTAAAAAATAAATAATTATTAATTTACATAAATATCATTTTTAATTTTAAAAATTACTTAAAAAAGAAATAAAATAAAATAAAAAAATCTCCTCCTTCCCACCCCAATGACCGCACCCACCACATTGCCCCCACAATTGCTCTCTCATTTCCCTCCATTTATGGTAATCTCCATTTCTCTCATCTTCATCCATTTATTTTCTTTGTAAGAATTGCCTATAAAATCAAATGTGTGTATTGATGCCATACTACCTCCGTTTCAAAATGTTTGTTGTTTTAGGTTTTTTTTTTTGTTTCAAAATGTTTGTTGTTTTATATAATTTGAGATCCTCTCTCCCAATTTTAACCTCTCAAATTCTACAAGATTTCTTGATTCTAACTTACCTATAATATATGAAGAGAGAAAAATATATGGAGAGAGAAAATATTGTTATTTTTTAGGAAAATATAGATGAATTAGATTTTATGGCATATATGAGGGATGAGTATATTTGTCCATAAAATTAATTCTTAATTTCAGATAAAAAAACAAAACAACAAACATTTTGAAACGGAGGTAGTATATTTTTGGGGCCAAAAAATTGATTTCATTAACTTCTCCAATCATAGGATTTAACGCATAAATGTTTGAAGAAATACATATATCTGATTGACGGGTTGAAATTTGGAACATGGTGTTGATGATATTACTTTAAAATCTAGTGACATTGAAGGATTTGTCAGAATATTTTATAAATCAGAAAAAAGGTTGTTGTGGTACAGGCCTAGCTGCGGGGTTCACTACTTGGTTCCCTACCCCTGCGGTCTATCACACTAGCTACTCAAGTAGCTTGATACAAGAATGAAAAAAATACAGTAAATTACAACGTGTATCGACGAGGAGCAAGCTTCAAAGGCTTTACCACAGTGTTGAGTTCTTCACAGGAAACCTCAAAGGAGAAGGCTATGGGGAGCCTTCAAGATTCTTCACAGGCTTGAGGGCACCAATCGACAGATCACGGCTCAGATTTTCCCACTGCGGACGGCAATAGTAACTCCGGCAATCGGAAAAGACCCAGACCAGGGAGGGGATGGTGAAATAATGGTTGGGTTGGAGAGACAGGAAGCAAGCTCACACACACTCTCTTTTTCACACAAGCTACTCCACTACACTCATAGGCCAAACAGGAATCGGAGCACAGGATTCCGGCCAGAGAAACCGAGGGAGACAACTGAGAAGATCCAGAAAGAGAGAGAGAGTGGATTAGGGTTTCGACTTTTGTGTGGCTTGAGAGAGAAGGGGGCTCTCTCGCCCATTATAGAGGGTTCCAGAACATAGGGAATGAGAGAGATCAATAATGAGAGATAAAGAGAGGAATTGGAACGTCGGGTTAGGGTTTGGGGTTAAGGGTAGTGGGCCGGGTAGGATTTAAAACAAATGGGCCTGGGGAAGGGAAATGCCAATTAGGCCAACCTCAACATTTCCACCTTTGGCCCTATTGTCTTTTCCATCACCAAGGAGTTACCTACCAATAAAGATCACATGAGATTATCATCATTGCCAATTAGATTTTTACTCTTATGTTTATCACAAAGACAGACAAAGAGAAGGATGAAGGAACACTATGCATGTTCAATCCAGTCTCAACACAAGAGACCAACCCAAAATAATTGTAACATGTCTCTAGTCAGATGACCTTCATTGTACAATGTTACACCTAGCATAAGTACCAAGGAAATCACCAAGTATTACACTGCCCTCAAGGCTCTTTAATTACCCTAACTTCAGGTCAGGATAAAATAGAACATTCTCCCCTGTAGCTCAACCCAAGTCCATGTTCAAGGACTTTTTGCAGGCTTCCAGCTTTGCAACTGGGAGGCACTTAGTGCCCATGTCTGCAGGATTGAACTCAGAGGGGATTTTATCCAGCAAGACTTCCCCTTTCTCAACAATATCCCTTATAAAATGGTATCTCTGATAAGTCCATTTATTTTGTCTTTTTATGGGCATTTTATCCTCTATAAATGTCATTTTTAGTGTGTTTTGAGTTGAAAAGAACCAGGTTGCGGTCAAAGGGCATTCCAAGAGTCGAGTCTGGCGGAAGGGGCATTTTATGCCCAGTTATTCACGTATATCTCACACATATGTTCGTTAGAGGCACAAGGGACTTCTTCAGTATCCATCCCACATTCGGACGGTGAAGTGGGCATATCAGATACGGATGGAGCTGACAGATGATGTCGTGCCCACAGTACTCGCACAGACTCGACCACAGGGCAGAATGGGCATTCCAGTGAAATTCGAGATTCAGTTGAACGACAGCTGGTGGAAGGATAGCTACATATCCACAGGAGAGTTGGAGCTAAGCTAGACTCCTGGAAGGTGCTGCAACAAAAGGATAAGCTCAGACGAAGAGATAAGTTCAATCTAAGGAGATAAGAGCAATCCCTAAAAAATAGGGATTTGTTGAAGATGAAGCTTATCCAGTCAAAGTCAGCGAGGGCACACCGTTCCGGATTTTCAGCAGAAGACCCCCGCCTGTGGGGGAAACTCTACTCGAAAATGTAATTATTTAAACAAGTTTAGTCTCTGGGAAAACAAGCTCTGGACAGTCTGAAACATTTTACATTTTCTGCATTTTAATTTCCGCACGCTACTTAGGCAGCCAAACAATCCGAAAGGTCTTAAACCTTCGGGACTTAGGTTACGTTCAGGTTTCCCGACGCTGGAGTTGAGTTTTTGCTTAATTAATTCAGTAAGTTCTTGTTTATTTTTAAGTCTTTAAATTCTGCAGTTTTAATTATGTCTAGCCTTCTCGGCTAGATCTTTAATTATGGCGTTTGAATGATGAAATTGGATTAAGCATAAATCTGGACTCGTGAGGCTAAAATGGGCATAGTAATGCATGATTAGTTTCCGTTAATTCTTGTGCCTTGTTCCACGTGAGTGTGTGTCTGAAGTGCCCAATGTGGCTGAATTAATGGGGTGTTGTGGGCACAAGAGGAATCAGTTGAACACAATAGATCTAGGTCCGTCTAGGGCACACTGCTGCTTGTTTGCTTACATCTCTTAGAGGAATTGGGAGGTGAGTAACTGGTTAGGGGTTTAATCGAAGAGGAATTACTTTTAAACCTAAAATGAAATGATGGATGAGGAGACTTAGAGAGGAATCCGGTCACCATAACTAGATGACGTATCATGTATGAAAATCGGTGTGCCCATGATCGAGTTGTTTTATGTTTAAATCAAATTCTAATTCAAATGTCAGAACCTTTTGTTATTTGATTTTTGCTTAGTTTCTTTCGCAGATTTAAATTCAGTTTAGTGACAACACCAAAACCTCCTTTGTGATTGGTTACTTGAAGATATAATTGCAACAGCTCTCTGTGGGATCGACCCGTACTCATTGGCTAGCTACGCTCGCTGTGGGCACAAGAGTTTACAAATATATTTTTAAGCGCGAAACGACCGCGCGTCAAAATTGGCACCATTGTCGGGGAGCTGGTTTCTAGTGATTTTATCTTCCACAATTGGTGAGCCTGGAAGTTGATGCCCAGGGGCTCTTTGGAGGAGACTCTATTGTACGATCCGAAAATAGAGAAGACTTCGAGGAAAAACAGGGCAGCAGTGAAGAGGGCACGCCAAGCAGCAAATAGACCTCGTGAGCCCACACCACCACTAGAGGATCAAGAAGATCAAGGAGACGAAGGGCACGAGGAGGAAAGACAGTTTGAGAACAGCCACAACATCAACATGGCCGCAAATAAAAATGCCGCGAATGGCAATGCGGATGATAACAGGACTTTAAGGCAGTTGGTCTTCCCGACTAACATGAATTTGCGCCCAATGGGCATTACACTTCCAGCTGTGACTCAGAACTGGGATATTCATGCAAACTTTATCCAGATCTTGCCGAAGTTCCACGGAATGCCTGGAGAGGATCAACAAAGGCATTTGCAAGATTTTGAGATGGTTTGCCAGACTCAACCATCCAACCATGGACGAGAAGAGTATGTGCGGTTGGTCTCATTTCCTTTCACTCTTCAGGATAGGGCACGGGACTGGCTGTACACATTACCGACTGGTGCTGTGACCATATGGAGACAACTTCAACAGAAGTTTTTGGAGAAATATTTCCCAGCATCCAGAGTGCAAGAAATGAAAAGAAGGATAGGAAGCCTGAAGATGGGAACTAACGAAAGTTTCTATGACTATTGGGGAAGATTCCAGGTGATGCTGGCGAAATGCCCACAGCACCAGATTACTGAACATGATTTGATTCAGTATTTTGTCGGAGGATTGAGACCACATGAGAGAACGATCGTGAATGCCTCATGTGGAGGATCCATTTTGAACAAACAACCTGTTGAAGCATTCAGAATTCTCACAGAAATGGCTGAAGATAACCGAGACTTCGGTGGAGAGGGCATTCGGATTGTAAGTGAAATAGAAAGGGCACCGGACCAGGACATTATGATTGATAGATTGTGTGACAAGATTGAAAAAATCTTATCCGGTGCAAGCATGGCGAGGAAGCCCAGACCTTGTGGGGTATGCAAAAGCATATCTCATTTCACAGATGAATGCCCTACTTTACAAGATGAAATGGAAGAAGTGAACGCTGTAGGTGGTCAGAATGGGCATTCTAGAAGATATGATCCCCATTCCCAGACTTATAATCTTGGCTGGAGGGACCATGAAAATTTCAGATGGAGAAGGCCAGAGGATGGGCATCCTGCACGCCCATTGCCACCACCAGAAGAGAAAAGGAAGCAAAGGCTGGAAGATCTTGTATTTGCTATGGCTGAGGAGAATGAGAAGTTTAAGCAATAGACTCGAGCTGGTCTCTCGCACATGAGCAAGCAAATCAATCAGCTGGCTCAAGCCATGCACAAGATGGAGGAGAAAAATGGGAAGCTGCCTTCCCAGGTCGAGAATCCAAGAGAACAAATAAATGTAGTAGCATTGAGGAGTGGAAAAGAGCTTCCGGAGATGGTCATGCCAAGGGAAGAGAAGGACGATGTGCCCTTGGAGGAAGAAGTGGAAAAAATTCCCAAAGAAGACAAGGCACAAGAGACTGAGCAGACTGATATTGTGCCCATCCCAGAAGTGAAGCAATCTGCCAAGATGCCCACTCCAGAAAGACGGAAACCTCCCTTTCTAGGGAGATTGACACAAAATAGGAAAGAAGAGGAAACCAGGGAGATGCTAAAAGTATTCAGCAAAGTGAAAATCAACATTCCACTGATCGAAGCAATCAAGAAAGTACCGCGGTATGCCTGGTTTCTAAAAGAACTCTGCATCATAAAGGTGCGCTTTAATGATGATGCGAGGTTCCTAGTTGGGGAGAATGTATCGGCAGTGATACAAAGAAAGCTACCCAAAAAGTGTGATGATCCAGGGATGTTCATGATTCCTTGCATCATAGGGAATAAGAAAGTTGAAAAGGCCATGCTGGATTTGGGGGCATCAATCAATGTAATGCCCCTGTCGATGTTCAAAGAATTGAGGATTGGACCTCTGAAGGAGACCCGTGTGGTCATTCAGCTAGCTGACCGATCTAATGTTTATCCAGAAGGCCTCATTGAAGATGTATTGGTCAAGGTGGACGAGCTTATTTTCCCAGCGGATTTTTATGTGCTTGACATGGGCATAGCGACTTCAAAATCTTCAGTTTTGTTGCTGGGAAGGCCCTTCATGAAGACAGCTCGAACCAAGATTGATGTGGACAAGGGCACACTGACGTGTGAATTTGATGGGAAGAAGGTGACGTTCAACATTTTTGAAGCCATGAAGCACCCCCCCGGATACAGAAAATTATAATTTTGTGAACACATTTCATTCCCCGAGCCGTTCTACTTTATCCATGGTGAGCAGCAGAGAACCACTGGAGTGGGCATTGTGGGATGGACTAATTGTCCAGGATGCCCTGGACGAGGATGATGACATAAGGGATGGAATCATGATGCTGTATTCATTAGAAGAAATGCCACATGGATGTGTGGACTATGGTGTGCCCATTCGGAGAAATGATGACAAGCTGATGCCTTCTATTGTCAAAGCGCCCACGCTGAAGTTGAAGGCATTGCCAAGGCATTTGAAGTATGCCTACTTGGGAGATAATGAGACACTCCATGTAATCATAAGTGCGGGGTTGAATCAAGTTGATGAGGACCGCCTTTTGAGATTGTTGAGACTATACAAGGAGGCACTCGGATGGACTTTAGCAGATATAAAGGGCATTAGCCCAGCGGTTTGCATGCATAAAATCTTGCTGGAAGATGATGCAAAACCCGTTCGTGATCCACAAAGAAAGCTCAATCCAGTGATGAAGGATATGATGCTAAAAGAGATAATTAAGCTACTGGACCAGGGCATTACATACCCGATTTCAGACAGCAAGTGGGTCAGTCCAATCCATGTTGTGCCCAAGAAGTCGGGCATTCAAGTTGTGAAAAATGAGAAAGGAGAGTTTGTGCCCACAGGACTGTAAACTGGCTGGAGAGTTTGCATTGATTACCGGAAGCTGAACACGGTCACGCGGAAGGATCATTTCCCACTTCCGTTCATTGACCAAATGCTGGAAAGACTCGCAGGGAACAAGTTGTTTTATTTCTTGGATGGATACTCAGGATACATGCAGATTGCAGTAAGTCAAGAGGACCATGAGAAAACAACATTCATGTGCCCATTCGGGACATTTGCCTATCGCAGAATGCCCTTTGGCCTCTGCAATGCTCCTGGCACATTTCAGCGATGTATGATGAGCATATTCTCTGATCTACTTGAGAACTGCATTGAAGTATTCATAGATGACTTCACAGTGTATGGGAGCTATTTTGATCGATGCTTGGACAATCTGGAAAAGGTGTTGCAGCGTTGTGTGGACAAATGCCTGGTACTAAACTATGAAAAATGTCATTTCATGGTAAGAGAGGGCATTGTACTGGGACATGTGATTTCTGAAAGGGGCTATTGGCCGTAGTGTTTGCATTTGAGAAGTTTTGATCTTATCTCTTGGGAGCAAAGAGCATTGTCTATACAGATCATGGTGCCCTGAGGCACTTGATGGCCAAGAAGGAGACGAAACCAAGACTAATTAGGTGGATCCTGCTTTTACAAGAGTTTGATGTCGAAATAAAAGATAAGAGTGGGGCACAGAACTTGGTAGCTGACCATTTGAGCCGGGTGCTGAATGAGAAAGGCGACGAAATGCTCATTGCCGATCATTTTCCTAATGAGCATTTATATTCAGCAAAGGGGACACTAGCACCCTGGTATGCAGACATAGTGAACTACCTCGAGTCTGGAGAAATGCCTATTTGGTACTCAAGGTACCAGAAAAATAAACTGAGGTATGAGAGCAGGTTCTATGCATGGGATTGCCCTATTCTATGGAGGAGATGTGTTGATCAAATCATTAGAAGATGTGTCCCTGATGAGGAGATAGATGAAATTCTAAAGCATTGTCACAGTTATGCTTGCGGAGGGCATTTCGGACCAAACCGAACAGCAAGGAGAATTTTGAATTGTGGGTTCTTTTGGCCCACAATATTCAAGGATGCCTACAACATCTGCAGAAGGTGTGACCAATGCCAGAGGGTAGGGAACATTACAAGAAGAAATGAAATGCCCATGACGCCAATCATGCCAGTGGAGATTTTTTACATTTGGGGAATGGATTTTATGGGACCTTTTCCAAATTCGAGGGGGAACCAATACATTATCCTGGCAGTTGATTATGTGTCCAAATAGGTAGAAGCAAAGGCTACTCCTACCAATGATGCAAGAGTAGTAGCCGCATTTCTGAAATCCCACATTTTCAGTCGGTTTGGTGTGCCCAGGTCCATCATCAGTGATCAAGGGACCCATTTTTGCAACCAAACGCTGGAAAGATTATTGAAGAAGTATGGGGTTCACCATAGGGTAACCACACCTTACCATCCTCAAGGAAATGGCCAAGCTGAAGTCTCAAATCGAGAAATTAAAGCCATTCTTGGAAAGGTTGTGCCTCCGAACCGAAAAGATTGAAGTGTTCATCTGGAAGATGCCCTGTGGGCATACCGAACTGCATTCAAAACTCCAATTAGGATGTCCCCATACAGGATGTTATTTGGAAAGTGTTGCCATCTGCCAGTCGAGTTAGAACACAAAGCACGATGGGCACTTCAGAAGCTGAATATGGATCCTGACGCCGCTGGACATTTCAGGAAATTTCAAATTCAAGAGCTGGAAGAAATGAGAATGGAGGCCTATGATAATTCGGTGCTGTATAAGGAAAAAATGAAAAGGCTCCATGATCAAGTAATTCGGAGAAAGAAATTCAGTCCAGGACAGAAGGTACTTTTGTACCACTCAAGGTTCAAGCTTATGGAAGGAGGACTGAGGACCAAGTGGGTTGGTCCATTTGAAGTATATGCAGAATGCCCGAATAGGGCAACTGAGCTGATAAATCCAGATAGTGGAGGGCGTTTCAAAGTTAATGGCCACCGTGTGAAAGCTTACCTAGGGCACTCTGATAAAGATGTCACAGTAATCTGGCTCGCGGAGCCCACTTACGCCTGATCTGAGGTGATGTCGTGCCCACGATAATAACTGGGGCGCTACTGGGAGGCAACCCAGGTGTTTTCTTGTCTTAATCAGTTTTTATTTATTTTTAATAAGTTTTCCAGTTAATTAACCTAGTTTAGGGAGCAATTTTATGCTTGTTTTGGATAAGCATGGTGTTTACAATTTTAGATAAGGAGAGAGAAAGATGAAGATAAAATAAATCCCTTAGAAATAGGGATTTTGAAGTGAGGCACTCTGGAGAGATAAAATTTGTTCCGATTTTTCAGGGATAATGCTTATCCATTAACATAGGGTATACTAATCTGGGAGACTCTTTAGGAATTTGAAGAGTCACAAGTCAAATCATGAATAGTGATCTCCTTAATATAAAAGCCTTACCCCACAAAATCTCCACTATCACTTTCACTCACCTTTTACAAAATTCAGATACTTCTCTCTCTCTCGATTTTTCTGAAACCCTAATTCCTGAAAACCTTCAAAATCCAATAATGGCGAAGACAAGAGGCAAAAAGGTCGCACCGAAGGCTGGACCTAAGGCACGCCTGGACTTCGAGACCCCCGATGTCTCTGAAGAGCCCTCTCCGACCAAGGTCGTGAAGAAACCTTCTGCGAAACCCAATGGGAAGGCTGCGTCTGAAGCAGCCGCTTCGAGCAAACATGCCAAGGAAACTCTGCCGGAAAAGGAAGTTGCGCCTGAGGTTGAGGCGACGGAAGAAAGCTCCGCAACCCTGACTCAAACGGAGTAGCAAGATGATGAGGCGACTGCAGAAGGCATGCAGGAGGAAGAGGCTACTGAAGAGCCTGAGCCAAAGCCGAAGAAAGGGGCTGAGAAGAAGAAAGCTAAGAAGCCCGTTAAGGTTTCGACTCCTGTGCCGTCGGTGGAAATCGAAGACTTGGAAGACGAAGAAGGAGAGGAAGTTGAAGGGTGAGAGGAAGCTGAAGAGGAAGGAGACAGAGACATTGAGCTGGATAAATACTTAACTGAAATAGAGGATATTGAACCTGAAGCCCCACCGGAGAAGGTGCCACTATTCGAGGAGGAGGATGAGGCACCCGCTGACATCAAGAAACGGGCACTGGAGAAAGCAAAAGGAAAAAGAAAGGTTGGAGAGCCCATTCCAAAGCCAACCGAGCCAGAGGTGTCCCAGCAAGGGGATACTAATGAAGAGAAGGAGCAGCAGGAGCCCAGTGCGCCCTCCCAAACGCAAGCAGGCTCTGAAGAGCCCTCGGAGGACTCCTTACCCAGGCAAAGGGTGGGGAAATCTGTTAGTGTGAAAGCTGGAGCCAAGCTGGCTGTAGAGGCCTCTTCACGGAAGAGGAAAGCTGAAGAGGGCACTTCAGTCCCTGTGCCTAAAAGAGGCAGAGGGGTGGGGAGCCTCACACCAAGTAAGCCCAGCAGTGGCCCGCCACCAGTCAGGGGCATCATCAACTCAAAAGGAGTCCACCGTGAGACGCTTGCAGCTCTTGGTATAGAGTAGGAGGTAAGGGATTTATTTTCTGCAATTGGTTGGGAATTCTTTTTAGATATGGAATGTGTTATTTTTTCATCATTGTCTCGTCATTTTGTCCAAAACTTGAAAATTAAAGCTGTGAAAAAACCTGCTACTTCCACTAGGGTCTTATCTTTTAAACTGATGGGTAGGAGTTACTCTGTGTCTGCTGATGATTTAAACATGTTACTAGGCATCGTGACATACTTGGACCTCCAGGAGGAGGAGTATGTCGATGCTGTGACTGTAGTGCCCGACTCTGCAGAAGGAGTCGATGAAAAATGGGTAGATATTGGGGATGGATCTGTTTTTCAAAGCGGATCCACAAAAGGATATTGCTTAAATAATGATGCTTTGAGATTCTACTATAGGGTGTTGGCCTACAACTTTTTCGGCCATAAGGATAGCTCTAATTCAATCACTAATCAAGAGTTGTTCATTCTGTGGTGCATGGTTCATAAAATTAAAATCAATTTTGGTTCTGTGGCCATTGCACACTTTCGGGAAATTAAAACGCACCCTAGGCATCGTATCTCTTGTGCCCAATTGATCACCTAGATTGTGATTAGATATAGGCTCCTTGATTTACAAGATACTGATTTAACCCCCCTTCCCCGTGAATATTTTGATCTTAACTGCTTGAGAATAATGCAAGATGTGGTTGACGATGAGGAGGGAAAGCCTGTTTTCTTTATGCTAGGGGCAGACCCCTCGAGCATGCTTTTAGCTATGGCAGGTACATCGAAGAAACCACCAGCAGGGAAGGCACCGCAGAGGGAGCATCCAGTCGCAGTGATCATGAGGAGACTTGAGTTGATCGAGAATGCCCAGTTCCAAACCAATGAAAAGCTGACCCGCATCGAAGCAGCCCTGAAGGCCTATTTCAAGCATGTTGGATTCTCCTACCCAACGCCTGCAACCGATTGACCTGGTTCTTTCTGTCCTTTAGATTAGGTTTTGTTTTGTTTTGTTTTTGTTGTTCTTCTGTTTTCTTTATTTTTGTTGTTTGAGTCTGTGTCCACACTTTGCAAGTTGCAAAGTGTGTAGGTGGGTAGTTGACTCAAAGCATGCTATTCTGTGAGTCTGTGTGGGCATTTCACGTAATGATCGAACTTTAATTGCATTACAGAAAAATCAGCATGCCCATTTAAGATAGGGATGACGAACGAGTTTTAGCATGCCCTGTGAGACTTGAGCCTATATGTTGTATGCTTTAATTTTATAGTTTTCTTTCATTCATGAGTGTGAATAATTCTGTGCTTATGATGTTCTAGAATTTGCCTCTGTTCTGTGTTGAACTCTTGGAATTATTGATGCACATGTAGATGAGATAGGCCATATTTTGCTGAACCACAGAAATAAATGACTCCCACCAATGACACAACCCTTGCACCCCCTTTGAGCCTATGAAATGCCCTAGGCGATTTTGTTCTAGGATGGTTTATACTTAGCCAGGGCATTATAAAACCTGAAAAGAAAAATGGGGAAGGCAAAGTATTTTCTGGGAAGGCATATATATATGAAGGGCCAGAAAAGATAGGAGGAAGAATTAAATATATAAAAAAAAGAAAAAAAATTGATTAGAAAAAAAAAAGAGTCTGAATAAAAATCCCCCAAGTTCTAAGTGTTTAGAATGCCCAAAATAAGAAAGATTCAGTGCCTGAATAGGGCACATGAGGGTAGTGAATAGAAAGGAGCTGGGGAGGGGACTGTACAATCAATAAAAACCCCTCCCACTTAAAATGCCCAACTGTAGCCTCAAAAGCCCTATTGATACTAGTGCATCATGGTTTCTGGAGAATGAACAGCAGAACTTTGGCAAACTTATGGGACGAATTTGCATAGAATTACAGCCGAAATGAGAGTATACACTGAGTGAAGAGAGTCTGTGAGGAACACCAAGCTAAAACTCATTTTTGACCTATTTTAGGTATGCTGAAACTCTGCATTTTTGTCGGATTATTTCTGATGTGCCCACACTGAGTAACACTTTGCATGCTTGTGTCTTGAGTCTGTTTCTTTTCTCCTTTCTTTTCTTTTGTTTTTCTGGATGCGTTGCACCCCATGCTTGAGGACAATCATGCTTAAAGTGTGTGGGTGTGATAAGTCCATTTATTTCGTATTTTTATGGGCATTTTATCCTCTATAAATGTCATTTTTAGTGAGTTTTGAGTCGAAAAGAACCAGGTTGCGGTCAAAGGGCATTCTAAGAGTCGAGTCTGGCGGAAGGGGCATTTTATGCCCAGTTATTCATGTATATCTCACACATATGTTCGTTAGAGGCACATGGGACTTCTTCAGTATCCATCGCACATTCCATCGGTGAAGTGGGCATATCAGATACGGATGGAGTTGACAGATGATGTTGTGCCCACAGTACTCGCACAGACTCGACCACAGGGCAGAATGGGCATTCCAGTGAAATTCGGGATTCAGTTGAAGGATAACTGGTGGAAGGATAGCTACATATCCGCAGGAGAGTTGGAGCTAAGCTGGACTCCTGGAAGGTGCTTCAACAAAAGGATAAGCTCAGACGAGGAGATAAGCTCAATATTAGGAGATAAGAGCAATCCCTAAAAAATAGGGATTTGTTGAAGATGAAGCTTATCCAGTCAAAGTCAGTGAGGGCACAACGTTCCAGATTTTCAGCAGAAGACCCCCGCCTGTGGGGGAAACTATACTCGGAAATGTAATTATTTAAACAAGTTTAGTCTCTGGGAAAACAAGCTTTGGACAGTCTGAAACATTTTACATTTTTACATTTTCTGCATTTTAATTTCCGCACGCTGCTTAGGCAACCAAACAATCCGAAAGGTCTTAAACCTTCGGGACTTAGGTTACGTTCAGGTTTCCCGACGTTGGAGTTGAGTTTTTGCTTAATTAATTCAGTAAGTTCTTGTTTATTTTTAAGTCTTTAAATTCTGCAGTTTTAATTATATCTAGCCTTCTCGGCTAGATCTTTAATTATGGCGTTTGAATGATGAAATTGGATTAAGCATAAATCTGGACTCGTGAGGCTAAAATGGGCATAGTAATGCATGATTAGTTTTCGTTAATTCTTGTACCTTGTTCCACGTGAGTGTATGTCTGAAGTGCCCAATGTGGCTGATCACTCGTTAGGTAAAGAGGGCACACCACTATTAATTGAATTAGCGAATCGTGACTGTGTGTTGGTTCATATAGTAATAAGGGAATTAATGGGGTGTTGTGGGCACAAGAGGAATCAGTTGAACACAATAGATCTAGGTCCGTCTAGGGCACACTGCTGCTTGTTTGCTTACATCTCTTAGAGGAATTGGGAGGTGAGTAACTGGTTAGGGGTTTAATCGAAGAGGAATTACTTTTAAACCTAAAATGAAATGATGGATGAGGAGACGCAGAGAGGAATCCAGTCACCATAACTAGATGACGTATCATGTATGAAAATCGGTGTGCCCATGATCAAGTTGTTTTATGTTTAAATCAAATTCTAATTCAAATGCCAGAACCTTTTGTTATTTGATTTTTGCTTAGTTTCTTTCGCAGATTTAAATTCAGTTTAGTGACAACACCAAAACCTCCTTTGTGATTGGTTACTTGAAGATAGAATTGCAACAGCTCTCTGTGGGATCGACCCGTACTCATTGGCTAGCTACGCTCGCTGTGGGCACAGGAGTTTACATATATATTTCTGAGCGCGAAATGACCGCGCGTCAATCTCACATCAATGTGTTTGGTTCTATCATGAAAAATAGGATTTTTGCATAATTGGATTGCAGACTGACTGTCAGAATAAAGCAAAGGTTTATCATCAATGAAATTAATTTCATTTAGCACACCATTTAACCAGATTGCTTCTTTAACAGCTTCAGTAGCAACAATGTATTCAGACTCAGTGGATGACAAGGCAACTATACTTTGTAACTAAGACTTCCAACTTATGCATGACCCACACAAAGTGAACACATATGATGTGGTAGATTTTCTCTGATCTCTATCATTGGCATAGTTTGAATCAACATAGCCAATGCACTTAACACCATCGGGGAATTTAGAAAAAATTAGACCATGAGAAGCAGTGAACTTTAGATACCTTAGCAACCATTTCAGGGCTTCCCAATGAGGCAGCCCAGGGTTAACCATGTACCTACTTAAACAAGATACAGCATAGGCTATATCAAGCCTAGTGCTGATCATTAGGTACATCATAGACCCTATGGCATTAGCATAAGGAATTCCAGACATGTCATTCAAGTCAGTGTCACTTCTGGGACACTGATCTTTACTTAATTGAAAATGGGATGCAAGGGAGACAGTTACAGGTTTACACAAATCCATATCAAACTTTTTCAACACCTGTTCAACATAAGAAGATTGATGAAGTAAGAGAGAGTGTTTACTTTTGTCTCTGTCAAAGTTCATACCTAAATTTTTTCTTGCATCTCCCAAATCTTTCATATTGAAATTATCACTTAGGCAGGATTGGACATGCTTCAAGGTTTTCAGGCAGGGGCTTATCTGTAACATATCATCCACATAAAGTAATAAGAACATAGGCACAGAAGATTGCATATAATACAAACAATGATCAAATTGACTCCTGGAGAAGTTTAAACTTTTCATGCATGTGTCAAACTTAATGTTCCATTGTCTGGGAGATTGTTTTAATCCATACAGAGTTTTTTTCAGTAAGCATACATGATCAGGGTGTGACTTATCTTCAAAGCCTTCAGGTTGTTTCTTGTAAATGTTGTTTTCTAATTCACTATGTAAGAAGGCAGTAGTCACATCCATTTGTTTCAATTCCCAGTCAAAATGAGCAGTTAAGGCAAGCATTATCCTAATTGTGGTGAATTTCACCATAGGAGCAAAGATCTCAGTATAATCAATGCCTTCTTTTTGGGTAAAGCCCTTAGCAACAAGTCTAGCTTTGTACCTCACACTATTAATCTTTTGCTTTATTTTAAATAGCCATTTACATTCCACAAGAGAACATGCATCAGGTTTTTCCACAAGAATCCAAGTTTTGTTGTCATGCAATGAATTCATGTCACTTTTCATAGCATCTAACCATTTATCAGAATCAGCACATGTGACAGCTTCTTTATAGGTCTTAGGTTCAGATGAATCAACATTGTTGAACACATTGAATGAATATATAGACAAATTACAACCATCATACCTAGAGGGAGCCTTGATAGTTCTCCTAGGCCTATCTCTAGATAATTGGTAATTGTCAAGATTCACATGCTCAGATTCATGCTCAGCAGATTGTTCAGGTTCAAATTCAGATGACTCAGATTCAGATACATTCACATGAGCATGCTTGTCAGGTTCAGAGTCATGATTAGATGCAGAATTAGAAGGGCTAATGTTATCATGCACATGAGGATGATTATTTTGAACATTGATCTCAGGAAACTCTGGTGGAGGATGGTCCACCTTAGACAAATCAGGAAAGAACACAGGGGTATCAAGTTTCTCCACCTCACAAGGAGCAGCAGAAGGTGAGGATTCATATAAGCATGGAAAGTCAGATTCATGAAATGAGACATCCCTGCTAATGGAAGTTTTGAACCCAGGCAAAGTTTTATCCCATAACCTATATCATTTAACACCATCAGGATATCCCAGAAATATGCATTTTCTAGCCCTTGGTTCAATTTTACTGAGTTTTTGATGAACATAAGCACTGCAACCAAAGACTCTTAAATTAGACAGGTAGATAGGTTTGTTATAGAACACAGATTCAGAGAGTTTGCCTTTTAATGGGATAGAGGGAGATCTATTAACCAAATAACAAGAAGTCATTAGTGCTTCTCCCCAAAATTTCTTATCAAGGCTTGAACCAGCCAAAAGGCTTCTAACTCTCTCAAGGAGAGTCCTGTTCATCCTTTCAACAACCCCATTTTGCTGGGGGTTGTAAGGCACTGAATTGTGTCTTTTTATTCTCATTTCAGCACACAAATTGTCCATAGCAAAATTGTAGAACTCTAAACCATTATCAGTTCTTAAGCACTTAATCTTTTTGTTGGTTTGGTTTTGAATTTCTGTAGCCCAAGAAGAGAATTTTTGAAATACATCAGATTTATCCTTCATTAAGAAAACCTAGGTTTTTCTTGAAAATTCATCAATAACAGATAAGAAAAACATGTTACCAACATGGGTTGGGACCTTTGAAGGTCCCCACACATATGCATGTATGTATTCAAGTATGTCAGAACTCAATTGAGCTTTAGGATATGGATCAGACACAGGGAAAGGCAACTTGTGTTGCTTTCCCATCAAACATGGTTCACAGAATGACATGCTAGAGACTTTATCATGCTTGAATGCACTAGTCTTTCTCAAGATTTCTAACCCCTTATTGCTCATATGCCCTAATCTTGCATGCCATAAAGCAGTTTTATCATTTTGCACCAGATTAGCAGATTGAATAGGCACTGAGTAAGCAAGTACAGCATATAAGTCTCCCTTTCTAGGAGCATCAAAGCATACCATGGAGTTCATTTTAAATTGAAAGCTTTTATGATTCACAGAGCTAAAGAGCATTTGATCAGCCAGTTTAGAGACAGATAGGAGGTTGAATTTTAATTTGGGAACATATCTGACATCATGGAGTGTAATCATGCTTTCATTTTCAAATTTAAGGCACACATCACATCTTCCAATTATATCACAGTTTTGTCCATCAACTAATGCAACAGACCCAGAGTTTAAGAGTTGTAAATTGTGAAACATGTGCTTGTGTGGAGTGACATGAAAAGTACAGCCAGAATCTATTAGCCACTCAGACTCATGCACAGTTTTAGACACATCATTTGAGAAATTTATAAATTGAAAGTCACAATCAGAATGCACCATATAAAGTTCACCATTCTCATGATAGTCATAGTCTTCATCTTTATACATATGATTTTCAGGGTGATCAAAGTGCATTACATTATTAGCCTGATTGTTCTCAAAACCCCTGCCCCTTTTTGGCTGTTTGCATCTGTTTGAGAAGTGCCCTGGTTTCCCACAGTTCCAACAATTCTTTTTGGGCTTGAAATCAGAATTTTGGTGTTGGGAAGTGAAACTTTGGTTTCTGGGAGGATAAGGAGAGGGGCTGTGACCAGAAGTTTGGGTTTGGTTCTGATTTCTGGGATGTTGGGAGTAAATTTCAACAAGATTGTGGGTTCTAGAGTTGCTGGGAAGGTTATAAACTCGATTAAACTCCCTCCTATGCCTCTTAGCAACAATGTTACTAGGATTTCAGGGTTTGGTCTAAAAGGCTTTAGGTTGCTGTTTCTGTTAACATAAAGAATTTCATTTTGCAAGGGCTTGGACTGCAATTTTTTCATTTCATTTTCTTTTTCCTTAAGCCCAGAGACAATCATATCACAAGTGACCTTAGACCCCCCATATTATAAGGCTGATTTTACTTCAGAGAAAACTTCAGGGATGGCACCAAGTAAGATCTGAGGGGCATACTTTTCAAGGGTATCATCCCCAGCAAGTTTTAAGTCTTTCAAAAGTTTGTTAAAATCATGTATGTTTGAATCAATGTCTTTTGAGGGATCCATTTGAAAAGTCATGATTTGATTTTGCAACGAATATGCAGACTCTTCAGAATTAGCCACAAACAAAGCAGTCAAAGCATCCCACAGATCTTTAGCACATTTATGGTGAGACACTTGTCTTACAACAGCACTGCTTAGATTTAATAAAATTGTAGCTCTAGCACCAGCATTCATTTTAACAAGGGTTTTATCTGCTTTATTTTCATCAATTCTTTCAAAAATTGCATCTTGTAGATTTTCTTTTGTCAAAATACATTCAACCCTTGTTTGCCAATCACCAAAATCATCATTTCCATTGAAAGGAACAACACTCAAATTATTCATTTTTCACAGATTCACACAGAATCACACTGAGAGCACAGAATTTCACCAATAAACCAGATTTTGCCACAAGAATAACAGGATAACACAAAATCACCCAGAACAGGAGAAAACACCTCCATAGGCCCAAAGAAAGGTGCACTAGGGGAATCTAGAGCTGAGGCTAGCCCAGTTCTCAGCACAGATTGATCTGTGGAGCAGGGGTTCACTCAGGTCAATCCCAAAAACCCAACTAGGCCAATAACCAGACTTAGATCACTAAGTCTATCCACAGGAACTCTTAAACCAGAGTTTTCAGTACAGATTCTAACAAAAACAGGAATCACAACAAGCACGCAAACACCAACAAATTTACGAAGATTTTAGAGCAAGTCAAGACAGAATAACACAAGTACAACCCAAAACCCCCTTTTCTACTAAAAATCCCTTACCCAAAATAGCTATCGGGGAAACCCGCTTTGAGGAGACCCAAAGGGGAATCCAGACGGTCCCGACCGTAAGCTAGTTTTGAGGAATGGCTTGGAATGCCAAGGGAGAGTCAGAGTCAAGAGCGAAAGCAAGAAAAAAGGCACAAGATCGACAGTACCACACAGCAAAAGTTTTAGGGTTTAGGGTTAATACCAGAGTCGGTTCTTCCAGACAGGGAAGAACCAGTTATACCTGATTTTAAGAAGCCTGACGGGGGCAAGAGAGGTACGGCCCTTATCGGTGGTGGGGTATGACAGATGTGGGTAGGAGAGTGCCCCCGGCTAGACCAACCGGGCTCTGATACCACTGTTGTGGTACAGGCCTAGCTGGGGGGTTCACTACTTGGTTCCCTACCCTTGCGGTCTATCACACTAGCTACTCAAGTAGCTTGATACAAGAATGAAAAGAATACAGTAAATTACAACGTGTATCGACGAGGAGCAAGCTTCAAAGGCTTCACCACAGTGTTGAGTTCTTCACAGAAAGCCTCAAAGGAGAAGGCTATGGGGAGCCTTCAAGATTTTTCACAGGCTTGAGGGCACCAATCGACAGATCACGGCTCAGATTTTCCCACTGCGGATGGCAACAGTAACTCCGGTGACCGGAAAAGACCCAGACCAGGGAGGGGATGGTGAAACGATGGTTGGGTTGGAGGGACAGGAAGCAAGCTCACACACAAACTGTTGTGGTACAGGCCTAGCTGGGGGGTTCACTACTTGGTTCCCTACCCCTGCGGTCTATCACACTAGCTACTCAAGTAGCTTGATACAAGAATGAAAAGAATACAGTAAATTACAATGTGTATCGACGAGGAGCAAGCTTCAAAGGCTTCACCACAGTGTTGAGTTCTTCACAGGAAGCCTCAGAGGAGAAGGCTATGGGGAGCCTTCAAGATTCTTCACAGGCTTGAGGGCACCAATCGACATATCACGGCTCAGATTTTCCCACTACGGACGGCAACAGTAACTCCGGCGACCGGAAAAGACCCAGACCAAGGAGGGGATGGTGAAACGATGGTTGGGTTGGAGGGACAGGAAGCAAGCTCACACACAAACTGTTGTGGTACAGGCCTAGCTGGGGGGTTCACTACTTGGTTCCCTACCCCTGCGGTCTATCACACTAGCTACTCAAGTAGCTTGATACAAGAATGAAAAGAATACAGTAAATTACAACGTGTATCGACGAGGAGCAAGCTTCAAAGGCTTCACCACAGTGTTGAGTTCTTCACATGAAGCCTCAGAGGAGAAGGCTATGGGGAGCCTTCAAGATTCTTCACAGGCTTGAAGGCACCAATCGACAGATCACGGCTCAGATTTTCCCACTGCGGATGGCAACAGTAACTCCGGCGACCGGAAAAGACCCAGACCAGGGAGGGGATGGTGAAACGATGGTTGGGTTGGAGGGACAGAAAGCAAGCTCACACACACTCTCTTTTTCACACAAGCTACTCCACTACACTCATAGGCCAAACAGGAATCGGAGCACAGGATTCCGGCCAGAGAAACTGAGGGAGGCAGCTGAGAAGATCCAGAAAGAGAGAGAGAGTGGATTAGGGTTTCAACTTTTGTGTGGCTTGAGAGAGAAGGGGGCTCTCTCGCCCATTATAGAGGGTTTCAGAACATAGGGAATGAGAGAGATCAATAATGAGAGATAAAGAGGGGAATTGGAACGTCGGGTTAGGGTTTGGGGTTAAGGGTAGTGGGCCGGGTAGGATTTAAAACAAATGGGCCTGGGGAAGGGAAAGGCTAATTGGGCCAACCTCAACAAAGGTTTTGTCAGAGTTGGAACACAGTGTTGATGGCAACCACGTCCTTCTTTATTTTATTCTGAAAAAAAAATTAATTAATGGTGAAGAAAAGCGAAGGCGACAGGTCAGGAAGAAATGTGACGAAGACGGATGGCGGCACGTATGTAGTATGGAGGGGAGAGAGAGTGAGTGGAGAATAAATTTTTTTTAATTTCTTTTGATTTTTTTTTAATTTTTTTTCATAGTGAAAGGATAGAAATGATCTTTATTGTAGTGTGTAAAGAAAAAATGTGGAAATATGAAAAAGATGTGTGGTGTATGAAATAAATGTGGTATATAAAGAAAAAAATGGTAGTGTATTTAGAAACACTCTTAATCAATTAAAGAGTATAAAATTTAAATCAATATTTTAAAAATATTTCATTTGAACTATTTAATATATATAATTCAATTCAAATATATAAATTTAAAATATATTTAATATTCAATATTAAAATGATAATATCAAATATCTAAATATTAGACTTGATCTCAACTTAGAGATCAACAAATGTGGAAATATCATTGTTGGGATTCGCAATTTATAATTATTCATGCATAACAATATTTGTAAGTTTTTTGATGTGTGGTGATTTTTGTTTGAAAAATAAAACTATTGCTTTGACTATTTAATTTATATATATATATATATATATATATATAATTCATTACATAAATATATTTAACAATTAATTGACAAGTTCTATTAATACATTTAATTCAAAAATTTTAAGTAGATTTAATTTAAAATTATCGTTGTGTATTTTGATTAATACATTTAATTTGAAAATTTAAATATATTTAATTGAAATTTTGATGTGGATCTGAAATTATTTTAATATATATAATCAACTTAAAATTTTAAAATATTTTAAATTAATATATTAGAACATTCACTCATAACACTTAAAAGAATGATAATTAATATAAATTTATGGTCTATCGTAAAGAAAAATAGGCATTTAGAAAATTCACATATAAATCAACAATTTAAAGGCCACATAATTTTCTTCATTGAATGAACAAAATAATTTTTGATAAAAAATAGTATTTTTGCAAAATAAAAAATAATAATTTATAATATTGAAATTCTAGTATTGAATTATTATACAATATAAATTTTAATTAATTAATAAATATTATATTTTTATTTATAGAAAGTGCATTTAGGCGGAAAACTTAGTATTACTATTTATAGTGACTATCTTACTTTTCGATATAGTATGAGAAAAATCCGATTTTGGTCCCATAGGACATGGCCTAGTCCGATTTTGGTTCCAACCCTACCACATTTGGTCCCAAATTGCTTGAATTATCAATTTTGGTCCCGCCGTCACGATTTTCGTTAAAAAATTTATCGATTTTGGTTTCATTTTGGTATCGATTTTGGTCCCATACAGAAAAATTCCAGAAAATTTTTTTACAAGTCAATTAGAGGCAAAATTGAACTGATTTGGAGGGAAATTTAACCTGACTTGGATCCAAATTTCCCACCAACATGCATCTATATATATATATATATATATATATATATATATGCTCACCAAATCATCAAATTACAACTACTAGATCAAAAGAAAACCAAAAATCCCAAACATTAGACATCATGTCTGCTGCATCTTCAAGCCAAGATTTCAATTAATAATTCATTATTATGGTTGACTATTTCATAATTAAATTCTTATAAAGTAAAAAAACCAGGAAAAATTATACTTTCATACCTACATTTTGGACTTTCACTACAAAAAATTCACATTTTAGCCATGGAAGTGCGCCAAGCCAAGCCTAAAATATTAAAAAATAATATAAAATAATAAAAAAATATATAGAGTAATATAAAATTTTAAAAATCGTAAAGTAAAACTAATAAAAATATAAAAAAAAATTATACTCATAATTAATTAGTCATTGAAAAATAAAAAATATATATAATATTAAAACTGTAAAATAAATAAAACATTAATAATATTAAAAAGATTAATTTCAAATTCGTAATTAATTGGTAATTAAAAATTAATATTATTAAAAAATTTAAAAATTATAAAGTAAAATAAATAAAAATATTAAAAAATTTACATTCGTAATTAATTAGTAGTTGAAAAATATATAATATTAAAAAATATTATATATTATTAAAAATAAAGAAATTAAATAAATTGTAAAATGCAAAATAAATAAAAAATCAATAATATTAAAAAGATTGATTTCAAATTTGTAATTATATAGTAATTAAAAAATTAATAACATTAAAAAAATTAAAAATTATCATGTAAAATAAATAAAAATATTAAAAAAAATTATATTTGTAATTAATTAGTAATTGAAAAATAAAAAAATATATAATAATAAAAAAATTATATAATATTAAAAAATTATAAAATAAAATAAATTTTAAAATGGAAAATAAATACAAAATTAATAGTATTTAAAAGATTAATTTCAAATTCATAAATAAGTAGAAATTGAAAAATTTAAAATTTAAAATATAAAAAAATAATATAAAATATTGAAAAAAATTAAAATAATCAAATAAATTTGAAATAATAAAATAATTAAAAAAATTAAAAAAATTTGATTTCAAATTCGTAATTAAGAATTAATTGGAAAATAAAAATATTAGAAAAAATAAAAGAACAAAAAAATTACAAAGATCAAAATTAATTTAGATACGGAATAATTTTGCAACTAATCCATCGCTAAGATTTTAAAAAAAAAATATTTAGCAACGCATTTTCCCGTCTCTAATGTAACGACATAAAAATCTATCATTATTGTGTCGTTAACATAAAAAAATAAAATTAAAATACGACGTGTGTTCTTTGTTAAGTTTGAGACAAAAAAATCCGTCATTATCTAAATCTTAATCCATTGTTAATGTATCGGTATTTTAACGATAAAATATAATTCATCGTTAAATCGCGTTTTTATTGTAGTGTTTTTTTAAATAACCCAATTTAAAAAAAATTAATAAAAAGTACCCCATTTTTACAAATCTAACATTTGATCAATTTTTCCGCTAAAAAATCGGTCATAACTGATTGCATTTTAAGATTTCTATTTCGCTAAAAATTTCAATTTTGGTGCCATAGTATCTATTTTGATCCCAAAACTGGCGGACGTCACCCCGTTTTTTTTATTCCGTCTAAATTGTGGGACCAAAATTGATAATCCAGGTCCTATGGGACCAGATTTAATAATAATTTCTAAAATAGGACCAAATGTTGTAGGGTTGGGACCAAGATAGGACAAGGTCATGTCCTATGGGACCAAAATTGGATTTTTCTCGATATAATATAGATTGTAGCCGGATTTTACTTCTATTTATATAAGGTAAGTTAGACTGATTAATTTGACTAAATAATATGGCTAAATATTAGTAGTTATTTTATGATATTAGTGTAAATCATGTAAATACATTCAATCCGGCTGTAAATCATGCCATTCATTTTAAGTATATATCGATGATCTTAATTAGTCACTATATATATATATATATATTTATATATATATTATTAACTAAGAATTTTATTTTATAATAATTATTTTGATTTAATATTATAGATTTAATATTAATGCGGCAAAAATTATACGATGGAAGATATGATAAGTATTATGTTCTATTATACTACTACATATTATATACATGTGTAGACTATATAATTTTATTGTATGAATATGCGAGATATGAGATTAGATATATAGAGGATGGATCAAATGAGAACCTAAACCCCATGTAGGAACTAGGAACTCATCTCATCCATCCATTGTTTTGATTAAGATGGCTAAGATTTGGTCAATTTTTGGTCAAAGGCGGAGTGGCAAACTTGTAATATTTGAGCATAATTTTCAAAAATTATATAGACAACACTTTAAAACCGTTGTCATTCTTATAAATTTCGATATACTAAAATGAGAGTACTATCATGCTATTATAAACATATATACATACTAATATGAATATATATGCATGCCAGTATGAACAGATAATATCCTACTATTAACGAACACTACTACTGCTATTATGAGTAAAATTTATGTGTTTTATGAATATTTTTTCATGTTGTTATGAATATTTTTTTCATGCTATTATTTGTATACTTCCATGTTATCATAAATATTTTGTCATGCTATTCTGAGTTTAACATCACGCTATTATGGACGAAAAAATATATTTTCAAATAAACATATGAGCAATAGATCTTAAATGAAAGAGCACGAAAAGAGCTTTAAGTTGATATATAATTTGCGTTAATCTAATGAAAAATGAGAAAGTTAAGGATGTTTAAAGTTTAAATAAATTTTGTGTAAAGATGCTGATGTCAGCTTTGACCAGGGGTAAGTTTGACTTACTCATATTTACTATTATGCCACCGGCTTTTTTTTAAATCTGGACCATTGAGATTAAAGCAATGTGTGGTTGAGATTAGTTTTTAGTTCCCACATGGGAAGTGGTTCTCATGTGAACCCTACCCTATATATATATATTAACATATATATATATATATATATGAATTATTATATTATATAATATCTTATATAAGTTTAGATACCTATGTATACATGTATTATAATATCATACAGTTGTTAATATATAATATAATATAATATATTATATTAAATTAAAAATATGGTATGATATATGGTATATAATTAATTAAATTAATATATATTTAATCAACTTACTACTTTTGGGTTATGTATTTAGGCTGAAAAATCAAGTTACTATCTAAGGTATAACTATTTCCTTTTATATATATTAAGATATATTGATTGGAAATATATTGACAATGTGCAATCATAATGGAAATATATTGATTGTTTCCTTAATTATAACCTTTTATTCAGTGAGTGTAAATTATTTTATTTTCGTAAAATTATAACTAGCATTTCTCCCGTGCGATGCATGGAGTCATTTTATGTATTTCAGTTTAAATAATAAAAAATATATATATAAGTACTAATGAATTAAAAAAAATTGAGTTTGTTTATATAATAACAAATAATATATGCAATAATGTCAAAATATATATGCATTAGTAAAATTATGTAAAACAACATAAAACTTTTATTATAAAATTAAATTTTTATATTTTAATTAAAATTTATCAAGTTTGTAAACATAAAATAATATAATATATCTATATATATGTATATTGGAAATATAAATATATTAATTTTATTATTTTGTGATAAATTGTGAAGAAATAATTAAAGGCATCAGTGCATTCACTATGATGAGGAAATGAAGATACATTGGATATAAATAATATATAATATATATATTTATATATAATTATTAATTAATATATGACCAATGCTTTTTTAGGGGAAAAAGAGGTGATGCTATGACTGATTGACCGTGAATATTGAATTAATATAATTTTGAAATAAAATAATGATTTAATAGATTAAAAAATGTTTGGCCAAAATACTTGTAGATTAATTGAGCATATTAGGATTTAGTTGCATTATACTATCCAAAATAATAAAACTCAGTGAGCAAAAAATATATTATTATGTCCGTTGATGACTATTTGCTCAACAATTATGTCCGAAAATGCATAAAATTTAGTCATCCAGCCCATGAAAATCAAAAAAATGTAGTAGATCAAATAAATTAATAAAAAAAGGTTCCTAATGTTTTCTCTATCAACACGGCAACACCAAAATTTTAAGAACATTTATAATTAATAAGTGGAAGAAAAAGCTCCAAAAGGATTTCTCCTAATTCCCCCCCCCCCCCCCCAAACAGTAATTCTACTACATCAAAACAATCATAGCGTGCTAATAAATAGATATCATATATGTTTATACGGTGGAAAAACACATTCGTGTTTGTTTGGGAATTTGACATACAACTTGTGCCTCTCTTGCTATGAAAAACATATTTGAATTGTGGCTGAATAATCTAGGATATATACATACATATATATATATATATATATAATGCGTCGTTCTGTACTTTTGATGAGTCTGAAATGTGAACAAAGAAAATGTAATTAATAGTCAGATCTTGAGATATATTTATTTTTTTATTTTTTAAATGTATGGCGAAAAGAAAATAAAGTAATATTACACATATACAAACCGTTCATTGTTTGATTACCGAACAGTAAGTGGAGCCATTATTGTTATAAAAAATTTGTAATAGTTAGATTTGATGATTTTTATTTTATTTTATATTACAATAGTGCAGAAGTATAACATTCTAAAAGAAAAATAATTGATTCAATTAAGTATTTAAATAATTGGGCAAACCGTAAGAGAAGAACTCGACTACCACCGAGAGATAATCTCTAAATGTTTCGCCTTCCACAAGTCAAGCCTCAATTAGGATCGGATGAGTAAACATGAGTTTTTGTGACTCTTATTCAGCCACAATTCAAATAATAAAAAATGGACAAAAACTTGTATGAGACCGTCTAACGGGTCTCTTCCGTTAGACGGATCTATAACCCGACCCGGTTCATTAAATATATATTAAAAAAATTACATCTCTTCACACGTCTCTACTTTTGCGATTTCATTGCCGATCGAATTCTCCCAAATCACTTCCGCTCTCTCCAATCTTCGACCACCGCCATTGCTGCAAATCGCCACCACCTTCTTCACCTTTGCAACCGTTACAAACATCACAACCATTGTTTCAACATTCGACTCCGCTTCCACCAGCACCACAATTTTCCCCAAATCTTTGCAACCCTCCACTTTCGCCTCTGTAATTGCCATAACCATCATCGTTGCAGCAACATCGACTCTGAATCTGCAATCAGATTTGTAAGTGTTTATATCTTCCCAAAGTCTATCTACATTTGAGAGAGTAGGGTTTAGTAGTTCGGAGGAATTTGAATTTTTTTTCTCCATTGATGTTGCAGAGAGAGTAGGGTTTAAATCTTTGGATTCGGTAATTTGTACTATTAAAATGCAAATTAAGAATCAAACATGATAACCTTGAAATTTGCGTGTTTCTTGTCAATTTGTGAATCACTGTAGCCTCTAATTTTTACATCATTACTTAGGTCTTTTTTTTTTAATTTAGGGCCTTTTTAGTTGTGTTAATGCTTGTGAGAACGCATTCCAACTGTTTGTGTTAATGCTTGTGAGAGAGGTCTTGCTGGATGAATATTCCTTCTCGTTGGTGTTGAAATCTTGTTCGAGGTTGAGTTTGTTGAGCAGAGGAATGCAGATTCATGGGTTGATGTTGAAACTTGGGTTTCAGTCGGATTTTTTTTTTGAAGAATTTTTTGATTTGCATGTATGTACAGTGCGGGATTGTTCAATCTGGGAGGTTGGTTTTCGATAGGATGCCTAGAAAGGATTCTTTTTCGTATAAATTGATGATTGATGGATATGTGAAGTGCGGGATGGTGAGTTTAGCGCGGGGACTGTTTGATATAATGCCTTCAGAGATCAAGAATTTAGTATCTTGGAACACCATGATCACTGGCTACTTGAAATTAGAGAATGAATTTGAGAGTGCGAATGACTTATTTGATAAAAACAATATGACTACAGATTCAACTGAAGCCCTTGCAACCTGCTTGAAATGATGTTATTTTGAAACATGTTCGTTGTTCGTGTGCATTGTTATAATATAATTCAATCTTTTTTCCCTATTAATTGGATCTTTTGATGCAGGTAGAAACCGGATTTCAGGTGAAATAAACGAGGGGTTGACGGGCTGTTTGAGGCATTGATAGCCTGGTTAAGGTGTCGGGTGATCACTTGGAGTTCATAGGAGTCGAGCAGGTTGCTGTCGTGGTGCTTTGGACTGAGTTTCCAGATTGAACTGGGGCGACGAGCTGGATTATTAATTAGTAATACTTAGTGATACTATTGTACTTAGTGATACTTATTTTTATATTTATTTGTTAGTGATACTGTATTTTTTAGATAGTGATACTTGACAGGTTTTTAGTGATACTTGTATGTTAGTTAGTGATACTTACATCAATTTGTTATACTTATTTTTAACTAGTGATACTTTATGTTTATTTAGTGATACTTTTACATTCTTCAGGTTTAGCTCTACTTTATGACTTAGTGATTCCTGACTTTTATAAGTAGGGATGTTTATTTTTTAAATAGTGATACTTGATAGATTTTTAGTGATACTTTTATGTTAGTTAGTGATACTTACATCAGTTTGTTGTACTTATTTTTACCTAGTGATACTTTACTTATAACTTAGTGATTCCTGACTTTTATAAGTAGAGATGCTTATTTTTTAAATAGTGATACTTTTATGTTAATTAGTAATACTTTTCTGTTACTTAGTGATACTTATTTTTACATTCACTGGATAGTGATACTGTATTTTTACTTAGTGATACTTTTACATTTACTTAGTCATCCTTTAATTTACGCGATAAGTTGTCAAGATTTAGACAGCAATGCTTGAATGTTTATGATCAACTTCATCATTCTCTTGGGTACAACTCTTCATTTATACGCAGTTAGTAGCTACTGGTGCTGAGTGAGTGCGTGTTAAGTTTTTTTTTCATATTTTGATATAAATAATAATGTAACAAGTATCAAAAGTAAGAAATTGATAAATTATATGTACGGTATCATTAGTGATGAAGAAAGTACGCATACCATTAAGTAACACTATATGTTGCACGAATAAATTAACACATATCATTTTGTTTCTTTTTTTTAAGTAACATGTTACAATAATAATGTAACATGTTATGTGATTTAACAATAAAATAATAAGAAAATCACAAGTTTTATGATGAAGAAAATTACAGTATCAATAGTGATGAATAAAGTATCACTAAGCAGACCGTGAAGTAACACTATTTGATATCAATTATAATGAAACAAGAAACTTAGTACATGAGTATACAGTGTCTCAAATAATATTATAAGATTCTGAATACAGTCTCAAAACAATCTGGGATTAGGGGTTTTGGAACCAAACTCCTTTGAAATTGAAGTGACACTTGTATTCTTCTTCTTGGTTTTTTGAAGGTGCCATGTGATTCTTTTTCCCCTACCCTTTGTGGTTGAACGTGCAGGATCCAATATTTGAATAAAACAGCTTGAAACATCTGTATCCCCCACAGAAGAATCACTGCAATATAAGACATATATATCATTGATGTTCTTCCTTTTCAAACCAAGAATGTAACCTCTTACATCAAAAGAATCACTTACAACATATCAGTAACAAATAAAATAGTGTCAATAAGTACTAGTGGAATATCAAAAAATATTGTTGATGTATCATTACTATTGAGTGAATCATAATTATTTTTTAAGCGAAACAGTTGCAACATATCAATAATACCTATCGAAGGATTACTATCATGAGAGCAAGTATCACTAAATACCATATAAGTATCACTACTGTATATAATATAATATAATGTGTGATATGCACTTTTCTTGATTTATTGAGGCAGAAAAAAAATATTGTAAATAAATATGTGAAACGTATCATTAAATACTATAGAAGTATTATTAGTGTTCAAAAGTCAATATATGCTTGTGATACACACTTTTCTTGATTTATTCAGGCATAAATAACTACTATTCAAGTATCATTACTATGCAGCGAATCGTAGTTACGTTTTAAGCAAAGGATTACTATTACGAGATAAAGTATCACTAAATATTGTAGAAGTATCACTAATTTACAAAATACATTTTGCAGTTGATGGGTTACAAAATCAAAGAATAGAAGTAAAGTAATGCTTACTCTCAATTTCCAACATAACAAATTCGTCCTCGTTGATAGATGTTGTTTCTACATCTTCAACATTGTCTTCATTATCAAGTATAACAATATCTAAAATTTACAAAATTTAAATCACTTTTAGAACTACTATAACACTAATAGATTACTAAATCAATAGTTACTTGAATCAGTTCTTAGTAGCATATTATCGAACAGTTTGAATGCAAAATCCGATATACCTAATAATTGGTGAAAAATTGAAACAAAATTACAAATCTTCCAAAATAACAACACATAATAACGAAATATACAACAAGATGCTCACCGAATGGTTGAATCGGGATCGAAATGCTGCCATCACTGTGGAGGAGTCGGGCGGCGGGGCGACGGTGGAAATTATGGTGGTTGAATCGCGATCTAGAAGATAACGTGCGCCGCGATTTGGAAGATAACGTGCGCCGCGATCTGGAAGAAAACCTATGGCGGCGCTAGTTGAGAGAAGAACGGCGCACGGGAAGAAAACCTACAACGATTCTAATTGGGAGAAGAAACAAATGTTTTTTTTTTAATATATATTGCTGGGTCGGGTCGGGTTGGGTGGTGATCCGTCTAACGTAAGAGACCCGTTAGACGGTCTCACACAAGTGTGCCTCTAAAAAATGCTGCATACTATTCTCTTTTATGTAAAGATACATCTGTTCTTAATTCACAATAATAATGATTGATAATGCTTTACTTGATTTACGCTAATAATTAATTAGTTTGCTACAATCAATATACATATTATGCATAGACTGCTTGAATTAAAAAAATTCCAAATATATATGACTAATATAATGACAAAAATTAACGTTGCTGATAGTCGAAAAAAATAATAATGAAAAACTCTAATATATATATATATATATATATATTATATGTAATTAATTTTTCAATTAAATTAAAATAAACAATGATTTGGAATATTTATTACGTGTAATCCAACGTATACCATTATTTATATACTTTTTTTAAAATAAATATCCGTATATTATTATTTATTTTTATATATGTATTACTAAAATCATTAAATTCGTAAAATCATATTTATGTATGTATATTTTATGTGCAGATGGAAAGTATTACCTTATTTACAATTGATATATATGTACTTATGTATGGATTACTAAAATGGTCATATAATGTTAACGTAAATGTCTATTATGCCCTTTTGTAAATGAGCGGGAAAATATAAATTATGAAAGTGTGTTATAATATATATATATATATATATATAGATATTACCATAATTGATGATGGTTCATTAGTTGGCTATAAAAAAATGGTTATCTACGAAAATTGATCATACAAATATGTCGGAATTAATTATTTTTTAAAAAACTGGTAATATATTGACAAATAGATTTAGTGCATAATCATCCATATGTTAATGGAACAAAATAATTATTGATTTGTAATTATATTAATATATATATATATATTACATTATACTAAAGTGATTAAAAATGTTACATAAAATGGTGAAATTTATGTATTTATTCAATTTCCGGATTATGATGTAATTTGGGGCGGGAAAAAGATAGTGTTATTATTTTAAGTTGTTACTCTGTTTTTAGATATAAGTATATATTAAGACTAAGATATTTGAAATATAAAGTGTACATTGACCTTTTATAAATAAATAATTAATAATTAATTATAAGGTGCCGGAATTTTGAATCGTATATAAAGTGCTAAAAGATTACCAAATCAATGGTTTATTTAGGAACATACGAATATTTGTTTTATTTACAACAACATACATTTAAATCATATATTGGTTAATTATACTAATTACACATAATTGATTATCTGTATAACACTAATGAGCACAATCCGATATTTAAAGAAATAAATAATCATAGATTTGCAACATATGTATATCCACAATTTTATACTGAAAAATAAATAGCTAAATAATATATAATATTAAATTTTTACTTTTAGAAAGTGCAAATGAGAGGGAAAATGGATATTTCTATTTATGGTCATGGTGTTGTTATTATATATTATATAGATATACAGGGACGGAGTCACACTGCGCCCAGTGGGGCAATAAGCGCCCCTGAAATTTTTGAAAAAGTAGAATTATTTTAGTAATTTCATGTTTTAATTATATATGTATAAAGAAAAGAAATTAGCTTTTGTTTTCTCCATTTCCTAGCAATATAGATAACAATGACAAAGAGAGAGATCCTCCATTCTATTTACTTCATTCTTCTTTGACAAAATTCACCAAATATGTTTATATTAAGCTTAAAATTGCTGATATTATTTATTTAATTTTTTCCCTTAACTCTAGATCTCCACCATTAAGTTGAGTATATTTTCTTTCCTCCATTATTGAATATAAGATTGTGATAGTAGCTCTCGTATAAAAATAAATTATTATTTTAATTAAGGCTAAATTATTTTATCCACTCGTACAATTTACTTTTTATGTTGATTTTTTTACTATTATGGATTGCTTGTTTTAGTTACTTTTCAATTGTATTTGTCCATTATTAATTGATTTTATAATTTGGTGAATTATCATATCGTATTTGCTAATAATTTGATTAAATATTTGTAGTTTTTTTAAAAGATTGTTACCTTTAAACAACTATTTATTTGTGATTGTACTATGTTTTTATCAACTTCTAATTTAATTTTTCACTTTCTATATATTTGTATATCATAATTAGTTGGATCCCCCTCAATAGAATTTCTGACTCCGTCAGTATATATAGTACATGTGCACACCCGCGCTGAGGCCTGAAGATTGAACTATAAATGTAATAAATTTATTAGAATATAAAATAATTTGTGGCAAAAACTAGTAATTAAGTTCAACCACAGCAATATAGCATGCTACGAAGGATTGGGAAAATTCTGAGTTTGTTTTTTCCTCCCTCCCTCTATAAATTCGGATTTCTTCACCCGTCCCCTTCCTACTCGCTGCTGCCTCTCTCGATTTTTTTTAATATTTTTCTTTTCCAAAAATTAAACCTCCAGGACACATTCGTGCTGATTAGGTAAATTCCACCCTACAAACCATTTCTAGATGTGCGACATATATCTCTTGTTTTCTTTTTTCTTTTTCTTTTTTTTTAAATAACTGACTAAGCATGGTTAGTATATAACCAACTTTGCAGATAGTGACTGTTAGTGCCACCATTATGCACTAAGTGTTCATGTTGTATTGACGAGATATGTTCGACAATGTGTACTTGGGTTTGTCCCTAAAGCTATTCATTCCGTTGTGCGAGAAAGAAAGAACAGTTGGCAAATTGTTCCCTCTGATGTCCCGGACATAACCAGGGACACTTTTATATGATAGTTTCCATAAATAGAAGATCATGCGCGCATCCGTTCATGGAAGGCAAGAGTTGTTCGATTGACTGCCTTGTGGAGTAGATACGAGCTGCAAATAACCCTCCTATCCAAGGAAAGTATCTACACACGTTTGGAAAGATTACAAACCATCATTCACCTTCCATATTGACGGCGGAAGAAGACCGACGCCAATCATGAAGTGAAGACTATATGAAGGCCGATTCTTTACAACAATCGGTGGACTTTTTCTTAGATTCTCTGAACATATTATTTGAGAGTCATTGTGGTTTGTGTCCCATGTATTAACTAGTAGTTGTTCCTTAAAACAGTTTAACGTGATAGACTAGTTTTGAGTGTTTTTCGAGTGAAACACGTGAGGGGTTTTTAATCCTGTTTTGTACGCAATCTCGGGAGAGATTGTAAGTTGAAGTTGTGGGTAGCTAGAGGGAGTCTAGTGTTACAGTTGTAAGAGGATCTTATAGCTTTCGGCTAGCGAAGGAGTTCGTGGAGAAGAACGAGCGACATAAGGAGGGAGTCCTGTATGTGTAAGAACCCTAATACACTTCATGAAAGAGTAACAGTCGAATCTTCAAGTTTGGGCGAAGTCCTCCCAGAGTAGGTTGGTTAACCGAACTGGGTTATCAATCTCGTGCGTATTTTACTGCTTTATATTTTATGTTCTTACATCTGTCCCACACATATCGTAGAACAGTTTACAAGCAGTATTGATTAAACACGTTAAGAGCACGGATTATCATTTTTCAATTGGCACCAGAGCAGGTCACCTTTCTTAAGGTGTGATCATGGGTTTTTAATCCGTGTATTTTGTGTTGTTTTGTCGAGATGGACACAATGAAAGAAGGAGCCTCGACGGTGAGACCTTCGCTCCTAGATGGCAACAATTATGCCTACTGGAAAGCTAGAATGACAGCTTTCATATGTTCGATTGAGAACGGGCCTGGAAGATGGTGACTGAAGGCTGGAAGCCTCCCACCAAGAAGGATGATAAATGCAAAGTGGTGCTGAAGCCGGAAGAAGAATGGGAGGATGCCGACTACCATGTCATGGGGCTGAATGCTAAAGCCATGAACGATATCTTCTCTGCTGTTGACATGAATGTCTTCAAGCTTATATCCACCTGCGATAAAGCCAAGGATGCGTGGGATATCTTGCAGTCCACGTTTGAAGGAACAAGCAGTGTTCGTGCCTCTCGAATACAACTGCTTACCACCAAATTTGAGAACTTTCGGATGGATGAAGGTGAAAAACTTGCTGATTTCAACGCCAAGATTTGCGACATTGCTAATGAAAGCTGATACGTCATTAAAATAGATATTAGATTTATTTAGTTATTATTTATTTATGGATTTTATTATTTAATTTGGGTAGTTTATATTTTGAGGATTATTTTCCTTGTTTAGATTATTAGGTTTTCTAGCTTATATATTTTTCTAGGTTTTATGTATTTTGATATCCAAGTAATAATATTGTTCTTTTCATTGGAGTTCTTCACGCTCGAAAGTGAATTTAGAGCCTCGCTTGCTTGAAAGGCGAAAATGGAGTCTGTACTAGCTCGAGGAGTACCTTATCCGATACGATCTCAAATCAAGGTCATATCAATTGGTGCTTTCATTGAGAGAAGCTCTCTTTGAATGTTCCGTCCATCTTCGGGTGATTTATCTTGAAGCAAGACGTTCATTTGAAAAAAAAAAAGAAAAAAAAAAAAGAAGCAGATTGTGTTCGGTAACGACGTGATTAAGACAACAAGAAGGAAGAAAAAAAAGATTCAAGGGTCGAAACGAGAGGTGTTGGTGTTGGTGTTGGTAAAAGTTGATTGCTTTATCTGATTTCTGGTTTGCACGAGCAGCGGCGTGAAGTTGACCAACAACGGCAAAGAGGTTTTCTTGTGTGTCTAAGGCACTTATCAATTGTGAAGGTTAATTAAAGTTAACTTTCCTTTCCATTGGTAGTTTGACTTGTTTTAACAATTGTGATTATTTTGGGATTCAAACCTTTTGAATTGGAAATTTTTTGTGCTGCGAGAATTGAATATGCAAACAATTGTTGATTATCACAAAATTCAGAGCATACTCAATAAATTGGATGAGCTTTTGCCCAAATTCAATGTGAAGAAGATAGAGTTTCCTTGCTTTGATGGTATTAATCCTCACGATTGGATTGTTCGAGCAGAAGAATATTTTGATTTTCATAGTATATGTGATCAACAACGAGTACGATTAGTAGCTTTCAATATGGCGGGAGAGGGGTCTGAGTGGTATCAATGGATGAAAAGTAATCGGATGCTAACTACTTGGGTGAATTTCACTGAAAAGATGATGTCTCGTTTTGGATCTTCTCAAATTGAAGATAATCTTGAAAATCAATCACCGAAAGAGCCCATTATTTCCAGTGGTACAATTGAAAAGATAGATGACTTGATTTATGAGAACGAGATTGATTTGAAGCCCCAGTTTGAAATTCTTACTGAAGAGTTCGAGATAAATTTGGCGGACGTTGTTCGTGTTTCGGAGCGAAAGATTGGGATTGTACTTACTCCCGAGCAAACGAATATTGTTTCTAAGATAATTTGGAGTGGTACAATAGATAAGTCTAATCGTGTGTCAAGTATGTTGATTAGAATAGTGACACCAAGTTCAAGTAAGGAGCATAAAGAAGATGAATGTCCAACTTCCAAAAGCACAAGTGGCAAATGTGTTCCGGCTCAATATAACTTGGGAAGAAGGAGGATGGTTTTAAAATTCTATGCACTCAAGGAAGTTTTTTGGGAGTTCATTCTTGTGTTTCACCATCTCCACCTTGAGGAGAAGGTGGTTTTAAAGGGGGTTGGAATGATACGTCATTAAAATAGATATTAGATTTATTTAGTTATTATTTATTTATGGATTTTATTATTTAATTTGGGTAGTTTATATTTTGAGGATTATTTTTCTTGTTTAGATTATTAGGTTTTCTAGCTTATATATTGTTCTAGGTTTTACGTATTTTGATATCCAAGTAATAATATTGTTCTTTTCATTGGAGTTCTTCACGCTCGAAAGTGAATTTGGAGCCTCGCTTGCTTGAAAGGCGAAAACGGAGTATGTACTCACTCGAAGAGTACCTTATCCGATACGATCTCAAATCAAGGTCGTATCAAAAGCTTTGCGCTTGGAGATGCGGTCTCTGAAGAGAAACTTGTGCGAAAGGTTTTGCGATCTCTACCTAGAAGATTCGCTTATAAAGTCACGGCTATTGAAGAAGCCAAAGACGCGAGTAAGATGAAGTTACAAGAACTGATGGGGTCCTTGCGAACCTTTGAAATGGGGCTGACAAATGAAGAAACGGTGCAGAAGAAAAGCATAGCTTTTTAGGCAGGTTCCAGTGCTAATGTTCCCAGTAATGTTCTTGACATAGCTGACCTTGCAGATTCAATTACGATGATGTCAAAGAATTTCTCTAAGTTTGTAAAACGATATGAGAATTATCCTCAAAATAATGCTGGCAAGAATAGGTTCTCTCAACCTCGAAGAACCAAGGATGATGAGTCAAATGAAGACAGATATAAGAAAGTAAAGTGTCGAGAATTTGGTGGTTATGGTCACTATCAAGTCGAGTGTGCTAACACTCTAAAAAAGAAGAACAAGTCATATTGTTCTACCTTCAGTGATGAGCCTGATGATAGTGGAAGTGATGAAGAATGTGTAAGCAATCATATTACTTTCATGACACACTCTGTTAAAGAGTCTGTGCCTGCATCTGTTCCTAACAGTGAGGTCGAGAAAATTTCAGAATGCAGTGATGATGAAGAATTTATTGATAAATCAGTTAAATTTCAAAAGATATATATCAATTTCCAATAGCCAATGAGATAGTGCCGTCTCTCTCCCCATAACTATAAATAGGAGCCTCCATATCAATTGAAAAACACACCAGAAATCATAATTGAAGAGTTCAAGAATTTGGAGGAAAATTCTCTACGAAATTCTCTCCAGCATTTAAGACATTCTAGCAAGATTCAAGCCGTTCTTTGTGGAAAGCAACGCATTTTTCACCAGAATCATCTCAAATTCAGCGTCTGATCTGGAATCAATGTTTTCAACCCTCCAGACAGCGTTATAAAGACAAGGTGTTCTAGCAAGATTCAAGACGTTCTTCGTAGAAGCACATGTTCTTCGCCAGAGTCATCTCAAATCCAGCGTTCAATCCGGAATCAAGGTCGTCGGCCCTCCGGATAACATCATCAAATTCAAAAAACAAGTTCAAGAAAATCGAATAGGCAAATTCACTCTGGAGATTTTAAGAACCGTTTGAAAATCAAGTTTTGAAGAGAAGAGTTCAAAGAAGTGTTTGAAGATCAAGTTTTGAAGAAAAGAATCAGAGGATTAAGACAGAGATTATACCACAATCGCATTTTAAATTCAAAGAAGAAATCTGATTGTACGCTTTTCGTGTTATTTATTCAAATACACAAAAATTTGTGTTACAGCCATATGTCCCTAATACAGGTAAATCTTCATCTATATTTGGATTTCTGTTGTGAATGTGATAGGAGTTGAGGAAAAGTCGAAGGCTTAGGGGTTTGCCGGGGAAGAAAGCCCAATGGTAGGTGAGGGAAAGTTGTTTGTCGGCGGGGCAAAGCTGCGATCTTTAGAGCTCACGATTGAAGAAGGGGTTATCAATTTGGGAACTCCGATTTGTGGCTAAGAAGTGGATCGGGTTGCCCCTTGGGCCGGTTTGTTAAGAAGAAATTATTATGTAATAAGTTGGGTTTCGGCCCAACTATCTATTTGTATTAATTTTGTATTGGGCCAAATAGCTTAGGTTAGATTTTCTACAATTATAACCTAAGGTTTTTGTACCTATTTAAGCTCGGCAGCTAAGAAGAAAAAAAAGATATACGAAAAAGTTATCAAAGTTCTCTTTCCTAAATTCTCTCTGCTCATTTCCTAAATTCTAATCTCCTTCTACCTTCTTCAACAAGATAGTATACAAAAGTTAGCAATCTAATCCACACATCTTTATGCCCAACAAAAAGAAGCAACAATTCATAAGAGAAACTGCTGAAATCATAACAATTGGTATAAACAGCCACGATTCTGCGACCATGGCTAATGGCACACGGATGAAGGTAATGCAAGAAGTGTTGGATGCTATCAAACTGGAGAATTTGCAGCGTGATGAGGCAAGTCAGCTGATCAGCGACCGTGTTGAAAGTCTGAGCTCGAAAATCGATGGCATGGCCTCTGTTCAAACAGGTAACACTGAAAAAATTGAACAAATGAATGCTATGCTCACTTCTCTCCATTCCTTTATACAAAAATTTGAAAAGACAAAAGGTGAAGATGAAGGATTTATTCTGGGTGAACCTCTCCAAGCCCTTAAACCAATCCCTACAGATCCACCCAAACCATGTGCATTCACCCCTTCATCATCAGCCACTCCTGAGCCTTACCCACCCAGATCTTCATTCTTTTCCAGACCCAGGGGTGTTTCTGATTTCTCACAGGGGTCTTACACTTCCCAAAACTCACAGATACTCACCCCGATACCCAAAGTTGACTTCCTGAAATTTGATGGCACTCAAGCTAGGGTTTGGATACTCAAATGCACTGCTTACTTCCACATAATGCCAAACATGTCTGATGAATAGAAAATAACATTGGCTGCCATGAGTTTTAAGGGTTGAGCAGCCCTTTGGTTTCAATCCTTCAACCCTTCCAAAATTGCCTTGACCTGGAAATAAATTTTACAGAAAGTGTTAAACAAATTTGAAGATATTAAGGAGTTGCAAGTTGTGATGCAGTTCAACAAGCTCAGGCACACAGGGGAATATTCTGATTATGTGGATAAATTTGAAGAACTCAAGAAATGCCTGATGCTTTTTGAAAACAAGTCATATACTGAGACCTACTTCCTAGGCAGCCTCCTCAGTGGCCTTAGTGAAGAACTGAGAGCTGTTGTCTCTATGTTTGAGCCTGCCTCCCTTGCTCAAGCTATTGATTTGGGCAAGAACCAACTCATCACACAAGAAGCAATAAACAGAAAACTCAGAGGCTCTCTCAGAAATTCTCAACAGAAGTCCTCTAAGTACTCCAACACTAGCCCAGGCACAACTCATGCTGCTGCTATCACTAAGGAGTCCTTAGTTGACAAAAGGCCCATTACCTATCTTACAGCAGCTCAGATTGCTGAGAGGAAACTCAAAGGGCTATGTTATAATTGTGATGATAAATGGGAAAATGGTCACAGATGCAAGAACAGAAGTATATACATGATGATGATAGAAGAAGGGAAAGAGGAATTAGCCCTAATGGATCACACTCATATCACTGACAAGGACTCAGGCCTTGAGAAATTGGAGGAAGTACAGCTATCCATTGATTCCTTGAGTGGGGAGGGATATATATCAACTATTATGTTCACTGGAACTTATGGAAGATACACACTGCAGATCCTCTTAGATACTAGTAGCTCCCTAAGTTTTATTAAGGAGTCTACTGCACAATTCTTAGGTTTGGTTACTGAGGATGTTACTTCTTTCCTCATCAAGGCAGCTACTGGGCATAAGTTGGTTAGCTCTAAATAAGTTCCTGATTTCCAATGGGAAATACATAACCATACACTCTTCTATCCACTCAGACTCCTACAACAAGAAGGTTGTGATATTATCCTAGGTGGGAACTGGGGAAAGGCTTGTAGCCTTTTAGAACTAGATTATGAGAATATGACAGTAGCCTTCAGACACAATGGGAAAAAGATCAAGCTGCAAGCCAATTGGCCACAGCAAGAGTGCAGGACTATGTCTCACCACTCCCTATATAAAATACTCCATACTAAGGCAAGGGAAGAAATAGACCAAGTGTATGTGTTGCACTCTCTGGATTCTACTCAGAGTGAGCCCCAAGAGGTGACTGAAATTTTGGAAGAATTCTTAGACATCTTTAAAGAACCTGAAGGGCTGCTCCTTCCAGAAATGTTGATCACCAAATTCTTCTTAAGCCTGGGAGTACTCCTAGACACCAGTTTGCTTACATGTCATCACATAGACATAAGGATGAGATTGAAAAGATAGTGAAGGAGTTACTGGAGACTGGGGTTATACAACCTAGCACCAGCCCTTTTACCTCCCCAGTTATCTTAGTAAAGAAAAAAGATGGCACTTGGAGGATGTGTATAGACTATAGGTACCTCAACCAGCATACAATCAAACATGAGTTCTCTATTCTTGTTATTGATGAGTTGTTGGATGAGCTACATGGTGCCAAATATTTCTCAAAGATAGACCTGAGGTCAGGCTATTTTCAGATCCTAGTGAAACCTGAACACAGGTTTTTGGCAGCTTTCAGCACCACCATGGGCATTTTGAGTTCCTAGTCATGCCGTTGCACAAGCTACTTTCCAGTCCCTCATGAACCAAGTTTTTAAGGATTCACTTCAAAAATTTACCCTGGTTTTCTTTGATGATATCCTTATTTATAGCAAGAACTGGGAAGACCACATGACCCACCTCAGGCATGTTCTAACTATCCTAAAGAAGCAATCCTTATTTGCTAAAAGATCCAAATGCCAATTTGGACAGTCAAGTATTGAGTACTTGGGACATATCATCAGCCAGGAAGGGGTTTCCACAGACCTACGGAAGATTGATTGCATGATGAAATGGCCCACTCCTAACACTATCAAACAGTTGAGGGGATTTTTGGGCTTAACTGGCTACTATAGGAAATTCATCAAAGGTTAGGGCATAATCAGCAAACCTTTAACTACACTACTCAAGAAGAATAGGTTCCATTGGAATGGTGAGGCTGAGGCAGCTTTCCTAGCTCTAAAGACAGCCATGTCAACTGCCCCAGTCCTAGCACTACCAGATTTCTCACTTCCCTTTACACTGGAGACTGATGCTTCTAGAGTGGGAGTTGGTGCAGTACTTATGCAAAAAAAGAGGCCTATATCTTACATGAGCAAATCTCTCAGCCCAAGAAATCAAGCTAGATCTATCTATGAAAAAGAATTTTTAGTTGTTCTTATGGTTGTGCAAAGATGGAGGCACTACCTTATTGGTAAAAGATTTGTCATTAACACTGATCAACAAGCCCTCAAGCACCTTATGGACCAGAATCTAGTCAGCCCACTTCAACAGAAGTGGATCACTAAGTTACTAGGCCTTGACTATGAGATTTGCTATAAAAAAATGGAGTGACAATAGGGTTGCATTATCTAGAGTGCCAATTCCTGAAGACACAAGCATGGCTCTAAGTACAGCTACTCCTACTTGGGTTAATCAAGTTCTGGAAAGCTATGTGGGTGACATTCACCTAGAGGGTATCAGAATGGCTAAGACAACAACTCCTGACTCCTACCCTGAATTTTTAGAAGCTTCAGGGATATTGAGATACAAGGGGAGAGTGGCCATTGGAAGCTCAACTAACTTAAGAACTAAACTCCTGCAAGCTATGCACACTTCTGCCTATGGTGGACACTCAGGGGTCAATGGCACCTATATGAGGCTGAAAGGGTCGAGGGTCGTGACAACCCAAACAATCGGAATAATGAAGACCCACCCGCGACTCAAAGGCAGAATCGTGCTCTAGCCAATGTACGTGCTTTTCTAGGGCATATCGGATTCTATCGGCGCTTCATTCAAGACTTCTCCAAAATCACCCAGCCGATGACCAAGTTGCTACAAAAGGATGCTCCGTTCCTGTTTGATGATAAATGCAAGGAGGCGTTTGATCTGCTAAAGCACTCACTCACTTCTGCCCCAGTGATTCAACCACCAAAGTACCCTTTTGAGATCATGTGTGATGCCAGCGACTATGCTGTTGGAGCTGTCCTCGGACAAAAAGTGGAGAAGCTTAGTCACGTCATTTACTATGCTTCGAAGACACTTAATCCCGCTCAATGTAATTACACTACAACCGAGAAGGAGTTACTCGCTGTGGTTTTTGCTTGTGAAAAGTTTCGATCTTATCTCGTTGGATCGAAGGTTGTAGTGTATACGGACCATGCTGCTTTGAAGTATCTACTTTCCAAGAAGGAGTCCAAGCCTCGCCTAATTCGCTGGATATTGCTACTACAAGAATTTGATCTGGAAATTAAAGATAAGAAAGGTGCTGAAAACAATGTTGCTGATCATCTGAGCAGACTGCTGATACCATCCGATGGTATGCCCATACCGGACGATTTCCCAGACGAGCTCTTACTGGATGCAGCCAGTATAGTTCCTTGGTATGCGGATTTGGTTAATTTTCTCACCACTAGAATGTTCCCCAAGGGAACCGAGACAGCCAAGAAGAATAAACTGAAGAGTCAAGCTAAGTACTTCATCTGGGACGAGCCTTATTTGTGGAAGACTTGCTCTGACCAAGTCATTCGACGTTGTATTCCGGATGAAGAGATCACGCCCGTTTTGGAATTTTGTCATGCTCATGCTTGTGGAGGACACTTCGGTCCTCGGAGAACAGCTCGCAAGGTTCTCGACTGTGGCTTCTATTGGGAAACACTTTTCAAAGATGCCTATTCTTTTTGCAAGAATTGTGATCGATGCCAACGACTTGGCAATATTTCTGCTCGAGATGAAATGCCTCAGATGCCGATTTTGGTGTGTGAAATCTTCGATGTGTGGGGTATGGATTTTATGGGGCCGTTTCCAAGCTCGTTTGGAAATTCATTTATTCTTCTTGCTGTGGACTACGTCTCTAAATGGGTTGAAGTGAAGGCTACACCGGCAAATGACTCCAAGGTCGTAGCAAAGTTTCTGAAAACACAAATCTTCCAACGATTTGGTATTCCTCGAGCTATAATCAGTGACCAAGGTACACACTTCTGCAATCGAACCTTGGACGCCCTTTTCAAGAAGTATGGAGTTCATCATCGTGTTTCAACAGCCTACCATCCTCAGTCCAACGGCCAGGCCGAAGTCTCTAACCGAGAGATCAAGAATATTCTGGAGAAGACTGTGAGTCCAAACCGAAAAGACTGGAGTCTGCGCCTGGACGATGCAGTATGGGCATACCGCACAGCATACAAGTCGCCTATTGGTATGTCACCATACAGATTGATTTTTGGCAAGCAGTGCCATCTTCCTGTGGAGCTCGAACATCGAGCTTTCTGGGCTGTTAAGCAATGTTGCATGGATCCAAAGTTAGCTGGGCTCGAAAGGAAATATCAATTACAAGAATTGGAAGAAATTCGGTTGGAAGCTTATGATTCTGCTCGTTCTTACAAAGAGCGCACAAAATTCTTACATGATAAGCACATTCGGAGAAAAAGTTTTGAAGTTGGCCAGAAAGTACTCCTGTTTAATGCTCGTCTCCGACTCATGCCGGGCAAGTTGAAGTCTCGCTGGACTGGCCCCTATGAAGTGGTTCATGTTAGCCCGTATGGTGCTGTGAAGATTCAAAGCTTATCCATGGATCGCCCTCTTACAGTTAATGGCCAATTGTTAAAACCATATCTTGCTGGATTGGAATCGCAGCAATTTGACGGGGTCGAGTTGGTCACCCCGGCCTTATCACAGTGATTCGACTTCACTTGCGTCGAGCCCACGACGTTAAATAACGGCGCTTCTCGGGAGGCACCCCGATTTTCTTGTTTTATTTTGCTTTTTTTTCGTTATTTGACTTCTGTTTTCTTTTCCTTTCGGTTATAAAAAAAACATAATAGAAAAAAGAAAAAAAAACATAAACTTGTGCTGGGGTCGAATTTCCCTAAGTATAGGGACATTTTGCTGCTTTAAGGTTTTTTGTATTCAGCTTGAAGAAAGGAGGGGAGTTTTGGACAATTTAATACAAGGAAGGACTTCCTTGCAATATACCCTAATTTAATTTGGGGATTTCCTTTTACCCTTAGCCCTAATCTATTTTACTCTAATCCTCCATTTACGTTTCTTACTCTCTCTTTTTCAAGTTTTTACAGCTCCTTCTCCTCCCGCACTAAATTCCGCCATGGCCAGAAACAAAGGCAAGAAACCCGCCGCCTCGCCCCCGCCACCTCGGCCACCGCGGACTCGCGGCCAAGCAAGAACCACCACACCCCTACCTCGCACCCTTATCGACGAGCCGACACCTTCTCCCTCCCCAACTAAGCACCCATCGCCTACTCCTACTCCGGCACACTCGCCGACCCCGTCGCCCGAACCAGAGCCATCCATTTCGCCGAGAGTTCGCTCGAAGTCTACTGCTGGAGGCTTCAAGAAACGGAAAGCCCCTGCTGCTTCCGACGGCACCTCCAAGAAAAGCCGTGCTCCAACACCACACCCGCGAGCCGTCACTCCGCCACCGTCTCCGCCGAACTCCCAACTCGCCGCGTCGTCTGCCCCGACGAAGTCACCCCCGCCATCCGCTGATCCGTCTTCTTCTCACCGCCCCCGTGGTCGCCGGCCTCGCTTCCGCTCGGATGCCGACATCGAGCAACGTTTCCAGAAGTTCACCACCCGGACGCTCCTTGGACCGCGACTCTTTGATTGGGAGAGTATTGCTTCTCTCGAGGTAAATTCCTCTATCCGTGAATATTTCAAGGGAATCGGTTGGGAACCTTTTTTGGACACTGATCGTCCTGTTTTCGATATGTTAACTGTTGAATTTCTGGCTTCTTTTGTGTTCACATCTTCGAGTTCTTTATCGGATTCACATGCTATTCTATTTCGTATGGGTGGTCATGATTTTAACTATTCTATTAATGAATTGAATGTTCTCCTGGGTTTTGAGTCGGATGAGTCCTTAAGTGGTGTTGATTATGATTGTGCTTGGTGTGATGCCCCTGTGGAGACTGAGTCTGCGTTGACCGTACAGTGGCGTGCATTGTCGATTGAGAGTCAGTATGTGCAAAGATTGGCTAAAAACGTGTCTATCCGTGATGATGCTATGCGTCTTTGTCATCGGTTCTTAGTTATTAACTTCTTTGGTCGCATTGATATGCTCACTGTAGTCACTCAACACGAGGTCTTTTTGCTCACTTGCATGCTAAAGAAAGAAAAGGTGAACTTTGGTTTTTGGTTGGCTTCCCAGTTTTCCTTTATTGCTTCTCGGCCGAAAGGCAAGGTTCCATTGGGTCATTTTATCACACTCTTAGCCGAGCGTCTTCATGTTCCTTTCGATGGATATGCCACTATTCCTCGCACTCTGCTTACTATGACTGAGTTGAACAAAATGCGTTTGTTATTGGTTAACACCTCCGGGCAATTTCAGTTTGCTCCACCGGGTGCTCTTGCCCCGAGTGCTTCTTCTGCAGGTTTTGACCCCACCGCTCTCCTCACTGCCTTCGAGGCCCTACTCCAGCCGATCCGGCACAGCTTGGTGGATATTGATACACGGATTGCGGCCCTGGAGCAAGCGGTCCGGAACCTGGAGCCCCGTCCTTGAGATTTGAGATTTTGGTCCACTCTTCTACCCCTACTTGGTTTTTTGTTGTGTGCTTGATTTTCCGTTTATGTCTGCTTTCATTTCTTTTTGTTTTTTCTGTGTTTTGACCTGTGAGGACACGGTCCTCTTCTAAGTGTGGGGTGGGGAAACCCAAGAATACCCATCCTTGGTTTATGATTGTGTAGTTGTTTTCATGATTTTGCCGTGTGTGTATGTTTTTTTTTTTGCAAATATGACTGTTTGACACTAGAGATAGAGGGAGTATGGGCTGTTATGAGGATTGATGGATTGGTTGTGTTGTTGTTTTGTGGAATACTATATGCTGTATGTGCATGATTTCGAGGATGATGGAATGTGCAGTTTGATCACACTTTCTATGCCACATATATGCGAGTTTTGAGCCTGAGCAATAACATTTTACCTTATGGAAGCTCATTTTCTTTGTTTGAGAGTGTCAGATTATGGTGTTGGATATTTTGAATTGCCTAATTGCCACGGTTGCCTATCTTTGAATTGTGTTTGAAATATGATAAAGGCATTTAGGTTTAACCCCATTTTTCCCTAAACTAACCCACCTGTGCAATTCCCCCTAGTGAACCCATTTGAGCCATTCTACCTTCATTTCTTTTTGTGCAAACCAAGAAACACTCAACCATACTCCTTTCATTCTACGAACCAGTTTTGCGCACCTAAGGGAAACATGTGAGTGTCATCTGTTGAAGCTGTACGGAGCATTTGTTCAATGCATGAAGGAAGAATTAAAACCTCTGTCCTGTTTTCGATTGAAAAAAAAAAGAAAAAAAAAAAGAGAAAACGAAGCAAAGCTTCAGAAAAAAAAAATTGTAGGACAGGAGGGGGAAGAAAAGAAAAGAAGAAACAAGCAGATGTGTTGATGAGACCTGAGCACCAGTTTTGAACAAGTTTTTAACAATTGCAGCTAGCTATGAAGCGAAAGCACTTGCATGATTTCCCTCATTTTGCCTACTTAAGCCATAATTATCCTACCTTTCACCCTAGCCCCGTTACAACCCTGAATAAAAGACCTTTTGATTCACACATGGTTTGAGTGATAAATGCAACTGTGACAAGAAAGGCAATTCTATGATTGAAAGCACACAATCTTTGCTGAGAGAATTTTTCCTATTCCCATTTGTTCTTGAGTGAATTTGAGTGACCTTCAGTAAGGCTGGATTGAAATGTACTTTCTTAACTCGAATGATGAATACATGCATGATTATGAAGCAAAATGGGTTGTGATCTGTGGAATGGAACATGACAGCCTTTACTCACTTTTACGCTCGAGATTGAACAGTCAATTTTTGCAAGTTTTTGTGTTTTCGAAAGTTGTGTGTTTGAGTTGTTTTTGCATGTGCTCGAGGACGAGCAACGTTCAAGTGTGGGGTAGTTTGATTGGTACTAAATTCTCTATGTTTTAAGGGTGATTTTTAGTGTATATTGTGCTAGACTAACTACCAATTGGATATATTTTGTGGATAGATTTGTTCCTTGAGTTTGTGCAGGTAGTTAGTCTCAATTAAAGGAAAAGAGGTACATTTTGCAAAGTTATGGATCGGTGGTAAGGGCATACCAGTGAAACCGAATTTCTGCTGGACAGATCCAGTGGGCCGAGAAGTGTTTTGATGGGTCGAGCCCATGTTTTGAAGCCTCCAGCGGGCCCAGCGAGAGTTATCTAACTTTGAAGAGCTGGAGGCGGTTTAAAAGTGTCCAAATACAACAAGGATTCTATTTTGTTAATTACCTAGTTTAGATAAGATTTAATATTTGTTTCCTAGTTGGAGTAGAACTCTATTTTGGTCGCTAGATATATTAGGATTTATTCTATTCACAAGGACACATCATCGTTCCAGTACAGAGCGCAGAGACGCAACATTATTCAATATTATTCAGCTTTATTTTCGATTCATCGTGTTCAACTTTTACAACTCTGCGCGATCATACTGCTACATGAAGTCTAGCTAATCTACGCGCATATCCCAGACGCGAATCAACGAAACTCTAGCGACTAACTGTGAGATCGAACTGCTCCATAATTCTTTTGAATGCATGTGTCTGCTATATCTCGTTTTTATTGTTGTTAATTGTTTCGTGTTTTCTAAGTAGTTGCAAATATTTAGGAACGCGAGATTAATTAGTAGCCAATTAAACCGGCCATAAGTAAACGTGGTTTAAGTTTAATCTGTGGTAAAACGGTTCTTGAAACTAGGGGATTAGCAGTCTAATTTTATCCTTCCTGTGTCAGAGTTGGGTAGATTAGAATCGGGTTTCTCTCGATCACAAGGCTGTCGACTCATTAAAACTATAAGAGTGTCTCTTTACGTTTGTCAGTCGATTAGGAAATTAATCGGTGAAGTGTCTTCCTGGTTAACAATAAAATACGGAGAAATAAGGACGTGTCAGTAAGTGTCTTCGGCGTCCATAACTGGTTGCATAATTTATTTGAATTCATCTTTGCATCTGTGATCGGTTCGTTAGCTAGAGTGGAGTTATTTGCAGTCCGGGATATTTTCTTCATCATTGTCAATTTCGTTTATTGCCTAATTATTTTACTTAATTTAGTTCTTTTATTTTGCTGTTCAAGTCAGTTCATAAATTTCGAATTTCCCTTGTTAAAGTTGGTTATACAGATTGGAAAATAAAAGTGAAACTCGCCGGTCCTTTGGGAGACGATCCTGCTCGCCGCTGTACTCTGCAGTAAGGGCATACCGACAGACCAGTCGGGACATTTTATTTTTGGTGTAAAACGACGTACCAAATGTGAGACTTGCAATCTAAACAAACCTAACCATGGGCCCATTCGGGGCCTCATACAATCCCTACCAATACCAGATCAACCATGGAGCCATATCTCCATGGATTTCATTGAGGGGCTCCCTAAATCAGGAGGCAATAATGTAATTTTGGTGGTCATTGATAGACTCACCAAGTTTGGCCATTTCCTAGCTCTGTCACATCCTTTCTCAGTCCAAGGAGTTGCTAAAATATTCCTAGACAACATCTACAAGCTCCATGTTCTACCAGTGAGCATGGTGATTGATAGAGATAAGGTCTTCACCAGCAGCTTTTGGAGGGATCTCTTTAAGTCTTTGGGGGTGAATCTGAATTTCTCTTCAGCCTATCATCCCCAAACGGATGGTCAAACAGAGAGGTTGAACCAGTGTTTGGAAAACTACCTCAGGAGCATGACCTTAAGCACCCCCAAACACTGGCTCAAGTGGCTTCCATTGGCAAAGCACTGGTATAATACCAACCATCACACTGCCCTGAAGACCACTCCATTTAAGGCCCTCTATGGTTATGATCCTCCATACCTATCTATGGGCTCCTATCTAGACACCCCTAATGACTTGGTTAAGGATACAGTTTGAGATAGGCAAGCCATGCTCCAGACTCTCAAGGATAACTTACTACAAGCCCAGAACCGCATGAAATTTTATGCTAACAAGTCTCGAGTTGATAAGAATTTCGAAGTGGGGGAAGAGGTATACTTGAAACTTCAGCCATACCGGAAGAATTCCATCTCCCTCCGCAAGAACCTGAAACTGTCTTCACGCTTCTACGGTCCCTACAAAATTTTAGAGAAGATAGGGCCTGTGGCCTACAAATTAGATCTTCCTGATGGCTCCAAGGCCCATCCAGTGTTCCATGTCTCTTTATTGAAGAAAAAATTGGTGACTGTACAGTGGTCTTACCCCATCTTCCCTCTCCATCTGAGGACGACCTCTTTGCTCTGTCACCGGACGTCGTCCTTAATCGCCGCATCATCATTCGAGGCCGCGAGCCGGTATCCCAAATCCTGGTCGACTGGCATAAGGACGACTCAACTCTCTGTTCTTGGGAGGATGACAAGTTCATCCGAGCTATGTACCCCCAATTTGATCCTTGTGGACAAGGACCACAAATTGGGGGGAGTAATGTTGTGAATGTGATAGGAGTTGAGGAAAAGTCGAAGGCTGAGGGGTTTGCCGGGGAAGAAAGCCCGACGGCAAGTGAGGGAAAGCTGTTTGTCGGCGGGGCAAAGCTGCGATCTTCAGGGCTCACGATTGAAGATGGGGTTATCAATTTGGGAACTCCGATTTGTGGCTAGGAAGTGGATCGGGTCGCCCCTTGGGCCGGTTTGTTAAGAAGAAATGATTATGTAATAAGTTGGGTTTCGGCCCAACTATCTATTTGTATTAATTTTGTATTGGGCCAAATAGCTTAGGTTAGATTTTCTACAATTATAACCTAAGGTTTTTGTACCTATTTAAGCTCGGCAGCTAAGAAGAAAAAAAAGATATATGAAAAAATTATCAAAGTTCTCTTTCCCAAATTCTCTCTACTCCTTTCCTATATTCTAATCTCCTTCTACCTTCTTCAACAAGAAAGTATACAAAAGTTAACAATCTAATCCACACATCTTTATGCCCAACAAAAAGAAGCAACAATCCAATCTGAGAAACCGCTGAAATCATAACAATTTCCAACAATCAACTAGCTAGTCAATTTAATTTTTCTTTTCAATTTCAATTTTGTTTTCTAAGATTTGTTTTTATAGTTATTTGCTTAATGTTTGTATTATATGCTTAATATTCTTAGACTATTATATCCCAAACTATTGATAATTTTTCAATACTATCCCAACCTTTAATAAATTACAATTTAATACCTTAAATTAAAAAAAAAAATCTAATTCTATCATTAGACCTAATTTCCGACCACATAGTATGATGTGGATAGTCAAATGCTTACGAATTATTTTTGTGTTAATTTATTTGGAAATATTATATTTTCAAGTACAATGAAGAGACTTTTGTTGCCATAAAAGTATGAAATTGTAATTTAATAAATATGAAGAGACCTTTATGAAATGTAAAAGTAATACTTAAAACATTTTTCCAAAGTATATACTTATACATTTGATTTGTTATATTTACAAGGACACAAACTTGTCCGAGATGTTCAATTTATGTGAGGTGAATCCAAGTCTAATTCACTCAATGAAATATGAGTTCAACTCACGAGATGCATTTATGGAAAAAATATTCCAAAATTCAATGTATATTAAGCAGAGAATTGCCTACGGAAAATCTAAACAGAAGATAAGTTTCACATGTATATTAAGCAGACAATTGCTTAAAGTAAATAGAAAACGAGGCAAGAACTAACTCAAAAATGTATAAAATCCTTTAACCAAAAAAGAAACAAAGTATAACTATATTACACTATTCCGACGTCTAAAAAATAATAGCCTTGAAAAAGAGAAACACCAACAGAGGAAATTTACAAAATTCAAAATTAAACCACAAAAAGGAAATTCGAACAACATTCAGTACAAAATGTCTCTTAATCCTGGCCACTTGCTTGTATAAAGTACAAATTATCCTCAGCTTTGCCTAAAGCTGCAAAAAAATGCCTCAGCTACCAAAGAATATTACAAAGAAATATTTATATATATAGATATATATATATATCCACACACTATCACAGACAAAACACCAAATCAAATTATTTCCAACTTGGACTAAGCCTCAGCCTCTGTAGTCTCTACCCATCAATTTCAGTAGACCAAGGGAGCGGGTATGAGAAAAACACTCTGGATTACGAAAAACGTGAAGCCCCAAACCATGAATGCCCTTTTTAACCCAAGTGAAAACATCCAACTATGAAGCATCACACATCAATACGACCCCATTTGTGGCATGCCAAATGGCGGCATTGGAGGCATGCCCATACCACCACCCATGTGCGGGGGAGGTGGCACAAAACCCCCTCCCATCCCTGGACCTCCCATGCCCGGCATAGGAGGCGCTGGCAAAGCAAGAGGCAGTAATTGTGCATACATATTCTGCAGCAATTAGCCAAGCAAATTAGTGACAGAACATGAAATTTCAAGGTTTGAATCAAATTATAAAAATAAGAGTACAACTTTTTTCAAAAAATAAAAAGAAAAAGGGAAGAACGTAATTATTAACGATCATCAATCAATACCAAGTACAGCTAATTTGCAATTCAAATGTCTTTCCCATAGCAGCTTAAAATATTTTGATGATGGCTGATACTTTTTGCATGGCCCCACAGAGAGAGAGAGAGAGAGAGAGAGAGAGTACCTGTTGCAGAAGAACATCTTTCTCTTCTTCCTCTTTAGCCTTCACTTCTTTGATATTCTCAATCTTGTCCTTTATTAATTCATCAACTTTGCCAGTGTATTCCCGGATAAACTGCACAAGGTGAAGAAAATACATCCTTATAAATCAAAGGTACCACCAACCAAAACAAAACAAACAGGTTGAGGTTCTTTATTTTTTAGACAGGTATAGTTCCTAATTGACATTATGTAACTTCATAAAAAGAAGTCAGCTATTGTATAAACAACCAGAGGGATAAGGACAGAGATTCACCTGTAAGAGATACGGGAATGCAAAATCAATCATGTTGTTCATCCAGGCAAGTTCAAGTGCGACATCTGGGCGAATTAGATCATAACAAACAAAGAGGCACGACGCGAAGCACTCCTTCTTGCCCTAAAAACACAATAAACCAACATTAGACATTCATATAATACAACAACATCATGGAAGAAAGGATGAGAATTTTAAACCATGTATAAAAATGTTAAGTATTTACATGACTACATACAATAAATATCATGAATTTTACAAGTGAGTGAGAAAGTGTATGCCACAAAAATATTACAGATGAGATCCTGGAAATCTATATCGTCCTAAATCCAATTACTCAACAAGCATCGAGAAATACTTAGACACGTCAATTGTATAAGAGGAACAAAATCAACGGTAGGTAAAAGAAAGAGCTGTTGACACTTTTAGAGGTAAAAACCATAAATCATACAGATAGCATCATCAATCCTACCTGTTCAATGAAATAAACAAGCAATTCCTCTGCAAGTTCACGATCGCCAGATTGAGAAGCTGTCTCCATGGCATCTTTGTAAAGGTTGTCTTTCTTTGATAAGGCAATTGATTGCTTCCATCTCCCGGCCTTCTTGTAAATGTAAGCAGCAACACGCCTCATTTCAAGAAGCTCATGCTTCTCAATCTGCCAGGTAAAGAAGAATGCATGAATATAAATATCTAAAGGCCAACAGATTATGATGCAGGATCACAGTCACCTTCTGAGCAAGGCCAATCTGATCAAAGTTATCATGATAGTCAATGGATTCACGCAGCCTCTCATAATCCTCCTCTTCGACATAGATCTCATTGAGAGCTTCATTCACTGCAGACACATTATTGCTTTGAACGGCTACCATGTACGGCTTAACGAGACGCAAGTGGCCCGCCTAAGAAACAGCAGAAAATTATATAAGAAAATGTGACAACTTGGACTGTGAACAAATAAATAGGCAGTGAGAACAGAAGTGACACGACAAAAAGAAATCTGCACCTTTCTCATTATGTCCACAACACGGGTATGATCAACGCGAAGAGCAAGCACATTGAGAACATCATTGATGAGATCAGGGTGCTCTTTCAAGTAAAAGTGCACAGCTTTGTAATATAGTTCCACATTGGCAACTTTGACAATAATATCTTTGAATTGCATGTGATCCCAAGCTTCTGGGGAATGATTCATCACAGTTGTTGCAGCATTATCAAACTCATCATACTGGACATACAAGTAAGTTAGTTCTTGCCAATGTTGCTGTTCATCACACGCTCGAATAAGTTTGGGAATATTTAGACGAGTAGAAAACAATTTGATGTGCTCCATGAGCTTCTCATGGCGATATCTAGCATAAAGGACACCCAGCTCTGTGAAGATGCCCATATGTGCACGTTCCAATCCTAGACCACTCTCCATAAGCGATATGAGCTCATTAAAGCAACCTCTATTCTGATAATACTCACTAACTTCTTCCAGGTCATCCACCTGTAAGAAACACAAAGTGATGTAATTGACAGCAGATACTACTGATGTACAGCTCACTCATTATGTAACTGAAACAAGTTGATTATAATAGTGTCCACTATATTCAGTTACCTGTACAATAATGTTGAGGCCACAAATTTGAGCCAAGCGGAACTCCTCAGCATCAACACAGGCAAAGCATATTTCCTTCCATGTCTTCGCACTATTAGCTTTCCGCGCAGCATCAACAGCACTTTGGAACTGCTTCAATTTCACTAAAGTACTTGCCAATTTTCCCCAATTGGAGATGAAAGCAAAAATAATTTTTGCAGCCTCGTATAAAGCTTCATCATACAAGCGATCACCAACATTAGGCAGATTGGCAACATTAGGCATAAGAATAAATTCTTCAATGTCACCCAGCCTATCAATCTTAGCATATGCATAGATAAGCTCGCTGTCTACTTTGGGCTCCTTTGCTTTCTGCCTAACCATGAGAAGATATTTCACAAGATCATGATAAACATCAGCATCCTGTGCAGCTCGGATGACTTCCAAAAATTGTGTTGCATCATCAGCACGAATAAATGACTCAATTGCATCACTCACTAGCCCTTCCCTGAGTTGAGCTTTAGCAACTTGACTCCAGACAGCATCTTCTTCAACACGGTATGCAAATTCTACAGCTCGGTTGATGTCCCGAATATTGTCCAGTAACACATTAACAGCCTGGACATTCAAATTGAACTTCTTGAAAATAGTGTAAGCTTCTTCATACAATTGAGCATCCACAGCCACTTCTCCAACAGCCGGGCCATCAAAGTTATCAAGTCTATTAACATAGTCCATAACCCTAGACGGATCAGCCTTGATCGCAGTTAAGATAAGTAAGTTTTGCAAGTTGAAGTTCCCACTGAAAGCTGAGTTTTGAAGCACAATCTTTTCAAGCAATTCAATTAGTTCATGAGGAAGATCAGCAGTCATAAACGCTTTAACAGCTGCAGAAACTTGCTCAGGGCTTTTGCTTTCCGGCAACGCAGTGGATACAACTTGATCAATGAGCAACCTTCTAAATTCATTTTCTGGATCAAGAACTTTGGCCCACAGATCACCATCCATTCTTTCAACCACATACCTGCAACAACAAAAGCAGAGGATCAAATTTTACCTAATATGTGAAACTAAAAAACCTGGCACTAAAGCTACACAAATCACAAACCTGGCCTGCAACTTGAACAAAGAATTCTTATTAGTCACGTTAATAAGCTCATCATCACATTGTCCTCTCCGGTATGCAACAACAGCAAGGGTAGGATCACGCTTCTCACAGTATTTACCCACAACACGTGAATCATAGTACGGGTTGGTGGTGAGGAAGTGCTCTGGATTGTTGTTGCTATCTATAATGATTTTACCCAGAGCATTGTGTACATGTACATCTTGGCTTCCTTCACTCACAAGATGCTCCAAAAATTGAGTAAGTAGACGAAGTCGATTCCTGCATCCCACATGCCATTTTTAAGATTCAATGACAAATGCATCCTTTAGGAGAACGTATGAGACTATAAAAGGTACCTTTTCTCACACTCCTCCACAAGAGGCTCAACAGGGAGCAGTGAACGGACAGACAAAATCAGACCTTTAATGAAATCTTCAGGGCACTCGTCATCTAGGAGCTGCCCAACAACTAATGGAGCATTTCCTGGATTAACCTATTGAGAGAGACAATTCAGTACACAAAAAACAGATTTCAATTTGTAAAGAGAACTTAGATAAAAAAAAACATACCTTCTGCACATATCCTTCAATGTAGCGGAGCATGTTGTTAGAATACAAGTAATGTGTGAGGTCAGGAACAAAACCAAAGCGGTCGCACACATTGATCAGTGGTCGCGCGTCAGGGAGTTTAGCTTCCATTAAAAAGTTCTTCGTCTTGTCAGGATCATAGAAATTTGATTCTCTTGTAACACGCTCAACCTCTTTAATCTGTCCAGTCTTAGCAGCTGCTTCAATGTACTTGAAATGGATGTCAGGGTCCTCACTGCCAGAGATGAATAATTAGATTAAAAACTAGCAAATCAGTACCATCCTTTTGCAGTTATCGAGGAATGGCTTCCAAAAAATAGATTACCTGGAGCTCAAATATGACCCCAAGAAAAAATATAGTCCTTCATAGGACTTGAACTGCTCAAATAGCTTTATGCATGCTTCAACTCCCAATTGTTCACAGTACTCTTTAGCAACCTACATAATCAATTAATAGTCAGTATAGCCAATAAACAAGGATGGGGTTGTTCTTAATTCCACATTTTCCAAGAATGTGGTGTCCCAAAAGAATCTTCAAAAACATGAGAGTCATACCTGAACAATAATCTGAAGGTTCCCTCTTAAATTGACCAGTAGAAGATCTTTCATGCACTCCAGCGCCCATTCCTGGGAAAGAGTGCCGAAGAATTCGACTAGTGCCTGAAATAACAACATTATTAAGCATTGAATAACCATTTAGAAAACAAAGAGATATAATAATTGGAACTTCATAACCTGTGGCTCAATGGCATGAGTATTAACGATGACACGCTTGATATCAGGCAGTTCAGAATAATGCTGCAGACACAACAATCATTATTAAAAAAAAAAAAAAGAGGGGAAAGAAGAATACGAAGATGCACATCCAGAGTAACAGCAGAAAATGGATGAAGACTTTTAACCTGAAGTGCCCGCACGTAAAGACCTGCTTTCTCACAGAGTTGTGCAATGCGTGGCCTGTCATAGTGACTAAACATCCCATTTGCCAAAATAGCATCAGCCACATTAGGAAAAGTCACAAGATTGATTTCCAGGACCTGAAATTAATGGGAAAAAACCATGATTCCATCCAAATTCAAGGTGACCGTGACTAGCATTAATTCAGAAGTGGAGCAAGAAGATTAATGGTTGACCTTAGTTTGCAGGTGTGCATGCTCTGGTAGATTTGGTTTCAGAACATCCAAGAGAAACGCTGTTGCTTCACGAATCATGTTTCTCTGGTGAAAATAGTCGATTAAGAAAGATGTTCAAAATCAACTGTCTCAAAAACTTTAGGCAAATAAATAAAGGATTTCATACATGAAACATGGAAACACAAACAAAAGAGTCATCACTGTTAGAAAACAAATTCAAACAGACGAGATGAAGAAAACATTCAGACCTGAAGAAAGAGATCGGTAATGGTGTTGTAATCAACAGGACAACCTCCTTCCATTTGAGACATCATAAGGGCAAAATTAACAGCTCCCTTCACAAATAAATAAATAATTACAACTTGCCAATTAGAAATTATCGAATTTGCTGTACACAGGTCCAAGAATACCTGAGGATCAGACCGGAGAATTGTTTGCAGAAGGAACAGATAATCAGGGGTATACCCAACCTGTTTCATAAGGAAAATATTTTCTAATTTATTAAACCATTATATAACATCATACATCAGGAGTGCAATAATAACGTAAAAATGAAACTGAAACTCCTTAACGAACACCACAATCATCCAGAATCCAATAAAAGAAAGGGGAATGATTTTCAACACTGATTGTGCAAATGACCTGCTTTGAGTATATCAAGATTTTGTCAAACTCCCGACGCTCAGCAAATGCTGCAACAACTTTTGGTGTAGCTCTAGCTTTGATATATATCTTCAGGGCAAGGTCATTGTCAACAGTCTACAAAATAGACATGGGAGAAACAAGTTCATACCATGCAAACAAAAGGGACGAACTCAAACAGAATTTGCAACTTAATATATGAAGGAATAGTACATTTCAAACTTAGGTTGGAGATCTTACCTTCACAAGGTCTCCGAGTTCCTCACTACACTCCAGTTTATCTTCGGCCAACCAGTTCTCTAATAGATTCTTTTTGTTTTGGTTAACAACAAGACGAGATAACTCCAGAGACTCAAATGCATTAAGTTTTCCTTTAGTCAACAGTGTTCCAAAGTACTGCAGCAATGGTGGTGTCTGCCCAGCTTGAACGGGAACACTCTAAAAATATGAAAGAACATCATGCTGATTAATGTCACCACACGATAGAAAATGGGCAAGCTTATAATGGCAGATCATGTAAATTTCAAGTGCAAAGTGATGGTGTGGGGAATTATGCTTACTGGCCACATACAGCACTGATAACAATGTTTAATATTGAAAGGTCAAGACTCAAGAGATACCTGAAATTTGGCGACAGTATCAGGGGTCCGGAGGATGCCTTGGGGAGATTCTGCAGCCAGCTCAGCAGCCTCCTTATACTTGGTCTGAGCAAACAATTCTTGGAAACGCTGGACAACCTACGGTATTTTTAAGATAGAGAAAAGGTACAATATTGTTATCCAGTGTGTATAAACAAAAAAGAGATCATCTAAGAGACAACTAAGAAGATGGAAGAATCAGTCGGTCATTGAAATATTCTAGAGGTGACATGCATTTCATAGTGAGAATGAAATTATTATACACGTTTATCATTTTATTAACAAAACGGATAGAAGATAAAGTGCTTCACAGGATTACTTCAGCTCTAATTAACAACAATGGCCCAACACAGAATATTTACTAACAGTATCCTTCTACAATGTTCAAATGAATAGCTGCAAACTCTTCCGACCATGACGACATAGGAAAAATTAGAGCATCTGAAGCCAATATCAGCTTACCAAATTCTCAGCACCAGGGAGGTTTCCTCTTTTAGCAAGATTGACAGCAAGCTCCAGATTGTTTAACTGGCAATAATTCTTGAAGATTGAATATGTGCAGAAGAAACATACATGGTTTAGTCATAGAAGACAAAAGTTGATAAACATACTTGGCCACTGACAAAAGGTACAATAGTTGCTTCATTTACTGTAGCAAGTAAAACCTGCCCTCGCCTATTAATCGCATAAAAACCTCCAACAGATGAAGCTTCTGATGTAAGAAAAATGGGATCCGGACTAATTCTATTTCTGTATACTGCTGTGGCGGTGTCTAGATCATATACAAAGAGTAGCCCAAGCTTCGTAATCACATATATAAGGCTATACTTATGTGATATCTGCATAAACAAAAAAGTAATATGAGATATGAAGTATAGATGCAGAAAATAGACTCAAAAGCCACTCCAAGAAGAAAGTACCTGCATGGCTACTGGAAAATCATCAGCAAAGTCTGGAGGGAAGAATAAATCTGCTTGTTTTTTAGTGAAAGATGGTTTTCCTGCATCATTTAACCAAGCAAACAGCATAAGTAAAACCTGTAAAAGACTGCAGGCCTATTGTGTCCTAAGCAGTTTCAGAAATATATATATATATATATAAGAAATTTATAATCAAAGATAAATCTACCTGGCTGAGCACCAAGCTCAATAATATGCAATTTTGATGTGACCTGTCCCGCAGAAGAGCTTTTCGTGGCAAAAGAAATAAGAATTGAGTCCTTATCATTCCCTGCTACCTGTTCAAAGAACCAATGTAAGTATGTAACACAAAACTTGAGCCAGCAACAGCATAAAGATCATCACATCTAAAGAAAGAATGCATACTCTGAAAGAAGCAAATGATGCAGCATGAGCTTCAAGAGATTGACTTCTTTGCTGATCCACAGAAAACAGCTGCATATTTCCTTTGACCAATTGAGGCCGCTGAAGAAGGTACATCATCTTTGTAAGATAATTTGAAGCAAACAGAGAAAAAAAACCTGCATATATTATATATATAAACACACACATATATATACATACGTACACACACATAGACATATATATATATATATATATATTCCCAGTGCTAAAATATATATTCATGGCACATAATTAGCATCTAAATGTACTAGGACTGTGCCTGATATACTACAACTTACAAAATAGTTTTTTATCATATAATATTGGCACCATAAATATTACAATCAATATCTAGAAATTGCAGTTGAGTAAAGACAAGATAGAAATCACGCACCTCGGGTGAACCAGGAGCAATCCCAATCAAAACCAACCACTTTTCAGAAGGATCACATTTATAATTGATAATCTGGTTGTTTGCTAAATTTGCATTTCTATCAAACATCTTCACAGGTTCCGAATCACCTACTCATAGCAAGATGTAAAGAAGTTCAAGAAGGGAGATTGTGCAGAAGAAACGGAGAAAAAGAGAAACCATGTTATATTATAAGTAGTCCAAGCCATGGCATCTTACCTTCAATTGGCCAGTGATAAACTGAGGACTGTGTAACTAAACCCAACATCTTAGGAGATATCCACTTCCAAAACACAACCTGTCATATAGCATATTACAAACTGTAGCAATTATAAAATTTCCTTCAAATCATATGCTCATATTTGAAGGCGAAGCATGTGTGTTTTAAATGTGATGTGAACTTACCTGCTCAGGCATCTGATGGGACTTCATCTTTGCTTTTGCCTCAATATTAAATATTTGCAAGTGGTCTTGAGTGGTTCCGGGAAGTTGAGCTTCATCAAGGAAACTAATTCTTTCAGTAAGATCACGATACAAGGAAGCACAATTGATCGTAAAGACATAAACACACTGATTTTTATTGTCAATAGTGTATGATTACCAAAAAAAAGTACTAATCTGTGACACAAGCATCAAAGTAACTAAGTCTTAGTGTAACATAATTCTCCACATATTATATAATCCGGACAAATTTCTGAAATGACTTCTATAGTTATCACTCCAAAAACCTTATAAAGCACAAAGGAAAGAGATTGTTCCCCACAATATCAAAGGCACAGCAAAGCTTCAATACTACTAGGCATCAACCATTTTAATATTATTTCTAAGACAAAAACTCTTTGATTCATTTGTTCATTTATCAAGCGGCCATGGCTTGTCCTAATTGATGTTGACTTTGTTCATACCAAGTTTCTTATAGACAAAGGGATAGGCTTGCAGCAAGCTTAGACATAACTAGCAAGAGAGAAATTGTTTTCAAATCACTGGTTTACCATAACTAGGATATTGTAAGGATTAAATTTTCTGCTGTGTTTTCTCATGCACATTTACAGAGCCTTCTTTGATTTTTACTGGCTCTAATTCCAACATACTTCCTCATAATCCATTCGTTTTCAATTTTCAATTTTCTATTTTCAATTTCTAGAATATTCTCAGTTCTCCATTTTCCTTTGAAATTGTGAATGGCAGAATAAGACTTTTTACTAAAAGACCATTTTTGTAGCCAAATTATAGTCCAACAAGCTACTGTATGAAATTGCTCTTGCTACTAAGACTTTTTAAACACAAATCATACAGATCAGTGCAACTATGTCTAAGTTAGTACCATAAGAGATACTTGTCAACAGAAACTAATGAACACAAATCAAATGCAAAGACTAAACCAATCAGAAATGCTAGGTAGAATTCCTTCACCTTTCAATGCCAAAATTCTGGAATTTGGATTCATAAGCGCTGAATCAGCCGTTATAGGCCGCCTCAGCGGTTGAGTTGGCATGCTCATATCGATAATGACCACACTGTTTTGCGGAGCAGTCTCACGGACACAGATGTACTTATCCGATTCCATAGTCACATTTGTGAAAGTAATGAACTGGGGATTGATCCCTAAGCTAGTCAACTGTAATCATCAAATCAAATACAGTCAAAGTTCATCTCTACGAACAACAAAACTAAGACTAGATTAACCTCACAACAAAGCAAGCAGATCTGAAACTACAGTAAACAGAAAATAGTTTAAATATGAAACTGACAATCTACTGCAGCTTGCAACTACCGACGCATCAAATCAAGCAAAGATTCAGAAGAAAGAAAAATTTATAAAAAAAAAAACATTTCAAATTAGCAGTCACAGAGCTGAAATGGGCGGAATTGAGTAGGAAACAATCAGAACAAAATCGAGCGTGAGAGAGTGCGGAAATTGTGGTTACCGTGAGGGCTTCTTTCATGGTGATCGGAGCGTTGGCAGCCGCCATGGCTGGTGACGAATCAAAGCTTCGAGATCGAAGCTGCGGAGAGCCAAGGACGACGGCGTATCAGCAGATATTTTCGAGATCTGGAGAGCAAGAGAAACCCTCGCACCCTCCAACCGAAGAGAAACAGGAGATCTAGAGAGAGAGAGAGAGGAAGGGAGAGGGGTTCTTCTAAAGAGAGAAACTAAGTAAAAGAGCTGTATGCACATGAACGGTATTATATATATACAAATGCGGCAGCGAAAATTCCATTTTGGCCGAGTCGAAAATAATGAGCGAGAGATCTAAAACATTACAAGAGTAGAGAAAATAGAAAGCAAGTGTTGTGCACTTGTGAGAGAGAGAGAGAAAGGTAGTTGTCTGCGGTAGGTACTCCTGCAATTAGGTTCGATGACTCTTAATAACGTGTTTTTTACTGTTTTTTTTTTTTTTGAATTGAAATCTATCCTAGTGAGTTTGTCAATGGAATTGAAACATGGTTCATGTAAAAACATGATATACGTTGAGAGGGCGTTTGGTTTGCTTAATTGTGTCTGATTAAGTCTAATTGAATATATTATCCTCACTCAATCAGTTGTTTAATTCGATTGATTAAAGTCCATATTGATGATGGTAGTGTTAGCAATTTTTTACACGATACACGGAAAAATAACGGGTATGTTTGATTTTTATCATATTTGTATAGTCATGTTGACACGATAAAGACCTAAAATAATTGTGTCGTATTTCATGTCAACCTACTAAACACAATAAAAATTAACAGGTTACATGATAACTCGTTAAATTGTCAACTTGATAAGGACATAAGAACGTGATAACATGTGACACGAAAATTTTATATTTGTTGTTCCAAATTTTTTGTTTATGTATTTTTTTAATGAATTATATTTATTATTCTAATTTTTCATTATTGTCGTATCGTGTCATTATCGCAGATTCTTATTATATCGTGTTCGTGTTTGATCTTATCATGTCTTGTCGACACGAAACAGAACTCGATAACACTAAATATCATATCTATATGATGGGTTTAGACTCCTATTATTCGTTTGTTTGATAAGTTATCACATAAATATTAAATTGATTATTCTCATCCCCTTTAATGAAATTTAAAAAATTACTCAATTATCCTCAATTAAATATTTAAATTAATCATGAAAATCTTGTATGAAGATCAATTTTGATATTCTTCTACATTTTAATCATAATATTTCAATCGAAATAGAATATTAACAATCCATACTAATTACTAAATCATTAAAATTACAATCTTCTCCAAACGCATGGTTACTTTTGTCCGAACATTGTACTCCTTTTATATTCAATCAATCTTATTTATCTCATCCAACAAACCAAACAAGATCTGATATTTTTGTTGTTGTTGTTGTACTTGATAAGAGAGTAATCGATATATAAATTAATGTGTTTTCTTGGAAAATAAGAGTTCATACAGAATTAATAAAAGCTTGATTATGGCTCGCACTGCATGGATGAGGTACATATTTCAATAGGGTGTTTCTTTACACACTACACCTTTTTCTTTACTCACTACACATTAAAATTAATTAAAAAGTAATTATTTATGATTTTACTTAAATACTCTTACTAAATAATCTAATAAATGAATATCTATAATTTAAAAAAAAATAAACCAATAATCATAAATAAAAAACAATAGATCAAAAAATAAATTTGGAACTGGAGCAGAAATCAAATAACTGAAGAACAAAGCAAAAATGGAGTAGAAATCAACCATTACCATTCTCAAAGCTTAGTCATTCTCAAAAGTTTTCAAAATCCATTTAGATTAAGTTTTTTGGTAGAAATCAACCATGGAGCACGAAAAGATTGAAGAAACGGACAATGTAAGTCATTTGTCGTATATTTTTTGATTATTTTTGGCAGTTTTTCGTATCAAAGAGCAACATTCATCACAGATAAGTCGGAAAACACAGTCTGAAACCCGTCACAGGGCGTCGAAAATATGTTTTCGACCATATGAATAATGCGTTAAAAATATATTTCTGAAATAAGAAGGATCTTTCAGAACACGGTTTCCGAAAAATCATACAATGGGTCATAAATTATTTTCTGAAATCACCAGTTCAGGTCATAAATTATTTTTCAATGTTAACTAAGAAGGTTCAAAAATCTATAGTCTATAATGTTGTGTCAGTGACTTTGGGTGGTAGGTATCCAACTACATTTTTGCTTTTGAGGTCTCCAGTTCCACCAGGCCCTAAATGTATTTCCATAGCAATGGTTAAGACATCAGAAACAAAAAAAATTAAATCACCTTATTCGGGCATGTTTATCAGTGTTGATACAAATTTATGTAATTATCTATTAGAAACTAAAATTTCTTTATTTTGTAGGTTTTTGTTAATTCCGGGCCATCCACTACCCCCTATATCATGCGTATGGAAGGATCACCACGATGAATGTGTTGTTGAATGGGAAACATTCAATTTATAATAATTGTAATACATCCTAGATGTCGAATTGTATGTGTTTCATATATTGGATCATTTGATTCGAGTGTGTTTTTTATTTTGTTAACATGATTTTTTTTTAATTTTAACAGTTCGAAACCCTTACTCGGTCAAAAAGTAATTTTCGACTAAGAAGTCTTTCAGTCAAAAAATAATTTTCGACTTCATTGCAGGTTGGTAAAAAAAATAATTTCTGGCCAATTGTAGACTGGTTAAAAAACTATTATGGAGTTCATCTTAAGCAGGTCGGAAAACTATTTCTGAAATTATTACCAGATCAAAAATTATATTCCTGTCATCTCCAAGAGGGTAAACAACTCAAAAATACCTGACAGAATATGTAGTCATAATCACATCCAATAAAGTGTAATACATTCACATCAAAAAAATAAGTAGAGTACAAAAGCACTACTAGTCATTGCAATATCTCCATTTCAGAAGTTTGCTTGTAGGGCAATGGCATTTTAACACATCTCTCTCTTGACCCTCTCATATAGCCGCTGCTACATGTGTTCTAAAGTTGGAAAGTACAGACGGATCAGTAGGGCCTCCTGGAAATGCGCCTCTAACTATCTCAACAACATCATTATCCTCGACAACATCGTTGTTCGAAACCTCTTGTTCGACTTGGATTGGAGCTACATCTTGTTCAACGATGATTGGAGCTACTTCTTCAACTTGAATTCGAGTTGCCGCTTGTTGTCTCCTTCCCGATGCAGTTGACCTTTTTCGAGAATATTGTCCTAAAAGAGTGCATATTATTATGAGAAAACAGCAAGTTAACTGATTTAAAAAATAATTTTTGATATCAAGATATCATATCAGAAAACATTTTTCAAAATTAAATGGAGCGTATCAGAAAATATTTTTTGATAGCATATCAGGGTGTTAGGATTGTATACTGAAAGCTTGTCTTTGTATACTATTAACAATGTTTTTTTGACGATATAAATTGATTTTTATTGCAATCACTGTTTGTGCATTCATTTATCGTTATATATATATATGCATGTTTTATTATACTTGTATTGTAGATGATATGGTGTAGGTGAACACATGGTAGAGATCATATCATTGGGTTACTTGCAAAGTATTAAAAGGCTCGCGGTCTAGATGATCCTGAACCAATCATTGTATGCCGTAAAATAATCTGATAGTTAGTTTATCTTGACTAAATGATTATTTTGATACACTGACATGTGTATTGAGGAGGATCACGATAGGATATTGTTCTCTAATCTGACACTAAAAATGAGAGAATAAAGATCTACAGAGTTCGGGTTCTTAAGCCATGCACAGTGGCGAACATATGTGTGTTGTGTCTACTGCTTTGATTTATCAATGAGTGAGATTCTTGATAAGGTCAATAATCTCGATATCTTGGGCAGTAACATATGCATACATGATGGGTCGTGCACTGTGTATGGTCACCATGTCTTGGTGCGCCAGGTTGATGATATCCCCTTGAATAAACACAAGTACATGTAAAACCCTGCAGGTGGAATTTATTCCGTACATGGTACTACTTTAGGAATGGAAGTATTAATTACTTATAGCTGTCAGAGCTTATATAATTAATTAATGGACATTATATCTTAAACATGGGGAATGGTTGGACTGAAGAAGAAAACATTGAGTAAAAATGTATTAAATTGGTAGGTCATTGTTATTTCTTTAGTGGAATAAAAATAACACTTAATTTATTTAATTATATCCTAGTGTTGGATATTAGATATTAAATAAATTAGTGGGTCAATTTAATATTCTTCTAGATCCCTATTGTAGCCCAAATAATACTTTAATGGACTAAGGGAATGGAATAAGTGGAGAGGCCCAAACCCATTAAGTTTGGTAGCCCTAAAAATCGTCCCCCTCTCTATTAATTAGAGAGGGGGAAGCGAGATTTTGATAGATGAAATCAACCCCTCTCAGTGCTGACTTAATTCTCTAGGTTATCCAAAATAGTTTAGTAGATTGTAGCCCACTCTACATCTAAACGGGTATTGAAAATACTGTAGAAGATGTAGAAGATCAAGGAGTATCTCTGTAGCCTTGGTTAGGATTCGACCGTGTCTACTACAACAACAACAAGATTAGACCTATAATCTCATGTGCAACCCTACATTAACGTGTAAGTAGTTCTGTCGAATTGATTTTTCCGCTGCAATTAATTCGACTGTCTTGCATGCTTTATTCAACATGTATATTTAATATCATCACACATAAAATCATGATTTGCATGCCTATAGAATTATAGATTAGTCGATTAGATTCTGTGGGTGTAATTCGAAAAAACCCCAACAACTGGTATCAGAGCATGTATCGGTGTTAATTTAGGTAATTCTATGTATTTTTCGAAAATTTCATTATATTTGATGATAAATTTATGTGCTTAAATTTTCAGATTTAATGATGATAATTTTCGAGCATGTTGTGATTGAAATTGGATGAATTTTTATGTATGTTCAAAAATTCTTATTTCAATTACATGATAATTTTCGCCCTACATGAAATATGAACATGGAATGGTATTTGATGTTCTTCATTGATTTCCGGATTTATTTCATGTATGTTTCGAAAATTTGGTGTTGTAATTTTCGAAAATATTGTGTTAAAATTGTCCCTTAATTTGATTCAATATTTTTGGCCATCTAGTGTAGGAATTGGAATACATTTTTGATATTATCAAAATTTCCATATTCTATACTAGAGGCAGAGGGGGGTCGAAAATTTGGGGATTAAAATTGGTTTACTTCGAAATATGTAGGAGATGAACTCTCTCTCTCTCTCTCTCACCCCCACGCACACCCCCACATAATGTGTGGTTGGGGGGAGGGAATTCAGGGTTTGAATTTTGGCTTGTCAATATAAGTAAACGTACTGTGATTTATGAAGACAGTGAATTAGTTAACAATTTAACATTGCATGGTTGTTGATAGGTAATGCTGCTGTTGATGGGTCTTGTGATAATGCTAAACCTGTTTTGAAGACGCCTTCCATCAAATTTGCTGTCATCAAGAAATTAGCAGCTCCGAATTCAAATGCGAATAAGCCACAACAGACGGTTGCAGAAAGGCAGGGTGTGCAATCCTCAACTGTAAGCGATCACAAAGGACGGCAAGATGCTGAAGCCACCAGCAACGTGTTACAATTCTTGTTCCAGCAGTACGGAAGCGACAAAGATGAGTGATAGCACTTTAGAGCATCTACGACGACAGCGTGTTCTCTTTTCATTCTCTCCAACTATAAATTTGCTTCAAGGGCAGTCGAAAAAGATGAGCGTATCCAATTTATATTCAACTTAAGATTAGTAATTATATCCAGTCCTGACGTTTTTGTATCACATTCAAAGTTTAACCCCCAATGCACATCTTGCTATTCTGAGTTTCTTCCTCTATGATATAAATAGATTGATGAAGTTGGTGAAATATTTTGACTGCAGAAATTCTTTTTAATGTCAACCATCATAAATTTGATTACTGCAAACATCAAACAAGTAGATGATATCCATTTTTCATATCAATGAGCCCCTGTCTTCATATTACTCTACTAGTATAGCGCAACTGAAAGCAAACGCAAATGGTAAGAAACTATTTTTCAGAACTTACACTCACACATACATTGATTTCATGGAGGATGTTTCTGAGTTCTACTTGTTGCCTTTCTTTCTCCATAGGTCTCCAAACATTTTAATACCAGAACCTTTCATCTTTCCACCTCCATATGTGTCGTCGGAATCCTCGGCCAGTCCCGGTGAACCTATATAACCTGCATATCCACCAAAAATAGGTTCGAATGCATTGCCATAGTGCTTGTCCATGGATCCACACCTTTCAGATATCCTTCTCCCATTCATCCCGACTTCTCCGGCCAAGACAGTTGCTGCGGCATCAGCTGCTTTTCTCCATTATTGTTCAGTTTGAACACGAAGCATCTTCATCTCCTTTTCCAATTCCTCCTTGGCTCTTTCAGTAGCTTCTAGTTTATCATTGATGTGGGTTGTCCAACAAAAATAGCTTCAGGTCTTCTAGCTAGGTGATGAGCAACTAAATTGCAAATCCTTAGATACCAACAAAATCCATCACAATTAACTTGGCTGAAAACCAACTCCCAACTCCAATAAAGTGCGCGCATCTTGAAAAATACTCTGCCTTAAGAATACGATAGCTAAAGGAGGATTATGTAGTATAGTTTTATGAATTGAAATTATGTTTCTTCAACCCACTGTCGATCATAAATTTGGCTACAATTAGCTAAATATTTTGAATTCTCGTACGTGTAGAAGCAATATATATCCCGAGACACTTTGATATCGTACTCATAATTTTCTGTAGAAACATTAATGTTTAGCTCTTTTTTTATATTGAAAACTAGATTCTCGTAGCTTTAAAATGGTATAAAATTTGATTATTACCTGTCAGTTGTCATTGACTCTTCTCCTTCACAATCTTTATACTCTTTACTATTGTCTTTTACTTCACATTCTCCAACCTTTTTGTGCTCTATCATACTCATGTCTTGATAATGATGAAAGAGGCTCTACAATTTGATTTTTTTCTTTGAAAGAATACAAGATATTCAATGAAAAATAATTTTAGTTTGTTGTACACAAGATATGAATTCTCGTCTAACAATGTTGATTTTTTTAAGGTTCTTTTTTATTTGCTAGGTTTTAAGATAATGAGATTAAGAGGGCAAAAATGACTAAAAATAAATGTTTATATTTTAATTAATTTTGGAGTTTGTCATGAGCAAAATGGAGGTTGTGAATAAAATCACCCCAGAGAAAAATGGGCTTTAATTGTAATTAGGCCTTCTCTTTGAGCTTATTAATTGAGCTCTTAAACACGTAATTCGAGCCAATATTTCTTCATTAAATACCTCGAAAATTCGAAACAATATTTATTTGAGCCAATATTTCACTTCTCCTAATATTCTATTCAATCATGAGACCGTATTTCTTTAACTTGAGCAATTGAATCAAATATGGTTGTGTTCCTCATGAATCTATATTCACTTATCAAAATGCAGTGACATTATATTTGAGTGAACAGTGCATAGTAAAAATAGTATTATGCATTGTTAGAAATAGAAAGTCAATACAATCTTTACATTCTAATATACTAGTATTTAAAAAAAATAGCATCTGGAATATAAAAAAAATATTATGAATTAGTTAATTAACAATTTTTACAAAAAATACCTTAAACTTTTAAAAAATAGCATCTGAAATTTAAACAATAGCATCAGAATTTTAAATAATAATATTTGAATGCATTTGAAATTTTAAAAAATGGCATATGAATGTACAATGTACATTCAAAATTATTGCTAATGAAAATAATCGTATAATCATATCGTGTTTAATTATATGCACCTATTATTTTTATGTTAATGAAATGTGACAATTAATTGGGTATTGTTAAAAATATTGTTTGAAATTAGAATAGGATATAAAAGAAACAAATCTAAAATATGTAAAAAATAAGATTTTAGGATAGTTAGGATTTAATTAGATATCAATGCAATAAAAAATGACAACTATGACCTTTTTACCTAAAATAAACATGAAACAATCATTAAAAAAATTAATCATAACCGTAGATCTAATAATAATTAACGGATGAGATGCATTCATAATTAACACACTAGGAGATCATTCACAAATGATCTATCCCCTATAGCTTTGGGGGTGAGGATTAGGAATTGAACCTCGATTACTCGCAATAGAAATGTGACAAAAGTTATAGCGGGAAATGAGATACCAATTCGTGTTTTGAGAGGAAGTTAATTATTTAAATGATTCACATGTACCTTAATTAGAGCGCGATAGAGAAAATAAGACACGAAAAATCTTACAGGGATGAATTATTTCCAGTCCTAGTAATTAAGAACATATATAATGTCACAATTTTTTGTGAAGTTTTGAGATTATAATTCAGGCTTAACAACAAATTACGATTGTTAGGTATCGCGCCTAGTCGGGGGTTCACCTTCTTGGTTCCCAACACCTTCGGTTCACCCTTACGGTTGCTCAAGCAACTAGGGTTCTCAATCTTGCTTGATTCAAACTTTGGGGAGTCTCAGATTATAGTATCTTCACAGACTTCTTGAGGGGGTAAAGATCTGCAAAATGGAATGGTTCACTACAAAAAAAAATCGGATCTAGCGACGGGGTTTTCCGTCACTAAAATTGTACGACCCCGTCGCTAAATCCTCTAGCGACGGGAACAACCCCGTCTGTAAAATTGGCGTCGCTAAGCTTCTAGCGACGGAAGTTGGCGACGGGAAATTTAGCGACGGCCCCGTCGGTAAAATTGGCGTCGCTAAGCTTCTAGTGACGAAAGTTGGCGACGGGAAATTTAGTGATGGGGCTAGCGACGGAAATTTTCGTCGCCACCTCCGTAGCCTAGAACTGGCGTCGCTTGATATTCCCATCGCTATAATTATATAAATTTTAAATATAATTTAAAAATTTAAAATTATTGATTGGCCCTGCCTGGGGGCCCGGCCCGCGAATGAGCCCTTACCCGGCCCGATGAAAGGCTCGCAAGAATAATTGTGCATAATATGCACCAAGAGGATTCGAACTTGGGACCTCCTTCTAGGAGGTCCAAACACTTATCCATTAGGGCAAGTTCAATTGATGTTATATTGATAGCTTAAACAATATATATACTTATACGAATTTTTCATAATTTATTTTTCTTTATCTCTATAAATTAAAGTGTTATATTATTATTAATATATTTATATATATATAATATTGATATTATATTATATATCTGTATATAAGAACTACTCCCCCGTCCCAATACTAAAGTCCCACTTTCCTTATTTGGCTGTCCCAATACTAAAGTCCCATACCATTTTTGGCAAAAATTAGCCAAAAAATAAGGGCCTTAATCAGGATTTGTTAACTTAATTAAAAAAAAGTGGGCCCATTCCAAACCCAAACCCTAACCCCCCTCCTCTCTCGATCCACTGCCCCATTTGCTCTTTCATTTCGATCTCTCAATCTCTCCGTCTCCCTCTCTCGCTCTCACCGTCGCCCTCTCTCCGCCAGCAACACCACCGCCGAGCCCCCTCTCATTTACTCCCTATCACCGCCGGTGACAGCCTTTCCTCACTCTTACTTACCCTCCATCCCACACAGTAACCCTAACCCTATTCCACCGCTATGCCTGAGAGCGGTGACGATTCCCACCGTAAATCGGAGCTCTGTGATGTTTCGGCCCCGATGCAGTCTGATTCGGGCGAAAGCCCTAATCTCTTTGACATCTCCGACTTGTTGCAGTCCTCTGTAATACACACCGCGAACATGCGGCTTCACATCTCTCTCTGCCTCGATCTCTGCCGGCCGTCGGTAGAGGTGGCGCCCGATTCGGAGGAAATCGTGCCGGAGACTCCCGAATACCTATTGATGGAGTACGTTGCTGAGTCTGGAGAGCTTTCAGCGGGTGTCCTGGTGATGGTGGCGAACGGTGCGGTGGCGGTGGTTGAAGCGGCCGGAGCAGACTGGAGAACAGAGGTTGTCACGACGATGCTCCGAATATTCCTCCCCTTGTACTTCGAATCGGTGAGATCTGTCTCATTTGGGTCTCCTCTGGTGAGATCTAACCCTCTCTGTATGTTGGTCAATGTTTCAATGTTGGTGTTGAGTCTTGATTGATTCTGTTGAGGCTTGGTTATGTTGGTCAATGTTTGTTGATTCTGTTGATGCTTGATTGAGGCTGTTGAGGCTTGAATGATTTGGTCAATGTATGTTGGTTCTGTTGAGGTGTTGATGCTGTTGGTCAATTTATGTTGAGGCTCTTAGCTGTGTTGGTTCTGTTGAGGTGTTCATTGAGGCTTTTGAGGCTTGATTGAGTTGTTCATTTTATGTTGATGCTCTTGAGCCTGATTGCTTCTGTTGAGCCTTGATTCTTTTGGTCAATGTATGTTGATTCTGTTGAGGTGTTGATTGAGGCTGTTGAGGCTTGATTGAGCTGTTCATTTTATGTTGATGCTCTTGAGCCTGATTGCTTCTGTTGAGCCTTGATTCTTTTGGTCAATGTATGTTGATTCTGTTGAGGTGTTGATTGAGGCTGTTGATGCTTGATTGAGTTGGTCAATTTATGTTGATGCTCTTGAGCCTTGATTGCTTCTGTTGAGCATTGATTCAGTTGGTCAATTTATGTTGGATTTTTGGCTGTGTTGGTTCTGTTGGATTGATCAAAGGTTGATGTTGGTTCTGTTGGCTTGAATATGGGAGGTTAATTGGGCTAAAATGATTGTAACATGTGCTCACACTAAGTGTTATTGGCCAATGACATCAATTATATGAGATGTCATGCCTTGGATACTAGATTAGGGTTGCATTTATGTGTTTCACTTCATATCTTATGCATCTTTACAAAAAAATTGAACATATGTAATGTTCAGTTGCATCTTTACATAAAAATTAACTTCAATCTTCTGCACAAAAACTTCACCTCAATCTTCTGCACAAAAACTTGTCCTCAATCTTCTGCACAAAAACTTGGCTTCAATCTTCTGCACAAAAACTTGTCTTCTGTCTTCTGCACAAAAACTTGTCTTCAACCTTATGCACATAATCACTTCAACCTGCAAAAAATGGTTGTGTGTGATTGTTAATTCCCCTCTAGCCTGTCAACACCTAGGGAATTCTTCAATTCTTCCATATCAGTCCCTACTCCAGCTTCAATCAAGTGATCTATACTCTGTCTCACCAGTTCTGGTGGGACTTCCAAGTTCAGAGGCAAGCTTGCTTACCTACTAAGAACATCTTTCCCCATGTGTGGGATCTTATAGGCATTGTGCCCTTTTACCTTCATGATCTCAAGCATACAACTCTGTAGAATCAAGAAAATCTTGTTTAGTTTTGTTGGGCATAGATTTTCAAAAGAAGTAACCACTGCATTCACTAACTCATCAACATTATTTGTCTCCATCTCAGTCTGCAGTGACTGAATACTCCTAAACCAGCCTAAATCATTCACATTTAGGTCTGGTGAGTTAGGTGGCTGCTGTATCAGTGTGAATACAAAGTCATCTGACTGTTATGCCTCTCTAAAATTTATGTCTGAATCCTTTATGTGTGGTTTGGCATTGTCTTGTTGTATGTAAATAACTTTGCTTGCTTCTGCAGGCCATTTTAACTTTATAGCTGGCAAAACCTATTTCATTTAATGAAACAGAACCACTTTAGATCATTTATTACAATGATCATTTAATGAAACAGAAATATTGTTTCATTACCTGGTTGATCAGACAGTCTCTGATCACTTCTTGTGAAATTGACTCAATTGGTTTTGTCTCTAGTGTGCCTCTGCTTCTGTTTTTACTTGCTCTTTTTGCTGGGACCTTGTGAGTGAAAGGAAACACTCCAATCTTCCCATCAAATAACACACTACCATCTACTGCCAAGAGAGGCCTACTCACTGCACACATGAACATTATTTTTTAGATGAACTTCTTGCTCTTGCAAGATCTGTGTGGTTCAGTCTCTTCTGGAGTCAAGTAGAATCTGTGTGTCTCTTTCTTCATGTAAAACCACTTCTCATCTATGTGAACTGTGTTGTACATGCTCTTAAAGGTTAGCATATTTACATTCCTGTCTAGTTCCAAGGCCTCAAGTGTAAATCTCAGCCTCAACAGCTTATTAGAAGATGTTAGGTCAGGCATAATAGCTGAGGTGTGAGCTCTGATCAGCCCTTGCTTAATCCACCTCCCAACTGTGGATTTTTTGCAGTCTATACCCTTGGCTAATGTTCTTATACTGCTTCTTTGCTTAAGTGGCAGCCTGGATACTCTATCTAAATCAAGAGTAACTCTTTTCTTTCTTTGGAAAATTGGTTTTGGTTGAATATGCATCGGCTCATTATTTTCTCTTTTTTTTTTTTGCTTCAGCCCACAGTCACCATATAGTGTGTCTACTAACCTGGAACTTGGTCGCAGCTTCATTTATTTTGCCCCTCGCTAATTTCCCGTCGCAGCTTGATAGGATGTATTCTACTTGCTTTTATTGTTATCTTTTGGTGCCATTTCTCCTAATTAATTACCCTATACTTATGTATTTTGGAAAAATGATGTGTTGTTGAGTTGTGTAGGGATGTGGTACAAAAGTGGAGAAAAGGGGCATGTCTTTGGTGCAAAAAGATCTAAGTGAAGAAAAGGGGCAAAGTTCGAGTCTGAGCAAATCCAGCCGCAAGGGCATGCCGCTGGAAAGCTAGAGCGAGTTTCTAGAACCTGAGCCTCTACACGCGTTTTGGGCTTGCTGAACCCAACTCTCGGCCCAAACCATGACCTGGACGCGGAAATACATCTTCCCATCGCCTCAAGAGTCCTTCTCTTGCTATGTTTCCTAGTTTAGATTGATTAGGATTTTATTTCCTTATCTAATGTTTTAATTAAGGATATTATATATAGATTAGGACTTATTTCTTTATTATTCATTCTACTCACGCACGCAGCAGACCAGAGACACGTTCCCAGCAACTATTATTTTCTTTTTCATTATTTCATGGTGTTCTGCTCCGTTAATTATTAGCGTGATTTTATGATTATGCAAGTTAGCTAATTTATTCGTATTTTGGTGATGACGACGATGCTCCGCTTATATAACTGTGAGATCTAATTGTTTGTTCATAATTAATTGATGCATGTATCTGTTATTCTTGGATTTTGGGTCGTAATTATTCTAAGTTTATTGAATAGTTGCAAATATTTGGTAGGTTGTGATTAATTACTAGCCAATTAAATCGGCCATACGTAATCGTGATTTAGGTTTAATAAGTGGTAAAAGGGTTGCTCAAATAACTAGGAGAATACCAGAGTTAATTTTACAGTCCTGCGTCAGAGTCTGTAAGTTAAGAATCGGGTCTTTCTTGTGCTCATTGCTGTCGGCTCATTAAACTCATAGAGCATCTCTTACAGTTGTCAGTCGATTAGGGAAATAATTAATGAAGCGTCTTCTTAATTATCGAAACAGTATGGAGAGATTAGGTCATGTCAGAAGCGTCTTCGATGACTATAACTGATTTGCATGGTTTGATTAATTAATTCTTGCATATGTGATCGGTGTTATAAGTGGAATGGAGTTTGTTGGATCCGGAATACCTTTTCGTCATTGATTTAAATCCGTTCTTTTGCACAAGTATTTTCGATAGTTGTCTATTTAATTCTCTAATTTATTTTGCTGTATAATTCACACAAAGCACCTTTCTGGAAGTTTGGTCACGTAGACTGAAAGTCAAGAGTAATTCTCGCCGGTCCTTTGGGAAATGATCCTGCTCGCCACTGTACTCTGCAGTGTGGGCTTGCCGACGAAAGTCGGAACATTTATTTTTGGTGAAAAACGACGCACCACAGCTGCAGTCAAGAAGATACTCCAAAGCTTGATTTTTTTCAGAATAAGTGAACTTCTTCGTCATTGTGGGTTATTTTGTTTTTGAACTTTTGTTGTAGTGGAAATGGTAGTCTTTGAGGCTTGTATTTATAGGATTAGATTAGATTAGATTTGAATTATGGTGGGAATTGTTTTGGTGGTAAATTTTTGGCCAATGTACTTTGAAATTTTAAATTATTCATAATTTCAATACTCAAGTACTCCAATTTCTTTAATCAATTCGAAGTGTTCCATTTTTGTTCCAATTTCTTTAATCAATTCGAAGTGTTCCATTTTTTTTTTGGCAAACACAGTTAGTTTCAATTCTCAAAAAAATGATCGACAAAAATAGCTCGTAAAGAATTTGCTCGACAAAAAATCGCTCGTACAAATATTACTCGATAAAATGTAGAATCGAAAATGAGATAAAGAAAAAGGAAAATAGATAAGTGGAGTGGGTCCACACAACAATAAAATACTCCACATTTTCCACCCACTACCCATTAATTAAATGGACCCCACTACTTAACACATTAATCCATTCCTCCTTAATCTCCATGCCCAAACCAAATGGGACTTTAGTAACGGGACGGAGGGAGTATAATTTAAGGTGATACTTATTAAGTATCCATGCATACAAAAATTATATTTCTAATATAAATTTAATATGGAGAAAGATTATAAAAGTATTTAATTAAATTATTTTAAAAATTATATATACATATATCATGGTGAAAATGTGGTTAAATAGTCTTACTTTGTGTTTCATACTAAATATCATGATGAATTAAATTATTTTTACTTATATAATAAATAACTATAGTGTACAATTAAAAATTAAAATCCATTATATACTATATTATTTTGAATATTAATTAGAAATTATTTTTTATCATACTGATAACTAATTTGTATATTTAAGTTATTAAGTTTTAATAAATTATTACGTTATATTATATATTAAGTGTAAAATAATATAAAATTATAATACAATAATAATTATTATTTAAAAGTACAATTAATTATTAATTAGACAAAAATTAATTAATTAATTATGAATAATATTTAAAAATAATAAAAATAATAATGGATACTTAACTATTATATTAGTCACAAAAATTTATTATTACTAATGAGACAATATAAGATAAATTGAACACTTTTAAATAATTAACTAAAATTCATTAAACTTAAGAAGGTTCGGATTTTTTGACTATTAGGTATTTAGTGTATATTTATGTATATATTTTCATAGTATATTTTAGTTTGTGAATGTATAATTGATTTATCTTGTAGTAGTAACTATAATAAATATTATGTTAAACTTAATAATTTTTTTTAAATATGTAATAATATACTAATTAGTTTATTTATGAGAATAGAAATAAAGCTAATTTGTATAGATTTGTATTTAATAAGGAAATAATACAAATTTAAAGATGTGATATTAATAAATGTGTATAGTTGCGATATTATTTTTTCAAAAATTAAAATAAATGAATAAAAATATAAAAAAGATTTTAATAGGGAGAATATTTGTACTAGAATAGATTGAAATCATGTTTAATTATTTTTAAAAATAATTAAATAAAATTTAAAAAATAAATAAAAAATTTAAAAAAATTAAAAAAATTTAAAAAATAAATCTAGCCTCGTCGCTAAGTTGTAACTACGGGGAATCCCGTCGCTAGATTTATAAAAATAATGATATATTACAATTTTAAAATCTAGCTACAGGATTCCCCGTCGCTAGAACTAGCTACGGGAAACCCCGTTGCTAGCCCCGTCGCTAGATTTTTCATCGCTATTCCAGTCGCTAGTGGCGACCCGTGTCGATCCTGTTGCTATTTCCCGTCGCTAGATTGGCTTTTTTTGTAGTGGTTAGATCGAGCAGCAAGATCAAATATAGGACAAAAAACCAGAAAAACAAAGTACAGAAAAGAAAAATAAAGGATAGATAAAATCAGAGAGTTTGAAATCGGGAAAGAGGTGTCTCAAGGACACAATGGCTCAGATCTTTCCCGTCGGAGGCACTACAACTTCCGATGACAATAACTCAGGCCACAAAGGTGGATTTCTAGTGGGATCAGTGGCTTCGAAGCTCTCTATCTCACTCTCAAGGGTTAAGACTCTCAAATCCTTTCAACTCACAGCCAAACAGGAACCAGATGGACAGTATTCCGGCTAAAGAAACAGAGAAGGGTTTGCAGAGTATCACTCAACACAAGAGATCAGAGATAAGGCTTGAAGAAGAAGGGGTGAGCGACGCAGCTTAAGTAGAGTGATTAGGGTTCTAAATGTAGAAGATTAGGGTTGGAGGTAATATATATGGGAAGTACCGGGTAGTGGGCTAGGTTTAATAAAAATGGGCAAAATAAAACTGAGCTCAGACAGGTTTTGGGCCAAAATAAAAATAAGGGGAAATGGGCCAGAGAAGAATTAAAGAGCAATTGGATCAATCTCCACAACCATTTTCTCCTTATAATATATTAGAAAAGCAAGAATTAATTGATAAAGATTCAATGCCTATATATTTTAATACAGCAGTGTCGTATTTCAATTCACTTATTATGTAACCAAATATTTAATATTAATTCCGGCTTGTTTCTCAACTAAAATTAACAGTCGTGGAAACTGTATAAATTCATTTATACAAAGATATGATCAACAAAGATATAGAAATAAAATGCATGTTCCTAGAAAAATGATCAAGACGCTTTACAGATGGAATTAATTAAATGAATTTAAAATTTTCTATATATCACCCACTATGTAGTTCGTTTATGACTTTTCCTACACAACTTGGCACATTGTACGTGCATGACTACGTGCTACTTATCGCAACAACTTAGATTTTTTAACACAATTAAGCACGTACAGTAACGGTGACACGAAAATTATAGCAATCAGTTGTTTCTAATTAAGAATTGAAAAATAATTTCAAATGTTGTACTACGTGATTTGGTGCATGCAATAGCTATATATTTTTAGTTTGATCAGCACACCCTTTTATAAATTGAAATATATAAATTCTTGTGAGACTTTTCTTGCTAAATTGAAAGGCTAATGAGTTCTTCATATATAATGTAAAGGGATCGGACATCTTGCGGGACATTGAGACTAAATAGAAAATCAAACATCCGATATATTATCAAATTCCTTATTAAATAATAAACACACCATCAATTTCATAAGTAAAAACCAGAGAAAATAGCCAAAAAGTAATTAATTAATAGGGATGATGTGCAGCTAATTAAAAGAGAATTATTAAGTTAATTTGAAAAGAAATTCATAGGGAGAAAAAACAGATGAAAATCCGAACAACATGAATACGCAGATATGACGATGGAAGAAATTGAATCAAGCAAAAAAAGAGTATTTAAGGAAAAATATTAATTAATTAACATTAAATAATTCAATCTCAAGAACAATCCATATAACTCTAATGTCAGAATCTGAAAAAAGAGAGATTAATTAAGGTCTAACAATAATCCTACAATAACGAAATTAAAAATCTAGCTGAACTCAGCAAATCAACCTAGCTTATCTTCTAGAAAACAAAGAAATGCAGCAAAAATCACATGAAGATCACTCCAACGAGCGATGACAAAGCCAAGGGGATGAATTCAGGGCCACCAAGCACGACGGCGGCGGTGGCGGCGCTTTTCTTGGACGGAGCAGCGGCAGTCTTGGAAGGAGACTCCGGCTCCAAAACTTTGACGATCATCTTGAGGCCTCTCTGGCAGTGGGTGGCGACGCCGCTGATGAAGTAGAACAGCCCCGGCTGATCGAGTTCGAAGACGGTGTCGCCGTTGTTGGAGAAGAACATGGGGTGCGACGACCGGCATTTCTCGTATTCCTCTTCTCTCACCACCATTACTGAGTCCTTCTTGTATGCAAACCCTACATTTGCCGAAGTTAGTTTTTTTGGTTTTTTCTTTTAAACCAAGACAAAAAAATATCTCTTTTTAACAAGAGAAGTAACATATATAAATGACGAGATGAAATGATGCATGCGCACAATAGAGGAATGGGATTGATAAGCAATCTTAGATGCTTCTAAATAATAACTTACAACAAATTCTAAAGATTACGAAATTATAATATATAATAAAAGATATATATATATATATATATAGGAGATTAATTAATGATAGCTAGTAATGTATATAAGTAATTAAATACTTACTTAGGGTGTCATTGACCTTGAACCTATTCTTGGCAGCCCAGTCATTGTAAAAGAGTTGAGTATTCTTTGATGGAGTGGCCCAGCCATTGTCACCTCCAACATCCAACTCCTCACACTGCACTGTGTGCAAACTCCACACTGAAATGATCATCACTATGAGTAAAGGAAGTGATAAACTCGAAGCCATTTTTGGAGATTTTGGAGACTTAATTTGTTCGAAACTAAGCTATATAGAGAGAGATATATATAGGGTTGCTTTCAAAAAGATTAATCAAGTTGCAGTGTGAAGGAAACTGAACTGGAATGGGGCTTATATATATATATATATATATATATATATACATAGAGAGAGAGAGAGAGAGAGAGAGAGAGAGAGAGAGATGGTGGATGTGGGTAGTTGGTGGCGGTTGAGGCCTTGAGGGGGGTGATACATTTGTAGACCTAGTCTTTGAAGTTTGACCAAATGTAACTGACTAATTACAAGATTGTAGAATATAATTTTTGGACTAATTAATTTTTTATTTTCTTTGTCTTTTTTGGGACTTAATTGGCGTGGCAGATTTTAGGGGTCTGATCAAGTTAAATCACATGCGAAGTGAATTTGAATCATAAGCCTTACATTTTGAATCAAATAAGAGAATCGCCATATATATATATATATATATATGGGATGGTTACCATGCATATAGGGGCCTAGCGTATAAATTATGGATTAATCCTGACCATTAATCTCTAAGATGGATGGATTGTATTAATTCTGAAAGTTATTAAACATGATGCCTTTTTTAAATATTTAAGTGCACTTAAGGGTTTTTTTCTAATTTTTTCATTTACTCTTTTGGAAATAACGTGTTACAAGGAAAATTAAATAGGGACAATAAATGGCAGTCACCTAAACAAAAAATAGAAAATCACTATTTTCAATTTCGAAAAAGATTTGAAAGGATTCACTTTTGTGTCTTTTACATAGAATCTGAAATATTTTAATCTGTTATTGATTTCTTTTTTGATTATCTATTCACGGTATGTTAGTTTGTCCCGTAATGAATCCTTTATAAAATTGTAGTTTTCATTATTTATATTTTAGCAGGCAAGGATTCTTTAGAAGAATAATTTGAGCGATTTTTTTTTTGTGTATTAGAGTGCTTAAATTGTTATTTTAGATGCTTTTTTAATAATTTAATTTGTTATTTTTTTTGGCTTAATTTTTCAAGGTATGTCAGTTTGTTCTGCAACGAATCCTTTATAAAATTGTGATTTTCATTGTTTATATTTTAGCAAGTAGAGATTCTTTAAAAGAATAATTTGAGTGTATTTTTTTGTGTACTCGAGTGCTTAAATTGCTGTTTTAGATGCTTTTTTTAATAATTAAATATGTTATTGATTTTTTTTTTTGGTTCTCTATTCATGGTACGTGAGTTTGTCCTGCAACGAATCCTTTATAAAATTGTGGTTTTCATTATTTATATTTTAGCAAACATGAATTCTTTAAAAGAATAATTTGAGTGTATTTTTTTAGATATTAGAGTGCTTAAATTGATGTTTTAGATGCTTTTTTTAATAATTTAATCTGTTATTGATTTTTTTTTGTTAACAGTTAACATATGCGAGTTTGTTCTGCAACAAATCCTTTGTAAAATTATGATTTTCATTGTTTATATCTAAACAGGCAGGAATTCTTTAAAAGAATAATTTGAGTGTATTAGAGTGCCTAAATTGATGTTTTAGATGCTTTTTTTAATAATTTAATCTGTTATATTTTTTTTGTTTTGTTTAATTGTTAACTGTATGTGAGTTTGTTCTATAATGAATCCTATGTGAAATAAATCTTATGAAGTAATATTGTGTTAATCCTTGAATCATTTAATATTTGTTTCTTAATTGATAAGAACACTAAAATTGATAGTTAAGATGATTAACAAAATTAACCTACCATCATAAAATGAAACCAAAAAAAAAATAAAAATTAATGGGAACTTCTCCATAGTCGTACACATAAAGAAAAAAGAGGTAAACCACATTTTTTTCCAATTGTGACCAAGTACTCAAAATCGTAATGAAAACCATCATTCTCGTTTTGATTTATTGTAGATGCCATGGAATTGAGCAATTCAGTATTGGAATGAAGAGTCTCTAAAATTCGATGCAACCATCATAGTTTAATTTGTTTTGTGTAACTATCCATAAGATTATAGAAAAAACGGGATTCTAGGGATTGTCATATAATAAATCATCACTCAATCACAATTAGATCAATACGCCATTCCTTGGCTTCTGAACATCACATATTAGGCTCTTAGTTTGTAATAGAAATTGTCTAAATGTATACATTCATCAAATTCGTTGTATATTTAGTGGTGTGCTATATTAATTTTTATAAAGCTTTATTTTATATGTTGTGATGCATTAGAAGTATCAAGTGAGGATGATTATTTTTAGTCTTTAGAATGCTTATTTTGTTATTTTATGATGCTTAAATGCATGATTAGTATCTTACTAAATTATATGTTGATGTTTTTTTTACTATGCAAGATGCATGTAATTCAATAGTATAATATTTAATACTAAATTATTTGTTATCATATGTTAATAAAACTTATAATTCATTTGATAGTTATTTTAATTAATTATGCATGGTTTGATGATTTAATTTGTTTAATGATCCCTGCTTAAATAATTTTTAAAAAAAATGCTATCTATTTAAATCGTCATGTTATTTTTAGGTTTTGAAATGTTTATTTTGTTATTTTGTAATGCTTTAATATATGATTGGTGTCTTATTAAGTTTTATATTGATTTTTTTTTTATTATGCAACTTGCTTGTAATTCAGCAGCCTAATGTTTATTATTTAATTCTTTGTATTTATCATATGTTGGTATAACAAATAATTAAATTCAATTAATATTTTTAGTTTTAAACTTAATTACACATTTTTAATCATCATTAATGACGAGTTTAATCGTATCTATTATTGACAACATGTACACAACTAATCATTTGAAATTGTTATATTTTTTTCATTATACCTTTAATGTACCCACAAATTATAAAAGAGTTTTTTTTACGAATAAAATAGTTATTCATTTGCAAAGAACTGAAAAAAGTGCAATTTTTTTAATGGAAAATAGGGTTGTTTTCCTTTAAGTTTAACAATGTATTTATTGGTTAATGTTTTTTTTTTAGTTTAAATGCTTTAATTGTTGTTTGTAATGTTTTTTTTTTTTTAACTTGTTAGTAGAGTTATGAATTCTTTGCTATGGAGGTGGTTTTTCTTGGATAATACATGTATCTTTTGATGTGGGGAGGGGCATATTTCAAAATCAATCAAGAACATTTGTTGACATTTATATAATTAACAATATTTTGTGAGTAAGAGCAAGAAGATATGGAAGTCTGTATCTCAAGTCTCAACATAACAATATTAGTTATAATAATCATACAGTTAATATGTAGAAAAATAAATAAATTATGTAATGGGACTAATAATATTATTATATTAAAATAAAAAAAATGTTTTGCATTATTAAATAAAATAAATACAAAATTATAAGATGTTGAACAATTCATATATATAACCGTGTACAACATGATGGAAAAAGCTGTAATTTAGGAATTGGAAGATATTAAAAGATATCAATGAATTTATGATGACAATTATAACCTTTTCTAAATAAAATTAATGTAAAAAAGCAATTAAATTAAAAAGATCCAAACCATCCATCTAACAAAATGAATGGATAGGATCAATCCCTAATTTATACACTAGGGGCCCATTTACAAATGATCTATGATTATGTTGATTGTCAAATATAAATTGTTAATACATAATTATGTTGATTGTCAAATATAAATCACTACCTTTCCACTCTTTTGCAAAGTAAATTAAACACCATATTTAAATTTATTTAATTACAACACGGTATTTCAATTTTGAATATGATTAAACATTCCTAATTTTTATTTTCGGACCAGTTAAATATAAATATTCGGTTTGTGCACTAGCCGCCACATCATCACACACATGTAACAAAAGACTTCATTTTATAATTTCAAATTCTTAAAAAAAAACAAGTTGCTAGAATTTTTATTACATGCGTGATGACTGAGTGCTAACATGGTTTAATTATAGACTGAAAAAATGTAATCCGTGCACTTATATGTTTATGGTTACTGCATACATGTGTTCTTAAAAGTGATAGGAACAGAAGCAAGAACAAGTAAATAAAAGTAGTAAAAGAACGCACGAGATTGATACCCAGTTCGGTTAACCAACCTACTCTGGAGGGACTTCGCCCAAACTTGAAAATTCGTCCACTACTCTTTCATGAAGACTATTATTGAAGTTTTTATACTTAAAGGAATCCCTCCTTATGTCGTCCGTTCTTCTTCACGAACTCTTTGATGAAAGAAAGTTGTGAGATCCCCTCACAATCGTGACACTAGACTCCCTCTACCTACCCACGACTTCAACTTACAATCTCTCCCAAGATTGCATACAAAATAGATTAAAAACTCATCACGTGTTTCACTCGAAAACACTCAATGCTAGACTATCACGTTGAACGGTTTATGGAACAACTTCTAGCTATTATAATAATGACAAACGAATGATTCTCAAATAATTAAACTCAGAGAATCTAAATCAGCGCCCCACCGATTACTGAAGAAATGGGCCTTTTTATGCTTCCACACTTCTTGATGACTTGATCTCCAATCTTCATTGGAAGGTGATTTAGGGTTTGTGATTCTTTCCATATGGGTATAGATGATTTCCTTGATGATGAGGGTTTAAATTAGCACGACATTTACTCCACAAGGCAGTCAAACAATCAGATCTTGACTTCCCAAACTTGTTCGCACAAGATTTACTCAACATAGAAACTGCCATAAATAAAACTATTCGGGGATGCGTCTGGAACATCAGAGGGAACAGTTCACCAATTGTTCTTTATTTTGCACAACGGAATCAGTGATGCACTATTTATTATGCAATTAACTGCAACTAACATAAATCATGCAATATAGCAAGTGAATCGAGTATCGTATCTACAGAGACTGAATTATTGACCACACTAAGTACTAAGCTAACAACTTTCTATTATCCAGATTACCTATTTTTGGGTTGAATTAATCCTAGGCAAATAATTAAAAACAAATTACTAAACTCAATAATAAAATCAAATACAAATCAAACAATATTGAAAACGTAAACCATCAAATAAATAAAATAATTAATCCTAGAGAATGCATACACATGAATCCTGTTAGAAGGAAAACAATAATAGACAAAATTAGCTCCAAAAAGTTAGGGATCTATTTTCCTTGTTTATCTATTTCCTTGTACAAGAACCTTAAGTCTCTTTAAAAGAGAATTGTAATTGATCATTTAGAAGAAATCAATACAAACAATTTCGCTTCCTATCTAATTCTATCTTCTACAATGGAGCCTGTACCATTTAACATGGTATCAGAGCAGGTTGTCAAACAGAAGACTCAGAAACAAATTCATCATTGTCTATAACCTTTCTCAACCAAAATAACCTCGATCATCATATCTGCAACAAACCAAACCCAGCAAAATGTCAGAACCAACCGAAGTCACAGAAAATCAAAGTACTGGGAATATCCCAGACGAGTTTACTCTTCGCCTTGCAGCTCTATTGTGCAACAGTCTCGGGCTGCAACAACCTCAAACAACACAGAACACAGAATCATTAAACATTGGATTCAAACTCAGCGGGGATAATTATCCTCTATGGGCAGTGTTAATGAAAAAAGCCGTTGGAGGGAGAGGCAAATCCCTGTATATTACAGGAGACTCAGGTCCCCCTCCAACAAGTGATCCAGGATACAAACAATGGGAACAAGACGACCAATGCGTGTTCACGTGGTTGGTACAGAACTTGGAGCCACATCTCATCAATGCTATTTCTAAACACCCAACATCCAAGGCTGTTTGGGATAGTTTAGCATTGACATATGGTAGTGGAACAGATTCTCTACAAGTATTTGATTTGCACCGAAAAGCAAACACAATAAAATAGGAAGATCAAACACTAGAAGAGATCTGGGCAAAATTGCAAGAAATTTGGCTGACCATTGATAGAAAAGAACCAAATCCAATGGAGTGCCAAAAAGACATAGAAGCGTATAATCGGATAATTCAGACATAGAGGGTGTACCAATTCCTCATAGCCCTAGACGATAAATATGAACATGTCAAAAAGGAGGTCTTGAAGAGAGAACCGCTACCCTCAGTTGAAACGGCGTATGGTATGGTACGCCGGGAGACTGCCAGAGATCGAATCCTTCGACCGGCAGTCACCGGAGACTATGGTGACTCATCATTGGGTATCGGCCATGGCTTAGCAACTCGGGACAGATCGTATAAAGGCCAGAAAGGGAAAGGGGCTCGGCCGATCGACGATGAGAAATCCAAGATGGTGTGCTCACACTGCGGGATGAAAAAACACACGAGAGAATCGTGTTTTTAGCTCGTGGGGTATCCCGATTGGTGGGATGAAATAAAGAAAACTAAACTGCCAAACCCGACTCGAAATCGAGGAGGAGGCATCACCGCCACGGTCGCCACCGACCGGGCTACCTATGCCAGAGCGAGCAACGCCGGTGCAGCGACCGGTGAGACCAAGTCTGGAGTTGCAGAGGTGAATTCAGTGGCAGGGGCGAGTTCAGGAGAGGTGGCTAGGGTTCAAGGGGACGAAGGTAGTCATAAGGGTGGAATTTTACAATTTGGTCCCTCAGCCCTTGATAATTATAATAAACGCCCCATGACTAATAACACTCCTGGAAATTGCAAATTCAACCCCATATTATGTACTAATCCTTTTCAGGTCCACGAAGCTTTTCCTACAGTATGCACAGTTCCCAATTTGGGTACTAACAAAAATAAACAGTGGATTTTCGACTGTGGTGCCACCGACACCATGACCTTTGATGAGTCGGATATTGTTACCTCTACAACACCTAGGAAATCCTGTGTTCAGACTGCAAATGGCGGACTGGCACCGGTTAAAGGAGCAGGAACCATCAATTTTTCTCCCAAACTTCAACTATCCAATTGTTTATTTGTTCCTACTCTGTCACACAAACTTCTGTCCATAAGCCATGTCACCAGAGAACTGAATTGTACACTAATGATGCATCCTCGGTTTTGTTTATTTCAGGATATCCGGACGGGGGAGATTATTGGACGTGGCACTGAGAGACGTGGACTATACTATGTGGATGAAATAGCTCCAAAAGGTGTTGCGATGCTAACTCACGGACCTGGTAACCGGGAAGCTTGGCTTTGGCACCGTCGGTTAGGGCATCCTTCTATTAGCTATCTGAAATTGTTGTTTCCTAGTCTTATTACTTCTAGAGACATGCATTGTGATACTTGTTTTTAGGCTAAAAGCCACAGACAGTCATTTAAATTCAATAATACACGAGTTAATTCCATTTTTTCTCTTGTTCATTCTGATATCTGGGGTCCCGCACCAATTATTGGGGGTTCCGGATTTAAATATTTTTTATTGTTTATAGATGACTGTTCACGCATGACTTGGATCTATTTTCTAAAAAATAAGTCAGAAGTTTTCACCAAATTCACTCATTTTCATGCTCTAGTAAAAACTCAGTTTCAGAAATCTATTCAGATTCTACGTTCTGACAATGGCGGGGAATTTGTCAACTCTAGTATGTCCCAATTTTTTGGTACCCATGGCATCATTCATCAAACTACATGCCCTCACACCCCTGAACAAAATGGCGTTTCAGAATGCAAGAACAGAATCCTTCTTGAAATGGCCCGGGCTATGTTGCTTGACTCCGGAACACCAAATTATTTTTGGCCGGAAGTGCTTGCCACATCAGTCTATCTTCTGAACCGGCTTCCCACCAAAGCTTTAAAACTCCAAACACCACTCCAAGTCTTAGCCAACCAAGCTGAGATCCCTACTCCTCTTACTCTCAAACCTTGAGTTTTTGGATGTTCGGTCTTTGTTCACTTTCCTAAACATACCCGTGATAAACTTTCTCCCTGTGCACTTAAATGTGTCTTTGTTGGCTATGGTATCCATCAAAAAGGATACCGGTGTTACGATCCCAAGTCCCGTCGCATGTTCACCACTATGAACTGTGATTTTTTAAAAAATGAGTACTTCTTTCACCACCTTAGGAGTCAGAGGGAGAGTAGTATGGGGACTAGTAGTGACTCCTTAAGTTGGTTGTCACCACTACCAAGTTTCTCGGAAACTGGACCAACAGAAGAAGTTAACAACACCGCGGAGAGATCTCCAAACGTAGTACAGTCCACAGTCCTGAGTGATCATGCTTCTGAGACATCTTCATCTTGCCAGATATCTGAGGTACAAACATTAACCGAAAATAGTAGCAATTCTGGTTCTTTATTGGATACTGATTCTAATGAAAGTGAAGGAGTTGAAGAGACAGGTGATGAAGAAACAGGTACTGATGCTATTCCTGACAGGAGAAGCACAGAGGTGAGTACGGAGGTAGAAAGATATGTTTTACCACCAAGAAGCAACAGAGGAGTCCCACCCAAGAGATACTCTCCTGAACATACTAAACGGAGATCTCGATATCCTGTTGACGGTTGTACTGAAAACTATCTTGCCCAATCAGCTCAAGCTTTTGAGGTGGCAATTTTGAAAGAAGAAAACATTCCATCATCTGTTGAAGAAGCTCTGGAACATGAACATTGGAAAGAAGCAATGAAAAAGGAGATTGATGCATTGGCAAGAAATAACACTTGGAAGAAATGCCAGTTGCCAAAAGGAAAGAAACCTGTCGGATGCAGATAGATTTTCACCATTAAACGAAAGCCGGATGGTACCATTGAGAGGTACAAGGCGAGATTGGTAGCAAAAGGCTACACTCATATATATGGAATTGATTATTCAGAAACTTTCTCTCCAGTAGCCAAAATGAACACTGTACGGGTTCTACTATCCATTGCAGCTAATCGAGATTGGTCTCTTCACCAATTTGACGTCACCAATACCTTTCTTCACGGGGAGCTGAAGAAAGAAGTGTATATGGAAGCACCCCCAGGTCTTTCGGAGGAATTTAAAAATGGAGAAGGATGTCGATTGAAGAAAACTTTGTATGGTCTGAAGCAGTCACCAAGAGCTTGGTTCGGATGTTTTACATATGCCATGGTGAAATACGGATACAATCAGAGTAATTCTGATCATACTTTGTTCTTGAAACACCGAAATAACAAGGTGACATGTTTAATCATCTATGTGGATGATATGATCATCACCGGAGATGACACTGAAGAGATCACAAGATTGAGACATAACTTGTTTCAAGAATTTGAAATGAAAGATTTGGGAACACTGAAATACTTCCTTGGTGTTGAAGTTCTGAGATCAAAAAGGGGCATATTCTTGCGACAAAAGAAGTACACTTTGGACCTATTGGCTAAGACTGGATTGCTTGATTGTAAACCAACAGAGACGCCAATTATGGTCAACCATAGGCTACAGATTCTTGAAAAAGCCACACTAACAGATCGGGAACGGTATCAGCGTCTAGTTGGGAAACTGATTTATCTGTCTCATACTCGACCTAATATCGCTTATGCAGTAGGGATTGTCAGTCAGTTCATGCACAAACCCCAGGTGGAACATATGGAGGCCGCTCTACGGATCGTTCGCTATCTTAAGGGTACTGTTGGTTATGGTGTACTTCATAAGAAAAACGAACATCTTAGTATTCATGGATACACGGATGCTGATTGGGCCGGAAATCTTATGGACAGAAGATCTACAGGGGGGTATTTCATGTTTGTTGGAGGAAATTTAGTCACATGGAGAAGCAAGAAACAAAAGGTTGTTGCGTTGTCAAGTGCAGAGGTAGAGTTCAGAGGGATCAAAAGCGGGCTCACGGAAATCTTGTGGTTACGAAGATTGTTGACTGAGATTAGATTTACCCCATCTCAAAAGAGTCAGTTGTTCTGTGATAACAAGGCAACAATCAGTATTTCAGAAAACTCAGTTCAACACGATAGAACCAAACATGTTGAGGTGGACCGACATTTCATCAAAGAAAAGATTGACAGTGGAGTTGTTGAGCTTCCATTTGTGCGTTCAGAGAATCAATTGGCGGATATCTGCAGTGAATTCCAAAACCTTTACTGAGGTACTTCGCAAGTTAAGTATTGGTGACATCCCTACTTAACTTGATGGGGAGTGTTAGAAGGAAAACAATAATAGACAAAATTAGCTCCAGAAAGTTAGAGATCTATTTTCCTTGTTTATCTATTTCCTTGTACAAGAACCTTAAGTCTCTTTAAAAGAGAATTGTAATTGATCATTTAGAAGAAATCAATACAAACAATTTCGCTTCCTATCTAATTCTATCTTCTACAATGGAGCCTGTACCATTTAACAAATCCATCTTATATTAATCTAACTAGTATGTCACCCGCGCTTTGCGCGGTGGCTACCGACCAGTATAACATTATTTAGTCCATAATTGATGTCACACTTAGTATCCCATCTTATGTTTGAAATTTTTTTATTATAATTGTTTTATATATAATATTTCTTTCATTGTATTATAATTTTTTTAAACACAAACAATATTAAATACGGATTAGGTCAATAGAATCTAATAACAATAATTCTATCTAATAATAATCACTCAAATAAGCACAAGTTGTTTTGCATTAGCATGTTGTGTTGCAACTTGCAAGAAGAATTTTTTTTATAAAATATTAGTATTTAAATTGGTATAAAATTTATAAAATATTAGCATAATTATTAATTTTATCCACATAATTATTAAGACAATTTTTATATGACATATATATGATAAGTAGTTATTTAGTTGTTAACATTTTATACTGATATTAATTCCTCATTTAATTTTATACACTTAATAACCATAAATATGAACATTATAAGTAAATAATAAATAAAAAGTATTGTACTTAAGTTTACAAATTTTGAAATACTTCTCTATACACAACATTTGCAGTGGTATTTGTATCATTATCATCAAGTAAGATCTTCAATCCACCACGACTTGTAACCCTTGAAATAACAACGTACAATTAACTATGAGTGAAAACTGGTTTCTGCAACAATAAACCAACATGAGAAAGTGATTGACTCATATTTATTGTCGTTGCATATGAGGTCGTAAGAGGAAATTGTCTTCTCTGAAACTTAAAAGACAATTAACTATTAACTAAATTATCTAAATTAACTAATTAATATTAAATATTAAATCATTATTTAATAATTAACTAAATATTTGATCAACACACCAATATTTATTTGGGTGTTAGATTTATTAAACTATGGAAAGATTATGTAGCATAATAATAATAATAATAATTTATTAATAATAATAATAATAATAATATTATTATTATTATTATTATTTATTTATTTATTTATTTGGACCACAATTATTTTGTACTATGAATAACTAAACTTTTTTGGGCCACAATTGATGTTGAATATTTTATTTGGGCCGGGACTTTTATTAATTTTGTTAAATTTTTGGTAAATTGTAGGGTAAAACCACACACACACACACACACACACACACACATATATATATATATATATATAAACCAATCTCTATTAGGGTTTTGTAGACCATCTCTTTTTTTATCTTCCGCCTCTTTGTTCTCGGGTCTTCCGCCGCCTCACTCCTCACTCTCTATCTTCCGCAATTCTCCCATCTCTGTCTGAATTACCATTCTCTCTCACTCTCAATCTGCAAAAGAAATGTCCGCCGTTCTCTCTGACTCTCACTCTCACTCTCAAAAATTATGCTCTTAGATATCATACACACACCCAGTCCCACTATACATGGAGTTCAGATGAAGAAACACGAAAAAGAGCTGGATCGACTCTGTCACTCAACTGCCCTTTCCCTGATGATGTGATGTCTGAAATCCTATGGAACTCCTGAAGGGGCATGTGGAAGTTTTAGCCATGGCGCAACGCAGCAGCAAAGAGGTTCTTTCAATTTTTTTTTAAAAAAAGGTTCTTCTACTTCTCACTGATTCAATATACGAATCAATTTTATTATGATATTGTTGGATTTTGATTATTTACTTATACAGCTTCCTAGGTAGCTCACCATGCATGCTTTGTACAGGTCTATATAGGGAAAGTAAGCTGCAACATTGTCGTCTCGGCTGAGTGACAGTCGATTCTTGCATGCTTTCCGATCGACTAAAAAATAATATTTCCGGTATCTGTCTATCTCTCTCTCTCTCTATAACACACAGAAACCACAGTTCACTAAAATTTAATTTTTTTTTCTCTTAAATGGTATATCAACTCAGGAGTTCCGGATCTAAGCACATATCTGCTTCTACTACTACTACTACTATACATAGGATGTAGCCCTTTATTGGATCTAAGTAGATCAGATCTGGATCTAAGAAGATTGGATCTAAGCATATCAGATTTTCAGACACAGGATTAGGCGAAAAAAGATGAGTTTTACTCTTTTTATCGATGTCTATAACACTGACTAACACACACACACACACACACACACCTCGTGAAAGTAAGACTTCAGAATTTGTTTTATTAATCTAGTAATTATCACCATATACTCTATCAAAATATTATGTTATGTATTTTTCACGTTGATTGACTTATTTTTAATGATTTTTGCATTTTTTTTTGTTGCAAATACTCAGTAGATATGTTCAGATTCCCAGTGAGCTTTCAAAGTTAAGTTTCAGTAATGTTCTCTCTCTTTTTCACACAGTAAGACACATAAACATGTAGTGAAACTAACATATTAAATCTGATTCACAGTTCCTAATGATATATTTTTACTTTTTATGCAGGTGTTTCATACATAAACATCCGCTACACTTTAGACCAATATAAACAACACTTATTTAAGGTACAAATTCTTGCATCTGTTATGAACAAAAGCATGTATGTATGTTCATATTACTGTTCCGTGATATTCCACATTCCAAAAAGTTGATATCTTTTTTGATTGAATGAAAACATAGTTCTACCGTAATCATACCTGAAAATTATTCTGACATGCATCTTCTTCTTTTTTTGTTCATTTGTTCCATCTGAAAATGGATGATCCTTCTCTCTGTTTTTCATTTTCGTTTTTGTTAAAAATTTATGGTAATTTGAAATTTGAATTTTTAAATTTGTTTCAAAACTGCTGGCGGTTTTAAATTTTTTTTTCAGTTCCCACTAACATGTAAAATAATAAAACTGATCTGAATTTAAATATATGCTATGTAAATTTGAAATCATTATTGAATATCACACACCATAAAGAAATACCGGTCACTGTTACCATTCTTGTTGTCGTGAAAAATAAGTTAACCTTTATGAAAGTGTGTGATAGTTATTAAAGCCACAAATAATGTAAAATAACTCTTAAATAACCTCTTCAAATGAAGTAATTTTATTTTCGTTTACAATCTGTATTCAAAGTTGAAAAAAATTTATAGTAGTTTAATATCATATACATGAATTTTATGTAATAATTCTGAATGAATTTTTACCTATTAAATATATCATTCAAGGAATTCGGAAGGAATTTTACCTATTAATTCTGAAGGAATTTTTAGTGTGAAATATGAAGGAACTTTTATTTAATAAGCCTATCATTTAAGTATAAAATAAATTTGAATACATTTTTCGTAAAATAATTGAATAAAATTTTACTAATAATTCTGAAGGAATTCAAGTAAAAATATTTGAAGGAATTTTTCGTAATAATTATGCAAGAACTTTTACGTAATATCTACCATTAAAGTAAAATTAAATCTGTGTCCATTTTACATGAAAAATATGAATTAATTTTTACCTAACAAATCTATCAACTTCATGAATATACTCCAATATAAACTTTAATTAACCACTTACTCTAAATATTCCAACATCAAAATCATCCATGTAAAAAATCTGAATGAATAAAAATAAATATTCATTTAAGAAAAATTAGAGGGTAACATACTTTAAATCTTCCAACATCAAATTCATCAACTTTGTGAACCTCCCATTTATGTCTATACTCTGTGCTCTATAGTGTGATACTATAGTTTGTATGACATCTGCAAAATATTATTATATTAATAATGGCATCAATAATTATTATAAAAAATTTAACCACATTAAAATATAATTTACCAAAAGCTGGAGAATCTCCAACATTCTTCTTATTTGCAATATCTTTAAATGTCTTGAACTCGTATAAACTCTTTGGAAAATTTTCATGGAACACTTCGAACAAACGCTGTCGTCTTGTGCTTCATGATGTTTAGACCAATCACGAAATCAATTAGAGCATGAACAATCTTTAAATTTCTCCGTATTGAAATTTTGAATGGTAACATGAATTCTTTGACCCTACAAAATATGAAATACATTTAGTAGGTACAGTTAGTGAATCAAAAAGTGTAATTTACATTGTAGGTTTTAAAAATAATTAAAACATATACAAAATGTATTACCTTTCGGCCATGAAATATACACTCAAGGCTGAATGCGTTGGTGTTTTCCTAGAAGCGAATGAGACGATGTTCTAATCTGAGAGTGCTTCTTCCAGGTTTCAACATATTGATGGATCCAAGAACTAGCGTCATTGTAGAGAAAAGAGAGTATATTAAAGTGATTCTTAAATGTAAAAGAAAAGTGATTTCCGTTGATGTATTTTTTTATTATATATTCGACCACTACAAAATGTTGGCAGTTATTATTGTACGTGTTTATTTTTTTATGATCGTGGTTATTTTTGGCTGATATTTTATCTAAATTAATATTTTAGTAGTATTAAAATAATTAATTTTCTTACAGTTAATAATTCCAACATCATTTTCACCCACTAAATTTAATAACTACATTGTTTTACGACCACTAACCTTAATTCTAGCAATTAATTACAAATTTTAAATCAGAAACTGCCTAGTCAGCGTTGGATTACAGATAAATTATTATAAAAAATTATATTATTATATTTATATACACATATCACAATTGTCAGTTAATATAATGACCTCAAATTAGAAATTTATTTACAAAATTGCCATCAATTAATCGCTAAAATTAATTTGAAATCAATTTCAATTAGATTTTTTCTGCTTTTATATATAGTATAGATTCCATCAACTTCCAATTTAATCCAATTATCGGTGGAAGATCAGAATTCTAATTACCTATCTCCACCAGGTCTCAAGGTAAAAGTAGATTAACAATTATCTATTACTTTCGTCTCTAGATTAATTGTTAACTCCCAATAGATCAACATATTTAAACCCCCTACAGATCACAAGTACGTGTATTAAATTAATCCCACTAATTAATTATCTCCGTCAGGACTCAAATTAATTAGCTAGCATACAATGACTATGGCCTTAATCATGCATAAGAAATTTAAACTTGAATGTTTGAACCATATAATTGGAAGGAAAATTGATATAGAATTAAATCAATACATAATTTCATGCATGCTACAAACCCTAGAATTAATTATAGGAACTACTCACACATAATGAAATCTAAAATAAATGAAGAATAAAGAAACATAATTAAATAACAAAGGTTAGAAAAACCGTAGAGAAATTCGATGCATAAAACTTCGAATCTTCAGAGTTGAATTACACAGGTGGATCACGACTCAAAAATAAAAAGAGAACTCTAAAATAATGAATAAAGTCTGTAATTTTCGTCCATAGCACTCTTATATATACTAGGTATCGAAAACTCGGCCCAAAAGGTGAGTTCATGGGCTGAAAACAGGACCCCAGCGGCCAAAACAGCGATCCGGTGACCCGTAAGCAGGTACCCACCGACTGGCGGCCCAAACCCGCCGACCGGCGGATAGGTAGGTGGATTTTGCTGGAGAGAACCGCCAATCCGTAGCTGAATCCGCCGAGCCAGCATGGCTCGGCGGTTTTGACCCCCTTCCACTGTTTCGCTTCGTTCTCGCTTGTTTCTCATCCGATTGACCCGATTCAAGTTGCAGAATGACCCCAACTTGATCATCTATCTTTCTAGCTTATCTTCCAACTGAATTGGATCTCGAACAAATCCTATTTTTTAGCTCAAACTTCACCAAAAATAGAAAAATGTGAAAGTGTACAAGAAAAACAAAAATGACCACTAAACCTAGCTTAAACGTACATTAATCTTCAAATATAATCCACACAAACACTCAAATGCATGCAAAAGCCATGTTTATCAATCCCCCAAACTTGAACCATTGTTCGTCCTCGAACAATGAAGAGAACACTAAGAAACATATAAACATGGAGGAGAATGGTAAACTCGATCATCAATGCTTCACGAACAAGCTCAAAACAACTTTTTATTGCGCAAATTCAACATCCACTAAATCATCCAACTTTTCTGCACAAATAGTATCCATAAATAAAAGCATGAACCTCACCGACATGTGTATTACTCATCTCACAAGTGCACCAAATAACGCTCATCGAATCAAATGCATTGTAAAAGTGTTAACCATAAGCTTGTCAATTGTCTAATACACTTATACTTAATCATGAAAGAATAAAGATCAATAAGGTTTTTTATTTGGGATGTAATATCGGGACATTGGTCAAGGTTAGAAAATTTGGCTTAGTGATTCAAAAACTTCAACCCACTAACAATCTTCTTTCTACTCCAAACCCGAGTATGGATCCATAATCCACCTTCTAACTCTTTTCAACTCCCTTGCACTTCTAATTCTTTTTCATGCAATTATTTATATTCTCTTATGCTCACCTCAAACAGCAATTATATAAATAAGCCAACAAATAGCAAACCTTCTCAATTGGTACTTTTTAACATTTGACTTTTCTGTTTATTTCTCACATAATTTTTTCTTTTCCATTTTTTTCTTCTTTCATATTGAGCTTATGAGAATATTTTTCACCCCTGTTTATAACATCTCCTTTATCTCCCACAAAAATCACTATTTTTCAAATTGGATACCCTTATTCATCTTCCAAACCTCCTATCATCTAAGTTCATGAACAAAATGTAATTATGGCTCAAAATTGGCTAGCAATGGTCTATTTTTCCGGTTAGTGTTTATGAATCAATGTGGCTATGAAAAGATGGCCTCACTTCACTTCTAAATTCTTCACATAATCAAGCTACTCAATTAAAAACCATGGAAAGTTCTAGACGCACCAATGCATGCATGACAAATACTCATGAAAAGAAATCGAACTGTACAATTATATACAGTTAAGGCTCAAAAATCTCATAGACTGTTCATGCTCTATTTACTTGAATTAAGAATACATCAATTCAAATAAGTCAACGTCAATCAAACTCACTCAAATTTTTCTCAACAATGCTCATTTTCATCATTAGCATCTCATAAGTTCACAAAACACAACTCTATAAACAGCTAAACAAAAACTGGCTCAAAAAAAAAATAAAAAAACGACCAAAACAACTGAATAAAAATAAACTTGCCAAACATATCATATCTATCCCCCCCAAACTTATTCAACTGCAAAGAGAATAAGTTTGGTGGGAACTAAATAAAAGACATATTTGGAATGAACTCACCGCGCTAACATGGAAAAAAAATCTTGAAAATGGCATGGGATCATCTCAACTTGTCTTAGTACTCCAAAAATCCTTTCTACATGTTAGAACGATAAAACAAAGCACAAAATAAAAGAAAAAAAAATAATAAAGAAATCAATACAAATGATGGGTTACCTTCCATCCAGTGCTTTATTTAACGTCTTTAGCTAGACGATACCTTAATAGTCAATGAGGTCCAAAGCAGTTGTGAAACTCTATCATCAAAGGCATTACAGAACCTAGCAGATGGTTTTTCTTCCTTTTGCATACTCCAAATCTGTGAAGCTTTCAGCTTGGTTTCATCTCTATGAGTATCTTTCAAAGAAAATTTGCTTTTATTTATAAAAAATAAACCAATGAATTTTTCCACCCTTGTGCACCATTCCATTGCTTGTTCATTCTTAACAGACTACTGAGATATTTTTTCTTTACTGTGTGGATGTTTGAATTCCACAACTTTATCTTGCAGCTTCTTTGATTTCTTTGGCAACATTTGAGCTAATCCTTGGAATTTCACCATCTCTTTAGGAGGCTCTTCAATTTCAATAGATATCCCAGCTTCTTCTTCTTCTTCTTCTTCTTCTTCTTCTTCAACAATCATAAACACCTCTGAGCCATCTTTAAATGATACAATACTTTCCACTTGGATAACGTTGCACTGCTCGGTTGGTGTTGGAGGCTCAAATTATGAAGAATTGAATTGGCATGCTGTGAAATTCTAATCAAAGAACTTTCCATCTCCGCTGTAGAATCTATTATCTTGTCTAATCTAGCATTGAAAGCCATCATATTTGCGTCCATCTGGCGCATTAGATCCTCCAAATTGGTCAAATCTAGCTCATATCTTTTATTAGTGTCCCAAAAAGATGGTGCACTGTCGGTTATTTGCTCCATCTGAACTTCCAATGTGCTCAATGAATGATAATATTTCTCAAACCATTGATACTCGATGGGTGATTAATGCATTTGATTAAGAGGCAACATATATGGAAGACATCATGCTCTAGTTTCCTCATCCATTTGGTGCATCATAAATTTGAACATCTCATCCACATTCCCACAAAGATCTTCGATTTTTTTTTAGTTTTTTATTTTTATTTTTTTTACCTAAAATAATAAATTGTTGTTAGTAATAATATCAGTGTATAATCAAATACAGTCCCCGAAAACGGTGCCAAAAAAGTTGATGCACTATTTATTATACAATTAACTGCAACTAACACAGATCATGCAATATAGCAAGTGAATCGAGTATCGTATCCACAGAGACTGAATTATTGGCCACACTAAGTACTAAGCTAACAACTTTCTATTATCCAGGTTACCTATTTTTGGGTTGAATTAATTCTAGTTAAATAATTAAAAACAAATTACTAAACTCAATAATAAAATCAAATACAAATCAAACAAGATTGAAAACGTAAACTATCAAATAAATAAAATAATTAATCCTAGGGAATGCATACACATGAATCCATCTTATATTAATCTAATTCTATCAACTTCTAATTTAATCCAATTATCGGTGAAGGATCAGAATTCTAATTACCTATCTCCGTCAGGTCTCAAGATAAAAGTAGATTAACAATTATCTATCACTTTCGTCTCTAGATTAATTGTTAACTCCCGATAGATCAACAGATTTAAAACCTCATACAGATCACAAGTACGTGTATTAAATCATTCAATTAATCCCACTAATTAATTATCTCCGTCAGGACTCAAATTAATTAGCTAGCATACAATGACTATGACCTTAATCATGCATGACAAATCTAAACTTGAATGTTTGAACCATATAATTGGAAGGAAAATTGATGTAGAATTAAATCAATACATAATTTCATACATGCTACAAACTCTAGAATTAATTATAGGAACTACTCACACATAATGAATCTAAAATAAATGAAGAATAAAGAAACATAATTAAATAACAAAGGTTAGAAAAACCATAGAGAAATTCGATGCATAAAACTTCCAATCTTCAGAGTTGAATTCCATGGGTGGATCTCGACTAAAAAATAAAAAGAGAACTCTAAAATAATGAATAAAGTCTGTAATTTTCATCCATAGCACTCCTATATATACTAGGTATCGAAAACCTGGCCCAAAAGGTGAGTTCGCGAGCCGAAAAAATGGGACCCCAGCGGCCAAAACAGCGATCCGGCGACCCGTAAGCAGGTACCCGCCAACCGGCTGCCCAAACCCGCCACCGGCGGATGGGTCGGTAGATTTTGCTGGAGAGAACTGCCAATCAACGGCTGAATCCGCCGAGCCAACCGCGGCTTGGCGGTTTTGACACCCTTTCACTGTTTTGTTTCGTTCTCGCTCGTTTCTCGTCCGATTAATCCGATTCAAGTTGCAGAATGACCCCAACTTGATCGTCTATCTTTCTAGCTTATCTCCCAACTAAACTGGATCTCGAACAAATCCTCTTTTTTAGCTCAAACTTCACCAAAAATAGCAAAACGTGAAAGTGTTCAAGAAAAACCGAAACGACCACTAAACCTAGCTTAAACATGCATTAATCTTCAAATATAATCCACACAAACACTCAAATGCATGCAAAGCCATGTTTATCAATCAGCACAATACTTCAGGAACATATCCTCGAACACTTCGTCGAACATAAATCGCCAAAACAAACTTAGTGCTACAAAATGGCACTAACATAGACCAAACACAACATAAAATTAGGAATATTTAATTTCATTCAAATTTAAATATAGTATTATAATTGATTAAGTTTGAATGTTGTATCTAATTTTAAAAAGGGTGAAAATGATCATTTTTATTTGGCAATCAACCATATGTAATTTGTGGAATTAGAGAATCTTTGTTGTGAACTTTGGCACAACTGATAAAGTTGTGCAACATTTTGTCCATGTTTTGTTTGTTTTTCCTTTCTTTTTTAAATTTTCTGGTTTGTTTATTTCACTCTGGGGTTTTTTTGCTTTTTAGTTAATCATTTTAATATATTTAGTTTTAGTTTTTAGTTAATCTTTTTTATTAGGATATATTTTTCTTAATTATAGTTAATTTATTATTATCTTTCATTTTAATATTTTAATTTTTAGCTAATTATTATATCTAGTATGGATTGTCTAATAATTATACTTAATAATTAATTTAATTTCTATGAGTTCAACCATAAATTAAAATAATAATAAAAGGGTTAAGGGCCAAATAGGCCCTATACTTATTTGGGGGGAATAAATAGACCCACGAACTTTTTTTATCTCGATTGAGCCCCTGAACTTTTATTTTGGGCTCAATCAAGCCCCTCCGTCACACCCCTCACTAACGGCCATTAGTGAGGGCACAAAACGACGTCATTTTATACAAAATGACGTCGTTTTGTATTTGTCTAAAAAAATTAATTTTTCATTTTTTCCAGATTTTTCTTTTTCTTTTCGAAAAAACAATCTCATCTCTATCTCTCTAGTCAATGGCCGCCACCCCCTCCTCCGCCTTCGTCCCCGCCCTCTGTCTCCTTCTCTCCCTCCCCATCCTCTACTTCTTCCTGGGCCCCGCCTCCTCACTCCCCGCCAAATCGCCATCACCCTCTCTGACGAGCTTGACGACCTCTCCTTCTTCCATAAAGCCATCGCCATGTCTGCCTCCTCCTCCCCCCGCTGCCAAATCCCACCTCTCCGCCCCTCAAAGATCGCCTTCCTCTTCCTGACTAACTCCCCCTTGCACTTCGCCAACGCCACCCCCCACCACTACAACATCTATATCCATGCCGGCCCCTTCGCCGCCGCCAAGATCCACCCTTTCACCGGCGTCTTCAAGGTTGGGGAAATGGGGAGTCAGGTGCAGGGGCTTAAGAGTTGGGTTGATTTCATGATATTTTTTGGGTTGTGCAGATTTGGGTTGATTTCTTGATATTTTTTGGGCGGGGACGGTGGTGAAGGGAAATCCGACAGAGGGAATGGCTTGAGGGCGAGGGAGATGTGGCTGCTGGCGGAGGGAATGGCTTGGAATTCATTTCTTCTTACCCATAACACAAAATCAAGAGGAGAAGGACCAAAACATGGTTGGAAAACTGTTATGGAATGAAGAACAATGAAGAACACGAAAAAATTGAAAGGAAAATAAAAGTAAAAAAATTGGTAATAAAACGACATCGTTTTGTATAAAACGACGTCGTTTTGACCAAACCCTAACGTCTGTTAATGAGGGGTGTGATGGAGGGGCTTGATTGAGCCCAAAATAAAAGTTCAGGGGCTCAATCGAGACAAAAAAAAGTTCATGGGCCTATTTGTTCCCCCCAAATAAGTACAGGGGCCTATTTGGCCCTTAACCCAAAATAAAATTATAGTCCATGTGAAATGTTGGCCAAAATTGAGTGACATGATATACATATGGATTCGATATCAATTGCACAATATCAATTCAACCAAAGAAAATTAAAATAAAAGGTTAAGATCAATGGATATATCCACACACATGTCCTCCCCTGCTCTATCTAATAACTATGTCATGGTAGTGTTCATGCTTCTCAGGTGGGTACCGCCATAATTTACGCAATTTTAGGGTTTGTTTGGTTTTATTTTTATTTAGAAATTTTTCAACTTTTTACTATTTAAAATACTGAAAATATGTTTATTTTACTAATTTTTTATTTCAGTTTTCACTTTTTTTAATCCTATACAATCTATTCAATCATATAAATATTATTACAGTGGGACTCATCATTTAAATATACATTAATTCATCCCAACCATACAAATTAATATTTATTTTTTCATCCCAACCACATATTTAAATTGAAAACAATAATCTAGTAAATAAATTTTCATTTTTCAAACCTATAACTCTAAACATTAAATCATTTATCATATCAAAATCATTACATTTTTTCAAAAACCAATGCACCTTGTATATTGAACTGAAAATACTGAAAAACTCAAAATGCACCTCATATATATAGTAATATTAAGTTAGTTTCATTTTTTAATAAAGATATATATATATATATATAAAGTCTAGTATAATTTTAAAACTTTAACTAGCTCAATACTTAAAAAAAATGTATTCCATGTTTTCGCGTACATTCGTGACATTATCATATCTGATGCACTAATTTTTATGCACAATTCTGCAACTAACAAAGGACATGCAATATAGTCGGTGAATCAAATATCGTATTCACAGAGACTGAATTTTTGACTACACTGAATACTAAGCTAACAACTCTCCATTATTCAGGTTACCCAATTTTTTTGAGTTTACTAATTCTAGACACGAATTAAAAAATGAAACTAGAACAATTAAATAGAAATAGAAACAAATAGACACGACCAAAGCAATTAAATCAATTCAACAAACTCAATAAATTAATAAAATATTAATCCTAGGGAATGCAGTACACATGTATCGACTTTGTATTGATTCAATCCTAATAATTCTCACTTTAATCCGATTATTGGTGAAGAATCAAAAAAGTTGCTACCTATCTTCGCCACCTATCTTCGCCAGGTCTCAAAGTAGTCGTAGATTAATAAATTACCTATCATTTTCATTTCTAGGTGAATTTATCAACTCCTTAAAGCATCATATTAAATCTCCTACAGATTCGATTAACCCGATTCAATATCGCTTATAATAATATACACTAACAAATTGAAACATAACAAAACATAACAATAATGACGGCAGTGAGAGGAATTTTTCCCTCACTAGCTAAAAGCATTTAATGAGGATTTTTGGACATTTAATGACAGAATTTTCTTTCACTAAATCTCAATTTTCTTGTAGTGTCAATCAGGATTTATATTTTATTTAAAAAATTAATTTGAGTTGTCGGATCAAAAAAATAATTAATTGATTCTAATTTTGGAATTCACTGATGTCATTTTAAGACATATATTTTTTGGGAAAAAAAATTAACAAAAAAAATACGGGCATGTACATGACACGCAACATATATAGGGAAAGTTCTATACTACCCAATGAGTAATATCTAATGTGACATAATAGATCAAGTGTCACAATAGATCTATTGTATGATATTGGGTATTACCCAATGGCTAGCAGAGAATTTTCCATATATGGGGATGCCCCCAGCCGGTGCACGTAAGTCCTCTTTAAAGATTTTTTTTTTAAAAAGTGTTGCTTTTTTGTCTCTCTACAACTACAATTAGGGCTGAAAATTGAACCAAATAGCTCGATATTCGATAAGTATTCGTTCATTAAAAGTTCGTTTAAGTTTAATTCGATAAGCATATCAAACAAGTTTGAACATAATTTTGTTTTTTATAAGATCTAAATTATGTTCGGCTCAAGCTCGAGCTCGACAAATAAAAATTGAGCAAATATGTGTAAAAATATCAAACTACTCGACTTCGACTCACGGTCGGTTTGATTAAAGCTCATTTGAGCTTGACTCGATAGATAATCAAACATGATCAAACATAAATTTTAAAGCTCGATAACATTTCAAATGAGTTCAAACATATACATCTCGACTCATTTACAGTCTAACTACAGTAGGCCCACAACGATAATTTATATAGTGCACCACAGTGCAATACATTTTGAACTTATTGTGGCACTTCACTATTTACTGTGGCATTTAGTGCATTCCGGGATAGAATTAACCTCCCACAACCACAAACAAGGCTGAAGCCCGTGCTAAGTTCTATATGCACCACGGGGCATTGCACTTTGATCCGGTGGGCTGACGCATGTCCCGTCGAAATGGTAAAATAAAATTCAAAATCCACACCTAGTGAAATACTCTCAAAGTTGCTACACGCCTACACCTAAACCCGAAACCTACTATTGCATTTATCTAAAGCAATAGATCAACAGTGGTTCATTAGAACTAAAATTAACGACGCTAAAAATCCCCAAAAATGAAATAAACAAGTGGGAATATATGGAACTAGCCAGTCAAACTTTTAAAAGATTTATTTTAGCCAGTAACTTTTAAACATATTTTATTTGGCCAGAATTACTATATTACCCCTATATTTATTTTTAACCTATTTCAATTCCCCCCACCATTCAACCGCGCCGATTCACATTTCACATTTTGAAATGAGATTTTGGAAAAATTTCTCTCTCTCTCTCTCTCTCTCTCTTCTACATCTCATCTTCTTCAATACTAATGAAATCTACAACACTGAAAATTCAAGAGAAGATTTCTCCAGATTCAAGCCATCAACCTCCGAAAATTCGTGTGAAGATCTCTCTCCAGATTTCTCCACCAATGAGCCATCAACTTTGAAAATTCAATCGAAGAAATAGAAAATCCTTCCCCAACATGTGTATTTTTCAGATCTAATTATTAATAATATTGTTAGATTGTTAGGTGTTGTTTTTTTTTTAAGTTTGATCTGCGCAAAAATTTGATTCGAAGAATATTGTTAGATTGTTAGATGTTGTTTGTTTTTGAAGTTTGAAGTTTGTTTTCTACACATAATAGACATGCTTTGACAATAAAAGTACCACTAATATAGCTGATGTTTGAAAATCTAGAAAAAAAGAAGTATTTTTGCAACTTTCGAAAAATCTGGAAAAATGATGTCCTTAACTGCGTGCGAGCCCTGCGCGCATGCTCGTGCGCGCATGCCTTGTGCGCCCATGCTTGTGAGCGCAGTTAAGAAGAAAATCACGTACACCTAAGGCCAAATTATCAATAGTTGTTCTGCCGATGCACATAAATTATCAATCGATGTCATGCCGATAGTCTACCGATGTGTTCTGTCAAAATCTGCGCGCGCGCGCTTACTTTGTGCGTGCATGCCTTATGCATGCATGCTTGTGGGCTCCCATAAGAAGAAATCAAGCGCACCTGAGGCCAAATTATTAACAGTTGTTCTGACGATGCACAGAAACTATTAACCGATGTCATGCCGATAGTTCGTCGATGTATGCGCGCTCACTTACTTTGTGCGCGCATGCCTTGTGCGCATGCTTGTGGGTGCAGTTAAGAAGAAAATCACATGCACTTGAGGCCAAATTATCAACAGTTGCTCTACGGATGTATAAAAAAATTATCAACCGATGTCATGCCCATAGTCTGCCGATGTGTTCTGCCGATGTCTGCGTGTGCGCATGCCTTGTGCGTGCTGGGTCTTGCACGCACTTAAGAATAATCCAGCGCGCAGTTAAGAACAAAATCATTTTTTTTGTAAAAGTCGTACTTCAGTGCTCACTGCACTAGCTCGACATGGACGAAGTATGACAAGAACTATGGTCCAAGAAATGAAGATCAACGATGAAGATGAAGATGAAGATTGACGATTGATAAGTCCATTTATTTCATATTTTTATGGACATTTTGTTCGTTATAAATGTCTTTTTTAGTCTCTTTTGAGTCGAAAAGAACCAGGTTGCGGTCAAAGGGCATTTCAGAAGGTGAGTCTGGCGAAAGGGGCATTTTATGCCCAATTATTCATGATTATCTCATTGCTATAAACCGCATTCAGAGGCACATGAAACTTCTTCAGCATCCATCCTACATTCGGGAGGTAGAATGGGCATATTAGAAATGGATGGAGCTGATCAGATGATGTCGTGCCCACATTGCTTGTACAGACTCGACAATAGGCCAGAATGGGCATTCGCAGGAAATTCGGGATTCTGTTAGAAGCTAGAGGCATGAAGAATGGCTGCATATCCAAATAAGAGTTGGTGATAAGCTAGACTCCTAAGAGGCGTGACAACTAAGAGATAGATGAGATAAGGACTGCTGGAGGCTTGGAGATGAAGTGATAAAGCCAATCCCTAAAAATAGGGATTTGGTCAACAAACTAGATAATGCTTATCCATACAGATCAGGATGGGGCACGCCGGATCCGGAAGCCAGTGAAGACCCCAGTTTATTGGGAAAACTCAAACTTGGAAATGTAACTATTTAAGCTAGTTTATTTTCTGGAAATAAGAAGCTTTGGAAGTCAGAAACATTGCTACAATTTTACTTTTCTACATTTCATTTTCGTACGCTGCTTAGGCAGCTACAAACAATCCAATAGGCCTTAAGCCATTGGAACTTAGGATTATGTTTATGTTTCTCATCGTTGGAGTTGAGATTTTTGCCTAATAAATTCGTAAGTTTTCTTTATAATTATGTCTTTAATTTCTGCTATTTTAATTATGTCTAGCCTGCTTGGCTAGATCTTTATTTCTGGGTTTGAACAATGAAAATGGTTTAAGTACAAATCTAGACTCGTGAGGCTAAAATAGGCATAGTAATGCATGATAGGTTTCTGTCAATTCTTGAACCTGTTCCATGTGAGTGTGTGTCTGAAATGCCCAATGTGGCTGATCACTCGTTAGACATAGAGGGCACACCACTATTAATTGAATTGGCGAATCGTGACTATGTGTTGATTCATATAGTAATAAAAGAATCGATGGGTTGTTGTGGGCACATGAAGAATCGGTAAACACAATAGATCTGGGTTCGTCTAGAGGCACACTCCTGTCTATTCATTTACATCTTTTAGGGGAATCGGGAGTGGATGATAGGTTAGATGTTTACTTGACGAGGAATCGCTTTTAAGCCTAAAATGAAAGGATGAATGAGGGGATGCAGAGAGGAATCCGGTCCCTATAACTGGGTGACTTAACATGTATGAAAATCGGTGTGCCCATGATTGAGTTGTTTTATACTTAAACTAAATTCTAGTTCAAATGCCAGAACTTTTATTATTTGATATTTCCTTTTAGTGTTATTTTGCAGATTTACTTTTAGTACATTGACAACACAAAACCCCCCTTTTTGATTGGTGACTCGAAGGTGGAATCACATCAGCTCTATGTGGGATCGACCTGTACTCACAAGCTAGCTACGCTTGCTGTGGGCACAGGAGCATTACAAATTTATTTTGAGCGCGAAACGACCGCGCGTCAAAATTGGCGCCATTGCCGGGGAGCTAATTTCCAGTGATTTTACTTTCCAAGCTAGTGTGCCTGGAAGTTGATGCCCAGGACTTCTTCAGGAGAAAATCTATTGTATGATCCGCAGATAGAGAAAACTTTGAGGAAGAACAGAGCAGCAGCGAAGAGAGCACGTCGAGCTGTAAATAGACCTCGTGAGCCCACACCACCAGAAGATCGAGAAGAAGCAGGGCACGAGGAGAAAATACAATTTGAGAACGGTCACGCTGATAATATGGCCGCCGAATGAAGAACTTTGAGACAGTTAGTCTTTCCGACTAACATGAATCTTCGTCCAATGGGCATTACGATTCCAAATCATCCAAATCTTGCCTAAATTTCATGGGATGGCTAGAGAGGACCCTCAAAGGCATTTACAAGATTTCGAGATGGTTTGCCAAACTCAACGATCAGATCATGGAAGGAAAGAATATGTTCGACTGGTCTCGTTTCCTTTCACTCTTCAGGATAGGGCACGGGACTGGCTGTACACTTTGCGGACTGGTAGTGTGACCACATGGAGGGAACTTCAACAAAAATTTTTGGAGAAGTATTTTCCAGCTTCCAAAGTGTAGGAGATGAGAAGAAGGATCGGAAGTCTGAAAATGGGCACGAACGAGAGTTTCTATGATTACTGGAACCGTTTCCAGAATATGCTGGCGAAATGCCCACAGCACCAGATAACTGATCATGATCTGATCCAAAACTTTGTTGGAGGTTTGAGGCCACATGAGAAGACGATTGTTAATGCATCTTGTGGAGGATCTATATTGAACAAGTGATCAACTGAAGCCTTTAGAATTCTGACCGAGATGGCTGAAGACAACCGAGATTTTGGTGGAGAGGGCACAAGAAACGTAAATGCGTTTGGGAAATCATCCAGTGATGAGAGCATGATTGAAAAGCTATGTGAACAAATTGGAAAGGCTGTTACAGTAGCAATCACAAGAAGAAATCCCAGACCATGTGGGATGTGTAAAAGTGTACTTCATTTTACCGCCAAATGCCCAATGCAGGAGGAGATACAAGAAGTTAATGTTGTGGAAGGGCACAACAACTATCAGTGGAGATACGATCCTCACTCTGAAACATACAATTCAGGTTGGCGAGACCATGATAACTTCAGATGGAGAAGGCCTGAAGATGCTCCACCCATGCGACCTCCACCACCAGAAGAAAAAATGAGACTGAGGTTGGAAGATTTAGTCCAAGCCTTGGCAGAAGAAAACATGAAGGCTGCGCAAGAGAATGAAAAATTTAAGCAAGAGACAAGAGTGGACTTTGCACATATGAGCAAACAAATTGCTCAATTAACCCAAACGGTTCATAGATTGGAAATAAAAATTGGTAAACTTCCATCCCAAATGGAGAACCCTCATGAACAAGTTAATGTTGTGACCTCAAAGAGTGGGAAGGATTTACCAGAAGTAGTCTGCTCAGCTGAAATGAAAAATGATGTGCCCACAAGAAGAGAACAATCATCGGAGAATGGGGCACAAGAAGTCAGTCAGCCTACTCTGGAGCCCATTCGAGAGAAACAGAAAATTGCAAGAAAACCTCATTTTCCAGGCAGATTAAAACAAAATAGGAATGAAGAAGAGATGAGTGAGATGCTGAAAGTCTTCCGCAAAGTGGAAATCAACATTCCACTACTTGAATCCATTAAACAAGTTTCACGGTATGCCCATTTTCTGAAGAAGTTGTGTACCAGAAAGATACGGTTTAATGATGATGCTAAGTTCCTTGTGGGAGAGAATGTGTCGGCTGTAATTCAGAAGAAGATGCCAAAGAAGTGTGATGATCCAGGCATGTTCACAATACCGTGCATCATTGGAGAAAAAAAGATTGAAAAGGCCATGCTGGATCTGGGGGCATCAATAAACGTCATGCCCTTGTCAATTTTTAATGAATTAAAGTTGGGACCTCTGCAGCCAACTCGTGTGGTCATTCAGTTGGCAGATAGGTCGAATGTGTATCCAGAGGGGCTGATCGAAGATGTGCTAGTTAAGGTGGACGAGATGATATTCCCAGTGGATTTCTATGTGCTTGATATGGGCACAACAACAAGATCATCAGTTCTTTTGTTAGGGAGACCTTTCATGAAAACAGCTCGCACACAAATTGATGTCGACAAGGGCATACTGACATGCCAATTTGATGGAGAAAAAGTTACATTCAACATTTTCAAAGCTATGAAGCACCCACCTGATACGGAAAATGTGAATTTTGTGGATCTCTTTGATGCACCATCCCAGCCCACTCTCTCAATGATGAGCAATCGAGAATCTCTGGAATGGGCATTATGGGAAGGACTAGCTGATCGAGATACCCTTGATGAAAATGATTGCATTCAAGATGCAGTTAAGATGTTGGATTCACTCAAGGAGATGCCACTAGGAGTAGTGGATTACAATGTGCCCACAAGAAGCGATAGTGACAGAATGCTGCCTTCTATTATACCAACACCGAAGTTGGAACACAAGCCACCATGGGGCATTCAGAAGCTTAATGGAGAGCAAGTTGGGCACAACAAAAAGTTCCAGACCCAAGAATCAGAAGAAAAGGGCATGGAAGTCTATGATGATGATATTCTCTATGAAGAAAGAATGAAAGGACTCCATGATCAGGTTGTGAAATGGAAAAGGTTCACTCGAGGGCAACAAGTACTGCTTTATCATTCCAGATTCAAGCTCATGGGAGGAAGTCTAAATACCAAATGGGTCGGGCCATTTGAAGTGCATGCTGAATTTCCTAATAAGGCAATAGAAGTGAAAAATCCAAAAACAGGAAGGCATTTCAAAGTAAATGGGCCCAGACTTAAACCTTACCTGGGGCACATCGACCTTGAAAAAAGAGCAGTATGGCTCGCGGAGCCCAGTAATATTTGAACAGAGAAGTGTCGTGCCCACGACAGTAACTAGGGCGCTACTGGGAGGCAACCCAGGTTTTATTTATTTTATTTTGTTTTAATTTATTTAAATAAAATTTCTAGTTAAGTAAACTAGTTTAGGAGTAATTTTACGCTTGTTTTGGATAAGATATGTGTTTGCAGGTTAAGATAAGGAGAGAGAAATCAAGAAATAAAGAGAATCCCTTGGAAGTAGGGATTTGGAACAGGGCACTCTGAAGAGATGAATAATCTGCCAACTGGAAGGGCACAACAAGGTGACAGTACGATTGTTGTGATCACAAGGAAGCTAAGTGTAATCAAAAATACCTTATTCCAGTTTGATACCGATTTGGTACGCATGGAGACAACCCTTATTGCCTACTTCAACCATGCTGGGTTCACCTAACCAGCATCCGCAACCAACTGATCCTGGTTCTTTCTGTCTTTTAGATTAGGTTTTTGTTTATTTGTGTTTCCCTTATTCACCCACTTTACCTAGTGCAAAGTGTGTGGGTGAGGGCATTCCAGTTCTTGTTGAGTCTATTTAAACACTTTGTCTCGTGCAAAGTGTGTTGGTGGTCAGTGTCTTTGTTAAGCATGCTTTTTGTAAGTTCGTGTGGCCATTACTTTTGATATATTCAATTTAATTGCTTTTTCAAAATCAGCATGCCCACAGTAAGATAGGGATGGCGAAAGAGTTTAGCATGCCCTGGGAAGATTTGAGCCTAATGATGTATGCCTATTTCACATATTTCTTTTCTTCATGTGTGAATATTTTGTGCTTAGGAGTTCTAGAACTTGCTATTGTTCTGCTTAAGGATCTTGAAATTGTTGATGCGTATATAGATGATATAGGCCATCTTTTGCTGAGCCACCATGATATAAATTGACCCACCAACAACACAGCCTTGCAGCTCTTTTGAACCTATGAAATGCCCTGACAGATTTTTTATTTGGGATGATAATATATAGCCATGGCATCACAAAAGCCTAAAAACAGAAAAAATGGAGAGGCAGAATTGTTGGGGGATATATGTGAAAAGGCCAGGAAAAGATAGGGGGAATAAAAAAAAGAGAAAAAGAAAAAAAATATGATAAAAAAAGAGAAAATAATTTTCCCCTAGTCTTAAGTGTTCAGAATGCCTAGATAAAGAAATATTTATTGTCCAAATAGGGCATAAGAGGGTAGTCGATTAAAAAAAAGAGAGAGATTATACAGGTAATAAATTTTCCTATTATGAAATGCCCACTTCAGCCTAAAAAGCACTATTGATACGTGTGCATCTATTTTTTTTTTGAACTTGAAAGCAGAACATTAGCAAGCCTATGGGATGAATAGGTACAGAATGTATTGAATTGAATGCATACACTGAGCTTAAACACTGAGTGAAGAGAGTTTGTGAGGATCACCATGCTAAACTCATTTTTGACCTATTTTTGGTATGCTAAAACTTTGCAATTTTGAATTATTGAAGTTGATGTGCCCACGCTGACTAACAGTTTGCATGCTTTTTTTTGTAAGTCTGTTTCTTTTCTCCTTTCTTTTCTTTTGTTTTTTTCTGGACGCATTGCATCCCATGCTTGAGGACAATCATGTCTAAAGTGTGTGGGTATTATAAGTCCATTTATTTCGTATTTTTATGGGCATTTTGTTCGTTATAAATGTCATTTTTAATCTGTTTTGAGTCAAAAAGAACCAGGTTGCGGTCAAAGGGCATTTTAGAAGGCGAGTCTGGCGAAAGGGGCATTTTATGCCTAATTATTCATGATTATCTCATCACCATAAACCGCATTCAGAGGCACGGAGAACTTTTTCAGCATCCATCCTACATTCGGGAGGCAGAATGGGCATATTAGAAATGGATGGAGCTGACCAGATGATGTCCTGCCCACATTGCTCGTACAGACTCGACAACAGGCCAGAATGGGCATTCACGGAAAATTCGGGATTCTATTTGAAGCTAGAGGCGTGAAGAATGGCTGCATATCCGAATAAGAGTTGGTGATAAGCTGGACTCCTAAGAGGCATAACAACTAAGAGATAGATGAGATAAGGACTGCTGGAGGCTTGGAGATGAAGTGCTAAAGCCAATCCCTAAAAAATAGGGATTTGGTCAACAAACTAGATAATGCTTATCCAGACAGATAATGATGGGGCACGCCGGATCCGGAAGCTAGTGAAGACCCCAATTTGTTGGGGAAACTCAAACTCGGAAATGTAACTATTTAAGCTAGTTTATTTCTGGAAATAAGAAGCTTTGGAAGTCAGAAACATTGCTACAATTTTACTTTTCTGCATTTCATTTTCGTACGCTGCTTAGGCAGCTACAAACAATCCAATAGGCCTTAAGCCATTGGAACTTAGGATTATGTTTATGTTTCTCATCGTTGGAGTTGAGATTTTTGCCTAATAAATTCGTAAGTTTTCTTTATAATTATGTCTTTAATTTCTGCTATTTTAATTATGTCTAGTCTGCTTGGCTAGATCTTTATTTCTAGTGTTTGAACAATGAAAATGGTTTAAGTACAAATCTGGACTCGTGAGGCCGAAATGGGCATAGTAATGCATGATAGGTTTCTATCGATTCTTGAACCTGCCACGTGAGTGTGTGTCTGAAATGCCCAATGTAGCTGATCACTCGTTAGACATAGAGGGCACACCACTATTAATTGAATTGGCGAATCGTGACTGTGTGTTGATTTATATAGTAATAAGGGAATCGATGGGTTGTTGTGGGCACATGAGGAATCGGTAAACACAACAGATCTGGGTTCGTCTAGAGGCACACTGCTGTCTATTCATTTACATCTCTTAGGGAAACCGGGGGTGGATGATAGGTTAGGGGTTTACTTGATGAGGAATCGCTTTTAAGCCTAAAATGAAAGGATGAATGAGGGGATGTACAGAGGAATCCGGTCCCTATAACTGGGTGACTTAACATGTATGAAAATCGGTGTGCCCATAATTGAGTTGTTTTATACTTAAACCAAATTCTAGTTCAAATGCCAGAACTTTTATTATTTGATATTTCCTTTTAGTGTTATTTTGCAGATTTACTTTTAGTACATTGACAACACAAAACTCCCCTTTTTGATTGGTGACTCGAAGGTGGAATCACATCAGCTTTCTGTGGGATTGACCCGTACTCACAAGCTAGCTACGCTCGCTGTGGGCACAGGAGCATTACAAATTTATTTTGAGCGCGAAACGACCGCGCGTCAACGATGAAGATGAAGATGAAAAGCAGATCTGAAGATAAAGATCGACGATGAAAATGAAGATCGACGATGAAGATGAAAAGCAAATCTAAAAATGAAGATGAAGATCGACGATATTTTAATTCTCTTTCTGAAAATGAAAAACAGATCTAAAGATGAAGATGAAGATAAAAGCAGATTTGATATTTTTTATTTTTTATTTTTTTTTTATGTCTAAAGGGCATTTTGGTCCAAAGTGGCTAAAAAAATATGTTTAAAACTTACTGGCTAAAATAATTTTTTTAAAAGTTTAAATGGCTAAAATAGTTTTTGCCTCAACAAAAAAAATCTAAAACCTAATTTCTCCTCCCTCATCTTCTCTTCTGCCACCGCCGCTGACTAACATGACGACACAACTACCCTCCGGCCACCGATATAACCTAAATCATTCCTCTCTCTCTCCTCAGTCCTCACTCACGACAGAACCCATCAGCTCTCTCTCTCTCTCTCTCCATTCTCTTCAACCGACGCCATCACCGCCTTGGCCGCACGTATAAGGATATAGGTTGATTTTCTGTTTCTTGTTTAGCAGGTTCAGAGTAGAAAAAAGATGGGAGATTGTTCAGAAGATGATGATTTTGATTTGTTGAAATCTCATGTGAGGCTGGAATCATGCAAGAGACATGAGATCACTCAGTAAAATGCTTAATTTTATGGGTATTTTATTCCTCAAATGAACTTTAAAAAATTGGATTTTCCCTCGGTCTATTGTGTTTTCCACTGTACGAATTCTATTAGTTGTCCCTTGTAATCACAGCCGGCAAACAGCACGTGCAAAAGGCTCAATTGCACAGGTCCATAAAATTTAAAGAGCTCCCAAACATATCATGTATATTTTTTTAATAAATAAAAATATAAAATATCATATCCATATATATCTCCTTTATTAAGGAACATAATCAGCAACGAATTATTGAGAAAACATGAATCAAGAAATCGCTCTTCAATTCTGACATTTTTCCATTTTCCCTTTTACCGTTGAGTCTCCAAACTTTTAATTTTTTTCCCAGTTTTATGGAAGAAAAATATTGCTCAAATTATATTTTCTAAATTCTCGTATGCTTCTGTTTGCCCCTTCAAATAAAAATAAAAAATCTTGCTCATGTGAGTCTTTGCTCGGCGCTCACCCCTTCGGAAAAAAAAAATTGCTCATCTGACAATCTTGGTTGCCTCGTTTCTCTTTCAAAAAAAAAATTTCAATCAATTTCAGTTTGAGTTTTTGAAACATTGTTGTGAGTTTTTAAATTATGCCTCCTAAAATTAGAAAATATGACTTAGAATATGATAAGAAGTTTTTCAAAATTGAGGTTATTCTAAAAAAACCAATACAAATAAAGTAGTTTGATTTTTTTTATTTTCTTTTTTCATCAAAATAAAATTGTAATATATATGCTAATGTTTGAAATTTATAATTAAAATTAAAATTGAGTGTTCTTTTAATATTAGGGGGTCAATTTTTAAAAGGGTGATTCTATTTACACCACCAATTTTTCTTTTCACACCACTTTTACTTTACACACCACAAAAATTCTCATTTTTTTTTCATTTTTTCTTTACACACCACACAAAAAGACCAATATACCCCTCAACTTAAAAAAATGAAAAATTAGAATTTTGCATTTTGTTTTTATACAAAACAACAAAAAAAGAAAAAAAGAATGTCATCATTCAATCTTACGCAAAAACAAAGCAGAGAGAAAGAAAAGAAGAAAGGCAGCGAGAAAGGCAAAATTCGATCCAATCAAAGTTGCTTCGGACTTCAATTTCCAAACTCTGAAAATCCATCAACTGTCGAGTCTCATGTCCATTAATGGTAAGTTTTTCCTACTTAGTTCAAGGGTTTATGATTTGTTTATGATTTTCCCCATGTGCAAAATTAGGGTTTGTTAATATAAGTTAGTTTAAATCGCTATCATATGTTTTGAAATCTAAATATTGCATTGAAATTGTATGTGAAAGATGGTATGAATGTCATTGGAATTGTATTGAAATCTTGGGTCTCGATTTTATGTTGCTCTGTTTCGATGGTATGAAGGTCATTTGAACTGTATTTTTTGTATCACAAGTTGTTAGTTCAGAAATAAGTTTATGTGTGTATAATTAAGCATTCAAAAAAATGTTTCTGAATGCTCACTGAGCATATTCGGAAATAATATTTGGAATGGCAGTATGATTGTTCAAAAACAATAATTTTAACCTATTGAAGAGGCTTCAAATTATTATTTTCGAACTGTTTGAAGTTCATTCATAAACTTTTTTTTGCTCACGGTTGGGATTGTAATGATACTTGTTAAATCTTTGTTATTCAGTTTATCGAAGGAGACTCACAGCCTCTGTAAGGAGAGAAAGACAAAGTGCCCTCGAACATTATGAAAGGGTTGGAGTTGCGGAAGAAGAATTAGAAGTGTGCGCATGAGTACATGCCTTGGTTTGCAACTATTTCACATCCCATTGTGCAAAATCCAGCATACGCACATGTCAATGACACTCATCACACTCCTTCCTCATGGGAAGGTTATGAAGTTGTGGCTGATTATCTAATACTAGTGGTCGCACGATGGAAGGCTGGTGATGGGACGCGTTCAGTAGATACTGGTATGCTTCGGGTTGAGAAAACATATGAGTATTTATCTTTTCAGGCTCAGTCCTCTAGAGGCCATTTTCATTAATTTGCATCGTGACTTTTATGTAATATTATGGATATTGTGTTAATGGTAGTCGTGACTTTTATGGGATATTATGGATATTGTTTTGTCTTATGTTAATGTGTCTTGTCACATTTATAGGATATTATGGATATTTTGTTAATGATAATCGTGACATTTAAGGGATATTATGGATATTTGGTTAATGGTAATCGTGACTTTTATGGGATATTATGGACATTTGATTAATGGTAATCGTGACTTTTATTCCAATTATGGATATTTTGTCATGTTTTATCATATGTTTTATGTTATCATACCCTTTATATTTTCAAAAATATGTTTCCGAATCTAAAGAGGGCCAATTCAAAAATATATTTTTGAACCTAAAAATATGATTCATAAATAGGTCATATATCTGTTTACCTGCTCTTTAGTACAAGTTAACAAACATCGATTAGTCTATTACAATACAACTAAATACGAATAGTCTATTACAACACAACAAAGTTCTTCAATTGACCAAATACATATAGTTCATTAAAATCTAAAAAGTTGTTCAATTAACAAAGTCTTCTCATCCAATTGCGCAATCATTTCGATTCTCTCTCCACTGAAGACTAATTGGTGGAAACGGGTGACTAGGAGTTAGGCAGACCTGAAATTGAATGAACAAAATAATAATGCCTAGAAAAGGTGTTAAAATATTTATCAGAAGAAGCCTCGAAAATTAATTTTTGAACAACACAATAGAGATTCATAAATAAGTTTTTGGTTGCAAACAGGTGGCTTCGGAAATAAATTTTTGAACATAATGAGAGATATTCAGAAACAAATTTCCAACCACGTAATAATCCACTCAGAAACTTATTTTTGAACTTTGCCATATAAGGTCGGAAACAAATTTTCGAACCGCTTTCACAACATTCAAACTGTAATTTCCGAATCATATTCGACGATTTGAACGTTATAACTCAATGGAATTCTCAAAAATCTAAAAAATTGCGGTTAAAATAATAGGAAATCACTTATATTACTGGTTTCTTCATCATTTCCACATTCCATGATTAATTTAAACGCACTATTCTTGAATTCAAAGTTTGAGAAAATAGGGTTTGGTCATTTACAGAGATACGACGAACGTTGTTTCTGTTCTGAAATTTGAGTTTTAATTTATTCTTTAATTTTTTGTTCTGAAATCTGAAATATTCTTTAATTTATTAAATTATTTTATTTTGGTGGTGTGGAAAGAAAAAGTTGTAGTGTGTTGAAGTAAGAAAAGGACAATTTAGTAATCTCAAAATTAATTATTTTTATATTTAATTTTATTAGTGGTGTGAAAAGAAAAATTAATGGTGTAAATAGAATCTCTCTTTTTAAAATTAACACAGGAGCCACCAAATTTTTCCGACGGGCCTGCTTGTAATCTTGATGATATTTCTCAATATATAGTGGATTGCACATGCTTGTCTTTATTATCAATTTATCATGTTTGCATTAAATTAGATAAAGATATGTTGAGAGCCATATCGAATCAATTTATCATGTTTGCATTAAATTAGATAAAGATATGTTGAGAGCCATATCGAATCCTAAAACTATCATCACAACCTGGAAATTATTTCTTTTTAGAGTAGTGATTTTCAGCCAGATTCTGGCTAGTCAGAATCTTTTATTATTTTTAATAATTAATTAATTTAATTAATAAAACACTAATTATTCAATAAATTTACATTGATGCCCTCCATAATAATTAGGGCAACTCTATATGCGCTTCAATTCAGAAAAAATCGAAGATCGAAAAAAAATAAAGAAGTGAAGAAAAGAAAGAAGATGAAGTTGCGCCCTTTTCTTCCGATCCGCTTCTAGAGTGATTTTAATAATTAATTATAAATTACTAATTTCATGACAGGAGGATAATATAGTAAAAACATAACATTTAATAATTAACATAATTAATTTATTAATAATACAATTTTATTAATCATCAAAAAATTAGATTCTGGCTAGCCAGAATCTGACTGACTAGCATTATTCTTCTTTTTTTATTCTATGTTGATTATATCCGCGTCATCATTTTTCTTTCGTTTGGTTGTCACGGATTCTCGGCAGGAAAAGTAATCTGATTTCTATTTTTAAAATTTTTGTGTTTGTTTCAATTTTAATGAATTTAAGAAAGTAATAAGATTCCTATCTATAAGGAAAGTGGTCCAAATTTCCAGGATTCTTTTTCCTTAGTGGGAGTAGGTATTGTGATTACTTTCCTCAGATTTTAAATTGAAACGCGCTAGGTTTTATTAAAAAAATTAACACGACGACTTTTCCTTCTAAATTATTCCCAACGTCTGCTCCTACAATTTTGAAGCCAGTCATCACGCCGTTTTGCAAATTGCTGCTACTTCTGCTTCACAAAGTCAGGTTTAATTTATTCTTTTGATTATTTCATCCAATTTATGTTTGTTCTTTCCAATTTTTTTGTCGAATTATGTTTTTTTATAGCAAAAGTTGAATTATGTTCTTGAAATTATTGCTTATGCCTTCCAATAATGAAGATTTTGTTCTGAATATTTGAAATACCACCACTAACGTGATAATTTTTCTGTGAAAAGAGTTTTAATGGCGGAACCGTCTGGGCCATTGCATTGATTTTCAAGTCTTAATTTTTTTTTCATTAAAAAACGAACCTTTCGTGTCTTACAATTTGATTGGCTATATTGTTAACTAGTTAACTGTATCGATGCATCTTATGCCTAAGATCTCCTCTATTGTCCAATCAAACAAGTTTATAAAATCTTTCATGTCCCTTTACGCTCATGTGCATGTGTTATGAAGTGTTTTTATACATATATTTATATATAGTTAGTTTCAGTAGATTCAATTCATCATCAACCATGAACTTTATTTGGTAATTTTTTTTTATCGATCTATTGTCTACTGCCTCCGAACCAAAAAAGAGTTGGGGAATAAAGGGAGGATTTCTCAACTAAGGTAGGGTTAAAACTGATTTTGTGGTGAACTGGTAATATATTGCACCTTAAAAAATCATTACTTCATTAATGCCTACTCAAAATTCCATATAAAATTTCAAAGTCATCTGACTCATCTTAATTCTTGCACTCTTTGTCCCTCCTTTAATTAATTTCCTATGTAAATTTTGTCATAACTCATCTCGTATGTTGTGAGTCTTGTAACTAAATGTTAAAAAAAGTTTTGATCACCTCACATGCTTGTGATTTCACTAGAAATTAGTATAAGATACTGATAGTCAATATAAGCTATTTTCCCATAATTCATATATGCAGTGATGATGATATTATAATAGAAATAACAAAATATCAATATATAGATATTTGATGAGTTTGTTCAATACTGCGCTTCTTTAATCTATAATTAATAATTAATGTGACGAAAGGTGATTAAACAAGTAGTACAGGAGAATGACTCAAAATTATTGTATTATTTTTTTAATTCATCTTTGTATTAATCGAGCTGAAGTGATATATTATCACACTATAGATCCTTAATTGATCATTAAAATTGATTAAGATTTTTATATATTTTTGTTTTGTTTTGTTTTAGTGAAGAGGACATCTTCTCTTTAATATTTTGTATGCATATAATCTTACAATAATATTTCTATTTTTTTGTTTTATATTTCTGTTTTAGTAAGTTTGTGGAAATCATTGCTGGAGTTGACCAAGAGAAAAAAAACAATCCTCATAAACTTAATGAGGAATTGCAAAAAATTGAAGATTTGACAAGTGTTGAAAAACAAAAGACTGCTATGAAACTTGTTCGAGATCCAGAGTTATTGGATTATTTTTTCACTCTTCAAGATGATGCTCGGAAAGAGACATTGCTACTAGAGCTACTTGGAGGAAATTAGTTTTTGATTATTTATAAGTTCATATACTTTTAATAAACAATTTACCCTTCTTACTTTTTTGCATGTTTTTAGGTTGAAGGTTTTTTTTTTTTTTTTTTGCTATTTTCTTTAGATATTTGAATGTTTTTATGTTATTCATATAATGAAAACGTTTTTTTACCCAATTATATGTCTTTGTATTTCAATTGTATTTCATTATTATAAATTTTCAAATTATTAATTCATATTGTTAAATTTAAATTAGATCGTAAAATTATAAAACATAATAGTCATTTTCTAAAAATTATAAATGTTGTCGGTAATATGAAAGGAATATGAGATATTTTAAATTTATTAATAATAACTTGATAATTACATTTTTTAGTTGATTAATTTGAATCAAACACTAAAATCAGAATCTTGACATTTTACTTAGTTTTTTCCAAACACAGTAAAGTATTCATATTCCTGAGAATCACATTCTCAAAAATCATATTCCCTGAGGGTGGTTGTAATAGTGAACCCCAAAAAGCAACTTCAACACTTCCACATAAGCGTCGTGTCAAAAGTTAAATCCCACCATCTTTATAAACCTATCTCCAATAACAATAAACCTAAAAAAGCAAGTTCAACATGGGTCCCATTAATATACACATCTATATATATTTATATATCTTTTTCTTATACTATAGTTATTATCAATATTCAATTATATATTTTATTTAATTTAATAAAATTCAAAATCTAGTGAAATGATGAAAAAAATTAGAGAAAAAAAATATTATTTAAATATGTCACATTAAAAAAAGTACATTAAATAAACACAACATTGCATTAATATTAAAAAGTAAATTAAATCAACATAACTTTAAACTAGGTAAACAAAGATAATTTGGTACTAATCGCTTCCATAACGTGTCCAGAATATTATGTAAATGAAGAATTGAGAAATAGAAGGGGTGGAAAAATAATAAAAATTATAGTGATATTTATAGACAATTCAAGAACTAGCCGTTAGACTATAAAATTGAATTGAAAAAAAATAACCGTTTGTTAATAAATGACATAGTTTAATTACAGAAAAAAAAAAAAAAAAAAACACCGCTGAACAACTATTCTATAAAAGGCAACAAATCATATATGTATCTATTTTTATAAACTTATTCCCATAAATAAACTTAAAAATCAAGTTCAATAGGATCCCACTTTAGAAAAAGAAAATTAAAAACAATGAAAAATGTGGCGGACAACCCTTCAGCAAGGGACCCCACCTTCCCTCTTCTCATTGGCCCCTTCCCTACTCAACCCAGTTCCCAGCAGTTGAACCCATTTCCTCCAACCCAACCTTCTCTAATGGTTCCATCCTACAAAAGCTGGTTCAAAGATGAACCTCAACCTACCGTTACAAGCACCTTGACAACTTTACTTTTCTGGCAACCAAACAGGCCCAAATCTTTCCACACCGCTTCTCTCTCTCTCTCTCTCTCTCTCTCTTATCCTCCGTTACAAACCTGCAACCCAAGCATTCTTTCAAGCTCTACCCACCATTTCGCTCAAATCTGCTTTTATTAGATATCCCACAACTCAAAATTTTCTCCATCATTTAAATTAAACAAACAAAGCTCTCAAATCTCATGATTCTGCTTGGATTCAAAAAAACTGAGTTTAAATCCCTTCATATAAGTTCGAAAAAATGCAGATAGAATCCCCTCATAAAGGTTTGAAAAATATTTTTTGAATCCCTTCACGTTGTTTCGAAAAATACTTTTCAAACCTTTGTGAAGGGATTTGAAAATTATATTTTGAACCTGTGCGAGTTTGGCGAGTAGTTCTAGGAGAGAATAGCGGCCACCATTGAATGCTGCTCTCTCTGGAGTAGAGGTGAGGAAGAATTGGAAGTAAGGTGAAGAAGAAAAGAGGGAGAATTGCAGCGGCGTGAGGTTTGCAAATTTGAAGAAGATCGTCGGAGTTGAAGAAGAAATAGATGGTCGAACTTTCTCGAGAATAGCATTAGCAGTATGTTGAAGAATCAAATGTGGAATTTTTTTTCCCGATCTGTGATATTAAGGAGATTCGAATTATGACCTTTGGTCTCCAAACAATCTCACTCCACCGCTAAATCATCTCCACCGGGATAGATGAATCTTAATGATTCACTAGTTAGGATGACGAAATGAACCAGAAATCAATTCTTCTATTCGGAAAAGTGATGAACAACAAGTGCTAGAACTAACGTAGAAATTGCAATAGTAAATATTCACCCGTGAAAATTTTCTATTTAAAAATTGGTGAAAACCAAAGTGGAACTCGTGAAAACTTTCTTTTTAAAAATTGGTGTACTAAGATAAAGGACAAAAGACAATAAAAAATTTTATTTAGTAAGGGTGTTTAAGTAATTCTATAAATAATTATTTTTAGTTTATTTTATTTAATGGTGTGTAAAAAAATTTTGTGATGTATTTTATTTGGATCTAATGATTATGATTAAAATGTATTAGAATAATCTAAATTACCATTCATATAGGATTTTCATTAATAATTGCTAATTGTAATTTATTTTTATTTAAAAAACTTTAAATCATGAAATTGGAAATAAATCAAGATAAAAAAAAAATTTACAAAACATGGGAAATAATTAAAGCATAAAAATAATTAATCAAAACAGTTTCTTCTTGGGAAGCCCTTCTTAATTACATATTAGTATTTACATTAATATTATGTTTATATAAAAAATATTCTCATTAATAATTATTAAAATTGTATATCCTCCCCAAAAAAATGCAATTATTTTACATGTCAATATGTCATCCAGTATATAATGTAGATAAAAATTCATTTCTCATTTGGTATTCAAATTCCCATTATGCAATATTATGATAGTCAATTTCTCATTACCATTGTCCACACTATTTTGAGTCTTGACATACTCCACACTATTTTGAGTATTGACTTACTTTGCTAGTTTATTTCTTATTATGGAATCAACAAAACCATTTTTGACTACATGCTAAAACATATATGGTGGTATTTTAATGTCCATTCATTTTCTCTACTATTTGCATTTGAAGCTTCGTGAATCTTGCAAAGAGAGAATAGAAGCCAAACACAAATGCAAAATAATAATAATAATAATAATAATAATAATAATAATAATAATAATAATAATAATAATAATAATAATAATAATAATAATAATAATAATACAAGCAAAAAAATCTCACTCTATCAAGCACAAATGGTTCAGGGGAGATTTCTTGGACGATGCACAATAGATTGTGGAGATCAATCGGAAGTTCATCGATTTGCTGACTGAAGTTCGGAATGCAAATTTTTGCATTGGTGTAAATCATGTGGAAGGACCGACAAATGAGATGAACGGGGTTAACAATTTCTTCTTACAGTGATTTTCCTATAAGTGCTTCCATAAGATGAGAAAATTTCAGAAAAGGTACCATGTGTTTAGCGGTATGCTTAACCGCACTTGGGTCTATTACGATGCGACTAACAAGATGCATTATATGACATTCAAGTTTGGGATCCTACAGTCAAAGTAATTACTCAACCTAATTTTGTAGAAATATCTCATGTTTACATTCGCATATCTGATTTATGAAAATTTGGAAGAACTTAAAAAAAATAGTAAACCCCCAGATGTACCCAATGTGATTGATCGGTTGCCAAAAGGAACTTCCCTCATAAAGAAATGAAGAATGTTGTTTGTTTGCTTATTTGGCTTTTCCGCTATTATGCATTTGATTTGTTTAGTTTGTATGTGTTTCCTATTTGCATGTTGATTTGAAGTGCTATGGATGTTTCCAGTATGAATTTTCTCTTTTGAGTATTTATGTGTGCTACAAATAAGATCTATATGCTAAAAATTGTTAAAGTTGCAATCATTTTTATTTAAATAACTTAAAATTATGATATTATCATCAACTCTAAAAACTTGTGTATAATTGTTAACAAACAATCATAACTTCAAAAAAAAAAAAAAACACACACACACACACACACTTCATACAACTATAAAGCTTCATCATTATCTATTAACAATCAAAATAAGTTGTAGTAATAAACCGAACAATCTTGGCACAATAATTCATATTCCATTTGGTACATTGAAATTAGCTACATGTTCTATCCAAAATGCAAAAGCATCAAAATGAGCAGTAGCAAATCTCCAAATACATATTTCCTAATAAACACCAACATAAAATATTCCAAGTTTTGTAAGCATTGTGCACAATTGAACAAACAAATGCATAATAACCTATATTTTTCCACTAATAATCATTCTAATCATTACAACTCTTTTTCATCCTGAAGACAAAAGAAGAGATCGAGCACTTTAGTGTGTTGCTGCATAAATTCTTGGCCACATAAATATGTGCATCACTTAGATGGTTCATGTTACCAGAACTTCATATATTTTCTTCCTCGACATAAATGTATAATGCTCAAACCCACTCCTTTGCACAAGTTCTCCAATTCTTGAATCAGTTTTTTCATAAAAAACATTCATTAGATCTAGGAAACGACCATCAAGTGAATCATGACTTTTTCCCTACCTTTCCCTTTGACCTTTGTACTGGAACTAGTTCCTTCATAAGACATACACATAAAATCATCTGTAGCTTCTTCATCTTGATTTGACGATGTAAATTGAACATGCTCATTCTCAATCGAGGAGTCGAGGTGTGTAGGCTCTCCTCATCCTTTCACAATAAATCTTGGACAACATCAGCAAAGGTTCCAACGTGTTCACTAGTTGCTCAATCCTTCCCAAATATTTCCCACCAATCTTTGTTTAAGAACCACAACTTATATCACATTATTCTTACATTTGCTAGCAAATATATATATATATATATATATATATATATATATATAAAAAGTGAGTAGTGTGTAAAATGGAAAACACAAATCATTAAACTCGTATATATATCTTAACATAGTTCGACCATATTTTATTGTTGTCCACTTCAATGGTGTGTGTGCTTTCATTCCAACCAAAACTACTCCTTGAAAGCATTGTGGATAGATATCCATAGTTTTTTTTTCCATACATGAATCTTCAAAATTATATGACGTTTAGCTTTCAAATCATTCCTTGGAATAGCTTGTAGCATAAGCTACTCAAGCACTCCAAGGTAACCCATCCTAAATCCATTGTCACATTTCCAACTACGAGCAACCGATTCTTTCAAAGCCGCGATCAGTTCTTGTTCCTCACGTAGTGTCCAAGTTCCCTTAGTTTTATCACTTTTATTTTCAGCACCAGTTATCCACTTCCTCCCAGACATTTTCAATTGGCTATACACAAGCTAAACAAACTTCACTAACATGAAACAATTCAAAGAATTAATAACAAATGATCGCAATATCTAACAATTCCAGATGCAAACCATGAAAAGTCTAAAGAAACTATAGTAACATAAAATAATTCAAACAAGCTCCAATAACATTTAATAATTCCAGTAACATAAAATAATTCAAACAAGGTTCATTCTACATATTAAGGGCAAGACTATTCCTCCAATTACTCCATTGTTGGGATTACTCTAGTTGATCAATAAAGCCACCTGCCATTTGCACTTCACTAATTGTTGATTCTAGCTAACATAAACATGTCCTACAAATCTCCAATCATTCAACAACATATTAAGGGCAAGACTATCCCTTCAATTACTCCATTGTTGGGATTACTCTAGTTGATCGATAAGGCCCCCGTCCATTTGCACTTCGCTAATTGTTGATTCTAGTTGACATAAACATGTCCTACAAATCTCCACTCATTCTACATATTATGGGCAAGACTATTCCTCCAATTACTCCATTGTTAGGATTACTCTACTTGATCAATAAAGCCCCTGTCATTTGCACTTGGCTAATTGTTGATTCTAATTTATCAAAAGGCATATTTGTACAAATAAAAGTACGCCGCAAGCAACATGTCATAATGATACGATTCTGGACCTAATGAGATAGAATGAGATACTTCTAAGAATGGCCTATCGTCCTTTAAATAAGCCAAGCGATCCTTCAATTATATTAAGCTGTTTAGCATGCTTTAAGTTATAAATATTCATGGGGATTTTGTAGTACAGTTGATGCACTATCCCATTCTTGCAAATGATATCTAAAACCTCTGTACGGTTCTAGAAAACCGTTGGCATTGGTGTACCCACCATCACAAAAGTAATAAGTTCATGCCATCATAATCCGTGTAAATACTAATTACTAAAAAAATAGGGAATTATTAATTTTTCTACCAAGTAATGTATTTTAAATACCAATTGGGACCTTCAACCCATTGAATATATTAATGGTATCACACAACACTCTACTATCAACAACAGAGCCCTCCCCTCCACTTAATACATACACATGATTCATATTTTGATCACAAACAACTAGCATATTTAAGGTGGCATTCCTTCCCTATTCGTACAACATGCTTTGTCAGATTGAAGCACCTTTACGGGTATGTAAGTGTCATCTAATGTACGAAGACAGCCGTATTAAAAAGATACATGGATAAGGGTGTCACATAATGGTCACATAACAAATAGTTATTTCATAATTAGTATTATTTTGAGATTACGAAGCTCTACCTTACACCATTTTCATCGCTCATTTGTCGAATCATCAGCAACATGCTATGGTTTTACAAGTAAAATGCTATGCAACTTAAGTAGTGCTTTCAGGAATGCATTAAAGTGCTTATTAATTGTGTATCCCGATCTTTGAAGTTAGTCTTCACAATTCTATTGTTAGTATGTTGTGCCAAGATAGTGAGGAACATAACAACTTACTTGAGTAGTTGGACATGATGTGTGGGGATAAGGTCTCCAACATTCTCTAGAAGATAACATGAACAACCAAACATATTTCTATTCATCCGTAAATGATCTAGACAAGTCACATCATCCATATTAATAAGATTATGCATATGTTCGAGTTGCTTGCTAACTTTCTCTTTAATAGTATATCAGATTGTTCTATCATCACCACTCCTTAAACAACCACGTATCCTTAAATATAACTAATTCATGTATGACAACAAATTCATGTTGTTGATCATTGTTTGTGTCCATCATTTTTTGATCATCCACTGTAAAATTTAAGAAACATACATGAAGTCTTTACTTGAGACGAGATAATTAATAAAGTAGAAGAATGAAAAAGTTTGAAAGATCATAAGTTTGGATCATATTTATTAATTATTGATCATATTAATTAACTACACATGCCTAAATTCGATCAATTCGTTATGTTAATTAAAATTGGTTATATATGCTCTACATATTAAATTTATCAATATGCATAAAATTTAAAATTTGACAACATTAAAAAATATAGGCACTCTAAGGTAAATATGACTTAAGTTATATGAATGGTTAACCCAGCCTATACATTTGAAAATTTAAAGGTCCCTTGATATGTTGCACTCTCTTTTTTGATCGTTTAGGTTCAGCATTTGAAGATATAATCAATTACTGTAATTTGTAGGGGAAAAAAATGTTTTACTATCAGTTTTACTCTTCCTTTATTTAATAATAACTCTAGTTTTTGCATCTTGCTAAACTATTGTGATTGCTCGCTGCTAGCTAGATCTAGATATAGTGAGTGTAAGGATTACAAAATATTGGTGTTGCTGCAGATTCCTCTAGATTCTAGAGTGTGTGTGTGTGTGTGTATGCGTCATGCTCTTTTTACCTTTCCTCATTCTTCTCTCTATTGTCCATTTATTAATTCAAAAAACACATGTGCCAAACAATTAATCTTTAGAAGAAAAACACATCTTCCTTAAATAACTACTTAATTGTTATTGCCGATTAATGAAGAGATTGAAACCAGCTCATCATTTGACCTATGCGACATGTTACTTTGTAGCTCACCTATTCAAAAATACAACGGAGAAATTATCTCCCATGCTTGAGCTCATTTCTTCCTCATCCATGACTATTTATATTTCGGTTTAACCTTATTCCCGAGTAAGTATGGCCTCTAATTAGCCACAATGCACAACAAAAATCTTATTTATCTTATTAATTGTTTAAATAATTGCTATCACGCTTCAAGAACTCTTAGTCACCAAAAAAAAAAATGTATAACAAACATAAAAAAAGCTCTCATACAATTAATTCACCTTCATGACAAGAAGAATCATAGAAATCATTAACTGGCATACAACAATAGTAACAACTCCAAAAAAAACTGAACAATCAAGCAAATAAACACGTGTAAACTAAAATACAAACAATTAATCAATGAAAAAATTATAGAAATTCAAATAAAATTGGGGATTTAGATTAAGAACCAAAACTAGTTGAGGCAAGAGTTGTTAAAAAAGATTGCTGACGAGATGAGAGAGAGAAAGAGAGAATAGAGAAATAATAATTGTAGAGGATTGAAATTTTACATTTCTAGAAAATACGAATTTGACATATTTGGGAGAAATTAAAAGGGGAAGAAAAACCAAGTTCCAAACTTAAATTGGATGATTTACCTTTGAATGGACAACGTAGAGCAGCAATGACGGAAGAGAGTAATGTATCCCACCGGAGGAGCTAGGGATGAAATTGGTGTGCAGCTTCTACCAGTAGGGTTTTTTTGATTGCTACACCAATGCATTATTATACATGGCTTGTTCATAAATGTGAAGGGAGGGCAGAGAAGACCGAAAAAAATAAAAGTATGGGTAATCTCTTCATTCAACATCATAGTCGACTTATGCTGATTAATAATCTGATGGGGGTGGGCTGATTAGCAATCAATTGAACAAGGGATCAATTGTCGAGACCAATATCAATCACGGTCCCGAATCTAGAAGGCTTATCTTTTGAGCCAAACATCTCCGAAAGATATTACAATAGTTTTGTAGTTTTGCTGCTTTTCATGAAGAACTTGAAAGTTCTACAGAAAATCATTCAACAAATGAGGATAAAGGTCCTTATCATGAAAGAAGTCATGAACAAAACAAAGATGAAATTTCAAGCTTGGTGGCTGAAAAAGGTGAATCCAACGTCTCCGATGATGTACAAGTTACCAGTGGCAACTTGATTTCTTCGGCTGCTTCAACCTCATTAGGATATCCGATGATCAAAGGGCAAGACAGAAAGGTCCCCAAAGCCACACCACCTAAAATAGACATTGATGTCAAACCTTGGGGTGTTCCTGCACCCACAACTCCAGATATTGTTACAAGAAAGCATAAGGAAACGAATGAAGTCCTCAGGAAAATGTGGGCCTGAAGATGTGAGCTAAGAACCATGCCTAACCAAATATGGCAAAGCTTCTGCTCTTGAAATCGAACCATTCACTTATGAGTGTCCTGATTCTAAAAAGAATACATGTAGGCGATTCTTGAGTTGATATGACGGATCTTAAACGAAAAGCTCAAAATGACTCCATGCTTGACGAAACATCTATGAATTATACATCAACGTGCCTCAACATTGATGACAACTCTATGATTCTATTCTGTTGAGTCAAGTTCACGAACATGATCCCACAGTGAGGTCCATGATGCTAAGGATTTTGGTTCCCGTAGGAGTCTTCTCGTATATTACTAGAGGAAACAGGTCAAAAATCAGGTTCAGAAGAAAACAACAAATAGCACACCGGATAGATTCTGCAGCAGTTCGTTGCCAAATGAGGTTAAAGGTGTATTATTGTCAATCTCAACTCATTGAGCTCTAGAATGAGAAACACCAATGATAAAAGTAACAATGGAAGTGTTTCCCTCTTGATGTGACTATTGATCCACTCTATTCTTCATAGAGCATAGATTTTAGTTAGACTTTTCAATTTGATACAGGATCAAATACAAGACTGACGTCTGGTATATATACTAATAAAATCTTGATGAAGAAACCAAATTCTGAATGCGATGAAGAGCCTGGCAAGGAGGAAATCCAGTGACAGAAGAGTGAGAAGGAATCATTGCATACGCATATTAAAATATTTATATCCTGCATGTGCCATTTCCAAGGTACTTCATCCATGTAATTTTAGGTTGTCTTATTATTTTTAGCTCCTTTTGATTCCTGTGTAATGAAAATAGAAAAACATGTCTTAAAACCCCAAATATAAAATTGACAAGGATAAATAATAAATAAAAGAATTAGTATTTAAATTAAAAAATTATATATTAGTTACCTATTAGGAGAGAGAAAAGATTAGGGGGGGGGGGGGTGGACAGGGAGAACCTAGTTAAGTTTTAAAATCATTTTAAATTACCCTCTAATATCTTAAAATAGTGTTTGAGTTTGATATTTGTTTAGTTATGTTTTAGTTTTAAAAGCAACTTTAATATTCTTCCCCTGCCTAACGAAAGCAAGCAGAGGTGTGTAGCACAACTTCCTTTTCTTCTTTTACTCCGGTAGCTGCTAAGGGGGCTACGCCCGGAAAAATCGGTGTCTCTATAATAATTTTGAAGCTATTTATGCTTAAAGTTTTCCATTTCAATAGTGTGTGTGCTTTCATTCCATTGTGCACAGACTTACACTTGAAGCTTTTTGCTTAAAGATGTGAGTACAGAAAACTAAAAACCTCTATCACCTTTTATATATAGTAAATTTAAAAGCTATCGAGAATGCTAAACCAAATAATTGTTGATTTTCATTCTACAAACTATATTGGTTTAACTAACATATAAAGTGAACAAAAATATGAGCAAACCTTGCTTGAACAGAGGAAGTACTTGCATTCTTTTTTCGTCGGGCATCTATAGCAATTTGGGTTTCTTTCCGTACAAAATACCTGTAAAGATGTAACAATGTTAACAATAAGGTGATATTTTGATAATCAGAATTGTAAAACTGACATTCCAAACACACATATTGCGTGTTATCTCAAAAATACCTTGCCAAAAGTGATCATCTGGCAGTGTAGCTCATACCTGCAGCCCATTTAACTTTAGGTACAAGAGCTCAAGGAAAAAATAATGTTTACTAGAAACTAAATAAACAACATTTAAGGATCAACTTATTGAGCAGCATGCATGTTCCTCCTGTATCGAGAAATCATAGTAAGATAGAAGCTGCCAAAGATACATCTGTATGGAGTTCAACTTTGGATACCTAAATAATACTACTTATCAATATTGAGTGAAAGCAAATCAATGGTATTCTGAAAGGTAGGATATGAGTATATGACTCGCACTCTTTCAGTAGATGGAACTCTTCTCCTTCTAAAAGTTGTTTTAGGGTGACCCATCCTAGACATACGGCTACAACTCCAGCATTCCTGTCAATCTAATCAAGAAAGCTACTAGTTTTTTCTTGTTTATCACCAAAGTAGAAAGAGTGTGCATAATATATCTACTATGACATGCACTGATGCTATAAAAGAATCTTACAGGGAACGCTTTATGTTGGAATGTCAACAAGAGTATGCACCCCACAAATTTTAATCCTATACTATATATGCTCAACAAGTATTCCCTACAACAGGAGACATGAATTATACATAGTGAAATACTTTCGTTAAAAGGATATGCACCTATAGCGGTAAACATTTGTTCTATTTGACTATTCTAATGAAAACAAATAAATTTATGATTGCAAAAACATGTTTAATGGGTATATTACTTTGCTTTATGAGTCAGTGCTTCCGAAGTTCTTCACCAACTCTTTGAGGCAATTCTGTAGAAGAAATATAACTTCTCAGGTGTACATCATGAACATAATGAAATTTTTACAAACTTGAGATCAGCCATACTATAATATGACAACCAGGAACCTTTATTCTTTCAGCCAAATTGTTGTTCATTCCTCTTATTTGGATGGCTTTAGATATGCCGGTAACTTTGTGCATCCTAACCGAGTCCCAATCTATAGCCTCTGACGTTTCGGGCGTGTTCTTTTTAATGTAATATTTTGAGTGACGATCCTTCAAAACATTCAAGAGCACGGGATCTTGTTTCCTCTTCATTCTCTGTCTTCTAAAGTTTCGAGTCTTGGAACATCTATTTTCCTCTGAAGATTTCTCCTTCTGCATATTTTTGCTACAGGCAGCATTCCTTTTCTTTTCCTTCACATTCAGCACAACATTGTCGTTTCTAATTTTAGAGGTAGAAGCTTCAACCAACAGAAGAACTCGCTCTGACCGCCACTCGTGGAAAAATTTAGCAGCAAGAGACATGATGGTAGTGCTGCATAAATAGTATAGAACTTAGAATAATGGAAAAGATGCTGCATTTGATGATTCCATTTTACGTGGATGAAGTACCTTGGAAATGGCGCATGCAGGATATAAATATTTAATTGCCATGATTCCTTCTCACAGTTCTGACACTTGCTTTCCTCCTCATTAGACTCTTCATTGCATTCGGAATCTGGTTTCTTCATTGTGATTTTATCAGTATATGTCATACTTTGTTTTGCAGATGTTGTTTTCTGCTTTTTCATCCATCTTTTATTTGATCCTGTATCAAACTGAAAAGTATAAATATAATCTATGATCTATGAAGAATAGGGATGATCAATAGTCGCATCAAGAGTGAAACACTTCTAATGTTACTATTATAGCTGGTGCTTCTCATTCTAGAGCTCAATGAGTTGAGATTGACAATAATTCACCTTTAAGCTCATTTGGCAACAAAGTGGCAACAAACTGCTACATATAAATCTATTTTGTGTGCTCCTTATTGTTTTCTTCTGAACATGATTTTTGACCTGTTTCTTCCTGTAATATACGAGAAGACTCCTAGGGGCACCAAAATCCTTAGCATCATGGACCTTCTCATTCATTTTGGGATCATGTTTGTGAACTTGACACAGTAGAATAGAAGCTTTAGATACAGAGTTGCCATCAATGTTGAGGCAGGCTGCTGTATAACTCACATGTGGTTTTGTTAAGCATTGAGTCATTTTGAGCTTTTCGTTTAAGAGTTCTCGTATCAAGACTGAATGATCTCCTACATGTTTTCATTTTAGAATCAGGATGCTCATAAATGACTGGTTCGGTTTCCAGAGCAGAATAGGCATGGTTCTTTGCTCACATCTTCAGTTGACTCACATTTTCCTGAGGACGTCATAAGGAAAGGTTTCTAGTAACAATATCTGGAGTTGCGGGTGCAGGAACACCCCAAGGTTTGACATCAATGTCTATTTTAGGTGGTGTGGCTTTGGAGACCTTTCTGTGTTGCCCTTTGATCATCTGATATCTTAATGAGGTTGATGCAGCAGAAGAAATCAAGTTGCCCCTGGTAACTTGTACATCATCGGAGACGTTGGCTTCACCTTTTTCAGTAACCAAGCTTAAAATTTCATCTTTTTTTGTTCATGACTTGTTTCAGGATAAAGATCTTTACCCCGTTTGCTGAATGATTTCCCACAGAACTTTCAAGTCCTTGTTCCGGAAAAGCAACAAAACTGCTGTAATACTTTTCATGTTAATCAGCAAGTATAAGACTAACAAATACATGTTTTAGAACACCATAAGTAACTGAACCTGCTAAACAAGAAAGAGAAAATTAACCTAAATCCTAATACATGCAAAGAGCTAGCTGTCAATTAATGTGAAATAACTAAAACTTTCAACAATGGATGTTCAAGGAATTTATAAGACAAGTTAATTTGGGAGATGATGAAAATGAAGTTGCATAAATCGCACATGCAAAATGCATGACATGCTAAGTAGCAGCTTATACTGACCACCAAATTACGCATAAAAAGCCTAAAATTATGAGACTCACGACTTACGCAATAGCGGAACCAGGGGGGTGGGGGCTCCAGCCCTGCCTCCAGCCCCCTAACCGGAAAATAGCTTCAAAATTACTCTAGAGTCACCGATTTCGCTCCCTCAGCGGCTACCGGAGGAAAAGAAGAAAAGGAGGCCCGCTGTTATTCTATTGTTGCTTTCGCAGAGGAAGAATATTTGCAGAAAAATAAATGGTGGGGCGCAGGGTCGGCTGCGGCTCATGAAGAAGATGCTCCCCTTCTTAATCTTTTCTCTCGCCTAATAGGTAATTGATATTTTATTTTTGGATTAATTGCTCTAAAATCACCACTTGGATTTTTGGTTTTAAACATCACTTTTTAATTTTTATAAGGGTGATTCTATTTACACCACCAATTTTTTCTTTTCACACCACAATTACTTTACACACCACAAAAATTCTTCTTTTTTTTTTATTTTTTCTTCACACACCACATTAAAAGACTTTTTTACCCTTCACCTTAAAATTTATTTGCCACTTTACTTAGCAATAAAATTAATTAAAAAAATAATACTAATTAAAAAGAGAGAGATCTGAGAGAGACGTGAACTGTGAACAGACGCCATGAACACCGGAGACTTAGATCGGAGAGAGACATGAACAGACGACGACGACGACTTCTTCTCCTCCTCCTCCTTCTTCTTCCAACAGTGCCGTCACCCCCTTTCTCCAGGAAAATAAGCGCCGCCGCCCCAGCACCACCAGGAAAATAACCGGCGCGACCCTTCGTTGTTATTTTTTCCCTCAACTTTGATGTTTGAAACTACGGAGTTCGAAAACTATTTCTCGGATGATACATTGATGAATAGAAATATGATTTTCGAAGCTAAAGGCGAACATTTGGAAACAAATTTTCGAACCACTGTTCGAAAATAGATTTTCGAATCATGTACTATCGATTCGAAAATACAATTTTCGAATCTATGTGAAGGGATTCGAACTGAAATTTTCGAACCCACTTTCCGACATGAAGGTTTCAAGAAATTTTCGGTAATGATTTATTCATCTTTAACTGCAGAAGAAAGGCTCGGGAACTGACTATTGTTAAAGATGAATAGTCCTGAATAGTCTTTGAGAGATGGAGAAGAAAGGCTTGGGGCGGCGGCTGGAGTCGGGAGAAGGTGGCGAACAAATCTGGAGAAGCGGCGGCGGGCTGGACTAGAGAAGACGGTTCTCTTTTCTTTTTCATTTTTTTTTAGTTTTTTTAAATTTATTTTCAAATAAAGCTTTTTTAATTAAAAAGGATATTTAAGTAAATTAATTATTATTTATTTTTTGAATTAAATTTATTGGTGGTGTGTAAAGAAAATTTAGTGGTGCATTTAGAATCACATTTTTTATAATTTTAACATAAATTGAATTTTTTTTATAAATTAGACATCCCCAATATTTTCTATCAAATTGAAACTGATGTGGCACCAAATGAGCACACATGTGTAGCTGACGTGTCATTAAATTATAATTAAAATTATAATTATTAATTTTTTAGTTGAATTATAATTATTAACTTAATTAAACATTAAATATTTTTTTAGATAATTAAACATGAAATGTTTCCAGATCTCTTCTCCGACGACAACAACAATCCATAGCAGCCAAGCATCCGCTCCATCGGCGTCATGCCCCAATTCATGAAACTTCAACCTCAGTCACGCAATCACGCCTCCTTCATTTCTCATGTATCTTCTTTAGAACCACACACGTGACTCACTCCCTCTCAAATCATCCAAACTCCCCGCAGCCTTCTCAACTCTTCATCCTCTATCATTAATTCCGCTATTGAAAGCGCTCTTCTTCACTCCAACTTTATGCTCCACCATCACTTCATCCTCACTTCACGCCTCTAGCTCTCCCAAGATAACGACTCCCAATCAAAACCCTCTTCTTCCTCTAATCGTACCCAATCTAACCCAATTTTTTTTCAACAAATCTCCCAATTTCTCATCCTTGCATTCACCATTTCTCGAATCATTATAATTCAAATTATTGTTCTCCAAATCTAAACATGAATCTCCTCATTCTCATCGTTGTAGTGTAAATAAGCATGAACATCGCCGGAGCGATAGCACGGCAGCTGTGGCGTGTGCCGGAAAGGTTGATGTGTTAATGTTCAATGTTTAACTAACTTAATAATATAAGTATAATTTAATGACACGTCAGCTGCACATGTGTGCTCATCCGATGCCACATCAGTTTTAATTCAACAGGAAATATTGGGGATATTTAATTTACAAAAAAGTTTGAATTTATGTTAAAATTACAAAAATTAAAAAGTGGTGTTTAAAACCAAAAAGTGGACAAAAGTGATGATTTTAGAGGCAATTAACCCTTTATTTTTTATTTAAGTACTAATTCTTTTATTTATTATTTATCCTTGTTAATTTTCTTTGGAGTTTTTTTATTCATGTATATGTCTACAAATTGAAATTTTAAATATTATTGTTGTTTGATTTTCTACAAACTAGATGGACTTGGGGTTCATGCAGTCATGATATTTTCTAAAAGATTGCATGTCAATTGTTAGTTTAATAAATATAATTTTATTCATGGTCGTTAAAAGTATTTTCCATATAGGTCAAAATCGATTTCATTTTTTAGGAAATGAAATAAGAATAAAATATGATGCAAAAAAAATAGTAGCAGTCATTTCTCTCGGACTTCGGTATTCTCTCTTGGTCGTGCAAGCAAACAAAAAGAGCAAAGCAACCACTTAACACATAGTGCAACGATATGAAATCTCATGCTAAACAAAAAAATAGAAAGCAACAGTAAATTACTTCAAATCATAAATCCATAAACATTCACAAGTCTAGAATCTCAAAAAATTTAGCTACTCATGTTGTATTCAAAATTCAAAGAAAATAAATACACAAAAGTAATTAACACGATAGTCTCAATCGAAATAAACATAAAATAAACTTAGGCTTAGATGATGCTTCTTCAATCTCTATGGTCTCTCATCTGTCTTCTCCACGATGTTCTCTGCATTCTCTATAGGGTAAAAGTTGATAAATTTTCATCCATAATCAATCCTTATATAGTGGAAGAAATTCAAGCCTAAGAATGGAAGAAAACTCGGTCCAGGAAGCAAACTCGCAAAAAATCGCCGAACAGAGCACGGGCTGTGCTTAAAATTCAAAAGCTCACGGCGTCGGGGCAAAAAAATAGAGCACGGACCGTGCTCTCTTTGTCGTCATCCAACACACTTCACTGTTTTGCTCCGTTCTCGGTCATTTCTCATCCGATTGACTTAATTCTTTTTGCAATGCGCTCCTAGTTAAATTATCTATCTTCTTAGGCACTTTTCAAGCTCAATTTCATCTCTTAAAGTATTTCGCAATAAAATCCCCTTCAAAATGAGCAAAAATATGACACTACACAAAATATGAAAAACAATGCGCAACTTCTCAATATATTCATGCAATGCACATGAACTCCCATCCAACTAGACCTCAAAAATGCATAAATATTAAAATCCATAAAAATCAAGGGCTCATCAGTTAGCATGTATACCATATATACATGAAATTGTAGATCATAACTCATTTAATCACTTTAATAAATACATATATTTTCTCTCTCCCTCTCTTTCTTCTCTCTCGTTATCTCTTATCTCAACAATTACTCATTTTAAAACACACTTTCCTATTCAATCTTTATAACCGATTCAATTTAAGGTTAGAATGAACACAAAATTCCATACAGACTTAAATAAAATAACTTATATATGCGGACTATGGAAGAGCTCATTTGTTTTAGAATGTGACTCATTATACTTTTGATTCAGGCTATATTTCATTTCGAATTCTTAGTCTCATTTAAATGTTTTACTCATTCTTGTGTTCTATATAATATATTTAAGGGTTGGGTAACAAATTAGAGAAGTTTAAATGAAGGAGTTATTATTTGTTGTACGATTTGTACATAACCCTCTTCATGCACTTCACATTTTACTATATGTACCACGTGCTATTATTTATTTACCCCTCACTAAAAAACCTAATTAAATTTATTTTTTTTGGGAACAAATAAGCAAAAAAAAAAAAAAAAAAACATAAATTAAAGGAAAATTAAGAAAGACAAACGAAAAAAAACCCTAGGCAAAGTGTTGTCCAGAAATCAGAGGAGAAGGCGACTCAAATTCAAAGAACGTTCGAACTGGTTTACTTATTTCAAGACATTCGAATTCAAACTCATGGATGAACATAGTAAATTTCTCGAATCTTTATATGTGGAATCTCCATGTTCTCTCTAGTGTACGTGTCATATTCTATATTGAAATTATTGTTTAAAATTTGTTGGGTCATTGTAGGTTTAGATATTAGAACATGTTATCGGTATTATAAGGTGCTATGATAGGTTTATTGGTCTAAAATAACTGAGTTTGAAATGTGTTATGATTGTGTATTTTTGCAAATTACTTTGTGTTCGAGCCAGTGTTTTTGAACTACCTGTAGAATATGTTCAAAATCATGTTCTCAAATGTTTCCTAGGCGAAAATTGATCATGTGGAGTTTGTTCAAAAGTGGATTTCCGTGTTTGTTCAAAAACCCGTTTTCAAACGAAAAATATCCGTTTTGAAATTCCTACAAGTTCAAAAATTAGATTTTGAACTACTCTAACTTTGTTCAAAAATCAATTTTCAATCCGAACGACACTTAATTTTTTTTCTAACTTGTATTCTTTTCATTTGAATATTATAGGAGAAGACCAACTTAATCAATATAGATGACAAAGAGCGATGGAACACTATGAGGTAATGCGTTTGGCCCAATTAACAGAAGAACAACTAAATAATCAAATGAGGAGGAGGAGGTTGCCAATAATGCAAATAATGGCGATGATGATGATGATGATCTTGAGAGTCCCATTTCTGAGAGGCCTTACAGATCCACCAATATATTATCACATAAACTCATCTGGCAACACATGTCTTTTTTTAAGATAACTCATCCATAAAAACATATACCGCGCGGATGAGATCCTCTATTCCACATTTGGTTTCAATTTGTGTTTCAAGAGTGAATTTATGATTTTTTTTGGTCAATTTTAATTTATTGTGTAATTAAACTTATTAACTAGGGTTGATTCTCCCCGATTAGGGTTTATATTTATTTTTTAATATTTAAAAAAATATTATTGTAGTTGATTATTTTATAAATATTATTTATAATTTTTTAAATTCCAATATTTTGTTGACAAATGTGACTAGATTTATTATGTTATAATAAATTTTTATATTTGCAATATCTATATTAACCTTATAAATTTGATCATGGAACAATATTTGGAACAGTGAATGTTGAATGGAGGATCTCATTCAGATATATATAGTGCTAAATATACGGAATAAAAACAAATAAGATAGGCAAGCATTTGCATCCCCTCCACCTTAGAATTTACCCTCTTATCTCTTATCTCACTGATAAATTTTTCATATGCAATTATGATTTTATTTTCTTTTGTAGATTGTTATCTTTTCCCCATTTTATGCAAGTAATAAAAAATTGGAAGGGAATAGGTATTCTTGCTTTTATTGTTCAATTACCAAAAACAAATACATATTCCCTCTGTTTCACTGCCCCATTAAATTTTATGGAATAATTTTTTCATCTATCAAAAATAATTTAATGTAGAAGATTTTTTAGTGTTTTGACATGGATAAAATTAGTAGAAATAATGTGAAAAATTCTCAAATATCATATAATTTAAAATAAAATTAAGAGACTAAAATATCAATTATTGTGAAACAGAAAAAGTAAAAAAACTATATATATATATATATATATATATATATATATAGGGGTGGGGTTATATAAAAACAACCCCTTGTGTGAGAAATGAGAACACATCTCACACCACACATCCATCAAAAATCAAAGGTCCAGATTTGATGAAAAAGGCGGTGACAATTCTGTAATATCTGAAAAGTTTTTCGCGTTGGGGTATTAACGTAATTTGGTAATTCTTATAAAAATCGCGGAAAATTTGATAACAGATCGTTATGCTAACGAAGTATTATCATCATGCTAACGAAGCATTATAGGTATGCTAATTAAAGTTTTTCAAATATTGTTAGCGAAAAAAATATTCTAAAAATTAATTATAAACCTAATTTGATTTAATAAACCCTAATTAAATGAAAAAAATCATAATTGGATGAAATAAACCTAATTAGATGAAACAAACATTTATTGGATGTGGTAAACCCTAAATGAGCTGGAACAAATCATAATAATAATATATTTGTACTACGTTAGCATTATGGTTTTGCTTCGTCAGCATTGCAAATACACTATGTTAGCATATGACAATACTCTGTCAACATACGTTATAAACCATAATTGGATGGGATAAACCATAATAATCAATTAAGAACTATAAACAAAAAATTAAATTTTAAAAAAATAATAATAATTAGGTGGAATAAACTGTAATCGAGATTAAATAAACCATAATTGAGATTTAATAAACCCTAATAAATTTATACTACGCTAGCATTATGATAATTCTTTGTTAGCACATCGAATACATTATGTTAGCATATGACAAATGCTTCGTTATCATATGTTATCATAATGCTGACGAAGAATTATTATATGCTAACGAAAGCATTTACAACCTAGGCACGCGTAAAAAATTTTCTTTTTTATTTTTCGTTCATATTTTTTCATCTAAACATAGTCTTTCAACATCTTAAATGAAAGAGCATGAAGAGAGCTTTAATTTGATATATTTTTTGTGTGCATTGGATTAAAAACGAGCAAGTTATGGTCGATTAAAGTTTTTAAGATTTTTTTTTAATTGCTGACATCATCATTTTTAATGGGTTTGAACGAAAATAGCCATCCTTCCTTTTTTTTGCCCTATTATTTACGAAATTACCACCTTAAATCTCAACCATTGGATCATTAAATTGGATGGTGTAAGATGGATTCTCATTTCTCACACAAACAAAGTGTTCTCATATGATCTATATCCTATATATATATATATATAAACATTAAACAAAGAACAAGCTAAGATATATTTACATTGTTAGCTTTCATATGCCGATTCTTGTATTTATGCTTGATAGGAAAACAATAACTAATATTTTACTCTATGTACTTCTTCAATGTATATTAATCCTCCCCAATGCTATGTTTCCAATACAGTTGGGTTTAGTATATTAAAATGGATTAAAAAAATAAATTGGGAGTTTTTATTTGCACCATCATTTTTACACTTTGCACCGAGAAAAATGCAATTCCAGTCCCACGGGACATGTCCCGCTCTGATTTTGGTCCCAAATAAACTAATTTGGTCATTTTTTGATTTTTTGATGCTAAAATGACCCCAAAGACTGTAATATGCAAAAATAGTCCCAGGCGTTTTAACGGAATTCTGAACAAGTGACGGGAACGTTACACGTGAGGAGCACGTGATTTTTAGTAAACCTAATTGAACCTGTTTAAATGAAAATCCCCAAATCAATCATCAAAATCACCCGCGAAAAATTCCCAAACCCTAAATCCCCAAATCAACTATCACTGAGAACGTAAGTAACGATGATACGGAGAAAGATTCACTTAGCTCTACCATACCCGTCTTATCGTAAGTCTTCTCCCTAAATTTGTTAGCTCAGAGATTTGCTGATACGATGATACGGAGGAAGATGATCTGCTGCAGCTTGACCTGGCCGGAGACACCATCGAAAATGCTGGAGCCGCCGGTCACCACCAGGTAGGTGTCCTCATAGGTGAGGTAGGCCCTCTGCATGGTGATGTGGCCGTAGTCGCCGAAGTAGAAGCTGTAGATGGCCCCCTGCACACATAAATTTAAATCAGAAATATAATTCTTTTTATAAATCACGACAAATGAAATTAATTAAGCTGATCGAGTGTGAAATGCTTACCGAAATTAGAATCTGTTGGAGCCTGCATGAGAATGGTTTTGCAGAGAGTGTGAGGGCCAGGGAGATGAAGTGTTGTTGCTTAGACGAGCGGAAAGAGAAGACTCTCTGGTCGGGGAAAAGGGCGGCAGACGGTTGTAGCCTGGCGGGAGAAGGAGAGGAGGTGGTGGCCTTGAGAATCGCAGAGGCAGAAAGTTTTGGGACTAAATTTGCATGACAATTTAACGAAAAACGTGACATGAGGACCATTTTCGCATATCGTGGTCTAGTGGTACCGAATTAGTTTGCTTGGGACCAAAATCGGAGCGGGACATGTCCTGTGGGACTAGAATTGCATTTTTCTCCTTTGCACCACAAATTATTTTAGGAGTTTCTAAACACACTATACCTTTTTCTTTACACACTACAATTTATATTTTTATGTTTTTACATTTCACGCTATAACTTTTTCCATCTTTACCCTTCACCCTAAAAATCTATTTGTTTACTTTTCGGTTTAGGCCACACACGCACAAAATCTACTAACCGGACCCGCAAGAGGATGGGGTCGATTGTAGGGCGGTGAGGTAACCCGAGTTGTGTCTCTCGAGGAAAGCTTAGATGAGACTATCTTTTTGTGCTATGCATGCAAACATGTACAAGAATTTAAACACAAACCTAAACATTCTAAATATGGGTTGGATGGTTTTTATTAATCTAAAAGGTTTAAGCAAGCCAAATTAACTAGCAATACCAACAATAACAAAAACAGAGGAAAAGATTATGAGAAGAACATTAGGGTGTAGATTCTCTCATTGGTTTCTCTCCTACCTTGCTTCAAGTTGATTATGTTAATCCTGGACATACAATAGACCCCTTCAAGTGGCTTAACTTTATTTACTGTCACCGTCGATCCGTTAAACCCCCATCGGCTATATTATACGAATAAGATTAACAATTAGGCTTATGTACTCGGTCCACCTAACGTTGAAACTTAAGTCGGGCTGTAGAATCTCTTCTCGGTCTCATCTAGAGCCTATCAATGCTAAGTAGTGATCAAGTGCTCAACATAAACAAGCACAATTCCAACAACAAGAATCAACCATATCAAGCAAGGATCGAAACTAAATTGATTATCTACCCCCTAATGTAGGAATTAGCCCATCATCATGCTCAAAACAACATAAACATCGTACAAGTTCTTCATTTCATAAATTGAAAGATAAACAAAATACAAACTTCTACAATATTGTTGTCTCGAGAATTTTGAGACAAATCCCCACAAATGAGCTAAGCTAAGGAAAGAAATATCAAAAGTGGAGCTCCTCGAGCAAGCATAGCTTCCGCGGGCGGCTTGGAGTTGGATTACTCTTCTCGTGCCTTCTCCGTTGAGCTTAAGCTCACTTGCCTCTTCTCCTCCTCCTTTCTCTCTCTCTCTGCAACTGTGGTGGCGTTTTTTGAAGTGTGGAATAAGTGTCGTAGATGAATGGGAAGATGGTGATTTATTAGTTGAAGAAAGAGAGTGAGCAAAAGATGGAGTTATTAAGGGCTTTTAATTCTAAACTCCTCCTATTCTTAGGCTAGAACCGTGTCCATTAAATTCCCACAGCTGGCCAAGTGGGTGGAGAGCATTAAAGAATAGAACTCCCGAAAAATGCAGCTGAACTGATCGCGAAAAGACCCGAACTGATTGCCCCACACCCGCGGGGCTGGAATGTCCCGCGCTCACGGGGTGCTCTGCGCCGGCGAGGCATGTTCGCCGTGAGCACTGCCCCGTGCTCGTAAGGTTGCTTCAGCTCTAACTTCCGACTTTTCTCTTTAGTTTTGGCGCTTTTCATCAGTTGCGCTCCTTCAGCTTTGGCTTCATCAGCTGTGTCTCCAGTTTGACGCTTTAGTTGGGCTCCTTCAACTCTAAGTCCTTGGCTCCATCAGTTCAGTTCATCAGTCGGGGGACTTCAACTGATCCCATCAGTTGTGGCCTCAATTCAGCTCCAAGCTCTCAGTAGCTCTGGCTTGGAATCTTCAGTTTGACCCCAAAACTGATCAGTTCTGGGTACGAGAGCCTCGACCAGCTCAGCGAAGTGGGAGATTCAAGACACATCAACAAGCTGGAGCTTCAGTTCGAAGCTTCAGCTCTTTACCACCTTTGTGCCATAAGATCCTGCTTTTGGGCACAAAAACTCAAGTTTTGCTCAAACCTGGCACAACTTACCATAAGAGCAAAAGTGAAGAAAATAACATAAAAATAACACGAAAATAAAGGAAACACATATACTAAAGACACCAAATTCCTATAATAAAATAGTACAAATAAACACTAAACACTATTTTAATTGTGTTTATTAATTTAAAATAATTAAAATAGAAAATCAAAAGTTTCACAAAATCAATTATGATAGGTTTTGTGGGACGCATCACAGAGCACGAAGAATGTAGAAAATCTATAGGGTTTCGATGGCGTATTTCTGGTCTGAGAGGGAGAAATCAAATTCGAAAGGAGAAGTGTTCTTCGAAGTGAGCATTCGACCCAACCCAAATCCCCATGGAAGAAATGCGTAAGTTTGATTTTTCATTGTTGATTTCTTGACTTCTGTACGGAAGTAGAATTTTGACTTCTGTAGGATTTCGATAGCTTTGATTCGTTCTTAGAATTTCGATGGATTTGATTCGTTCTTAATTAGTTCTGTATTTCTTGTTCTTCGTTCTTTGTTTAATCTATTTTAGTAGGGTTTTGATTGCTTTCATTCATTCTTAGTTCTGCATTTCTTGTTCTTTGTTCTTCGTTTAATCTGTTCGTCAAACTGGTTTTTGTTAATGGGAGATGGTTTAGTTGAAAAATATTTTTTGATATGCTTACTTAGGGATACATTGCTTTGCTGCTTATGTTTCAAAAAATATTTTATGATATTGTCCATTGAATTCGAATACTATTTTTTGATGTGCTACTCGTGCTATCAAAATTCTGATATGAGCTATTATTTTCAGAAAATATTCTCTGATATGATACATTACAATTCAAAAAAATGTTCTCCGATATGCTATCAAAAAATATTTTCTGATAAGCTTTGTTTTCATTTCGAAAAATGTTTTCTAATATGATATATTGATATCAAAAAATATTTTTTTAATCAGTTGTTGTTTTATCATACTAATACGCATTCTTTTAGGACAATATTCTCGAAGAAGGGTAACACAGCTTTGACAAGGAGACAACAAGTGACAACTTGAATTCAAGTTGAAGAAGCAACTTCAATCATCGTTCCAATTCAAGTCGAACAAGAGGTTCCAAACAACGATGTTGCCGAGATAGTTAGAGGCGCATTCTTTTGTAGTGGATTTTTGTTTACTTGGGAATTTTTACTTTTTTTATGTGAATGTATGACACTTTATTGGATGTGAGTGACTACATATTCTATTAGGTATTTTTGAGGTGTTCTATAATTGTTCACCTTTGGAGATGGCAGGAATATAGTTTTGGAGTTTCTGTTTGCACCCTCATATTTACTCTTTGTACCATAGCTTCTCCATGCACCCACTTTTTTACTCTTTGCACCCCTAAAATGGACTATATTGCCCTTACATATAAAATATATTTTTTAACTTAAAAAAAACATAAATCTGAAAATTAAAATCAATAAAGCAGTTTTAAAAAAAACATAAAATCTGAAATTTTAAAAACTCAAATCACCAAAAAGTAAAAAAAAAAAACGTATGTGAAAAAGAAAAAAAACAGTGAAAGTCGACTTTCACCGCGGAAATAGTTCGAAATCGAGCCGAAGAAAATTGTTCGACATTCTACTTCAAGGCCGGCGACTTTCAAGCTAGTTTCATGGATCGATTTGGTGAGTTTCATGTTCTTTTTTGGTTACTTAATACATTATATTTCATAAGATTTTAAATTGTTGGGTTTTTGTTTAAATCAAGTTTTACAATAGTTTAAGATGTTAGGATAGGTTATTATGATGCTTAGATGCTAGTTTGGGTTGAATGTGGTGAAAAATGGAGGTTTGTGTCAAGATGGTGACTAGGTTTTGCCCCGATGCGCGTTCTGTTCGAATTGTATACTCCGATTTTTTTATTAGAGTTCGAACTGTGATAGCCGAACATAGAGGGTGAGATCGGATTTTAGAATTCGAACCTACACTTAGCCAAATTCAAGCCTCCAATATGTTCGATTTTTTAAAACCGAACATACAGGAGGTGTTCGGACTCAAAACGCCGAACATGATGGAGGCTTGAATTTGGCTAAGTATTGGTTCGAATTTTAAAAGCCGAACTCACCCTCTATGTTCGGCTTTCACAGTTTGAATTCTAACAACTTAAAATTTTCTAAGTATAGGTTCGGCTTCTATAGTTCGAACTCTGTTGTGAAGTTTGATTTTTACAGTTCGAACCATCATCTGACTTGTGTTTTTTTGTGCAGCTGCTCACTATGATAGGAGGAGACCAACAGCATCCGCGAGGCGGCAATCAGCACAGGAGCGGTGGCAAGTAGAAGCCGAAGAACAAGCCCGAGCCCAAGATTTGTGGGTGGGAATCGGTCATTTATAATGGCAATTGGAAGATGTGGTGGCTGTGCAATACCAGTTTCGTTTGATAAGATTTGAAAAAAAGATCACATTGTATAACAGGTTAGCGACTATAGCGTTCAAAAAAAGGGCGGGAGATCGATATTCTCACTCACCAATTCAATTCGGCTTCAACGATGCCTCAGGGCGGCGTTCGGGAGCTCTCTGTGCTTACGAAGTTCAAGCCGTTTGGCTTCACCGCCGAGGCATTGGACGGCGGTAGTCTCTCCGGTGACGATGACGATTACCATTACTTCCTCTTCGATCCGCAGGTTGCCACACAGAGAGATGAAGGGGCGGAGCTTGACGATGCTTCGAGCAGCGATCACGAACTATTTGTCAGGGGAAATAGGTACCGTATGAGTTTTTGTGGTTGACCGTAATGCTCTGATTTTTTTGAAACGTCAGTCTTTGATTGCAATGCGAATTTATGCTGAGTCGAGTTGATTTGAAGTCAGTCAGGAAGAACTGTTTGTTGGAGGGAATTGTCATATAAATATTTTTATTTGATTTGAATTTTTTTATTCATTTTGATTTTGATTCGTTGGTTACACGATAAGGAAATCAGTTGTGGGCAATTACTAGTGTAACGATTATCTATAGCCTTTATATCACCATGCAACAAAATTATCATGATCGTGAGACGTTTTGATCCTGTGCGAAGTGTTTTTTTTTTGGATTCAAGGAATGCTACTAAATTAGCAAAATTTAGACTCTCAATATCTTAATTATGGTTGAGAATGATTTCATTCACAATTAAGTATGTTACAGGTGAATGCCTTTTGGAATGTAATTGACAATTGAGTTGATGTGAATATTGTAGCAGTCAAACTTATTCAATGGTCTTAAATTTATTGGAAAATTTATAACTTCAAGATTTATGGAGTGAAAATTGTAACTTTGGAAAATTTGTAATTGTGGCAGAATCATATGGAGTGCTGGCACTAGAGTTTATAAGAGGTTTACATTGCCCTCCAAAGTTATCAAGGTGATTGAGGTTTTCAGCAAAGAGCATTTCATTCTTCTTCACTGTATTGCTCTGTGTTCTCTGCGATCTTTGTTGGCTTATTGTATGTAAGATTTGGTAATACTACTTTGAGTTGGTTGGCTTATATGACATCGTTAGAATTGACAGGGGACCTTGATTTGAAGTTTTTCTTTTGAGTTTGTCTTCATTGTTTTTCTTATATATGCTCCAAATAAAAAAGGATATGATTTCGCTTAGATCATTAGGTCCCATTTAGAAACATATGTTCAAGCTTTCCTTTGGAAATTCCTCTCCAAGGGCAATGAAGAAAGATTTCATTCGGCAATGGAATTCACAATGCATTTTTAGTTGACACTTGGATCAAATGATACATTAGTTGGTTAGAGAACAATAACAATGTATTAAACCAATGGAAAAAATAATATGACATAAGTATTCACATTATTCGGCTAAACCAAGGTTACATATGGAAACACAGTTATTCCATAACAAGAGAACAAGTCTTTGCAATAATTAAAACAGCATTCTCTAAATAAACCCAACACTCATAAGATGAATCCTTCAAGTCTCTCAAGTTCATCCCTCTAAACTTCTTCTCATGAATTTTCATCTTGACATTGATGTATTTCAGAATAAAATGTTTGTTCACTATAATTAGGTTTTCATAATATTTGTTATCCTACCTGACAGCATTTTTACTCTGATACGCACACGGTTACTGGAGCATTACTTTTGAAAACTGCATGAAAGTACACTTCTATACATTTATAAACTGCTTGTATTCTATGTTTTTTTGTAGCAATATATAGGAGATTTATTCTCGAATGTTTGGTAGCCTTACCATTGTATTACACTTGAATTTAATTCTCTGACAACTTGATATTCTAAGGAAATATAAGAAAAGTTGATCTGAAACTCAACCAAACCTTTTCATCATTTGGAAATCCAACAATAATTAAATGCCTAAAAGCTTATTGGTTAATTGGAGATTCATGATCCTAATTTCTTAAATGCTATTTTCTCTACTAAAAATAATAGAAATTGAGAAGAGGAAAGTTATCTTCCTGTTTGTGTGGGGTGTGAACTTAGTTTTTTTAATTGCTCCATTTTATCGAGTTGGATCATTGGGTTGATAATTGAACATTTCAGGTCTGCTGGTCCAGGATGAGTGATATGTCTGAAGCCTTACTTTGTGTTCTTCAAGTTGATAGATTAACTATATATGGTATAGCAGGTGAGTTAGTAATCATCTTTTTATTTCTCTACAAGTTTCACACAATTCTCCAGACCCGAGAAGATTGTCCATAACCAATATTTTTGTCCTTGCATCATTGGCCGTTTCGTTCCTTAAGCTTTCTAAACCTGTCATGTTCTTGTTCCACTTTGAAATTATTATTCCCCCAATTACGATTTAGTCACGCCTGGTCTTATTTTAAATCTCACTATCTTCTATTCTAAATAAATAAATAAAAAATCTTACTATCTTCTGAGTGAACTAGTGCTAAAATTGGCATTGAAATATGAGTTTCCTTATGGAAACTTCTGGATTTCAAGGGATTAGTTGTTATGTATCTCCTTTTGTTTCTTTGATGGCGTGGTGCACCTGCACCTTTATGCTTATTTGATTTTGAGACAAGGTAATCTTGAGGCTGTTCTTCTACAGGTGAAGTGGTTTCTGTCCCACTTCCTTATGCTGTCACATCAATATGGCCTCTTCCCTTTGGTTTACTTCTCCAGCGGGCATCTGAGGGGAGCTTACTAACAAACATTTCATTATCATCTTCTAGCCCATATTTAAGTGCTCGTGATGTCTTTCGCCAAAAAAGGGATGTTTATACTCCAACTCATATGTTTGATTATTGTACAAGAAGTGATGGAACATCAATATCCTCCCATATGATATTGAAGGATCCCTTAGAGGATCCTCAGGTACCAATTTAAGTTTTTTTCCCCATTGCATGTTAATTCAAATTTATACGTTTTTAAATATGATATTAACTATTGGTAGGAATTTGTTATGTGATGTTTCTCAGATAACTTATATCGAGGAAAGAGGAAAGTTGAATTTGATGTGGGAATTTGATGAGAGAACAATTTGGACTAGTGACTGTGTGCCTTTAATGGTGTCATATAACAAAGGTAAGGGTAGTCTATTTTCATACATTTACTAGTGCTAATGTTCTGGATATATGGATGAAGAGGAGGCATTGAATTGCTCCACAGGAAAGATGCAACACTCCCTCTGGGTGGTAGAGGTCAACAACTCCAACATTCAAGTGGCGAATCCTAATAAATCTGATTTAATTTCTCCCTGGATGTCAGCAAAGCATTTCTTCAGAAGGATATGGCAGGGGAAGGGTTCACATACTCCTGCCAGTAAGGTGTGAATTTTTATGTTTTCTTGTTGGCTGTTGCCTTTTGGATGAAGGCAGTATTAGGGACACTTATTATTTAGTCCTCCTTTTCAGTTTAATATTTATTGGATGCATTCATATCTGATGATTTTTTCTTGAATTTTACAATCTGATCATGTTCTAAATAACATTCTTCCAAGCCTATCTAGTTGTGTTGTCCTCTGATTGTTCAATTTGGGTGATTTTATTATGGTGATGAATAGGGTAGAATGGTTGAATGTTATATTGTGTTGGCTGGGTTATCTGTGATTCTGTTGTATTGTCATGGTTGATGGTGAGACAAGACCTTTCTGGCACTCTTAAACTTCTTTTGACATAAATGGCCTGCTTTTTTTTCCCCCCTAATCTTCCTCTATATAGTGTTTTTAATTTGGGGCAGGTATCTTTTTCTGATTAACATTATATTTACTAGTAAAAAGTGTAGCACCTGATTTATTGCTACATAATTGTTTTAATTTTTTTATTTTATTTTATTTTTTATTTTTCATTTTTCATTTTTGAGCTTGCTAAAATTTTAACAGGTTTTCCTTGCGATGGATGATGATGTTACACCTATTATATGTTTTCTTCTCCTAGAACAAAAGAAGTTGTTGTCTTTACGGCTTCAGAGCCTGGAAGTAAATAACGAGACAATCTATGATATTAAGCCTGATATGAGCTGGTGCATATCAGCAATTGCTGCCGCTGCTGTTGCTGTCACTCGACCCGAGTATATATACATCTTTCTAGTTTCTACTACTAATTTTGTCCTTCCTATTTGTACAATGACTTGAAGCTAACTTATGCAGAGTAAAAGTCGGACAACTTCCACATAGGGATGTAATTGCTTTGACTCCAGAAAACATGCTACTTCTCTATGTAAGATGCTGAAACTTTCACCTTATACCATCACAATAATCTGTCTCATATGTACACATGATAAAATTGTTTAGATGATTCATGTTTGCTTTTGGGGTATGCAACCTTTTAATATGCTTCCTTCTCACCTTAATTTAGCTTTGCTGATCACTACTATTTTTCAACTTCTGTTAACTCAGACCCCTTAGTTATGTTACTCTCATTCTCATTTCTGGATTAAAGAAAATGTAATTCTTTTGCTGTAGCTGCCAAAGTTCTGTACTCTGCACACTAGGTTCAGTGCGTTGGCTTCTAGCGGTGATGATTTCCAGGCGGTTTGCGCGGCGAGGACGTACTTGGTGTACATTCTAGGTTGTACACTATTCACGGATAAGACGGGTGATCGGATCACATGCCATTATCTCCGATTATTTGAGGACCCCGAGGAGTTTGAGGGTTATGCGTGGGTGGTAGCTGCATTGGCTTTTCTATACAGACAGTTGGGAGTGGGCTCTCGGGTTGGGTGTAGACAAATGGCTGGTTTCCTGACACTCTTAGAGGTAAATGACAAATTTATTGTTCTTATTTTCATTTTTTATTCATTAAATGTGTTTGTTTCTTAATGTATTGTTAATTCACACAAGCATGGATTTATGAGCACTTCCCGACAGTTGGCCGACCACAGCCAATTGCTGACTGCCGTGCTGGACAACCATATGCTATGAGATGGGCTCAACAGGCGTATGGTGCAGTATCTGAGGATGCGGTGAGGGCTTATAGGGTGCAGCTGGATACATTGAGACCAGAGGATGTAAGTTACTTCTATTTGTATATGATGTAATTTTATTTCAATCATATATTCTAATTTCAGTTTGAATATTAGGTTGTGTGGGATCCGTATGTGAGGCTACGAGATGGCGGTGAGCGACCCGAGGTGACCTTCTACGAAGGTTGTATCACAGCTTGTGATATTGTAGAGCCATACCTCCCAGATCGAGTATTGAGACAGTTTGGACGGGTGCAGACCATTCCACAGCGTCCGTTGGACCCTGTTATTTTTAGACGGGGTAAGAAGCTCAGACAGTATCACCTCGTATGGGGCATGCTTGCATCCTTTTACGAAGAGTGGGAGAGTCATATGATGTCAGAAGAACGTCGAAGACAAGTTTCATATCCAGCTTGGGCGTGCTCCCTTGATTACCTCCAGTGGTATCACTCCATATCGCATCCTCGAGTCCAGCCTGAGGCCGCAGCTCCCGTTGTAGACCCACAGCTTTCGCCTTGGGAGGGGATTCAGTCAGCTATTGGATATCTTGATCCAGTGCTGACTCGGTGGAGAGCTCATGATCAGGACTTATCATTGTCGTATGTGATGTCTCAAGTTGAAGAAGCTGTGGAGGCATTGTATTTACGTACAGGGCATGAGCAGGACGAGACACGCTGATAGGAGACAAAAGCAGGGTGAGAGACACTCTGATAGGGGACAAGAGCAGGGCGAGTCTTCCGCGAGACGAAGACGTAGACGACAGTAGTTTCTATCTATTATATATTACATTTGATGTGGTTTGTATTGGATTTGTATTAGACATGATGATTATTATATATTTTGTATTGGACATGTGATTGTATTAGATATGATCATTATCTATTTTGTATTGGACATGTGATGATTATTATCTATTTTGTATTGTATTTGATGTGGTTTGTATTGGAGACTCGTTTTTATGTTTTATTTTGTATTACCATTTGTTATAAATTCAAATGTCGAACATGTTTGTGATATGAGGTTTTGTACATGAAGGTGTTTAATTCGAACAGGATTACAAGTTTGGCAACAAGTTTGGTTCGATATCATAAATTCAAACATGTTAAATCTGTTCAAACAGTGTAGTTCGAACAAGTCCTACGTGTTCGAACTATGTTGTTCGAACAGAATTGAAATGTTCGAACTATATAGTTCGAACAAATCCTACTTGTTCGAACTATATAGTTCGAACAAAATTGAAATGTTCGAACAACGTAGTTCGAACAAGCATAATTACCTTGTCAATTTCATGTACAACCTGCAACAGATTGGAACCAATTAAAATTCTATTACTAAATGCTAGTACATTACAAAGTTCTATTAGATTACACAATTCTAGTATATAACAATGTTGAAGTACATTACACAGTTCTAGTACATAAATTAATAACGAGTGATATATTCTTCCCATCCAGCTGCGCAATCCATGCGAAAGTCCTTCCATTGGACGGATATGGGTGGAAAAGGGTGCTTCGACTTCATGAAAACCTACAAAAAAACATTACATTACAATTATAATGGGTATAGTAAAATATAAGCAATGTAATCATGAACTAGTTAAAACAAGGACCTGAATGAAGTGATTAGCGCGTTTCCCTTCTCCAATCTTAACCGCTGTCATGCAAATACATTTCGGGTCCACTGGAATAGCTGATGATAAATGCAAGAATGTAGTAGGATAGCGACCACCCAACGTCACAAGAACAACATTGTACACCGTAGCCACTACATGGCCTAAATCAGGCAAAACAAACCAATATCTCGTGTGAGCTGTCAATTCATGACAGTTAAGTATATTCAGCACTTTCTCTCTCCGTCCATGCTCAAGGAAACACTTGTCCCATATTTCTGGATTAGTGTGGATCTCGTAGAAAAGATCAGTACGGACACGTGACCAAGCCTCCTGATCCCCAAGCACCAAACTAGCAATCACACGAAATCCACAATGACCATCTGCGGTGACATCCTCAGTCCTCGTCACATAGCCTCTGAATGTTGCTGGTATCTGATCAATGTATCCAATCCCCAAATGATATGATGCTTTAGGACGAATGACCTTTTATTTCTATGGCCTCGTAGTGAACAACACTTGTGACAGCGATGTATCAACCTCAAACGAGTCTGGGACTTGCGAACAACTATCATTGAACGAGTCATTATACTCAAAGGCACTTTTCTCACGCTTCGTGGATGTATCAGCTTTAGTTTTTATGACTTTCGATCTTCCACGAGTCTTAATTTGCACGTCTGGTTCAACCATAGAAGTGGTAGATAGGGTAACAATCTCCCTAAATCTCTTTAGCATGAGCAACCTGGCAGACTCGTCCGCTTGTGCAAACATGTTGTTTGCACAAGTCCAAGTTTCAAACCAACGATTATCAATGTCAGAAGCCACATCAACCTTCGCTCATGTAGGTTCCATATCCAATTTCCTCCAGAACTTATCCACAACGTCTAAAGAAAATGGTGTGGATGATCGAACATGCTGATCGATCTCATGTGCACAAGGAAGACCACACTTCGTTCTCAACACACAACCACATAGTAATGGGTCCACTGCATCTTCCTCGATACTCTTCATTTCCTCATAAATCTTATCTAATGCAGCAATAGAAATTGTACCTCGAAGGAATTGAAATATTGGAGACCTGTAGCGATGTTGCACCACATTAACACTCTTTTCAAATGATGCCTTTATTGCATTGGAAGAAGTCTCTAGTAGATCATGTATCTTCTCCCAACATCCTTCAAGATTGCATGTACTTGTTCCAAGAAACCTTTTCAACTTTGCATGGGCACCTTCAGCCCTACAATTTATCAATATAGTATAAAATAGTTAGATATAGACCAGTTCAAATACATAAAGTCAAACAAAATCAATTTGTCCAAAACTTTGGAATAAGAAATATAGAAACATACCTGCATGTTGTGGTATTATCAAAGTGCATGACACGATTTGTCCAACAGCTTACAAATCTTTCTTTGTAAGGCACAATCCAATTGTTAATGGCATAATCCACAACAGTGGGATTGGTGGCATAGTCTTCTTGAAACCTCCGAAGCATTTCACTATGCCGTGCTTCAGTTTCAGCAAACACTACCAGATTCCATGCACTCAAGAATGATTCTCATTGATCTTTAGTACGAAACTTCTTCTTGCAATTGGCAGTGATGTTCTTATTCATATGCCATCGACATAAAAAATGTCGGGTGGTGGGAAACGTCACCTCTATGGCATTCATCAATGCTCGCTCACGATCTGTCACAATCACACTAGGTAATGAGCTCTGGTCCATCAGTCCTTTAAAAACAGTGAGCACCCAAATGTAGTTATCCTCCTTCTCAACCTCCAGATAGGCGCATGCAACAGAGAATGTCATACTTGTTGAGGTAACACCGATTATTTCGAACAAAGGTAATCTGTACATGTTCGTCTTGTACGTATAGTCCATCAATAACACTTTAGAAAAAGCTTTAAGAAGCTTCATGCTTGTCGGGTGTGCGTAGAACATATCCTTCACGGTGTCAGTCTGTGGACACCGCATCGTATACTGGTAATAGCCATGTTCCTCTAGTTTACCCAACAGATACTGCATTTGGGATCGACCAGCATGCTCGACATACTTCTTTCTACTATGCACATTATAAATTGTCTTTATTGTGGACTTGTTGTTGGGAAAGCTTCTCTGTATTACGACCAATATTTGCTTCGGCCGAGTATATGAACTCGACAAGCTAGCCACCAACTTCTCCTCATCCGATGTCAGGCGACCGGCGTATGCATGCCCTTCCAAATATTGTGCTTGTGGATGATTGTGAACCCCACAAACAACTTCTAACATCCATTGATTACACTCTTGGAGGTATTACCCCTTTAAACGAAATGGACATCCAATTCTCTTTGACCCAATCTCCCTTGAGCTCGTTCTGGAATTCTTTCTTTCTTTCCCTTCATCCGAAACCTCATCATCATCTAAATTTTGTTGTATGTAATCACGTTCTGTTGGAGGCTTCTTCTTAATCACACGGGGATACCCACCTCGTTCACATGACAATACCAATCGAGGATTCCTAGTATCATTCCCAGCATCTGAGCGTCGTACAATAATGACAATACCAACTGGAATAGCTCTCTCACGAACCCAACTAATCAAATTCTCACGAGAATCAAACAATTCCATAGTTTGGAATATGTCCGTAAAATCAGGAACCAACTCTGTATTGATTGGGCCCATAACACTGCTCTCAATTCGATCATATTCAAAATTAAATCAACATTAGTTGCTGCTGGAGAACACACGTTTGAAAATAACAATTCGATCTAAATGGACATGTTCGAACTTTAAAATTCGAACAACCTTATGTAGTTCGAAAAAAATAGTTCGAACATGCTGATCTTCAAAATAATTTCAAGTGTGGTTCGACTTTCAAAGTTCGAACATCATGTTTATGTTCGATCTTCATTGTCCGAACACATTGAAGAATGTTCAAACTGTAAAACCCGAACAAAACGCGAACATAGGTCTTCGAAAACTGTGAAATCTCAAAATTCAATTGGTACAAACTAAACAAAATGACTTACATTGCTTTGTTCATCTTCATTTTCATCCTGCATTGTCTCTCTTTTCATTTTTGCCACACTAATTGCACAACTACAAACTAGGTTATTGAGTACAAATTGTGTTCAATAATGTAACTTTCTTTTTGAGGTTCAAATCGGATAATTTTCTATTTTCACAGATTTATTCATATATTTTATATTGTTTAAATTTTTATTTTTTTTAATTTTATTTTGGGGTGCATTGAGTAAAAAAAATGGTACAAGGAAGTAATTAAAGGGTAATTTAGTCAATTGGTAATTATTTTATTTTTGTCTTTTTATTTAAGGGGTGCAAAGAGTAAATATGGGGGTGCAAACAGAAACTCCCATATAATTTTTTGATCTGTTCTATAATTTTTGATCTGGTAGTGTGATCTGCTTAAGATAAACTCCATTGGTAATTTTTCGTCCAGTTTACAATTGGTCAGAAATTATTTTTTTGACCGAAAGACATGAGATCGAAAATTATTTTTTGACCGACCTGCAATGAGGTCGAAAATTATTTTTTGATTGGAAGACATGAGATCAAAAATTATTTTTTGATCGACCTGCAATGAGGTCAAAAATTATTTTTTGACTGAAAGACATGCGATCAAAAATTATTTTTGACCGAGTAAGCTTCGAATTAAATGATCCAACACATAATTTTACAGTACATCCAATACATAAAAAAACATCCAATACATAATCAAATGATCCAATACATAAAAAACATATAAAAAAACACATCTGAATCAAATGATCCAATACATAATCCAAATCAAATAAATGCAACAATTCGACATCAAAGATGTATATATTACAGTTATTATAAATTGAATGTTTCCCATTCAGCAACACATTCATCGTGGTGATTCTTCCATACGCATGATATATGAGGTAGTGGGTGGCCCGGAGCTAAGAAAACCTACAAAACAAAGAGATTTTAGTTTCTAATAGATAATTACATAATTTTGTATCAATATTGATAAACATACTCGAATAAAGTAATTTATTTTTTTTGCTCCCGGTGTCTTAACCAATTCTATGCAGATACATTTAGGACCTAGTGGAACTGGAGACCTCAAAGGCAAAAATGTAATTGGATACCTGCCACCAAAAACCACCAACACAACATTATAGACTGTAGCGATCATGTGCCCCATATCAACCAGCACTGTTAGATTCTAAAATATTTGAACGTATTAGAGTCGCAAATAGTTTTTTGAATCTTCCTAGTTGACATTGAAAAATAATTTATGATCTGCACTGGTGATTTCAGAAAATAATTTCTGACCCATTATATGATTTTCGGAAACTGTTTTTCAAATGATCCTTCTTATTTCAGAAATATATTTTTGACTCATTATTCACATGGTCGAGAATATATTTTCGACGCCCAGTGACGGTTTTAAGACTGTATTTTTTGACTTATCTGCGACGAACACAACTCTCTAATCGGAAAAAATGCAAAAAATAATCGGAAAAATATACGGCAAATGACTTGCATTGTTTGTTTCTTCAATCTTTTCATGCTTGATGGTTGATTTCCACCCAAAAAATCAGTCTAAATGGATTTTGAGAATGACTAGGGTTTGAGAATGGTAGTGGTTGATTTCTACTCCATTTTTGAAGTGTTATTCAGTTATGGCTAGTGATATTTGGTTTATTTTTTATTTATAATTATTGAGTTATTTTTTTGAATTTGTAGATATTAATCTATTAGATTATTTAGTAAGGGTATTTAAGTAAAATGATAAATAATTACATTTCAATTCATTTTAGTGTGAGGTGTGTAAAGAAAAAGGTGTAGTGTGTAAAGAAACACCCATTATTTTTCGTTTTCTTTTATTAGTTATAAATTTACCTAAAAATTCTTACTAATAAAAAAAATAAAATTTGCGTTCCATTCGAAGTCGTGTGTTCGAACATTCTGAATATGTTCAAAGTTTCGTGTTCGAACAGGATGGATATGTTCGAAGTCCTGTGTTTGAAGAATACTTAAAAATATATTCATGGAGTGCGTTCGAAAATGAATTTTCGAACACGAAAATTCATTTTCGAACGAGATTTATTTTGCAAATCATACCTGTTCGAAAATGGAATTTCGAACAAACACAGTGAGTTCAAAATTTTATTTTCGAACCACGCTTGATTTTTTTCTTTTTAAGTAAGAGCATTTAGGTAATTTCAAAATTATTTTATTTTTACTTTTTTCTTTTGAGGTGCAAAGAGTAATTTTAGTGGTGCAAATATAAACTTCCAAATAAATTATCGAAATGGAAAAGATAGACATTCATTTCTTTCCGTTAGTTGATTTGAGTGTAGAAGTGATAATTCGGGCCATCAGGCCTAGGCCCGTCGGGCCAATGACAATAATCAGGCTGGGTCCGCTCGAGACCGAAATCATTTTGGGCCTATATTTTAGAGGGCCAACCCGTTTAATGTAATATTTAGATTTTGGGCTAAATGACATAATCCATTCGAGCCTTTCAATTTTTCAAGCCTGACTAGCCCGACCTGAAGTCATTTCGGGCCTAGATTTTCTAAGCTCAGGGCTGGACCTAAATTGCAACTTCTATTTAGGTGTATTTGCCCTACCAATTTGAATTATTAGGTGTATTTGACCCTAAACAAACTTGAGGGTTGTATTTGCACTCGAATATAAACATTGATGTTTTTTCGCATTTATCCTAAACTAAAAAGACTGTTGTTATTTGTATTACGAAATTTACTATCTGCATTACAAATTAAAAAAAAGAAATAAAATAATTTTTAAATTGCTCAAATATACTTTAGTTTTTCAAAGATTAGTTGCGGTCGAAAATCTAATTTATTGCCAAACGAGTGTTAAGTTTTTTAAAGTTAATTATGTTCAAAACCTAATATTTTGTCCCGTTAAAGGTGGTTTCAAAATTAATTTACCTTCCCCTAAAAAAAATAAAAAATATTTACGATGTGAAGCGCAGAAAATGAATGAGGTGGGAAGACAGATAGAAACGCTCAATTAAAAATAACTCCCGCCACCGTTAGGGTTCGATACACTTCACTCCCCCTCTGAAAACTCAAAAATCATTTTGGAACTTCAAAATTTCACGCCAAATAGGCTGAACAGCTCTCTCTCTCTCCGTTTTTTCTTTCCGTCGCCTGGCTGTAAGTCTGTAACACGTCGCCACCGGAGCGCCACGGGAAAGCCGCATCTGCTGCTCTCGCTGAAACAGACCAGCACCATCGAGCTCTTTTTCTCCGTCGCCGGCGGTAGGTTTTGCTGAAATTTGTGGGTGGGAATCGGTCATTTATAATGGCAATTGGAAGATGTGGTGGCTGTGCAATACCAGTTTCGTTTGATAAGATTTGAAAAAAAGATCACATTGTATAACAGGTTAGCGACTATAGCGTTCAAAAAAAGGGCGGGAGATCGATATTCTCACTCACCAATTCAATTCGGCTTCAACGATGCCTCAGGGCGGCGTTCGGGAGCTCTCTGTGCTTACGAAGTTCAAGCCGTTTGGCTTCACCGCCGAGGCATTGGACGGCGGTAGTCTCTCCGGTGACGATGACGATTACCATTGCTTCCTCTTCGATCCGCAGGTTGCCACACAGAGAGATGAAGGGGCGGAGCTTGACGATGCTTCGAGCAGCGATCACGAACTATTTGTCAGGGGAAATAGGTACCGTATGAGTTTTTGTGGTTGACCGTAATGCTCTGATTTTTTTGAAACGTCAGTCTTTGATTGCAATGCGAATTTATGCTGAGTCGAGTTGATTTGAAGTCAGTCAGGAAGAACTGTTTGTTGGAGGGAATTGTCATATAAATATTTTTATTTGATTTGAATTTTTTTATTCATTTTGATTTTGATTCGTTGGTTACACGATAAGGAAATCAGTTGTGGGCAATTACTAGTGTAACGATTATCTATAGCCTTTATATCACCATGCAACAAAATTATCATGATCGTGAGACGTTTTGATCCTGTGCGAAGTGTTTTTTTTTTGGATTCAAGGAATGCTACTAAATTAGCAAAATTTAGACTCTCAATATCTTAATTATGGTTGAGAATGATTTCATTCACAATTAAGTATGTTACAGGTGAATGCCTTTTGGAATGTAATTGACAATTGAGTTGATGTGAATATTGTAGCAGTCAAACTTATTCAATGGTCTTAAATTTATTGGAAAATTTATAACTTCAAGATTTATGGAGTGAAAATTGTAACTTTGGAAAATTTGTAATTGTGGCAGAATCATATGGAGTGCTGGCACTAGAGTTTATAAGAGGTTTACATTGCCCTCCAAAGTTATCAAGGTGATTGAGGTTTTCAGCAAAGAGCATTTCATTCTTCTTCACTGTATTGCTCTGTGTTCTCTGCGATCTTTGTTGGCTTATTGTATGTAAGATTTGGTAATACTACTTTGAGTTGGTTGGCTTATATGACATCGTTAGAATTGACAGGGGACCTTGATTTGAAGTTTTTCTTTTGAGTTTGTCTTCATTGTTTTTCTTATATATGCTCCAAATAAAAAAGGATATGATTTCGCTTAGATCATTAGGTCCCATTTAGAAACATATGTTCAAGCTTTCCTTTGGAAATTCCTCTCCAAGGGCAATGAAGAAAGATTTCATTCGGCAATGGAATTCACAATGCATTTTTAGTTGACACTTGGATCAAATGATACATTAGTTGGTTAGAGAACAATAACAATGTATTAAACCAATGGAAAAAATAATATGACATAAGTATTCACATTATTCGGCTAAACCAAGGTTACATATGGAAACACAGTTATTCCATAACAAGAGAACAAGTCTTTGCAATAATTAAAACAGCATTCTCTAAATAAACCCAACACTCATAAGATGAATCCTTCAAGTCTCTCAAGTTCATCCCTCTAAACTTCTTCTCATGAATTTTCATCTTGACATTGATGTATTTCAGAATAAAATGTTTGTTCACTATAATTAGGTTTTCATAATATTTGTTATCCTACCTGACAGCATTTTTACTCTGATACGCACACGGTTACTGGAGCATTACTTTTGAAAACTGCATGAAAGTACACTTCTATACATTTATAAACTGCTTGTATTCTATGTTTTTTTGTAGCAATATATAGGAGATTTATTCTCGAATGTTTGGTAGCCTTACCATTGTATTACACTTGAATTTAATTCTCTGACAACTTGATATTCTAAGGAAATATAAGAAAAGTTGATCTGAAACTCAACCAAACCTTTTCATCATTTGGAAATCCAACAATAATTAAATGCCTAAAAGCTTATTGGTTAATTGGAGATTCATGATCCTAATTTCTTAAATGCTATTTTCTCTACTAAAAATAATAGAAATTGAGAAGAGGAAAGTTATCTTCCTGTTTGTGTGGGGTGTGAACTTAGTTTTTTTAATTGCTCCATTTTATCGAGTTGGATCATTGGGTTGATAATTGAACATTTCAGGTCTGCTGGTCCAGGATGAGTGATATGTCTGAAGCCTTACTTTGTGTTCTTCAAGTTGATAGATTAACTATATATGGTATAGCAGGTGAGTTAGTAATCATCTTTTTATTTCTCTACAAGTTTCACACAATTCTCCAGACCCGAGAAGATTGTCCATAACCAATATTTTTGTCCTTGCATCATTGGCCGTTTCGTTCCTTAAGCTTTCTAAACCTGTCATGTTCTTGTTCCACTTTGAAATTATTATTCCCCCAATTACGATTTAGTCACGCCTGGTCTTATTTTAAATCTCACTATCTTCTATTCTAAATAAATAAATAAAAAATCTTACTATCTTCTGAGTGAACTAGTGCTAAAATTGGCATTGAAATATGAGTTTCCTTATGGAAACTTCTGGATTTCAAGGGATTAGTTGTTATGTATCTCCTTTTGTTTCTTTGATGGCGTGGTGCACCTGCACCTTTATGCTTATTTGATTTTGAGACAAGGTAATCTTGAGGCTGTTCTTCTACAGGTGAAGTGGTTTCTGTCCCACTTCCTTATGCTGTCACATCAATATGGCCTCTTCCCTTTGGTTTACTTCTCCAGCGGGCATCTGAGGGGAGCTTACTAACAAACATTTCATTATCATCTTCTAGCCCATATTTAAGTGCTCGTGATGTCTTTCGCCAAAAAAGGGATGTTTATACTCCAACTCATATGTTTGATTATTGTACAAGAAGTGATGGAACATCAATATCCTCCCATATGATATTGAAGGATCCCTTAGAGGATCCTCAGGTACCAATTTAAGTTTTTTTCCCCATTGCATGTTAATTCAAATTTATACGTTTTTAAATATGATATTAACTATTGGTAGGAATTTGTTATGTGATGTTTCTCAGATAACTTATATCGAGGAAAGAGGAAAGTTGAATTTGATGTGGGAATTTGATGAGAGAACAATTTGGACTAGTGACTGTGTGCCTTTAATGGTGTCATATAACAAAGGTAAGGGTAGTCTATTTTCATACATTTACTAGTGCTAATGTTCTGGATATATGGATGAAGAGGAGGCATTGAATTGCTCCACAGGAAAGATGCAACACTCCCTCTGGGTGGTAGAGGTCAACAACTCCAACATTCAAGTGGCGAATCCTAATAAATCTGATTTAATTTCTCCCTGGATGTCAGCAAAGCATTTCTTCAGAAGGATATGGCAGGGGAAGGGTTCACATACTCCTGCCAGTAAGGTGTGAATTTTTATGTTTTCTTGTTGGCTGTTGCCTTTTGGATGAAGGCAGTATTAGGGACACTTATTATTTAGTCCTCCTTTTCAGTTTAATATTTATAGATGCATTCATATCTGATGATTTTTTCTTGAATTTTACAATCTGATCATGTTCTAAATAACATTCTTCCAAGCCTATCTAGTTGTGTTGTCCTCTGATTGTTCAATTTGGGTGATTTTATTATGGTGATGAATAGGGTAGAATGGTTGAATGTTATATTGTGTTGGCTGGGTTATCTGTGATTCTGTTGTATTGTCATGGTTGATGGTGAGACAAGACCTTTCTGGCACTCTTAAACTTCTTTTGACATAAATGGCCTGCTTTTTTTTCCCCCCTAATCTTCCTCTATATAGTGTTTTTAATTTGGGGCAGGTATCTTTTTCTGATTAACATTATATTTACTAGTAAAAAGTGTAGCACCTGATTTATTGCTACATAATTGTTTTAATTTTTTTATTTTATTTTATTTTTTATTTTTCATTTTTCATTTTTGAGCTTGCTAAAATTTTAACAGGTTTTCCTTGCGATGGATGATGATGTTACACCTATTATATGTTTTCTTCTCCTAGAACAAAAGAAGTTGTTGTCTTTACGGCTTCAGAGCCTGGAAGTAAATAACGAGACAATCTATGATATTAAGCCTGATATGAGCTGGTGCATATCAGCAATTGCTGCCGCTGCTGTTGCTGTCACTCGACCCGAGTATATATACATCTTTCTAGTTTCTACTACTAATTTTGTCCTTCCTATTTGTACAATGACTTGAAGCTAACTTATGCAGAGTAAAAGTCGGACAACTTCCACATAGGGATGTAATTGCTTTGACTCCAGAAAACATGCTACTTCTCTATGTAAGATGCTGAAACTTTCACCTTATACCATCACAATAATCTGTCTCATATGTACACATGATAAAATTGTTTAGATGATTCATGTTTGCTTTTGGGGTATGCAACCTTTTAATATGCTTCCTTCTCACCTTAATTTAGCTTTGCTGATCACTACTATTTTTCAACTTCTGTTAACTCAGACCCCTTAGTTATGTTACTCTCATTCTCATTTCTGGATTAAAGAAAATGTAATTCTTTTGCTGTAGCTGCCAAAGTTCTGTACTCTGGACATTTGTTATGTTTCTTGGCATATAAAATTAATATATATATATATATATATATATATATATATATATATAGGTTTTGGTTCAGGTGAGAAATATTTGTTGGTGTGAGAAATGAGAAAATGTTTTTCTTATTGTAATTTACTGCTTAATTGGTATAATTTTATTGCATAATTATTTTGTCCCACATGTGCAATGAAATTATAGCAATTAAGCAATAGAGTATTTAAGCAATAAAATTATGGTAATTAAGCAATAAAATACAATACGATAAGCATTTTCTCATTTCTCACGCCAAGATCTTTTCTCACCAGAACCCAAATATATATATATATATATATATATATATCACTCAGTACATAAATACATCGTGTACCTGGTACCTCCTACTCGTACTGTTTTCTGGATGCACACTCTTAGTGAACTTATATATTTATCCCTTAGCTTATTATCTTAAATTTTGGTTGTCATGGTCTATAAGAAAATCAGAAATTATGAGCCCCAGCTATTGTCCTTGCAGGATAGCTTACTCTTTGCATAACTCTGTGGAATTATATTTTTGAACAGATTAAACTGATTTTAAAACTTTTAGAATTACCATAGATTTTTGGTTGGCCTCGTAAAAAGTTGACATGCCTCTTAAGGTCAAACTATGTTTCGCTAGTGCACAAATGCATTTCGCTGTATTGTGAATTGTGAAATTAGGTCAGTCATGTCTACTTGTTTAAAATATGTTACATGGCACCGTATTTTTTTGAAGAGCCAATGCTTTACCTTTTGGTACATTGATTTCCAATTGGAGTTATGTGTTTGTGATTTTGTGTTAGTTAACTGTGTCTCTTTATAACTGCAGTGTGGGAAGCAATGCCTGTGCAAATATGTCATGCCTTCTCCTTTGGGCAATGCACAGCTTTCTGGCCGAGTGAAACTTTCGGGAATCAACAACTCGTTATGTGATCTGAAAATTGTAGAATTAGCTGATGCTGTAGGAGGGCGCATTAGCCTAGTTCTAAACGATGGACAGGTAAACTTCTAATTATGTATCTGTCTTCTGGAGTAAAATGCATTTTTTTTAACTGGAAGCACTCTAACTAGATCTGGAACTTGATGCCTGTTATTACTGGTTGTTAAAAAACGCTAACCCTGGCAAAGTCACCTGTCAAACGTTGTAAAATTAATTGGCTAACTCTTTAATGAACATATGGTGCAGCTTGATTTGTGCTGTGTGGATCAATATTCAATATTACATTTCTATTATCTCAACTAGAAAAAATAACAATCAAATTTATCGGGCCATCAGGAAAAAAGGACAGAAGAAAACCAATGTAAAGCACATTGATATAGCTGTCCTGATTCTATTATTTTAAATTTTTGATATCGCATTGATATTTGATTTAATTAAATCTAATTGATTTTATAGCAATTTACAAGAATGAAGGTGCTAACTCTTGCAATATTTTTTCTACTTTAGAATTACAGATGTACCTTGCGACGCAGTCCTTCATCATCTCTAACTAATGACTGTATTGCGGCAGTGGCAGAAGGGCTTAGTCCTAGTTTATATAATCACTTCCTTGGCCTTCTGTGGGGTGATAATGATTCAACTTATTTAGCTAAGGCGAATTTGAGTGCTGATTCAGAATGGGAGTCCTTCTGTAACGTTATTACAAAACTATGTCAAAGGCCTAATACGACTTCTCAGTTATCAGATTCAGTTTCACATTCATCCTGGGAGTTCCTAATCAAAAGCAAATATAATCAGCAATATTTAAGAAGTAATTATGTTGCCGGTGCTTTCCCAGGATTATCATCTAACTTGAAGGAATCAGATTTATCTGATGCCATTGTACCTCACACTAAGAATACGGAGGAAACCTTCTGCCTGAAGTTGCTGACGGAAACATTGGATTCATTGCATGCAGTGTATGAAACTCTTAAACTTGACAATCTCCGTAAAAGGTGCGATTTCCTCACGTTTATCTATTTCATGTTCTTTATGTATCTCCATGAAGATTTGCATTTCGTGTCAACAATTGGTTCTAGTTGTAATTCAAGTAGGCCGTGTAAAGAGTTCATAACCTGTATTATAAAGCCTCTACATATCTTGCCATAGGAACCAACAATATTTCCTCTGTTCAAGGTTTATCCTTGGAACTCATCTCAATAAATCTGGTGGTGACTGTTGAGACTCTTTGGATGAGAGTTTAGATGAAACATAACCCTGATGAGAAGCCTCCCTCTTTTGGTGGCAAATGGCTTGTGAGGAACAAAGCTGAAATGATGTTTTGTACGAATATTAGTCGATGGATGCATATGATTGTAGATGAAATGTAGAGATGTAAAGACTGAAATAAAGAAATAGGAATATAGGATACACTATATGTTAAATATCCCACATTGGTTGGGGAAAGTGGCATGTGCCACTTATTAAGGTGAGGGCAACCCTCCCTTTACAAGCCGGTTTTGTGAGGGTGAGTTAGGCCCGATATCCATTTCTAATATGGTATCAGAGCCAATCCCGATTTCATTGTTGGGGCCCCCAATATCGAGTTCTCAGCGATTTGTGGCTTAGTTCCACGCTGCGCGTGAGGAGGCGTGTTAAATATCCCACATTGGTTGGGGAAAGTGGCATGTGCCACTTATTAAGGTGAGGGCAACCCTCCCTTTACAAACCGGTTTTGTGAGGGTGAGTTAGGCCCGGTATCCATTTCTAATACTATATATGCACATGTTTACTTAATTAATATTCATAAAACTTAATTCCATTCTCATGCGAGCTGCTTGATTTATAGGCATTATTTTTATTTTTAAGTTTCTTTTGCCTTATGTGATCTCCTTTTCTCTCGGGTTTTTTTGATTGGTTATAATTGGTGACTTGCCACTTTTTATTCATGTAAATTTCGCTGTCTGAATTACCTGGTTTCATAGAAAACTTCTCTCTTTCTCTAGGGACTTGGGTCTTCTGGTTGTTCTTTTATATGATATTGCTGATTTCTTGCATGAATTGAGCTACTTGGATCATTATAAACGTGATTTTCCTGGTCTTCTGAAAGACTTTGGGACGTCTCAGTTCCAGTTTACCTCAAAACTTCCTCCAAGTTTATTCAGATGGATTGAAAACTGCTTAAAGCATGGATGTGGTTCTGCCAGCATTTGCGATCTTCCACTTCTGGTATGTAGAAATGGAACTTCTGTAGTGAACTGGGCAAGGAAGATAATTTCATTTTATAGTCTGTTGTGCGGAGCAGAGCAATCTGGAAAGAGGCTTTCAACTGGTGTTACCTGTGATATTGCGCCTGGATTATATCATACTCGAGAGGAGCTGACAGTTTTGGGAATGGTTGGTGAAAAATTTGGCTTGCATCATTTAGATTTGCTGCCAGCTGGCGTGTCTCTTCCTCTTAGGCATGTAAGTTAATACCTCATAGTTAGGACATTTATTTTCTCTTTGTTTTATGGAGATCATTTCTATTTAATGTTACATTATGAATGATGTTTCATGACTTAGTATGAATAGTCATAAGTAAGTTTCTACCTACTGAGTTTTCAACTACAACTTTGTTAAGCCCAATCATGTGTAACTGTTTCCTACAATTGGGGTATTGGTGATAATTGAAGCCAAACTTTTCTTGGCCTGAATTGAATACCACAACTGTCTTTCCTTGAAGCTTGAATTTTGAGATGATTAATTGGTGTTAATATTTTATCTTCAAGATTGACTGTGAGTCTGTGACTGTAATGATTCTTTAATGGTTAACATGTATCAAATGCCTTTTTTTTTCCTCTCCAATCTGGTCTTTAGAGTTACTTTTTATTTTTTATTATCTATACACATTTATCTTAACTATGCTATCACATGTGATGTTGCAAGTTATTACAAGTTTGTATGTGCTGTTCAGGCAATAGATAAGTGCCGTGAGTCTCCTCCTACAAATTGGCCAGCTGCTGCATATGTGCTACTTGGTCGTGAAGATTTAGCATTGCTACATTTGAGAGATCCAACAAAATATCCCGAACTTGATTCTACGAGATCCAATTTGATCTTGGTGTCTACGCCTTACATGTTACCGCTGCATCCAGTGACTATACCTTCCTCAGTTTCTGATACACTTGAAATGGATAGTACCAAGCTAGAGGACATAGACAATTTTGAGGGACCGGTGACCGATGGAATGGAGCATATTTTCAACTCTAGCACACAGTTACGCTATGGTCGTGATCTCCGGCTTAATGAGGTGCACTTGAAATGAACAATTTACCTTAGTTGGAGCCTGGCCAGAATATTTCTTTTTGGGCTTAATATTACTTACCGTAAATTCTATCATGTGTTCCTTTTAATTGCTATTGTTTAGAATTGTCCTTGCATACCACATTTACCTTAGTTGGAGCCTGGCCAGAATATTTCTTTTTGGGCTTAATATTACTTACCGTAAATTCTATCATGTGTTCCTTTTAATTGCTATTGTTTAGAATTGTCCTTGCATACCACATTTTCCTTGATTTTTCCCTTTTCTAACTGTTCTCATCTTCAGATCATTTTCAGTTCTTTTGGATGGTTGGTGCTGATTTATACTTTCATAATGATGTCAAAGGAAGTTAACATATTGCACTTGCATATTTATTGCATATATCTTGAACTTTGCTGTTCAATTGGGCATGTATATTACCTTTGCCTCATCTTCTTCCATGACTTTACATTCTTTATCACTGAATGTGCTTGATTATGCAAGATATGAACTTTAAGGCATATAATTCATTACCCTGCAATTTAGATTATCTGACCTCATCTTCATATGTATATCTGATTGAAATTGAATATCATGCTTGTTAAATAACTTATATATGGTTTTTTTTTACGAGTAACATTTTTAAAGACTGGAGTTAAATGTTGTAATAGAGTTTATCCTTTGTTTTGGAATTGTTTGCCTGTAACTGTAATAAGACTTGAATTACATGGATATTATTTAGATCTCAGTGCATGCAACATGATCTCATCATGCAACCACGCGATTCCTTTCAAGCTTGAAATATTCTTCCTCATCAACTTACTACATTCTTTAGACATGTGCTCTGTTGTTTTGGAGATCTTGTCTGGGTGATAAATTTCATATTTAATATCTTGTTTGTAGATCTCATTGATATTATGGACTCATGGTTCGACTGTGTTTTTGATAGGTTAGACGACTATTGTGCTCTGCTAGACCTGTAGCTATTCAAACACCTGTTAACCCTACAGCTTCTGATCAGGACTTCCAACAGGTATTCATTGCTTTACTCACTTTGCAGATTTTTTAGTTATACAATGTAGTTGAAAGACTTGTACCATAATGCATATTGTCTTGGACCCTATTGCAATGACACGCCATGTATTCTATGTGTTGTATTTACTATTTATCACTAATTTATCTGTTACAACATTCTGCTGTGTCCCACTATGATTTACCGGATAAATCCATAGAACAGAGCTCAGTTGAAATGCTACAGATAATGCGAGAAACACAAATTCCTTGGCCAAATAATTCTTCAATCTCTGTAACTCAGCTTCATCATTCCCAGAAAGAATGATATCATCTACATACACTGTCAAAAGTGCAATTCTATCTCTTGAACTTCTTCGAACAAACAAAGTACGATCTGATTGACACTGTGTGTAACTAAGACTTACGACAAATGTTGCAAATCTTTCAAACCATGCACGAGGAGACTGCTTGAATCCATACAGAGATTTATGAAGCTTGCATACCCCTTGTCACGAGATTGCTGCCTTAGTCCATACAAATGTTTCCGAAGCTTGAATAGCGTTTTAGTTCCTAAATTTCCTTCAAATCCTGGAGGAATATCCATATACACCTCTTCCTCCAACTCTCCATTCAGAAAGGCATTTTTAATGTCTAACTGTTGAAGATTCCAATCTAAATTATTTGCCAGAGATAGGATGATTCTAATGGTGTTGAGCTTGGCTACCAGTGCAAAAGTTTCTTGGTAGTCAATCCCATAAGATTGAGTGAATCCTCTAGCAACAAGTCTAGCCTTCAACCTGTCAATACTCCCATCAGCTTTGTGCTTGACTGTGAAGATCCACTTACACCCAACGGTCTGTTTCCCTGTAGACAAATCCATCACTGTCCATGTGCCATTTTTCTCAAGCGCTTCAATTTCATCTTGCACTACTTTCTTCCAACCAGGATGGTTTAGAGCATCATATATATTGGTAGGAATTTGAACACTATCAACAGTGGAGACAAAGGCTCGATATGATTTAGATAAACCATCATAAGAAACATAATTCCCAATAGGATGACTTTTGGAAGATCCAAGTCATCAACATTATGCCTTACTGCCCTTACATAATTATGAAACTCACCTCTATCCTCGCTTGTGGACTGTTCCATTTGATTTGGCACCGGTTCAGGCACTTGAAACAGTGACTGTGTTTCAGGACCTATCTCCTCAACATGTCTCCTTGTATAAGTTAGAAGATTTTCGCTATCAAGTCTGGAATTGGTTCAGCCACTCCATTTTGTTGTGGAGTGTCAACGCAAGAGCTAGTGTGAGTGATTCCTTGGCTTAAAACATAATTCCAACAGTTCTGATTCAGAATACCTGGATCATATATTATTGCTTGCCCTTTCTCTCAAAAGTTGTGGTCTAGAGTATTAAAGTGGGGCTGTAATGGGTTACACTACATTTTGCTATTGATTTGTTTTCCAAAAACCTTCAAAACTTCATTAGCTTAAGGGCTCAAGTGTTCTGGGAAACAATTGTCCCAATGCTGTCTATTTGATTGGAAAGGATAGGAGGATTCTAAGAGTTTGGATGAATCCATTGATGAGGTTTCAGAGAGGATTAAATTTTCGGTTGCCTGGTGGGTTTCAAACCAGAATGATTTTGAAGCCTTCTTTGTACTTGATACAATTAGACATTGGAGAAGAGTCATTTAGTTAGCTTACTATGTTTTATCTGGGAACAGAGTTGTATAATTAACTAGAATGCTCTCATTAATCTGGGAATAACTTGTCACACTCTGTACAGCTTCATTTCCTCTAATAATATATTTCCATTAAGTATAAAAATGCATTTTTCCCCGAGATAAGATAATCTATCAAAAATTGCAATAAACATTATTTCTGGCCGTTAACCTCGTCAAGACCATATTACATTTTCAATCAACTATGATATCTTTACATATGTTTTCCTGATTTAACTTTTGATATGGCCTTTTGTAGACTCAGCTCTGGCATCTTGCTCAAAGAACTACTGCTCTTCCATTTGGCCGCGGGGCATTTACACTGGGTACTACATGTACTCTTTTGACGGAGGTACGTGTTATTATTTTTAGCCTCTAATACTTCTCTTAACTAGTCCATGCTGCATTGTTGTTGACTAATTGACAACTAGAACTTACTGTATTCATTCCGCATTGTTTTTATTTCCATTTCAAATATACGTGATAATATTATTTCTCTTAATCTTTATTATTTTTTCCCAGGCACTTGCTGTTCCCAAGCTTGTTTTGGCCGGTCGTTTACCTGCCCAACAAAATGCAACCGTATGTCTTGTTGAAATTATCATAACATTTTATGTATTTATTTTTCTTTGAGCTTATTGATACAATTTATAATTGTGCATGAATATGATATTGTCACAGGTCAATTTAGACCCGAATGTTAGAAACATTCAAGAACTGAAGTCTTGGCCAGAATTTCACAATGCTGTTGCTGCTGGCTTGAGACTTTCTCCACTTCAGGTCCATCATGGTTAATCCATTAGTCAATCATGCCCATAGTTTCATTTTTCTAATGCATGGCTTATTTCTATAAACAGGGGAAAATGTCTAGAACATGGATACTTTATAACAAACCGGATGAGCCTAATGTTACTCATGCTGGACTCCTCCTTGCTTTGGGTTTACATGGTCATCTTCGTGTCCTGACTATTACCGATATATTCCAGTATTATTCACAGGTCATTTCCATTTTTAGACACCGGTTTACATCATGCTTGTTTATTCTAGCTTTTGTTTTTCTTATTATATGCACATCATTTTGTTTCGTTCCAGAAGAATGCGAATTTTCCTTCTGGAAAGTATGATTTTCCATTGTACTGACTTGGTCTATGTGATTTACATTTCTGTGTGATGTAAAATGGTAATTCGTTATTTTTTTTTCTGGTGATTGGTGAACATACATGTGATCGCCAAATATTTGCCTTTTGTCCTCTTCTGACTATTGGTTTTGACCTATCTAATCTTCATTTTCACAAACTGGTACATTTATTTAATTTCCCGGATAAGGCGATACCTCCATTATCATTAGCAATTTTGCAATAGCTGCAAAATGATCTACAAGGAAGTCTTTTTAATGGTAGCTGGATTAATATAAATTTGCAATATGAATAGGATCTGCAAACTGGGAATACATTTGATTAAAAATTTCGAACATTATGTATGTATGATATGTATGTTTGCAAAACATGGAGTAGTAAAATTAAAAGAATATTGGATATTTGTGTTTTAAAGATCACACAAGTTCAAGTATTTCCTTGAAGTGCTAGCCTTGGGATCTACAAACATTTGGCGTGTATTGTATAACAATATTTCATTAAACAAGTGTTGCAAAGTTTATAGCATAGTGGGGATCTTTTAGTTATAAGTTTGTTCTCCAGCAATGACATATGGTATGCATGAGTTTTGTTTCTAGAGTTTCTGCTATCTTTTCTTCGTAGATACTCAACAGATATAAAAACTATCTGTTTGTTGGGTGGTTGAAATAGCCTTTCTAAACTGCCTATTGGCAAGTTATTTGCCTATTTACTCACCAATTTTTTTGTCTCCATGAATGGAACTCAATTTAAAGATTAACTTTTGGGGTGCACTTATTTGAATGTACTATTCTTTTTTAAACATATAATATAATTTTCCTGGTGAAGGGTTTAGGGTTTAGGGCTTAAATGGTGCAGTTAGAAATGGTGATGGTGTGAGAGAGGGAGGGGGACGTTCAAGATGGTGTATAGAGTCCTCAGGCATCATTTCATGTAACTCCTTATTTAGATCATCATTCTTTCTGCCCCCACAATGATGAATTTTCTTTTTTGACAATGATAAGGAAACCTTCCAGTTGTGGGAAAGAGTGTTGGAGTAACTAGGCATTTATTGGGTTACACCGGGATCTGGTAATAGCTGATATTTGTTGGATTTGGGTCACCGGATTAGCAAAACAGGGAACACTGTAGGAATAATCATCCACTTGCAGTATGTTGGACAGTTTAGCTGGAAAAAGAAGGATAACTAATGTATTGGAAAGGTTGAAGAACAAAGTCACAATGCAGATTCTGAAGACACAAAAACTTAAGGATTTTTATGTATGTGATATCAGTAGAGGTTGGAGATTAATGTTAAAAACATGCTATCTAAGATCAAAGATTGAGTGGATATCTTGTCCCTTAGAAGTACTTCTGCATTTTTTTAATAATATAAATTTTGTTCTGCACCAAAAAGATTTATTTTTGTCCTTTTATTTTTCCGGTCAAAGGATAGAAATAAGTAATAATCTAGTTCCTTTTGATTTTGTTACTCTTGATAAAAACTACAATATTTTCCTAAATTTTGTATGCTTGATCATTCTCTTGAAGGAACATGAAAGTACTACAGTAGGATTGATGATTGGCCTTGCGGCTTCATATAGAGGAACCATGCAACCATCTATTTCAAAGGTAAAATGCAAATATAGAGTCTCTTCCTTATCATCTCCCGACCCTCCTGTTATGTGGTCTGATATTTTTCATTTATTTATTCCTAAAAATGTCTGAAACTTGCTTTTGCATTTAGTATGCATGTATGCTATTAGCGAATTTTCTTTGTTTCACCTACATGATTATTCCCCTGCAGGTAGTAGTTGACTCAAAGCCTTGTCTTACTAATTGGGCTAAAAGCCTTTTTGTAACCAGATTATCATTAGTATTGTTTGATTCATGAGATTTTATGTGCTAGTTTATACATGGGATTTTTCATATTGTTGAACTGCATCTTTTCCTGGAAAACTGGAGTATACATTCATTACATCACTGTTGTTTTATTCATAAATCATAGCTGTAATGGGATTATTTGAGTGATTGATAAGAAATCCGATCATTTTTTTTAATTGATAGATCAAATTCTATAAAGTTATATATTCCTATTCTGCTAGTGAGGTTTTCTTTGTTTGAAGATCTTCAGCCTGTGATCCCAGACTGGCTGAGGTCAGTAGTCAATCCAATCCATTGACTCTCATTGATGTAGTTTATTGATTTTGGCAGTCTCTGTATGTGCACTTACCTGCCCGCCATCCATCTTCCTTTCCAGAATTAGAACTGCCAACCCTTATACAGGTAAGCTGCTAAGGATTATGGGGTGGTTTGGTTTGCATTTAGATAAACTCAATCTGTTATTTTCCCTTGTTCTTTTGTGCATAGTGATGCACGTATTCGTGATCTTTCTACTGCTTAACATGTTATTCGTGCTTGTTCTCCTAAATTCATCTTCTTTGGTGTTATCAATTGAACCTTACCTTCCCCTTATCAAATGCTTTGCAGAAATCTTTTATCTTTTGTGATTTATTCTGCTATTCTTTTAGTGAGTGCACTATCATTTACTTTTTATTTTCATAGTCATGACTCATGATAGCTTATGTTGTGGTGCCAGTCATGTTGCTCAAGTAAACCTTTATCGATTATCTTTGGAATTCCTAGTGGATTAGCTTCAATGTTTCTTCTGAAGAAAGTTTAATCCTAAATTTGTATATTTCTAGTCTGCAGCACTTATTTCTGTTGGGCTTCTTTACGAGGGATCAGCACACCCGCAAACGATGCAAATTCTTCTGGTAATTTAATGACTTCATGTCTATAAATCCCAAGTTGATTAATCTTTTTTTTTTTCGTTTTCCTCTCTCTCTCTCTCTCTCTTGCATTGATGTTTCCGTGCATGACAAGCTATATTTGAGTAGTACTTTAATGTAACGCTTCTCTAAGATAAAAAGTGATGAAAAACAGTGAGGAAGACCAAGTAGATTGGTTGCAAGGCCTATTGCTTCAGTATTATTATGTTGGGTTTGCAATTTTCATTGTTTTCTCTTTTATTCTGCCTTCACTCTCTAGTATCTTCTACTGATGCCCTTGTGATTATATAATAGATAAAGTTTTATGTTCATGAAATCTTCCAATTTGAGGAAATGTATAAAGATTTCAGAGCTTCTATTGTTGAGCTGCTTTTCTTTTCACGACTTAGATTAGGAGATCTGGGCATCATTATCATAGTTGAAAATGCTTTTCTATTATTTATACATGTTTCTAGAATGAAATTGGTAGTTCATATTTGGTTTAAGTAGTTGCCAAAAGGCAGAGGTTTGTAAAATATTTATCTGACGCTTAATTAACAAGTTGTTTCTTTGAACCAGAAAGACAAAGTGATTAGATTAGAGTATCAAATATGAATTCATCGGTGTTATATGTTATACGTCAGAAAAATATATGTATCATAAAATTATTGGCCAAGTTTCATATTTTGCTACTGATCTTTTGTTGTCTCTGAGATCCAAGTTTGGAAGATGAATTGAGGTTTAATGTCTAATAAAAAAAATCTAGAAAAACTCCCTTTATGGATTTTTATTATCTAATTGGTTTTAATTAGAAGAAACAAAGAAGCCTTCATTTATATTGGCAAATATTGGATTACTCTTTCTCTTGCTTTTTTTATATCTTGTGTTTTTTTCTTATCAACTAATTGGGAATGATAGAGGCCTTGTTCTTTCTATGAGCCAAAATTGTTTTTGTAATGTGTATAATTTTTTTTGTAGAGTGAAATAGGTCGCAGAAGTGGAGGAGATAATGTACATGAAAGGGAGGGTTATGCAGTTTCAGCTGGATTTGCATTAGGATTGGTTGCATTGGGTATGTTTTGACATTCCTTTTGATTTAGCTAATTTGATACTTCTGCTGACACCCCCTGCCTCTTGTGTAAATGAAGGTCGTGGTCAAGATGCTATTGGCTCCATAGACACCTTGTCGGATCGGTTGTTTCATTACATTGGTGGCGGAGAACTTCATAATGTATATTCTGCTATATCTTGAATAAAATAATGCTACAGTCCTTAAGTTTAGTTTACCAATATCAGCATCATGAAATAATTTTATATTTAATATACACTGTTCTCAGGATGGAATCTTCTCATCATCAGCAGATGAGCACAATCGAAGTGTGGGACAGGTTGCAAATATTCCTTTTTAGTCATATATTATGCTGTTTCTGATATTGTTTTTGAATTTTTGTATCCAGTCTCTCACTTTTAATCAAGGGATTGAATATTTTGTATCCAGTCTATCAATTTTTCTCATCTATCTCCATTCTTTCTTTACTAGATTGTAGATGGGAATGTCGTCAATATTGACGTTACTGCACCAGGGGCTATAATTGCTCTGGCTCTGATGTATTTGAAGGTAATTTGTGGGGTGAAATTTCCTTGGTCATCTTTTCATGTCAGTTCCCACATAATTTTGTAGTTTCACATCTTATTTCCAAAATTTAGTTGACGATATGTTTTATTTAATCCATGACTTGAACAGTCAGAGTCCGAGCTGATAGTGTCTAGACTGTCAATCCCGCAAACTAAGTTTGAGTTGCAGTACATAAGGCCTGATTTCATATTGCTTCGTGTCATTGCTCGAAATTTGATACTGTGGACCAGGTATAGTCTTCAGTTGGTGTTGAGATGAAGATGCTTATAATTACTATCTGTATTCTGTATTAATTCAAGTTTATTATTGCATAGAATCCAACCATCAGAGATCTGGATTCAGTCACAGATTCCTAATGTTGTCAAAAATGGGGTATCAAGCCTTGGAAATATAATGGATGATGTATATGAGATGGATGCTGAAGCATTTGTTCAGGCATATGTCAATATAGTTGTCGGAGCATGTATTTCTCTAGGTAAATCTTTATCGTGCTGACATGGCTTACTAAGATATTTATTTCTTATCTTGTTCCGCATAGTTCCATCTCTTCATCCTTTATATTTTCTTCCCACTTAGAATAGTGTCCAATCAAGTTAAATAGAAACTTATTAGGCTTGAACTTTCCACCTAGATTACTTCACAAGAGAACGGTTAGGCCTAAAAACATTGTGTTTTGCTGCAAAAGTTCTTGAGAAGTTCTTTCTTCTCCTTTTGAATTTCTTCCATCTGGTGTAAGTTATATTCCTACTTCTGTGATGTCCTTTCTAACGTTACCGACTTTATATAGCTTAACAAGGGAGGCAGACAAAGGCATCATAACCTGAACACTTATTCTCTCATATTACAAAAATCATCTTCTGATTGCTTCCTTTGTGATCTAGTTGGGTTTTTTCCCATTTATTTTGGTTGTTTAAATTTAATGGTCTGGAAAATGGCTTTTGGAGTTAAAATCCAATCTTTTAGTAATTCATCCCGCCTTCATCTTTAGTTGCGTCTTCCATGGGCAAACATTTGGGTGCTACTTTCTTTCCAGTTGGAGGCCTTCAGTTCATTGTTTAATGTTAGCAAAGAGTATTAAACCAACAGGTTCTACACTATGTAATCAGCTTGAACTGTTCTCTATTTTCCATGAGTTGAAGTTGCATACCAATCAATGGATAGATGAATTTTTCCTTAAATCTATGCTGCAGTGTGTATTATTAGTACTGGAGAAATGTTTTTTCATGGAATCACATTTCAAAGAAACTATGTTTTGTGGCATGTTCCTGGTATTGGATTCTACATGTTTGGCTTCTTGTGCATATGGGAAAACTCTGATAACTTCATTATCACATTTATTCACGGAAGATATAAATAAGAATAAATATCAAGCAGATCTGAACAATTGAAACCTCCTGATTTATTTTATTTCACTATGATTCTACCTCTGTTAATTGATTTGTCAGTTCTTTAAAAAAGTTCCGCATGAAACAATACGTGCTGCAGGATTACGATTTGCGGGTACAAGAGATGCAAATGCACAAGAGTTACTTTACAAATATGCCGTCTACTTCCTAAATGAGGTCTGTCTTGAAATAATGTTACTGCATTTGTATCTATTGACTCTGAGAATTTCTCCACTGCACCTGCAGATAAAGCCTGTCTGTGCTTCCAATTCAAATGGTTTACCCAAAGGCCTATCCGTTTATGTTGATCGTGGGACATTGGAGACATATCTTCATCTTATTGTTCTTTCCCTAAGTGTGGTCGGTAACTTATTATGAGAATGTCACCTTTTCCTGGATTCTCGAATAAGGTTACATCTGACCGGTACCCTGTGGTTGCAGGTAATGGCGGGATCTGGTCATCTACAAACATTCAGATTCTTGAAATTTCTCCGCAGTCGCAATTCTTCTGATGGGCATGCTGGTTTTGGTACTCAAATGGCAGTAAGTCTCCTAAGCAATGAATCCCACTCATTGCGTATCTATTTGCAAAAATGGGTCAAAATTAGATTTTAGTGTATGTTTTGGTGGTACCTTTGGCTAGGCATTTCAGATAAGGGTGATTCTATTTACACTACAAATTTTACTCTTCACACTTTGGTTCGAACCAGATTTTGTTTATATTTTAGATAGATTTTTCCCATGTTCAAAAAAAAAAAAAAGTTCGAACCATAGTTCTATGTTCCAGAAACAATTTTCGAACCATAGTCCATCCTTCGATTTTATTTTTTTTCGAACCAAAGTGTGTGTGGTGTAAAGAGTAAATTTTTTTAGTGCAAGTAGAAACAACCTTCAGATAAAGTTCTTTTGACTTGAGATTGGATTGAAATCTATTTAAATTACCTAGAATAGGGAAAAACTAATTATGTTTCTGTCTATTTCCTGTCACATTGGAAAGACTGTTCTCAGGAATGTGTAGAGAATTGAAATATTGGATGCTTAGGTTCAAAAAAATAATGTGTGTATTTTGAGGCATTTTGATTGTACACATATTGTCAATGTTTAGACCTACTTTACTTGATTGCCATGGGTTACATTATGCTAATATCGCGGTGGGATATTCATCCTTGTATATCTAATGACTAGACAAGTTTATCATGGATATTCACATTTTTTGTAGGTAAGCTTAGCAATAGGTTTCCTGTTCATTGGGGGTGGAATGTGGACCTTTTCAACTAGCAACAGTTCCACTGCAGCTTTGCTGATAACACTTTATCCACGCTTGCCTACTAGCCCAAATGACAACAGATGCCACCTACAGGTGAAGTAATTGGTAGAAGTGATCTCCTTCATTACTGTGATATTTCATGCATAATCTTATGTGATGAAGGGTAATTTCCTTCTGGAATCTCCTTAAATTCATTAGATTTTGTTGTCATAATGATATAGTGCACTTTCACATGGAGAAGTCAGAAATATTCAAATCTTCTAACATCTTTCCAATCCAAATTACTTCACTTAAACTACGACAAATCTATCAAAATTCAACATCAGCACCACTACTAGTTCTCATATTTTGCTTCTTGGTTTGCCAAGTAACAAGATTCACCAACGAAAGATGCAATAACCCATTATAGTCTTCAGAATACTCCTGAGTCCTGGGAATAGATCTAGTGGTGAAGGGATGGGCCTGTAGCTTTGAGAAACTTTAACTTTTGTACGGCCAATTTTTGAATAGTAGACCTCTTTAGGAAGTCTCGTTCAAGAAACTCCTGATTCTGTAAACTGCATCGTACTGTTGTGGTCCGGGAGAATGCATGAGTTGGCTCTTTATGCTTAATAGCTGCATCTGAATTTGTATGTGGAACAGATTGAATTCCTACAAGTCGTTGCTGGCTGTTACCAAACCTTTTGATTTGGCAGATGTAATTTTTGACTTGGTTCTATAGGAGTCTTAGCTGTTTGACATTCAATCAGTTTTGTTACATTAAGTAAATCATGAACATATTTGTGTTAATTGTCATATGTTCCTGACTGACGTGAAAACTCCACTATGAGGAAATATTTCAATCTTCCCAAGTTCTTGATCTCAAACTCTTTACAAGACTTTTTTAGACTGTCCAGTTCATCAATGTCATCATCTATCAAGATCATATCATCAACACAAACAACTAGAGGGTTTTGGTTGATTATTTTGGAGAATTGGGAGTAAATATTTGTTTTAGAAAAATATGAAACAATTTTTACGGTAGATGTCAAATTATGTTTGGATAGTGGAAGTTGATCTTTTTTCCAGTTTCCAAACATCCTCTTATAATTTCACTCTTGCTTCTCAATTGTGCTTATAAGACAGTATGTTCTGCTTGACTTAGACAGTATTCGTATTCTTTGTAGTCTTCCCACGATATTCAAAGCATGCTCTGGGGACTGTTTAAATCTGTATAAAATTCCTTTCACTTGCAGACTATTTTTGCCAGATGTTTCCCTGAACTAGGATGTAGGGTAACAAAAGTCTCTTCCTCCTTATCTCCACACAGGAATGCATTCTTTCAATTTGCAATAGATGAATTTCACAGCTAATGATAAAATGAAGTTTATCTTGACTGCACTGCAAACTTTTCCTGGTAATCATTTCTCTCTTAAGTTTTGTAGAACCCGTAACTACTCCCGCCTTGTACCTGTCCATGCTTCTTTGGCCTTGTAATCCATATTCTTGACCATTTGCATCGAACTACCTTTTTTTTTTTTTAATCATGGCACGTCAACTAACTCCCAAGTGCCACTCCTTTTTATTGATCGTGATTGTGATTATCCCCACATTATGTTGGTTGATTTTTTCAAAAGGAATACATGTGTCTTAGGAATGTGAAGAGTTCCTAATGGGATTTGATCAAATTTAGGGTTGCTCGATAGACCTCAATCCATATAGATTTTAAAATTATCTACCTGTGTCTGATGTGGCTAGATATTAGACCATTGTATAGTACTCCCCGTGTACTCAGTCTAAAGTAAAAAAAAAAAAGAATAAAGTCGCCAAGTTCTTACTGGAAGTGACATTTTGTAGATAAATGTGGTATCGTTATGATAGGTTTTTTTTTTTTTCTTGGAATATGCAGCAATAGGATGAAGTGTAGGATTGAGTTCCTCTCCTAATTGCTACAGGAATATCTCAGGATCTTAGAGTTCTTTGTTAGTAGATTTGCTATAAGCAGAAGTTGATAAACCAGAAAATTTTCCATTGTTTAACATAAAAACATGTACATACGTTAGATTGCTTGCTCTTTCAATTCTACTTGTCTTTTGCAAATAAATGTTAATTTGTACAGGAGATTGCCTTTTCCTACACCATTATACTTTCTATCCCATATCTTTGTGCAAGCATATGCAAAATCTATAGAGTTACTTGTTTTGTAGCTTACATTTCATTTGAGGTTTATTCTTTTTCACACTGGATACCATATCTTCTTGCTATATTTGTTCCAAAAGTTACGACAATAAGATTGTTCAATTAATTTTTGTTTATTCACAATCCTTAAGAATTTTGTCCAGGCAAAGGACATTAAAGGTCAAAAAAATGAATTGATATTCTACTTTTTCTGTGTTAGAGATTGTATATATATGGTAGTAATTATGTTAGAGATTTTATATATATGGTAGTAATTATTAGGATTTAATTGTGTGATTTACTTCCTAGAATAGATTAGTCTTCCTTGTATATATACATGTATTCCATTGTTTCTTAATGAAGAGAATATTTTCCCACATACTTTTAACATGGTATCAAAGCGATCTGATCCTAGGGTCTGCTCAAGAATTCGAAAATTCCTCTAGGGTTTGCTAGGGTTACACAAAGTTGGAAAAAAAAAAAAAAAAAAAAATGTTTGAACCTAAATCTACTACTGCTGTTGTTCCTGAGGTGGTTCCTCTGATGACGAGGATCACGGAACACAAACTAACTGCTACAAATTACTTAGACTGGCGTCAAACTGTTGAACTATACTTGTTGAGTGTTTCTATGGATCCTCATATTAGTAAAGACCTACCTACTGATGATTCCAAAATCCCTTGGCTACGAGATGATGCTCGTTTGTTTTTACAAATACGGAACTCTATCACTAGTGAGGTGGTTGGGATGGTTACTCACTGTAGGACAGTTAAAGCATTGCTAAAGTATCTCGATTTTTTGTACTCTGGCAAGGGAAATATTTCTCGTATTTATGATGTATGTCAAGCCTTTTACAGGTCCGAAAAGGGTGATAGAACTCTTACCGATTATTTTATGGAGTTTAAGAAGACTTATGAGGAACTTAATGTGTTACTTCCTTTCAGTGATGATATCACTGTCCAACACAATCAAAGAGAGAAAATGGCAGTGATGAGTTTTTTAGCAGGTCTCCTGTCTGAATTCGAGACTGCTAAATCACAGATTTTGTCTGACTCGCATATCTCCTCTCTGGAAGAGGCTTTCAGTAGGGTTCTTCGGACTGAACATACGACATTTGTTCCATCTACTCAGCCCAATAGTGCTCTTTTCAGTCGTACTTCCACATATGAATCCGGAAAACAACACAATAGGAATGGTGGTGGCAATAGAGGTCCACGTACTCATGATAAGAAGAATGATACTCGTGGACAGGACTTGAGTGATGTGGAGTGTAATTATTGTCACAGGCCTGGACATATGAAACGAGATTGCCGAAAATTGGCATATAAGAAGGCACAATCTGCCCATGTTGCCTTTACTGGTGCTACCTCTGGTAGCTCGATTACCATATCTGCCGATGAGTATGCCAAGTTGCTTCAACTTCAAGAATCGACTAAGTCTGGTTCTGTTGCTACCAGTGGTGAGCCAGGTAAACCTAATGGATCATGTCTTGTTTCCTCCTCTTCCAAATGGATCATTGATTCGGGTGCCACAGACCACATGACAGGTAATTCGAGCCTATTCTCTACTTTTCAATCGCAGAAGTCTACCTTTCCTGTTACTTTAGCTGATGGTTCCACCTCTTCTGTTATTGGATCTGGAACTGTTCATCCCACGTCTTCTCTATCTTTATCATCTGTTCTCAGTCTCCCTCAATTGTCCTTTAATTTGGTTTCTGTTAGTAAACTTACCCGCAATCTCAATTGTTGTGTCTCATTTTTTCCCGATCAATGTTTGTTTCAGGATCTTTTGACGAAGAAGATAATTGGTAAGGGACATGAGTCTGGTGGCCTCTACATCCTCGACACACAAATCCCGAAATCTATAGCATGTACTGCAACTATCACTCCTCTTGAAGCACATTGTCGATTGGGCCATCCCTCTCTTCCCATGTTGAAGAAACTTTGTCCTCAGTTCTCTAGTTTGTCTTCTTTAGATTGTGAGTCGTGTCATTTAGCCAAACATCATCGTCTTCGTTCTAGTCCTCGAGTTAATAAACGAGCTACTGCTCCTTTTGAGTTAGTCCATTTTGATATATGGGGTCCTTGTCGTGTTACTTCTCAAACTGGTTTTCAGTATTTTGTTACATTTGTTGATGATTATTCCCGTATGACATGGTTATATTTGATGAAGCACCGTTCAGAGTTATTTACCCACTTTTCTACATTTTGTGCTGAAATTCGTACTCAGTTTAATGTTCCAGTGCAAATTTTGCGAAGTGATAATGCTAAAGAATATCTCTCTGCAACTTTTCGCAATTTTATGATGCAAAACGGTATTCTTCATCAAACATCTTGTGTGGACACACCATCTTAGAATGGTGTGGCTGAAAGAAAGAATAGACATCTTCTTGAAACTGCTAGAGCTTTGTTGTTTGAAATGCATGTTTCCAAACCTTTTTGGGTCGACGCTGTGTCTACAGCTTGCTTTCTCATTAATAGAATGCCATCTTCTATTCTCTCTGGTGAGACTCCCTTCCATGTTCTCTTTCCTACTAAACCTTTGTTTCCTATTGAGCCTAGGATTTTCGGGTGTACTTGCTTTGTTAGAGATGTTCGTCCCCAGGTTACGAAACTTGATCCTAGAGCTTTGAAGTGTATCTTTCTTGGTTATTCTCGGGTGCAGAAAGGGTACAGGTGTTATTGTCCTAGTCTCAAGAAATATCTTGTGTCAGCTGATGTTGTTTTTTCAGAACATACACCTTATTTCCCAACCTCTTTGGATACTCCTAATGAGGGTGAGGATAATGATTTTCTCATATATGTTACTCCATCTGTTGCTGCTCCACTTTCTGATGTTATTTCGAAGCCTCCAGTCACTCGGACCCTTTCCCCTACTAAGCCTCCGATAACACAGACATATTCTCGCCACATGACTACTGATCTTGCCCGCATTCTACACATGCCAGCTTCATTTCCCGATGCATCAATTTCTTCGTCAGCTGATCCTCCACCAAATGATGATCTTCCCATTGCGCTTCGTAAAGGTAAACGCACTTGCACTTATCCCATTTCTTCGTTTGTCTCTTATAATCACCTATCTGCCTCATCTCGTTCTTTTGTTGCTTCTCTTGATTCTGTTCCTAAATCTGTTCATGAGGCCTTGGCTCATCCTGGTTGGCGTGCTGCCATGATTGAGGAGATGAATGCTTTGGATTCCAATGGTACTTGGGTTTAGGTGGATCTTCCGGCGGGTAAACGGTCCATTGGGTGTAAATGGGTGTTTACTGTTAAAGTTAATCCTGATGGTTCTGTTGCTCGCTTGAAAGCTCGTCTTGTTGCCAAAGGCTATGCTCAGACTTATGGTGTTGATTATTTTGACACTTTTTCTCCTGTGGCTAAACTTACCTCTATCCGACTTTTGATTTCATTGGCAGCCACTCATCACTGGCCTTTGCACCAGTTTGACATTAAAAATGCTTTTCTACATGGTGATCTTCGGGAGAATGTCTATATGAAGCAACCACCTGGTTTTGTTGCTCAGGGGGAGTCTAAAAAGGTTTGCTATCTCCGAAAATCGCTGTATGGTTTGAAACAGAGCCCGCGTGCATGGTTTGGTACTTTTACTCAGGCTGTTGAGAAGTTTGGTATGCGGATGTGTAAGTCTGATCATTCTGTTTTCTACAAACAATCTGAAGTTGGCATCATCTTGTTGGTGGTTTATGTGGATGACATTGTCATTACTGGTAGCGACTCTAAAGGGATTATATCTCTTAAAGCATTTCTACATACTCAGTTTAATGTTAAAGATTTGGGGATGTTGAAGTATTTTCTAGGTGTTGAGGTGATCAGGAGTAAGAAAGGAATTTTCTTATCTCAAAGGAAGTATGTGCTTGACTTGCTATCTGAGACGGGAAAATTAGGGGTTAAACCATGTAGTACTCCAATGGTTCCCAACCAGCAACTTACAAAAGATGGTGAATTGTTTGATGATCCTGAGAGATATAGAAGGTTAGTTGGGAAGTTGAATTATCTTAGGGTGACACGTCCTGATATTGCTTATTCAGTTAGTGTGGTAAGCCAGTATATGTCATCGCCAACTATTGATCATTGGAAGGCAGTAGAGCAGATTTTGTGCTATTTAAAAGGAGCACCTGGACGTGGAGTTGTTTATGGGGATCATGGTCACAGCAGGATCGAATGCTTTTCAGATGCAGACCGGGCTGGGTCAAAAGATGATCGAAGGTCTACTTCAGGATATTGTGTTTTTATTGGAGGTAATTTGATCTCATGGAAAAGTAAGAAACAAGATGTGGTTTCACGATCAAGTGCCGAGTCAGAGTAGAGTACAGGGCTATGGCTAAATCTTTGTGCGAGATAGTATGGATATATGAGTTTCTCAATGAAGTGGGTTTTAAATGTTCAATACCAGCTAAGTTGTGGTGTGATAATCAAGCTGCACTTCATATTGCATCTAACCCCGTCTTTCATGAGCGAACTAAACATATTGAGATTGATTGTCACTTTGTTCGTGAAAAGATTCAGAAAGGTCTAATCTCTACAGGATATATGAGAACCGCAGACCAACTTGGAGATATTTTCACTAAGGCTCTTAATGGAACTAGAGTTGATTATCTTTGTAACAAGTTGGGCATGATTAACATCTATGCTCCAACTTGAGGGGGAGTGTTAGAGATTGTATATATATGGTAGTAATTATGTTAGAGATTTTATATATATGGTAGTAATTATTAGGATTTAATTGTGTGATTTACTTCCTAGAATAGATTAGTCTTCCTTGTATATATACATGTATTCCATTGTTTCTTAATGAAGAGAATATTTTCCCACATACTTTTAACATTCTGGAAGTGTACTATCTTTATGATTTTCAGAATCATTTGCTCATCTTTTCTTTGCTATCTGTACATCATCTTATGCTTCTGTATTGAATGCTTGTGATTTTCTTGTTAAATTCTTGAACATTGAGTTTGTCTTTTTAATATTAAGTTCAATTCTCCTGATGTGCTCTATCTATAATGCCAGGCATTCAGACATTTATATGTTCTTGCTAGTGAAGCACGCTGGATTCAAACAGTTGATGTGGATACTGGCTTACCTGTTTATGTGCCTCTTGAAATTACCAATAAGGAAACTGAACTCTACAATGAAACAAGTTTCTGTGAGGTCACTCCTTGCAGCCTCCCAGAACGTGCTATTGTAAGTCTTAGTAGTTTTCTACCCATGCAAAATCACATCCCTTTTACCCTCTCTCTCTGTAAACTCGTGCTCTTGCATTCATGTTTACAAACATCAAATTCCAGATCCTGAGAGTTGGTCTCTTAATAAAGATTTGATAGTTTTGCAGTTTCTCACTTGTTATAGCATCTCATTCTTGGGCCTTCACAATAATGACCATTACCATGGGTGTCAACCCCCTTCACCAGTAGTTTGGTTTGCTGATTGCACTGACTTGTCTTCATGTTCAATGCATGAAGTTGTAACAACCGGTTTGTTCTTGTTTACCACAGTTGAAGGCTGTCCGTGTCTGTGGTCCACGATACTGGCCTCAACTCATTGAGCTTTGTCCTAAAGGTATGAATGATACCATTACACAATGGACTTGTTTAATTGTACTTTGACTGCATGGATCATGGTACTTGTACAGAAAAACCTTGGTGGAATTCTGAAGAGAACCATCACCCATTTAACTCGGGTGTTCTATACGTCAAGAGAAAAGTTGGAGCGTGTTCTTATGTGGATGATCCAATAGGAAGCCAATCGTTGCTATCACGAGCAATGCACAAGGTTTGCATTGTTCTTAATAGTTGAGTTTTACCTTCTCACTTTTTCATATTCTTAAGCAGATTGGAATACCCTTTTAATGCAGATGAGTGCCTTGACTCAACCAAAATCTGGTCTTCCAACAAGTGAGTGCACTGATGCAATCCCAGTAGATCAGTTGGTTAGCACTTTTTCATCAGATCCAAGCTTGATTGCTTTCGCCCAACTCTTTTGTGACTCATCCTGGAGTAACAGGCAAGTTTGCATATAGTTCAGTCTCCATGTGCACCGATCTTGTGCAATGTATTTGCTCGGGGACAACCTTCCCTGTGATTATGAATACTCGTACTTATCCAAGTGAACACTGCACTGCTTCTTTTTCAAGTGGATTTTGTTGTCATTAAAGGCAGAAACTGAGGGTGATATAATCCTCTAATCAAATAAATATTAAAGGGGAAGTATGTAAGGGTTCCGGTCCTTAAACTAGGAACCACCTGTTTATCGTATATTCTCTGGCTTTGAGTTTGATGCTGATGTGATAATGCCTTAATTGTTTAAAATTATTAATTTTAATTTTTTGAATGTTCCTGATTTGTCAAAATAGCTATGGGATGCATTGCTTTCCATTATGACATGGCAAGAGCTATTTCACGTGTGGTATTGCACATTGAATATGTCCTTATCATTAAAAAACTATTACTAATGTTCGCAACAAATTTGATTCCTGGAATGTGTTTCTCCATCAGCATGCAATTTTCAATGCTAATGTGATAATGCCTCAATTGTCTAAAATATTAATTTTAATTTTTGAATGTTCCTGATTTGTCAAAATACTTATGGGATGCATTGCTTTCCATTATGACATGACAAGAGCTATTTCACATGTGATACTACACATTGAATACGCCCTTATCAATAAAAAACTACTGCTAATGTTCGCAACAAATTTGTTTCCCAGAATGTGTTTCTCCATCAGCATGCAATTTTCATGAACTTCAGTGATGATAAGTAGAATCTACCAAACCCCAAGAATTAGCAAATCACCATCTACAGTTTTTAGTTTGCTACTTCACCATTTCGCTTGTAGAGTATATCTTTAGTGTCTAGTAAAACAATTTCTCTAAAAGCTTGCCCTCAATTTTGACACTCGTGTAATTCATTGACTTGTTATCTATGCCTCTTATCTTCTGAAAACCCTGGCCCAAAAAACCTGCAGCTGCTGTATTATATGTTTTGTTGCGCATCAGATGCTTCTTATTTTGGTATTTTTATTATCAATATCCATCAATGCCAATACTATTATCTAATGGAAATTGGGTAGGTAGTTGAATACTTGAATTAAATGCCAAGTCCCCATGCCGTACATTATCACTATAGGCTGTACATTATAGTATTTAACGGAACAAAATTTTATTGGATGATGGGTATTAACAGTCACTGAAGTTACAGTTGAGAAATTACACCAATTAGTTATTCAATGCAAAATCCTTTTCTGCAGATTTGAACTCGACTTCCAGGAATTCTGCCAGCAAGTATTATTTGAGTGCGTGAGCAAGGACCGACCAGCATTGTTGCAGGTACTCATTCAAATCCATAACTTTGTCTCATTTTGCCTGATTAAAAATTTCACTCACTAATGTGGGTCAAGTGTGGGCAGCTTGACCTGTCCTGGAAAAGTAATACTGGGGACTGAGATCAGATATCTTGTTGTACTCGAACAACTTCGGTGCTATATATTCTGGTAACAGAAACCACACTTAATATTTCTTACTTTTGGCCAAAGCAAGACGAAATGCGATCTAAGATGCAAACTATTAAGTCTCAAAATGTAATTGCCTGTTTGCTGATGGAGATCACATGATGGTAATTGTGAACTATGGGTTGTGATCTTCAAAAGAGTGACCTTTACGTGTCTTTCATGCATTTAAGTTTGTCTTATATTGTAATGCACTAAAAGTATCACAAAACGTTTATCAGGTCAGCTGTACTATCCTTGCAACGCAAGCTTTATAATGTTTGCTCTATCTCATTAAGCATTATCAAATACAGTTGTTCTGATATTCAGGTTTATCTGTCATTGTACGCCACAATTGGATACATAGTCGATTCGGTTGCTAGTGGTACTTGCATTTTGGGGGACTCGCTCTCTCTTTCTAGTTTGAAGGTAAAAGTCTCACCCTTCTGACTTCCAAATTATAGGACCTTCGACATGGTTCTTGTGAAAAGTTTGCAGTGCTTGTATTTGTATGATATGGTTAAAACCCTAATAAACACTTTTTTTTATTGACTTATTTCCCTTAGTTCCAACGTATGGATTCCTTACTAAATCTATTTTTAGAAAAATATTCTATTTCATCAATCATTATGAAATATATTTGCTGTATACTGCTATTCCAACTTCCTGAATGGGTTGAGGATTTACACCAATGGAACATCTTAAATGTGCCTATAATGATGTTACGGAATAGAATTTCCAAAAAAATGGTTGACATGACGGGATTTAGATAGAAATATTGTTTCCTTTCTGTCTCAAACTTGGCGCAAATTGAAACTACAACCCTCTCAGAAAAATCTAATGAAAATGAAAAAAAAATGATTTTTGTTTTTTAACAATTCGGGGAATGGAAGCAGAAATTCCTTTTGGCCTACCCCGAAAACTTAGCGAACTTCTTGGAGGTCAGCTTATTTTAATGGCGCAAATGTTGGTCACCACATATGTGCCTGGTATGAAAGTTTTAAGTGCAGATCTATGACAATGAAAGTAAAATTAAGTATGGATTAACTTCGAATGTAGTAATTCCAGCCAAAAATTACATACACCATTGCTTTTATGGGAACGAGTGTTGCTTGCATATGGTGGATCGAGTTTTTGCATATTGTTGATGTTCTGGTTTTCCACTCTTCTAGCGTTTTCATCTAGGAACATTTTGTGGTTGATATATTGTATTTTCCGTGAACAGATTGCCCTAGCCTATAATGATGCTCTCTCAAAGGGAAGACTAACTACTTCAGGAGGAGAAATCATGCAATCAACGTTTCTGGGCTCACTCAAGAAGCGAGTTGAAGACGTTCTAAATTGTTGTGCGGACTTGAATGCAGATATCCGTAACTACACTCTATCAGGGAAATGGCCAACGGATGATTCCCATATAATGAAGTCTAGTGTAACTCTTTCATGGTACCTCCAGTGGTACAGTGTGCCTTCGCCTCTAGATATTAAAAGAGCTGTAGAGAAGATTAAATCTGCCAAGACAAGCTCATCAATCCCCTTGTTGCGCCTTGTGTTCCCTAGAACTCATGTTGCTGCAATCGACGTTATCAATAGATTCTTGTCATCTTCCGAAGTTGAAGGTTGAAGCCATAACTCATGCGATTTACTGAATCTCATCGTCCCTGTTGTTATTTTGCTAGTGGCTTCTGTACTGCTACGGCAAAACCAGGCTCTGATGTCTTACTGGTGCAATGGAACATCAGCGTTGGATGTTTTGACTTATGAGAGAGAAAATGGTATATATTTGAGAGTGAGCTCTTGATATTTAGTTGTAAAAACAGTTGTTCTGTTGTTATGTAAGCCTAGCTTCACTTCCTCTGGCTCAACTATGCTTCGAAGAGGAATTATGCTGTTGATTTCTAGACAGAAATATACTTGTGAAAATATTGTATGTTCCGTAGTTAATTTTTCGTAGAATTTTTAATTCTATAATGTGTAATTTGTGGCTTTTGAAAATTATTTTACTTCATATTAGAGTGTTCAAGCGTATTTAACGATACATATGTAGTATTTGTATATATTCATAAGAGAACAATTCTCATATATATAGGGAGAGAAAGTAGGATTACAAAGAAGCAGGTAAAACTTAGGTCCAATACATATACAATTATACATTAACAAACACATATATTCATGTTCTGGTACAAAGATCTGAAAAATGTTTGCCACTTAAAGGTTTAATGAAGATATCAGCAATCTGATTGGACGAATGAGTGAATTAAGTAGCAATCAGTCCACTCATGATACAATCACGGATAAAGTGACAGTTAACCTCAATATGTTTAGTCCTCTCATGAAAGACAGGTTTACTGGCAATGTAGATGACTGTTTGATTATCACAATGCATAGATAAAAGTTCATTGTAAGTGAACCCCAATTGCTCAAGAAGATTCTTTACTTCAATCATCTCAGTAGCAGTTTGAGCCATAGCTCTATACTCAGACTCCACAGAAGATCTAGCAAGAACATGTTGTTTCTTACTTCTCCATGTAATTAGATTTCCTCCCCGATAAGTGCAGTAGCCAGAAGTAGATCTTCTGTCGGTTTTAGATCTCACATAATCAGCATCAGAATATCCTTCAATCTTAAGATGACCATTCTTTTTAAATAACAATCCTTTCCCAAGAGACTTCTCGATGTATTTGAGAATCCAAATAGCAGCATCCCAATGGACTTGCTTAGGTTTATCCATAAAACGACTAACCAAACCAACTGCAAAGGAGATGTCTGGCCTTGTTAAGTCAAGTAGATGAGTTTTCCAACAAGTCGTCTGTACCTAGTTTTGTCCTTAAACGATTCTCCATCGTCATCCCACACGCTTGGATTAATATCCATAGGAGTGTCAACTGTCTTTGTGCCTAACAATCCCGTTTCTTTAAGCAGGTCAGTAGCATACTTCTGTTGACATAGAGAAATGCCAGATTTGCTATAAGCAATTTCAATTCCTAAGAAATACTTTGGACGCCCCATATCCTTCATAACAAAATGTTGTTGCAAGTACTTCTTACTCTCTTCAATCCCTTGTAGATCACTGCCAGATACTAAAATATCATCAACATACACAATAATAATAACAGTCCCATTTGTGTGATGTCGCACAAACACGGAGTGATCAGCCTTTGTAACACCCCATATTTTCGGATTGTAGTTAAAAATTTTCTAAATTTATCTAGAAGACTACAGAAATTTATTGGAGCAAAAATAAAGTAAAACAAATAAATGATGAGACTTTAGGTGTTATTTAAATTGAAAAAAAGTTTAAATATTTTTTACATGTGGTCAATAATGGTTTTCATGGAAAGAGAATGACCTGAGAATATCATCAACACTCTTTAAATTCTAATTTGAGGTTAATTAAAGTCCCAACAGTAAAAAATGGTGAATAATAACCTTTTAATTTAATCAGGAATATTTGCGATGTCTCGAGACTTGACTCGTCATAGTTTCTCGAAAGGAAACAAATCAAGGAATCTGTCGGTGCTCTCAAATTTTCAATCAGAGGTCAAACGAACTCTCGACAATATTTTTAGTAAAATAAATGGTGATTTCTAATTAATTTGAAAAAAAATATTTTCTCGTTAGAGTATCAAATAATATTACCAGCATACCATTTTGAGTTGATTCAATAGGAAATGAGTTAATGAACCTCCCGATATTTTAGATTTTCGTTACGTGATCAATTAAACTATCGGTAAAATAAAGTAATTATTAATTGAGTTCAAAAAGTACTTTATCAGTATTTTACATTCAAAATATTATATTCCAAATATTCTAAAAATATCTATATAACCCTCCCTTGTTGATCCCCATTACCCATCCCCACCGCCATTCATAATTTATGAGAGAGAAAGTTTGATGAAAGAAAGAAAAAGAAAGAAAAAAGATAAAGAGGAGAGGAGGAGGAGAGAGAGAGAGAGAGAGAGGAGCCGCCACCACCACCACCAACTTGCCGCCACCTTTCCGCTGCCGTGCCATCACCGAAGTGCCGTCGCCATCGCCGGAGCTGCAGCCATATCGCCGGAAAATGGTGACATTACTGCCACGTTGCATTTATTTCTCGTCCTTTTTAGCTCAAATTTTAATATGTCGTGTATTTAAATGTGTTCTACGTTTTATATGTTGAACTTGTTTCCATTCGGTGGTTGAAAACCGGTGAAATCGCCGGAAAATAGAAAATATGAACGTCGCCAAGCAGTTCACTTTTTCCCCGTTTCGGCTCTTTCAGGTAGTCAAATTGAAAAAGTTTGTTCACGAAAGCTGCTCGAAATAATATTTCCTCCGTGCCCGTATAATTTCATAATTTTCGGACGAGTTTTGAATGATCTCGATTATTTAAATTAAACAATTATTTTTGTACCGGATGCATGTATTATCGAAAAATTCTAAAACTCTCAAACTTGAGTCTTGGCATATATAGGATCGTCCCTGAATGTTTTCGTAATTTTTGAACGGGTAAAAAGTGTCAGGGTACAAATCTGATAAAAATCGAGTAAAATGGCAAGTTACGGAAAGTGATCTCTGTCAAATGTTTTGGTTCCAGTAAATCAAAAATAATATTTTGAAATTTATTCCCTTCTGCATTAAATGTATACGAGGTCTCTAGAGTTGCACAATATATTTTTGAAAAGAATAAAATTTAATAATAGCTCCAATTATAATAGATTAATTTCTGAAAAATATAGTTGTAGTTCTGAGTTGAAGATCGACCCTTGTAGGACCCGCAGAACCTGCTAGGAGAGAAGATGATATTCCCGAAGTTGTTGTGCCGCCACCTGCTCGTCAGCGATGTGAGTTTATTTTTAAAGAATACATAAAATTTAAGAGTTTTAACTCTTTATAAGCATGATAAATAACTTAGAAATATCCAAATAAATATTTTATGCTCTACCTGTTTAACGTCACTGTTATAGGAGGAATTATAGAATATTGTTATGCTATGGAATAGTTATTAGAATATTATTGGAATATTATTGAGATATTGTGACTAGGATTTGAGCATACTTGTGGAATAGTTGTATAAGCATGATTAAGTTATGATTTAATTTGCTAAGTTTTATGAGATATATTGAGATGATGTTAAACTTAGTTAAGATAGGCTTGTGCTAGAATCTTGAATTTTTGTAGTGCAAGTAATTATTGAACATAGGCAGGACTGTACACCCTTGCAGCTGTGATGATTATCACTAAAGGTGTCACTTAGAGGTAACCCCATACATACACTGTGATCGGATGTCACTATAAGGAGTCACTGCTAGGCGACCCCCTAGCACACTCAGGGTCAATGCTTGGTAACCCCTGATATACTATTCTTGGATTAGCGAGGTAACCCCTCCATTTTTCTACCAGTGGCATGCTATATAGTGCAGTGGACGACAAACTGAGCAAAAAAGATCCCAAAGAAGAAGACAGATGTTTGCAGATATGGGAAGGGCTTTTGCGTTTTGCTTCCTATATGCTGTGTATTATTTTGGATATTCCTTGTTTGCAAATTGAGTTCAAAATTATCCACTGGGTGCATTACTACTCACACCCAAGTCTTTTCAAAATAATTTCAGGTTGAGATGTTGAGACCGGTGATGTGCTGTTGGTGGGGTTGTTTGAGCTTCCTAATTGCCGCTCTATCTGGTTATATTATTTGCTTCCATTATGTTTCTGCTGAATACTCTAATAACTAGCATTTAGTCTTGATATTTGATACATGATACTTGATGATAACATGTCTAATATGCCATTAATATACGTTGCCTATTTATTAATATAAGTATTTGAGGGGAGGAAACCCCATTCTTTTGCCATATCAATTATCCCTTTATTGACTTCGATCTATTAGAAGGGCCATACCTGATTTCATGTTGGTATCTGTTTACTTTGAGTTGACCTATGAATTGGTCTTATCTGCTATTCTTCTTTTGTCCTTTGGATGAGACTAATCTTATTAATACCTAAGATAAATGGATCTTTACTTGTTGGTATCTGTTTATCACATTGTTTTGCCCATGTACGGACTTCTTGGTTTCTGTGCTGTTCCAACTGTACTCTTATAAGCCATTATAAAACGGGGACTTGTTCTAGTTACAGAGGTTATGCTGTTCAAATTTTTGGGAAATATAACCTATTCTTGTTTTCAATAATTATTTTATTTAACTAATAATTATTCAAAATCTTATTCCTTTTTAAGTGACACCTCCATCCTTCATTTATTATTCTTCTCGGGACCGGAGCATTACATCCTTACATTGCTCAAATCCAATCGTACTGGGAACATTGCTGAATTTATTAAACCAAGCTTTAGGACTCTGTTTAAGACCATAAATAACATTCTTAGGAAAACAAACTTTAGTAGCATCCGCCCCCCTGAGCAACATACCTCGGAGGTTGCTCCATAAATAGAGGTTGATCAAAGTCACCATAAAGAAAAGCATTCTTCACATCCAGCTGATACATAGGCCAAGAAATATTGACAGCCACAGAGAATAAAATCCGAATAGAGTTCAACCGAGCAGTAGGAGAGAAAGTTTCAAAATAGTCAACACCAAAAGTTTGAGTGTACCCTTTAGCCACAAGATGAGCTTTGTATCGATAAATGGTACCATCAGCATGATACTTCAAAGTAAACACCCATCGACAAACAACAATGTCTGCCAATGGGGAGGCAGTCACAAGTTCCCAAGTACCACGAGATACAAGAGCCGGCATTTCCTCATCCATAGCTGCCCGTCAGGCAGGTAGTTTATATGCCTCACAATAAGTATTAGGGATGAACACAGAAGCAAGAGAAGCAATAAAAGAGCAAAAAGAAGGGCTCAAATTATCAAAAGAGACATGATTAGACAAAGAGTTTTTAGTGATACATGTGCGTATACCTTTACGATGAGCAATGGACAAATCATGATCAGACGCAGTTCCATAAATACAGGTTGATCCAAGTCACCATAACGAAAATCATTCTTCACATCCAGCTGATACATAGGCCAAGAAAGATTGACAGCCTAAGAGAATAAAATCCGAATAGAGTTCAACCGAGCAGTAGGAGAGAGTTTCAAAATAGTCAACACCAAAAGTTTGAGTGTACCCTTTAGCCACAAGACAAGCTTTGTATCGATCAATGGTACCATCAGCATGATACTTCAAAGTAAACACCCATCGACAAACAACAATGTCTGCCAATGGGGGGACAGTCACAAGTTTCTAAGTACCACGAGATATAAGAGTCGACATTTTCTCATCCATAGTTGCCCGCTAGGCAGGTAGTTTATATGCCTCAGAATAAGTATTGGGGATGGACATGGAAGCAAGAGAAGAAACAAAAGAGTGAAAAGAAGGGCTCAAATTATCAAAAGAGACATGATTAGACAAAGAGTGTTTAGTGGTGCATGTGCGTATACCTTTACGATGAGCAATGGGCAGATCATGATCAGGAGGCAATTCAACAAGAGCTGCAGGTGTGGGACCAGGTGAAGGACAGATGTGGGACCAGGTGAAGGACATGAGATAGACTCTGGCAGAGAATGTGGATGTCGAGTATACACCTACAAGGGCAAAGGAGTAGGATAGAGAGGTGGAGACATTAGAACCGGTAAAAGAACACGGTCAGGGAGCTGACCTATAGTGGGGGAAAAATACGATTGAGACTCAAAGAAAGTAACATTAGCACAAGTATAATGACGATGGGTAAGAGGATCTAAGCAAAGATATCCCTTTTGAGTACGAGAATAGCTAAGAAAAACACATTTAACGGAACGAGGGGACAACTTATCCAAACCAGGGGTAAAATCATGCACAAAACAGACACATCCAAATATACGGGGAAGAACATGATAAAGGGGTTTATCAGGGTGAAGACAAGAAAAAGGAAAATCTCTATGCAAGACACTAGACGACATTCTATTGATAATGAAATAAGCAGTAAGAACAACATCAGACTAATAATATTTAGGAACATGCATGTGTGACATAAGAGTACGAGCAACATCTAAAATATGACGATGCTTGTGTTCAGTCACCCCATTTTGTTGAGAAGTATGAGAACAAGAAGTTTGATGAATAATCCCATGAGTAGCACAAAAAGTGAAAACATACATTTGTGTAAACTCAAGAGCATTATCAGTACGGAGAATACGTGAATTAGCAACATATTGAGTTTTTATTTCATGATGAAAGGATTTGAGTATATTAGGGACTTCAGTACGCTGCTTAAGTAAGTACAACCACGTCATGTAAGAGTAATCATTAACAAAAATCAGAAAATACTTGACACCCCATCTAGACTCAACTCGACTAGGACCCCATACATCACAATGAACCAACTCAAATGTAAAAGAACTACGTTTATCGACTCTTGAAGGAAAAGATGTGCGATGGTGCTTGCCCAACTCACAAGCTCACATTAAAAATCAGTCGACGCAACATGAGCTAAACTTTTAAGGCTACTGAGTGAAGAATGACCAAGACGACAATGCCATTGAAACAGAGACACGACAGCAGAAAGAGCTCAAGAAGAGACAGGTGCAACTGAATCCAAGTAGCAATTTCCAGATCGCTCATGTCCTCTATCAATCGTCCGTTGCTTCTGCAGGTCCTGAAGCACAACATGGGAAGGAAAAAAATGAATAGAACATTGGTGAGATTTGGTGAGACAATTAACAGATAATAGATTAACAGGAAAGTGAGGAGCAAAGAGAACATTATCAAGAGTGAGATTGTTAGGAAGTCTCAAAACACCTGATCCGGTGATCGAGGAGTATGCAGCATTGGCGACATGAACAAGAGGTAGAGAAGAAGAATGGAGAAAAGAAATGAAAAGAGATTTGGTACCAGTAATGTGGGTAGTGGCACCAGAATCCAACATCCAAGACTTACCCTGAGACATGGCAAACGCACTGCCGCTGGAAGAGACATCAATAGCAGAGGAAACAATAGATGAAGTATCAACAACAGAGAAACTTGCGTCAATAAAGGCATTGTTGGCCTAATCAGGTTTACCAAACTTGTCTCAACACTTCTCAGAAACATGGTTGAAATAGCCACAATGAATGCAGTGACGATCGTTGGGACCACGACCGCGGCCTCGACCACGATCACGTCCATCACCACGCCCATTATGAAAAACACGACCTTGAGCAGTCATGGCAGAGTTATCAGTATGGCTAGAATCAGTGCGACTAATAGAAACATGGAGAACATGAGAGAGAGCATTAGATAAGGTGGGAACATTGTCGCTGGATAATAAGCTATCACGAGTCTATCGGAGATCAGCATCCAAACCAGATAAAAATCTGGCCACCATGAATTCCTTCCATCGCTTTGCTCGAGTAGTAGCATCACAAGATAAAGGATGATAAACCAAAAGTTCATCACCAAGACCTTTAAGAGTAGAGTAGTAGTCATTAACAGATTGACCAGCCTGAGTATGAGAAAAAAGTTTCTCATACAACTCGAAAACTCGAGAAACATTTTGCTCGTTAGAATAAATCTCGTGGAGAGCTTCCCACATAGCCTTAGCATCGTTCAAGAACATGATGTTTTTACTCACCGATGGTTCCAGACTATTTAGCAGCCAAATTATAACAGAGCAGTCATCATCAGTAATCCATGCCTCATAACATGACGTTTTTTCTTCTGCGATCCCAAAAATAACAAAAAAGCCCGGGACCAGAGCAAATAATTGGAACTATCCAATTTAATGGTGGTACCGATAGTAGGTTTAACATCAGACATAGTGAAGAAAAAAAAAAGATGGGTAGAAGACAGATAGCGACAGTGGCAGTAGCGGCGTAGTAGGCAGTAGAGAAAAAAAAATAGGGTTTAGGGCAGATAGGCAGCAACCCTAAAAAAAATTAGGGTTTAGGTAGAGCAGGGATCGTATTGCTTTGATACCATGTAGAAAGGTAAAGCAGTAGACATATAGAGAGAAATAGTATTTGTATATATTCACATGAGAACAACTCCCATATATATAGGGAGAGAAAGTAAGGTTACAAAAAAGAAGGTAAAACCTAGGCCTAATATAGATACAACTATACACTAATAAACACATATATTCTATAACAATTGATAATATAAATGATTGCCTAGCTTGAACAAATAAATTAAAACTAAAAATAATTAAACTACATTAAAAGATTGTTGAAAACATTTTCTATGAAATATTTCAGATGCTATCAGATCAAATAAGTTTTTTCTATTATGAAAATATGAATTAATTCTCAAATTTCAATTAATTTACTAACAAAATTAATTGTCCCTATTTGTTTCGATTAACTTTTTTTTTTGAGCAATTTTTGTTTGGATTGTTAATCGGGGATTTTTATTGATAGATGTAGAGACATAATTTTTTATATATTATAAGAGAGTAAATAATCATGTATATTATATGGAAATATATATGCCATAAAATGTGCAATTTGATATTTTATATGAAATTAAATTACTTAAATATCATCATTTTATAAAGGCAATTGATATTTGCACTACAAATTTTATTCAATGCACCACATACATTTACATTAATACCCTTAACTCCAAAACATTTATTTTACTTAGAAAACACAAAAATCATTTTGAAAAAAAGAGAAAATGTCTTGACCTGTGAGAGTAAAAACCGCAAGAAGAGAAGTGCGCTAGTTTGATATCGAGCACAAGAAACTTGTTCAAAATTTCTTGAATTTTTTTTGTTCGAAGCCCGACCTCACGTTTGATTTGATCTCCATTGAATCATTTGATAAGTCTATGTGATGTATTGCATGTAAAATATGTTGCATTATGTAAGAGAATAAATTTGTTTGGGTCATTGTTTAATTCAAGTTTCATAGTAGTTTAAGATGCTATGATAGGTTATTGGAAGTATTAGATGCTAATATGTGTTTATTGGTTGAAAATAATCGAGTTTGTGATGTGTTGTGGTGGTGATTCGACTATGTTTGGTTCGAACCGTATGTTTGGACATCTAAGACTTGTTCGAACTTCAAGTATCGAACAACAATTCAAAAAATTTTAAGGTGCAGGGGTGTTCAAAGTTGATTGTTTAAACAACCCTCATTTGTTCAAAAAATATTTTTCGGACAACACTTAGAAAAATTCAGAGTGCAAAGGTGTTCAAAGTTGATTTTTTGAACAACCTCGACTTGGTCAAAAAATATTTTTTGAACATTACTTAAAAAAATCAGTGTGTGCAAGGGTGTTCAAAGTTGATTTTTTGAACAACTCTCATTTGTTCAAAATTTGTTTTTCGAACACTTAGTATTTTTTAAACGGTGTATGACTTGTATTATTTTGCAGCTGCTTATTATAGAAGGAGGCCAACTGCATTAGCATGGGGAAAAGTGCATAAGTATGATATCAGACGTACATACAGTTCGAGGCCCGATTAACAGAAGAACATATGAGGAATCAAATGGAAATTAATAGTGAAGAGGCGTCGCATAATGATTGAGGAGGCTGTTCGGTATTTATTTTTACCTAAACTGCAAGTGTACATTGAGGCTTCTAGTATAATAGTGAACAAGGTCGTATCCACAGAGATTTAATAATTATTCTACTAGTTATTTTAATATAACTTCCTGCCGTTATCTAGACTACAAATCATGATTGAATTTGACTATCGAAAAAATAAGAATAATAAATAAACTGAATTACCACAAAAGAAATCAACACGGAAAATCAAACACTGAAGAAAAAAACGCATCCTAGGATTGGATACTCATTATTTAATCAATTATCTTAATCAATTCATTTAGTGTCTATGTTGGGATTTAAATCATGCTAGAACAATCACTCATGCATTCTAAACCTTCTCTCAAAGTGCCTAGATTGTAGATCACACAACAAATATTAACGTCTCCGTTCAATACCTATTATGCAACTCTTAATGGTTCTAAAGATTTATTGTTCTCTAAATTAATCGCAACTCTCTCGAGTGATATTGACTAACCATTTAATTATTCTAGATCTTGTGTTAAAACTCATCTCTCGAATTATGGATTAACACATCAGATTGCATCATTTAGTGATCAGGTAAATAATACAGAGAAAACAAGAATAATCAAAACATAATCAAATCATAGACACCAAATAGAATGAATCAAAAGAACTTCATAAATAAATCATAATCCAACCCTAGAATACTAGGGTTTTAGCTATCCATAATAAAATAAACAACCAAAATCATCCACAAAGAAAACATTAAAATTCTATGACTAAAGTAAATAAAATCCGGAGATTCTATTATGGCTTTAGTCTTGAACACTCTTGAATCCTTTGGTCTTGTTCTTCGCGTCTTCTTTTCACTAAAGCAAACCTCTGGTGGCAACTTTTGGGTAGGTGGAATTGTGTGTATTTTCGTGCATCAAAAGCCTTAAATACCAAGTTAGGAAAAACCCAAAAATAGGTCAAAAATCGGACAGGCCCGCTCGACTCGCGACCAGATTCGTGACCAGGGTACCCACGACTCAGGTCGTGAATCCACGTGGCATGATGTGGCAGTTTACTCGTGACCACATTCAGATTCGCGACTGGGGTCGCGAATTTCCTTCTCTCGCACCCCCTCCCTGTCGCGACACCGCAATCGTCTCCACTTGATGACTCGCGACCATGCAGTCACGACCGACTCGCGGGTGCTTGTTCGCGAGTTTTCTTCTCAGCTTATTTCGTCCCGTTTTCTCGACCAATTTCATCATGTAATCTTCCGGGACTTCCTCCACTATCTCATGGCCAAAATACAGCAAATTTCGAGACAAAACCTACAAAAAGTAATAAACACACCAAACTACAAAACGGGTTGTTAGTGCCACTGCATGCACTAAGTTTTTGTGTTGTTAAATTGACGAGATATGTTCGACAATGTGTGCCTGGGTATGTCCCACGAAGATTTGTTTTCCGCTGTGCAAGAAAAGAAAGAACAGTTGGTGAACTGTTCCAGAGTATGTCCCAAACAGAACCAAGGACACTCTATTTATGGCAGTTTCCTTGTTGGAAAGATCTTGCACCAAACCAATTTGGAAGGTCAAGATAAATTCGCTTTACTGCCTTGTGGTGTAGATCCGGTGTTGAATTAACCCTCCTACACATGGTAAGTATCTACACACGTTTGGAAGGCCACAAACCACTTACCTAGTTGGCGGAAAGCAAAAGATTGACGCTAAGCTAAAGTGAAGACTATATATGAAGACCGATTTGTGCAGCGATCGGTACCACTGATATTTTGTTTAGATTCTAGTGTTAGAATCAGGTTGTGGTCGTTTTTGTAACTAGTATTTGTTCATTAAAATGTTCAACGTGATAGACTAGTTTTGAGTGTTTACGAGTGAAACACGTGAGGGATTTTTATATCCGTTTTGTACGCAATCTCGGGAGAGATTGTAAGTTGAAGTCGTGGGTAGCTAGAGGGAGTCTAGTGTCACGGTTGTGAGAGGATCTTACAACTTTCGACTAGCGAAAGAGTTCGTAGAGAAGAATGGGTAGCATAAGGCGGGAGGCTTGTATATGTAATATCCCTAATACACTTGACGAAGGAGTACCAGTCGAATCTTCAAGTTTGGGAGCAATCCCCCCAGAGTAGGTTGGTTGAACCGAACTGGGTTATCATCTCGTGCGTTTTTACTGCTTTATTTATTTATGTTCTTGCATATGTCCCACACATATCACAGAACAGTTTTTAAGCAGTTTACTAAAAATATTTAAAGCACGGATTACAATTTTTCAATTGGTATCAGAGCGGGTTGCCTGTATTCAGGGTTGATCTTGGGGTATTAATCCGTGTTATTGTGTTGTTTTTGCCGAGATGGACTCGATGAAAGAAGGAGCCTCGACGGTGCGACCTCCGCTCCTTGATGGCAATAATTATGCCTATTGGAAAGCTCGTATGACAGCTTTCATTCGCTCAATTGATGAGCGTGCCTGGAAGATGGTGACTGAAGGGTGGAAGCCTCCTATCAAGAAGGATGAGAAAGACAAAGCGGTGCTGAAGCCAGAAGAAGAGTTTGACGATGCTGATTATCTGATCATGGGGCTGAATGCTAAAGCCATGAACGCCATTTTTTCTGCAGTGGACATGAACGTGTTCAAACTCATCTCCACATGTGACAAGGCAAAGGATGCATGGGATATCCTTCAAACTGCTTTCGAAGGAACGAGTAGTGTTCGTGCATCTCGTATGCAGCTCCTCACTTCCAGATTTGAAAACCTTCGAATGGATGAAGGTGAAAAGCTTGCTGATTTCAACGCCAAGATTTGTGACATAGCTAATGAAAGCTTTGCACTTGGTGATGCCATCTCGGAGGAGAAACTTGTGCGGAAAGTTCTAAGATATCTTCCTAAGAGATTTGCATATAAAGTCACGGCAATAGAAGAGGCCAAGGACGTGAGCAAGATGAAGTTACAGGAGCTAATGGGGTCCCTGAGGACTTTTGAAATGGGACTAACAGACGAAGAGACAGTTCAGAAGAAAAGCATAGCTTTTCAAGCCGGCTCCAGTGCGGATGATCCAAGTAATGTCTCTAACAAAAATGATCTGGCTGAGTCAATTGCCCTTCTGACAAAGAATTTCTCAAAATTTGTCAAACGTTATGAGAAGTCTTCACAAAATAATTCTGTCAAGAACAGATTCTCCAAATCTCGGAGATCTAAAGATGAAGATTCCATTGAAGAAAAACAGAAGGAGGTCAAGTGTAGAGAATGTAGGGGTCTTGAACACTATCAAGCTGAATGTGCTAACATCTTAAAGAAGAAGAATAAATCCTACAGTTCCACTCTTAGTGAAAGTGATGATCCAGATGATAGTGGGAGTGATGAAAAATGCGTGAGCAACCATATTGCTTTCATGACACATTCTAACAAAGAACCTGTGTCTAATTCTATCTCTGACAGACATAATGACAATGTTTCGGAATGCAGTGATGATAAAGAATTCACTGAAGAGTCTGCCATAGAAGCTTACAAAAAGCTTCATGAGAGCTGGATCATGGTGGTTAAAGTCAATGAAGGGCTGATGAAAGAGAATGGTGATCTCATTAAAGAGAGAGATTGTTTATCCACGCGCCTCAGTGAATTGCAAAATGATCTTCAACAGTCCAGAAACAATTGTCACTCTCAGAATGGTGAACTGCTTCATCTAAAGAAGCTTGTCAAGATGATGAACTCTGGATCATCTCAGCTCGATGACATCCTTTCTAAAGGAAAAAGTCCACAGGACCATACAGGTCTTGGATACACTAGTGGGAAGTTTTTCGATCGTTTTTGTCAAGGACAAACATCTGGAAAGCATGATGAATCTATTCTAGAACCTAAATTTAAATCAGAGATCAAGCAGCCACAGCCTCCAAAGTCACAGCCTCGAAAGAATGGAGTTGTCTGCCACTATTGTGGAAACCCTGGTCACATTCGACCATACTGTAGGTACTACATCAATGATCTCAGAAGAATGAGGAGGAAAGGTCGATCTCAGAATGACCTGAATTTCAGAAGACAATCTGTGCGGAACAAATCCTGGAACAGTCACAGGAACTATGTTGTTCACACTGCCCTCAATATTCACGCAAAGAGCAGCTGGTACTTTGACAGCGGATGCTCGCGACACATGACTGGAGATGCCAGTATGTTGAAGAATATCCAAAAGGATTGTTCTTATCAATCCGTTACTTTTGGAGACGGTGTTAAGGGAAGAGTTCTTGGCCGTGGTCATCTAAATGTTGAAGGGATGCCCAACTTGGAGGATGTTTTGCTTGTTGAAGGACTGAAAGCTAACTTAATTAGCATAAGTCAACTCTGCGATCAAGGTCTCTTGGTTCATTTTACTAGAGACAAATGTCTTGTGAAGAACAAAGAATGTGTGCTGCTGATGGATGGAGACAGATCAAGGGACAATTGTTACCTTCTCAACATGAAAAGTAATTGCTTCAGAACTCAACTTGATGAAGTAAACATATGGCATGAAAAGCTTGGCCATGTGAGTTATAGAAATATGCAGCGACTCTTGAAGACAGAAGCTGTGAATGGAGTCCCGAAGTTTGATTTTGATCGTAGTAAAATTTATGGGCCATGTCAAGTGGGAAAATAGATTCATACATCACATAAATTTGTTAAGAAGATTACCACCTCAAAAGTCTTGGAACTGTTGCATATGGATTTGATGGGACCTGTTCAAACTGAAAGTATTGGATGGAAGAAGTTTATTTTTGTGTGTGTGGATAATTTCACACGATTCACCTGGGTGGAGTTCCTTAGAGATAAGGGAGAAACTTTTGAGACATTGAAAAATCTTTGTCTCAAGCTTTAACTAGAGAAGGCAATAGCTGTGATGAGAATTCGAAGTGATCATGGTCGTGAATTTGAAAATGCTTACTTCAAATATTTTTGTGAAGAAAAAAGGTATTGCTCAGGAGTTTTCTGCACCAAAAACACCTCAACAAAATGGTGTTGTTGAGAGAAAAAATCAGACTCTTCAAGAAATGAGCTGAGTCATGTTGAAGGCAAAATCTGTCCCTGACAATCTATGGGCTGAAGCTGTGAATACAGCATGTCATGTTATTAATCGGGTGTATTTCAGACCCAAGACAAGAGTTACTCCCTATGAGCTGTGGAAAGGGAATAAACCAAATTTAAAGTACTTTCACATCTTCAGAAGTACTTGTTATATGTTAAGAGACCGAGAGTAGCTTGGCAAGTTTGAGGCCAAAAGAGATGAATGCATTTTTCTCAGATATTCAAGAAATAGTCGGGCCTATCGAGTGTTCAACAAGAGGACCAAGACGGTGATGGAATCCATCAATATTATTGTAGATGATCTGGAAGAACCTGTTGCCCAGATTGATGAAGAGATTGTTGATGTCACAACTTCTGTGCCAGCTTTTGTTCCAGACAGTTTGGAACACAATGATCAAACTGAGTTTATAAATGAGAACCTGAATAGCCTCAAACCTTCAAAAGGTGTGCAGAAGCATCATTCTGTAACAGACATCATTGGTGATGTGAGTGAAGGAGTTAGAACCAGAGGAGTTCGAAAGAATTATCGTGAGATGATTGCAAATGTCTGCTATACTTCTACAACTGAGCCCAAGAATGTTAAAGAGGCCTTAAAAGATGATCGATGGATTCATGCCGTGCAAGAAGAGCTCTTGCAGTTTGAAAGAAATGAAGTATGGGATTTGGTTCAATGTCCTAAAGGTGTTAATGTGATCAGGACGAAGTGGATCTTCAAGAATAAAACCGATGAAGAAGGGAACATAACCAGAAATAAGGCAAGACTTGTGGCACAAGGTTATTCACAAGTTGATGGTGTGGATTTTGACGAAATGTTCGCTCCAGTTACTCATCTTGAATCTGTCAGGTTGCTCCTTGCCATGGCTACATGGATGAAGTTTAAATTGTTCCAAATGGATGTAAAGAGTGCCTTCTTAAATGGGTACTTATCTGGAGATGTGTTTGTAAGCCAACCCAAAGGCTTTGAAGACCCATACCATCCTGAGTATGTGTACAAACTGAAGAAGGCCCTCTACGGTCTCAAACAAGCTCCACGAGCTTGGTACGAACGACTTACCAAATACCTTCTGGAGAAAGGATACATTCGTGGTGGTGTTGATAGAACTCTCTTCATCAAGAGAGAAAAATCTGACGTGATCATCGTTCAGATTTATGTGGATGATATTGTCTTTGGATCTGTCTCGGACAGAATAGTGAAAGACTTCGTGAAGGACATGACTTCCGAATTTGAGATGAGTCTTGTAGGTGAACTAACCTACTTTTTGGGGCTTCAAGTGAAGCAAAAGGATGATGGAATCTTTGTATCTCAAACGAAGTATGCAAAGAACTTAATCAACAAATTTGGATTGGAAAGTTGCAGCCCGAAAAGAACTCCGATGGGGACATCTTCAAAGATGTCAAAAGATGAAGCTGGTGTTGCCATTGAGCAAACTCTGTACCGGAGTATGATTGGGAGTCTGCTTTACCTTACAGCAAGTAGGCTAAACATTTGTTACAGCGTGGGAGTTTGTGCTCGCTACCAATCTGAACCCAAAGAAAGTCACTTGAAATCTATCAAGCACATAATCAAGTACATAAAGGGTATTTCTGAGTTGGGACTTTGGTTTTCCTATGATACGAACCTTAGTTTGGTAGGGTATTGCGATGTAGATTGGGCAGGTTGTACTGAAGATAGGAATAGTACCTCTGGAGGATGTTTCTTCCTTGGAAATAACATGGTGTCATGGTTCAGCAAGAAACAGAATTCTATCTCATTGTCTACTGTCGAAGCAGAATATATCACTGCTGGAAGTCGCTGCACTCAACTTTTGTGGATGAAACAAATGCTGCATGACTATGGCGTCCCACAGTCTGTCCTTACCACATACTGTGACAATATGAGTGCGATAAACATTTCGAAAAATCCAGTTCATCACTCTCGTACAAAGCACATAGACATCCGTCACCACTTCATCCGAGAGCTTGTTAAAGACGGATCTCTTGTGATCGAATATGTTGGAACAGATGCCCAGCTTGCGAACATCTTCACAAAGGCACTTGATAGCAGAAGGTTTGAAACACTAAGATCCTCTTTGGGTCTTTGTGTTCTCTAAACTTCTCCGTTGTGAGAAGACTCTCTATACAGTCTTGGTCAGTGATGTATGTATAGAGAGTATAAAATGACCATGGTTAATATGGTCTGTAAGTGTTGTGCCAATATCTGTCTCGGACAGTTTCTGCTTTGGACGAACGGTTACTTTTCAACGGCTAGTTGTGCCTTGATTTTTGCACCACGATCGATTCCACTTCTCCACACCTAGCTGCGGGGTGATGTGTGAGGAATAAGTGAGTTAAGGAAATTTCCTTTTTAAGTTTCCTAATTAAGGTCTTAACCTTATTTTTCAAAAGAGACAGAATCGTTGCAAACTTTCCAAGCCGTTCTCTCTCTGTGGTGCGTGTTTGAATTTTCGTTGTTCAAACTCTAATGGCGGACAAAGCTGTTTCTTCTAAGCCCACTCAAGCGAAGAAACCCAGAATTTCTACTGAAGACTTGCGACGACAGCTTGCGGAGCTTTCTCAACCCATTGTGTTTTCATCTTCAATTGCCTCTGTCTCTGTGAAGCCATCTATTGCTTCCTCTGAAGCTCTTGCTTCTGTGCCAAATTCTATGGCACCTTCTGCTGATTTGCCACCTCGATTTGTGTCTGACACAGATCTCGATGTTCAACCCTCTCCTGGGGTTTTTGAAGTTCCATTATCTCCGTCCATGGTGTCTGTGGAAATTTTGGATGCCTCAATTGCAACTGCTATTGAGAATGTTGTAGGAAATGAAGTCTCCATGGCCTCTATTGAAGATGATATTGCCGTCACCCCTGCTGTTGATGAAGATCCTACCTCTATTGAGGAATTTGCTGCATCTCTTGACGCGCTGAAATTTGTTCAAGCTCCGTCTATCTCTGCTGCTAATCCTGTGGTGAGTGACACGCCCGTTGTCACGGTTCAAGTTCCTCTTGGTGAAGTATCACCTATTGCTGCTACTGAAAACCTTGTTCATGATCAAGGTGAAGATGATATAGATATCTCCTTCCTCGATGAGGAGTCTCCTGTTAATGTGGATGTTTCTGTCCCTCCTCCAAAGGCTACCTCCTCCAAAACTCGCGGGTCTAAATGCAAGTTGGAGTTGAGAGATGAACCAGTCACTCCTCCAGTGTCTGATGATGAAGATGACACACCCATTGTCAAATTGAAATCTAAAGTGTTGGCCAAGGTTGCTGCGAAGAAGGGTTCTCCTTCAAAATCCCTCAAATCCAAGAAAGTTGCTGCTAAGAAGAGGTCTTCATCAAAACCCCCAAAATCAGTGAAGCCTGCTGGGAAAAAGGCTGTTCCTAATAAACCTGAGGTTGTTCCTGCTCGCCGTGTTACACGGAGTGTGTCTGAGCAGAGGATGGGGTTGATGTCGGGTCGTCGTCGCCCGCTGATGAAGCAAGCCAAATCACCTTCCCCCTTTGATGAAGAAGCAGAGGATGTCCCTGAGTCTGTTCCAGACAGATCATATTCTGATTCTGAGGACTTTGATTCAAGTAGTTTATCTCTGCCTTTCACCAAAATCAATTCAAGATTGTTGTTGGTCGTTCGTTGATTTCCGAGAGTTGTTTGGTTAAATCCGATATAGAGGGAACGGGTGTTGACTCTTTGTTACATGATCTCCGGTTAGAGAAATCTGCATATTCTGCTCCTCCTTTTATTGCTGCTGTTGTGCATCAATTTTATGCAAACTTGTCTAAGCGTATGCGTGATGCTTCCTATGAGCATGCTTTTTCTGTGTTTGTGCGGGGTCATTGGATTGCATTTTCCCCTGCCGTGATTAATGATTTTTTAGGACGTGAGAACCTTGTTACTCCTGCACCTGTTTTTGATCTGAATGAAGTAGTGTCGGAATTGACTGGAGGAAGTCGGGTGGTTTGGTCCTCGGGGTGTGCGTTGTTAGCATCTGATCTGAGTGTGAAGTACTCAATACTTCACAAGGTTGCTGTTCGGAATTGGTTGCCCAGTACTCATGATTCTACTGTTGGCAAGTCCATGGCTTTGTTGCTGTTCTCAGTAGGCATTCGTAATGAGTTTAATCTTGGTCTGCTGATCTTTGAGAACGTCATTGCTCATGCCGAATCAACTCGTACCCAGCAACTTGTTAGCTATCCTGGTCTAATTTTCAGCATCATAATGGCCCAACATGATGTTGTTTCTGCAAATGATGTGTATGCGCCTGTTGCGCAACCTTTGTCAATCAGCCACAAGCTGTTTTCATCCCAGCATGCTCCGGATGTTCCTTCCCGTGATGCTGATGAAAGCTCGAGACCTGTGCCACCATCTGTCCCAGACAGATCTGCTGCCTCTTTTGCTTTCACTTCTGTTTTCTTTGACAGGCATATCAAGTCTCTGGAGCGTGAAGTTGTGTTTTTGAGCAAGTCCATTCGGACTTTCAAAATCAGGAAACAAGAGTTAGAGGCCTTGCTGATTGATCTCCGGGCCCGAGCCCTTGGCCTTGCCTCGCCACTTGACGTCCGAGTGCTTCTTCTGTTCCTACTGCTGATTAGCCGGCTGCTGCTGATGCCGATGATGATGATGATGCTGCTGCCTCCCCGGTCTGAAGTTTGGTGTTTTCTGTTTCTGGCAACAATTAAGGGGGATAAGAGTGTTGGTGAACAAAGGCCACTGCTGCTGCTGCTGCTTTGTTGAGCATGTGCTCATTTTTTTTTATGTTTGATGATTTCTGAACAAACAATTTATTGGGGATGCTGTTTTACCCCATTTTATTTTTGTTGGTCTGTACTATATTTTTGATCGACTGACAATGCATTTCTACACTGCGAAAACAATGCTCTGATCGTGTTGAAGGCACTCCCAGTTCAGATTCAGGGGGAGTGTGGTTGTAACTGTCTCTGACAGTTTTTGAATATATCACTCATTTTGATATATTGTTGATCTGCGAAGTTTATTCAAGTGTTGTGCAGATCGTGATGATAGTTGCCGACCATAAATGCCAAAGGGGGAGATTGTTAGTGCCACTGCATGCTCTAAGTTTTTGTGTTGTTAAATTGGCGAGATATGTTCGACAATGTGTGCCTGGGTATGTCCCACGAAGATTTGTTTTCCGCTGTGCAAGAAAAGAAAGAACAGTTAGTGAACTGTTCCAGAGTATATCCCAGACAGAACCAGGGACACTCTATTTATGGCAGTTTCCTTGTTGGAAAGATCTTGCACCAAACCAGTTTGGAAGGTCAAGGTAAATTCGCTTTACTGCCTTGTGGTGTATATCCGGTGCTGAATTAACCCTCCTACACATGGGAAGTATCTACACACGTTTGGAAGGCCACAAACCACTTACCTAGTTGGCGGAAAGCAAGAGATTGATGCCAAGCTATAGTGAAGACTATATATGAAGACCGATTTGTGCAGTAATCGGTACCACTGATATTTTGTTTAGATTCTAGTGTTAGAATCAGGTTGTGGTCATTTTTGTAACTAGTAGTTGTTCATTAAAACGTTCAACGTGATAGACTAGTTTTGAGTGTTTACGAGTGAAACACGTGAGGGATTTTTATATCCGTTTTGTACGCAATCTCGGGAGAGATTGTAAGTTGAAGTCGTGGGTAGCTAGAGGGAGTCTAGTGTCACGGTTGTGAGGGGATCTTACAACTTTCGACTAGCGAAAGAGTTCGTAGAGAAGAACGGGTAGCATAAGGCGGGAGGCTTGTATGTGTAATATCCCTAATACACTCGACGAAGGAGTACCTGTCGAATCTTCAAGTTTGGGAGCAATCCCCCCAGAGTAGGTTGGTTGAACCGAATTGGGTTATCATCTCGTGCGTTTTTATTGCTTTATTTATTTATGTTCTTGCATCTGTCACACACATATCACAGAATAGTTTTTAAGCAGTTTACTAAAAACGTTTAAAGCACGGATTACATTTTTTCACGGGTGAAATCCAATTAAACTGGGATGAAAGCACGAGTGAATCGTATAAAATACACATTTAAATAGCCCGAGAAATAGTGCAAAATCCCAGTTTATCAAAGGCTGATGAGGTTGATGACATCGTAAATAATGATAAGGACGATGATGAGCTATTGAGAGGCCATTCCCTGGAGGCTCTATAGATACATCTGTGCCGCACAACTTTAAAATACACGTCGTAACTGCAATATGGATGGGGGGTGAAGAAAGAGATGTGTTTAAATGCTTTTGCCTGATAAAGACATTATTAAAGTGTCCAGCCACAGATAATTCCAACATGTAGAAGTACTTAGTGAGACAGTCTGGTTTGTTGTGACTCAGAAAACTAGCATACAAAACCCATGATTGAAATCTAATCACGGCATTTGTGGAGCGTACGTTGGCATCCCGAAACAAAGTCATCTCACTTTCCATTTGGTGAAATGACCATTACGTTGGAAGATGTATTCTGTTTGACTAGTCTAAGTATTGATGGCCGATTGGTGCAACCTTGTGGGGGAGGATGTTGTTGGTAGGCAACATACATTGCATCGTCTGTTGGGAATGTTTGCTGAGGAGACAAATAATAAAGTCAGTAAGAGGGATAACTATATGAAATTGAAGTGACTGCATGATACGTCTGGTGAACTAACTTCCAGCGACAATGATTATGATGTAATGTACGCAGCTCGTGTATTCTTGGTATACATTCCAACTAAGACTGTTATCCCCATCTATAACCCCCAATTGCTTTTATCACTACAAAAAATAACGTTCGGCCGATGGAAAAATCCATCACCTGAACTTGAAATTCCGTCACTAATAATACGGGCGACGGAATATGCCCGTCACCCGTTTCCAGTCACTAATAACACGGGTGGCAGAATTTTTCCGTCGCGAACTGAGGCGACGAAATGAGAAATATTAAAATAAAATATTAAAAAGATTAATTTCAAATTCATAATTAGTAGTAATTGAAAAATAAAAAAATAAAATAAAAATAAGATAAAAAAGTAAAAAAATCAAATTTAATTTTAGCTACATAAATATTCTGTAACTAATCCGTCGCAAAAATAAAAAAAATTAAAAATTAAAAAAATATTGTTTAATGATGGATTTTTCCGTCTTTAACGTGATAATGGAAAAATTCCGTCATCATCCCGATGTATTCACAACTTTGCTATCTCGAATTTAACCCGTTTGTCGAGGCGAATTTAATTCCATCACTATTCCGGATGATCTATATTCATTGCAGCTCGATAAGTTCAAGTGCGCGTTGATTGGGCGATTGATAATGCTGAAGGGCGATAAGTCGTGGTCTGCTACTGATCTGAAACCAAAACTTCAATCGCTATGGGAGATTTCGGAAGATTGGCGATTGATATCGCTTGGGAAGGGTTGTTTTACGTTGAAATTCTCATGCACCGAGGATCAAGTGAAAGTACGTCAACAACTCTCTTGGAAGGAGGAGGGGAGACTTCCTGTGTCTCTCAAACGTACGTACACTAAGCGTGCCATTCTACCTGTTGCTGAGTGTCGATGATCAGAAAGGTTGAATCAAGCTGATGGACAAGGGATTGCTAATGAAGATAAGTTGGCTCCTTATACAATTTCTGGTCCGGATTCTTAAGCTTTAAAAAATATGGAAATGGTGTCGGCATTGAAGAATTCGGCTGGGTAAGAAGGTGATAATTCGGCTTTGATGGTTTCGAATGTTGCGGCAAGTGATGATAATCACTTGCGTATCTCTCTTTATTAGAAATGAATTTTTTAACGTGGAATATTTATGAGATTGCTTCTGTAATATGCTATGTAAACATGTTAAGGTATTTAAGCCTGAAGTTCTTAGTTTAATCCAACCCCTTGTTCGATTTGATAGAATTCCTTCATCATACTGGAGTTCTATGGGCATGGTTCCGTTATTTCAGAATAGTAAGGGGGTTCGATTCTCTAATATTTAGATTTTTGTGAGCATGCATGTTGTGGCTACGGTGGCTTTCTCTTCAGCTCAATGTGTTATGGTTAATGTTAGTACTAAAGTGTTCTCATGCATGGTGGTGGTGGTGCATGGTTCTTCCTCGTACATGCAACAACGAGAGTTGTGGAATGAGTTGAGTGCTCTTCAAGGACAATTTATTATTTTGGGTGATTTTAATGCTCTATGGGGGTTGCATGAACGTCATGGACGATCGAAGCCTTCTCCTCAAGCTTGTTTGGATTTTAATACTTTTATTGGTGATATGGAGATTTCAGAAATTGATAGTAATGGTTTGTTCTATTCATGGTCATGCAAGCATTTTTTTTCCTCAAGTTATGGAGAGTAAGCTTGATAGGGCTTTGGTTTCGATGGAATTTCAAGAGAATTGGTCTAGTATTTCAACCACGCTGTTGCTAAGGAATTGTTCAGATCATTCACCGTTTGCTGTCGTTTGTAAGGATTCTTGAGTTTTGGTGCCTAGACCTTTCAGATTTTGGAATATGTGGGTTGTCCATGATTCTTTTATCTCTTTGGTTCTTGATTCTTGGTCAAATGAGGTTGATTCTCGTAGCAAAATTCAGATTGTTATGCTTAAGCTTAAGCGTCTTAAGAACGTGCTTAAGGATTGGAATGCTAAGGTATTCGAGAACTTCAACAATAAAATTGGTGAACTTGAGAGGAATTTGGAGAATGTTCAAGCAGATATTTCATTGCACGGTTATTCTGATAAACATATAGATAATGAGATAGCTCCGTAAGAGAAGATTAATGGTTTTCTTCTTGTGAAATCTTCTCATTTTCAGCAAAAGAGTCGAATTGAGTGGTTGAATGATGGAGATCGTAATACGAAGTTCTTTCATGACAGTATTCAGGTGAGGCATACAAAGGCCTCAATTGATGTGCTCTCCATTGATGGTGAGCTTGTTGCTGAGCCTGATCGACTTGCAACCCATGTAATTCATTACTTTGAGAAGCTCTTCTCGAGTTCAGGTGATCGTACGGTAGATTTTTCATTTATGGATGGTTTGATTCCTAAATTAGTATCTGATCGTCAATGTCATGATCTTTTGATTGCTCCTTCCTTTGAGGAAGTGAAAAATGATGTTTTTAGTCTTGATGCTAATAGTGCTGCGAGTCCTGATGGATATTTAGAAATTTTTTTTCATGTGGTTTGGGATATTATTGCTATGGATATATATAAGGCTGTTGTGGAATTTTTTGAGTTTGGATGTATGCCCTCTGGTCTGAATTCGGCATTTATTATGCTTATCCCTAAGAAGGATCGTGCCATTATGGTGGAGGATTTTCGTCCCATTTCCTTAAGTAATTTCTTCTTTAAGATCTTTACTAAGGTGTTGGCGACAAGGTTGAATGGGATGGCGTCTAAAATGGCATCTAAGCTTCAATTTGGGTTTATTCAGGGTCGCCAAATTCATGAAGCTATTGTGTTAGCATCAGAAGGAGTTAATACTTTGAGTCAGACGCATAATGGCAAAAATATGGCTCTTAAGATCGATATTACTAAGGCCTTTGACACCATGGAATGGGACTTTCTTAGACGCATCATGTATCAGCTTGGATTTCTGAAGAAGTTTTGTCATTGGATTAGTGTTATTTTGGAGTCAGCTAAGCTTTCCATTTTAATCAATGGATCGCCTAAAGGATATTTTGCATGTTTGAGAGGTGTTTGACATGGTGATCTGCTCTCTTCACTTTTATTTGGTATTGCTGAGGAAATGTTTCATTATTTGTTAGATAATGTGGTGGTTCGAAAGAGTTTAATTCCTATGTCTTATGGCCGTGGGGTTGATTTTCCAACTCACCTATTATTTGCTGATGATGCTTTTATATTTTGTCGGGCCTCTAAATCCAACATTTGTGTTTTGAAGACAGTTCTGGATACATATGCGGTGGTGTCTGGTCAAGTTTGTAGCATGACAAAATCGAGAGTTTTTTATGGGAAGGGTGTTCGACCGCGGGTGAAGTCGTATCTTAATGAAAAGTTAGGATTCACTATTGGCTCGTTTCCTACTGATTATCTGGGTGTTTATATTTTTAAAGGCATTCTTCGGATGATGCATATTCAACGTTTGGCGGATAAAATTTTGGTAAAGTTCGATAGATGGAATGAGCTACTCTTTCCATGGCTGACTGATTATGTCTGATTAAGTCGGTCATTTCAAGCTCAGCTATTCATTCTATGATGGTGTATGCTTAGCCACAAGCTTTGATTAAAAACTTGGATTCTGCGGTTCAAAATTTCTTATGGAAGAGTGATATAAATGTTCAATCGTATACTGCGGTGAGTTGGGCACATACTTGTGCGGTGGTTGAGGAGGGTGGTCTTGGTGTTTCCTCATTCAAAGAGATTAATCAAGGTCTTTTGATGAAATTAGCTTGGAACGCTCTTATATCAGATTCCTTTGTGTTTCAACCTATGCGATCGCGGTACTTTGCTTTCTCGTGTGTGATTAAGCAAGTTGCTTATTCAACTATTTAGCCTGGGATTTGTTAGTGCCGTTAGCACTTAAGTGTTCGATGTTTATGATGAAGATCAAGAAGGAAAGAAGGAGTTGTTTATGGCAATATGACAATATCAAAAGATCACAAAAGATTTTGGTTATTCATGTTCGAATAACATGTTCTGGACATTACTGTGAACATTCCGTTGCCAATCTGATTGAAGATCAAAACATGTACTTAATTATGTTTGTGAACATGATCATGTACATGGTTGTCCAGAGAGTTTACAAGAGACGTATCATGCTAGAATTAAAGAGCTAGAGCTGCAGATTCAAGATGGACGTTTCAAAATAGAAGCTGCGATGTTTATGATGAAGATCAAGAAGGAAAGAAGGAGTTCTATTCAAGGAACACATCTAAACTAGGAAAGTCCGAATTAATTAAGGAAAGTTTTCCTTATTGAATTCAAGTCAGATCAGGACTTCTGATTACCTTGTTTAGGCTATGTCTTATGTTTATAAATAACACAAGAATCAGACTAGTTAGATGGCACGAGCACGAATGCGCAAGTAATGATTAGAGAGTTAAAAGACTTCATGTTTGAAGCATTAAACATTCGTCATTGTTAGGCTAGAGTTGATCTTTTGATCATTGTTTTTCTAGTCTGTGTTTGAAACTTAAATTCATACACACTTAGAGGAGTCTCGGGAGAGATTTTCTGTAGGAACTAGAGGGATTCTAGATTGTGAGGGGAGCTCGCAATTCAGTCCATCGAAAGAGGTTGTAGTGGGTAGGAAAGAGGTCGAGTGATGAGAGATCATCGTGTAAAAGCCTTTGTAACCGTGCAACGAAGTAGTGGATTATTTCTCACGGACTTGAGAAGTCCCCCTGACGTAGATCAATTGATCGAACAGGGTTACCAACCTCGTGCCTTTTATTTGCTTTTAATTTATCATTCTGACCTTACATGTTCATCATAATATACATGTACATGTTAATGAACATGATGTACGGCGCACATCTTAGGTAACTTCAGGATTAAACAATTAACTCAATCACTTGTGAAAGAGTCAGTTTGTATTGTGGGTAGCGGATGTATGGTGGATTTTTGGCATGACAACTGGCTGGGTTATACCTTAGTTGATCGACTTCATATTCCACATGCTATTCATGCAAAAATGAAAGATCATGTTGGGGAATTTTTGGAAAATGGTGCTTGGACTTTCACGGCATATTTAGTTCAAACCTTCCTGGAAGTGTTATATGATATTCTCCGTCATCCTTTGACTCCGGGAGCTGATGAAAGGGTTTGGTCAAAATCTTTGCATGGTAATGTTACGACGCAGATTGCTTGTCTTCATAATAGGGTTCATTTCCTGTCGGTCAGCTGGGAAAAATGGATTTGGAGCTTTGGTATGCTTGTTCGCCGGTCATTGGTTGTTTGTAGGTTGCTTCTTTCTAGAATTCCTACTGCGGATACTTTGCATGGGTTTATTGGACCAACTATTTGTTTCATGTGTAGAGGGTCGAGGGAGATGACTGATCATCTTTTTTGGAGTTGTCCGTTGGTTGCTGAAGTTTGGAGTTGGGTGTTTGATGTTTTTCGAGTTGATGTGATCCATGCCGCCTCTTTTCTTGAAGCTTTTCTTAGTTTTATGAATTATTCTTTCTGCTCTCAGTTATTACTTATTTGGAAGGCAGTGATTGTCACAGTTGTTTGGGGTATTTGGACATTTCGGGATAAGGCAATTTATGAGGAGATGAACCCCTCGGCTTTTGTGCTAATTAACATGGTTCGAGTTGCTCTTCGCGAGATGCAGTTTATGGGAGTGAAATGTGGTTTTATGCGCAATGATGTGAATGATTTGATCACTTTGAAGACGCTGAAGATTGATCTGAGGCCTTCGCCGCTGAGGGAGATCATCTCAGTCATTCGAATTTTTGATGGATCGATGATTGGATGTTTTCATAAGGCAGAAGGTGTGCGATTTGCATTTATTGCAGAGCTTATTGCGGCATTGGTGGCGCTAGAGTGGACTAGAAGACTGTCTCTGAACTTTATTTGGCTGGAGGCAGATTCAGTGTATGTGGTTTCTCTTTTATCTTCTCGAAGTTTGCAAGTTCCTTGGAAGTTGAAAGCTCGTTGGCGTGCAGTTCTTCAGTTTATTAATAACATTCATTTTTGTGTTTCTCATATTTATAGAGAGGGGAATCGTGTTGCTGATATTTTAGCCTCTCCTGTAGTTCAGTCTGGTTTTCGGTCTTATGCTATCCCTTGTATTTATGATGCTGTTTTACATGATATTCATTCTCCTGGTTTTTTTTAGATTTGTATAGAGGAGTACTCTTTTTCCCATATGATTTTTCCTACTCTGGGTTTTTCCTTATGGGTTTTAATGAGGCTCCGGTCCCCTGAGTTATCGGCGTGTGATATCTGGGATTTTTAGGTTTGTCACTTTCTTTTCTTTTATTTATCCAATTTATTTAGGAAAAATTTCGTCGTTCAGTTGGCGACATAAAAATTCATCATTAATCCGTCGTTAATTTGTCGTTAATTTAGCGATGGATTATAGTCCGTCGTTAAATCACGTTTTTCTGTGTAAAGAATGATATGTACATTTTGTTGAGACGATGTCGATGATACTAGAATTGTTGGATTTAAATAATAATGTAGTAGTATTCAAATGATTTAAAGAATGATACGTACGTTTTGTTAGATTAAAAGACTACTATTTGCTAGTTTGGATTTTAATGTTATGTGATTTTCCATTTGTTTGATTTGCGTGTTATCTGATCTTTCATATTTTTACAAGTCTATGTTAGAAAAATATATATTGACCCAATATATATTAGCATGGATAAATACACATTTTAGAATGGACATTTTAAAATCCTCTACAGATGTATCCGTTTTATTGATAAGAATCTCCTTAGAGAATATGAAGCTAGTAGTTTTACTTTATGGTTTAAAATGGTACTACATGTATCAACAACAACATAAATTAAATTATGCATGTATCCGGAGCTAGCATCTTCATCTCAGTTCTCCTAATATTTATACATTCATTCGAGTATACAAAATCATCTCTAAAAAATGAGTTTTTATTAGATATTTTCGAAGTAATTTTGTTTAAGAGTTAATCACACCTTAGCTCGTGTAGGAGCCTGTGCTCCTAGGGACCGCTCGGCCACCGTATCTGCGTGCGTGCTAGCATCGGTGGCCAAATCCAGCGTGCAAGTAAGAACATTCAAATTTCCAAATTTTGCGGAACACAATAATTTCAGTTATTTTTTTTTTTCAAACAATAAACTAAATTTCATGAATATAATCATTTAATTGTATCTTTAATGACAATTGATGTGTTTTGACCCATGAATTTCTTCCAAAATTTTCACCATCCATTTTTTTTAGATATACTTCAAAACACGCTATACCCTACAATGCAATATTGTCCGGAATATATAATTATTTTTCAATATTTAATTTTATTTTTAATTAATAATTAATTATATATAACTTTGTAAAAAATAATTATATAACATAATTGAGTAGAATGAACTATAATTAACAAGTGTAAAATTAAACTAAAGCACAATAAATTAAAATTGAAGAAAAAAATGAAAAAATGAAAAAAATTAATTATGCAATAGAGAGTATTGAACAAAATGTAGTAGCACACGATTTCATTCTATTTGTCAAAACATTTCGAGAGCGTGCTACGAGAAAATTTTGATTTTGGTCTCGCAGGACATGGGGTATTCCGTTTTTGGTCCTGACGGTTTCACTTTTGGTCATTTTTCAAAAAAATTACCCGAAACTAGTCTCATAGATTTATTACTATCGATTTTGGTCCCACGAATTGAACGGTTGTGTTAACAATTGACGGAAACATCACACACGACCCACGTATTGGTCCCATAGGACATGGGGTATTCCGTTTTTTATCCCGATGATTTCACTTTTGGTCCTTTTTCAAAAAAAGTACCCAAAACTAGTCTCATAGGTTTATTACTATTTCATAATTGACATACAGCCCAATATAGTTTACAAATTGACCAATTTAACCCCAGAGCATATGCTAATTATTTTTTTAGTAGAAATACACATGTACAAACATTTTTTTTTATGAACATAATTTAATATGAGCATATATATGTAAATTAATAGAGGGGACACTCAGTATGTTTTGTCATATATTACATCCATTTTTTACTTGAGATAAGTTTTATCTTTTCTTTTCTTCGATCGAGTTCTGTAATTTGTATCTTAAATTTAATTATACATATATTAATCATATGTCTCACGACTCACATAGTCAGAGCTGTATTACGACCATATAAAGTGTGAGGTAAAATTGAACAATGAATTCACAATTATAATATGAAAGCACAACTGGATAATCACTACAATAAACAGATCGATCGTTTAAAACTCAATGTTAGAGGTCTATAACCAAAAAAAAAAAAAATCTCAATACTAAATGGAGGAGCATTTTTTTCGGTTTGATCAAAATAAAAGAACATTTTTGTGTGTGTTATTTTTCAGTAAATATCAGTTAACCAAATTATTATGAGAGATTAAAGGTCACAGATTCGAATCTCCTTAATTAATATCAAAGGTCGGGTGTGTGAGTAAAAAAAAAAGGAAAAAAGAAGAAGAAGAAGAAGAAGAAGAAGAAGAAGAGGAAAACCAAATCATTTTGAGATTTTTTAGCATTTGACCTTTCAGTTTAAGTTTCACATCAAGGATTATGATTTTAATTTTTTTAATTTTATATATATATTTATTAGATAATAATATTAACTTTCAACATTTTCTTTAACTTAAAATAGGCCACTAAGATTTTTATTTCCATATACACACGCATATCCAATTGATTGAAAAAAGAAATGATAATTTCGTAAAATTATTTTTAAATGCAATGTTACAATTCAACATACAGATGTTAAAATTAACATTCACGATGCTATTTAATTTTAAAAATTTAAAACTGAAGGTGGCAAAAACAGGTGAAATTTGCCTCCAAAATCGTTGACGAATTTCTGAGAATTTTTGATGTTGGGACCAAAATTGATATTAAAATGGGACCGAAATCGATACAAATTTTAACAGAAATCGTGACGGCGTGACTAAAAATGATACTTCATATCCTATGGGATTAAAAGTGAAACCGTCGGGACCAAAAACGGAATACTCTATGTCTTGTGGGACCAAAATCGAAATTTTCTCAGCGTCCTATATATAGGAGTATTTATTTAACTACGACACTTATTAATATAGCATTGTTACGTTGTACTGCAGTTATTCACTCAAAATAGCATGCATGCTATATATTTTCCAATCATAGTTAGAATCCAGGAGAATTAATACCAATATAATATTGGTATGCAAACAATTATGATGATCTAAAATCAGCAGAATCCAGTTTTTCTCTTTCAAGAGAAGGCAAGAATCGGTTTGAATTAAAGAATAAGAAGAGAGAGAGAGAGAGAGAGAGAGAGAGATGCATGCACGTACAGAGATTTCTCACACTCACTCCAAAAAAATAAACCGTCAATATTGTGTACCAATTACCAAATCCGAATTGAAGCACTGTACGTGTCACAGTATATAAACCACATGAGAATATAAAGTGAACAATCCGGCCAGCAGGGCGTTCATGGCTCTAATCATCCAGAAACTTCAATTCACTGCCAATTAATAAAAATTTCAAAAATAGTCGACCATATATATATATGCATGGAAAAAAAACTCAATAAGTAATAAAAAAATATAAGTAGGAAATTAAGAGATAGCCTACTGTACCTATCGTGCTGCACGCTGACCTGATATATATTTATATTCACAAAGGCATAGGAATTATATATCTTCAAGCTAAGGTGCAAATTAATTACAAATATTATTAGTCCTGCCTACAGTCTACAGATCACATTGAATTAAAGCTACTTGCATTTATCAGTAAATGTGCTTAGCTAGCTAGAGAATTTACTACATAGCAATACTTAAAGTTAGGTCTAATTAAGTATACGTACATCAATATGCTTACTTTGAAATTAATCATAGTGCGTAAATGAAGATGTCAACTGCTAAACTAACTAAGATAGAAACATATATATGACTTCCCAGAAAAAGTGATAATTATATACATGAAATAAAGAGATGGAATTTGAAATTATAAAAAAAAACAATAGTAAGAAATATTGGAAAGCATTTGAAATATATAACTGTAGGTGCATGTGTTACCTTCTTCCATTCAGTTAGTAGTTGACCAAGAATGCCAAGAATGTCGAGGGTCTCTTTGGGTTGTACGATATAAAACGCAGCTTCCATCTCAGTCGAAGCTGCATCTAAATACTCCTGTGCAATTAAGCGTCCACTGCAGAAACTAAACAGTTGATGAATTATGATTTATATATGATTTATGATTTATGATTTATGATTGATTAATTACATTTCATGTTCGCCCAAAATTTTATAGTGGAGGACTGAAACACTGTAACCCAAAGCCAATCGAATGTGATTAGTAGGAGGTAGCTCTTTAACCCTCGTGATAGCAATCTGCAACGAATTAAATACAAATTAAACATAATTAATTAATTAATGAACTCCATATATCTGCTATCTGCATGAATTCTTGATTAACATACATACCATATATGCATCGAGAGCTCGATCAGCAAGATTCTTCCGATCATCGCCAGTTTTGAACTCAGCACAATGCCTGTAAGCATCCCCTAACCTGCAAATGAAAGTGAAATTAAACATATATAATATATAGAATAAATTAATTAATGATTTTGTTTTTTAAATGCCTCACATCTTGTAGTAGAACACATGGTCGACAAGTGAAGAAGTGGACGATGGAATGACATGATCATTAAGGATAGAGACGAGGTCCTCACGAATTCGGGTAAGCTCTGCGTCCAGTTTTTCAGCGTACTCCTCAGTATGATCAACATTAGGGTAATTCCCATCGGTTAATTCACGACTCTTAATTGATGCCAAGATTCTCATACCGGTACGTCGAGCATAAAACATGTTCGTGTACGCTACTGATAGCAACATCCTCTCCTGTGCTGTCAATTCCGAATCCATTGAGGCCACAATTTTCATTGCTTCTACCATCTCTGCATGCCAACAATTACATATTCTCTATTACATTTTTTGGGCAAAGATCTACATATACAAGCACATGAAATCATCTCTTCCATTTGATATATATGTATCTAAAAATTAAGATTCTTCGATAACTGATTTCAGTTCGTGGTCGTTTGCCATGTATATAGGAAATACCCAAAAGCCCCTTTTCGGAAAGAGGATAAATAATAGGGACTTATATATCCTCTATTTCTCTGTAATATTTTTTGGCAAAACAATAATATCTATATATCTATATATATTATAACACACTCATGCAACCCATTTTTTCCCTCTCATTTATAAGGATATTTTAGACAATTAACAATACAATAATTTAATAAATATTTAATTTAATGTTACATGCAAATTTCTATCATTAATATTTTTATAATTAATGCAAATTATGTGCTATTAAAAATATTAACATGTGTTTATTCATTCAATATTTCTAATAATTTCAATTATATTCTATATATATAACTAATTAGAATATTATCATATAATTATATTAATCACGTCTATACAAAATAAATTACATATCCTATAATTACTTTAGTCAATCTACAAAAATTTTATTGTTAATCAAAGCATGTAATCATCAATTTATATAAATGTAAACGATCTTCAATCACATTAATCAAGCAATGTCAGTTTTCATAATAATAATAATAATAATAATAATAATAATAATAATAATAATAATAATAATAATAATATGTTTACAAAATTTTATTCATTTTTATTTCTTTGAAGTCTTTTTTTTAATATAATTACATTTATTTCCTTTTTTTTGCTATATTTTTTTTTATCTTATTTCTATGATGTTGCAAATTGAAAGAGTGATGCCCGAGATTTTTTGAAGTAATAATTTTTATCATATTATATATTTTTCCTTTATTATTGTCTTTTTCTTGACTTTGTTTCACACATGCAAGCGCGCACACATATTAGTGTGTATATATATGTGTGTGCGTGTGTGTTTAATTATTATAGGATGATGAATTGAAAGGTACAAGATGAAATTGGAATAAATTATTGGAAATTCTTAAGTTGTATTTGTTGTTTATATTAGTGCTATAATACTATCACAATAATTATTTAATTTATATGTGTTAATTGAATTTTATATTTTAGAGTAGGTCAATTGGAGCCAATTGATTCAATTATTTTTTACAATAGCAGGATCATCCAAAAAGTTTCATCTGGATGGTGTGTTTTTTAATTTGCTAACTTTAAATTTTTAACCTTTTTTCTTCTAAATTTTTTCATTTTGTAATGGAAGATTTCTCTATGCAATTTTGAATACTAAATAATGTACGTTGGGATGATGTGATTTTTTTTTACTGTATGCAGTGTAACTTTTACTCTTTTCATTTGATCATCCACATATTTCTTTTGACCAAGATATATATTTGTGGGCCACTACGTTGGCGTTTTGAAGGTATTTCATTTTATGTTTAATCATATTTTGCTCTTCTATTCACATTCAAACTAACATAAATTACTATGGTATTCTATTAAATTAAACATTTAAACAAAATTTACATCAATTGGTTGCATCAACTTACGAATAAAATTTGAAGTTACTTTGAACAATATAATTAGTTTTTCAAGAGCATATGAGTATGTGTATCAGTTTTGAAATCATTATTAATGTTTTTATGTTCAACTATTCGCAATTTCAATTTTTTAGATTTTCTTCATTCTTAATTATTTACATGTTGCTCTACAAAAATCATTTTCATATTTAAGCAATCCTTCCAAATTTTAATAGTATATATTTATATTTAGAAATTATTTGCATTTTTCAACATGCATTACACTTGTGAACTCAGCAACAAAAAAAAAAAAAAAAACTTTTTAGGGAAAAAAAATGAAAATTTGCTTATTAATTGTCCAAAAAACATTGTCTTCCTTCAAAGTAAAGAATCATATTTTCTATCTTATTTTTATTCTAACTTATAACATACAAATTTAATTTGAATAATTTTTCATATATTTTTTATTTTTTAGATAATCCACCTCCTTTTATGCCATAATATAATTTATCATATTTTAGATAATTATGTGTTCTCTTTTAAGTTTTATTTTTTTAATTATTTGATCAAAATTTCATTAGTAATTTTTAATAAATTGGTTGGGTTAAACAACAAAGAAGTTAGCAACTTTGTTAGTTCAATTAAATAAAGACTAACTGAGATAAAATAGATAAGTAGAAGGAGCTATTAAAACAATAAAAATTTATCCAGAAACCTTTCAAAATATAACTAGAAAATATAGGAACTTGAGAAAATGTATTATAGAAGTAGAATGATCTACTAAACCAAAAAAATATTGAAGGATCTATTGGAACAAAATGTATATACAACTTTAGTGACCTAAGAATGAATTAACCCAAAAAATTATTTTGGAAAAGCACTTACTACTTTTGCTGCAAACCATTGTAAATAATTAAATATCCATTATAGTAATATCTTTATGAAAAATCGAAATAACTTTGTTTTTTATTTTCTTTTTTAATTATTTATCAATTTAATATATGTATAATTCATAATATTGTAATGCATTTTATTTTTTATTTACATGTGTTCATAACATTATTTAGTAGTCTTCAATAAATAAAACTGATGGAAACAAAATATTGCAGATTAATAAATTGCACACAATATATTTCTTCCTTACAAGTCCAATACAAGGACAATTATTTAATTCATGCTGTCTTATATCTAGGGGTATGCGAATGATTGGTTTGGTGCAAAACTGAGCTAAACTAACAAAATCAAATAAAAATTTTCTTAAAAAAAAATCAAACCAAACCAATCAAAATAATATAGATAACCGAACCAAACCAAACCATAATTCTTTGGTTAGTTTGGTTTGGTTTTCGGTTTAACCGAATTTTTAGTGATTATTTTTTTTTCTTATATCTAAAGAGAATAACATGCACTCAATAGATAACAAACCATATATTAAATAAGTAAATATTTTAAAAATTCTATAACTAGAAAATTGAAACTAAATATTAGAATTACTAATATTGTTTAGGTATAAATACTTTTTAAATTTATTAATTTAGATATAATTAATATTAGAATTGTAACACCCTAACTTTAAATAAAACTACAATGTAAAATCTTAACTTAGATTTGCGGAAAAAAATAATTTCTCTATTTACAGTTAAATAAATTGAAAAGAAACAATTTAATTTCTTATAAGTTATATATATATATATATATATCCTTTTATCTTTTTTAAAGAATACGAATATTAGAATATAAAAAAAATCTCAAGATTACAAATCTTATACATCAGCAAATTTAAAACAAACGTTTTTTTTTTAAATTTCTAAATGCATAGTAAATTTGTATACGTCTACTAATAGTTAAAACAATAAGTAAGACATTTTATGAAAGAAAATTATACCCGAATTCCTTTACTTAAATAGAGGACACCTAATCTGCTTTATAGAAATAAGTGAGAAATAATATGCACTCAAAGTATAAAACTGAATTTAAATAACCTTTATGTCATATCAAAATACCAACTATCAAGTTGCTAAACTACTAAACATCAAACAATAAAAATACGAGTCATAAATTCCAATACTAAATCTAGTAGAAATAAAAGATCAATACTTGGATATTAATTCATTAGTTAAAATAAGTGTGGTGGGTTGGCCCAATACTCTTTATTCATTATTCTGGCCCATGCTGAGCCCATTGTCCTAATCTAAGCCCATTAGCCCATTTCCCTTATATTTACCCCTTAACCCTAAGTTACCAAAACTGAACCCTAATCTCTCTTCTTAACCTCTTGCGCTGTTTCATTTCTCTTTCAAGCCTCACAAAATATTCTCGAGTGTTCTAGAGGGCTCTGCTATTCCCTCTGATCTTGTAACGCCCCAGTCCCATTAGGACTAAAACGTCACCAAAAAATAGGTATATGCTTACGTAATAAACACTTTTTTTTAAAAAAAAATAGATTTAACTTTATAAATAATTTGTAAACGGGCAACATCTCAACATAAAAATATTCAAACTACGCACTCATTCGTTCTCAAAGTCAACTTCCAACAAGGCTTTTCAAACATAGTGACTCACATAATAAAATTATGACCTGCCAACAAGCAATATATATATCCAAATAGGCCACACATTCAAAAACTTCACGACCAACCCTTATATACATTCAAAACATTTGTCTATACAATCAAAAATTGACCACCTGTGTCAACAACTTTCAAACTTAAAAGTTTTGCAGAGTATCAATAGAAACATTAAATATTTAACATATAAACATAAGTTTAAAGATGGTTTTAAGTAAAAATCACATAAGGGTTAACCGTCAAACCCATTCCAGCAGGTCGTCATCTACTAGCTTCATCTCCAGGACTTGAAAACATTTGAAAAATATTTGGATTAAGTGCCAGAAAACACTCAGCGGGCAATAATATTCGTCCAAGTCATACTTTCATGCTTTAAAATCAATCATAAACATTCTTTATAACATAGTTTACTGTTTTTCATTGGATGAGAGACCCAATGTGATCACATGAATACTTTACGGTTACTTATCTAGACTTTTAGTCACAAAGTAAATCGTCTATGCTTGTAATTTGGAATTCCTCTGTGCATGAAGTTTCAAAACATCCAATCATTGCGTAAACAATGCTATTAAAATATTTAACATGCTTTTCATGGACGTATTAAAAACATAGTTGTGAGTTATAGAAAAATCCACCTGGATGATCTCAATAAACAGTGCAATTTATATGTGAGATGCTACTATGCTTTCAGCTCGTCTCGACCTATAAAAGTGAAATTCTAACTTAGAACCCTCAAATATGTCAATAAAGGTAATAACCTAGGTCCTAAATAACTTAAATAGGAATTTCCTATGTTTTGGGATCATTTAGAATTGAAATGGAGTCAAACGGGTGAATAATGCGTATTTGACGAAATAGATCAACTTAGTGATCTTGATTGAGAAATTATCGGACCTTTGAGACCAAAATGAATGGATAAAGATGAATCGAATTGAATTCAATGACTTTGAAATTTGATTTAACATTTTGGAATTATAGGGCTAAATATCATTTTCTAAAAATGCTAATTTAATTGCCAAGTACTAAATTAGAACTGGAAGAATATAAATTTGGGAGTTTGATTCATTTAATATATTACTGCCAAATTTAAAAATTAATAAATCGAATAACAATGGATTAACAATTTGGAAACGATAGAGAAGTTTACAACAACGTAAAAGTAATAAGATTTGAACAATTAGATTGAAATTGAAAGAAGGCTTTAGTCTCAAGAAATTCACCTAGTTTTCTTTCTTCTTCTTCCAACTTTTCCTTCATCTTCGTTTCTTTTTAACCCTTTTTCTTTTTTTTTGTTTTGCTTTTTGATTGTTTTTTTTATCAAAGCCGAAACCCCTATTATATATATATATATATGTGAAACACATACATATACGTGTACTATATGTACACTAATCAATACCAACCGTTTCCAAATGGTACCAATTGTTTGGTGGACAACATAATTAATTATCCAAACTAGTTAATTTGTTATATTTATTTATTTATTTATTATTATTCTTTTTTTTCTTCATACTTAAGAAATCTCCAATATATATCTACACACCTTACACATACACGTGCACCAACTATATCTACCTATATTTATAACTAAGCATGAATTATCACTTAATTAGAAAAGAATGAAGTTAAGCGCGCGCGCGCACACACACACACACACTAACTACTTATTATCACACGTAGGTGCTATTAAATTTTAAACATTCCAACCCCAATTCCGAATGGTCATAATTGATTGGTAGATGATGATGATTATCTAAATAAAAAAAAATATTATTTCATTTATCCTCTAAATGACATGGCCTAACAATAATATGTTTATTAAGGTATTGTTGAATGCGGGCTTGAGTAAATGGATGCAAATTGAGCCTTAATTGGGCCGAAAGTGGATTGGATAATTGGACTTGAATATATAAAATTGGGCTTGGTAGAATAAATTGATTTCAAAGTGTTTAATAAAATAAATTCTATTGGAATGTCAAATGAAGTCCGAATTGGATGTTCTTGGTACACAAAATGATCCCATCAATATCTATTTTTATAATATGAATTCTATTATTAATTTAAAAACTCAACTAAGGTCGAGACTTTTCTTAATCTTATTGTCTCTCTAAGCCCATAATTAACTAGCCAAAATAAATTGGATTCTAATTTCATGAAATTTCTAGTTATCAAATAAATTTTAAATACCATATTTTTCTGGGGTGTTACATTCTCCCCTCCTTATAAAAAATTTCATCCCCGAAATTGAATATACCTGCTATGACGAGGGTTAATTGGATACTTTGTCAGAATCTGATCTTCAAGTTCCCATGTAGCTTCCTCTTGTCCGTGTTTGCTCCATTGAACTTTCACAATCATTAGCTCTTTATTCTGCAGCTTTTGGACTTTTCTATCGAGAATAGCTATAGGAAACTCGTCGTATGTCAAGTCTAGATTTACTTATATTTCTTTCTGATTTACGACGTGGCTTGGATCGAAAATATATTTTCGAAGCATTGAAACATGGAACACGTCATAAATTCCTCCTAACTTTGGCGGCAACACCAACTTGTAGGCAACTTCTCCGATTCGTTTGAGAATTTCATACGGTCCAATATACCTAGGCCGTAACTTTCTTTTCTTTCCGAATCACACAATGCCTCTTGTAGGAGATATTTTCAGGAATACTCTATCTCTCACCTGAAATTGTAAATCCTTCCTTCTTTTATCTGCATACATTTTCTGTCGATCTTGGGCCTCTTTCATTCTTTGTCTTACCTTTTCAATAACCTCAACACTTTCAACCATATAAAGCCTCATAAGGCGCCATTCCAATGGTCGCTTGGAAACTGTTATTGTAAGCAAATTCAACTAAAGGCAAATATTCCTCCCAGCTTCTTCCTTGATCCATGACTACAGCCTTCAGCATATCTTCTAGGGTCTGAATTGTTCTTTCAGACTGTCCATCAGTCTGTGGGTGAAAAGCTGTGCTGAAATTCAATTTTGTGCCCATTGCATTTTGTAAGGTTTGCTAAAATTTTGACGTAAACCATGTATCGCAATCTGATGTCACTGACACAGGTGCACCATGAAGTCTTACAATTTCTCTTACATAAATTTGTGCCAACTTATCTCCAATGGTTTGAGTAGTCCAGATGGCCTCTGATAAGCTGCAATATATCTTTTCATGTTTTGCCATCAGATTGTTATTCTCAAATCTCTATACATTTTAGTACTCCTTGGATAAGCAGTGTAAGGCGTGCAATGAGCTTCATCTAAAATTTCTCTTATCAATTCTTCATTTTGTGGCACACAAATTCTATTTCTGTACATTAATGCTTTATCATCTGTGACTACAAATTCTCCCGGAGCTCCTTGATCTATTCTTCTTTTTATCTTCTCAAGATAAACATCCTTTTGTTGAGCTTCAATTATTCGGCCTCGCAAGTTAGGCTTCATTATCATCATTGTTATATGCGTACTTATGCTACTGGTGGAGTTATAATTTCAATGCTAAGTTTGGCAAAGTCTCTGGTGATTTGTTCTTGTTCAGTTATCAGGTAACTCAATTCTACTCAATTCTTCCTGCTTAGGGCATCAGCAATAACGTTAGCATTTTTCGGATGATATTGGATGGAACAGTCATAATGTTTGACCAGCTCTAACCATCTTCTTTGTCTCATGTTGAGTTCTTTCTGTTCGAACAAATATTTTGGACTCTTGTGATCTGAATAAATCACACCTTTTCCACCATATAAATAGTGTCTCCAAATTTTCAATACATGCACCACGACGGCCAATTCCAAAACATGTGTTGGGTAGTTATTCTCATGTGGTTTCAATTAACGTGACGCATACACAATCATCTTTCCATTTTGTATCAGAACACAACCTAAACCCTACTCTGATGCGTCCGTAAAAGCACAAACCCTTCAGATTCTTCTGGTATAGCTAGTACTAATGTAGTAACTAACCTCTTTTTTAATTCTTGGAAGCTTCTCTCACAATCATCAGTCCATTTAAATTTATTCTCCTTTTTCAATAGCTGGGTCATAGGCCTTGCTATCTTGAAGAATCCTTCAATGAATCTTCTATAGTACCCAGATAGACCTAATAAACTACGTATCTCATGTACACTTATCAGGGTTTTCCATTCACTAACTGCATTTACCTTGGCAGGGTCCACTTTAATGCCCTGATCCGAGACAATGTGTCCCCAAAATACCACTTCGTTTAACCAAAATTCGCATTTGCTGAATTTGGCATAAAGTCTTTTCCTTCATAGTGTGTCTATCACAATTTTCAAATGCTCAATGTGCTGTTCTTCATTTTTGGAATATATCAATATATCATCGATGAAAATGATTACAAATCTATCCAGATATGGATGGAAAACTTGATTTATTAAATCCATAAAAACTGCAGGTGCATTGCTAAGACCAAAAGACATTACTATAAACTCACAGTTACCATAAGAGTTCATGTAGTTGAACCTTTAGCTCTTCTAACTCCTTTGGTGCCATGCGATACGGCGCTCTTGATACTGGAGCAGCTCCTAGTAGCAAGTCTATTGTAAACTCAACCTATCTGTTTAGAGATACACCTGGCAAGTCCTCTGGAAACACGTCTTTATAATCCCGCACCATAGGTACATCATCAATTGTCACCTTCTCCGACTTGTTCATTATCAAACTTACTAAGAATGATTCACATTCTTCTCTTCTAAGCATCTTCATTGCTTTCATTGCAGAAATAACTCTTACTCTAGTTCCCAACTTTGATCCATGAAAAGTGAATTCTGATTCTTCCGGAGTTTAGAAGATTAGCTCCTTTTCGAGACACTTAATTGTGGCATGGTTAGCTTCTAGCCAATCCATTCCAAGGATAATATCAAAGTCTCTTAAGTCTAAAACATGTAGATCTGCACTTAGTGATCTATATCTAATGTTAAAATCTATATTTTTACATATTTGATTAGCAATTAAGATCTTTCCTGAAGGTATACTAACTTGTAAGGCTTCACTAAGTTTTTCCTTAGTCAATTTTAGCTTAGAGCAAAGTGTGGTAGATATAAATGAATGTGAAGCTCCAGTGTCAAATAATGAAAGTACATGCATATTTGATATACTAATCATACCTGCCACATTTCCAGGCTCTCGTGCAGCATCTTACCGATTAAGAGCAAAAGCTCGAGCATTTCTTGCCGGTGGTTGACCTGGCCTAGCCACTTCTTTTTCCTTATTCATTGGGCAATTATATGCCATATGTCCTGGTTACTAGCACCTATAGCACACATTCCTTCCCTTCATACATTCACCATTATGTTTCTTTCCACAATTTTGACATAATGGTTTTTCTTGTTGTGCTTTAGGATTTGATTCTCCTCTCATCCTAGCCTTTTTATCGAAACCGCGACCCTTATTCTTATTATCATCCCACTTTCTTTTTTCCTTCGGCTTATCAACCTTGTTCTCATTCTTGCAAAGTGAGGATTCCACATCTTGAGCTCGTTTGAGAGTTTCAGCATAAGTGGCCATGCCGCGCCCCGCTATGATACTACTAATCTCAGTTCGTAAGCCTCTTTTGAATCTATGAGCTTTTTTCTCATCAGTGTCTGTCAGGTGTGGATCATACCTAGATAACTGATTGAACTTTCATTTATAATCATTCACTGTCATATTTTCTTGAGTTAAATGTAAGAACTCGGTTTTCTTCTGATCCCGATAACACATGGGAACAAACTTCCGCATAACAGCTTGCTTGAACTCCTCCCAAGTTATATTCGCAAATTTTTTAGGCGTCATCGATCTCCTATGTATTTCGCACTAATGATCAGCATCACCAGTGAGCTGGAAGATTGTACATGCGATGCGCTGAGAATGGGTACACACCATATATGTGAATGTGTGTTCCATCATTCGTATCCATTCTTCAGCCTCAGTCAGTTTGCCCTGACCATTAAAGGTCGGAGGTTGGTATGTTCGAAACTGAGTGATAACACGTGCCGTATCTTCTTATGGAGGATTTTGAGCCTGATTATTTTGACATCTTTATGGCATCCTATACACGTATTTCATACATTAGATACTTTGATCGACAAATACTCTTATGAGATTCTAAGGCAACGATACAACACACTTAGATTCATATAGATCCTAAAATCCCAGTGAGCTAAAGAAGCTCTAAATTCATACTCTGTACCTATGGTTCGTGCATCTATGTTCAAATCCCAACTAAGTTCTGATCTAAAACTAGCTCAAATGATGTTTATGTATCAAATGGATTTGACATGAAAACACTGATATCCATGCTTTGTAAAACATAACTTTCACAAAGCTTTATAAATCATACTTTTCACCATGCTTTAAATCACACACTGAGATCACTTGTATTTGTATATCATGCATACAATTATATGCATATACTTTTTATAAGAGCACCAAAGAAATTCAAAATATGAACTTTAGTACCTTCCCGGAGTAAGCTTGGCGCAGACAATAGCTGTTGGGTTATGGGTAACCATTTCAATAACACAGTACTCAAAATATTTAAATTTTGAAAACATCACAGGCCTACAATCATGTAGACCTGCTCTGATACCACCTGTAACACCCCAGTCCTACCAGGACCAAAACGTCACCAAAAACATACGTACATGCTTACGTAATAAACACGTTTAAAAAAATAGATTTAACTTTATAAATAATTTGTAAATGGGCAGCATCTCAACTTAAAAATATTTAAACTACGCACTCATCGTTCCCAAAGTCAACTTTCAACAAGGCTTTTCAAAAATAGTGACTCACATAATCAAATTATGACCTGCCAACAAGTAATACATATATCGAAACAGGCCACACATTCAAAAACTTCACGACCAACCCTTATATACATTCAAAACATTTGTATATACAATAAAAAATTGACCACCTGTGTCAATAACTTTCAAACTTAAAAGTTTTGCAGAGTATCAACAGAAGCATTTAATATTTAACATATAAGCATAAGTTTAAAGATGGTTTTAAGCAAAAATCACATAAGGGTCAACCATCAAACCCATTTCAGCAGGTCGTCATCTACCAGCTTCATCTCCAGAACCTGAAAATATTTGAAAAATATTTAGGTTGAGTGCCAGAAAATACTCAGTTGGGCATTAATATTCGTCCAAATCATACTTTCATGCTTTAAAATCAATCATAAACATTATTTATAACATAGTTTACTCTTCTTCATTGGATGAGAGACCCAATGTGATCACATGAATACTTTACGGTTACTTATCTAGACATTTAATCACAAAGTAAACTGTCTATGCTTGTAATTCGGAATTCCTCTGTGCATAAAGTCTCAAAACATCCATTCATTGCATAAACAATGCTATTAAAACATTTAACATGCTTTTCATGGATGAATTTAAAATATAGTTGTGAGTTATAGAAAAACCCACCTGGATTATCTCAATAAACAGTGCAATTTATGCGTGAGATGCTACTATGCTTTCAGCTCGTCTTGACCTATAAAAGTGAAATTCTAACTTAGAAACCTCAAATATGTCAATAAAGGTAATAACCTTGGTTCTAAATAACTTAAATAGGAATTTCCTATGTCTTGAGATCATTTAGAATTGAAATGGAGTCAAACGGGTGAATAATGCGCATTTGACAAAATAAATCAACTTAGTGACCTTGATTGAGAAATTATCGGACCTTTGAGACCAAAATGAATGGATAAAGATGAATTGAAGTGAATTCAATGGCTTTGAAATTTGATTTAACATTTAGAAATTATAGGGCTAAATATCATTTTCTAAAAATGCTAATTCAATTGCCAAGTACTAAATTAGAACTGGAAGAATATAAATTTGGGAGTTTGATTCATTTAATATATTACTACCAAATTTAAAAATTAATAAATCAGATAACATTGGATTAACAGTTTGGAAATGATAGAGAAGTTTACAACAACGCAAAAGTAATAAGATTTGAACAATTAGATTGAAATTGAAAAAAGGCTTCAGTCTCAAGAAATTCACCTAGTTTTCTTTCTTCTTCTTCCGACTTTTCCTTCATCTTCGTTTCTTTTTACCCCTTTTTCTTTTTTTTGTTTTTCTTTTTCATTGTTTTTTTATCAAAGCCGAAACCCCTATTATATACATATATATATGTGTGTGTGTGTGTGAAACACATACATATACGTGTACTATATGTACACTAATCAATACCAACCGTTTCCAAATGGTACCAATTGTTTGGTGGACAACATAATTAATTATCCAAACTAGGTAATTTGTTATATTTATTTATTTATTATTATTCTTTTTTTTTTCTTCATACTTATGAAATATCCAATATATATCCACACACCCTACACATACACGTGCACCAACTATATCTACCTATATTTATAATTAAGCACGAATTATCACTTAATTAGAAAAGAATGAAGTTAAGCACATATATATACTACTTATTAACACACGTAGGTGCTATTAAATTTTAAACATTCCTACCCCAATTCCAAATGGTCATAGTTGATTGGTAGATGATGATGATTATCTAAATAAATAAAAAAATATTATTTTATTTATTCTCTAAATGACATGGCCTAACAATAATATGTTTCTTAAGGTATTATTGAATGTGGGCTTGAGTAAATGGATGCAAATTAAGCCTTAATTGTGCCAAAAGTGGATTGGATAATTGGACTTGAATATATAAAATCGGGCTTGGTAGAATAAATTGATTTCAAAGTATTTAATAAAATAAATTCTATTGGAAAGTCAAATGAAGTCCGAATTGGATGTTCTTGGTACACAAAATGATCCAATTAATATGTATTTTTATAATATGAATTCTATTATTAATTTAAAAACTCAACTAAGGTCGAGACCTTTCTTAATCTTTTTGCGTCTCTATGCCCATAATTAACTAGCCAAAATAAATTGGGATCTAATTTCATGAAATTTCTAGTTTTCAAATAAATTTTAAATACCATATTTTTCTGGGGTGTTACTGATCTCTTGGCTAGAATCCTATTCATTTGGACTCCTGAGTGGCTATGAGTGTGAGAGGTTCGTGCTGAGAATCCACCTAAACCCCTTTGTGGCCTTGGTCACTATTGTTGTCGGAGTGCTGTGCCGCCGTGAGAAAGATCTGAGCCACCGTGTGCCTGAGACACATCTTTCCCCACTTTTAAATCTCTGATTTCATTCTATCTTGCTTTCCTCTTTTTTTACTTTACTGTTTTCTTAATACCTGATCTTTTCTCTCTGTTTATATATATTTTCTTCTTATTACTAACCTTTTACTTGTGATCCACAGAAAGATAAAGAGCTTTAAGAAGAAGACTGAGAAAATTATGAGAAGAAAAATAAGAGCTTGAATCTGAAGGTGCCTTAGTTGCCTGAGCAACTGTGAAAGGAGACAGACACGGTCGGGAAACAAGCGGTGTAACTCCGGCTAGGCTAGATACCTAACAGTGGTATCAGAGCCACGGAGACTTAGACGAAGCATCCTCCCACCGCATCTCCTTCACCCTGCCGCCGTCAGGCCATGCCTAATCGCCCCCGATGGGCAAGGACTTGGTAAATCCGATCTCTTCCTTATCTGGGAGAATCGGCTCTGGTAAATCAGCTGAAACCCTAGCCTTTTGTGTGGTATCTTACGATCCTTTACTTGCTTCCGTATTTCTGTTCTCTATGATCTCTCTGAGGGTTTTGGCTCACCTTCTTGTGAACCCCAGTATTCCACACCTAGGAGCCTAGTGCTCGAACTACCCCTTGCTTATGGTCCAGTTCATCTGGATTCCCCTATGGGTCTCTTCGTGCGAGTAGCCTGGATAGAAGGGGTAGTGAAGGGTTCACCGGAAGTTTCGAGTTTTTTGGGTGTTTCTGCTGGTTTCCCTATTATTTTCTCCTACTTGTGTGACTTCCTAATCTGGTGGTTTCTCTGTTATTCCCTGCTCTGTAAGGGTTTTGCTGTGTTTTGGTGGAAATCTGTTGAAACTCAGTGGTTTAGTGAGTTTCTGAAGATCTGACTCTGTTTTCTGGTCAGTTCTTGTTGAAAAACAAGCTAGAGGTTGTCCTGAGTGAATCCTTGCTCTACATATAATCTGTACCGAGAACTGGGCTAGCCTCAACACTTTATTCCTCTAGTTTACTTGTTTTTCCTGCCTAGAATGGCAGATTTCAGTTTTCTGGGTGTTCTGCTATGTTTCTGGGCTGTTTATTGGCCATTTGCTTCCCCTGCTGCCTCTGTGATTGTATTTAATCATGAATAATGTGCATATGGTGCCTTTTAATGGCAGAGATAATTTTCAAGATTGGAAAACTAAAATTGAATGCATTTTAGTTAAAGAATAAGTGCATAAAGCCATTTTTACAAAAATTGATGATTCTGTGGATGATGAAAAATTGCATGATATGAATGATAGTGCTAGGGCCACTATTTTGTTGAATTTATGCAATGTGCTATAGAACTGTGGGATAATCTGATTTCCTTATATACTGTTAAATCCGAAGAGTCTACATGGTCTTTACAAAATCAGTTTATGTCTTTTCAAATGGATGCCTCAAAAGATGTTGATACCAATATGGATGATTTCTATAAATTGCTTCAAGATTTAAAACTTTCTGGTGATGATTCTCTTGAAAAATATGCTCCTCAAATTCTGTTAGGGTCTATTTCTGAGTCTTTTGCTGAGGTGAAGTCTGCTTTGAAATATAGTGGGTCTAAAGTTACTTGTAACATGATTGTTACTGGCTTAAAGGCAAAAGAAAGTGAGATAAAGAAATTAAAAACTCAGCCCCTGCATGGTGAAATCATGTATGTTAACATGAATAATAACATAAATCCTCACCACAGTTTTAATAAACCCTGAATCCTGAAAATCCTAGTGTTTTGGCTGCTGAAAGACATAGAAAAGAAAGGAAGATTGATCAAACTCAAAATCAGAATCATTATCATAATCAAAATCAGGAGTTTGATCAAAAAAAGTCTAGAAAAACTTTCTGGAATTGTGGAAAACCTGGCCATTTTTCAAATAGATTGAAACAACCAAAAAGAAATAAGGGTTTTGTGAATTATGAGCTTAAACAACATGCTAATAATGTGTATGAAGATGATGACATTTATATGGTGCATGATGCACATGATTTTCAGTTTATTAATTACACAAATGATGTGTCCAAGTCTGTGCAAAATAATGAATGGCTTATTAATTCTGGCTGTACATTTCATGTCACTCATTTTAAGCATATGGTTCACAATTTGCATTATATAAATTCTGGTCATGTTGCTCTTGCTGATGGTCAAAACTGTGAAATACAAGGAAGGGGGGGATATCTGTCTAAAATTTGAAAATGGGAGCATGCTTACCTTGAGTGATGTTAGATATGTGCCCAAGTTGAAATATAGCCTCTTATCTGTGTTAAAGATGGCTGATAAAATGCTTGATGGTTCAATGAATTATCTGAGGTTTAAATTTGAAAAAGACTCTATGCTTTATTTCACTACACCTAGAAAAGGTGACCTATATGATGTTCAAGCTGAATCTGTGCCTTTGCCTGTTGCTAATATGGTCCAAGAGGACAAAACTACATTGTGGCATGCTAGACTAGGGCATATAAGGAACAAAGGTCTTGAAATTTTGCATAAATCTGGTGCATTTGGAAAAGACAAAGTGTCTAACATATCCTTCTGTGAACCTTGTATGATGGGAAAGCATCATAAAGCTCTATTTCCTATTTCTATGCCTAATCCTAGGAAGCATGTTAGCACTGAGATCCTTGAATACTTGCATGCAGATGTCTGAGGTCCAGCTAAAGAGCCCACTCATGGTGGAAACATGTTTTTCTTGTCTATTATTGATGAATCTTCTAGAAAAACTTGGGTGTTTCTTATGAAAAACAAATCTGAAATATTTTTAAAATTTTCTAATTGGGCTATTGAAATTCAAAATCAAACTAAAAAGAAAATTAAATACCTCAGAACTGATAATGGTCTTGAATTCTATAACCATGCTATGGATAATTGGTGTTCTGAAAGAGGAATAAAAAGGCATAAATCTATTCCCTATACTCCACAGCAAAATGGAGTTGCTGAAAGAATGAATAGGACTCTCCTTAAGAGAGTTAAAAGCTTGCTTGTTGCTTCTAGATTGGATAAACATTTTTAGGGTGAAGCTCTTATGCCTGCATCTTATCTGATTAACAGATCTCCTTCTATTCCCCTGAATGGCAAATTACTTGAATCTGTGTTCTTAAATAAACCTGTTTGTTTGTCTAATTTGAGAATTTTTGGGTGTGCTGCATATGTGCATCAAAAATTAAGTAAACTTGATCCTAGGGCTAGAAAGTGTGTGTTTCTAGGATATCCTAAAGGTGTGAAGGGTTATAGACTCTGGGATAGAAGTGTGCCTGGCTTTAAAACATGTATAAGCATAGATGTTTTATTTAATGAGCAAGATTTTCTTTGTCTACCTGAATCCTCACATTCTGCTGCTCCAAGTGAGGTAGAGAAATTAAACATGTTTGATTTTATGTTTTCTTCCTCTGCTGCCTCTAGTGAGGTGGATGATCTGACCCCTGAGCTACCTGAACCTGAAGCTGTGAATCATGATGTTCCTATTGTTGGAAATGAGCTTCTTTCTGATAATCTTGATTCTGTGTCTAATCATGAGACAAGTGATGAACCCACTAATAATATGACAGTGTCTGACTCAGAAACTAGCTCTAGTTCTGAAAATGAGCATGAATCTATTCCTGAACCTGAGAATCTAAACAACTATCAACTTGCTAGAGATTGGGTGTGAAGGAATGTGAGATTACCTGCTAGGTATGATGATTATAACCTGTCTCTCTATGTTTTTAATGTGTTCAGCAATGTTGATAAGTTTGAGCCTAGTACTTATACTGAAGCTGTGAATTCCCCTGAATCTGACAAATAGCTTGATGCAATGAATTGTGAAATCAAATCTTTGCATAATAACAACACTTGGGTGCTTGTTGAAAAACCTGAAGATTGCTCTGTTGTTGAATGCAAGTGGCTATTTAAAATTAAACAAGAAATTGATAATGTAAGATGCAAAGCCAGATTAGTTGCAAAGGGTTTCACACAAAAAGAAGGCATTGATTATAATGAGATTTTTGCTTCTGTGGTCAAATTTACTACTGTGAGAATTATGCTTGCTCTTGTGGCTCATTTTAATTGGGAACTTAAGCAAATGGGTGTGACAATTATATTTCTTTATGGTGAGCTTGAAAACAACATTTATATGCATCAACCTGAGGGTTTTGTTGATAAAGCTTTCCCTAATCATGTATGCTTGCTCAAGAAGTCCCTGTATGGTCTAAAACAGTCTCCTAGGCAGTGGAGCATTAAATTTGATAAATGCATGCAAAGTATGAACTTCACAAGAAGTAAATTTGATCATTACTTGTATTACATGCAATCTGATGTTCCTATGTTTCTGTTGCTTTATGTTGATGACATGCTCCTGATTAGTCATTGTCTGGAAACTGTGAAGCATGTGCAAAGATGTCTCTATGCTAATTTTGACATGAAAGACCTAGGTGATGCTAGAAAAATACTTAGCATGAACATTGACAGAAACAGAGAAAAACATACACTTGTGTTACATCAATCTGCCTATGTTGATCAAGTATTGAAAAAGTTTAATATGGAAAATTGCAAGCCTGTTTCTGTGCCCCTTGCATCTCATTTTGTGCTGAGTAAAGGTCAATCCCCTAAGAATGAATCTAAAATGAATGAAATTCAAGATATTCCTTATGCTAATGCAAGTGGCTCTGTCATGTACTTGATGATTAGCACTAGACCTGATATTGCATATGCTGTTTCATGCTTGAGTAGATATATGTCTAAACCTGGTCTACCTCACTGGGAAGCACTTAAGTGGCTTCTTAGATACTTAAAGTCCACAATGAACAGTGACTTGACCTTCTCAAAGGCAAATGATGGTGTTAAATGTGTTGGATATGTTGACTCAAATTATGCTAATGATAGAGATCAAAGAAAGTTAACTACTTCCTATGTGTTTACATTGTGTGGTGCTTGCATTAGCTAGAAGTCTCAATTGCAGAGTATTGTTGCCTTATCTTCTTCTGAATCTGAATATATTGCTGCTACTGAGGCTGTGAAGGAAGCCATTTGGCTTAATGGTGTGCTATCTGAAATCAAATTTATTGATGATAAACCTCTTATCTATTTTGATAACCAATCTGCAATTCAATTATGCAAAAATCCTGTGTTCCATGATAGAACAAAGCATATTGATGTGAGATTTCATTTCATTCGAGATATTGTGGAAAAAGGTGATGTTTTTCTGGATAAAATCCAATCTGAATTCAACCCTATAGATATGGGCACTAAGTGCCTACCAGTTGCAAAGCTGATGGCCTGCAAGAGATCCTTGAACATGGATCTTGGCTGAATTCTCTGTTCTTCTTTGTGTTGGTATTCCAGACTGAGTGCCTAGATACCTTATATGCCTCTATGTTTTTGTTGGTTTCTGTTTACTGGTTATTTTTACCCTGTTGGTTCAATGCCAGGTTGTAGTTAAATCAATGATAGTCATTCATGGTTTGAGATGAGCTGCTGTCATTGGGTTGGTCTCTAGTGTTGAGACTGAGATTAATATGCATAGTATTTCTCTCTCCCTCTCTTATCTTGTCTGTGTGATAGATAAGAGTAAAAAGGCTAGGATGATAAATCCAGTTGTTGGTGAGCACTTCCTAGGTGACACAAAGACCAATGGGCCAAAGGTGGATATGTGGCGGGTTGGCCCAATGCTCTTTATTTATTATTCTGGCCCATGCTGAGCCCATTGTCCTAATCTAAGCCCATTAGCCCATTTTCCTTATATTTACCCCTTAACCTTAAGTTACCAAAACTGAACCCTAATCTCTCTTCTTAACCTCTTGCGCCGTTTCATTTCTCTTTCAAGCCTCATAAAATATTCTCGAGTGTTCTAGAGGGCTCTACTATTCCCTCTGATCTCTTGGTCAGAATCCTGTTCATTTGGACTCTTGAGTGGCTGTGAGTGTGAGAGCTTCGTGCTGAGAATCCACCTAAACCCCTTTGTGGCCTGGGTCACTGTTGTTGCCGGAGTGCTGTGCCACCGTGGGAAAGATCCAAAGCCACCGTGTCCCTGAGACATATCTTTCCCACTTTCAAATCTCTGATTTCATTCTATCTTGCTTTTTTCTTTCTTTACTTCTCTGTTTTCTTAATACCTGATCTTCTCTCTCTCTGTGTTTATATATATTTTCTTCTTATTGCTAACCTTTTACTTGTGATCTACAGAAAGGCAGAGAGCTTTAAGAAGAAGACTGAGAAAAGTGTGAGAAGAAAAACAAGAGCTTGAATCTGAAGGTGCCTTAGTTGCCTGAGCAACTTTGAAAGGAGACAGACACGGTCGGAAAACAAGCGGTGTAACTCTGGCTAGGCTAGATACCCAACAATAAGTCCTATTAATACTTAAACCATTAATCACACCATACTTCCATCATACGTCTCCCAACTCTTCTCCTGAAAAATATTTGAAATCATAGGGGTGAGTATATTAAAATATACTCAGTAGGTGGGAATTAGGAAACATTTCATATATTTGTCCATATGTGATAGCATAAACATATGCATACATGGAATCATAACTTTCAACCGAATATCAAGCACATGATAAGCGGGATAACATTCAACCACAATTTCATCATATGATCATTTACATATAAGAATCATGGGACAATATTCTTTCAACTGTATACAGGATCATAGTGCATACATTAGCATGCTCATAACTTTTATCCATAAATCACATATATCACGTAATCACCTTGGACATTAAAATTATATTTTATTTTGAAACATAACTTGAAAGGAAGTAATTTTCCCTACCTCGACTTGATTGCCCGAAATACTTTAATTGGTGAATGAGGATCCTAACTGATATGCTCCTAAATGATGAATTAAATAAATATATAGATCAAAATCCCTACATTTTAAATAAATAATGCTAATGCATAGTCTAAACATAAACTCCAAAGAAACTGAACTAACCTTCTAATAGTCTGACGAGAATATAATTCTTAATACTATATACTCCAAAATAAATTTCCTATCTCTAGACAGTAACACATTAGATCTAAATTCTAACTAACACTTCTATACATAGGTATGCAAGAAACTTCATCATTACAAAATTGAATACTATTTTATTCATCTAGAATTTAATTTTAATATAATAATTATAACAAGTCTAAACTCCAAATTTCACATTTGAATTACACACTAATTACAAAAAGATTTAGAAAGTGAAACACATTCATTACGTAAAATGAAATGGAACATCATCATTACAAAATTAAATGCTATTATATACATTTAATATTTAGCTTAAAATAACAACTATAACAAGGTCTAAATCCTGTTTTCCTATTGTTTGAAAATAAGAGTTTTGATAATAAACTATTAAAATTTAAAATATTCCTAAATTTCTGTTTTACCGATTCTGTAAAGATGAAAAATAAATCATTTGAGAATTGAAACTGCAGTTTTAAGAACACTTACCGAAGATGACTTGCAAATCTGCGCACAAAACTCGCTTGAAGAATATTTCAGATTTCTCTTTCGAAAGTGTGAAGAACTTTGAGGATCTTTGGAAGATTTAAATACAACACTCTGAAAAATCTTTAGTAAGATACCGTATTTCTTAGGAATCAATGAGGAAGTTTGAACGGGCTATTTCTACCTAGTGTTTTGGGCCAATTTGGTATGGTTTATTTGTGTTAATTGCCTTGTACTTATGCCTTTTTGGAAGAATGTTGTGTTTGAGAGTTTTGCAGGGAATTAACACAAAGTTAGAGAAATCGGCATGCTTTTGGTAAGAGAACAGGAAGAGCAAGGAAAAGCTAAAGCTGGAAACTCGGGAGGACCATGCCGTATGGGCATACTGCAGGAAGGACTAGGCCGAGAATCTGGACATGTGCGCGCGAATTTGGGCTGGAGTACGAGTTTTTACACAGCCCATGGCCTGGACGCGGGATTCAGGGTTCCCACCACCTCAAAGAGTCACTCTTTTGCTAATTACCTAGTTGGGATAAATTAGGATTTTATTTCCTTGTTTAATACTACTCTATTAAGGATATTATTATATAGATTAGGATTTATCTCTTCCATATTCACGAAAACATTGCAGCAGAGACGTATTCCAGCAACTCTTATTTTTCTTCTTCTTCTTCTTCGTTAGTTTTCATCATGTTCTGCTACATCTTATCTTGGAGTTTCAATTCTATTATACAATCAAGTTAAGTTCTTCTTATTCCGGTAACAACTAACGAAGCCCTGGCGTAATTATACTGTGAGATCTAATTGTTCTTTTTATTTTGATTAATTGCATATATCTGTTGTTCTCGATAATTCGAGTCATTAATTATTTCAATATTGCTAGATAGGTGTACATATTTAGTAGATCGGAATTAATTAGTAGCCTATTAAACCGGCCATCCGTAATTGTGGTTTAAGTTTAATTAGTGGTAAAACGGTTCTTCAGAACTAGGGGAATAACAGTCTTAATTCAACGGTCCTGTGTTAGAGTCTGTTGGTTTTTAATCGGGTGTCTCTAGCTCTTAATGTTGTCGGCTCATTAAATCTATAGAGTGTCTCTTACGATTGTCAGTCGATTAGGGAAATAATTGGTGAAGTGTCTTCCTGATTATCAAGAAACTAAGGAGAAATTAGGTTGCGTCAGTAAGTGTCTTCAGTGGCTATAACTGATTTGTATGAATTAATTGGAATTATCTTTGCATCAAGGATCAGTATAATTAAGCTATGGCGGAGTTAATTGGAAACCGGAATACTCTTTATAATCTATTATTCGTTAATCTCTGTTTATTTGTTTATTTTCATATTTACTTTATAATAATAGATTTCGTTTGGAAAAATTTAGTTTCTGTAGATTGGATATTTAGAATAATTCTGACCGGTCCTTTGGGAGATGATCTTGCTCGCCACTGTTCTGTGCAGTATGGGCATACCGACTACTGTCGGGTTATTTATTTTTGGTGTAAAATGACGTACCAAATTTTGACGACGTTTCCGGGGATCGGTTTTTAAGCAGTAATTACTCTAAGATTTTCAGTTTGTTATTTTTTCTTTATTTTATTTTGTTTTTCTAGTGCAAGACTTGTTCCTCACAAAAAGAAGAGCTAGTATTTGATCTAGAGCCTGAGAGGACTTTACACCAGTTGAGGAGAGCTGCTAGGGAGTCTAAGGAGGCTTCAACATCTGATTTAGGAATTTTTGATCTTCATCAATTGTTCGACGAAAATATGGTGGGGAATGCGAATCAAGCTCTCGCCAATGCCGACGAGCTTGCAGCTCTTATCAGGGAGCTCGGCCGCCATAGAAGTAACAGGCCCATCTGCATCGTGTTGCCTACCATTGCACACAATTCAAAGATACGGCCTAGTTTTATACAAGTTCTGCCCAAGTTCAGTGACTTGCCTGGTGAAAGTGCGCACAAGCACTTATCTGAGTTTGACCTGGTCTGTTCTACCTTGCGGCCTCAAGGATTTTCTGCTAATAATCTGAGGCTACTGACTTTTTCACACACTCTGCAAGGCAAGGCTAGGGATTGGTTATTTGATCTTCCATCTGGTTCGATTACTACTTGGAATGAGTTGGAAGAACAATTCTTGCGCAAGTTCTTCCCAGAATCCAGAGCTGCAAATTTGAGGATGGCAATCAGTAGCATCAAACAAAAGCAGAATGAGAGCTTAGCCGAGTACTGGGAGCGGTTCCAGCAGCTGTGTCGCAAGTGCCCAGACCACGGGTTCACGGATTATCAACTGCTAACCAATTATTTTTACCGTGGCATGTCTATTTTTGATAGGAAGATCGTTGATGCTACCAGTGGAGGATCTCTCACCAACAAGACACTGGCCAATGCCAAACAATTGATTATTTACATAGTTTCTAGAGACCAACAGTATGAAGATGAGGATGACGATAGGTATCGACCTGTGAAAGGGATTGAGTGAGTTGAGAGCTCCGGTGTCAATGAAAAGATCGATGCTCTGACTTCTCCGGTTCGAAGTCTAGCTGTGGCGCAAGCTCAAAATATCCGCTATGGAGTCTGCTCGGAGAATGGCCATTTCACTGATGCTTGTCCTACATTGCAAAATTCTCCAACCGAGCAAGCATGCTATGGGTCCGGTGATGCGCAACAAGATGCCCTGAGATGGAGGAATTATGACCCGTACTCAAATACGTACAACCCAAGCTGGAGGAACCATTCTAATTTCAGCTAGAGGCAGCCAGATCAGAAGATGCCGGGAGTTTTGCCTCTGAGGCCACTGCAGGACGGTCCGTATGCCCATACTGACAAATCTACACCGAGCATGAGCAAGATTATGAAGTGTCTGAGCAAAGCAGTGCTCTGATGAACAACTTGGCACTGAGTCAGAAGGCTTTCCAGCAGGAGACGCAAGCCACTCTAGGTAGTATGGGCACACAGATCACTCAGCTTACCACTCAAATGAATAAAATGCAGGCTAATCAAGGGAAACTCCCCTCTCAAACTGAAATGAATCCAAGAGCACATGTTTGCACTATCACTTTGAGAAGTGCAGAGGAGTCAGTTGAGTTGGAGGCTAAGAAGAAAAAGAACTAGCAGTATGGGCATACTGCACAGACTGAAAACAAATCCAGTACAGAAGAAGAATAACCAGCTGCCGAGTCTGCCTTTACTGAGGTGAAATCTGAATCTAAAGTTTTTAACCCTCTAGTTGCAGCACCTTTTCTTTCCAGGTTGGTTTGAAACAAGAAGGAGGATGATGAGAAAGAGATCCTCGAGTTATTCAAGAGGGTACTCTTTGGTGGGCTGATCAAAACCGAGGCAATAACAAAAAAAGATGAAGAGATTTGAGATATCATAATGCAGCTATATGCCACTAATGAATTTCTAACTCGAAATCTGACTGGCCATATGCCCTTACCGAATAACTCGGAACTGGAGTTGAAGGCCCTTTCTGAGCATCTGAAATATGCTTTACTGGGAGGACAAGCTTGTAAAGAAGCATAAAGGTTTGGGGATGGAGATGACTACTTTCGACAGGGGTAGATCGGATATCCCTGAATTAGTTTCTTGACCGTACTTCCCCACATTGAGCCTCAGACGTTAAATAAGGGCGCTTCTCAGGAGGCAACCTGAGCTTTTATTGCTTTCTTTCATTTTTCATATTTCATTTAGTTACTTACTTGTTTTTCTTTAATATAATAATAAAAAAAATAAAAAAAGAAAAAAATAGAGAGAGAGATCTCGTCCAACTTTCTAGTGCAGGTTCCTCTTCTAGCGCCGCCCCTACCCTTGCCGAGCCCATGGAGTTGTTTGACCACTACACACCAAGCTGGACCACGGCACTGGAGCACCGTTTGTATGCCATTACTGACTGTTTCGCGCCTTGATTGCTAGTTTTCCCTCTTTATCCCTTTTGCTTTTATTTTTCTTTCATTCATGTTGTGTCCGTTTTGTTGGCTCTCTTCCCTGCACAGTGAGGTCACTGTGTTGTCTAAGTGTGGGGGAGAGGAAGTTGCTGTTTTTGTGTCTGGTTCTTTTCTAAATCGAAAAAAAAACTTTATTTTTACTTGTTTTTGTTGAGTATTGGCTACCTGAGGTTGAGATGTACAAAGAGAAAGAGTTATAACATGGATTGTTTGGGTTAATTTGATTGATTCTCTTGTGATTGAATTGTGCTAATGCTCGTATGTGTTCTTGGAAGATGAAATGTGCAACTTGATCAACATTTGGTGAGCCTTCTTAAATGTGAGACTTGAGCCCGTTGAGCATGAATATTATGTATGAAGCTCAGTTTCTTTTGAAGAGTGTGTCGGACTTGCTTGTCGAATTTCTGATTTGCCTTGTTGCCATGATCATACTGCTTGTGAGTTTCCCTTTGCATGAAAATGATAAAGGCATATAGGATTAACTACTGCTTTGGTCTGAATAAATTATCCATACCCGACACTATCCCTTAGTGAGCTCGTTTGTGCCTGAATCCTTTCTTTTTTGATTAATAGCCACTTAATAATTAAGCCTTAGCCCTTTTTGGCCTGCTCTTGTCCCTTGAAAACATGTGAGTTATATTGGGTTGTGTTAAGATGAGTTCGAAATTTACTTGAAAGAACAGTTGGTGCTGGAAATTGAAGAAAACTTGTGAAAAACCCATGTCCTATTCCTAGAACAAGAAAAAAGAGAGAAAGAAGCAAAGCTTCAGAAAAAAAAATGGTTCGTATGCCCATACTGGAGTAGGAAGGACATGGAGGAAATAAGGGGCTGTACTTAGTTAATTTTTCTTTTGGTGCCCTGTACTGTTAGCACACAACTTGGGAAATATTGCAATGTCTGAAGAAGTAGCTGAAGAATTCTGTGATTGTGTTATAATATGCTTACATGTTTTCACTTATTTGAGCCACTTATCCAAATTATCCTACCTAAGCACCCTATCCCCATTACAACCCATTTCAAAGACCTTTTGATTAGTGCATAGTTCTTACTTGCTTGGTAGTGATTTTGACATATGGGCAAATCTATGTTTGAAGGCATCAAATCACGACTTTTGTGAATTAAGCAAATCTGCCCTAATCTACTTTTGAGAGAAATTGAGTAAACCTTGGTGAGGCATGATTGAGTTGCACGTTTTTGACTTGAATGAAAATCATGTGTTTATTTCATGAAACAAGAGAAGGGTTAGTGGATTGTGGTTGGTTATGCTGTAATTCTGACTCTGAGTATTTTCAGTTTAGGGCAGCCGATGCTTGTTTTGTTTTTCAAGTCTGTCTTTTGTTTAGATATGCTCGAGGACGAACATTGTCTAAGTCTGGGGGTATTTGATCGGGCTATTTCTACCTAGTGTTTTGGGCCAATTTGGTGTGGTTTATTTGTGTTAATTGCCTTGTACTTATGCCTTTTTGGAAGAATGTTGTGTTTGAGAGTTTTGCATGGAATTAACATAAAGTTAGAGAAATTGACATGCTTTTGGTAAGAGAACAGGAAGAGCAAGGAAAAGCTGAAGCTGGAAACTTGGAAGGACTATGCCGTATGGTCATACTGCAGGAAGGACTAGGCCGAGAATCTGGAAGCTGGGCCTGTGCACGCGAATTTGGGCTGGAGTACGAGTTTTTACACAGCCCATGGCCTGGACGCGGGATTCAGGGTTCCCACCACCTCAAAGTGTCCCTCTTTTGCTAATTACCTAGTTGGGATAGATTCAGATTTTATTTCCTTGTTTAATACTACTCTATTGTAGCGCTCCGGTTCCGAAAGACCATGGAAATGAACGCCACGGGGGTTGGAATTAAGAAGAGGGAAAGAAAGGGGTAACTTTAACAGAAAACTCAGAAACCAAACATGCATTATAATTATAAAATCCTAGTTTAACAATAATACAAAGATCAGTGTTATAGAATAATTTAACAACGAAAGTGCGGAAGCAAGACTTTGAACAAAAGAGAAGTCAACGGAAAAAACACATAATTAACAAAAGCCCGTTCCTCAGCATCGTCACTTCTACGCGCCAGTCTACTGACCTGAAAATATTTTAAAAGATTTGGGCTGAGTATTAATGCACTCAGTGGGCAAGTTTTCACAATAAAGTTTATGTAATTCATTTTCTAAAAGTGATATATCTGCATTTATGCATGTAGTGAAGCTTAGGAGGTTTTCAGAATATAAAGTAACCTAAGTTCACCAAAATATTTTATAATGAAGCACTAAGTGTATAACCCATCACTGCCCGCAACCTCTACTTCATCATCAACGCGTAAGTCTTAAGAGTATCACCAATGAGTATAACCGTTCATTTTATTCGTCACGACAAGGAATAGGGCATGACAAATAAAGCATGCGTACTGTAGCTACTCACATTGACACAACGCTGGTATATGAGACTCCGACAACATACAGTAGCACGTAAATATTTTAATACAGATAATCACATATGCAATTTAAGCAAAGCAGAGCTTAATAACTCAAAATGTAAAGTTTAAAAAGTTAGAATAGCCCACCTTGATAGCTATTAAAGCTGAAGCTTTAACTTTTCTTCTAGAAATCCCCTAAGTCTGATGTTCCGGGTTTTATTCTACACATAAAGACTAAGACTTAGAGGTATATCAAGTCAAATCCTAAATCTTGAGCTAGCTAGCAAAAATTCTAAAGTATAAGATTTTATGCCTATGGAATTAGTTGATGAAATTAATGATATAGGAATTTAAGAAATCATAGAATAATCTGAAGTTATAATGTAATTATAATAAAATTTCGAATTATATATATATTATATAAAAATAAAATAAAACTAATAAAATAAAGATGGTTAAAAAAATAAAAATGAAGTTAAAGAGATTTGAACCCTTAACCTCTAAAGGATTGACACAAGCCTTAACCACTAGGCTAGAGACTAATATTGAAAATTAATGCAGATTACTTATTAATTAAGACAGATCATTTAATGCAGAAATTTAATGCAGAAAATGTAGAGATAAAGGATGTAAAAATGAGAATAAGGGGAATCAAACCTAAGATCTAAGATTATTTGAGATATATACTAACCACTTGGCTAAACATTATTTTCGAAATTAAATCAGTTTTAGTATTTAATAAGGCAAATTGAATTAAGGCAGATTCTTTAAAGCTAGAAATACAAGGTATAAAAATGATTTTCAAAAGTTTCAAACCACATTTGATTTGTTATAGAATTAAATTTTTAATCATTAATATGTAATTATTTTAATACAAAATTAATTAAAATTAATATACACAATAGATACACGCATGCTTGCTTTTGAAAAGAACTAAAATTTTCTCTTTTCTTTCCTTAACACACATCTGCACACACACCTACAATTTTTCCCTTTATTTTTTTAAATATTATTTTGATGGTCAACTCTCTCATTCTCTCTCATGACCATGCTACTTTTGAAAATTTGGATACATGAGATTTCTCTCTTGACTCTCACTCTCTCTCTTTCGATCACTGCGCCCACATGCACTTTCATTAATTGCCAATTCATTTTTTTCCAAAAAGAAAACCTATCAAACCTTTAATTTAAACAAACCCAACACTAGATTTGGAAAAAGACAAACTTGCATTTATTTCTCTACAAGGAATTGAAGTCACTCACATACACTCAAGCTTATACATATATATATCAAACATTTATATACAGATTATTACTCTCTCTCTCTCTACTGGACTACCGCACACACACACTACCAAAACATCACCACAAAAATTCCTTCTCTTCTCCAACAACAAGAAAAATCGACTACCTCACTGAACACACACTAGCACATTTTATTTATATTTCTTTTAATATTTTCCTACACATGCAACATCTCCTACATATGTAAACTTAGATAATGATAGTGCTATGGTTTAAAAATAAAGAAAACTTCCAATAATAATGAAAACCATATAAAAATGGAGGTTTTGGGGAATTTCGCAAATGTTTTAATTCTATATTTTCACATGCAATTTCAAATAGTACCTCATAATATCCATTAAATTTGCAAAATGAAAACCCCCACCAAAATAGAAATTAAAAGAAAAGCAAAGGAGCTTACGAGAGAAATTTCAATTTGATGGCAAATCTTGAGGAAGAAGATGATCACCAATGTTCATCACTATCTTTACCAACTAACCAAGTATAAGAGAAGAGATGAAAGAAGAGTAAAAAGAAGTAGATTGTGTTTTGCTCTCATCCGAAAATAATTGTTTGGGGAGATGAATGAATAGTAATGTTGAATAGTCTAGATATGACAAGTGTCACCTTATGTGTCTTGTGCAAAATGTGACACCTCAAATTCATTTGGGCTTTAATAACCTTAAATTTTAATTATTTCTCATCTATTTTGGTACTTAGCAATATTGGCCCACTAGAAAAAAAAATTAATAATTATGGCCCACTACAAAGGTTCTCTTTAAATAGATAAATATATATATATAAACTATAATACTTATTCTATTCTAACTATTAGATTTATATTTCTAATTAAATTATATTATAGAATTTTGGGGTATTACATTCCTCCCCCCTTAAAAGAATTTCATCCTGAAATTCACGTACCTTAGAATATCTCAGGATATTGTTGTCGCATTTTGCTTTCAAGTTCCCACGTTGCTTCTGTTCGATCATGATGATTCCATTGCACAAGCACCAATGGAATTTGTTTATTTCTAAGGACCTGGACTTTTCTGTCAAGGATCTCGCGGGGTTTTTCTTCGTACGTCAAGTCAGAATGTAGAATTAATTCACTTTCTTTGACAACGTGTTCTGGATCAAACACATACTTCCTGAGCATTGATACGTGATACACATCATGAACTTGTGCTAGGTCCGGCGGTAGAGCTAATCGGTAAGCAACCTCACCAATTCTTTCAAGTATCTCGAACAGCCCGATATATCTTGGTCTCAATTTGCCTCGTTTACCGAATCTCACAACACCTCGTGTTGGAGATACCTTTAAGAAAACTTTTTCACCAACTTGAAATTGTAGGTCTTTTCTGCGCTTATCTGCATAAGCTTTTTGTCGATCTTGTGCTTCTTTCATTCTCGCTCGAATTTGGTCAATTATCTTGACAGTGGTCTGCACAATCTCTAGACCCAAAATTTTTCTTTCTCCAACTTCATCCCAATACAATGGTGATCTGCATTTGCCACCGTATAAGGCTTCATACGGTGCCATCTTTATCGTTGACTGGTAGCTGTTATTATATGCAAACTCCACTAAGGGTAAAACATCTTCCCAACTTGTATTTCCATCCAATACAATTCCCCGGAGCATATCTTCCAAAATCTGTATTGTTCTTTCTGATTGGCCATCTATTTGAGGATGGAAAGCGGTAGTAAAGTTCAGCTTTGTTCCCATAGCTTCTTGAAAACTTTTCCAGAATCTTGATGTGAAACGAGTATCACGATCCGATGTGATGGAAATAGAAATTCCATGAAGACGAACAATCTCTTTTACATAAATCTGCGCCAACCTGCTTAACTCCGTTGTTGTTTTGATCGGCACAAAGTGTGCTGATTTGGTCAATCGATCAACGATGACCCATACCGTTGAGTTTCCTTTTATTGATCGTGGTAAGCCTACCACGAAATCCATCGTTATATGCTCCCATTTCCACTTTGGAATTTCCAACGGCTGCAATAATCCAGAACGTCGTTGATGTATGGCTTTCACTTGTTGGCATGTTAAACATCTCTCCACAAATGCCGTTATCTCTCTTTTCATATTGTTCCACCAAAAATATTACTTTAAGTCTTTATATAGCTTCGTACTGCCTGGATGAGCAACATAGGGGGTATTATGAGCCTCTTTCATAATTTTCTTTTTTAGTGTGTCATCATTGGGAACACATAGTCTGTCACGGAACATTAGGGCTCCGTCATTTGCCTCACTGAACTCTTTTGGTTCACCTGCTTTGACTCTCTGTCTTATCTTCTCCAATCGTTCATCCTTTGTCTGAGCTTCTATGATTCTCGGTCGTAATTCTGGTTTAGCTATCACTGCAGCTACCACACTTGTTGTAGAGCTTGGTGGAAACACCAACTCTAACTCCATCTTTTCTATCTCTTTCACAAGTCCCTCCTTGTCCGTTAAAAGATATCCCAGTACTCCTTGTATCTTTCTACTTAAAGCATCTGCTACTACATTTACTTTTCCGGGATGATAGTGTATCGTACAATCATAATCTTTCACCAGCTCCAACCATCTTCTCTACCTCATATTAAGCTCTTTCTGCTCAAAAATGTACTTTAAGCTTTTATGGTCAGTGTAAATCTCGCATTTCACCCCATAAAGATAATGCCTTTAAATTTTAAGTGCATGTACCACGACAGCGAGCTCCAAATCATGGGTTGGGTAGTTCAGTTCATGAGGTCTTAATTGTCGTGAAGCATAAGCTACTACCTTCCCATTTTGCATCAACACGCATCCCAAACCCAATTTGGATGCGTCGGTGTAAATTACAAATCCTTCCACTCCTTCTGGGAGAGTTAAGACCGGTGCAGTTGTCAATCTTGTCTTCAGTTCTTTAAAACTTTTCTCGCATTCATCAGTCCATACAAATTTGACTTTCTTTCTCAAGAGTTGTGTCATTGGTCTTGCTAACTTTGAGAAATCCTTGATAAACTTCCGATAATAACCTGCCAAACCGAGAAAACTTCTTATCTCATGAACGTTGGTTGGTGATTTCCATTTCTTCACTGCTTCAACCTTTGCAGGATCTACCTTGATTCCTTCTGCTGACATAATGTGCCCGAGAAACATTACTTCACTTAACCAAAATTCGCACTTACTAAATTTAGCATATAACTTTTCTCTCCGTAGTGTTTCCAACACTAGTCTCAAATGTTTCTCGTGCTCTTCTTCACTTCTTGAGTAAATTAGTATGTCTTCAATAAAGACCAACACAAACTTATCCAAATATTCATAGAAAACACGATTCATTAAATCCATAAAAACTGCAGGTGCATTTGTTAATCCAAATGGCAACACTAGAAACTCATAGTGGCCATATCTTGTTTGGAATGCAGTCTTGGGTACATCCTCTTCCCTTATCTTGACTTGATGATACCCAGATCGTAGGTAAATTCTGGAAAAGACCTTTGCACCTGTCAACTGATCAAAAAAATCGTCTATCCTCGAAAGTGGATACTTATTCTTCACTGTTATCTTATTCAACTCCCGATAGTCGATGCACATCCTCATAGTACCATCCTTCTTTTTGACAAATAAAATCGGTGCTCCCCAAGGTGATACGCTGGGTCTTATAAAACCTAAATCCAATAATTCTTTCAATTGCACCTTTAACTCTTGTAATTCTTTTGGTGCCAAACGATATGGGGCTTTGGATACCGATGCTGCTCCTGGTTCCAAGTCTATTGTGAACTCTACTTGTCTATCTGGCGGTAAACTTGGCAAATCATTTGGAAATACGTCCTCATATTTCCGCACCACTGGTACTTGATCCACTGTTAGACCTTCTTCTTTCTTGCTTGCAAGGTTTACTAGAAATGCTTAACAATCTCCTTTCTGCAACAACTTTACAGCCTTCAATGCTGAAATGATTGGAATTATATTTCCCATTTTTGCTCCATAGAACTTCACCTCTTCTTCGCCTAGCTTCTGAAATATTATCTCTCTCTCATGGCATCTTATTGTTGCACCCTCTTTTGTCAGCCAATCCATCCCAAATATAATGTCAAAGTCCTACATCTCAAGAGCATAGAGATCAGTTGTGAAATTCTTTTCACCTACTACGAAGTCTAAGTTCTTACATACATAATCGGCTAAGAGTGTTCGTTCTAAGGGAATGCTTACTGCTAAGGCTTCCTTTGCTAATTCAAGCTCTAGATTGAGACGTTTACATGCATTTTTAGATATAAAGGAATGTGAAGCTCCAGTATCAAATAAAGCAAGCACATGTATATCGCTCAAACTAATCATATCTGCCAAATTCCGGGGGTTTCCAGCTGCCTCTTGCTGGTTCAGAGCATACGCTCTAGCTTGTTGTGGTGCCCGGGGACCTTGATTCCGTTTCTACTGAGGCCTGGGATTACCTCTGTTGTTGTTATTATTCCCTCGACCACCTCCACCTTGCGGCCCCGCATTTCTCATGGTCTGTCTGAACTGTGGCCTCTGTTGCTGCTGTTGTTGCCCTTGCATGTCAGAATTCTGTGAGCAGTCATTAGCATAATGACCCTGTCGACCACACCGATAACATTGGACACATGGCCCAAAATGATGTCTGCTACATATTACACACTGCGGTGAATTTCCTTGATAGCCCTGGGATTTTGGTGCAACATTTCCTTATCCTGCAGGTCTTGTTCCAAAGTTTCTTCCTCCCTGATAGTTATGTTGAAAGTTCTTCCCCTGATAACCTTGTTGTGGACCTTCCCACTTCCGTTTTTGTTTTTGATCCCCCACTGCTGGCTGGGATGCCGAAGCTTTTGATGTTCCCTGCATTGCCTCGATGCTTAGTGCCCAACTCAGCGTCTGACCATAGCTTGTGTCATCCTTCCCGATTAGTAATGTGCCTATCTCTGGTTTCAAACCCATACGAAACTTCTCGATCCTCTTCTCTTCTGTATCAATGGTCTGTGGTGCATACCGAGATAATCTATTGAACTACAAATCATACTCTGCTACTGACTTATTTCCTTGTTTCAAATTCCAAAATTCATTCGCCTTTTGATGTTGATAATGTGTAGGTATATATTTCTGATACAGAATTATCTTGAAATCCTCCCAGGTGAACAACTCCCAATCTGCCTCAGATATTGTCCTCCGAATAGACTCCCACCAGAAATCAGCGTCATCCACAAGCTGGTATAGACCACATGTCACCATCTCTTTATCTGTGCATTATAAAAACCTAAAAATCTTCTCTAGAGCTCGAATCCATCTTTCAGCGGTGAGTGGATCACCCTCCCCATTGAAAGTCGGGGGATTATGGCGCATGAACTCCATCTCAATTCGTGGTCCTTGAACTTGCGGATTATTTGGCACCTCAGACATAGCCAAGTTCACATTTCTCGGTCTTCCCCTTGGCATTCTGCAACAATTTAGATTCCTAATCGTTCAACACTTACAAATAAATTCTTGTAAAAGAAAACATAAATAATAAGCAACCATCTCGTAAAAAAAAATGAAATGTAAACAGATAAAACATATACAAAGAAAATAATAACTTATATATATCAGAATAGTTGCCTTCAAATAGGACTTTTGTACAAAATGGGGTGAATGCTCTGCAAGCAATCTATACATCCATCAAAAAAAATATATATATGTCTAGTCTAGTAAATCAAAAGGAGGCTAGCTATCTAATGCCTTATGTCGGAACGGTCTTATAAAGTTGACAACGTTTCCAACCTACAAAAGCTACCGAGCTGACGAACAATAAAATGTCAACTTCAGTATATACTAGACTACCCAAAATAGTACTACAAAAACAAACTAGTAGCTAAAACGCTCAACCATCGGTTCCCCCTCCGGATTCTCCTCCGGGTCCTCATCTGGGTCGTCCTCCATGATCAGCTCCAACTGGGTCCTAGATGAACCTGCCTCATCATCGTGTGGTCTCGCTCTCATATGCGGTGGCTCTGGCACTGGTGGAGCTGATCGATCCATCTCAATCGTCCTCTCAGCAGCCAAGATCGGTGAGAAAGACACACTAAGTATAACTGAATCTGCAGCTTCATCAATCGCAGGCGACAATCTAGGAACCCTACCTCGTCCATCTGCCCAAACTCATAGGACATAAGTGAAGAACCTCGAGAAATAAACTCTCTCAGCAAAAGTGGTCCGATCTCTATCTGAGAAATCAACTGCGGCTCTCGCAGCCTAAAGTCCCCAATCACGTGGTAGCCCGATTATATATCTCGACATGGCCTTCACCTCGGTGATAACACCTCTATCAGCGATATCATACCACAAAGTCACGAAGCGTGCAATGAACTTTGGCACATTCTCTACTGGTCGACATGAGCAAGCACGCAGCTTCTCAATCTGCTCTTCTAAAGTAATATGAGATCGGGGTCTCTTACGAGGTGTCACTCGGAATGACGCTATCTAATTAAGATGATTTTTTTAATTAGATTACATTCAAATATTCCCACAAGTTTCTACAAGTTTAGCTTAAGTTCAACAACTATAGGCTAAGTTCATCTTACGTTCTCAAGTTCCAAGTTCAAGTACTTATCTAGAGCATAACATCATACATAGTTTAACAATCATAGCATGCAATCACTATATCCACAACATTCATAAGTATGCACATAGCATAAATAAATGAGTTTCTCTCACGTATGCAATCAAATAAACATACTTTTCGAAACAACTTCCAGTATGCTCACGGCATATTTTGTTCTCAAATAAATTTAATATTTGAGCAATATAATGCAAAACTTTTAAAAATTAAAATCCACATAAAAACATGCGTACCTTTTAGGCTGTTGCGTGAGTGACAAGCTGAGGGCTTATATAATATCACACGGGAATTTAATGAAAAATGAAATAAGTTGACCCAGTAGGTCTGCAGAGTTGCAAACCTGCTCTTATACCACTTTGTAGCGCCCCGGTCCCGAAAGACCGTGGAAATGAACGCCACGGGGGTTGGAATTAAGAAGAGGGAAAGAAAGAGGTAACTTTAACAGAAAACTCAGAAACCAAACATGCATTATAATTATAAAATCCTAGTTTAACAATAATACAAAGATTAGTGTTATAGAATAATTTAACAACGAAAGTGCGGAAGCAAGACTTTGAACAAAAGAGAAGTCAACGGGAAAAACACATAATTAACAAAAGCCCGTTCCTCAGCATCGTCACTTCCACGCGCCAGTCTACTGACCTGAAAATATTTTGAAAGATTTGGGCTGAGTACTAATGCACTCAGTGGGCAAGTTTTCACAATAAAGTTTATGTAATTCATTTTCTAAAAGTGATATATCTGCATTTATGCATGTAGTGAAGCTTAGGAGGTTTTCAGAATATAAAGTAACCTAAGTTCACCAAAATATTTTATCATGAAGTACTAAGTGTATAACCCATCACTGCCCGCAACCTCTACTTCATCATCAACGCGTAAGTCTTAAGAGTATCACCAATGAGTATGACCGTTTATTTTAGTCTTCACGACAAGGAATAGGGCATGACAAATAAAGCATGCGTACTGTAGCTACTCACATTGACACAGCGCTGGTATATGAGACTCCGACAACATACAGTAGCACGCAAATATTTTAATACAGATAATCATATATGCAATTTAAGCAAAGAAGAGCTTAATAACTCGAAATGTAAAGTTTAAAAAGTTAGAATAGCCCACCTTGATAGCTATTAAAGCTGAAGCTTTAACGTTTCTTCTAGAAATCCCCTAAGTCTGATGTTCCGGGTTTTGTTCTACACATAAAGACTAAGACTTAGAGGTATATCAAGTCAAATCCTAAATCATGAGCTAGCAAGCAAAAATTCTAAAGTATAAGATTTTATGCCTATGGAATTAGTTGATGAAATTAATGATATAGGAATTTAAGAAATCATAGAATAATCTGAAGTTATAATGTAATTATAATAAAATTTCGAATTATATATATATATATATATTATATAAAAATAAAATAAAATTAATAAAATAAAGATGATTAAAAAAAATAAAAATGAAGTTAAGGAGATTTGAACCCTTAACCTCTAAAGGATTGACACAAGCCTTAACCACTAGGCTAGAGACTAATTTTGAAAATTAATTTAGATTACTTATTAATTAAGACAGATCATTTAATGCAGAAATTTAATGCAGAAAATGTAGAGATAAAGGATGTAAAAATGAGAATAAGGGGAATCGAACCTACGATCTAAGATTATTTGAGATATATAGTAACCACTTGGCTAAACATTACTTTCGAAATTAAATCAGTTTTAGTATTTAATAAGGCAAATTGAATTAAGGCAGATTTTTTAAAGCTAGAAATACAAGGTATAAAAATGATTTTCAAAAGTTTCAAACCACATTTGATTTGTTATAGAATTAAATTTTTAATAATTAATCTGTAATTATTTTAATACAAAATTAATTAAAATTAATATACACAATAGATACACGCATGCTTGCTTTTGAAAAGAACTAAAATTTTCTCTTTTCTTTCCCTAACACACATTTGCACACACACCTACAATTTTTCCCTTTATTTTTTTTAAATATTATTTTGATGGTCAACTCTCTCATTCTCTCTCATGACCATGCTACTTTTGAAAATATAGATACATGAGATTTCTCTCTCTACTCTCACTCTCTCTCTTTCGATCACTGCACCCACATGCACTTTCATTAATTGCCAATTCATTTTTTTCCAAAAAGAAAACCTATCAAACCTTTAATTTAAACAAACCCAACACTAGATTTGGAAAAAGACAAACTTGCATTTATTTCTCTACAAGGAATTGAAGTCACTCACATACACTCAAGCTTAGACATATATATATCAAACATTTATATACAGATTATTACTCTCTCTCTCTCTCTACTGGACTACCGCACACACACACAACCAAAACATCACCACAAAAATTCCTTCTCTTCTCAAATGTAATACCCCAAAATTCTATAATATAATTTAATTAGAAATATAAATCTAATAGTTAGAATAGAATAAGTATTATAGTTTATATATATATATATACATATTTATCTATTTAAAGAGAACCTTTGTAGTGGGCCATAATTATTTTTTTTTTTCTAGTGGGCCAATATTGCTAAGTACCAAAAGAGATGAGAACTAATTAAAATTTAAGGTTATTAAAGCCCAAATGAATTTGAGGTGTCACATTTTGCACAAGACACATAAGGTGACACTTGTCATATCTAGACTATTCAACATTACTATTCATTCATCTCCCCAAACAATTATTTTCGGATGAGAGCAAAACACAATCTACTTCTTTTTACTCTTCTTTCATCTCTTCTCTTATACTTGGTTAGTTGGTAAAGATAGTGATGAACATTGGTGATCATCCTCTTCCTCAAGATTTGCCATCAAATTGAAATTTCTAAGCTCCTTTGCTTTTCTTTTAATTTCTATTTTGGTGGGGGTTTTCATTTTTGCAAATTTAATGGATATTATGAGGTACTATTTGAAATTGCATGTGAAAATATAGAATTAAAACATTTGCAAAATCCCCCAAAACCTCCATTTTTATATGGTTTTCATTATTATTGGAAGTTTTCTTTATTTTTAAACCATAACACTATCATTATCTAAGTTTACATATGTAGGAGATGTTGCATGTGTAGGAAAATATTAAAAGAAATACAAATAAAATGTGCTAGTGTGTGTTCAGTGAGGTGGTCGATTTTTCTTGTTGTTGGAGAAGAGAAGGAATTTTTGTGGTGATGTTTTGGTTGTGTGTGTGTGCGGTAGTCCAGTAGAGAGAGAGAGAGTAATAATCTGTATATAAATGTTTGATATATATATGTCTAAGCTTGAGTGTATGTGAGTGACTTCAATTTCTTATAGAGAAATAAATGCAAGTTTGTCTTTTTCCAAATCTAGTGTTGGGTTTGTTTAAATTAAAGGTTTGATAGGTTTTCTTTTTGGAAAAAAATGAACTGGCAATTAATGAAAGTGCATGTGGGTGCAGTGATCGAGAGAGAGAGAGTGAGAGTAGAGAGAGAAATCTCATGTATCCATATTTTCAAAAGTAGCATGGTAATGAGAGAGAATGAGAGAGTTGACCATCAAAATAATATTTAAAAAAAATAAAGGGAAAAATTGTAGGTGTGTGTGCAGATGTGTGTTAGGCAAAGAAAAGAGAAAATTTTAGTTCTTTTCAAAAGCAAGCATGCGTGTATCTATTGTGTATATTAATTTTAATTAATTTTGTATTAAAATAATTACAGATTAATGATTAAAAATTTAATTCTATAACAAAACAAATGTGGTTTGAAACTTTTGAAAATCATTTTTATACCTTGTATTTCTAGCTTTAAAGAATCTGCCTTAATTCAATTTGCCTTATTAAATACTAAAACTGATTTAATTTCGAAAATAATGTTTAGCCAAGTGGTTACTATATATCTCAAATAATCTTAGATCGTAGGTTCGATTCCCCTTATTCTCATTTTTACATCCTTTATCTCTACATTTTCTGCATTAAATTTCTGCATTAAATGATCTGTCTTAATTAATAAGTAATCTAAATTAATTTTCAAAATTAGTCTCTAGCCTAGTGGTTAAGGCTTGTGTCAATCCTTTAGAGGTTAAGGGTTCAAATCTCCTTAACTTCATTTTTATTTTTTTTAATCATCTTTATTTTATTAATTTTATTTTATTTTTATATAATATATATATATATATAATTCGAAATTTTATTATAATTACATTATAACTTCAGATTATTCTATGATTTCTTAAATTCCTATATCATTAATTTCATCAACTAATTCCATAGGCATAAAATCTTATACTTTAGAATTTTTGCTAGCTAGCTCATGATTTAGGATTTGACTTGATATACCTCTAAGTCTTAGTCTTTATGTGTAGAACAAAACCCGGAACATCAGACTTAGGGGATTTCTAGAAGAAACGTTAAAGCTTCAGCTTTAATAGCTAACAAGGTGGGCTATTCTAACTTTTTAAACTTTACATTTCGAGTTATTAAGCTCTGCTTTGCTTAAATTGCATATGTGATTATCTGTATTAAAATATTTACGTGCTACTGTATGTTGTCGGAGTCTCATATACCAGCGCTGTGTCAATGTGAGTAGCTACAGTATGCATGCTTTATTTGTCATGCCTTATTCCTTGTCGTGAAGACTAAAATGAACGGTTATACTCATTGGTGATACTCTTAAGACTTACGCGTTGATGATGAAGTAGAGGTTGCGGGCAGTGATGGGTTATACACTTAATGCTTCATGATAAAATATTTTAGTGAACTTAGGTTACTTTATATTCTGAAAACCTCCTAAGCTTCACTACATGCATAAATGCAGATATATCACTTTTAGAAAATGAATTACATAAACTTTATTGTGAAAACTTGCCCACTGAGTGCATTAGTACTCAGCCCAAATCTTTCAAAATATTTTCAGGTCAGTAGACTGGCGCGTGGAAGTGACGATGCTGAGGAACGGGCTTTTGTTAATTATGTGTTTTTCCCGTTGACTTCTCTTTTGTTCAAAGTCTTGCTTCCGCACTTTCGTTATAATTATAATGCATGTTTGGTTTCTGAGTTTTCTGTTAAAGTTACCCCTTTCTTTCCCTCTTTTTAATTCCAACCCCCGTGGCGTTTATTTCCACGGTCTTTCGGGACCGGGGCGCTACATCTATTAAGGATATCATTATATAGATTAGGATTTATCTCTTCCATATTCACGAAAACAACGCAGCAGAGACGTATTCCAGCAGCTCTTATTTTTCTTCTTCTTCTTCTTCTTCGTTAGTTTTCATCATGTTCTGCTATATCTTATCTTGGAGTTTCAATTCTATTATGCAATCAACCTAAGTTCTACTTATTCCGGTAACAACTAACGAAGCCCTGGCGTAATTATACTTTGAGATCTAATTGTTCTTTTTATTTTGATTAATTGCATGTATCTATTGTTCTCGGTAATTCGAGTTGTTAATTGTTTCGATATTGCTAGATAGGTGCACATATTTAGTAGATCGGAATTAATTAGTAGCCAATTAAACCGGCCATCCGTAATTGTGGTTTAAGTTTAATTAGTGGTAAAACGGTTCTTCAGAACCAGGGGAATAACAATCTTAATTCAATGGTCCTGTGTCAGAGTCTGTTAGTTTAGAATCGGGTTTCTCTAGCTCTTAATGCTGTTGACTCATTAAATCTATAGAGTGTCTCTTACGGTTGTCAGTCGATTAGAAAAATAATTGGTGAAGTGTCTTCCTAATTATCGAGAAACCAAGGAGAAATTAGGTTGCGTCAGTAAGTGTCTTCGGTAGCTAGAACTGATTTGCATGAATTAATTGGAATTATCTTTGCATCAAGGATCAGTATAATTAAGCTAGGGTGGAGTTAATTGGAAACCGGAATACTCTTTAGAATCTGTTATTCGTTAATCTCTGTTTATTTGTTTATTTTCATATTTACTTTACAACAACAGATTTCATTTGGAAAAATTTAGTTTCTGCAGATTGGAAATTTGGAATAATTGTGTATCACCCTAGATTTTCGATTAAGGTTTGGAGGATTCTTAATGATAATTAAGAAGTTAAGGAATAAAATTAATTAAGGTTAATTGAGCTCAGATGTCAGTCACGACTTTAAGGGTCAGTTTTCGTGAAAATCATCTTTTCGGAAAATTTAATCTTAATTCTTTTATGGCCATTCGTAGTCTCGTTAGAAAGGTTTTAACTCAAGGATTATGCCGGTGTTTTCGGATTTTAATTCTGTAGTCAATTGAGTTCCCGGTGATGAAAAGCGTATTTAAAGGATGAATGAATAGTAACTTTTACGTGCGTTCGTGTTTTGAGAAATTTATGAAATCCTCCTCGTTGATCCGAGTCTAGTTCTGTCAGGCCCTTCTTATGGGAAATGACCCAAGGATTCCGTTGCCGTTCACGGATTACCATTCTGAGGTCAATCGAACGTTCGGGAGCAAAATCTGTCAGTCTGAGTGAATAGTAAAAAGTAATTCCAAAAAGGGAATCTTTGCTTATCTTTCTTCAGACGACCCCGTCTTTTTCACAAATCAAGTTGGTTCACTATTACTCGAGCTAACGAGTCTCCCGGTATTTTTAGATTTCATGTTTGAGGTCATTTGGACCTCGACATCGAATAAAGCAGCTTTTAACCGAACCCGGGGTAACTTTTACAGTATTCTTGCATTGAAGTGGCTTCCCTTGGAAGCCAAAGCTTTTCCTATAAATACAAGGCCACCCCTTTGCATTCATTTGCTCATTTCCATCCATTTCACTTCATAGAGAGTGGGAAAGCTCGTAAGAGCCGAGAAAGTTCTGTCGAAGTAAAAAAAACGTTCTTCGTGAGTGTTCTGCAAGACGACGAGCGGAGTGGCGTGGAAGGGATGCGGTGAGGGAAGGTGCTAGGGGTGCCGTTGGGTTGTAGCGGGTGGCTCTGCCGCCGTTGCAACTCGACGAGACGCCGAGCTAGCCACCTTCCTTCGATGCACCTAACCCCGTCCATTCTTGTTTGTCGGTCTCGATCTCCATTTCTTTTCCATCTTTAAATTCCGCATTTACTTTCCATTCTTTACGTTCTTCATGTTCTTCATTATTACTCGTTTACCTTCCGTCTAAGTTATATTTCAGTTTTTATTGAAGTTCCAAGTTAATAACGTTTACGTTATATTTCTCACTTTATTCCTATCATTATTATTCTTGAAATTAGCCCCGTTTATTTCGTTTAAATTCCGTTCATGCTATATTTAGAGATTTCGTCGTTAATCTAAATTAAATGAGGATTATCGTGTTTATACCGTTGTAATGCCAAAATTCCTTTTAAGTTAAAAGCATGTTATTGCATGTTAAATTCAAGTACGTTGTTTTTATAAAAATTCGGGTTAATTGTTCTTCGTGTTCGTTGAAGCAATCAATGAACACGAAGAACAGTTGAAGAACACGTTGAAGAAACCCAGAAGAAGAGAGAGAGAAAAGAGAAAGAGAGAGAGAGCCCCGCGAGGGGGGTGGGCGCCGCCGCGCCACACCCCCCTCGGCCGCACCTCAGCCTGCCGGGGCAGGGCGGCCCCGCGGCGGCGGATGACCCGCCGGGGCAAGGTGGCCCCGTGGCGCCCCCCTTCTCCGTGTTGTTTTTCTGCCGTTTCTTTTCGGCTATTTTCGTACCCTCTTTCCGAGCTTTTCAAGCTTTTCAAGTCGTGTTATTTCCAAGTTATTTTCAAGTTAAATTTTAGAGAAGCAATCAAGATATTCTCAATTTATTTCAAGTAATCTATTCAAGTTATTCTTTGTCTAAAAATTGGGAAATCAAGTCGAGATGTTCTTTAAATAAATTCTTCTCAAAATTTATAAAGTCGTAAAGTCGTGCAAACTGTAAATAAATCTTAGATTTTAGTCTCCGAGTAAAATGTCATTATTTCTCGCTTTAGATAGTTAACTTCTTCGAAGAAGGTCGCTAAGTCGATGATTCGACTTTTGTAGGAGGAAGTGAGTCTCGTAGGAATTCGGAGAAGGATTATCAACTCGTTGCTTCATCTTCTATCAAGTAATCGAGGTGGGTAAATCTATACTCATCTAAAGTTTGAGCTAATAAGCTCTAGAAGCATATAGGGCAAATGAAATATCCAATAAAGCATTTTTGCTCTGCCTGATCGATCTTTGTACAAGGAAGGAAGGAAAGAAAGATATTATGTTCTAATTAAGCTCTTGAGCATGTTTAGAAATGCTAGGAATATTAAAGTATTGTTATGCTTAGCATGTGATGTTTAGAATGGTCTTTAGTTGAAATTCGTATTCATTTACGTTCATCTCCTTGTATTGAATGTTTATACTGTGTTAAGGCTCGTAAGTTAAGAATTAAGGATTTCCTTGTTAGGGTAGCATTAAATCCCTTACAGGTCAAGATTATGCTTTATTAAAGTATTAGCCCTTAGACGTTGCTCTAAGATTGGTTTTACTAGCAAGATGAAGGAAGAAAGGAACTTAGCATTTCGCTTAAGCAGAAATTGAGCTCACAACTTTTAGAGGGAGTCACTGCTGGGTTAATTCCCTCGCAAACTCGTTTGGATATTTGAGGTAACCCCTCTTCTATCCCATGGCATGACTAAGGGTACAGTTGACATCAGGTTTGAGCCAAGGTTGGGCCCAAAAGTAAAGAAAAGGTTTTGCGGATATGGAGAGGGCTTTTGCGTTTTGCTCTCCATATACCGCCAGTTCATTATTGGATATTTCTCAAGTTATTAAAGAAGCTTTCATTAAAAACCCACTGAGTACATTAGTGCTCACACCCTTTTTTTCAAATGTTTTCAGGTTGAGATGCCGAGGATGATGGTGGCTGTGGATGTGGGTTGGCTGCCAAGATTGTTTTGCTATTATATAAGTTTCTTTGAAATCCCATTATGTGTTCTGCTACTCTGATTAACTCTTTCTAAAATTCCGTTCAAGTTTCTATTATGATTATTCGAGATTCTAAGAATATTCCCAGACGATTACATATATATAAGACGCATATTAAGTTTATTTCCGCTTTCCAAGTATGATTTCCTTTCACCTATAAAAGAGCCTATGCTTGTTGGTATCTGATTAGTTAGCCGTTTTATTCCGCTAAAGCATGTGCCTTTCTTAATCAAGTAAACCCGAATATCATCAACTATCTTCAAAGCGTATCTTTATTCTCAAACTTCTTCATTAATCCTCTGAATTTACTCTTTAAATCCCTTAATAACACCCCGTCCCCATTCGTTAATCCCTAACTCGGGACCAGGCTGTTACAGATAGTATCAGAGCAGGCTTGCAACTCTGCAGACCTGTCTCTTTGTTTAAGTTAAAGCTAAGTGTTTATATGCATATGAATTGCTTCGTGATAAGTTACAGCAGCAACCCATAGCTCGCCATCACCCTTGTATCTTCAACAAAAATCGAGGTATGATAGTATAGAGATTTTAGATTTTGAATTCATAATTTTTGACTATCGAAAATGAAGAGATTTGAGCAAGCATGCCTCTTTTATGGATAAGGGGAAAACCTTGATAATGAAATTCCAAGTAAAAAGTATTCGGGTAAAATGATTTCCTGAGGAAAAAGGGTTGTGAAAGAAGTTCTTGATCACAAAGAAAAGTGTTTAAAAACTTATTTTTAAACATATATCTTAAAAAAAGATAAAAGTTTCGAAGAAGAGTTCTAGATTTAAAAGAAAAAAGTTGATTCATTCTCGAATTTTTGTTTTAAAGGAAAAGGTAAAGTTTATGATCAAAGACTTAGGCATCAAAATTTTTGTAAAAGTCAACTGCAAAAAGGATCTATGCATGCAAGATAAGTAGTCTGAATCTAAACGATAGCATGATCTCAGGAGAACCATAGGTCTCCCTTTTATAATCTAGATTGATTAAGCTTCATATTTCTAGATGGTTAAGCGTCGTTCGATTGCTAGGAATAATGTGCCTCTTTTCCGCCCTGTTCAAGAAATGAACGACTTTGGAGGAACGCCAGGAAAGGTATCCGACTTGGAAACATGCATCCGCATGTGTGAGCAAGCACCGACCGCTGAGAGGCCAGCAATGTACCGCATTCTGCAAAGCACCATCACCCGTGATCCCGAGACGCATGTTGTAATCGGGAACCTGACAGAATTCTCTTCAACTTTGATGGCTCTTTGGGAGTTAAAGTATGGCCACGTGAATGCTCTAGTCGAGCAAAATCCCTCATCCGTGATGGAACCAGAACTGCAAAGGGCGACTCTGAACATTCCCCCTGAATTTCAAGCACCGTGTCCATGAGCTGAAGGAACCTTAGAAGCAAGACCCTTGATCGTCTAGGACACTGAGTTTTTGTCCTCCAGAATGCACCAGTAGGCCCCTGCCTATCAACCAGTTGCCCCTCAAAGTCTGGGACAGTGAATGCCCATCAGTTCCCCAAAGGAAGCTTAAGAAAATTCAAGTTCGAGGTACCAGAGACAGATGAAGATGAGGAAGAAGGGGACCCATCATATAGTTAAGCTTTAGAAGTAGGCAAAGGAGGTGTTGTTGTTAGAACACCTTGCTGACCTATTGTCCGTTTATCCGCTTTAATCCAGATCTTATTTTGAAAATGTATTAACTAACCATTTAGATTTTTGATAGCAGCAGTAATTCTCCAAAAGGTAGTCCTATTTTCGGATGTAACCAAGAACCTCTTTCTTTTTATGCCAAAAGTCCCCTTATGAGACAATTTCTCCGCTTTGCTTGATCTATCCTGCGTAATCTAAAGACCTTATCGAAAGGCATTTTATTTTGCTTCGTGCAAATTCGAGCGAGCATCGCTAATATGTAGGATTCTTTAGAATGTCGTCGAGAAGACATCAAGCCGAGAGAAAAAGGCCGCAAGCAAGCAAGTCCTGAACCGCGACTCAAGAGCCAAGAATGTATTTCTCAAACACAACCTTTCCGTTCTAATAGTCTAGGAGACCCGATGGGAGTCGAGAAATGGGTTATTCTTTAGAAATAAATTTTCAATTTTATAGTCTGATCAGAGGATGAGGAATTAGGTTGTGCTCTTTTATGAATACGAACTTCGGAAAGGAGTCCGTTCAAAGGATGATAAATTTGAGGCAGTGAGCGTAGTATGATTGGGAAGGTTTCAAGTATGAGTTATATCAGAAGTATATCCCGAACTGTTCATAAGGTAAAGGAGGTAGAGATCTGGAGCTAGAAGCAAGAAAAGAAAACGTTGTCAACGTACGATCAAGAGTTCGACCAGTTATCAAGGCATAACCGGCATTGGTGGTCTCAGACGAGAAGAAGATGCGTGAAGATCAAGGAAAGAAAGAGAAAGAACCTGAAGAAGATTGTTAAGCAGATAGACCTAAAAGTGGTAGATTAAAAGTTTCAGTAAGATAAGAAGTTTTGACGAGTCTATTCATTCATTCTCGTATCAATTAAAACAATCACCTTTCAACAGCTTCATATTAATTGAATTTCTTCAATATCGTTTTGGACAAATTATAATCTTTTGATGCTACTTCTTTAATCATCCAGAATCAGTGATAGCATTCCCTTGTTAAAGTTATGCTGACGCCTTTGCAAATATTCAGTACAGTTCTCAGTTGTTAATCATCGATTGTCTCCCATACGTTTGCTACACGCAAAAACCCCTTTTGAGTTTATAAGTCCTCTGAAAAAGCAATGTTTTTAGTATAAGTAACCCAGTGTCATATCTCTTCCAGTTTTTGGAACTTGTTAAAGAATTATTGATCAAGATAAATTCCTCACTCAGAGGCAATCATTTTGTTTTGCTCCCACTCATAGAGCTCGAGTGTGGACCCTTGATTAGAGCAGAGAGTATAAAGAAATATTCCTTTGAAAGAATAAGAGGGAATAGTCCTAATAGGAAGAAGAATCCAAGTATGATAGTTAGTGCTTTTCTAGTAGGACGCGAATCTCTAAAAGTGATTTTTTAGCTCGTCCAGTATTAAGAGGCAATCTGAGGAATGACGTCAGATAAGTTCTGAGCTTACGTTCAAGGTCCAGTCATGCGATCTTTACGCCTCCAAGTGACGGTGATCCCCAGCAGAGGCTATAAAGTCAGAATACCATTGAAAAGCGGTTGCAACGAAGAAAGAGGAAGGAGAGTTTGCAATAGAAGGCGTTTCAGGCACAAGGAAATTTCGAAGACGTATTTCCAAAGAAGCTATCAGAACTACCACCATATAGGCAAGTGGAATCCACTATCGGTTTAGAACCAGAAGCTGCACCAGTCAAAAGCCCCTTACAGAGTGGCGCCTAAGGAGTCGCAAGAACTCAAGGTTCAACTGCAAGAGTTATTAGACCTAGGTTTTATCCAACCTAGTGTGTCGCCTCGGAAAGTTCCAATCTTGTTTGTGAAGAAGAAGGATGTCACATTGAGAATATGCATCGACTATACAAGGCTTAATAAGTTGACCATCAAGAATCGATACCCTCACCCAAGAATAGATGATCTCTTTGATCAAGCTTAAGGGAGCAAGTGTCTTCTCAAGGATAGACTTAAGATCTGGGTATCATCAACTGAAGATCTGAAAGGAGGATATTCCTAATACTGCTTTTAGGACTCACTTTGGGCATTACGAGTTTGTGGTAATGCCCTTCGGATTGACCAACACCCCAGCAGTGTTCATGGATTTAATGAACTGGGTTCTTACCCGTATTTAGATAAGTTTGCACTTGTTTTCATAGATGATATCCTCATCTATACGAAGGATGAAGAGGAGCATCAAGAGCACCTAAGGGTGGTGCTGGAGAAGTTAAAGAAGAGAAAGGCTTTACGCTAAGTTTAGTAAGTGTGAGCTTTGGCTTAAAGAAGTTATGTTTCTAGGTCATATGGTTTCGGTAGAAGGAATCAAAGTAGATCCAGCTAAGATTGAAGCTGCAAGCAACTGGAAGTCTCCAAGGAACGTGAATGAGATAGGAAGTTTTCTAGGACTTGCGGGATTCTATGGTAGATTCATCGAAGGATTCCCGTCAATAGCTAAGGCTATGACGCGAGTGTTGAGGGAGGACTTCAAGTTTAGGTAGACACCCGAGTGCAAGGAAAAGTTTCAAGAAAGAAGATGTTAACCACAAGCCCGATGATTGGCCATTTCGGAAGAAAATGAAGATTTCGTGGTTTATGCTTATGCATCGAGAAAAGGATCAGGATGCGTACTAAAGAAGAGAGGAAAGGTGATCGCTTATGCTTCAAGACAGCTTAAGAATCACAAGTAGAACTACCTCACGCATGATTTAGAACTAGCAGCGGTTGTTTTTACGCTAAAAATCTAGACGCACTATCTCTACAGAGCCAAGTGTAAGACTCTTCTCAAGATCACAAGAGCCTAAAGTATTTCTTCAAGCAAGAGGATCTTAGCATAAGGCAGAGAAGATGGCTAGGACTTGTAAAGGATTACGACTGCACGACTCGCTACCACCCAGGTAAGGCAAATGTGGTAGTTGATGCCCTAAGTAGGAAGGAGAAGGGAGAGTTAGGACTCGTTCAAGTTAAGAAGAAGCTTTGATAGGAATTCAAGAAGTTAATAATCGAGGTGCTAACACCACCTGCAATCAATTAAGCACAAATCGCCGCGATAGTCGCTCATCCCGACCCGAGATAAAGAAAAGTTAAGGTTTGGAAATGAAATGAGTTTCTCGAGAAGAAAAGCCTAGAAACACGATTAGATAGCACGCAAGACTTCGCAGAAGCCGCCGATAAAACGCTCTTATTCAGAGGAAAGCTTTGTGTGCCAAGCAAGAAAGAACTAAAGGAGGAAATCATGTGCAAGGCACATGACAAGCCACATACAGCACATCCCGGAAGCACCAAGATGTATCAAGACCTCAAAAAGAACTTCTAGCAAAATAACATGAAGAGAAAAGTAGCCACCTTCGTAGAAATGTGTTGATTTGTCAACAAGTGGAGCCTTGCATCAAAAACCTTCTGGTTGCTCCAACCCATAGAAATTCTTGAATGGAAGTAGGATCATAGTAGTATAGGCTTTGTGGTAGCATTACCAAAGTCTAAGTGGTGGAATACCGCTATTTGGGTAATCATGAATCGATTATCGAAAGTAGCACATCTCATTGCTGTTATCATGACAGATAGGCTAGATCAACTAGCCCAGATGTATAATAGGAAATTTGTGTATAAAGCATGATGTGCCGGTCTCAATTATATCGGATCGTGATACGAGATTTACGTCAAGATTTTGGAGGAGTATACAAGAGACAATGGGATGAAAGCTCAATTTCAGCACGGCCTTTCATCCTCGAATGAATGGCCAGTCTGAAAGGACTATTCAGAATCTAGAAGACATGCTTAGAGGAGTGTTCATCGATCACAGAAGTAGCTGGGAGGAGCTACCGTAATTGATAAAAGTTGCATACAACAACAACTACCAGTCATCGATCGGCATGGCCCTTATGAAGCCCTGTTCAGAAGAAAGTGTAAATCGCCCTTGTATTGGGACGAAGTTAGAAAGAGAAGGATACTTGGACCTGAAATAGTCCCGGAAGCGGTCCAGAAGATCGAGCTTGTTCATCAGCAAATCAAGGAAATTCAAGACAGACAGAAGGCTTATTCAGACGAAAGAAGAACGGAACTGAGATTCGACATTAAAGATAGTATTCTTGTGAATGTCTCCGTCAAGGAGTGGTTCGTTTTGCCAAACGAAACAAGTTAAGGCCCATATTTATTGGACCTTTTGAGATTTAGAAAAGGTGAATAAAGTAGCCTACAGGTTGACCTTACCACCCAACTTGAGTGATGTTCATGAGGTCTTTTCATGTCTCAATGTTGAGAAAGTACGTGTTTGATCCAAAGCACGTGATTTGCAAGGAAGAGATAGTCCTGAATGAGGACTTAGCCTATGAAGAGAAGCCCCAGGCCTTTGTGAGTTAAAAGATCCAGAAGTTAAGAAACAAGGAGATCAATCTTGTAAAGATGATCTGGAACCTTCATGGTTCAGAGGAAGCAACATGGGAGCTCGAATCCGAGCTACTCAAAAAGTACCCTGATATCGTTTATCATGGTTAGTAAATTTCAGGACGAAATTTCTTTAAGGGGGTAGGATGTAACACCCCAGATTTTTGATTAAGGTTTGGAGGATTCTTAATGATAATTAAGAAGTTAAGGAATAAAATTAATTAAGGTTAATTGAGGTCAGATGTCAGTCACGACTTTAAGGGTCAATTTTCGTGAAAATCATCTTTTCAGAAAATTTGATCTTAATTCTTTTATGGCCATTCGTGGTCTCGTTAGAAAGGTTTTAACTCAAGGAGTATGCCTGTGTTTTCGGATTTTAATTCTGAAGTCAATTGAGTTCCCGGTGATGAAAAGCGTATTTAAAGGATGAATGAATAGTAACTTTTGCGTGCGTTCGTGTTTTGAGAAATTTACGAAATCCTCCTCGTTGATCCGAGTCTAGTTCTGTCAAGCCCTTCTTATGGGAAATGACCCAAGGATTCCGTTGGTGTTCACGGATTACCATTCTGAGGTCAATCGAACGCTCGGGAGCAAAATCTGTCAGTCTGAGTGAATAGTAAAAAGTAATTCCAAAAAGGGAATCTTTGCTTGTCTTTCTTTACACGACCCCGTTTTTTTCATGAATCAAGTTGGTTCACTAGTATTCGAGCCAATGAGTCTCCCGATATTTTTAGATTTTGTGTTTGAGGTCATTTGGACCTCGACATCGAATAAAGCAGCTTTTAACTGAACCCGGGGTAACTTTTGTAGTATTCTTGCACTGAAGTGGCTTCCCTTGGAAGACAAAGCTTTTCCTATAAATAAAAGGCCACCCCTTTGCATTCATTTGCTCATTTCCATCCATTTCACTTCATAGAGAGTGGGAAAGCTCGTAAGAGCCGAGAAAGTTCTGTCGAAGTAAAAAAAATGTTCTTCGTGAGTGTTCTGCAAGACGACGAGCGGAGTGGCGTGGAAGGGATGCGGTGAGGGAAGGTGCTAAGGGCACCGTTGGGTTGTAGCGGGCGGCTCTGCCGCCGTTGCAACTCGACGAGACACCGAGCTAGCCACCTTCCTTTGACGCACCTAACCCCGTCCATTCTTGTTCGTCGGTCTCGATCTCCATTTCTTTTCCGTCTTTAAATTCCGCATTTACTTTCCGTTCTTTACGTTCTTCACGTTCTTCATTATTGCTCGTTTACCTTTCGTCTAAGTTATATTTCAGTTTTTATTGAAGTTCCAAGTTAATAACGTTTACGTTATATTTCTCGCTTTATTCCTATCATTATTATTCTTGAAATTAGCCCCGTTTATTTCGTTTAAATTCCATTCAAGCTATATTTAGAGATTTCGTCGTTAATCTAAATTAAAGGAGGATTATCATGTTTATACCGTTGTAATGCCAAAATTCCTTTTAAGTTAAAAGCATGTTATTCCATGTTAAATTCAAGTACGTTGTTTTTATAAAAATTCGGGTTAATTGTTCTTCGTATTCGTCGAAGAAATCAACGAACATGAAGAATAGTTGAAGAACACGTTGAAGGAACCCAGAAGAAGAGAGAGAGAAAAGAGAAGAAGAGAGAGAGCCCCGTGGGGGGGGGGGTGGGCGCCGCCGCGCCACACCCCCTTCGGCTGCGCCCCAGCCCGCCGGGGGCGGGTGGCCCGCCGGGGCAGGGCGGCCCCGCGGCGGCGGATGGCCCGCTGGGGCAATGTGGCCCCGCGGCACCCCCCTTCTCCATGTTGTTTTTCCGCCGTTTCTTTTCGGCTATTTTCTTACCCTCTTTCCGAGCTTTTCAAGCATTTCAAGTCGTGTTATTTCCAAGTTATTTTCAAGTTAAATTTTAGAGAAGCAATCAAGATATTCTCAATTTATTTCAAGTAATCTATTCAAGTTATTCTTTGTCTAAAAATTGGGAAATCAAGTTGAGATGTGCTTTAAATAAATTCTTCTCGAAATTTATAAAGTCGTAAAGTCGTGCAATCTGTAAAAAATCTTAGATTTTAGTCTCCGAGTAAAATGTAATTATTTCTCGCTTTAGATAGTTAACTTCTTCGAAGAAGGTCGCTAAGTCGATGATTCGACTTTTGTAGGAGGAAGTGAGCCTTGTAGGAATTTGGAGAAGGATCATCAACTCGTTGTTTCATCTTCTGTCAAGTAATCGAGGTAGGTAAATCTATACTCATCTAAAGTTTGAGCTAATAAGCTCTAGAAGCATATAGGGCAAATGAAATATCCAATAAAGCATTTTTGCTCTGCCTGATCGATCTCTGTACAAGGAAGGAAGGAAAGAAAGATATTATGTTCTAATTAAGCTCTTGAGCATGTTTAGAAATGCTAGGAATATTAAAGTATTGTTATGCTTAGCATGTGATGTTTAGAATGGTCTTTAGTTGAAATTCGTATTCATTTACGTTCATCTCCTTGTATTGAATGTTTATACTGTGTTAAGGCTCGTAAGTTAAGAATTAAGGATTTCCTTGTTAGGGTAGCGTTAAATCCCTTACAGAGATTATGCTTTATTAAAGGATTAGCCCTTAGACGTTGCTCTATGATTGGTTTTACTAGCAAGATGAAGGAAGAAAGGAACTTAGCATTTCGCTTAAGCAGAAATTGAGCTCACAACTTTTAGAAAGAGAAACTACTGGGTTAATTCCCTCGCAAACTCGTTTGGATATTTGAGGTAACCCCTCTTCTATCCCATGGCATGCCTAAGGGTACAGTTGACATCAGGTTTGAGCCAAGGTTAGGCCCAAAATTAAAGAAAAGGTTTTGCGGATATGGAGAGGGCTTTTGCGTTTTGCTCTCCATATACCGCCAGTTCATTGTTGGATATTTCTTAAGTTATTAAAGAAGTTTTCATTAAAAACCCACTGAGTACATTAGTGCTCACGCCCTCTTTTTCAAATGTTTTCAGGTTGAGATGTCGAGGATGATGGTGGCTGTGGATGTGGGTTGGCTGCCAAGATTGTTTTGCTATTATATAAGTTTCTTTGAAATCCCATTATGTGTTCTGCTACTCTGATTAACTCTTTCTAAAATTCCGTTCAAGGTTCTATTATGATTATTCGAGATTCTAAGAATATTCCCAGATGATTACATATATATAAGACGCATATTAAGTTTATTTCCGCTTTCCGAGTATGATTTCCTTTCACCTATAAAAGAGCTTATGCTTGTTGGTATCTGATTAGTTAGCCGTTTTATTCCGCTAAAGCATGTGTCCTTCTTAATCAAGTAAACCCGAGTATCATCAACTATCTTCAAAGCGTATCTTTATTCTCAAACTTCTTCGTTAATCTTCTGAATTTACTCGTTAATTCCCTTAATAACACCCCGTCCCCATTCGTTAATCCCTATCTTGGGACCGGGCTGTTACAAATTGTCACCGGTCCTTTGAGAGATGATCTTGCTCGCCACTGTTTTGTGCAGTATAGGCATACCGACTGCTGTCGGGTTATTTATTTTTGGTGTAAAATGACCCACCAAAGTTATAACTTCCTAGAAGTCATGGAGAGAAAACCGATTAAAATGGCATTTTAATCTGAAACCTTTGTGGAAACCGCAAAACTGAATTGAAACAAATCAAATCTACATTTTTTTCTAAATAGTAGGACAAAATCAAAATACCTAATTTTATAAGGTTTATGAATAAAATTGTTGAGTATGATGTGTTCCAGATGATGTTATCACTTCGGTGATAATATTGCAATCAAAGTCGTACCTAGTGTTGTTCCGTCATTCTCTTCACATTGACTATAGTACTCGGATGATTAATCTTATCCTTTCCTAGTATTTTGGATTAATTTATTTTAAATTAAACTGAATAAATTTTGATTTTTGTCACATATCATTTTCCACGTTTTTAGGGATTTATTAGATATTTTATTTTGAATTAAAACGTGGATAATACTTGATTTTGACTTGTTCAAAATCTGTTCCTGATTTCATGGGGACGTGATGTTCCCACTCCTTCTTGGACACTAACTGTTGCAGGAGATCGTGGGTCACTGGAGTAACCGCTACTATTGCACGATGTTGAAGAACGTGTGCCACACAATCCAGAAGACGGTTATCTCAAGTCCACTTCAGCAATGGGTAGTGGAAGACGGTTAATTCAAGTCCAAGTGCTCAAGGATCGTGAAGCAACTGCCAATACAAGATGGAAGAAGTATTTAAGGTCACCTTAGATCTTAAAATCATTCATACAAGTAGGTTATCACCGTGGTTTGTGAGAAGCTCTGAATCTTGTATTTAGTATCATCTCTGAAATCCAAGACATCTTCCTCGACATCTGCCTAGCGTCCCAATCAGCTGGAGACTTTCATTCTAGTTTTGTGTGTAGGTTAGATAGTTAACTTCGAGAAGTCTAGGATTTAGAGTGACTGATTGTAATCTATCTATGTGTTTAGATAGGTTTGTTTTTGAGTGATTATTCGAGTGAGTGAAGCTAGGATAGTCCTCTGTATGTTTTATGCTGTGTTGTCAAGGGAGTGAACCAAGACTACATCAGCATTGTTTTTGTATTTCACTTGTGATAGTGAATTTCACCTTGAGGCAATCACACACCGTAAGGAGTGTGATTTAAAACTTATTTTGTGCAAAGTTCTGTTTACGTTTGCGCTACATGTTGAAGGCAATGTGGTAGCACTAGATTCAATATTACATTTAACTTTGCAATTTACATCCGTAATTCACATTGTTTCAGGCAACAAATTCTAACAAGTGGCATCATAGCCGGTACTTGACACACTAAGTACTTGATCCGGTGTTGCTTGAAATCTGTGATGGATATTCAGATTAATCAATGTCGTCCTCCTACTCTAGATAGCAATGGTGGTAACTATGTCATGTGGAAATCTTGAATGAAGATTTACATCAAATCTATCGATGAAAGAGCATGGATGGCAGTGATTGAAGAATGGAGCCCTTCTGGGATGGAAGGTCCGAATGGAGATTTTGTGTTAACTCCAGAATCTCAATGGACAAATGATGAGAGAATAATCTCAAATTTTAATGCTCACGCTCTAAATGCGATTTTTGTTTCAGTCGATGTTCCATGCTTCAAAATGATTTGTGTTGTGTCCGAATTTGACTCCACACGTGAGACTACTTTGATCCGGACTCCCGCAATAGGACGGGGTCAATTGTAGGGCGGTGAGCTAACTCGGGTCGTGTCTCTCGAGGAAAGCTTCATGTGGGCGATTATCTTTCTATGCCATAATTGTTGTCAAGCACAATAAAATGAAATACATCCTAAACATTCTAAACATGGGGAAGGAAGGTGAAACTAATCTACCTAATTAAAGCAAGTAACATTAACTAATTACACCACCAAACATAAAGATAGAGGATAGAATTATGAGAAGAGCACTAGGGTGTGATTCTATCAATGGTTTCATCACTATGTTTTATTCAAGTTGATAATGCTGCTCTCACAAATACAATAGACCCTTCCAATTAGTTTAACTTCAATTACTATCACCGTCTATCCGTTAAACCTCTCTTAGCTATATCATACAAGCAAGATTAACATGTTAGGTTTAGGAACCCCATCCACCTAACGTTGAAGGAACCAATTTCCGGATTTAGATTCACAATCAAGACTCCTCTAAATCCTATCAATGTTCAAGTAGTGATCAAGTACCTAAACATGAAAAAGCACGATTCCAACAACAACAACCAACAAGAACAAGCATAGATCAAAACCAAATCAATTATCCATCCCCTAATGTAGAAATTCGCCCAACACCATGCTCAAAACAACATAAATATCATAAAAGTCATTTATTCAACAACCAAAAGATAAAATCCATACAACTTATACAATATTGTTTGTTGTCTCGAGAGTCTTGGGACAAATTCCCACAAATGGGCTAAAGCTAAAAAGAAAGGAAATACCAAATCGGAGCCTCCTCGTCCAAGCTTAGCTTCCGCGGATGGCTTGAAGTCGGATCCCTCTTCTCGGGCCGTCATCAAAGCGGAGTCCCTCCACCAAGCTTAGCTTCCGCGGATGGCTTGATATCGGGCTCCTCTTCTTGGGCCTTCTTCCTTGAGCTCTAGCCCTCTTGCCTCTTCTCCTCCTCCTTTCTCCCTCTTTGGATCGGTGGTGGTGGTGAAGAAAAGTGGTGGAGGAAGTGGTGAATAGAGAGAAATAAAAGATGAGAGATGGGTGTGTGTGGTGTGTAGTGAAAAGTGAATTGATGGGGAGAAAAACCCTCTTTTATTTCAAGAGAGAGAGAGAGATAGAGAGAAAGAGAGAGAGAAAGAAAGTCAAAAAGAGGAGTGGTTGGGGAAAGATCGGACAAAAACGTGTGAAAAACTTAGCTGGAACGCACCCCGCGCGCCCGCGGGGATCGAAAGCCTCGCACCCGCGGGAGTCTCCGCGCTCATGGAGACTCTTGGCCGAGAGGGGGGTCGCTCGGTCGCGCGGTCGCGCACCCTGGCAATTCAGCTTTCGGCAGCTTCCACGGTTTTGGCTCGTTCTCCCTCATTTCTTGGCCGATTGACCCGATTCAACTTGCCACGCGCTCCTTATTTGATTCTCTATCTTCCCATTGCCTTGAATCCCTCAAATTTTGCATTCATTAATCAACCATTTTCTCAAGATCTTATGCAAATCTACACAACTCACCAAAAGAGCAAAAGTGAAGGAAATAACATGAAAATCACACAAAAATAAGGGAAAAACACCTACAAGAGATACTAAACTCCTAAGATAAGATAGGACAAATATACACTAAACAATTTGCAATTGTGTTACTGCATATCAAGCATGGACCATTCTTCAGGAACATTGTAAAGGGTCTGCCAGTGTTAGAAAGACAAAACTGAGGTTGCTCACATCAAAATTTGAAAATTTGCGCATGTTTGAAGATGAAACTATTTCATCTAATGCTGAAAAATTATGTGAGATCTCAAATCAATCTACCGCTCTTGGGAGTCCAATCTCTAATGAGAACATGGTTAGCAAGTTGCTTCGAACTCTCCCAGAAAGATTCAATATGAAAATTTCTGTGATTGAAGAAGTACATGATGTAGGAACTATGAGTATGAGTGAAGCAGTCAGTATCTTGCTAACCTTTGAGATGAACCTGCAAAATCAGAAAGCAAACTCAACTTCAAGGGGAATTGCTCTCCAGACAACAACGGTGTCATCTAATGTTCATGATGATGTTGACGGTCTTCAGGAAATCAACGAGGAAGAGAATCTAAGCATTGCACTCCTGACAAAGAAGTTCAACTCACTGGTTCATTCCATGAAGAAAAGCCCCCCAAATATCAAACCTCGACGGCTGTTTGACTCTCCATCCTCATCAACATCAAATTCTGGAAGATCAAATATCAAGAAGGAAGTTGCTGACACTGGGAAAGATATTGATTCAGTTCAATATAGAGCATGCCCTAGGTGTGGACATTATTCAAATGAATGTCCAACAGCACGAAGAAGACAAAGAAATAATTTTAATGTTGTTCTCAGTGATGATTCTGATGCTGAACATGTTTCAGATCAGAGAGTGTTGTTCATCAATGTCATGGAAGATGATGATCAGATTATTGATGCTCTGAATGATATTGATGAACTTGATGAACTTGACATTGAAAAATGTGAAGTTGAAGATGAAGTTCTTCCAGATGTTGAAGCAGAAGCTATTAAGATTTCACCCAATACGACAAATCGGTATGAAATGACTCTTCTGGATGAATTTAATCAGGCTTCTGAAATCAGAGAACATGATCCACATGAAGAACAACCTACTGCCTCACTTCAAGAACTCAACAATGTTGTGAATGAAGTCTGCACTCAGTGGACAAGTCAATCAAAAGAGCTGAGATTTCTCATGGAAGAAAACCAGTTTCTAAGAGGAAAAGTTGTAAGTCTGGAAATTAGACTTACCAGGAGTGATGTTGAAATCAGCAAACTAAAGAAGTAAGTGAAGGACACCTAAAGAACATTTCAGAAGTGGAGTCAAGGAACTAATGTCCTAAATGAAGCCTTAACATTGGGACAGACATCAAGAGCTGGATTGGGATTCTCTAATAAATCCTATATGTCTTTCTCAAACAACAATGTTGTTCAGTTTGTGAAAGGTAACAACTCAAGCACGACTACAAGGAACAATGTTGAAGATGATGATCAGAAGCAATGCAAGGGCTCAAAGGTGCGAAAATATGTGTACCATTACTGTTAGGATCCTGGACATATCAAACCACATTGCTTTAAGTTTCACGATGATGTTTTAACTGGAAGAACAACATCATGGATCACATCTAGGAACAAGAATCTGAAGAAGTCCAAAAAGATGAAGGTTATATGCAATGTTGTGTACACATCTCTGAAGGCCAACATTACTGAAACATGGTACTTCGACAGTGGATGTTCTCGACACATGACAGACAATAAGGAGTTTCTTGAAGAATATACCACTACAAACAAAGGCAAAGTCAGTTACGGAGGAGGAGCTCAAGGAAACATTGTTGGAAAAGGTACATTAAATGTCAAACCTTTTCCTAAGCTTCAGAATGTCCTACATGTTGAAGGATTGATGGCCAATTTGATCAGTATTAGTCAGCTTTCTGATGATGGTATGCACGTCAAGTTTGACAAAAATACTTGTGAAGTGTTTGACAAACACGACAAATGCATAATGTTTGGGAGTCGTGCATCTGACAATTGCTATCATGCTGACAAAGATGAAACCTGCAACATGACTGTAAATGATGAAACAAAGTTGATTCATCAAAAACTCGATCATGTGAGCAGGGTAAAATTGAAAAAGCTAATTGTGTCTGATGTTGTTCGTGGCTTACCAAAACTGAATGTTGATCATGATGTTGTATGTGGTGCCTGCCAAAAGGGAAAACAAACCAGAATTCCTCACTAAAGCCTGGGTGGTTGTCGAATAACAAGATGTTTTTACTCTTACACATGGACATCATGGGACTAGTCGATACAAAAAGTATGAGTGGTAAGAGTTTCATCCTTGTCATTGTTGATGATTTCTCAAGGTATACTTGAGTTGATTTTCTGCAGGAAAAATCTGAAACTTTCAAGGTCTTCAAAAGATTCTGCCGCACAATGTGTCTGCAATTTGACACCAACATTGCATGCATAAGAACAGATCATGGAAGAGAATTTGAGAATGCTGCATTCGATGATTTTTGTGAAAGAAAGGGAATACTCCATGAGTATTCAGCTCCCAAAACTCCACAACAAAACAGAGTAGTGGAAACAAAGAATAGAACTCTGCAGGAAATGTCATGTGTAATGTTACAGGCTAAAGGACTTTCAAAGAAGCTGTGGGCTGAAGCTGTTAACATAGCGTGTCACATCAGAAACAGAGTCTATCTTCGACCAGGAAGAAATGAGACTTCATATGAGCTTCTAAGAGAGAGAAAGACAAATCTCAAATATTTTCATGTGTTTGGATGTGTCTGTTACATCCTGAATGACAGAGATCACCTTGGAAAGTTTGACTCTAAGAGTGACAAATGACTGTTCTTGGGATATGCTCAAAACAGGAGAGCATATCGGGTTCTTAATCTAAGAACTAAGGCCGTACAAGAATCTGTCAATGTTGTGTTTGATGATCTTGCAGGTCTGGCGACAAGAACTGAAGAAGATGATGTGTCATTTCTCTTACATAAACCAGATGTTGCCGACAAGGAGTCCAGTAACACTGACAAAAGTCTTATGAAAAGTCCTGATGTCAAAACCAATGTTTCTTCTCCGTCAGTGAATGAATCAACATCACCCCAGACACCAGATTCATACTCCTCATCTGAAAGCGATGATGAACAACTTCCACTGGCTCAGTATGAACCAAGACGTGATCCTCCAAGGAGAATCAAAATCACCCAAATTCCCAAATCATCGGTGATGGATCTCAAGGAGTCAAAACCAGAACAAAGAGCTCAGCCGATGTTGCTGAATTGGTCAAACAGGTTTGCATGTCATCAGTTATTAACCTTGTGTCCATTTCATGCTTTCTATCTAGTGTTGAACCTAAAAATGTCAAAGAAACATTAAAAGATGAATTCTGGGTAGAAGCAATACATGATGAGCTAATTCAGTTGTTCAAAATAATGTGTGGGAATTGGTTCCAAGGCCTGAAAATAAAAATACAATTGGAACTAAATGGATTTTTAAGAACAAGACTGATGAGTTTGGGAATGTGATTAGAAACAAAGCCAGGCTAGTGGCACAAGGTTATACACAAGTAGAAGGAATAGACTATGATGAAACATTCACTGCTGTTGCTAGAATAGAGTCTATCCGTCTCCTACTTGCCATTGCTTGCCACATTGGATTTACATTGCATCAAATAGATGTCAAAAGCGCCTTTCTGAATGGCATTTTGAATGAGGAAGCCTATGTTGAACAACCAAAAGGCTTTGAATGTCATGAAAAACCAAACCATGTGGTGAAACTACACAAGGCTTTGTATGGGCTTAAACAAGCTCCTAGAGCTTAGTATGCTCGCCTTACGGAGTTTTTAATTGACTTTGGCTTTTCAAGAGGAGTGGTTGATAAAACATTGTTTATCAAAAGGATTCACAAACACATCACTGTTGCACAAATCTATGTTGATGATATTGTGTTTGGATCCACTTGTTCAAATCTCCTCAGTGAGTTTTTTGATGCAATGTGCAACACATTTGAGATGAGCATGGTCGGTGAATTGGCCTACTTTCTTGGTCTCCAAATCAAGAAAGATAAAGATGGGATTTTTATATTCCAAAACAAGTATGCCAAAAATCTGATCAAGTGCTTCGGACTTGAAGCTGCAAAGCCCATGAAGACACCAATGGGATCCTCTAAAAAACTGAGCAAAGACGATGTTGGAGTCAATGTTGACCCAAAAATGTATAGATGAATGATTGGAAGCTTGCTCTACTTGACTGCCAGCAGACCTGACATCATATTCAGTGTTGGAGTATATGCTAGATACCAAGCTCAACCCAAGGAGTCTCACTTGAAAGTTGTCAAAAGAATAATTCGATACGTTGCTGGTACAGTAAACTTTGGAATTAGGTATTGTAAAGATACAAACACCAGCCTTATTAGATACAGTGATTCAGACTGGGCAGACGATGTTGATGATAGGAAGAGCACAAGTGGTGGTTGCTTCTTTTTGGGGAGCAATATGGTTTCTTGGTCAAGCAAGAAACAAAATTGCATCTCCTTGTCAACAGTTGAATCTGAATACGTTGCAGCTGTAAGTTGTTGTGCTCAGTTGGTCTGGTTGAACCAAATGATGAAGGACTATGGCATGACAAGCTCATCACTTATCTTGCTATATGATAATGCTAGTGCTATTGAAATATCTAAGAATCCAGTTCAACATTCACGCACTAAGCACATCGACATTCGCCATCACTTTATCAGAGACTTGGTGGAAAAGAAGATCATAAACACCAAGTATATATCCACTGAGAACCAAACAGCGGATATTTTTACCAAGCCCCTTAATTTCAAGAGATTTTCTACCTTGAGAAAGTTTCTTGGAATATGCTCTGTTTAATTAGATCTTTTTGTTTACTGATGTTGAACTCAATGTGAGTTTGTTTTTATCAACATCAGTTGTTTATCTTGTTAGTCCTTTTAGTTTTCTTTTAAGTAAAGTTCAAGGTTTACTTAATGAAATTATGGTTTATCTGCTCATAATTTAAAACAATCAGCTACTTGAAATTATGTATCTGTGTTTGTAAATGTTGTAGCTGATTTTTTGTGCAAGATTGCAGAGAAACCATATTCTTTAGAAAATATATGCCTAGAATTATATTTGTTATGTATATGGATTCCGTCTTTTTATTCTTTTATATAAAAAAAAGGAAACATAAACTATTTTGGGACCCATAAAGATTCACTTTTTGAATTTTTATGATAAATACACATTTTGATATGGTGTATCCCTATCCACTAATTCTGTTTTATTTAATTATTTTTCTTGATAAGGAAAATCGAAAAAGTGGGTGATGTGACAGGGAACTGTTCCGATTTTTGAGGGTGAAGAGATATATCAACCCATTTTTTAAAACTTTTTTATTACTCTAACTCTCTCTCTCTCAAAGCCTCTTCATCTCCCACTCTTGGTTTCTCGCTGCTTCAAGTTTTTTTTCAGAATATCAATGACGGAACCCAAGGATATCTCTGCCATGTTTGAAATGATGAAACAAATGTTTGAGAAGACTATGGGCACTCTATCTTCTGCCTCTGGTCCTGCTGAAACATCAGCTATCACACCCTCCGCCACATCCACTCTCGCAGTAACTGCAACAGTCGAACTCACTCCAGAAGGACCTAAATCGAAGTCCGACAAACCCTCATCTCCTCCAACGGAACATGCAGACACTACCATAGAAGAAGTTAAAGTTCCTGACTCCATACTGGTGCTAAACCCCACTCCTCTCCAACACATAAGTCCTGGTGCTGACGAAAACCCTATCGACCCAGATCTGGAGCTCCACACTCAAGCTCTTACCGAGAAAAAGAAGAGTGGCCCTACTCGCAAGTCAAAATGATTTCATGGCCAACAAGGGTCTGTCAAGGAAGAGGTCGGTGAGGGTTCGAGAAAAAAGATAAGAAGAACTCTGAAATTGGAAGAAAAACCAGTAAGGTCTTTGAAAGATGAGTCCGAGGATGAAGAGAATCCCCTATAAAATTCTCCAGACAAAACTGTTGGTGATGTGGAAGTTGAGGATGAACAATAAGAGGAGCCTCTTTCTGCGATACCAGAGGACGATGTTCCTGCCAAGCCTGTGACTTCAGGACAAACTTTGAAAGGAAAAGGGAAAAAGGGCGCCACATCTGGCCCTAAGAAGAAGGAACTCTCTCCCACCTTTTCACAAGAAATGGTCTCCTCCGACACAGCCAAGGAGATAGTCTCTCCATCTCCCACTCATTCAGCTGATGTCAAAGATGATGCTGATTCTGCTGACTCTGAACCCTTATATCCCCCAGGTTCCCCACATGATGTCTCCTCTGCATTCAGTAAGATATTCTATTCTCAGCATGCTAAAAATCTTCATAAAAATATCATTCTTTACCCCATGCGAGTCGAAAAACAAATTGACGTGCTTAGTTTTAAGAAGTATGGAGTAGATGTTTTCTTGAAAGAGAGAGGTCTCTGGAAATCTGTTACTGAATTGTCTTCTTTTGAACCTGATGTTATTGCTGAATTTTATGCGAATGTGTCTCCTGAGACGGGTGATAAGTCTAAGAGAAAATTTGGAGAGGTTTATATGCGCGATAAAATCTATGTTTTTAACCCTATGCTGATCAACACATTCTTGGGTCTGGGTAATGATTCTGATATCGTTAGCCTAGACATAATTGATGATGTTGTTGGGACTGTTACTTGTAGTATGATGACTAAGTGGACTAACAAAATTTCCACTTCTAAGCTCACATTTTTCTACTCTGTTTTACACAAATTGATTGTGTGTAATTGGTTACCCAGCACCAATACTTCGGTCCTCACTGTTGATCAAGCCATCTTGCTCTTTAAACTTGGCACAAAAATCCCCTTCAATATCAGAGAATACATTTTTAATTGCATGTTGAAGTCGGCTGCAAAGACAAACACCGCTAGCATCTTACCGTTTCCTGTCTCATCAATGCCTTCCTAGTTGACCAAGGTGTGAAGCCAAATAAGAATAAGATAGTTACTAAAACTGCAACTATCTCTATCATCAAGCCCAAAGGGAATGAAGATCGTGTAATTGATCTCCCTTATACCTTCGGTCGAAGTTTAACAGCTGCATCAAGAGATGTTGGGCAGGATGTTGCTGCAGATTGTGCACTCTCTTCTCTTATTTCAGGAAGTGATATAGCAAGTGCTTCCTCGCACTTGTCGACAATTTCTGTGCAGGTTTTAAATTCCTATGTTTCACAGATGGATTCATTGATTCATCAAAGCACAGTGCTCACCAATGCAATGGTTGAGCTTCGTCAAGAACTTCAGAGAACTCTTTCTACACGAAAAGGAGGAGTAGATGTTGCTGCTGCTGCTGGTGATGATGGTGCTGAAGGGGAAAAGGCTGGAAAGTCCGTGGCTAAGGCCAAGGGGAAGAAGAAACTATGATGTATTATCAAAAATAATTTTATTTAAGGTTTATGTATTGTGCTGGACACAATCTTGTTTTGGATGTGTTTACATCCTTGTTTATTTTTGATGTGCTAAACACTCAGTTTTGTTGTTGGGTATCCGTGATTGGATATCTCTGGATATTTATGTTTTAAATCATCAGCATGGTTTGATGATTTTTGCTATATAAATTCTGTTCTCATATTTTGTTATATGATGTTTTTGTTGAGAATGATCTCAACATTATGATTGTTTTCGTATGTTTTAAGATATGTGTTGTTTGCTATGTTGAGAATGTTCTCAACATTATATTTCTGTATAGGGGATAATTACCCACATATTTATTTGTACAGGGATAAATACCCAACGTTGTTGTATACTATTGTATAGGGGATTAAACCCACTAACATTTTTTTTTTCGATAATGACTTAAGGAGGAGCAGACCTTAAGGGGGAAGTTTTGAACTCCAATATTTTTGATCGTATTCCTCTGCGGCTCTAATCATATATATATTGAGCTTTATGTTTTGTGCAAAAAGGATAAGCTTAAGGGGGAGATTGTTGAGTATGACGTGTTCCAGATGATGTATCACTTCGGTGATAATATTGCAATCAAAGTCGTACCTAATGTTGTTCCGTCATTCTCGTCACATTGAGTATAACACTCGGATTATTAATCTTATCCTTTCCTAATATTTTGCATTAATTTATTTTAAATTAATCTGAATAAATTGTGATTTTTGTCACATATCATTTTTCACATTTTTAGGGATTTATTAGATATTTTATTTTGAATTAAAACGTGGATAATACTTGATTTTGACTTGTTCAAAATCTGTTCTGGATTTCATGGGGACGTGATGTTCCCATTTCTTCTTGGACACTAACTGTTGCAGGAGATCGTGGGTCACTGGAGTAACCGCTACTATTGTACGATGTTGAAGAACGTGTGCCACACAATGCAGAAGACGGTTATCTCAAGTCCACTTCAGCAATGTGTAGTAGAAGGCGGTTGATTCAAGTCCAAGTGCTCTAGGATCGTGAAGCAACTGCCAATACAAGATGGAAGAAGTATTTAAGGTCTCCTTAGATCTTAAAATCATTTATACAAGCAGGTTATCACCGTGGTTTGTGAGAAGCTCTGAATCTTGCATCTAGTGTCATCTCTAAAATCCAAGACATCTTCCTCGACATCTGCCTAGCGTCCCAATCAGCTGGAGACTTTCATTCCAGTTGTGTGTATAGGTTAGATAGTCAACTTTGAGAAGTCTAGGATTTAGAGTGACTGATTGTAATCTATCTATGTGTTTAGATAGGTTTGTTTTTGAGTGATTATTCGAGTGAGTGAAGCTAGGATAGTCCTCTGTATGTTTTATGCTGTGTCGTCAAGGGAGTGAACCGAGACTACATCAGCATTGTTTTTGTATTTCACTTGTGATAGTGAATTTCGCCTTGAGGCAATCACACACCGTAAGGAGTGTGATTTAAAACTTATTTTGTGCAAAGTTCAGTTTACGTTTCCGCTGCATGTTGAAGGCAATGTGGTAACACTAGATTCAACATTACATTTAACTTTGCAATTTACATCCGTAATTCACATTGTTTTAGGCAACAAATTCTAACAAAAATAATATTAAAAGAACAATCCTAATCACAATATCCTACAAATTAAAAATCGATCCCTTTAGTTTTTAATAAATATAAAATAGTTTAATACCTTATCTCATCATAAACTCTTTTCAGATAAAAACAAATCATACTTCTTTTTTCTAATTTCCCTAAATTTCAGCACTAATACTAATAATTTATTTAATTCAGACTAAATTATAATTACACACATTATATATATATATAACTATATATTTATTATTAATATCTCTTAATTTATAACATTAAAAGCAGGCGGTTACAAGCCTACCTTCCTAAAAGAAATTTCATCCTGGAAATTAAATCTTACCATTCTTTCCAAAAGGTGGATATTTAGTTAAGATTTCTTTCTCACATTCCCATGTTGCTTCTTCTTTTCCATGATGACTCCATTGAACTTTAATTAACACCACTCATCGATTTCTCAGCTCATGTATTTTTCTATCGAGTATGGCTATCGGCTCTTCCTCATATGTTAAATCTTTAATGAGTTGTATCTCCTCTTGAGCAACCACGTTACTCGAATCATATAAATACTTTCGCAACATAGACACATGAAAAACATTGTGTACTATCGACAACTCCGGCGGTAAAGCTAATCGATATGCCACCTCACCAATTCTATGAAGAATCTCAAATGGTCCAATAAATCGAGGTCTCAGCTTTCCCTTTTTACCAAACCTCAAGACTCCTTTCATAGGAGCTACCTTCAAAAATACCTTTTCACCAACATCAAAATGTAAATCCCTTCTTCTCTTGTTGGCATACGACTTTTGACGGTCTTGAGCTGTCTTTATTCTTTCACGAATCTTCTCTACCACTTCCACCGTCTTTTCAATTATTTCTGGCCCCAAAACTTTCCTTTCACCCACTTTATCCCAATGAGTAGGTGACCTACACTTGCGTCCATACAGTACCTCATATGGGGCTGCACCAATACTAGACTGGTAACTGTTGTTATATGCAAATTCAACTAGCGGTAGATGAGTTTCCCAAACTCCTCCAATATCTAGAACACATGATCGTAGTATATCTTCCAAGGTCTTAATTGTCCTTTCAGACTGACCGTTTGCTTGAGAATGATAAGCTGTAGAGAATATAAGCTTGGTACCCAAAGCTGCATGCAAACTCTTCCAAAATCTTGAAGTAAAACATGGATCTCGATCAGACACGATTGACACTGGTACTCCATGTAAACGAACTATTTTCCTAATGTAAATCTGTGCTAATTGATCCATAGTATACGTCATTCTTATTGGTAGAAAATGTGTAGAATTAGTTAATCTATCAACTATCACCCATATTGCATCATGATTTCTCACTGTCTTGGGCAATCCAATCACAAAATCCATATTGATATGCTCTCATTTTCACTCTGGTATTTCTAATGGATAAAGTAATCCAGAAGGTCTCTGATGTTCAGACTTTACTTGCTGACAGGACATACAACGTTCCACATATTTTGCTATAGACCTTTTCATCCCTCGCCACCAAAATCTCATCTTAAGATCTTGATACATCTTTATACTTCTAGGATGTGTAATATATAAGGTTCTATGTGCCTCATCCAAAATTTCCTTTCTTATTTCTTCATGTTTCGGCACACAGAATCTTCCTTCAAACATGAGCATTCCATCTGATGATACCGAAAATCCTTGGATAACATTAGATTTTTCTATAGCTCGCATCTTCTCCAGAAATTCATCATCTTTTTGAGCATCTCTAATTCTATCTCTAAGTGTTGGTGTAATCACCAAAGATGCAATCACAACATCTGCCTCTTGAGAAGACACTACAACTTCAAGTCCCATCTTAACAAAATCCTTTATCATCTCTTCTTGTTGTGTCAAATGCATCACTTTCTCTATTCCTCTCTTCCTACTGAGTACGTCAGCTACAATATTAGCCTTTCCAGAATGATACAAAATTGTACAATCGTAATCCTTGACTAACTCCAACCACCTTCTTTACCGCATGTTCAACTCCTTTTGAGTAAAAAAATATTTCAAATTTTTGTGATCCGAGTAAATATCATACTTTCCTCCATAGAGATAGTGTCTCCATATCTTCAATGCATGGACCACAGCGGCCAGCTCCAAATCATGAGTAGGATAATTTAACTCATGCACTTTCAATTGTCTGGAGGCGTATGCAATTACTTTACCCTCTTGCATCAAAATGCATCCTAATCCTTGTTTTGAAGCATCAGTATATATATTACAAAACTTCTTGTACCATCTAGAATTGTCAACACTGGAGCAATCATCAACTTTTGCTTCAATTCTTGGAAATTTTGCTCACACTTTTCCGACCATTTAAATTTAACTCCATTTGATTTTAACTGTGTGAGTGGTCCAGCAATTTTAGAAAATCCTTCTATAAATCTTCAGTAATATCCACCCAAACCAAGGAAACTCATTATTTGTTGGTGTACACCAATTACTCACTGCTTCCACTTTCATCGGATCTACTTATATTCCTTTTCCTGTTACCACATGTCCGAGAAATGCAACTCTGTCAAGCTAAAATTCACACTTCTTGAATTCGGCATACAACTTTTCTTTTCTTAAAGTTTCCAACACGATCCTTAAATGTTCTTCATGTTGATCTTTTTGTCCCTTGAATACACCAAAATGTCATCAATAAAGACAATAACAAACTGATCTAAGTAGGGATAAAAAACCATATTCATCATATCCATAAACACTGCTGGTGCATTGGACAATCTAAATGGCATCACTACAAACTCATAGTGACCATATCTTGTTCTAAAGGCTGTTTTCAAAATATCATCTTGTTTCACCTTCAACTGATGGTAACCCGATCTTAAATCAATTTTTAAAAACACACTTGCTCCATTCAATTGATCAAATAAATCTTCTATTGTAACACCCCAATCCCAGAAGAATAGTGACAAGGGACCGATGCATTACTAGGGGAATGAGGAAGGGGTTGTTTCTTAAAGATAATTATATAAGTAGGGTTAGTACCTCAATCATTTAGGCAGCATAACCTCTACAACTATAATAGAACCACGCAATAAAGCATTTAGAAAGAACCTGAATAAATTACCAATCATCAAAGGGAACTTATCCCAACAATCAATTGTAAAGGCACATCTTAACAATAAGCTCAATTCATAATATGATTTGCACATTTCAAGACAAACTAAATCAGAGTAGATGGAACAAGCGCAAAGCATCTTTATTAAACTTAAGCAAACTATTTCAAAATACTTCATTGTTTTAGAGTTTCAAGTATCTCTAAACAACACAAAAAGAGCAAGCATATAACAAAAAGCTAGCCCTTGCCTCAGCTCCGTCATCTTCCAGCCCACCTCTCAACCTGAAAATATTTAGAAAAGATTTGGGCTGAGTACTAGTGTACCCAGTGGAAAATTTTGATAAACAGTTCATAATCATTTTATAAATATGAATATCGTATCCACACAAGTATAACAATGGAAAGGTTTCAAATCTAAAAGCATTCCATTTATACAAAGCTTCTTTTAACCTTACTTGCACGGTCTATCTCAATTGTCCCTTCCTACAGTGTCTTAACTTATATACACGTCCTCCAGCCTAGTTGTCTAATAAAGGATAGTGTATATGGTCCCAAAGCTTTAAGGATCCGAACTCGAGTCTAGTTAAGTACTCAATGTTTTCGTAGGATACTGGCGAACTCAAATAGTGAGAGAAATCATTTTGATACAGATATTCACGATTTACAGTTGATAAACAGTTGAGCTTATTAGTTGAACATAATTTGAGAAAAATATAGCCCACCTGATAATAACGAGCGCGTATAATTGAGCAGAGAATCACAAAGTGAACGAGGGTCCTAATTGGGTCGTACCTAGTATCAAAATAATTTCAAATAAATAATTTAGGCCAATTATAATTCTAATAGATCTAAAAGAATCCAATATTTATGTTCCTAAATAATTAATTTATGAGTCTTGGTTTAAATAGAAAATTCAGATAAAATTTTATGACTAAATTGATTTTAAATAATTTGGGCAAATTTTAATTTTAATAAATCTTAAAATTAGGAAATTTATGGGCTAATTTAATCAATTTATGAAGTTTTGGGCTAGATATTAATTTCTGAAAAATTTATAGGATCCAAATGTATTTTTAAACAATTATAAGTGATTATGAAATTTTTATATTTTCTAGGGGCTTTTCCTAATTTATGTAAATTTATGAGGATGGACCATTATGCAAATGAATTAATTGCAATTAAATCCCTCATTTCTTCCATCTAATGTCACGACATTCAGCAAATTGAGAAAACAATTCCTAATTCAACTTCTTTTCCTCTCTCTCTCATCACTCTCTCTCTCTCTCTCTTGCCCGACTGGAGATGGAGGAATATCATAAAAATCCTCAAAGTTAAATCTTGCCTAAATCCCTAAATCCCAATTTATTTTCATCTTCCTTGCAAAATCATGATAGGAAGAATAGAATACAAATCGAAAATCCCCAAATTTCACCCCACAAAATCTCTAATTCTTCTTCTTCCCCCTTTTTCTTCTTCTTTTTTTTTCGACGCCGGTGAGCTCACCGCCGCCCGCCGATGATGCGAAGACCCCGACCTGGGCCTATAGCCGCACCTGTTGCAACCTAGGCCGCCAACTTTATTCATGAAATAGCTCGACGCAAATTCAACCACAACGACAACACGACGCAAGCTCTCGGTGACTCGACTTCCTCCGGAGCTCGGAACGACGCCGACTAACCGGTGAAACGCAGACCTCTGACACGACTCAGACTAGCGTCGCCGAGACCAAGCCTAGTCGACGACGCCCTCCCCTGCTTCGACTCAACCCTTTTCTCTTTCTAATTCTATTTTTTTTTTAATTCTACAATATATAGCTCTAAATTCTGAAATACCTATAGTATGGAATTCACATATTTGAGTATGAATGATTTTGATTGGAATCTGATATTTTGAAAATGGTCTCGGGGAATTTAATTGAGGGTGAATTCTTATTTTTGGTGTTGAATTGATGCATTATGTAGTATGAGTTGATGGATTACAGTGATATGAATTCATGATTTTTAGTAAATTCAAATATGAAAATATGCTGAGATTACTGATATATGATTGTATACAGCAAATACAGAAATTTTGCACTAGAAATAGGCTTACCAAGAGAGTGAGTTGCTGTAGCCATATAATCTAAGAACTAAGCAGTTGAATCCTAATTTAGTTTGTGGATTTGATTTGACTCTCGATTTTGGTAGAAGGGCTTGGAGTAGTGAATAGTTAAAGTATCTGTTCTTATGTTAAAATGGAGGCATATTCATGGGGTTTAATAGATTGAAGGACATGTGTATTTGATGACTTGGTTGAAATGGAGGATTCAAGCTACGTGTTTAATTAATGGGGAGGGAGAAAAATATCATTGTTATCATAGTAATTATTTAATTAATTTATTATTTTTTTATTTTTATTTTTTTTAATTTTATTTTTCCGAATTCAAAGACTTCCAAATTAAAATAAATGAATAAATAGAATTTAAATCATACCTAAATAAACAAAATCCCAAAAAAATTTTAAAACATGAAAGTAAACTTTTTAAAACTCAAATATTTCTAGTGCTAGGAACAAAATTTTAGATTTTATCACGTCCAACTAATTCTATCGAGTGTTATTAAGTAAATTAAAATTCTATATTACAAATTCACCTATGACCACTCTTCGTATATATATATATATATATATATATATATATATATTTGTATAAATCTAATTAGCTTGCAAACAATTTATACTATTACTATTTATAATAATAATATTTATTTTAAATAATTTTTTTTGGATAGGATTCAAATATAGGATTATCATTACGTCCTGATATGATTATGTTCGAACAGGTATCTAGGTTCTGAATAAAATTATAAGAAGGTCTCGGGGTATCTCTAACCCTCTTAACGGCACACTTTATCTTTAAAAAAAAAACAAGGGTCCCTTTTCTTTCCTAGCTTACCCTTAAGATAATCATAAACTATTATTTTAAATACTAAAAAGTTTGGGATATTACATCTATCCTTGGCAATGGGTATTTGTTCTTTATCGTAAGTCTATTTAACTCACAATAATCAATGCACATCCTCATGCTCCCATCTTTCTTTTTCACAAACAACACCGGTGCCCCCAAGGTGAGATACTAGGTTGAATGTACTTTTTATCCAATAATTCTTGTAATTGTACTTTCAACTCTGCCAATTCTGTTGGTTCCATTCGGTATGGTGCCCGTGACACTGGTGTTGCTCCCGGTACCAAATCAAATGTGAACTCTACTTGTCTGTCAGGGGGTAGTCCTGGTATTTCCTCCGAAAATACATCCACAAATTCCTTAACTATTGGCACCTTATCAATTGTCAAATCTTCTGGATTTGACCCTACAATGTTTACCAGAAATCCTTGACAACTACCCTTCCTCAACATCTTTACTGCCTTTATTGCAGAAATGATTTGGGAGTTTCACCTATCTTAGCTCCATGGAAAATAATCTCTTTTTCTTCTAGTTTTTGAAACACCACCTCCCTTTCATGGCACCGAATGGTTGCATGATTGCTACTTAGCCAATCCATACCTAAGATTACATCAAAATCTTGCATCTCTAAGGAAAACAAATCAGCTGTAAATTCTTCACCACCTAAATCCATTCTAACACCTTTTGATATCAAATCAGTTCTCAAAATTTCTCCTGAAGGAATTCTAACCACCAAGTCTACATCATCTACTTCACTTATCAATCTTATCTTAGTGCATATCTTAGTAGATATAAATGAATGTGATGCACCAGAATCAAATAAAGCCAAAGCAGGTATTCCAAAAATAGATATCATACCTGACATAGTTCCACTCTTTTCTCCTACATCTTGCTTGGTGAAACCAAAAAGTCGAGCATTGCCTTCTTAATGTGGCTCAGTTCTTCTCTTTTTCGGACAATCATAAGCATTGTGACCTAGTTAATGGCACGAGTAGCAAACCCCTTTACCCCAAAAACACTCTTCAATATGTGGCTTGTTAGACATTGGGCACAAAGGTCGATCCCTTGATGGTTTGTTCATTGATTGTGGTTCAACTCTCCCCCTCTTATCCTGCAGATTTCCCTTGCCTCTGTTTTGGTTATCCCACTTTCTCTTTCCATTATTGTCCATATTTCTCGGGGGCACTCTATCAGTCTCCAATCTAGTTGCCACCTCATGGGCGTGCCTGACAGCTTGACCATAGTCAACAATCCTCTGGACTGCAAGGATTCCACGAATCTTAGGTCGAAGTCCTCTTACAAACCAACCAGCTTTTTCTTCTTCATTATCCAACAGTCTGGTAGCATAACGAGATAACTGGTTAAACTTTCACTCATAATTAGTAACAGACATGTTCCCTTGCTTAAGGTTTAAAAACTCTATTTGTTTTTTATTGCGGAAGGAATGGGGAAGGTACTTATCCATAACAATCTCTTTGTACCTATTCCAAGTCAACCCTTGACGTGCCTCAGCTGTTATGCCTTACTTATATGATTCCCACCAGTGACCTGCGTCTTCTGTGAATTGAAAGACCGCACATGATACTTTATGAGCGTCAACACACTCAACATGTTCGAATATTCTCTCGAGCTCTCGTAGCCACTCTTCTAGTTCAAATGGTCCACTCCTACCATTAAATCTTGGTGGAGAGTAGTGTTGAAATAGCTTAATCGTTTGGCTAGAGTTAAGCTGAGCAGGTGGTTCACGTGCTTGATTTGGTGCATTTTGAGCTTGCTACTGTACGAACCCTTGCAATGCTGTAATCAGCATAGGTATTAAATTTCGTTCATTCGAATTCTAAGCTCGATTACCCTCTTCATTCACATTGTTATGATGCGCTGGTCGACGGCCAGGCCTCATTTACTATTAATTTATTGAAGAGTACTTAATTAAATAGACACTAACTTATATCTAAAAAAATTATTATAACAATTCGTAAAATTTCAAACATTAAACATCTAAAAGTGCGAATTCCTTTATTATTAATACTAACCAAAACAGCTTCTGAAATCTAAAATAAAAAAAATTCCCATCTTAAATAAAATATCTAGAACAGAAAACAACTGTTTAACAGAAACAATTTTTATTTATCATTCAAAGCAAATTCCTAAAACTCTAATCTCTATCGTCTTCATCATACTCCTAAAAAGGTTCGTCGTCTGAGTCAGAATCATCTGTCTCTACCACGTTATCATTATCGGCTATTATGGTCACTCCAAAGAAATCATCTTTACTTTGACGGATAAGTCTTCTGATGAAAAGTTCGATGTCCAGAGAGTTAAAACGTGGGGAATCGTGTCTCACTACCATTATTTCATGGAGATAGTATGCTGAGAGGTAATAATTTGTAGGTAAAACTCTTAAGATTTTTCCAATAGCCTCAAGGTCATGGATTCGTGGTCCGTGAACTCCTGTTTTTTTCCATAAGTCCAGAAGTTTTAGAAGGTTCGCTTCAAAGCTCAAGTTTATTCTCCATGTGCATGCAAAAAAATCTGTTAATGCTAATTTCATGCAATCCACGTACATTTCCTACCATCTATTACATAAAAGATAGCCATGAAATCTAATGTTTTTTTATAGACAATTCCTTAACATTATCATACGGTTGCCTTTGCAGTATAACTCACTTTCTACTAAAGAAATTAACTTTTTAAATATTAATCATATTTCAAATTAAATAAAGGTTAAAGAAAACTTTTTACCTCAGAGTAGGAGCGCGTGCCAGAAATGGGTGTAATACCTTAATACATTTTATCAATTACATAAAATAAGAGCTACAGAAAAGAAGACCCGCTTTGATACCACTAAATGTAACACCCTAATTTTAAATAAAACTATAATGTAAAATTTTAACTTAGATTTGCGGAAAAAAAAAAATTTCTATTTACAGTTAAATAAATTGAAAAGAAACAATTTAATTTCTTATGAGCTATATATATATATATATATCCTTTTATCTCTTTTAAAGAATACGAATATTAGAATATAAAACATAGGGGTGAGTATATTAAAACATACTCAGTAGGTGGGAATTAGGGAACATTTCATATATTTGTCCATACGTGATAACATAAATATATGCATTCATGAAATCATAACTTTCAACCGAATATCAAGCACATGATAAGCGGGATAACATTCAACCACAATTTCATCATATGATCATTTACATATAAGAATCATGGGACAATATTCTTTCAACTGTATACAGGATCATAGTGCATACATTAGCATGCTCATAAATTTTATCCATAAATCACATATATCACATAATCACCTTGGACATTAAAAATATATTTTATTTTGAAACATAACTTGAAAGGAAGTAATTTTCCCTACCTCGACTTGATTGCCCGAAATACTTTAATCGGTGAATGAGGATCCTAACTGATCTGCTCCTAAATGATGAATTAAATAAACATATAGATCAAAATCCCTATATTTTAAATAAATAATGCTAATACATAGTCTAAACATAAACTCCAAAGAAGCTGAACTAACCTTCTAATAGTCTGACGAGAATATGATTCTTAATACTATATACTCCAAAATAAATTTCCTATCTCTAGACAGTAACACATTAGATTTAAATTCTAATTAACACTTTTATACATAGGTACGCAAGAAACTTCATCATTACAAAATTGAATACTATTTTATTCATCTAAAATTTAATTTTAAAATAATAATTATAACAAGTCTAAACTCCGAATTTCACATTTGAATTAAACACTAATTCCAAAAAGTTTTAGAAAGTGAAACACATTCATTACGTAAAATTAAATGGAACATCATCATTACAAAATTAAATGCTATTATATACATTTAATATTTAGCTTAAAATAATAACTATAACAAGGTCTAAATCCTATTTACCTATTGTTTGAAAACAAGAGTTTTGATAATTAACTATTAAAATTTAAAATATTCCTAAATCTCGATTTTATCGATTCTGTAAAGATGAAAAATAAATCATTTGATAATTGAAACTGCAGTTTTAAGAACACTTACCGAAGATGACTTGCAAATCTGCACACAAAACTCGCTTGAAGAATATTTCAGATTTCTCTTTCGAAAGTGTGAAGAACTTTGATGATTTTTGGAAGATTTAAATACAACACTATGAAAAATCTTTAGTAAGATACCGTATTTCTTAGGAATCGACGGGGAAGTTATAACTTCCTAGAAGTAATGGAGAGAAAACTGATTAAAATGGCATTTTAATCTGAAACCTTTGTGGAAACCGCAAAACTGAATTGAAAAAAATCAAATCTACATTTTTTTTTATAAATAGTAGGGCAAAATCAAAACACCTGATTTTATAAGGTTTATGAATAAAATGATATTAAAAGAACAATCCTAATCACTATATCCTACAAATTAAAAATCGTTCCCTTTAGTTTTTAATAAATATAAAATAGTTAAATACCTTATCTCATCATAAACTCTTTTTAGATAAAAACAAATCATACTTCTTTTTTCTAATTTCCCTAAATTTCAGCACTAATACTAATAATTTATTTAATTTAGACTAAATTATAATTACACACATTATATATAACTATATATTTATTATTAATATCTCTTAATTTATAACATTAAAAGCGGGTTTTTACAAGAATTATAAATATAGTGCTTATATATATATATATTTTGGTTGGGTCGGTTTTAATCAAAATATTTTTTACTTAAATCGAAACCGAACCAAACTATATTTTGGTTTTAATATTCAAAACCAAACCAAAATTAAAGAAAAAATGACCAAACTAGCGTTGTGTCAATTAAGTGATGGTTTAAAGAAAAGTGTGATTTAAGCATGATTATGTACGGCTGTATGTGTGTGTACATTAGTGTATAGGCGTGTGTGTTTTAAATAGTCACTAAAAGCATTAATTGGCAATAATAGTATATGGTTGTAATATATCTATTGAGTTCAAGGGTATTTTATTGCTTGAAGGATGAATGTGATTATGGTAGATCAATTAAGAATTTATAATAAAATAAATAGAAACTTAAATTACAAAAAAGAAAAGAAATAGAGCTTAGGGATTGAGTTTTAACAGAGGCCATTTAGTTAAACTACGCCAATATTTGTTGTTGTAGGCTCAGAAGAAGTAACGGAAATCAAGTAGAATCAGTCCGAGATTTAAAACATTATCTATTATATATCTAGGTTGGTTACTATACTATCTTTGTAACATTGTATCTTTCGAGTTATTAAGCTCTACTTTGTTAAAATTACATATGTGACTATCTGTGCTAAATACTTGACGTGCTACTGTATGTTGTCGGAGTCTCATACACCAGCGCTATGTCAATGTGAGTAGCTACAGTATGCATGCATTATTCATCATGCCCTACTCCTTGTCGGTGAGACTAAAATGAAATACTTATTGGTTACACTCATTAGGTATACTTTGGTCATACTCAACTTTACGCATTGGTGACGTAGTACGGGTTGCGGACAGTGACTGTTATACTCTTAAGCGCTTCACGATAAAATGTTTTGGTGAACTTAGGTTGCTTTCAACTTTAAAACCTCCTAAGCTTCACTACCTGCATGAATACAGATAGATTACTTTTACAAAATAACTTTCATAACTTAAATTGTGAAAATATGCCCACTGAGTGCATTAGTACTCAACCCAAATATTTATAAATATTTTTAGGTCAGTAGGCTGGCGCGTGTATATGATGATGTTGAGAGATGGGCTTATGTTATTTACATATTTTTTGTTGTCTCTTTTTGTTAAGTATTCTATTAATAATAGAACTTCCGCACTTGTAATATTCTTTTGTTAAACACTAAGAACTCCAGTCTTGGTATTATGGATAAATATATGTTATATTATAAAGCATGTTTGGTTGTTCTAAGTCTTCTATTGAGTTCTCTTTGATCAGGTTACCCATTTTCTTTTCCGCTTCTTAATTCCAACCCCCGTGGTGTCCATTTCCACGGTCATTCGGGACTGGAGCACTACAATATTTGTGTATATATAAGTAATGTACTATCTGGTGGGTAACCTAGTAAGTTTATGGTTAACAAATTTAGCTTTGTTAATCGAGAAGGTTAAAGTTGTTCTTTTCTTTGCATCAGCTATTTTAATTTGCAGGTTATCACATAATTCAAGGGATTGGAGCAAGGTTTCGTTCAAAAGAATTTAGAACCGGAAGAATTGGGGGTTTTTCTTCAACATGAGATACTTTGAGGATGTGGTGACTCATGGAGATTGGGAGAAGGTAGAGAAATATTTCTCAAGCTTTACTAAGGTTGATGACAATAGTTACTCTATGAAAATTTTCTCTGAGATCTGAAAGCAGAACTATCCAACAGAAGCCTTTGATAAGTACACATTAATTCTATTATTTAGGCTTTTCTTATCTAATTAAGTTGGTGGCCGTTGGTGGGAGACTATGCCATTGTGTGTGTATGGTGAAATTTTATTGTTGCTAATGTGACAGGTGTGATCATGCGAGGGTTGTCGAGATTCTTATGGAAAACTTGAAAGTATTTTCAACTTTCATTGAGGTTCACTTTAAGGAGAGATTACACTACTCTCGCCCTGCCAAACTTTAGGTATAATATTTAAATTGTTAGCATGTTGATTAAACGACTATTTGAAATTATCCATTATTGGTAGAATGATCTTTCTCATTTCTCTGTTGTAGAATAAGAAATGTTCTCAACTACTTATGGGCTTCTATTGAATTTTAACTTTTGTGCTAGTTGTTTTAGGTGGTCGTGAAATGTGGATGGTTTTAAGTGATTGCTCCAGTTATTGGATGATTTTTTTGAATTAATATGTCGTTTAGTTGTTGGTTTACTCATTTATTGCATATGAACTGCATCGTGTTCTATGTACTCGTTCCATGCTTATTTATCATGCCAATATTTCTATTTCTTCAAAGCTAGTACATGTTCTCATTTCTTGAGTGCATAACTGATATCTTGTTTCCTTTACATGCAAACAATATTGAGGCCATTATGATTCTTAAAAGATTTTGGGATTAAAGTTGTCTCTCACTCGATTTGCTGGTGCTTGATTTTCATTACATCTTCTGCTACACCCTATATGTTTTGGTACTTAAAGGTTCTACCATTACCAGCCCTATCGGAAAGGAGTGCACTGATCTGTGGCCGTGGCTCAAGATTGCTTGCTACCAATGTCATTGTCTAGAAATTATAAGTTTAAATTAAAGCCTTGTTATTATTTTTTCGGTTAACTGCAATACTTGGGAGAAAATAAAAACTTTTGTCTATGAGCTTTTTGAAGAGCCAAGTGTTTTTCATATATGATTTCACTTTATTATGATTGGATGGTTTTATGTAGTAAAATATATATTTATGGTTTTGATATTGTTTTCAATTCATATATATATATCATATTGTAATTTAAACAAATAAAAATATTTATACTCACACATAATACATATTTTACATTTACAAATAAAATTAGTGTTTAATATTATTACATTACCAAAAAAATACTCGCACATAAATTAGAATTAACCACACATAAAAAAAAAGTCACTTGCCACGTGTCATTGTGTGTCATCTGCCATGTTGGATGATGTGGTGCCACATCATCATTGTACACATGGCGCCACATCATCATTGCACATGTGGCAAACATGTTTAGACATTAGACTTTTAGTGACATATATATGTGTAGGTAGTATTATATGATTCATCAACTCATATATATATATATATATATATATATGTGTAGCGCCCCGGTCCCGAAAGACCGTGGAAATGGACGCCACGGGGGTGGGAATTAAGAAGCGGGAAAGAAATGGGGTAGTTTAATTAACAACGGGGTGATAATCCAAAAAAAATTAATGTTTAGAATAAAATTTAACAACCGAGTATGCCAAAGATAGGTTATGCCTTCAGAAAAATTAGACAGCATAACCTCTGTAACTAGAGCGAATCCCCGTTTATAACGGCTTATAAGAGAAGAATGGAAGCTGTAACAATTCAATAAGCCCTTTCATAGGCCAAACGGAAACAAATAACCAGATACCAACAATTAATAGACCCATTCATAGGTCGACAAAAGAAACAGACACCAATATGCTGAACAAATGAAGCCCTTCCATAGGCCAAAATGAATGATCAAATAGACATAACGAAAGACGGACTTCCTCCCCTTGGAATAATTATGTAGCTAAGCATATGATACATGTTAACTAGGAAGTCAACAAATGTTCAGAATCAGAGAAGCAGAATCATATCAACAAAATACCAAGATCAGAGTTCTTAGCATTTAGCAAAAGAATACCATAAGTGCGAAAGCTCAATTCTTAACAGAATACTAACAAAAAGGGACAACGGAAAAATATGTAAATCATAATAGCCCATATCTCAGCCTCGTCACCTCCACGCTCCAGCCTACTTACCTGAAAATGTTTGAAAAGATTTGGGCTGAGTACTAATGCACTCAGTGGGCAAGTTTTACAATTCAAGTTATGCAAATCATTTTATTAAAGTAATCTATCTGTGTTCATGCAGGTAGTGAAACTTAGGAGGTTTAAAAGTTGGAAGCAACCTAAGTTCACCAAAACATTTTATCGTGAAGCGCTTAAGAGTATAACCCGTCACTGCCCGCAACCCGAACTACATCACCAGCGCATAAAGTTGAGTATGGCCATAATATACCCAAAGAGTATAATCAATAAGTGTTTCATTTTAGTCTCACCGACAAGGAGTAGGGCAGGACAAACAATGCATGCATACTGTAGCTACTCACATTGACACAGCGCTGGTTTATGAGACTCTGACAACATACAGTAGCATGTAAATATTTAACACAGATAGTCACATATGCAATTTTAGCAAAGCAGAGCTTAATAACTCGAAAGATACAATTTGCAGAGATATAATATAGCCCACCTGATAGTAATAAACACGTATAATTCAGCAGGGAATCACAAAGTAGACGAGGGTCCTAATTGGACCGCACCTAGTATCAAAATAATTTCAAATAAATCATTTAGGCCAATTATAACACTAATATATCTAAAAAAAATCCAAGATTTTATGTTCCTAAATAATTAATTTATGAATCCTGGGTTAAATAGAAAATTCAGATAAAATTTTACGAGCTAAAAGGATATTTAAATAATTTGGGCTAATTTAATCAATTTATGAAGTTTTGGCCTAAATATTTATTTCTGAAAAGTTTCTGTGTTAAATTTTGAGTTTGAAATAAGTTATGGAATAATTAAACAATATATAAAATTACAAGTCCTTAGTTGAAATACCTTTTTATTGCAAATAGATCCTCTCCTTCTCTTCTTACAAAAATAACACGTCTGAACACAACCATTTTCCCCAAATTGAAGAACCAAAATCCCTAACTCTTACACTCTTCCTCTTCTCCTTCACAACTCCGGCGAGACCTCCTCCCCCGGTGACCCGATTGAACTCACGACCACCACGAAGACACAAAAGCCACAAACTCGAAGCCACACACACACACCCTCACGCCAGCCCGACTCAACGACGAAACTCGACAAAGATATGAGGTGAGTAAAGCCGCAGCAGAGACTCACCGGTGACTTGACCCATTGCCCAGACTTGACGATGACACTCAACAAATCAGGCGGCTAGAGCAGATGCGAACCCAGGCCAGACGACAACAACGATACACTCCCCTGCTTCAACCCGACTCGACTCGCTCACCTAGCCCCGACTTATTTCTCTCTCTTTTATTGATTTCGGTAAGCTTATTAGTTATTTCTAAGTTGTGATGTTTAGAAAGTAATTGATGAAAAAGAATTGAGGAAACTCATGCGTTTCTATGGGTTTGAAATAAGGATGAGTTATTACTTGTACAGATTACACTTTGGTTTTTGAAAATATATATCGGTGAACTAGTTTTTGGAATTTGGAGAAAATTGTTGGTTGGTGATGGTGTGGAGTCATGATTTCACAGTTCATGTGTTGGTGATGAAATGAAGACAAGTAAGGCCAAAATTAACTCATTAACATGAACTAAACTATGTGATCACGAAGTATATGAAGAGGAGTCTCTAACCATGACTTATACGCAGCCATCCAATAGCCAAAAAGGTTAAAAAATGAGCACATAACAGCAGCGGCAGCACAAGGAGTTCGACTGTGGTTTTCCGTCGACTCTCGACAAGAAAACGAAAGGACAAATGAGGTCGAATTAGAAATCTAAAAATATATCAGAGTAGCTTGTAAGGAGAGGTTTCTTACCGTCTAAAAGATGACGTCTTTTGGTCTACGAAAATTCCGGAAAACTGCAGCCGAAGCAGCCGTAACACGAAACGGTATTTGACAGATTTTGCGTAAACTTCCGATGTGATTTCGATGAACCAAACAACTTCTACTTTATGATCGGAAGCTAGATATGCGTAGCCCGTAAGAAGAGCTTCGAAACGGTATAAATTTGGGGCGAATCGGACCGTCAGATCGTCCAGAAATCGCATCGCAAGTTGGCTGCGGCACATGGTGACGGGGCAGCGGTTTCTGAACTGTTTGGCTTCGTTTTCAACCTTCTGGACATTGGTTAAGATAAATTTTTGGCATATGCATGATCTATATAGAGAGGGGAATGTCCGGTATGAATTTTGTGAAGTTTGGCCATGATATGGGTGATGAACGACGGCGACTAAGATGAAGGAGACGATGGAAACTTTCCTCTTCTCTTCTCTTTTCTTTTGCTATTTTCTTTTCTCGTTTTTTTTTTATGCTTCTGTACTCTCCCCTTCTTTTCTTTCTTCTTTGATAATCCAACAGCTGGACTCTAGCAATGAAATGTGTGATACGTGTCCCTCATGCAAATGAGGTAGGTGGCTAGTGTGGTTTGAGCTAAAATGGACTTGGATTTTGGGTTGTAATATTAAACTTGACATGAAATAAATTGGGTTCAAAATATTTGAATGAAATAAATTACATCGAGTACTCAAATATTTTAATTGAGTTGAATGAAAATAATTACCCAATTATTAGAATGAGACATTGATAGAGGAATTGAAAATGTGAGAAGGAAACAAATTAAATCGAGTAGAGTTTGTTTTAACTATGATGAAATAAATAACCACTCGACCGTGATGAAATTTAGGATTTTACGGCGAAGAAGAAGATTATTTCGGAATTAAGTATGACACGGTCAAATTTTATAGATGAAAGAAAAATCAGATTTTAGTAACAGTGTCTCAAAATATTCAACGAAATGAATGAATAGAAGTTCTATGATATATCTCGACATGACGAACAAGAATATATGATCGAGAACAAATATGTAGGATAACATGATTTTAAAAAAAAATAGAAGAGTAAATTTTGGGACGGGGTATTACAATCTACCCCCCTTAAAAGAATTTCGTCCCCGAAATTCCTCGTATTAGAAACCACGCAGGTTATTGATGTCTCGCTTGCTTTCGAATTCCCATAGATCTAGCATGTTCGACTCCATCTCTTATCTTGTTCCTTTGTCTCCAATCCTCTAACAAGTTCTTCTTGCTTTGAAAGAATATATGCTAACACTCATTGTCTCTTTCGACTCATCACGTCTGCTACGACATCTACATTTACTTTCCTAGGTGTATCGTGCTATCATATCATTTACTAGCTCCAAGCCTCCAACCACATTCGAAATTTCAAATGAATTTGATGTTAATGACAAAAGTTTTTAGGACATTAAACAATATGCTCTAGATGTGAAAAAAAACATATATATTAAGGTTTCAATTTTTCGACAAAAATCAAGTTTCACAATTGCAGCATGGTCGAAAATCGACGTGTTAGAATTAATTGAAAATTGGAATACAAGCGAAAAACGATTTATCTGAGATTCTAAAGGAATATAAATGATAGAAATCTAAGAAATGGAAATTGAAAAATATTCAAGAATGGAAAGAAACGATCGACGAAGAGAAATAGAATGTTTAAAGAAGGAGTAGATGAAGTCAATGGTCTGACAATAGTAAAAGATCAAAACTTGGGAGAACTTCCACAAAAGATATGAAGAACGAGGTTCATATTCTATTTGTAGGAAAAATATATCTTGATCTCAGTGAAAAGTATAAGGTATTATCTCAGAGTTTGGATATAATGGACCCACGTTGGAATTTATCAAGAAATTATATGGTAAATAAGGAATCTAAAGGACACTCGACAATGACAAGAGTTGTAACTCATAGGCGAATACAAAACCTATTTGCGAGTAAAGAATAGTGGTGTAGAATTTTAAAAGACTAGAAAATGTGTCATCTTATTTTAAAATAATAATGACACCAAAATTTAATATACTTCGAAATGATGGACTTGAAGGATTGATGGACTCGCCTCGACACAAGAGACAAGGATATGTGATCGAGTTTAGAGTTATAGGATATCACTGAAATCAAGGTAAAAATAGGTCACTTCAAGAGTGGTGTACTCTACTTCCGTCCTTTAAACCGATTTTCCAATCTCCCACCACATTGACTACACAAGCTTTCACCACACTTTAGGTTTCCACTGTTGTCAAAAGTATCAGGTGTCACCATAGAAAACTATCCTAAATATTTCTCGTAAATGTCTCGAATCTGAACGTCCAGTTGAGCTAACTTCTTCAACTCCAATGCTATCTTGATTGAAATAACTCTTGCTTGAGAATCTCTTGTTACGCTATAAAATTTCCAAGTATTCATGATTCTTTTTATGATCGAGACGTCTTCCAACTTATTTTTCTTTTCAGTGAGGTAGATCTAGTTTCTTATTGCATGTGCATGACACCGCACAAATATCAAAATCGTCTTACATATCCACCCAGGAAAACTCTTATCTGCACATAGGTCGTTATGATACGTTTCTCAGAATATTTCGTTAATTGACATGTCCATCTTTTCAGCACTGGGTCTAACTCTGAGTCAACCCTAACATGACTTGTGTCTTGGTTGTTTCTTCTAACCAAATGTTGATTCCCAATGAGATCGAGCACCATTTTCTTTCCTTGTATATATACGAAATCTCGTAATCTGCTCAACAATCAAGGTGTACACGTGGCAGCAATTCTTATTGAGACATAGGTCTACGTTCAGTCATCAGGATGAAAATTTTCTCAATCAATCTATGAGCATAGCAATCTCAAAAGGGCTTACAAGTTCAACCTATGTTTAGCAACTATAGGCTAAGTTAATCTTACATTCTCCCACTTTCAAGTTCTTGTACTCATCCAAGAGTATGAACAATAAACACATTCCGGCTATCAAGGTTTACAGTATGCATTCCGCACGTTCCCAACATCACAAGTATGCACAAGGCATATATAAACAAGTTCATACATATATGTAATCAACATAGTTTTTCAACAGAAACCAGTATGCTCAAAGACATATTTCAAAATCAGTATGCTATCACCATAGCAACAGAGTACGCAATCAGCGCAGTTAATCAGAGTATACTATCCGCATAATAATCAATCTTTCGAGGAATTCCCGTCAACACGGCGAATCCTAATCTTTCATTTTTAGACAGACTTAACATTTCAACAAATAATGTAAACTTTTAAAAACTAAAATTTGCATAAAAACATGCGTACCTTTTAAGCTGTTGCGTGAGTGACGAGCTGAGGGCTTATATAATATCACACGGAATTTCAATGAAAGACGAAATAAGACCCAGCAGGTCTGCAGAGTTGCAAACCTGCTCTGATACCACTTTGTAGCGCCCCGGTCCCGAAAGACCGTGGAAATGGACGCCACGGGGGTGGGAATTAAGAAGCGGGAAAGAAATGGGGTAGTTTAATTAACAACGGGGTGATAATCCAAAAAAAATTAATGTTTAGAATAAAATTTAACAACCGAGTATGCCAAAGATAGGTTATGCCTTCCGAAAAATTAGACAGCATAACCTCTGTAACTAGAGCGAATCCCCGTTTATAACGGCTTATAAGAGAAGAATGGAAGCTGTAACAATTCAATAAGCCCTTTCATAGGCCAAACGGAAACAAATAACCAGATACCAACAATTAATAGACCCATTCATAGGTTGACAAAAGAAACAGACACCAATATGCTGAACAAATGAAGCCCTTCCATAGGCCAAAATGAATGATCAAATAGACATAACGAAAGACGGACTTCCTCCCCTTGGAATAATTATGTAGCTAAGCATATGATACATGTTAACTAGGAAGTCAACAAATGTTCAGAATCAGAGAAGCAGAATCATATCAACAAAATACCAAGATCAGAGTTCTTAGCATTTAGCAAAAGAATACCATAAGTGCGAAAGCTCAATTCTTAACAGAATACTAACAAAAAGGGACAACGGAAAAATATGTAAATCATAATAGCCCATATCTCAGCCTCGTCACCTCCACGCTCCAGCCTACTTACCTGAAAATGTTTGAAAAGATTTGGGCTGAGTACTAATGCACTCAGTGGGCAAGTTTTACAATTCAAGTTATGCAAATCATTTTATTAAAGTAATCTATCTGTGTTCATGCAGGTAGTGAAACTTAGGAGGTTTAAAAGTTGGAAGCAACCTAAGTTCACCAAAACATTTTATCGTGAAGCGCTTAAGAGTATAACCCGTCACTGCCCGCAACCCGAACTACATCACCAGCGCATAAAGTTGAGTATGGCCATAATATACCCAAAGAGTATAATCAATAAGTGTTTCATTTTAGTCTCACCGACAAGGAGTAGGGCAGGACAAACAATGCATGCATACTGTAGCTACTCACATTGACACAGCGCTGGTTTATGAGACTCTGACAACATACAGTAACATGTAAATATTTAACACAGATAGTCACATATGCAATTTTAGCAAAGCAGAGCTTAATAACTCGAAAGATACAATTTGCAGAGATATAATATAGCCCACCTGATAGTAATAAACACGTATAATTCAGCAGGGAATCACAAAGTAGACGAGGGTCCTAATTGGACCGCACCTAGTATCAAAATAATTTCAAATAAATCATTTAGGCCAATTATAACACTAATATATCTAAAAAAAATCCAAGATTTTATGTTCCTAAATAATTAATTTATGAATCCTGGGTTAAATAGAAAATTCAGATAAAATTTTACGAGCTAAAAGGATATTTAAATAATTTGGGCTAATTTAATCAATTTATGAAGTTTTGGCCTAAATATTTATTTCTGAAAAGTTTCTGTGTTAAATTTTGAGTTTGAAATAAGTTATGGAATAATTAAACAATATATAAAATTACAAGTCCTTAGTTGAAATACCTTTTTATTGCAAATAGATCCTCTCCTTCTCTTCTTACAAAAATAACACGTCTGAACACAACCATTTTCCCCAAATTGAAGAACCAAAATCCCTAACTCTTACACTCTTCCTCTTCTCCTTCACAACTCCGGCGAGACCTCCTCCCCCGGTGACCCGACTGAACTCACGACCACCACGAAGACACAAAAGCCACAAACTCGAAGCCACACACACACACCCTCACGCCAGCCCGACTCAACGACGAAACTCGACAAAGATATGAGGTGAGTAAAGCCGCAGCAGAGACTCACTGGTGACTTGACCCATTGCCCAGACTTGACGATGACACTCAACAAATCAGGCGGCTAGAGCAGATGCGAACCCAGGCCAGACGACAACAACGATACACTCCCCTGCTTCAACCCGACTCGACTCGCTCACCTAGCCCCGACTTATTTCTCTCTCTTTTATTGATTTCGGTAAGCTTATTAGTTATTTCTAAGTTGTGATGTTTAGAAAGTAATTGATGAAAAAGAATTGAGGAAACTCATGCGTTTCTATGGGTTTGAAATAAGGATGAGTTATTACTTGTACAGATTACACTTTGGTTTTTGAAAATATATATCGGTGAACTAGTTTTTGGAATTTGGAGAAAATTGTTGGTTGGTGATGGTGTGGAGTCATGATTTCACAGTTCATGTGTTGGTGATGAAATGAAGACAAGTAAGGCCAAAATTAACTCATTAACATGAACTAAACTATGTGATCACGAAGTATATGAAGAGGAGTCTCTAACCATGACTTATACGCAGCCATCCAGCAGCCAAAAAGGTTGGAAAATGAGCACATAACAGCAGCGGCAGCACAAGGAGTTCGACTGTGGTTTTCCGTCGACTCTCGACAAGAAAACGAAAGGACAAATGAGGTCGAATTAGAAATCTAAAAATATATCAGAGTAGCTTGTAAGGAGAGGTTTCTTACCGTCTAAAAGATGACGTCTTTTGGTCTACGAAAATTCCGGAAAACTGCAGCCGAAGCAGCCGTAACACGAAACGGTATTTGACAGATTTTGCGTAAACTTCCGATGTGATTTCGATGAACCAAACAACTTCTACTTTATGATCGGAAGCTAGATATGCGTAGCCCGTAAGAAGAGCTTCGAAACGGTATAAATTTGGGGCGAATCGGACCGTTAGATCGTCCAGAAATCGCATCGCAAGTTGGCTGCGGCACATGGTGACGGGGCAGCGGTTTCTGAACTGTTTGGCTTCGTTTTCAACCTTCTGGACATTGGTTAAGATAAATTTTTGGCATATGCATGATCTATATAGAGAGGGGAATGTCCGGTATGAATTTTGTGAAGTTTGGCCATGATATGGGTGATGAACGACGGCGACTAAGATGAAGGAGACGATGGAAACTTTCCTCTTCTCTTCTCTTTTCTTTTGCTATTTTCTTTTCTCGTTTTTTTTTTGATGCTTCTGTACTCTCCCCTTCTTTTCTTTCTTCTTTGATAATCCAACAGCTGGACTCTAGCAATGAAATGTGTGATACGTGTCCCTCATGCAAATGAGCTAGGTGGCTAGTGTGGTTTGAGCTAAAATGGACTTGGATTTTGGGTTGTAATATTAAACTTGACATGAAATAAATTGGGTTCAAAATATTTGAATGAAATAAATTACATCGAGTACTCAAATATTTTAATTGAGTTGAATGAAAATAATTACCCAATTATTAGAATGAGACATTGATAGAGGAATTGAAAATGTGAGAAGGAAACAAATTAAATCGGGTAGAGTTTGTTTTAACTATGATGAAATAAATAACCACTCGACCGTGATGAAATTTAGGATTTTACGGCGAAGAAGAAGATTATTTCGGAATTAAGTATGACACGGTCAAATTTTATAGATGAAAGAAAAATCAGATTTTAGTAACAGTGTCTCAAAATATTCAACGAAATGAATGAATAGAAGTTCTATGATATATCTCGACATGACGAACAAGAATATATGATCGAGAACAAATATGTAGGATAACATGATTTAAAAAAAAATAGAAGAGTAAATTTTGGGACGGGGTATTACAATATGTCTCTGTGTGTGTGTGGGTGAAATTCTTTTTCTACAGAAATATAGGGACATATGCTAACATTTATATTATGTGTGGGTAAACTGTTTTATTCACACATAATCATATTTTTAGCCACATTTTATGTGTGGTTAAAAGTTCAATTTTTTGTACTCCTAAGTTCCGAATTCTTTTGAGTGTGATACATCGCTTTCACATACCATGTTCACCACGAGACCATAGAAAGAAAATGTCATTTGTTCTAAACCATCATACAATTTAGGGATTAACTTTATTGATCAGATACCACCATCATTTAGAGGGTATGTGTCTAGGACTGGGGATGTGAATGCGGATAGTTATTGTAGATTTCGTGCAATCGTTGGCTTGATGTTTGGGGATGAGGAGTCCTGGTCACGTGTTCGTAGTGACCTTTTCCACGAGATCCACAGTAATCCAAAATTATGAGACAAGTGTTTCATTGAGCGTGGATTGTTAGGTTCAGCTTGCATGCAATTCCCGAACCGACCCGCAATAGGATGAGTTGATGTTGGGCGGTGAGCCAACCCAAGTCGTACTCTCAAGAAAAACTTAACAGGGCAAATATCCTTTTCGTATTATACACATAAATTAAATACATTCCTAAACATTCTAAACCAAAAATTGGAAGGGTTGAATTAAAATCTACTTAATGAAATTGAGACAGTATTAAGCATGCAAGAGCAGGATAAGTAAGTACAATAATATAATGGGTATTAGGGTATATGTTCTCTTATTGGTTTCTCACCAAACTCGATTCAAGTTGACTTCATTAACTTATTCATACAATGAACTCCACCAAAAGTGTAACAGCCCAGTCCCTTAGGCGGTCATTTTGATGGGGACGGGGTATTAGGCGTAAAAGCCGAAGAGAATATGTAGATTAATTGGAAATCCAGGGGGGTGTTTCTAGAATTAAACTAAGTTAGTGCCTCAAATACTTAGGCATCTTAACTTCATGACTTGGAAGAACTATCATCTTCAATGAATAAAAGGGGTCAAAGGGGTCAAAGTGGTCAAACAAGTCGAAAGGGTCAAAGGATTCAATCGAGTCAAAGGAACGCCATATCATAGGCCAATCGAAATTTAAACAAAATCCAATGATGAGCAGATAAGAATTTGACTATTTAAATAAACAAGACCTCTTTATAGGTCGACTAAAACTGAATAGATATCAATATGCTCAACAAGTGTGACTCTTCAATTAACTTGGAATTAATGAAAGAATAATTGGGATGTCAAAAGAACATGCTTTTAATTCTCAAAACTTAATCAATAACTGGAATCATAACAATCAAAATATGCTATTATCAAGAATCAAGTTACATATATCAAGACTAAATACTAATATCAGAGTACTTAGCAGAAACTTAGCGGAAGAAAAATCATGTAACCATATAGAGCAACAAACTTGAAACCTCAAACAACTCAGACAACCCCACCAGCAGTACATCACCGGCCTCAGCATCTCAACCTGAAAATATTTGAAAAGGAGGGTGTGAGCACTAATGTACTTAGTGCACTGATGCACTATCTGTAGTTGATTTGTCCTGATGCTTCAGTTGGACTGATCTTAGTTTTGGTCATCAGTTGAATGTTTCCAGTCTTCAGTGAAACTGACATCAGTCGATTGATTCAGCTTCTCCAGTTCAACTGACTTGACTGTCAGTTTGACTCATCAAACTATCCTAGTTATCAGTTTGATCCTTGAACTGGTTCGACCTTTTTGGGCTTAATCCTCGGTTGAATTAACTCCTAAATGATTGATGCATCCTTTAAGCTGGGTCGACCATACTCTAGTTTGGTTAACTCTTGCTTCAGCTGGATTCTCTTTGAAGCCTTAATTGGTCAACAAGGATCTCGAGCTTGATCCTTCATTCAGTTTTTCTAGAAATGTTTTGACATTTCATCAAAACCATAAGTTTAGGGATTTTTTCTTGATGGTTTTTCCTAATATAAACCTTTAAGGCTAAATTATACAATTAAGATTAACAATTCGACATGCATTTCCGCTCAATCTAATGTTGATAGAACCTTACTCGAGTAGTAGAATCTTCTATCAATCTCATCTACTAACATCTATCAACAAAAAGATTGATGTTAAATTATAAATCATATTTTAAAAATAATCAACCATAATAATCATTTCTTTGTTGCATTGAGTTTTTTTTTATTATATTAAGTGAAATTAAACATAACTTTAAACTTAAAAATAAATAATTTACATTATAAATATATTAATAACAACTAAAGAAGAAATTGTTGCAATAAAATAAAAAATAAAGAAAGAACACAAATATAAAGGAGAAAAAAAAAATAGACGGGTACTATTCACACCCTTTAAAAATAAGAGATAAGTAAAGGTGAAGGTAGATTGGAGGATAATTTATCAAAAAGGGAGCGGCATCCGCTCTGTTCTTAGATGAGTTCCATAGTACTTCAATGTTTTCGAATCATTTTTAAACTGGTTTGTTTTTTTTTAGTATTTTTGGATTAAATTTTATAATGTGTAATTGTCATTAAGTTTATTGATAAATTAGAAAAACATTTCACTTAGTAAACTATGTTTTTAGCCACTAACTTAAAATAATATTATATTATTTTTATCCATTTTTTTGGTGAACATACCTAATAGACTATGAGAAGGCCACTTAAGCTAATTTTGACTGAACCCATCAAATTGGCTATAATTTTGTTTTATTGACCAAATTAGCCTATTAAGGATATAATTGAATACAGATTTTTTATTTTATTTTTTTGTCACGTTTCTATTAATTTATAAAACAGATGCAAAATTTTAACATTTTACAAAATCATAATAGATCTATTCGTCCAAAAAGATATAGTGTGAGACGTTCCTAGCCTTTCCAAAAAATGCACACATTTTTTGTAGTTATTAAATTTCTTAAATAACCATACATTTGTTTTCCAAATCGATTCATCGAATTCAGAAAAGAAGTGAATTTTGTGAAATACCTAGATATTTTCATGCATATATAGTTTTAAACAATTAAACCATAGTTAGTTATATATACCATTCATTAAAAATTTTGGACAATAATAGTGATCCACTAAAAATAACATGCCATGCATGCACGATTTCAGAGTTAGAATAGAGAATGCCAAATAATATTGCTATGCCAACAAGATATAGAATCGATCAATAGAGTCAGGTTTAATTTGCTCTTTCAAACAAGATATAGAATCGATCAATAGAGTCAAGTTTAGTTTGCTCTTTCAAGAATTGGTTTGAATTAGAGAGAGAGAGGAGGCAGAGAGAAACCTCTAGATGATTCCAAATAAACCCTCAATATTCTTCAAAGTAGTAGCTAGAATTATGGCTCTAATCATTCAGCATTGTAGTGTCACTGCCCCCTTTGGCTGCAGTAGCAGAAGAAGAACCTTCACCTCCATCATCGATTTTGTAAACACTCAGTTTTTCTGCATTTAACACCAAATATTCACAAAGGCACACATAATTAATTTATTGGTTAAGCCATATTGACTATATAATAATATAAGCAAGAACTCTATATATATATATATATACCTACTGAAATATATTATTTGTGTTTAAATAAAATCAAGATAATTAAGTTCATGTTCATCCTTAGGAATGAAGGTGCTATAAGTGCAGTCCAAATTAAGATACATTAATTACACAATAACTATAGAAGACAGTATATATTGAACACTCTATCTAATTAAATTCGCATATATATAGTATAGTATCATATAAGGAAATTAATGAGAGACTTATAATTGAATTACTATATAGCAACATATATATAAAAGAAATAATTTTTTTATTATTTTAAAACATATATATAACCGCATGCCAAATTGAGTATAGCATTCTATATATGCAGATCTACAACGCGTATTAATTAACTAGCGCATATTGTGTATATCTATTTACTTAAAGTTAGGTCTGAGTATCAATATATTAAAATATGGTAAGTTAATGTCCAGATAAATTTGGAAGTCACTCTGCCACCCTTTGGACAATTGCATGGTAACATACACAGTAACTAATTTAATTCATGCATATATATATATGTATGTATGCTTCACATAATATTCCAAATGAAAAGGTACATCTATATATATATATATATATAATAAGAAATGAAAAGTATTAATTTGAACTAGCTAGTATTACCTGAGATTAGTATTTGGGTCCACAGATATACATTTTCCCTAAGAAGCTCCAGAACATCCATGCTAGCAGCTTTCTCCGATTCCCCCTTCAAGGTAATCATCCCAGAGAAGCCTTCCTGTATAGCTCTCTGTGCCATCTCGTATGCACTTCAACAAATTAAAAATTACAAATTAATTGATTAAACCTATTATATTCATCTATTGATCATAGACTACTACTACTACTACAAAGTCATTTAAACTAACTATATATATAGTGTATATAAATACCGTTTATATTTGAATAAAATATCCCAGAACAAGACTGAGAAATTCAAAGCCAATTGCAATCGAGTGTGATTAGCAGGATGTAACTCTTCCTCAGCAATCTTGGTAGCATTCTGCAATTAATTAATTAATTATTTATATATAAATTAAATACAAATGAAAAGGAATTCATTAATTTGATATGATCTGTACGTACGAAATAATTAATTAATTAATTTACAAAAATGAACACACATATATATATGCACCACATGATCATTCATTCATACCTCATATAATGCGAGGGACGTCTCATGACTAGCATGTAGTCTCTTGCCCTCACCAATTTTGAACTCAGCCCAATACCTATAACAATCCCCTACCCTGCAAATTATATATATATATATATGAATCGATAGATCGATGATGAACTAATTAATTGAAATAATAGATAGATAGATATAGGTACATGGTGTAGTAGAAGACAGAATCCTCAGCAGAATTGGATGATGGAATGAGATGATTCTGAAGGATAGACTTTGCTGCAACACAAATTTTGATAATCTCTTCCTCCACCTGCCGTTTGTACACTTGAATTCGCTCTAGATTAACTCCACCTTCCTCCCTCGTCATTGCCGACAAGATCATCCCAGCATTCCGTCGTGCCACCACCGCATGCTTCAACCCATCTGATAGCAACCTCCTCTCATCCGCCGTCAATTCCACATTCATTTTCGCCACATCACTCATTGCTTCTATCATGTCTGCATGTTAAAAATGTATATCAAAACTCAAAACATATATATATATATATATATATATATAATTAAGGACTTAATAACAAAGACCTAGAGACCTTCATCAACATGCATGCAGGAATCGATCACACGACAAGAAACAAATTGGAATCAAAGAAAACGATGTGTATATATATAACCAAACAACTTAACTCAGATTTCTCGATATGATGAAACAGAAAATCCAAATCCAATTAAGATCCTAGATTCTCACTAATTAAAGCAGAGCAAATAACTCAAAGCCTTCGATCGATCATCGATCTCAAGATTTCTCCAGATTTAATTTCCAAGAATACACATGCATATTAATAATCGATCTGCATTAACGAGAAGAGTTGTAAGTAGCTGAGTTCTTACCGTCATAGCGTTTTGTTCTCTCCGCCATTTTAGCGCGGAAAACGGCGGTCTCACGCGCATCATCCTCCATTGTCGTCGATCGGAGAACTCAAGTACTTTCTCTCTCTAGATTCTGACACGGCTCGTTTCTCTCTCAGTTCGCAAAGCAGTTGAAAACTGAATAATATTCTGAGAAATGGTTGGTGAATTAGTTACTGCATGCTCTTATATATATTTTTATCCTTCCGGTTTCTTGCGCGCGGTTTCAGATGAATCAAGTTAGTCGAACTTAATTGGATTTTACAAGTTTACCCCTTAACTCACTATGCGTGTGTGGGGGGTATAAGAGGGATTTCAATGCTATAATTGTATACACGCAGTACCCAAAAAGCCCCCGCCGAAAATAAAATATCCCCAAACGAAAGTAAGGGAAAAAAGAGGATAACATAAACTATTCTATTTTTTCAATTTAGTTATATACTCTGTAATATTTTTTTTCGGAAAAAAGAAATAGAATTTGAACTGACGCCCAAATAATCTTGAAGGAATTCAGTTTAGTATGATTGCATTTACTCAACAAATTTGTCCTTAGAGATATGGTTAATTTGACAATATAGACGGCTAGCTTTAATTATTAAAAAGTCTGTCCCAATTATATATATATATATATATATACAGGGGTGGGTTCCAGAAGGAACCATATCCCACATGAGAACCGAGAACCAATCTCAGCCATAGATTGATCCGATTTGGACGGTCAAGATCAGATCAAAATTAAAAAAAAAACGGTGGCATTATTGTAATAAATCACAACTTCGGTGCCCCTGAAACTCGTCGAGGTTAAAATCGTAAATTTGAACGTATTCAAATTCTAAAGCGATTTTTCAGAGAAAATTCTATAGCACGAACTCGCACAAAAACCAAAACACTAAAGATTTGAAAGATAAGCTGAAAATACTTACAAATCAACCATAAAAAACTCCGAAACAATCAACAAAATCGTCAGAAAAACATGAACACTAGGTAATATGTATTTCATTCTTATTTTAAGAAATTTCGTTTTTTTAGCAATTATACTGTGTTGATTTATCAGTTTACTTTTGCTATAAATATCCATTTAGCGTTATATTATAATAATGTAACAATGTATTTTCTATTTTTCTAAGCACAACACGTACAAAAACCTAATCTTGCACAAATTGTATTTATTTTTATTGCATGTAAATTTTTCTATTTCATTTTGTACTGTTAAATGACGGATAACTTGTATAAACATGTTAAACCTAACAATGTTTTCAATATATATGTGATTTACATGTATATTCTTTATTTTAGGGTTTTAGCATTCTCATTCTCCTATTTTAGCAGTATCATGACTTATTTTAGCACTCTCGTGATTTATTTTAGCGTTCATTTTTTAGCAATCTAGTGATTTATTTTAGCATGACACTTGTTTCAAACATTAGCATGAAACACTGTTATATGTTTGTTTAATTTTAGCATTCAGTTTTTGTTTCTTTAGCACTCTAGTTTATAGTTTAAATGTGATATTTTAGCATTCAGATTCTGTTCTTTAGCATTATAATTGATTTAGGGGTTTCATATTTTGTTTCTTTTTTATAAAACTAACACCTTTTGTCCATTTTGTAATTCAACTTCGCATTTCCTTCATTTTAGCACTCTAGTTTACAGTTTTAGCACTGTGATGTCATATTTTAGCATTCAGTTTCTGTTTCTTTAGCATTGCAATTGATTTTTGGGAGTTTTCATATTTTGCTTCTTTTTTTGCAAACATAAATAACGCCTTTGTCTATCTGTGATTCAACTGCACATTTTCTTGATTTTAGCAATCTAGTTTATAGTTTAAATGTGATATTTTAGCATTCAAATTCTGTTCTTTAGCATTCTAATTGATTTAGGGGTTTCATATTTTGTTTCTTTTTTATAAAACTAACACCTTTTGTCCATTTTGTAATTCAACTTCGCATTTCCTTCATTTTAGCACTCTAGTTTACAGTTTTAGCACTGTGATGCCATATTTTAGCATTCAGTTTCTGTTTCTTTAGCATTGCATATTTTGTTTCTTTTTCTGTAAACATAACACTTTTGTCCATCTTCAATTCAACTGATTCTATTTTCTTTAGCATTGCAATTGATTTTAGGAGTTTCATATTTTGTTTCTTTTCTTGTAAACATAACACCTTTTGTCTATCTGTGATTTGACTGCATATTTTCTTGATTTTAGTACTCTAGTTTACAGTTTTAGCACTGTGATTTAATATTTTAGCATTTATATTCTGTTCTTTAGCATTGTTATTTCTGTCTAGTTAACAGAATTATACATAAAAATTACAGGTGCTAAAAGAACTGGAGAAGGTGAAACTAGCACACCCCAAATAGTCCAAACAGCCTCAAACATTGATAGATATCCACTATTAAAAGCAACAACATTGCCATCAATTCCATCACATGCAGTTACGGAAATGAATAAAGCACAAGAGGAGGCAGTGAGACAACTGGGGTTCGGCAGCATTCTTCATTTGGATATAACCAAATTGCCACAAAAGATAACATACTGGCTGCTCGAAAACTTCGACCCAGTATCAAGAGAACTTCAACTGCAACATAGGAGAAGTTTGAGGATTGAGGTCTCTGATGTGTTTGTGATCTTCGATTTTCCCAGAGGACCACACAAGATTCAAAAGAGTGTTAGAGGCCAGATATGCCAGGTCATGCAGAAGGATGAGTTACTCACTAGCATACTCTCAGATACAATAGCAGGAGAATGGTTCAAGATGAACTTCATGATTCTGGTAATTACTTCCATGATCGAGAACTATGAGGATGGACATATTTACAAAAACTTAATGGACTGCCTACAAGATATTGACAACGTTAGTCAATATGACTGGTGTGACTATGTCTTGAGATCATTGGTGAACCACACTATCAAGTGGAAGAGCAACAAAACCATGCCCTTCACAGGTCCCATTCTGTTTTTGTTGGTAAGTCATATTAATTATTTATTTTTTATTGTAGTTCTTGTATAATAAACAAGAAGTGTTTATAGTTTCTTGTATAAACACTGCAACCATTTATCTATATATATTACTAATAGAAACTGTCAACTTCAAACAGATGATGTACTTGGATAGAGTTGAAGTGTACTTCCGGGAGGTGCCGAGGTACATCCCAGCATTCCATGAATGGAATGATACTTTGCTTGCTGATAGGGAGTTAACAGAGCTTGCTACTGGAAATTTTGGAGGTGGCTACCCTTGGCCGGCATACACAATGGCTGAGTTCATACAAGAAAACAGAGAGAGATCTTGTCAGGTAGAAGAAGTTCGACAGAGAGAAGTCGAACAAGAACAGATTCCAACTGTGAATGAGCAAGACATCGCGTCAGCTCATAAGGTCATATACCATCACTAATATATTTTTATGTTTCTAATTTCTTTGTTTAGAATCATCACCGAATTCTATTTTTATAAATAACTATTTACTTATCTGATTTGAACAAAAAACATATCAGAATCAAAGAGAAGGTTTGGCAGAGGAGAGACAGCAGCAAGAGAAAGGGAATGGATTAGCTGTTGAGATCCCTGAGATAGAGAGATGCAGTTCAAACACTCCAGTAAGCATTTCAATAATTATATAATTTAGCATTCTTCATTCATTGTTTAGCATTGTCATCAAGTTTAGTAATAATGTTCAGAAGAAAATTTACAATATTATGAAATGGTTGCTAAAATAGGCAATCAAAAGGCCCAGAGAAGAGGCATATAGTGAGATGCCCACAGAGACAGCTAAAACAACCAGAGTCAGCAAAAAAAAGGTGTTTACCACATAATATTACATATATAATAACTTATATTGTTAACAGGTTTTTAATTCCAATTAACATCTAATAATATACAGAAGGTAGTGATCCAAACAAGCACAGTCTCCACAAGGTCAAGGGCCATAATGAAGCAACCTGACCATTTTAGAAACCTTGTGGACACAAGAGAGACACTGACACCTTCTGACTGTGAGCTGCACTATTGGACGATGGAAAACAAGAGTGGTGATGAAAGGTACATTTATAATACATTACTATTAATATAAATAAAAATTATAAGTGCCATTTTGTTCTACCAAACTGCACTTTACACTAAAAAAAGAAATTTATCCAAAATTAGGGAGGTTGTCTTGTATGCTGATGAGCGGACAGAGTTGAGGAGAGCTGAGATGCTGACTTTGAACAAAAAAACATACATAAGTTCTGCTGTCATTGATGTATGGAGTAGCATATTGAACTATGCTCAAGCAAAGATTTCTGAACAACAGACTCCTAGGAGATTTTTCCTAACGACTAACGTTTCCGTAAGTGAATAATTTCATAGTTACTATTTATAATTAACTCACTTTATTCTGTTTTAAAAAACACTACACATTCATGATCAAAAAATCTTCATTTTCTCTTTATAGAACTACACAGTTGTTGCGCCTCCAGAGGGATGGAATGAGCAGAAGATTTCAAAGCTGTTTGTTGACAACATACTCCATGAATTAAGAAAATATTCAAATGTGGAAGTAGATAAGATGGACATGGTACGTATTCATTATAAAAATTGTAAAAAGTTATCATGAAAATAACTAAATGTACACTATTTTGTTTGCAGTTTTTCTTTCCAATAATCCAATCAGAACACTTCTACATTATTGTCATTGATACAAGAAGAATGGTGGCTGAGATCATTGACAATTCAAATGCCATGGGAGGAGAGCATGACGACCCCCTATTGAAATATGAGCATATCCCTGCAAAATTGGTAAGAAAACATATCTATTTATTTATTTTTTCACTAGTGAAACAAATTAAAAAAAACACATTCAATTCAATAATAAAAATGAACTAACTTTAATCATAAATTTCAAATCAAGCTCTTCGTTCACTTCTTGAAGATGACTAGGCTTGAAAAACTAGCAAAAGAAGTGTCTGAAAATATCAAGAGCATGAACCGTCCTTCAAATGTCATGGAGAACTTCAACAAACAAGACTGATTGTAGGGTCTTTGTAATGCGTCATATGGAGACGTATATGGGGGATGCTGTGAGGAATTGGAGGAGTGGATTAAGAGCCAAAAATGAAATGCAGCTGAAATACTTGAGGATCAAGTATTGTGCTGTCATTCTTACTGCAGAATGCAACATCCACAGGCAAAGGAACATCAGAGATTCAAGACTCTACTTCCGAGCATCTTCTAAAGACAACCCAATCATTTTTGAAAAGCTTTACCTAGAAGATGATAATCAGTGAACAAATATTATATATGTAACAAATTCTCTAATGTTTTAGACAACTTTCATATTTCATATTTTTGGATTATGGAATGCTTATGTTGAAATCTTCATTTTGTGAAATATGGATAGTTTTGTGAAAAAATTTTGCATGCTAAAATTGTGAGTAACAGTGCTAAAAATAAAACTAGCAGAGCTAAAATATATTGCCACATTAAACGCAAAATTCAATTTAGTAAATCTCATACAAATCAAAGTTGCATATGCTAAAACTTCAACAAACTTTTCTAAAGTAGAACCCACTAGTGCTAAAAATCAAAATACGAATCCTAATAATATAAACAATCATTCTAATGCTAAGACAAATAATACTGAAGAAACAAAGTAAAAACCATATATGCTAAAGTAGAAACTAAAAGTGCTAAAATACAAAATACTAGTGCTAAAATACAAACTACTAGTGTTAAAATACAAAACACTTGTGCTAAAATATGAAACATCAGTGCTAAAGTATAAAACTATTGTTCTAACGCTAATACTAAATTTTATTCAATTAAAATACATTTCATCAAAAAAATATTGCCATGTGGCAAAGATATGTTATTTAATTCAAATTTACGAGGCTAATACAACCATAAAGGCTCCTTTTTCTCTAGTAAAAAAAATTCAAACGTGCAACTCTTCAACTTCTCTCCATTATCTTCCAAAAAAAAATTCTTCCAAAAAAAAATGAATTGGTCACGAGACACTGAGGAAATTTTTATTGATCTTTTACATACTCGAGTTGGGATGGTCGATGTATCTGACAACTACGAGGTTGTAGATTCTCTGGATGATATTTCAATGACGATGACGATGGTTCTTAATCAAAGAGTTAGATTGATACAACTCGTGCTGAAATTGAACGAATTAAAGGAGAAGATATGGAGTTTCCATCTTTTCATACGACACCCGGGAATCTATTACAATGAATACCAAAATATAGTCATAGCGAGAGACGAGTATTTTGAGCGACTGGGACAGAATGTAAGTATGATTTATTTTTCACATTTTAATTTTACTACCCTAACACAATTTTTTTTTTTTAGAGTTCTAGGTGGAGGAACTTTAGGCTGCATGGAATGCCATACTTTGAAGAACTTCGTGAGATCATGGACGGCGCCGGTGGTTTCGGCGGTGTGGATTTTGACTGGTTGGCTTCGTTTGTGGCTTGATACCAGAAGCCACATTAAGCAAATACTTGTTCATTTTGCATTTCAGAAGGATTTTAGGGTTTGGTAATTATTGTAAAAAATTACACTTGTTGCGTAATTTTTTTGATAATTTAATCGTGTATTAATTATTATTAATTTCAGTGTTTTTCATTTTGTTTGAAACTACAAGTGCTAAAATACAATGTACCGGTGCTAAATAAGAAATTTCCAGTGCTAAAATAATTAAGACTTAAGAATGGTAACTATGCAGGGTTATGATTTATTACAGTTTTTAAAATTCATGTGCTTTTGATAATGTATTCTTTAGCATTGATATTTCATACCTTGAGGAAATGATAGTTATAATTTTGATTAGATCGAACGGTTCGCTTGCAGCTTTGGTAAGATTTCCCCCCAAAGATTGAGCAAACTACACTGTATATCTTGTGTTATTTATATTATATTTCATGAAATACTGGGTACATATCACGTATAAAGTATAATACATAAATCATTTTATAAGAAAACTCTTAAATAAAAAATTTACAGATATGCCCTCAAGGTATGAAATATCAATGCTAAAGTAGAACCCACCAATGCTAAAATACAATGTACCAGTGCTAAATAAGAAACTTCCAGTGCTAAAATAATTAAGACTTAAGAATGGTAACTATTAGTCCAAAAATGGTTGTTTCTCAAGTGCTAAAATATGAAATATCAATGCTAAAGTAGAATCCACCAGTGATAAAATACAAACTACCAGTGCTAAACTAAACATAACCCTGCATAGTCCCATAAGTGCTAAAATACAATCTACTAGTGCTAAACAAGAAATTTCCAGTGCTAAAATAGGAAATATCAATGCTAAAGAATACACTATCTTTTCTAACGATAACACAATAAAAATTAATATATAACTATAAATTTTATATTAAAAAAATATATATTTATAAATACTTTATAATTGAAAAAAATATAAAAAACTTTTTTTCCAAAAAAAAAAAACAAAAAAACTGATAATAAAAAAAAAGAAAATAATAATAATAATAATAACCCGCCATGTATTCAATTATCAAAACATAACTTCTGCAAAAACATACACACACAAACACGCAAAAGCTTTTCGATTCAAAGACTTCAAACACAAAAACATAAACGATTAGGGTTTTATCAACATTTTAATTCAAAAACTTCAACCAACAAAATCATCAATATGGAAAAAACACAAAGCACAGAGCTCGTAAACCGGAAGAACCGAAGCAACTCTTCGAAAAAGAAGAGAAAATCTGAAGACATGCCGATTAAAAAAGGTACGTAACACATTCTTCTTTTCGTTCATCATAAAAATAAAGTATGTGTGTTTCATTTTGGTTCTAACAAAAAAAATATGCAGAAAGGAACAGTGCTAAAACCCTGATAAAACCTCATATATAACGAAATAAACACTTACAAAATCTAAATATGTAAAAATGTTATCGTTTACTGATAATAATCACATGTATACGAAATCAAAATATTTAGAAATGTATATGCATTTTGCACACTGTGTTGCATGTCATGATTTCCTTTTCAATGATCTCAAACAGTAACATCGTGAATGATTTATGTCTTAATGTGTAGCATCACTATATTAGAAAATGAATTAGCATCAAGGAGATCAAACTCTAAGCATAAGACTTCTTATCTTTATAAACATATTTAATATATATGACAAAAATTTTCCATACTCTGTTTTAGTTATAATGATAGTATAATATTATATAATCAAACCAATGCTAAAATAAGAGGTTACAGTACTAAAAACCTACAATATTATCAAACAATGCTAAAATAAGACATTACATTGCTAAAAAGCTACAATATTAATTCTGAAAATGCCTAACCAGTCAACTATATAACATACATGGTATATTTATAATGGTACTATAGTGTCATATCATGGATTAATTATGTGTTGACATGTAGCAAAACTTTATTACTATGAAATTACTACTAATTTTTTTATCAAATATGCTAATGTTTCATTTTAGCACTAGTTTTCTACAGAATTAGCATCAACAGATATACAATATATACTGAAAAATAATAGTATTAACAAAAATTATACATATATAGGTACAAGCAAAAAGACAAGGTCCACAGATGATATTAATATATTAATAACTAATGAGATCAGATCAAAGAGTAAACATGTTGTCAATGCTCTCAAATCTCGGTTAAGAACATTAGCACTGACATTACTTGAAAGGATAAGATCTACACCAGACTCAGATGTTGAAGACACAAGTGCTTCTGAAACCAAGAGTCCAACAGCAAAATCCAAGCAGGGAGATCTTCAAATGCTTAAAAGCAGAACAACACCGCGCATATTATATGATGCAATCAAAAATTTCACAGATGAGCAGAAGAGTGTTGTTGAATCCCTTGGATTTAGGAGCATTCTGCATTTGAATATAAAGGAATTACCCCATGTACTTAGCTACTGGTTGGTAGATAACTTTGATGGTTACTACACATCTTCGATGATTACTTTGGAGAAAGAAGAATGATAAATACTACAATGGACCAATCATGTTCTTAATGGTTACTTTAGCAATTAGCATACATTATAAAAATCAACTCTGAATTTCCATGCTCATGCTAATGTGAATAACATTTACCCCCCCCCCCCCCCCACAGATATTTTATATGGACAGAGTAGTGTCCTATAACAGAAGAGTTCAATGATCAATTCCAGCATTCAAAGGCTGGACACACAAGCTTATGTGCAAGAGACAGCAGTCAGAATTGAAAGGAGGTGGTTTTGGAGGAGGCCATATCTATGGCCCGTATGAAGAAGAAGAGTTTGAAAGAAAGGCTGAGAACACCATTCCTCGTTTGGAGGCTGGTCCTCAGGAACATGAAGCTCCACTTGCTCTGGAGGCTGGTGTTGAGAGAAATCATGATGAACAACCAAAAAGTCCTGTCCCAGCATCGACATTAGATCCTATGCAAGAATATGCTCAGAAGCTGATTGATGACTGCAAGAGAATGGCTGATGCAATGAATACATTGATGAAAACAGTACAAGATGTGCCACAACACATGATGGAGAACGTCTTCTTCAAGAAGTCATATGAAACAGCCCAGCAGCTTTTGGTAAAGAAACAGCCAAGTCCAATTTCGCAGGCATCACACACTCAGACCCAGTCACAAGCAACGCCAGATGATGATGAGTTCTAAAGTGATCCAACAAGAATATCAGCAATTGAGGAGATTGAAAGAGCTCTGGCAAAGCGTACAGAGCTTGAGAAGATATATGCTGATGAAGGCCCAACATTCAGTCTTGGGATAAGTGATAATGCATGGGCTGGGATAATGAAGGTTACACAGGAAATTTCTGAACAGAATATGGTGGTTGAGGAACCAAATCAAACTGACACATTTGATACTGAAATCCTGGAGAATGCAATGAGGCAGGTATGGAAAAAATATTTTTAATACTTTAGGACTCTCATGATTTATTTTAGCACTCCCCTGATTTAGTTTAGCACCCCATGATTCATTTTATCACTCTTATGGCTTTTTTTTTAGCACTATAATGAGTTATTTTAGCACTATCATTACTTACTTTAGCACTATCATGGATTATTTTAGCATTCTCGTGCATTGTTTTAACACTGTCATAAACTTATTTTAGAAATACCTAATATACATAAAAACTGATTGCAGGCAGAGGATGAGCATCTAAACTTAAAGAAATCAAAGCTACATGAGACTGATGCACTATCAAAGTCAAAAAATGTTCTGGATAATGATGAGGTGTGATATAGCTATGGAAAAAGTATTTTTAATACTTTACCAATCTCATTATTTATTTTAGCACTCCCACGATTTAGTTTAGTACCCCATGATTCATTTTAGCACTGCAATGACTTATTTTAGCACTATCATTACTTACTTTAGCACTATCATGGATTATTTTAGCATTCTCATGCATTGTTTTAATACTGTCATAACTTATTTTACAGATACATAATATACATAAAAACTGATTGCAGGTAGAGACTGAACATCTAAACTCAAATACATCAAAGCCAGATGAGACTGATGCAGCATCAAAGTCAACAAATGTATTGGATAATGCTGAGGTGTGATATAGCTATTGAAGTAACATTCAGCATCTTTATTACACTTTTACAAAAAGTCTAATAAATCTTTATTTCAAAACACATGATACAGGCTCAAGCTACCCGAATGGAGACAAGAACTAAACAGCATAAGAAGCCATCTGATAAGTTGATGTCACCATACAGGGTCAGAACTGTTGATATCAAGGAACACCTTGACAAGCAGCAACAGGAGATATTCTACTGGGTGGTGTAGAATGATACAGAAAGCAGGTATGTGACTCACGCTATGCAAAAATACTTAATAAAAGATCATATTGTATAATGGTATATGACAACCTTTCTATTTATATTGAATTACCAGTGAACAAATCTTGTACGATGACACGCGAGTCTCCATTAAACGGGAAGATATGACTACCATGGCTCCATTTGAATACATCAGTGCATCTGTTCTGGATGTTTGGAGCACCATCCTCAATGAAAATGAGAAAATGAGAGACCCGAACCCTAAACTAAGATTCTTCTTCAGTACACAGCCTTGCGTAAGTGTGTACTTAAGAAGAAATCCATATAAAGTGCTTAAACTGCAGTCAATATAATTAAAAAAAAATGTTCTTCTCGCAGAGCTTCACTGTGGTTGATGCACCATCTTCATGGGATTCTTCCAAAAGATGCGCATCTTTTGTTGACAAAATAGCATATGAGCTCAAATGCTGCTCATTGGTATCTTTGAGCGATGTTGAACTGGTATTACTGCTATGGTGTTTGTTTAGCATTGTGAAAATTTATATTAGCAATACATATCTATATCAAATAAATAAATTTTTTTGACAATAAATATCAACTCTATGTGCAGTTTTTCTTCCCTATCTGCCATTCAAATCACTTCTTCTTTATCTCCATTGATTTTATTAACTTCAATGTTGAGATTATTGATAACTCAAGTGCAGCGGATAGTGAAAAGGATGGAATCAAAATCAAGTACAACAACATTCCAGAAACCCTGGTAATATATGAGTTTGTCACCAATTATTTTTTGTCTCTATCTGTAGCAATTAAAAAAACTAATTTTTAAAAACACATGCAGGTGAACTTTTTTGCTAACTTCCTCACAACTGCTGGACTTGAAATCAAATCAAATGGATTGAGGGAAAAACATCAGATTACCAGGATGAAGATGCCATGGAGGGATACAAAGAACAAGTATGATTGTGGTATCTATGTCATGAGGCACATGGAGACATACAGAGGTGGTGGTTTGAAAAACTGGAGGAGTGGTCTGAAGAAATCGAATGACAGGCAGTTGAAATTTTTAAGAGCAAAATACTGTGCTGCAATCATAAATGCAGACAGTAACACACTGAAGGATCAACATCTAAAAGCTGCAAATCTATTCTACAGAAAATCATTTACCCAAGGGGAAATTGTGGTAGACCCCACAAAAATGAGAAAATCGATATAACTTCTTGGATAATGATTTGAAAATCTGTATTTACATATGATACAATTTTTGTCTTTTGATAGTATATAGTATTGGTGGATGAATATTTTGTACTAACTGACACAATTTCTTATTCTTGTGAATACTTCAGTATTCACAAAGTATAAAGTGTTAATATAAATGAATAGTTCAGAAGTTTAGCACTTGCATATGTTTTTTTAGCACTTGCCATTCCTTTTGTAGCACTAGTATTTGTATTCTAGATTTTGAATTCTACTTTAGCACTAAAAGTTTTTATTTTAGCACCGATGTTTTATACTTTAGCACTAGTAAAGCATTTTTGAGTTTTTAGCAGTCTATGTATTTTATCATTAAAATTAGACATATAACCTCATAATATCTGGTATTTTCTGTTTTACCAATTACAGTTCTTTTTTTAGCATTGCTATATAAAGATAGACTACCATCTTAAAAAATATAACTGAAAGTTTGATCAATTTGAATAATACATAGTAATCATAATTTTTCATTCTAGACTCGTTTTTCTTCCATCTCTCTCTCTCTATATATATATATATAGCAGTTTTGGACATTCTAGCAGTGTTTTAGCAATTACAGTTCTTTTTTTAGCCTTTTTATATAAAGACAGACTGCCATCTCTAATAAATGTGATGCTCCTCCTAAACTTAGAGGGCGAGCAATTACTAAATGGAATAGTTCAGTGATTTTAGCACTTGCATATGATTTTTTAGCACTTGCCATTTCTTTTTTAGCACTAGTATTTGAATCCTAGATTTCAAATTCTACTTTAGCACTGAACGTTTGAATTTTAGCACTGATGGTTTGTTCTTTAGCACTTACGTTTCCTTGTTTAGCACTAATATTACACAACTGCTAGAAATATTAAAACCTTTATTAGCAATTCAAAAAATGAAACAACATCTATACCTATTTAGCATTACAAGAAAGAATATTTCTATCATTAATAAAAAAATCAGTATAAAAAAAAGTACAAAAAATAAAATAAAATGAATCTACTTCTTCCCACAATTCCTAGAATCATGATTGGCTTTCATTCCACACTTCTTGCAGGTCCGTAAAGGTTTCTTTTTGCATTCAGCTCTCGCCTCTTCTTTTGATTTTATACGACTTGCACTGCCTTTTGTCTTCACAAGCTCAGGTGGATGCACCTCAACTTCACTAGGTGCACACAATCCATAAAAATCAGAAAAGAATCTACTCTTCTTTGACATAGTATCGTCTTCAATATCACCAGATGAAAACCCCTCCCTTAACTCGCGTAAACTTTGCAACAACAGAGACATATTTGCAATGTCACCTTCAGCAACAGAAAGACATGCATAAAACTCAAAAATTAATTGGTTCGTAACAATTTTGTTCTCCTCCAACAAAAAACACCGATCACCCAACAATGCACCTGCTTCGTTAATAAGTGAAGACTTCATCCAACGAGACACAGCATATTTAGGAGGTAACGACTGCAATTTCAAATCTTTGAATAGAGTGAATATGTGGCAGCACAGAATCCCATCCCTCACAAATTTTAAACAGCTGCATGTAGCGGAATCCTCAACCTTGTTGTGAACAACCTTATTTGTAGCACCAAAACCATCCTTCACTTCTAGCATCACAACTGAATAATTTTCTGAAATATTACAAACATGACAGACATAACATGCATCTTCAATCTCCTTCTGAACCTCGTAGAACTTATTCCTAGTATAAACAGTGGCAGCATGTTTCTCAAATGTGAATGGGGTCTTCAACTGAGGAATTGACGACTCATCAACGTTGTCCAAGTAGGCATGTGCATGTCTCTGGGTATCAAGTGCGCTATGAAAGTTCATCAAAAACTCAACAAGGTTTGACTTTGATCTAAGAAACCTAGAATAAAAATTGTTCACACTCTCTGAAATTGAGGTAGTCCTGCACAGCCCACTCATCGGTAAATCCCTAAAATATGCAGGCACCCAATCTTCACGAATATCATACAATGACTTGAACCAACTATCGTCTGCTAATCCAAATTCAACCATAATTTTCTTCCATATCAACTCAAAATATGTGATGTTTATACAATTAGACCACACAATACTATTTAACCTCTTTCTGAATGTCTCGTTCTTTCTGATATGCGCAGGCAACTTATCTGGAACTTTAAACATAATATGCCACATACACAATCGATGTGTGGTATTGGAAAGTACCTATCTTACAGCAACCTCCAATCCAAGATCCTGATCAGTGATTATTAGGCTAGGAGAAGCACCCATACAGTCCTTGAATTTCTGAAGAACCCATGAATAAGATTCAGCATCCTCACCCGACATTAAAGCAGCACCAAAGGTTACAAGCTTCCTGTGATTGTCCTTCCCGATGAAGGGTGCAAAAATCATTGAATACTTGCAACAATATAAAAATTCACAAACCTCTGTTATTATCATGTCTTTATCATTGCATATAAAAGATTCAAACATTAGGTAACAGTGCTAAAAAAGGGAATGCAAGTGCTAAAATATACACTACAAGTGCTAAAAAAGGAAGTGCAAGTGCTAAATAGGAAAATACCAGTGCTAAACCACCAGAATGCTTAAACTAATAGAACAACAAGTCTAAACAATATAGCACACTAACCTGTTAGTCATATATGTTGCATCAAACGACACAACATCCCCAAATAGAGAAAAGTTCCTTCTTGATATAGGATCAGCCCAAAACACACACCTCAACTGATCATCCTTGTTAACTTCATAATCAAATGTGAAAGAAGAACATAGTTCATGCCTTTTGGACATTTTATCCAACATCATTTGCGCATCTACACCCACAATATACGCCTTGAGATCTCGACTGAAGTTTTTGAAATCAACTGTTGTACAGCCTATATTGGAATATCCACCCACAACTTCTTTTACTAATCTAAACGTCGTCACAGGTCCGATGTTCACCCTTGCACAGTTTAAAATAAACATTTGATGTGAATGATCTATATTCCTATTCAGATTCATAAACTCTCTGTGTATCTGTAACAAGAGAATGTGTATGTCTTTCTTCGAATAATCCAACACTGTACCCATCACAACCAATATACTTAAAACCAATCCTAGCCATACAGGAATTTCTCTTCGACACACGATGTCTCTTTTTCTTTGAAGATTCACCAAAATCAACAGATGTGTTCTTAAGTCCCTCACAGCTACACAGAACATACTTTCAAATTATAGTACCATTTTTAGATCTCTTTGTAGTAGACAGACGAGTATCAAATCCACACAATGATGCATATACCTTGTAAAATGTTATACCATCATCTAAAGTAGGGAAAGTCTTGCCCAAGGCAGGCTTCAAAGATGGTTCACATTCAGGTGTGTAAAATTCAGAAAACACGGGTGAAATCTCCAAATTGGAAGAAGCGCAATCTGCACATTTATAACATATTCTAAGATCATGATGTAAAAATCCATAGTGCTGCTAAAGTATCTTACAGTAGTGCTAAAATATTTCACAGTAGTGCTAAAGTATATGTTAAGTCAAGGATATAATTTAAACTGATTATTTTGATAATAATTCATATTGTCATGCTAATAAATCTACAGATATACAGAAAATCAAAACACAAAATATACAGCCTTAAAAACACAGTAGTGCTAAACTAGATTACAAAAGTGCTAAAATAGTTCACATCAGTGCTAAAGTACAAGACATAAATAAAAAAATGAACACATGACAATTATATTTACATACTGTTATCATAACATCATACAAATAATAAGATGTTAATAAACAGTATGACTTAACTTCGTATAGCAAATGTCTGACCAAAGTTTACTTTTTGCATGGATAATAATTCATATTGTGATGCTAATAAATATACAGATATACATAAAATGAAAACACACAATATGCAACATTAAGAACACATGTTCATCGTCAAGATTTCAAAATAACAACTTAGTAAGCTTCATCAACCTAAAAGCAGTGCTAATATAGTTCACATTAGTGCTAAAATACGTTACAACAATACTAAAGTAGTTCACAGTAGTGCTAAACTACATGTTAAGAAAATATTATTTATAATACTCATTTGTTATTCCAAATTCTGCATTCATCGTACAAATATTCCATTAACAAGATACTCTTATGATATTCAATCGTTTATACAATGATAAAAACTAAATACACAATGCTAATAATTCGTATTGTGATGCTAATAACTCTACATATATATAGAAAATCAAAACACACAATAAACAACCCTAAAAACACATGTCGATCGTCAAAAATTCAAAATAAGCTTCGTAAAACTTATCAAATAAACGTATAAAAAATCACAGCAAAATTACAGAATTTTTTTTTACCCGTCATCTTCGTCAAATAAAAGTGAATAACACAAACTCCAGCAAAAAATCACGTGAACACCGATTCAGGTGAATAAAATTCGAAAAGAATCGACTGAAATTTCAATTATATAAGCACAAAAGAATTTGATATATACAAGGAAAGAGATTTCGAATCGAAAAGGAACTACATACCGAAATACATTCTTTCCAAACATAACATAATTAATAAATTACAAAAATGCCCTTAGTTCATTAAAAAATCACTGATATTACAATAATGCCACCGTGATTTTTTTAATTTTGATCTGATCTTGACCGTCCAAATCAGAGCAATCTGTGGCTAAGATCGGTTCTCAGTTCTCACATGAATGTCTAGTTCTCATATGATCCCATCTATATATATATATAGTCCATTTTTTACCCGTACATCATACATACATTAAAAAATATTTATGAAACTAAGATGCAGAACTTAAACTTCAAACATGTCCCGGTGGGGATGGCCTAATGGTGGAGTGAGATTGCTCGAAGACCAAAGGTCACGAGTTCGAATCTCCTCAATACCATAGGTCGTGTGCGTGAGTAAAAAAAAATTAAAAAAAAAACTTCAAACATTACCTCTATTAAAGATTTATAACTTTAGAAAATTTCAATGGTTAATTAGTTTTTTATTTTCAAAATCTAATAAGGGTGCATTTGTATATTACTATGAAAAATAGTTTTAATTATGGATGAGGTAATATAATTGAGAGTTGAGACACCCAAAATAGTAATAGAGACCATATAAGTGAGACGGAAGGAGTATATTATTTATTTGCACGAAAATAATTAAAAAAAATATATCTAAAACTAATTTTTTAATTGTATCGTAATTATATATTGAAGGTGAGGCCTAGTACAAAACTAGCTAGGCCTATAATAACCAAATAAGTCCAATCGTTTATAGTATTTTTATACTTTAGTATGCTGTTTTAAATTTATCAATTTAGCTTAACTTTGTAACACATCCCAAATTATTTAAAATTATTTATAAAAAAAAAGAAGAACAAACAATCTCCTTCATCGGTTCATTCCTCCCGTCGCTCCTTTTCCTTCTCCCTCCCCCAAACCCAGATTTACAGACCACCACCACCACCCTCCCCGTTTCTCCTCTCATTCCTTCCCTTCCCCATGTAACATTCTCATCTCTACCTAGACGGAAAGCATCACCCTTACTGTTGAAAATTGAAAATCAGAGTTTGAAAATAAAAAAAAAAAATCAATATTTTGAATTGCAACATATGTTTCGAAAAAACCAGTCTGACTCTTACTGCAGAGGTTCAAAAATTATTTTTTGAATGTCCAAGACATGTTCGAAAATGTATTTTCGAATATTAGTTAGATGATCGAACCAACATTTTTTGGAAAATAATTTTCAAAGTTTTTCTTCATTTTCAAAATTTGTTTTCTGAATCTGTTTGATGAACATCGAAAAATGTTTATCAAATAACACTGCAAACCATCGTCGTCGGGGCGCCGCCTGAAACCCTCACCACATCACCGACTGTCTTCAGTCACATCTACCGTTTAAAAAAATTTGAGGAACCCTCACGAGTTGCGTCCTCTCGACTCTCAAGGTGAGTCTATGTATTTTCGTATCTCACTCATAGTGATGGTGGAAGAGAAAGGAGACGCGGTGATGGCGGAGGAAGGAGAGGCAGGAGGAAAAGATGATTTTTTTCTCTCTCTATTTTTCTTCCTTTTTTTCTTCGTTTTTAATTATCAAATTTATTTTAAATTAAAATTTAAGTGTAAAGTTTAAAATGGAAAATTTTGAATTGTAAAGAGTAAAACACAAAAAAATAAAAATAAAAATAAATCAATGTGTAGTATGAAGAGAAAATCTTATAGTGTGTTTAGCAACACCCTAAAATAATTTTGACTCAACCTATCAGTTTTTTTACTAGAATTTTGTTTAATTGTCCAAATTATAAATAAATTAACCGCTAATATTTTTTTAAAAAAACATAAAATTAAAGATATTTTACTAGAGGAATTTGAACTAACATAAATAAATAAATAATCTTGACGGAAGTATAATAAAATCTCATATCAATTAACTTAACAAATTTTGTCTTTAGAAATTAGAATGCATGATTAAGGGGGTGTATTTAATTCAGATTTCATAGGATTTTAAAGGACTTTAAAAATCTTGGTGTATTCAATTCAGACTTTTAAAAGTCTTTTAAAATTCAGGTGTATTCAATCCAGACTTTTAAAAGTCTTTCAAAATCCTGATGTATTCAATTCAGACTTTTAAAAATCTTTTAAAATCCGGAGGTATTAAAAAATCTATGGACTTTAAAAAGTCACCGACTCTATTGGATTTCACCTCAAAATCACATTAAAAATACAAAGGATGAAATCCGACCTCCGCACACGAAAATTTGACGGATTTGTAAAACCCAGTGGACGATGTACTCTAACGGTTGTGGATGAGTTGAAGTCGGGCACTCCAGTGCGCGGCAGACCCCAGCGGCCGCTGAGGGTACTCGAGCGGCCGCTGGGGTCCAGCGGTCGCTGGGAATATGGCGGTGCTGGGAACTCTTGTATGAAGGGCACATCGAGCAAGATTTTTAAATATCTTAATTGCTTCAATTATGCATGGATTTAAGACATATGTCCCCGCTTCAACAACATGGAGGCAATTACATGTGATGAAATGCACAAATTAGCTTAATGCATATCTACGTTACAGGACTTCCATATACCAGGAAAAATGCCACATAAAAGTTTAAAGCTTAACATGAGTATTAGTAACCCTCAGAAATAGTACCTGCCTCACAACCAATTGTACACTATACTTAGCATAGGAATAGCTTCATAACATGTCTAACCACATCCTCAGCAGAATACAACATGCAGAAATATCTGTCCTTAATTAAGATTATTGTTTTTCTTACCTTAACAGTATACTTTTTATCAACTAAAAGATTAGGAGATTTCAAGTCTATGTGAACCATTAGAGGGCGACGCATCTTGTCCAACACCTCTCTCGCACCATGTTTATGCAAAAGTCTATACAGGCTACCTCTGAAGAGAAAGATAACTTATAAACTGTTAGAACACTGCTAAATGAGCAATGATACTAGGGCAATTCACATCTGAAGTTCAAATGAAAAACATATGCATGGATAAATATTCTGTTACTATAGACAAGTTCGGCGGCTCTGTCACAGCTCCCATAGGAAGCACTATATTTGGATGACGCAATCTTTTCATGATTGCCACCTATCCCAATGAAAAGAGTCAAGATAAGTGACAAATAAAGTAGACTGATAACAAAGATTAGAGAGAATTGGCATTTACCTCTCGTAAAAATTCCTTGAACTTTTCTGCATGAAAATCTTGTTCCATAAGAATTTTAACAGCTACATCCTATAAGATGTGATCTCTTGTAAGATTATAATTCTTAACATTAAAATCAAATATTATGTAGAGGAAAACAAGATATTCAGTTGGTAACAAGCAATCAGTCCAAATGCACAACAATATTAAAGAGTTAGGCCTCTCTGGAGATTGGAAGAATAGATACATACGGAATCATTCCATTCAGCATGATGAACGGTACCAAAAGAACCTGCAAATGAAAACAATCCAAATGATTAGGCAATCAATTCAGAAGAAGACTGGAGTGTACCTTCGCTTGTTCCCCATGATATGAAAAATATGTTGAGCAATTTTTTACAACCACCAGATAAAGTACCTGCCCCAATTCTCTCCTTTAGAACTAGCTCACCCTAGTGAATCTTCAAATCTTCAACATCAAAGGCTAGTTCAGCACTTGATTTAGATTGAAATGACAAACCTCCTATACCAGACCTAACATCTTTATTCGCATTTCCTCTGGGACCCGGTGCAACATTATGCCTGACTGGAGGGGGGGTTTAAAGGTGTTGAAACTTTCACTTTCCCTGTAGAGTTTACAACCCGCTGAACGTTAGATGGTTGGGAAAGCAATGGTTCTTAATTTTGAACATGCATCCAAGAGTTTGTTGGTAAATGAGGCATACACGGAACTTCATCCTCCTTACTTGAGCTGGGAGGAGGGCCAGTCCTGTCATCGTTAGTCCTCTCAGATTGTCTAGGGTATATGGAATCACTAGTACCTGCACCAATAACAGTTTCAGCTATCACTACCCACCAAAAAAAGGCGGGATTTTTTTTCTTCAAAAAGAGAACTCTTCGATACTCAAGAGCTCATGCCACCCGAACAGCCAAACGTACACGATTGATCATCAAAATCAAATTACACATATTAAGCAATTGAGAACTAAATAACATGTCCACAAGGACTATCAACCGAGAATATAAACACCTCTCTTCATTCAGCAAGATATCATAGAAATTCAGCATCGTTTACCACCCAATCCAATTTCAGAAGAAACAAGGACAAGTAAAGTGTAGAGAGCATACCTTGCTGAATTAATTTAGTCGCGGCTCCCAGTAGTCGCTGGGTTTATTTTGGCCCCTCGCTGGCTCCAACGACCCCTTTTGCCAGCCGCCACTGGCTGCCAGCGGTCGCTGGGTTCAATTTCGTCAACGGCTGGCTCCCACCGGTAGCCGGTGTACGCATCGAGCGATCGCTGTGTTCCATTGAGCATTGGAAATAAGGATTTCAAATCCATTAAAATTGTCCGAAATCCATCTCCAAAGTCAGGCAGACTCCACCTGAAGTTGGGAGACTCCATGTGGAGTCTATGGATTTATAAAATCCATAGACTTTTTAAAATCCATTAAAATCTAACAAAATCCCAATTAAATACACCCCCTAAATTAACAATAGTATCTGTACAATTGGTTTTATAGCAAAACAATATATTTATTTGTACAAAGAAAATTAATATTGCCTAAAAATAATTATGTAGTTTGGCTACAAGCTATTTTTGTCTCATTTCTAAGAGAGAGAGATTGGCTAAAAGCTATTTTTGTCACATTTCTAGGAGAGAGAGAGAGAAAAGTTTAGCATTTTCCAAAATTATACTATTTCCATCCTAACATATAGAATGCAGCGTCTCTTTTCTATTCTAGAGGTACCAACTATATACATATTTTTGTGTATTTAGTACTACTAAATAAATCAATGCACCCAAACATGCATAGGGGTGGGAAGGTCCGACCATCCAACCCTCCAATGGATACCTTTGCGTAATATATCTCGATCGCATGCATCATAGAGATCTACAAGTGAAATTAAAGAGACATTAATAAATTACCATGTAATTAACTCGTAAAAAAATCACAAATTCACGATTCAATCCGACCTTTCAGGTTCCTTATGCACATATTGTTATGTGTGAAGATATCATGATCACCAATCTTATTTTGACGTGTTTCTCATTGGGTCACATCTAGCATGATGTATTTCCTATGAGCGCATGTCATCTTGTGGGATTGTCTCTGGAGGGTTTGCTCAGGGCGTTATCCTTTTATTTCCTTATTTTCCACAGTGCATGTTCTTGGGATGGAGACAACTTTTAAGCAGGTTCATATCTAATCGTGAAATGCCACATTGGAAAGCCTTGAAATAACTCTTGAGGTATTTGAAATCCATTCTGTAGGTTGGTCTAACTTTTTCTAAATATTCTAAAGGGGTCATTCTATCAAGGTATGTTGAATTGTTGATTCTAACTATGCAAACAATAGAGATAATAGGATATCAACCACTTCCTATGTGTTTACACTTTGTGGATCATGCATTAGTTGGAAGTCTCAATTTCAACATATTGTAGCTCTTTCTATTATTGAATTTGAGTATGTTGATATCACAGAAGCTATAAAGGAAACTATTTGGTTAAAGGGTTTGTTGTCTGAAATAAAATTTCTTAAAGAAAATGTTATTTTTCCTGGCAGCCAATATATTATCCAATTATGCAAGAATCATTTATTTCATAATAGAACCAAACACATTGATGTTAGGTTTTATTTCATATGTGATGTAGGAGAAAATCAAGTAATGTTACTTGAAAAGATTGCTACTGAATTTAATCTAGCTGATATGGGAACTAAATATTTGCTTGAGGAAAAGCATATGTCTTGTATGCATACTCTAAACATTGATCCTGGATAGTTCTACAGCTATCTAGCTATTCATCTGAAATGCAAACTTGATGTTTACAAATTATCTTGTTTATATTTCTCTTGTGATTATCTCTAACTTTGTTTTAGAGAATTCTCTTATTTTTGCTGTACAGGTTACTTAGTGTTCTCTGCTGGTAAGAACAAGGATGTCAATGATGAACCGAGTGATCTGTTCTGAATGCAGTCGGCCATGAATGAACCTAAGGTGGAGAATGTTGGTGTAGGCCATTTACTAGTTAATTAGGTTACGAAACTCAAAGGCCCAAACCCTGCTAAAGCCTAGCCCCTCTTGGTACAAGATTTCAGAGTTGTTCTATATATCTTATCTATTATTCACTCACACATACGATCTCATTCTACTACGTGTATTCTGTGTGAGAGCTCTAAAAACCCTAGTGTCATGAATCTTCTGATAGCTTCGTGTTCTATTAGATCTTCATGTGTCTTTTGTTCATTATCTTTATTTTTCAACCCTAGTGAGAGAATTCACTTCCTGCATGTATTCTACAAGTTTGTTAGGGTTATGTGCAAGTGCTAGAATGAGTAGAAGACATCTTAGGGTTTGGGCTGTGTTGGTCGAAGATATCCTCACCTTCAGTGGTTCCTAACGGTAGTGGTTGTAGATGGTAAAGCATCGGGTCAAGAAAGGTTCCTGAGTTGTTCCTCCCTATTCGCTCCGATAAAGATCTCATCTTAAAGTCGAAACTGGTGGAGTAAGATATCAGGTGGCAAGATCTAGACTCAACAGTGGTATCAGAGCCCGGTTCGGTGAATGTGGATAGTGGGTGACGTTGCTATGGGAGTAAGCCTCAAATGTGACCTCGCGGTTGTCTTCATGACTGTGTAATGCTGGAGGAGGATGTGTTCCCTGGTTTGAGGGAATGATTATTGGGATGGAAATCCAAGTCTCACTTTGGAAATATATCCAAAAGTTATCTTGGATATAAGGAGTTGACCTATCCCATTAGTATAAGGCCTTTTGGGAAATGCCCAAAAAGGAAAACCGTGCGGGCTTGGCCTAATACGGACAATATCGTACTAATGTGGGAGAAGATGAACTTACGACCCACTAGTTTGTGAATGGATACCCAACAGTGATATCAGTGCTCAGTTCAGAAAATCGGATAGTGGGTTGCGTTGGTGTGGGAGAAACCCTTAAATGTGACCTTATGGGATCTCGCGGTTGTTTTCGTGACTGTGTTTCGTTGGAGGGGATGTGTTCCTTGGTTTGAGGGAATTATTGTTAGGATGGCAACCCAAGTCCCATATTGGAAATATATTCAAAAGTTTTCTTCGATATAAAGAGTTCACCAAGCCCATTAGTATGAAGCCTTTTGGGAGATGTCTAAAAAGAAAACCGTAGCAAACTTAGCCCAAAGCGGACAATATCATACTAATATGGTGAAAAATGTGAACCCATAACCCATTATGAAACTACATATGGTATGAGGTATCTATTCTACATACGTTCTCAAGCATGTTCTCGAATGTTGTTAGATAATGTCCACTATAATGTTCATGAACGTTATAATGAACTTAATGAAGACAACAGAAAATAAAGCACAAAAGAGATTATTAATCTTTTCGATCAACTGCTCTACGTTAATGAGACTTGTCAGGTCCGTGAGAAACAATCCACTACTATGATGTATCGTTTACTAGGGATCTTACATGTAGCTGACCTCCTGTCACTCAATACCCATTCTACCGAACACTCTATTTCACTGGATTGAACTATAAGCTCTCATCACAACCTAGATTTCTACATATCTAGTTTCCATAGAAAATCTCTACTGAGGCTCCTTTTAACCGTGTATGAAAAGTGTTCCATTACTAACCACTATTTTATTAGCAGTAAAACAACCGCAAGTGTACGATGCAATTGTAATATGTAGTGAGCAAGAGTATCATATCCACAGGGATTGTGATGACAAATAATATTGTGAGTACTAAAACATAGACACATTATTAATATCTAAATACTTATATTCAACCGAGAGTTCGAATAAAATAATACGCAAATAAAAAAACATGAAAATAATATAAAAATCAAATAAAAGACAATAGATCTTAGGGCATGCTTTTCCTACAATGTCATCTATGCAAGATAAATCAATTGAACAAATCAATTTAATTCACATATGGTGGAAGATCACAAAGATATTAAAAATCTCTCTCTCGAGTAAATTTGTAAAGTCGATTAATAAATTACATATTCACATTTCGGTTCTTCTAAGTAATTTAATAACTCTTAAAAGCATACAAGATCATAATTTCATATGAACATTTATTCACTTGGTCAGTACTTCTAGACATTCATAATATAACATCTTGTTTAATCCAGCATGAAAAAGTGGTGGCCAAACAATCATACATGAGAAATCAAAACCTAGATTTATAAACCAATATATGAAAGGAAGAATTGAAAGATTAATCAAAACATAAAATCCATCATAGTTTTACATCCTAGAATCCAAGGAAAATTACCAAGACATAATCAAAGATAAATAATAAAAATAAAAAATGGTAAACAAAATAATTTTTAATACAATAAAGAACCCCGTGTCTTCAATTTTGTTGTATCCTCCAAAGTCTCTTTTATGTCTCCATAATTACGTTCACCTTTGTACTATATTGAATTGTACTGGACTGCATTGGACTGTGTTGGACTTTGTATCCTCTTTTGTACGTCTTTTTCTAATGAGTAGATAGGATATTTATAAAGTTAGTGGGAACCCTAGAGTTAAAATGAAACCTAAAGTGGAGAAAAGCCTAGAAAGTCCTAAATTGGGTCCGTCCGGGTCGACTGGTGGGTTGAGTGACTGGGTCGACCTTCGGGTTGACCCAACCATGTGTAAAACGGCTCGTTCTCACTTGTTTCTCATCCGATTAAGCCGATTCAACTTGCACAATGCTCCTAACTTGATTCTCCATCTTTCTAGGTCTTCAATCACCCATTTGGTTTATGTTTAATTATTTTCATCAATTCTAGCAGGCTTTGCTCCTTAAATTCAGTCTAAATGCCTAATTTGTCCCTCATTTAGCTCTCCACAGACATACTTGATTATTTTGCACCAAATAATCATCAAATTCAACACTATTAATGCAAAAATCACAAATACATAAAAAAATACTAAAAGATAACATAATGAGCACAAAATCTATGAAAATCACACAACTTATCAACTTAAACATTATCAATTCATATCTAAAAGTTGTGTAAAATACACAATTGTCAAACTCCCAAACTTAAATTGTTGCATGTCCGAAGTAATGAAAAAGAAAATAAAAAAAAAGATATTAAGTGATGATCACAATACTGTTAGTGCTATATGCACTTAAGTGTTCAGGATTGTCATAATCTGCATAGAAATATGGTAATTTCAAAAGAGCACAAAAAGGTTTTGGTTATTCATATTCGAATACCATGTTCTGGACATTACTGTGAACATTCCGCTGCCAATCTGATTGAAGATCAAGACATGTACTTAATCATGTTCAGAGACATGATCATGTACATGATTGTCCAGAGAGTTTACAAGAGACCTATCATGCTGGAATCAAAGAGTTAGTGTTGCAGATTCAAGATGGACATTTTAGAATAAAAGTTGCCTTGTTCGTGATAAAGATCAAAGAAGGAAAGTGGAATTCTATTCAGAGAAGGCATCTAAACTAGAAAAGTCCGATTTATTTAAGGAAAAGTTTCCTTGCTGAATCCTAGTCAAAATAGGACTTTTGATTACCTTGTTTAGGCTATATATGCTGTTTATAAATAGCCTAGGAATCAGACAAGTATAGGTGACATGAATTCTACGAATACACAAAAGGGACGAGAGTCAAAAGACTTCATATTTGAAGCATATAGTATTCGGGTAGACTAGGTTTGATCGGTGAGATCATCATGTTTCTATTATGTGTTTGAAACTCACTTTCATACACACTTAGAGGAGTCTCGGGAGAGATTTCCTGTGAAAACTAGAGGGATTCTAGGTTGTGAGGGGGGCTCACAATTCAGTTTAGTGAAAGATGTTGAATTGGGTAGGAAATGGGTCAAGTGACGGGAGTCTTCGTGTAATAGCCTTTGTAACCATTCAACAAAGTAGTAAATTGTTTCTCATAGACTTGTGAAGTCCCCCTGACATAGATCAATTGATTGAACAGGGTTACCAACCTCATGTTCTTTACTTGCTTTAAGTTTTGACATTCTGACCTTGCATGTTCACTACAATGTTCAAGTACATGATGATGAACATGATCGCACAGTTTATGTAACTTCAATTGGTTCCAGAGTGGGTCGTCTTGGTTTTTAGTGCAAAAAGAGTCTTGAAAGCTACATATTTGCGTGAAGGTTTTGGTTGCAGTCCAAGCCATAAGTGCAATCAAAGAAGGAGGATCTACGGTCAGACCACCATTACTAAAAGGCAATAATTATCCTTAATGGAAACTAAGGATGAGAGCATTTCTGAGATTGATTGATGAACTTGCATGGAAGAGTGTTACTGAAGGATGGGAAAGGCCAACTGTTGCCAAAGAAGGAAAGCATGTGGAGATTGAAGGAGAGTGGACTGTGCCGTAGAAGAACTGGTACAATGTCAACTCCAAAACTCTCAATGCAATATTTCTTGCAGTAGATCTTGAGACATTCAGCCTAATCTCAACTTGTGAGACTGCAAAAGCTGCATGGGATATTCTGGAAACCACCTTTGAAAGAACCAGTTCTGTGAGGCTATCAAGACTACAGAATCTGACTTCAAAATTTGAAAGTCTCAGAATGGATGACTTTGAATCCATTGGTGAGTTTAATGCCAGACTAAGAAGCATATCAAATGAGAGTTTTGCTTTTGGAGAGCCTATCAGTAATGAGAAGCTTGTGACGAAGGTTCTCAGATCTCTTCCAAGAAATTTTTCCTACAAAGTCGCTGCAATTGAGGAAGCTAAGGACATCAAGAGTATGAGGCTTGATGAACTGATGGGGTCATTGAGGATGTTCAAGATGAATCTGGAGGATGAAGATAGCAGCTCAAGAAAGAGAGGTATTGCTCTTAAAACAGAAGTCTCTGAAGATGTACCTAAACATGTACAGAAACAAAAACATGTACTTGATTCAGATACAATAAACAATATGGTCCTCATCACAAAGAACTTCAGTTGTATTTTAAAGAGAGTAAATAAGTAGTCTTACAGAAGGTCCAACAACAGAAGACAATCTTCTGGTAATTCTCAGCAAGATAGAAACTCTAACAATGAGCAGAAAGAGTTTTAACCTTCAAAGAGAGAAATTCAGTGCAGAGAGTGTGATGGTTTTGGTCACATTCAAGCCAAATGTGCCAACACTCTGAAAAAGAATAAAAAAAATTACAATGCCTCTCTTAGTGATAATGATTCTGAGAAAAGTAGTAGTGAATCAGAAGAAGAGACCTATGCCTCTACAGCAAAAGTTTCAAAGTTCTAGGATCCTTTCAAACTTGCAGAAGATGAAGACTCAGACAATGAAGGCTTCAGCCATGAAAAGTTTGTTCAAACCTACAAAGAGATGTATGAAAAATGGCTTGAAGTAGCTGATATTAACAAAACTCTTAAATCTCACAACAAGGATCTTCTCAAAGAAAATGAGGAGTTGGCCAGATCTAATGAAGAACAAAAGGCCATTATTCACCAGCAAAAGGAATGTCAACATGCTGAATAATGGATCTGAGAATCTTGATAAGATTCTCACTACCCCAGGACATTCAGGGAAGAGTTATCCAGGTCTTATATATAATGGTGGACAATCCAAGACTGTGTTTGTCAAAGCAAATACAAGTTAGCCAGTGCTTGTACAAAATAATGTTCAGAACATCCAGAGGAACATTAAAAAAAAGATGACTGCTAATAATGGAAACAGAAAAAGAATTATCTGCCATTATTATGAAGAAAAAGGCCACATTCGACCACACTGTGAAAAGTATCCCTTTGATCTAAAAAGAATGAAAAGAAGATTTGTGGCTCAGCATTCCAGCAACACCCAGAAGAAACCTGCTGCTCAGAAAGGGAAGAAGCCTGCATAGAAGACGTAATGGATTGTCAAACAGACCAGTCTGATTGCTCATAATTCACTAAGAGTTGAAGACAAAGGTAGCTAGTACTTTGACAGTGGCTGCTCAAGACACATGACTGGAGATTGTATTGTGATACAAAATCTGAAAGCTTGCTCGTCAGACTTTGTTACCTTTGGAGATAGAAAATGGGGTAAAGTAATGGGAAATGGGGAGCTGATTGTTGAAGGAATACCTAAACTAAAGAAGGCTATGCTTATTGATGGACTCAAAGCAAACCTGATAAGCATCAGTTAACTGTGTGATGATGACATGGCAATTGTCTTCAGCAAAGAAAAGTGCAGGGTTATGAATAAGAACAATGACTTATTTATGGAAGGAAAGAGATCAGCTGACAACTGTTATTAGCTACATGTTCCTGCAAAATGTTCTTTAACATGTCAATGAACATCCATAAAAGAATTAGAGATCTAGCATCAGAAACTTGGACACATCAACTTCAGGAATCTCCAAAAAATCATCAGTAAAGAAATTGTCAGAGGTCTACCTCAAATTAGGATTGACTGAGATAAAGTTTATGGTCCATGCCAGATTGGAAAACAATTCAGATCTCAATATAAGGAAGTACAAGACAGAACTTCTAAGAGAATCTTAGATCTTATTTATATGGATCTAATAGGGCCTTTGGCTGTAGAAAGCTATGGAAGAAAGAAGTATGTTCTTGTCTGCATTGATGACTACTCAAGGTTTACATGGGTAGAATTTCTTAGAGATAAGAGTGAAGCTTTTACAGTATTCAAGAGATTAGCCTGCAAGATCATAGTTGAAAAGAATGAACAGGTTATCAGAATCAGAAGTGATCATGGCAAAGAATTTGAGAATCAGTACTTTGACACATTCTGCAGTGAGAATGAAATTAGTCATGAGTACTCGCCCTAAGACTCCGTAGCAGAATGGAGTTGTTGAAACGAAGAACATAACTCTTTAAGAGATAGCAAGAACCATGATTGCTACTAAAGGAGTTGCTTCTATGTTCTGGACAGAAGCTATCAACACTGCATGTCACATCAACAAAATTCATCTCAGACCAGGTACTTTCACTATACCATATGAAATATGCAATGAGAAGAAACCAACAGTGAAGTACTTTCATGTGTTTGGAACCACTTGTTATATTCTCAATGATAGAGAATATCTCAGCAAGATGAAAAACAGAGGTATAGAAGGGATGTTTATTGGATACTCCAGAAATAGTAAATCATACAGGATTTACAACAAGGAGACACAGGCTGTCATTGAGACAGTTAATGTCATATTTGATGATCTGGATAATGCTGTCAATACCTCTGAAGATGATGTTCACACTGATGTCTTTGAACATTCTAAAGTTCATGATGATACAGACAGAGAAACTGAAGAACAGACAGTAAATCACAGAAAGCTTTCAAAGCAGATCATCAAGAATCATCCTACTTTAGAAGTCACAGGAGACATTCATGAATAAAGGATGACCAGAAACAGACTAAGAAAGAGGATGCATGATGAGATTTCCTATGTCTGCTTCACCTCCAAGATCAAACCCAAGAATATCCAAGAAGCTCTCAAAGATGGTTACTGGATTGAGGCTATGCAGGAAGAATTTCTGCAGTTCAAAAAGAATGATGTTTGGGATCTGGTGCAGAAACCTGAAGGAGTCAACATTATTAGAACTAAGTGGATATTCAGCTGGAAACATTACAAAAAGTAAAGCCAGACTGGTTGCTCAAGGTTATTCAAAGATTGAAGGCATTGATTTTGATGAAACTTTTGCTCCAGTTACAAGGATTGAATCAGTCAGACTTCTTCTAGCTATGGTCTGTATTATGAAGTTTCAACTGTACTAGATGGATGTTAAGAGCGCTTTTCTGAATGAATTTCTGAAAAGGGATGTGTTTGTTGCACAGCCTAAAGGATTTAAAGATCCACATCATCCAGAGTTTGTGTTTAAATTAAAGAAGACACTGTATGGCTTAAAGCAGGCTCTTTGGGCATGGTATGAGAGACTAGATACATACCTTGTTAGCAAGGGATACAACCGTGGAGGAGAAGACAGAACACTATTCATCAGAAAGGAGAAATCTCAAGTAATTGTGGTTCAAGTATATGTAGATGATATAGTGTTTGGCTCAGTGTCTGATAAGATAGTCAAGGACTTCATCAGAGACATGGAAACTGAGTTTGAGATGAGCCTAGTTGGAGATCTGAAATACTTTCTAGGGCTTCAGATAAAGCAGTCAGAACAAGGGATATTTATCTCTCAATCCAAGTATGCTAGAAACTTGGTTAAGAAGTTTGAGCTTGAGAATTCTAAGCACAAACGAACTCCTATCAGCACCACAATCAAGATTGGAAAAGATTATGCAGGAGCTGAAGTTGATCAAACTCTATACAGAAGCATGATTGGAAGTCTCATGTACCTCACTGCAAGCAGACCAGATATATCATACAGTGTGGGAGTATGTGCCAGATATCAGTCTTGTCCTAAGGAGAGTCATACGAAGACTGTTAAGAACATCATCAAGTACATCAATGCAACTGCTGACTACGAATTGTGGTATACTTTTGATATAAATGCAAGTATTACAGCATACTGTGATGCTGATTGGGCAAGATCTCCAGATGACAGAAAAAGCACTTCAGGTGCTTGTTTCTTTTTAGGAAACAATGTTGTTTCTTGGTTTAGTAAAAAGCAGAACTGTATTTCACTATCCACAGCAGAAGCTGAATACATTACAGCAGTGAGCAGTTCTACTCAGATCATCTGGATGATGCAGATGATGAAGGACTATGAAGTCGGTCATGACACTTCGATTCTATATTGTGACAATATAAGTGCTATCAATATCTCTAAGAATCCAATGCAGCATTCGAGGACAAAGCACATAGACATCAGACATCACTTCATCAGAGAGCTAGTTGAAGAAGAAGTGCTGAAGATTGATCACATGAAGACAGAAGATCAACTAGCTGATTTATTTACTAAGGGATTGGATGCAGCTCGATTTGAAAAACTCAGAGCATCCCTTAGGGTGTGCTTGGTTCAGTAAAACCAAGAAAAAGGGTATAAGTGTGTGTATTTCACACTCAGCAGGAAATAACCATTCATGTACGAAGGGTCTGAACACTCCCATAAAATATTTTTTAGGATGTACATGAACATTATTCAAAATCTAGTGTACATCTTTATCAACGGCTAGTTCTGACGTGCAATCATCATCTTTGATTTTCTAAAATTTCCGTCTGATTTTCTTAGTCTAATAGAGACCTGAGCCTATTCTATGAACGGAATACTCTCTTATATATATGTTTAGCTATTAAGAGAGAAGGATTACTTTTCAAATTTCTGAAATCAAAAACCTCTCTCTTCTCTAAATCTTCTGAGTTCTCTAAAAAATCACCCTTGTTTGCCATTAATTTTCTTTCTGATCATCGATTTTAAACACTCATATTTTTTAAATAGCTCCTAAACATAAACTCGTCCGTCCCAAGAAGGTCGTGAAACCCAGAATGAGGTATGGAAAGGTTACATATTCCAAGCCTCAAGATCAATTCAATGAAGAAGATGAGTTCGACGGGTAGGTTCGAGGAGAATCTACTTATAAGAAGCATGTTCTGAGGATACTCCTTGATGAATCATCTAGCAAATACACTAAAGAGTTTATTAAAACTTTTCATGGTGATGAAAAAGAAGAAGACTTGGAACTAGGAGAACAAGAAGTTGCCTCTTCTGCCAAGAAATCAAAGACTTAAAGTCTTACAATCCAAGATCTCTTAAAAGAAGCTGCTCAATCATATGACGTAAATAAGAAGACTACTACAAAGAAGGCAAGAACAAAGAGAACTGCAGTCAAGAAATCAAAGAAGACTACAACTCTTTCATCAAAGAAGATCGTCACAACACCTGCTGCCCAAGCCCTTCAGAAAGAGAAGAGACCTATTGTTGATGATCCAGTTATGCCTGAAGATGTTCCTGAACATGTTGAGGAACATGTTGTAGTGAAGAGTACTGCAGAGATATCTACTCCAGTCAGTGTCGTGTAGAAGTCGTCTACTCAACCTTCTACTTCTGAAGGTGATGCTGAAGAAAGGGAAGACGATATTCCCTTGAGTCTGAAAATGAAAGCCATTGCTGCTGCTATACCAAAAGGAAAGAAAAAGGTCATTAAAAGACCTCTAGTTGCTGATCCGATAGAAAAGGAAGTCATTCAGAGTTCATCCTCTGAATCTGTTGAGAAGACTTATGTTCCACAACAGGAGAAGTTGTTCGTATCTGCTCAATATGATCTATTTGCAAGATCACTGATCAAGAAGAAAACTCCCAGAAAGAAAGCGTTAACTGCTATGGTGCAGTTAGTGTGAAGAACTCATGTGACTCGAAGTCGAGCATCCGTCACTCCACCATCCACTATTATGTCTGTTAAGAAAAGAAAAGTTGTTGAACCGTCTGTTCTTCCAAAGAAGGCAACGAAAGCTGCTCAGCCAAAAGATGTTCTTGAAGAAGTTCACTCACATTCTAGTGAACATGAGTCTAAAGGTAACAAACAGATTGTACCAGGTACTTCTAAGCAAGCTATCTTTAGATCATCAAAGCATGCTGAATTATGGGAGAAAGTGAAACAGAGGTCTATGATCTCTGAGAAAAAGATGGACAAGGATACACTACTAGCTACCGGAGTGCCTTGTTGGAGGAAGCTGGGTTACTAGGTTCCGTGCAGAAGGTGCGAGAATTTGTGCCTAAAGTTGTTTCTGAGTTCTACTACAATTTGATAAAAGAGATTGATGATCCAGATTCTGAAGATTTTCAGAAAGTTTTTGTTAGAGATGAGATGCTGCAATTTTCCCCTGAACTTATTAATGAGTTTCTGGGTTGTTCATCTGAGGGAGAGTACAAGGAAATTGATGATTGGGGGATGGTTGCTGAGGAACTGACCCAGGACATCTACGACAAGTGGCTATCTCATCCACAGATAATTCATACTTCCAAACTGACTCACAAATATGGAGCTCTGTTCAGAATCCTGATTCATAATTAGCTACCAACTAAGCACAGAGCTGCTGTGACTCAAGCTCAGGGGAGGTTTTTATATCATCTTGGAACTGGGAAGCAGTTCAATTATGGTGAGTTCGTGTTTAGCAAGATCATCCGTAGTGCAGAATCTACAGTGGTCAAGGGACCGCTATGTTATCCTTCATTGATCTACAACATCATAAAACATCAAAAGAAGAATGTATCTTCAAAGGAAGATAAGATTATTCCTCTCAACAAACCTCTAGTGATCAAGGTTGCTCTTGAGATAGGAGATCCCCATCTTTGCCTCCAGTTCAAGCAGTTCATGTCATCCAAGAAAGGAATGAATGATACTGTTAAAGAATCCTCACCAAAGGGTGTTGTGCTAAAGTTTTTAGAGAGAAGCCTGGAGTTTCATGCTCGTCTGATTTCTGAGCATACTTCTGAAAAGATGAAGATCCAAGCAATGATTATAGATCTTTCATCAGGCGAAGATAATTTTTATTTCAGATAGCTTGTAATAGCTATTTCGATATTGAACAGATTTTCTATCTTCCCTATATGATTCATATCTGCGAAAAAATTGAAAATGCTATCAAAAGATAAAAAGAGAATAAAAAATTCAATATAGCAGAGCAAGTACAAGCTGATAAGAAAGTAAAACACAGCTGAATCATATGATGTTCTTTGAATCATTCAAGTATGTTTTAAGGTACATGATCCTACAGTTCAAGGGTTGTGTTCTTTTAAAACACGGAGCTGATTTGCCATCAGATAAAGACAGAGTGGGAGATTGTTAGTGCCATCTGCACTTAAGTGTTCTGGATTGTCATAATCTTCATAGCAATATGGAAATTTCAAAAGAACACAAAAAGGTTTTGATTATTCATGTCCGAATACCATGTTTTGGACATTACTATGAACATTCTGCTGCGAATCTAATTGAAGATCAAGACATGTACTTAATCATTTTCAGAGACATGATCATGTACATGGTTGTCCAGAGAGTTTACAAGAGACGTATCATGCTGGAATCAAAGAGCTAGTGCTGCAGATTAATGATGGACATTTTAGAATAGAAGCTTCCTTGTTCGTGATGAAGATCAAAAAAGGAAGGCGGAGTTCTATTAAGAGAAGACATCTAAACTAGGAAAGTCTAATTTATTTAAGGAAAAGTTTTCTTGTTGAATCCTAGTCAAAATAGGACTTCTGATCACCTTGTTAAGGCTATATTTGCTGTTTATAAATAACCTGGGAATCAGACTAGTATATGTGACACGAATTTTACGAATACACAAAAGGATTGAGAGTCAAAAGACTTCATATTTGATGCATATAGTATTCGGATAGACTAGGTTTGATCGGTGAGATCATTGTGTTTCTAATCTGTGTTTGAAACTCACTTTCATACACACTTAGAGGAGTTTCGAGAGAGATTTCCTGTGGGAACTGGAGGGATTCTAGGTTGTGATAGGAGCTCACAATTCAGTTTTAGCATCACAACATTGTTCTAGCAATTGATCAATTCTCTACTTCTCCCTCATACATCTAAACATGAAATTCTTTAATTCTTCACCTTACAAAGAAAAGGCTTGAAATGCTCAAACAGGTTGATTATGGAATCTTTCAGAGATGGGCAAAAATTTAGGATAAATCAAGGGCTAACAAAAATAGCCTAAAATCATTTTTCCAATTCAAACATACTATGTGGTCTCGAGACAGATACCAAAGAAAGTTCTAGAGATTCACTGCATAATTTGACACACTCAAGAAATGAACCATGCTAAAAATGTAGATAGCAATCATAGCTCAAAATTTCACAGTTTCATTTGCTTTCCATAATTCCAATAAAAAATCAATCCATGCTATTAATTCCCACTATCAAAAATCACTATGCTCAATTATCAACATAAGAATTCGAAAAAAATTTAATTACCTCATGAAATTCATGAATCTCCATAGGCAATTGATCTCACCAAATCACAACCTCAACAATTTCATTTCTCCTAGTTGATCGAAAAATATCAACAATTTAATTTGAAGATGACCGCTCTAAAACTACTACTCATAAAGAAAGATGATCCAAAGACACACAAAGCTAAAAAGAATTGAACAAGGTAAAGACCTAAAAAATAACAATAGCAAATACGCTCTGAGAAAATATAAATCATTATACAACCGCATTGAAGAAAAAATAGAATGGTGCAATAAAAATATACTCATGTAGGCCTCAAAAAAATTAAAAATTCTATCTTAACAACCATCACATCCCCCAAAACACCGTAAAGAATAAATTTGAAACGAAAAATGGGTTAAGATCGAAATACATCTCATAAAGCTCACTGAGGTCTAGGTGCTGCATAAAGTACGACTATTGAATCGCATGCATCCATGATCACTTTTTTTCTGAATTTTTGACTTCTCGATCACTTTCTCGGCTTACAACTATAATATTTTTGGTACCAGTACATAACAAAACACAAAACATGAAACAAAAACACTAAAACAAAAAACTAAAGACAAAAAATAAAATAAAAGAATGAGATAAATTACTTTTAAGTTCCCCCAAACTTATTTGTTGGACAAAAATAAATTAGAGGTAACTTAAAATAACTTATCTCAGGAACTCACCGATAAATGATTTTTGTACTTCATCATCAATAATGTTATAGAAACCATCGTGTGGCTTTTCTTCTTTTTCCATCCTCCAAATTTTATGATTTGGATTTGACTCTTTTCTTGGAGTTTCCTGCACAGAAAATTTGCTTTCATCAATAAAATTCAAGACTATGCATTTTTCAACTCTTGTGCACCAGTTATCTTTTTGAATTTTCTTCATAGGGTTATGAGGTCTCTCTTTTTGCTTGGAAAGATATTCGACTTCCACATCTTCTTCTGACAACTCAGGCAAGTTTTTCTACAGTTTCTAGTTGTATCTCGACTTCTACTTGCAAATTCTTTGTTTTCTCTTGTAACTTTTCTAATACCTCTGGCTGCATTGTTGTTTTCTCTAGCTCATCAATAGACATTGGATGAGGTCCTCTTGAGTGGATAGCATTGTGCTGCTCCATTTGATTGTGATGGCTATTCAAAGCATAGACAATCACTTTGACCCGATTAGAAAAAACTTTCTTGAATGTGTCTAGCTCACACTCCAACTGTTTAATTCTTTGACAAATTCTTTCCTCCAAGTTGGACTTCTTTGGCTTATCAATCACTATGTTTATGATAAAGACTCCATTTGGGGGATCCAGTGTATTATTCGGGTTGGTATACGAAAATTTAGTGTGATTCGTATTATCTTTATAATACAACTGATTTCCCTTTGCACCTTATTGATCACCAGTTTGTTGGAACATGTTTATTAGCTCTCTAACTGTTCTGGGCTTCTCCACATTCAATTTTTGTTGAGGATCTTGTAGTTGTAGATTCATTGCAACCATTTGTCTCTGATGTTCAGGAAATTGATCTAAATCTCTTCTTCCTTCTGCCATTTTTTGTTTTTTTTTTACCTGAAACTGAATAAGAAAAATTAAAAACATAAATATAAAAGATTTTTTTACCGAAAATAATAAAAATAAAATACAATCTAGCCTACTAACTCAGTATCAGAATCAATATCACAAAATTATTCTAAATAATCCTCGACAACACCACCAAAAACTTGACCACTATTTTATTAGCAGTAAAAACAACCGCAAATGTACAGTGCAATTGTAATACGTAGTGAGCAAGAGTACACAAAAATTATGATGGCAAATAATATTGTGAGTACTAAAACATATACACCTTATTAATATCTAGATACTTATATTCAACAGAGAGTTTAAATAGAATAATACACAAATAAAAAGAGCATGATAATAATATAAAAACTAATAAAAGACAATAGATCTAAGGGCATGCTTTACCTACAATTTCATCTATGCAAGATCAATCAATTCAACAAACCAATTTAATTCATATATGGTAGAAGATCATGAAGATATTAAAAATCTTTCTCTCGAGTAAGTTTGTAAAGTCGATTAATAAATTACCTATTAACCTTTCAGTTCTTCTAAGTAATTTAATAACTCCTAAAAGCACATAAGATCATAATTTCCTATGAACATTTATTCACTTGGTTGGTACTTCTAAACATTCATAATATAACATGTTATTTAATCTAGCATGCATAAGTGGTGGCCAAACAATCATACATGAGGATTCAAAACCTAGATTTATAAACAAATATATGAAAAGAAGAATTGAAAGACTAATCAAAACACAAAATCCATCATAGTTTTGCATCCCTAGAATCCAAGAAAATTTTTGAAACTGATGAAAATGAACTATTTGTGCGTGAAGATTGTGATGGAATATGGGTCAACAATGAAAAATAAAATTTTGGTAAAGTTAACTCATTTATTCTTATATGTATTTGATTGCTATTATCTGTTTTATTTTGTTCTAAATAATGTTTCCAATTGTAACAGGTTCACACGAAAATATGGGTGAAAATTATAGTGATGATTCTGTTGTAGGATCGAAAGATACACAATCAACTAGGTCAACTCGAGGAAAAATTTGTTTGAATGGTCTTGCGCAGCGAAGGGTTAAAGGAATCATACAAGAAGTTGAATTCAATGAACATGGACAATCTATTGGTAAAGTCGCAAGTGAAATGCAAAGCTACATTGGGCTTATTACTAGAGAACATGTTAAGGTGAATCATAAGACATGGAGAGAAGTACCAAAAGATGTGAAATACATGATTTGGGAAACAGTTAATGTAAGTAATCGTATAATTCTACATTTAATTTGTTACTTTTGTTTATAATTTATAAATTGTGTATCACTTGTTTATAATTCATGGTTTCTTTAGTTGTCATATAAAGTTCCTCACAGTTGGAGATCTGGTTGCTTGGAATCTGCATGTACAAAGTGGCGTATTTGGAAAAGTAGACTTTACCATGACTACATTGTATCCAACAAAGATAATCCCACAAAGCTACATGCACCACCACCCGATAGTGCAATTCTTGCAGTGGATTGGGGTCAGTTTGTTATAAGTCGAATGTCCAATGAATTTAAGGTAAATAATGATTGTATTAAATATTTTAATAATTTTTCCATCATTATTTATAAATGATTTCTATTCTTTCATACATGGCCTTGTAGAAATTGAGTGACGAGTAGAAGGAGAGAAGAAATAAACATATTTACCCCCATCGACTCTCTCGTAAAGGGTATGCGGGCTTAGCTGAAAGCATGGTAAGCTTTGATAAATAAATCAGTTTAAATTTGAAATTTTTCATTGTAATATACATGTTATGATTTGTGAAATTTTTAATTTTACTTGTAGAAAGATGAATTATATGGTGATGATGAAATAGACCGAGCTATCATGTGGAAGAAAGCACGAGTGACAAAGGAGGGGGAGACCAAAGATGAAAATGTGAAGATGGCCATAGATAGAATTGTGAGATAATTTCATTCTTTTAATATTTTAATCTCCTAATGTCGTTTTAACTTACAATAATTGGTCTTTTTTGGATGAAAGGATAAATACATACGTGAAAAAGATGAAGGAGTGTTCAAGTCCAAGGGTCATTATGATGATTTACTTACATGTGCACTCGAGAAGCCTGAACACTCATGGTGTGTGCGAGGTATTGGAGCTTACGTCAATCCTAGTACGTACTTCAAGTGCCCTAGAGAAAGGAGATTCAGAGTTGATGAAGAGCAAGCACGTGAGTTGGAGAATGCAAAGAAAAGAATATCAAAACAAGATCATGTGCTAGCAGAGTATGATACACGGATGCATCTTCAAGATAAACTCATATCAGAGCTACTAGATAGAATTGGAAAACTTGAAGAAGGAGCCTGGACAAAGACTAAGTTGACGGAGGAAAAAGGTAGTTGCTCGGTGAAGCTTCCATCTGTAGAGTTTGGTGAAGAATATGAAGATTATGAGTTGGGTGAGGATGCTGTGATTTTGGTTGATGGTGTAGCTACTTTAAAGGTATTTTAATTTATTTCTAATTATTATAAATTGTACTTTAATAATCATATCTAAATTTATTTTGTAGGGGAAGTCAGTTGCATTGACAGTGGGATCAAGCAAAAAAATTGTAGGCTATGGAACAGTTGTTGGGGTCAACACTTCTTCACTACATGGCACTCCAATGCCTAAATCTTGTGTACGCGTGGCAATTGATGAATCAGTGGATGAAAATGCATCATTGCCATTTCCAATTCCGGACGTCAGTAACAATGTAGGGAATGCAATTGGATCTCATGTGGCATGGCCTGCCCATTTGGTGGTGGCAAGAGAGAAGGTAAATATTATCTTTTATGTTTACTTGCAAAAGATAACACCTCTAACATGCGGTTTTTATTCTTAGACACTCACTAAGAATATTGTTGGAAAGAAAGTTGCCAAGGAAAGAATGGTCAAGAATTATGCATATTGTTGCCTCCTTCGTTGAAAGCGCTGTATTGTTATTGTGAGAAATCAATCAAGGGTGGACGTGGAATACTTTTTTCATTGGATATTGATCTCCTTGGATCAGAATGTGACATTTGGATTCATTTTGAGGATATTGTGCCTTTTTGTGATTTGGAACCAATTTCAGGAGCTTGCATCGTTGTCTATATATGGTAAGAAGTTGATTAATACAATCAATGTTACTACATTAATTTCTTATGGACTATGTTTAATTATTGGTAGGCACTTATATACAAAATTGAAGGAAGAAAACACCAATGATGGATTTCTATTCGTGAATCCATTTTCTATATCATATGCACCAAAAGTACAGCGTGATGAACGAGCACGTATGCTAGCGGAAAGGTTAGAAAGTGCATCCTCAGATCAGCTCGTATTGGTTCCTTGCAATGTGGGGTAAGTGAGTCTAAGTACTTGTACATACTTTTACATTATAGTTATTTACTTTGCATTAATTGTGGGAATTAATTCAATGTTAAATTCATATGGAATAGTGAACATTGGATTCTAACAATCATTCAACCTCATAAAGAGCATGTCATTCTGATGGGTCCACTTGCTCATAGGAATCGTGATAGCACTTGGAAATATGTGATTGATATGTAAGTTCTACATTTTTTGGTAGTAGTTAACTTTTAAAATTCTTGTTCATCTTTATTTCTTGGACATGATATTAATGTTATCTATCTCTTTGGTTTGAAGCGCAATGAACATGTTCAATGCAAAGTTAGGAAAGAAAGGAAAAAAAACACCAAATTGGGAAGTTATAAAGGTAAGTTTACTATTATGTATAACATTTTATTTCTAGTAACATGACAAATTAATTTTCCAATGTAGGGTCCTATTCAACCCGATTCCAAGCAATGTGGGTATTATGTGATGCGGTTCGTGAATGATATAGTCAAAGGGCTTGCAAAGGATGACAACATTTCCATAGGATCACTGGTACAAAAATATTGCATAATTTTTAATACAACATTGTTATTGACTATACTAAAATATTGTGTGCAATGTTCATATAGTTCAACAAAAAGGAGTATTCCAAAGTGGAAATTGATGAGATTCGTGAGGATTGGGCTACTTGTGTGATTGATCACATATAGAAAGGTATTTTGAATTTCAAACATTTCATTAATCATTTGTGCTTGGTGAAATTGGTGATGGTTGGAGGATGTTTGTTGTTTTATATTAAATGGTGAACTTGGTGAGCATTTTAGGATCTTTAACTGGTGGTTTCTTAATTAAGATTTGACTAATGATTGGAATTGTGGAGTATTTCCAAAATGTTTTCCTTCACTCTTTTTTGTATTTTACTCGGCATATATTGCTACTATTTATTGATTTTTGCAATGTTATTTTTTATATATGTTGCAGGAATGTTTTAAAATGTTGTTGAATTTGTGAAGAAACTTAAGAATTTCAGCTCGTTCATTACTTTCGTACCAAAGAACATTATGGTTATTTCTTTTTTTTTTTATTTAAATATTGATACTTGGATGAATTCTTCTTATTATGTATTGATCTAGTGTTGAATTTCCTTCTGCATTTTAATATTGATACTCGGATAATGTCTTGTTATTATAATGACTTTACATTTTAGTGTTGAGTTCGAAATATTATTTAGATTATTTAAAATTTAAAAATTCATTTTTATCTTTAATTAATAAATTTTTCGCAACAGTACTATACGTAACGGTTCAATAAAAAAGCGTTATCTAGATATGAGAATATGTAAAGGTTCAATAAAAAAGCGTTATCTACATAAGAGAATACGTAACGGTTCTATACTAAGTGTTATCTAAATATGAGAATACATAACGGTTCTATACAAAAGCGTTATCTAAATATGAGAATACATAACGGTTCTATACAAAAGCGTTATCTAAATATGAGAATACATAACGGTTCAATACAAAAGCGTTATCTAAATGAGAGAATACATAACGGTTTTATAACAAAGCGTTATCTAATTGAAGAATACGTAACGGTTTTAGAAAAAAAGTGTTATCTATGTCAAGAATACATAACGCTTTATGAAGATTTTGTAACGGTTAAAAATCGTTATCTAAAGTAGTATACATAACGGTTTTTAACCGTCATCTATTCTAGGTAGAATACATAACACAACTATATATAACGGTTTGAAAATGGCATACATAACGGTTAATCACCGTTAGGTATGTGTGTTTTTTTAGTAGTGTTACCTAGACATAATCGAAGATAAAGAATAAAAATAAAACATTGTAAACAAAATAATGTTCAACACAATAAAGACCACGGGGTCTTCAATCTTGTTGTAGCCTCTAAAGTCTCTATTGTGCCTACATAATTATGTTCACCTTTGTATTGTATTGAATTATACTGGATTGTGTTGGACTGTGTTAGACTTTGTATCCTCTTTTGTACGCCTCTTTTCTAATGAGTAGAGAGGGTATTTATAGTGTTGGATGGAACCGTAGGGTTAAAATGAAGCCCAAAGTGGAGAAAATCTTTGAAAATCCCGAACTGGATCTGCTCGGGTCAACTGGTGGGTCGGGTCTACCTTGCTCGCGTAGGCTTCATTGAAACCTTCCGTTTTCACTTATTTCTCATTCGATTGGGCCGATTTAACTTGCACAATGCTCATAACTCGATTCTTCATCTTACTAGATTCTTCATTCACCCATTTGGATTATGTTGAATTATTTTCATAAATTCTAGTAGGCTTTGCCTTTAAATACGGTCCAAATACCTAATTGGTCCCTTATTTAGCTCTCCAAGCACATATTTGATCATTTTGCACCAAATAATCATCAAATTCATCACTATTACTGTAAAAATCACAAATACATCAAAAATACAAAATGATAATATAATGAGCACAAAACAATGAAAATCACACAATTTATCAACTTAAACATCATCTATTCATATCCAAAAGTTATGTAAAATACACAACTGTCAACTACACTCTGACTAGAACACTAATCTCTGTTCTAACATGGACAACTGAAACCTATGTGGCTCTTAAATAATTTAAAACTCTTGTGCAAATCAAATCTTTATAGTACATTTAGTTGTATCTAACAAGTTCTGATCACAAGCTATTTATAAGATAATAATATAGCCTTAACAAGGGAATTAGAAGTCCTAATCCTATAAAAAATCTAATAAAGAAATTTCCTTATTTAGCTTCAAAAATTGAGGATAAATCTTATTAGAATTCTTCCATCTTTAGATTTATGTCTTATCTTCAATCACGTGCTCTCCAAGCTGAATAAGACATCTTCTAGAATGATCTTGAATCTCTTCTTAGTTGGCAACTTCAAAGAGCATCAATGATCTTGGAAGGACAATCTGGACAAATGATGTTTATGCACACGTTCACGAATGTTGCAATGAACATTATTGATCTCTGAATCTTCACATTAGGTAGCACAACAGAATATCTTGTACGTTTACAATCTGACTTCTGGCTATCACTTATGCTAGCTGGCAGTACTCAGTGTGTTAAACAATCTTAATTGTATCTCGATGCACAATTATCTTCATCTTCAACTCAATCCAATCTTCCTGCTTGAGCTGTTTTCATTGAGATCAATAAAACGTTCATGTACATCTTTTTGAATGTTGTCCAGAACAACAATTCTACTTGGAAAAATCAAATACTTCGTGATGATTCTATGCCATAAAAATTAATGACAATCAATCACTATAGCAAGTGCAAAGTAGAGCACTTGATAAAAAATGCTTAGTGCACAACATGGTACTAACACATTAGTTTGTGAACGGAGACCCAACACATATTAACCTCATTGTCAGATGTTCCACTAGAGCCACTGTCTTGTTATTGGTCTTGCCCATTTTATGATCATAGAGATTATGTCGGATTGGAAGATGAATCCTAATCAACCTGAGGACAATGATGGAGACAGAGACTACACATATAAGATATTTTAATATCTTTTATTTAAATAAAATATTTCTCTACTTCATAGGATTATTCACGATGGATAGGAATAAATATTAGTTTTATTTACATTTATGTTTGTTCTTTTGGTTGGACAAGTATCCTACCTCGATTAGGTTTATTTTATGTCTTTTAAATGCTTCAATAAAACAAGTTAGTTGTTAGGGTGGTTGTTTTGTTCCCGTTATAAATTCTATTGTATCAGCAAGTCAGATGAATCAAGAAATTGATGTTGGTCTTGAGAAATGATGGGCCACCCTATTAAAATGAGGGATGAAAAATTGATACAATTGAAGAGCTCCAAAGCCGATTTGGTTTTCATTTTACTATTTTAGTGATCAAATATGAGAAATCAGAGATAGAATTTCTCAATTGGGATTCCTCACAGTCATCGAAAAAGACATGGCAATGAAGATGGACTTGTTGCTGGCAACAAAGGAGAGTGGGATTGTTATTATATTCTTGATGTCGGATATATACAAAGTTTGAGGTGTGCTTGCTTTGAAATGGGTTTGTCTGTTTCATTCTTGAGAACAAATGTGTTTAATTCATGTGTGTAAAAATTAAGTGTGTTAGTGTGTGAAATAATCTAGATGCATGAGAAAAATGTATGCTTTAACGGATGTCTGTGACTTACGTACGTTTTGAAGTAGCAACAGTCAAGTTAATTGAGACCTTTTAAATAGTTGATGATCAATTTGGACCAAAAAGATAAATAGGAATTAGACTAAAGTTATCGTTAACAAATAGTTAAAAGAGAAAAATGAACCTTATTCCTAGTATATATTAGAATATGAAACACATTCATTGTGATCGTATATATGTTTTCTTAACTTATATAAATATATAATAACTTCAAATTAATAGAAGAAGTCATTAATTATACTGAATTAAAGCACTAACTCGCTTATGCAAATCAATGCAGTAGTAGTGCACCAAACATTTAGTTAATTATGTGTTAGTCCCACCATCATGTACTAAGTATTTGCGTTGTTAAATTGGTGAGATGTGTTCGAAAAAGTGTGTCTGGGTATGTCCCACGAAGTTTTGCTTTCCGCTGTGCAAGAAAAGAAAAACAGTTGGTGAACTGTTCCAGAGTATGTCCCAGACAGAACTAGGGACACGCTATTTATGGCAGTTTCCTTGTTGAAAAGATCTTGCGCCAAACCAGTTTGGAAGGTCAAGATAGTTTCGTTTTACTGCCTTGTGGTGTAGATCTGGTGCTGAATTCACCCTCCTACACATGGGAAGTATCTACACACATTTGGAAGGCGACAAACCACTTACCTAGTTGGCGGAAAGTAAGAGATTGACGCTAAGTTGAAGTGAAGACTATTTATGAAGACCGATTTGCGCAGCAATCGATGCCACTGTTATTTTGTTTAGATTCTAGTGTTAGAATCAGTTTGTGGTCATTTTTGTAACTAATAGTTGTTCCTTAAAATAGTTCAACGTGATAGACTAGTTTTGAGTGTTTACGAGTGAAACACGTGAGGGGATTTTTATTCCGTTTTGTACGCAATCTCAGGAGAGATTGTAAGTTGAAGTCATGGGTAGCTAGAGGGAGTCTAGTGTCATGGTTGTAAAGGCATCTTACAACTTTCGGCTAGCGAAAGACTTTGAGGAGAAGAACGGGCGACATAAGGCGGGAGACTTGTATGTGTAAGATCCTTAATACCCTCTTTGAAGGAGTAACAATCGAAACTTCAAGTTTGGGAGCAATCTCCCTAGAGTAGGTTGGTTGAACCGAACTGGGTTACCATCTCGTGCATTTTTACTGCTTTATTCTTTTATGTTCTTGCATCTATCCCACACATATCATAGAACATATTTTAAGCAGATAACTAAAATACGAATTGCACGGATTATAGTTTTTCAATTAGCACCAGAGCAGATTTCCTGTATTCAGGGTTGATCTTGGGGTATTAATCCATGTTCTTATATTGTTTTTGTCGAGATGGACTCGATGAAAGAAGGAGCCTCGACGGTGCGACCTCCGCTCCTTGATGGCAATAACTATGTCTATTGGAAAGCTCATATGACTGCTTTCATTCACTCAATTGATGAACGTGCCTGGAAGATGGTGACGGAAGGGTAGAAGCCTCCTACCAAGAGAGATGAGAAAGGCAAAGCGGTGCTGAAGCCAGAAAAAGAGTATGACGATGCTGATTATCAGATCATGGGGCTGAATGCTAAAGCCATGAATGCCATCTTCTCTGCAGTGGACATGAACGTGTTCAAACTCATCTCCACATGTGATAAGGCAAATGATGCATGGGATATCCTTCAGACTACTTTCAAAGAAACGAGCAGTGTTCGTGCATCTCGTATGCAGCTCCTTACTACCAGATTTGAAAACCTTCGAATGGATGAAGGTGAAAAGTTGGCTGATTTCAACGCCAAGATTTATGACATAGTTAATGAAAGCTTTGCACTTGGTGATGCCATATCTGAGGAGAAACTTGTGCGGAAAGTTCTACGATCTCTTCCCAAGAGATTCGTATATAAAGTCACGGCGATCAAAGAGGCCAAGGACATGAGCAAGATGAAGTTACAGGAGCTGATGGGGTCCCTGAGGACTTTTGATATTGGACTAACAGATGAAGAGACAGTTCAGAAGAAAAGCATAGCTTTTCAAGCCAGCTCCAGTTCTGATGTGCCGAGTAATGTCCCTGACAAACAGGATCTGGCTGAGTCAATTGCCTTGCTGACAAAGAATTTCTCAAAATTTGTCAAACGTTATGAGAAGTCTTCACAGAACAATTCTGTCAAGAACAGATTCTCCAAATCTCGAAGAACCAAAGATGAAGATCCCAATGAAGAAAAACTCAAGAAGGTCAAGTGTAGAGAATGTGGTGGTCTTGGGCACTATCAATCTGAATGTGCGAACATCCTAAAGAAGAAGAATAAATCCTACAGTTTCACTCTCAGTGAAAGTGATGATCCAGATGATAGTGGGAGTGATGAAAAATGCGTGAGCAATCATATTTCTTTCATGACACATTCTCATAAAGAACCTGCGCCTAATTCTATCTTTGACAGACAGAATGACAATGTTTCAGAATATAGTGACGATGAATAATTCACTAAAGAGACTTCCATTGAAGCATACAAAAAGCTTCATAAGAGCTGGGCCATGGTTGTTAAAGTTAATGAAGGGCTGATGAAAGAGAATGATGATCATATTAAAGAGAGAGATAGTCTGTCCATACGCCTAAATGAATTGCAAAATGATCTTCATCAATCCAGAAACAATTCTCACTCCCCGAATGGTGAACCGCTTCATCTAAAGAAGCTCGTCAAGATGATGAATTATGGATCATCTCAGCTCGATGACATCCTTTCTAAAGAAAAAAGTCCGCAGGACCATACAGGACTTGGATACACTGGTGGAAAGTTCTTTGAACATTTCTGTCAAGGACAAACATTTGGCGCGCATGGTGAATCTATTGCAGAACCTGACTCTAAACCAGAGATCAAGTAGCCACAGCCACAAAAGTCTCAGCCTCGACAGATTGGAGTTGTCTGCCACTACTGTGAAAAGCCTGGTCACATTCGACCATATTGTAGGTACTACATTAATGATCTCAGAAGAATAAGGAGGAAAGGTCGATCTCAGAATGACCTGAATTTCAGAAGATAAACTGTGCGGAATAGATCCTGGCACAATCATAGGAACTATGTTGTTCACAGAGCCCTCAATATTCATGTAAAGAGCAGCTGGTACTTTAATAGTGGATGCTCACGACACATGACTGGAGATGCCAGTATGCTGACGAATATCCAAAAAAATTGTTCTTATCAATCTGTTACTTTTGGAGACAGTGTCAAGGGAAGAGTACTTGCTCGTGGTCATCTAAATGTTGAAGGGATGCCCAACTTGGAGGATGTTCTGCTTGTTCAAGGACTGAAAGCTAACTTAATTAGCATAACTCAACTCTGCGATCAAGGTCTCTTGGTTTATTTTACTAGAGACAAATGTCTTGTGAAGAACAAAGAATGTGTGCTGCTGATGGATGGAGACAGATCAATGGACAATTGTTACCTTCTCAACATAAAAGGTAATTGCTTCAGAACTCAACTTGATGAAGCGAACATATGGCATGAAAAGTTTGGCCATTTGAGTTACAGAAACATGCAATGTCTCATGAAGACAGAAGCTGTGAATGGAGTCCCGAAGTTTGATATTGATCGTGGCAAAATTTGTGGACTGTGCCAAGTGGGGAAACAAATTCATATATCACATAAATCTGTTAAGAAGATTACCATCTCAAAAGCTTTGGAGCTGTTGCATATGGACTTGATGGGGCCTGTTCAAACTGAAAGTATTGGACAGAAGAAGTTTATTTTTGTGTGTGTGGATGACTTCACACAATTCACATGGGTTGAGTTCCTTAGAGATAAGGGAGAAACCTTTGAGACATTTAAGACTCTGTGTCTCAAGCTTGAAGTGGAGAAAGCAACAACTTTGATGAGAATTCGAAGTGATCACGGCCGTGAATTTGAAAATGCTTATTTCAAATGTTTTTGTGAAGAAAGAGGTATTGCTCAGGAGTTTTCTGCACCAAAAACGCCTCAACAAAATGGTGTTGTTGAGAGGAAAAATCGGACTCTTCAAGAAATGAGCCGAGTCATATTGAAGGCAAAATTTGTCCCAGACAACTTATAGGCAGAAGCTGTAAACACAGCGTGTCATATTATCAATCGGGTATATTTCAGACCCAAGACCAGAGTCACTCCCTATGAGCTGTGGAAAGGGAAGAAACCAAATTTAAAGTACTTACATATCTTCGCCAGTACGTGCTACATGTTAAGAGACCGAGAGCAGCTTAGCAAGTTTGATGCCAAAGGAGATGAATGTATTTTTCTCGGTTACTCCAGGAATAGTCAGGCCTATCGAGTGTACAACAAGAGGACCAAGACGGTGATGGAGACCATCAACATTGTTGTAGATGATCTGGAAGATCCTGTTTCCCAGATTGATGAAGAGATTGTTGATATCACAACTCATGTGCCAGCTTTTGTTCCAGACAGTTCGGAACACAATGATCAGACGGAGTTGAGGAACGAGAAACTGGATAGCCTCAAACCTTCAAAAGGTGTGCAGAAGCATCATTCTGTAACAGACATCATTGGTGATGTGAGTGAAGGAGTCAGGACAAGAGGAGTTCGAAAAGAACTACCATGAGATGATAGCAAATGTCTGCTACACTTCTACAACTGAGGCCAAGAATGTGAAAGAGGCCTTACAAGATGATCGATGGATTCATGCCATGCAAGAAGAACTCTTGCAGTTTGAAAAAAATAAAGTATGGGATTTGGTTCCATGTCCTATAGGTGTAAATGTGATCGACACGAAGTGGATCTTCAAGAATAAAACCGATGAAGAAGGGAACATAACCAGAAATAAGGCAAAATTTGTGGCTCAAGGCTATTCCCAAGTTGAAGGTATGGATTTTGACGAGACGTTCGCTCCAGTTACTCGTCTTGAATCCGTCAGGTTGCTTCTCGCCATGGCTGCATGGATGAAGTTCAAATTGTACCAAATGGACATAAAGAGTGCCTTCCTAAATGGGTACTTATCCAAAGATGTTTTTGTATGTCAACCTAAAGGCTTTGAAGACCCTCACCATCCTAATTATGTGTATAAATTGAAGAAGGCATTGTACGGACTCAAACAAGCCCCTCGCGCTTGGTATGAGAGACTTACAAAGTTTCTGTTGGAGAAGGTTATGCTCGTGGAGGATCTGATCGAACACTCTTTGTTAAAAGAGAAAAATCTGAAGTAATCATTGTTCATATTTATGTCGACGATATTGTCTTTGGATCTGTGTCAGACAGGTTGGTGAAGGAGTTTGTTAAAGATATGACATCTGAGTTCGAGATGAGTTTGGTCAGTGAGATGACTTATTTTCTGGGGCTTCAAGTAAAGCAAAAGGATGAAGGCAACTTTGTGTCTCAAACAAAGTATGCAAGGAATTTGATCACTAAATTTGGGATGAAAAGTTACAGCCCGAAGAGAACCTCCATGGGAACACACATAAAGTTAACCAAAGATGAAGCTGGTGTGTCCATAGAGCAAACCTTGTACCGAAGCATGATCGGTAGCCTATTGTACCTCACTGCGAGTCGGCCTGATATTAGTTACAGCGTTGGAGTTTGTGCACGCTACCAATCTGATCCCAAAGAAAGTCACTTGAAATCTGTCAAGAACATAGTCAAGTACATAAAAGGTACAACTGAGTTGAGACTTTGGTTTTCTTATGATACAAACCCTAGTTTGGTGGGGTTTTGTGATGCGGATTGGGCTGGATGTACTGAAGATTGGAAGAGTACCTCAGGTGGATGTTTCTTCCTTGGAAATAATATGGTCTCTTGGTTTAGCAAGAAGCAGAATTCGATATCACTTTCTACCGCTGAGGCAGAATATATAGCTGCTGGGAGTTGTTGTACTCAACTCTTGTGGATGAGGCAAATGTTGCTTGACTATGGTGTCCTACAATCTGTCCTTACCATATACTGTGACAATATGAGTGCAATAAACATTTTGAAGAATCCTGTTCTGCACTCTTGAACTAAGCACTAGACATTCGTCACCACTTCATCCGGGAGCTTGTAGAAGACGGATCTCTTGTGATTGATTATGTTGCAATAGAGGCACAGCTTGTTGATATCTTCACTAAGGCACTTGATAGTGCAAAGTTTGAAACACTTAGATCCTCCTTGGGTCTTTGTGTTCTCTAATCTTCTCCTCTGCGAGAAGACTCTCTATACAATCTTGGTCAGTGATGTATGTATAGAGAGTATAAAATGACCATGGATAATATGGTCTGAGAAATGTTGTGCCAATATCTGTCCTGGACAGTTTTTGCTATGAAGGAACAGTTACTTTTTAACGGCTAGTAGTGCCTTGTTTTTCGTACCATGATCGATTCCACTTCTCCACACCAAGTTGCGGGGTAATGTGTGTGGAATAAGTGAGTAAAGGAAATTTCCTTTTAGAATTTCCTAATTAAAGTCTTAACCTTATTTTTCAAAAGAGACAGAATCTTTGCAAAAGTTCCAAGCCGTTCTCTCTCTATGGTGTTTGCTTGAATTTTGTTGTTCGAACTCAAATGGCGGACAAAGTTGCTTCTTCTAAGCCCTCTCAAGCCAAGAAACCCATAATTTCTACTGAAGACTTGCGACGACAGCTTGCGGAGCTTTCTCAATCAATTGTGTTCGCACCTTCAATTGCGTCTGTCCCTGCCGTTGTAGTGCCCTCTGTCGATTCCCCCAAAGCTCCAGCTTCTGTGCCAACTTCTGTGGCACCTTCTGTTATGTCGCCGCCTAGATCTGTGTCTGAGACAGATCTCACTGTTCAACCCTCTCTTAGGATTTCTGAAGTGCCATCCTCTCTGTCCATGGTGTCTGCGGAAATCTTGGATGCTTCAATTGCGGCCATGATAGAAAATGTTGGAGGTTCTGAAGTCTCCTTCGCACCCCTGATGAAGATATTGCCGCCACCTCTGCTGTTAGCGAAGATCCTACTTCTATTGAAGAATTTGCTGCATCTCTTGATGCTCTGAAATTTGTTCAAACTCCATCTATTTCTGCTGTTGTTCCTGTGGTTAGTGACACGCCCATTGTCACTGTTCAAGTTCCACTTGGTGAAGTGTCACCTCCTACTACTGTTACAATCTTTGATCAAGGTCAAGGTGATGATGATGTTGATATCTCCTTCCTCGATTAAGATTCTCCTGTTCATGAGGATGATTCTGTCCCACCTACTAAGGCTGCCTCCTCCAAAACTCGCAGGTCCAAACGCAAGTTGGAATTGAGAGATGATCCAATCACCCCTTCGGTGTCTGATGATGAAGATGACACACCTATTGCCCATTTGAAATTGAAGGTGTTGGCAAAGGTTGTTGCGAAGAAGGTGCCTCCTTTTAAAATCCCCAAATCGAAGAAAGTCGCTGCCAAGAAGGGGTCTACATCAAAAAACCCCAAATCGGTGAAGCCCTCTGGAAAAAAAGCTTTGGTGAAGAAGCCTGATGTTGTTACCTGCTCCCCGCGTTACGCGGAGTGTGTCTAAGCAGAGGATGGGGTTGTTGTCGGGACGTCATCGCCCGCTGATGAAGCAAGCCAGAGCTCCTTCCCCCTCTGACGAAGAAGCAGAAGATGTCCCTGAGTCTGTCCCGGACAGATCGGATTCCGATTCGGAGGCCTTTAATTCTAGTAAGTTCCTCTCTGCTTTTCATCAATCGCAATTCAAGATTGTCACTAGTCGCTCGATAGTTTCCGAGCGTTGCTTGATTAAGTCTGATATAGAGGGAACAGGTGTTGATATCCTATTGCATGATCTTCGTTTAGAAAAGTCTGCTTACTCTGCACCTCCATTCATTACTGCTGTTGTACATGAATTTTATGCCAACTTGTCTAAGCGCCTGCGTGATGCCTCATATGAGCATGTCTTCTCTGTTTTTGTGCGTGGTAATTGGATTTCATTCTCACCTGTTGTGATTAATGAGTTTTTGGGATGTGAGAATCTTATTGCTCCTGCTCCTGTTTTTTATCTGAATGAAGTTGTGATGGAATTGACTGGGGGAAGTCAGGTTATTTGGCCCCCGGGACGTGTCTTGTTGGCTTTTGATCTGAGTGTGAAGTACTCAATACTTCACAAGGTTGCTGTTAGAAATTGGTTACCCAGCACTCATGATTCGACTGTGGGAAAACCTATGGCCTTGTTGCTCTATTCTGTGGGCACTAGACAGGGGATCAACCTTGGATTGATCATTTTTTAGAATGTTTTTTCTCATGCTGAATCTGCTCGTGCCCAGCAACCGGTTGGCTATATTGGCCTCATTTTTAGCATCATCATGGCTCAGCATGATGTGGTTTCTGCCAATGACTTGTATGCTCCCGTTTCCCAGCCGATGACGATAAGCCACAAGCTTTTTTTCTTCCCAGCATGCTCCAGATGTCCCTGCCCGAGATGCTGTTGAACACTCTGCATCTGTGCCATCATCTGTCCCAGACAGATCTGCAGCTTCTTTTTCTGTCACATCTGTTTTCTTTGACAGGAACATAAATTCCTTGGAACGCGAAGTGGTGTTCCTGAGCAAGTCAATTAGGACTTTCAAACCCCGGAAGCAAGAGTTGGAGGCCTTGCTGACTGATCTCCACACCAGGGCTCTTGGTCTTGCATCACCGCTTGATATGCCGAGTGCTTCTGCTAACAAGCCGGCTGATGCCGTTGATGCCGATGATGCTGCTGACAAGCCGGCTGATGCCGATGATGCTGCTGACAAGTCGGCTGATGCTGTTGATGCCGATAATGCTGCTGCCTCCCCAGTCTAAAGATTGGTGTTTGCCGTTTTTGGCAACAATTAAGGGGGAGAAGAAGTTGTTAGTGTAGGAGAAGGCCGATGCTGGTGAAGGCCTTTATTGCTGCTGTGTTGAGCGTGTGCTCATTTTTTTATGTTTGCTGCTGAACAAACAATTTATTGGGGATGCTGTTTTACCCCATTTTATTTTTTGTTGGTCTGTATTATATTTTTGAACAACTAACAATGCAGTTCTCTACTGCGAAACAATTCTCTGATCGTGATGAAGACACTCCCAATTCAGATTCAGGGGGAGTGTGCTTGTAACTGTCTCTGACAGTTTTTAGATATATCACTTTTTGATATATTGTTGATCTGCGAAGGTTATTCAAGTGTTGTGCAGATCATGATGATAATTGTCGACCATAAATGCCAAAGGGGGAGATTGTTAGTGCCACCATCATGCACTAAGTATTTGCGTTGTTAAATTGGTGAGATATGTTCGACAAAGTGTGTCTGGGTATGTCCCACGAAGTTTTGTTTTCTGCTGTGCAAGAAAAGAAGAACAGTTGGTGAACTGTTCCAGAGTATGTCCCAGACAGAACTAGGGACACGCTATTTATGGCAGTTTCCTTGTTGGAAAGATCTTGCGCCAAACCAGTTTAGAAGGTCAAGATAGTTTCATTTTACTGCCTTGCGGTGTAGATCCGATGCTGAATTAACCCTCCTACACATGGGAAGTATCTACACACGTTTGGAAGGCCACAAACCACTTACCTAGTTGGCGGAAAGCAAGCGATTGACGCCAAGCTGAAGTGAAGACTATTTATGAAGACCGATTTGTGCAGCAATCGGTGCCACTGTTATTTTATTTAGATTCTAGTGTTAGAATCAGTTTGTGGTCATTTTTGTAACTAGTAGTTGTTCCTTAAAACAGTTCAACGTGATAGACTAGTTTTGAGTGTTTACGAGTGAAACACGTGAGGGGATTTTTATTCTGTTTTGTACGCAATCTCGGGAGAGATTGTAAGTTGAAGTCGTGGGTAACTAGAGGGAGTCCAGTGTCACGGTTGTAAGGGGATCTTACAACTTTCGACTAGCGAAAGAGTTTGAGGAGAAGAACGGGCGACATAAGGCGGGAGGCTTGTTTGTGTAAGATTCTTAATACCCTCTTTAAAGGAGTAACAGTCGAAACTTCAAGTTTGGGAGCAATCCCCCAGAGTAGGTTGGTTGAACCGAACTGGGTTACCATCTCGTGCGTTTTTACTGCTTTATTCTTTTATGTTTTTGCATCTGTCCCACACATATCATAGAGCAGATTTTAAGCAGATAACTAAAATACGAATTGCACGGATTATCGTTTTTCATTATGGTTTAACCAAAAAAACATAACTAATAAGCAAGCCTTGCTAAGACACCAACAATAGGTGCATTGTTTGCGGTTGCAGGCTCAGCTTGCTGGAAGTTATCTCTTGCATCTCTATATTGATCGCTCTGATCGGGGCCGCCGACGATCGCCCCTTCCAGCACGTTCGGGTTATCGGCATTCTTGTGGAACCACTCGGTGAAGCCTTCTTGGCACCCTACTGCCTTAGGGCTTTGCTTTATTGACACAATCGATGCTCCACGGTGGTGCACTTGTTTCGGGTAGTTCGACCCGAACCCCACCATATAGCTCATTTTCTTTGGGTTGGCACCTAGTATGTAGTCCACCTAGTATAGCATCATATCAAATAATGGGTCATTAATATGATACATGTATACACACATGAGTTCACTGTAAAAATTAAGCATCCACAATATACAATAGCACAAAATTCAATTTCTTCAATTTAATAATAACTTAGGGAGGAGATGATTCTATTAATATGGTAATACAACATTATACATGGGAACTTCTGATGGATTAAGGGCCCAATATTTATCTTTGATTTGGATGATAAAATTATCATCCTATTTTTGAGTTGAAATTTCATGATGTTCTTTTTTTGTGTTTTACTATCTAATTTATAATTGTAATAATATTTATTATAACATAAAAATTAATTATAACATGAATAATCATAGTCAACATTTATCAACAAAAAAAGATTGAATTAAAAAAATTATAAAACATAATTTTGAAAAAATCAACTATAATGATGAATTATTAATTGAAAAGTGAAAATTAAGTATTATAAACCCTAATTAGGTATAATAAACCCTAATTAGGTGAGGTGAACCTTAAGAAACAATCATTAAATTAAACTACATCACAAAAAAAAAATGAAGAAATAAATACAATAAAAACTCGTAATTTAAAAGTGCAACACATAGTGTAACATAAAGAACGCTGTAATAAATTTCATGTGCTATTTTTGACTGGATATATAACTAATCCTCCATATTTGACTTGAAGGAGTACAAAATCATATAATTGTGTCCTCTTTTTTACGTTTAATTAATTAATCTAGCATTTAGGGAAATTTAAGTATTTCTAATACATATTTATAGTACTAATCAATTTCCATTCCAATCGGAATATTGATAACTTATCCTAAATCGATAAAATCTCGATTAATCATTCCAAGCATACAATATATCTATGATCCATGACAAGTATTAGCTAAAATCCTTCTCTATTATGCATCATTCTTATTTATCCAAACGAGCCTTATAATACGAGTATATTTAATTTATAGGTAATTAACCTTAATTTGGAGGACAATAACATGCATGTATATAGATCATGAAGATTATGAACAGAAGATTTGTGTAAATTAAATGTACCTGAGATTTGGCAAAAGTGAGCAAGTCACGAGGTCCAACAGTGCCTTTGGGGCATTGGAGAGAGGTCTTAGTCTTTGCAAGAATATCAGCGTAGGTTGTGATTAAAAAGGAAGCACTCGTAACATATTGAAGATTGCTCCATTCCAAAAACCAAAGAACTCCTCCATTAGTCTTCTTCATATTATTGTTTCCTCTCTGAATGCAGTTGCATACAAATTCTTCTGCCTCCTTCTTCATCTGTTCCACATTTCCATTTCTTGGAATCTTTCCCTCTAATATACCCTGATACATACACACACACATATATATATATCATTTTCAAGTAATTACATAATTAATTAACTAGAAGATAAATTAATATTCTTGCATTTGCATGTATATTATATATACCTTTGCAATAAGGACATGAGCTCCAGCATATTTGTCGTCCCAAGAAAACATTTGTCTAGCTCCACCAGAATTTGCTGATTTGATGAATTCGAGGTATCTGTTGTCGTTGGTTGCTTGTCTCAGCCATGCAGCAGCCCACAAAAGTTCGTCCTGCACAAGATAAAATCATACATGTGGTGGATATGAATAGCATAGAATTTACTGCTACACTAGCTCTCTGTGTTACACTTTTAAATTACGAGTTTTTTTTTTTGTATTTTTTTTCTTCAATTTGATTTTTTTTTTTTGTGATTTAGGGTGATTTTATGATTATTTTTAGGGTTCACCCCACCCAATTAGGGTTTATAATTATTTTTTAATATTTACTTTTCAATTTTCAATTAATACCTCAAATTTATGTTTTATAATTTTTTAATTTATTATTTTTTGTTGATAAATGTTGACTATATATGGTTATTTATGTTATAATTAATTTTTATTTTATAATAAATATTATCAAAATCATAAAAAAAATTTTTTTGATGAAAATCAAAATCATAAATTTGATAATGTAACATGGGGTGAAATATTAATATGAAAAAGTGTAACATAAAATTTCAACCCAATACGAATGATACGGGAATTAATTATATAGAAGATGAAACGTGATTGGAAATTGAGGATTTGGTGTGCGGTTTTTAGTACCTCGTAGCCACTGCTTGAGTAGAACTGTCCTGCAGCAGGAATGCTATTTTGGTACTGGCCTCTGTGGTTTCTCGCAAACTCAAATAACTGTCATCAATTCAGATTAATTGTCACTATTTATAATAAAAAGATTCACAATTGAACCAACGGGTTTCGTTAAAATTGAATTTTACGTAGTCACGCATCACACATGCATGGCGATTGCAATGAAAAATAAATAAATAAACACATCATCATAAATAGATGATGGTTTAAATTTCATGTTAATTACACATTTTGATTTTGTGGTTGAGTATCAAATTTATGATATTAGTAATAGTTATTATAAATATAAATATTAATTATAACTTTAATTATAGTCCATATTTATTAATAGAAACATTAAAATAAAAAAATTATAAATCATAATTATGAAATAACTATAAGAATGAATTATTAATTGAAAATTAAATACTAAAAATATTATAAACTTGATTAACAATGGTATATTAAAATTAAACTAAAACGTAAGAAATTTAAATTAAGGAATAAAGAAAAAAACTCAATTTTATAATGAAATACAAAACTTAACATAAAATCTCATTTGTATAGAAGAGAGATATATACCTGTTTTGCATGGTTGATGAGCTGATTCGAATAACTGGGATTAGAATGGCGGAAGGCTACGGAGGCAGCCGCCAAAGCGGAGGCGGTTTCTCCGGCGAGGTCGGATCCGGGGTGTTGGTCGTCGATCTTGTAAATAGTCCTGGGCGTGGTCATGTCTTCGGGCCTCTGCCAGCAGGAGTGGTCGGAGCCACCCTCCCCGACCTCGCCGTAGAGCTCCTCCGGCGAGTGGTGGGCTTTGATCAGATAATCCGTGCCCCATTTAATAGCCGCCAGAGCATTGGAGAGCTCGTGTCGGGCCCCGAGTTGCGGCCCGAACTCCACAACGCTCCACGCCAGCATTGTCACCGTGTAAGCCATAGGAAGCCCGAACTTCACGTTGTCTCCGGCGTCGTAGTATCCTCCGACAAGATTGATCTGCGCCAAAAACAATTTGCATGCATACTAAATTTATTAGAGTAGTATTGTATATGAGAATTTGATTTGTAATATATATATATTTTTTGCAATTAACAGAAATTAAATTTTCAACAACAAAATATTTTGTAGGTATATATAATAAAGCAGCAAAATATTTGTTTCATAAATCATATGTTTTATGATTTGGGAAGGTTGTAATTGAACTCAATTCATATATGGACGTACACTTGAAAGAAGGCTCTATGTGTACGTAATTGTGTATAAGTAAATAATTTAAATATTGTATGTTTTCTAGATATTCTCTTGATTGTTGTTCAAAATCATGAATTAATTTGTATAACCATCGCGGTAGCTCATTGCAAACAATTTAGAGCAATTGATATCTAAAAGTAGTGCTAAGTAATATGTAATTCATCAAATATAGTACACACAAACACACACGAAACGAAAGAGATTCAAGCTCGTTACCCCAGCATCCCTGCCATCGTTAAGGGCGGAATCTCCTCTCCACTTGACTCTCTGGTTAGAAGGCAATTTCCCAGATCTCTGTGCTTCATAGAACAGCAGAGATTTAGTTAGGGCAGCTCCATAATCGAATGCGACACCGTTTTGAATTTGAACAAGTAGTGAAAGACCAAAGACTAGAATGAGGCACAAATTAGACATAGTTGCTTATCAGTTATATTGCAACTCTTTAAGTGTGGATCAATGGAATATATATGGGATGCTAGCATATTTATAGCAGTAGCAACATTGAAAATAACATTAATAATATGTAAATGCGAATGAATATTATTTCCCAGTGATGAAACAGGTGCATCTCCCCTTGAGGTTTTGTTATCTAACATTTTCATTAGGTGAATCTTGAGATTATTGAAGTTAATTATTGATGACGTGATTCACTTGATTAATCCAATAGTTAGGCAAATTGAACTGAATGTTTTTTATACAAGAACGTTAAATGATAGACTGTATATTATTAAAATTACACGACTTAAATACCAATATATATATATATATATATATATATATATCTAAATGATAGCCAGATCTAATCTCATATCTTCCTCCTATATAATTAATTACAAAAATGGCTAAACATCATTAATTTCCTTGCTCTTTTTTTTACTTATTAATTGCTTTGCAGTTAGCCCTACGTGAATTCTCTAAACTAATAAAAGTAATATCTAGAAAAAAAAATACCATAGATGTTAATTGTCTTAAAGTAAAGATTGGACCATTTAATTTAATTTTTCACGCAACTTAAAAAATCGTAATTCTAATAACATAAACTTAACATTTTTCTGTTTTTAGCACGATATGCAATTCCGACGTGGCAGCTAGTAATAGTTTTTTAAAAATGTTGATTACCTTAAATATACGAACTTTTGTACCATTTTTTATTTTTGACGCGAATTGAAAAAAAGTTGTAATGGCATAACCTTAACATTTTTTTTTTGGTTTATAACGATAAACTTCAGATTTTCGTGCATTTCGGGGTTACTTTGATATTAATTTTGTGCGGAGATGTTAGAAATACTATTATATTATTTGTCTAGTCACTAAGGGTATTGTTGTCTTTCTCTCTTACCCTAGAGACACTCTTTACATTTGAGTTTTCTCTTGTAGCCTCCATATTGTATTCTAGCATCTTTGTCTTGCAAGCTTGTAAGAACACTCTAGCAAATATATTGTGTTTTAGATTCTTTGTTTAAATCATCCATGAATGCCATGCTAGTTTAACATGGTAGGGCTACTACTTGCTCGCTCGATTCGCTGCTGGTGCTCTTCCAGAAGCTCTTATTGATGCAGATTGTTCGGTATTCTCACTGATTCTGGATATTTGTTCATGCCCTAGCTCGGTTTTCTTACTTGGCCTTGAAAGTTGGATTTGATGCTTGTTCATTGATTATCTCTTGCTTGATTTCGAATTTGATAGCATTTGTCAGTTTGGTGTTGGGTTTTATCATTCTTGATTGGTATTGTTTGTTTCAATTCTGCCACAATCTCTTTGGAGAATGATGATTCACTTTAATCTATTAGTGTTCGTTTGAATGGAAGCAACTACTCATATTGGAGTTTTTCTATAAAAAATTTTTTGAATGGGAAAAGAATGTGGGGCTATGTATCTGGAGATTATTCCAAGCCAACTGAGGCAGGGAATGAAAAATATGTTGAGCAGCTTGAGAGTTGGAGTGTTTGCAATTCAAAGGTTATTACTTGGATCAATAATTATGTCGAGAACTCTATTAGGATGCAGCTAGCTAAGTTCAATACTGTTAAAGAGGTATGGGATCACTTGCAGAGACTGTATACACAGTCTAATTTTACTAAACAATTCCAACTGGAGATGGACATTCGATCGATTCATCAGAAAGATATGAGCATTCAAGAGTTCTACAACACCATGTCAAACCTTTGGGATCAACTTGCTCTTATAGAATCTGCAGAACTCAGTGCATTTGCTCCCTATATTGCTAGAAGGGAGCAACAGCGTCTTGTCCAATTTCTGATGGCCCTCCGTGATGACTTTGAAGGCTTGCGTGCTAATATTCTACATCGTAATCCTCTGCCTTCAGTTGATGCAGTAGTCAATGAGATTCTTGCTGAGAAAGTTAGACACAAGACCGGAACCATGAAGGGTGTTCTTCTAGCGCCCAACCAATCTGTTTTGGCTGTTCATTCCCGTCCTCAACATAAGAATTATGGTAGGCCTCCAAGCCATAACCAGAATAAGAATCCAATTTCTGATTCAAGCATCTGCAACTACTGTAAGCAACCTGGTCATTGGAAAGCTCAATGCCCTGAGCTGATAAACAAGTCAAACACCACCGCTGCTCGTGTTCCTCCTACCTTTGGTTAGAATCAGTCTCATAGGCAATTTAAGACCCCTCATACTGCTGCTGCATCACCTGCCTCTTCACAGATGAACACTGGAACCTCCTCCTCTGGCACCTTGTCAGATGATCTCCTTGAGAAGTTCCAGAAATTCATCAATTCTCAATCCCATGCCATGACTGCTGCAGCAGGTTTGTCAATCTCAGGTTCTACAGATATATCTCCTTCTGTTTGGATTTTAGATTCTGGAGCTACCAACCATATGTCACGTAATGCAGATGCTTTTACTTCCATTAGTCCATCACATTCCATATGAAAAATAGTAATCTGTGCTTTAAACGTTTTTAGTAAACTGCTTAAAAATTGTTCTGTGATATGTGTGGGACAGATGCAAGAACATAAATAAATAAAACAGTAAAAACGCACGAGATGATAACCCAGTTCGGTTCAACCAACCTACTCTGGGGGGATTGCTCCCAAACTTGAAGATTCGACTGATACTCCTTTGTCGAGTGTATTAGAGATATTACACATACAAGCCTCCCGTCTTATGCTACTCGTTCTTCTCTATAAACTCTTTCACTAGTCGAAAGTTGTAAGATCCCCTCACAACTGTGACACTAGACTCCCTCTAGCTACCCACGACTTCAACTTACAATCTCTCCTGAGATTGCGTACAAAACGGAATAAAAATCCCCTCACGTGTTTCACTTGTAAATACTCAATACTAGTCTATCACGTTGAACATTTTAATGAACAACTACTAGTTACAAAAATGACCACAAACTGATTCTAACACTAGAATCTAAACAAAATATCAGTGGTACCGATTGCTGCACAAATCGGTCTTCATATATAGTCTTCACTTCAGCTTGGCGTCAATCTCTTGCTTTCCGCCAACTAGGTAAGTGGTTTGTGGCCTTCCAAACGTGTGTGGATACTTCCCATGCGTAGGAGGGTTAATTCAGCACCACATCTACACCACAAGGTAGTAAAATGAATCTATCTTGACCTTCCAAACTGGTTTGGCGCAAGATCTTTCCAACAAGGAAACTGCCATAAATAGAGTGTCTCTGGTTCTATCTGGGACATACTCTGGAACACTTCACCAATTGTTTTTTCTTTTCTTGCACAGCGGAAAACAAATCTTCGTGGGACATACCCAGGCACACATTGTCAAACATATCTCGCCAATTTAACAACACAAAAACATAGTGCATGCAGTGGCACGAACAATCTCCCCATTTGGCGTTTATGTTCGGTAATTATCATCATGATCTGCACAACACTTGAATAGACTTCGCAGATCAACAATATATCAAAATGAGTGATATATTCAAAAACTGTCAGAGACAGTTACAACCACACTCCTCCTGAATCTAAATTGGGAGTGCCTTCATCACGATCAGAGCATTGTTTCGCAGTGTAGAACTGCATTGTCAGTCGATCAAACATATAGTACAGACCAACAAAAATTAAAGTGGGGTAAAACAGCATCCCCAATAAATTGTTTGTTCAGAAATCATCAAACATAAAAAAAAATGAGCACATGCTCAACAAAGCAGCAGCAGCAAGCAGCAAAGGACCATCCTTCATCCAACTGTGGCCTTTGTTCACCAACATTCTTCTCCCCCTTAATTTTTGCCAGAAACGACAAACACCAACCTCCAGGCCGGGGAGGCAGCAGCATCATCATCATCATCGGCATCAGCAGCAGCTGGCTTATCAGCAGCAGGAACAGAGGAAGCACTCGGCATGTCAAGCGGCGAGGCAAGGCCAAGGGCTCGGGCCCGGAGATCAATCAGCAAGGCCTCCAACTCTTATTTCCTAGTCTTGAAAGTCCGAATGGACTTGCTCAGAAACACAACTTCATGCTCCAGAGACTTGATATGCCTGTTAAAGAAAACAGAAGTGACAGCAAAAGAGACAGCAGATCTGTCTGGGACAGATGGTGGCATATGTCTCGAGCTTTCATCAGCATCGCGGGAAGAAACATCCGGAGCATGCTGGGACGAAAACAGCTTGTGGCTGATTGAAAAAGGTTGCGTAACAGGTGCATACACATCATTTGTAGAAACAACATCATGCTGGGCCATTATGATGCTGAAAATTAGGCCAGGATAGCCAACAGGTTGCTGGGTATGAGGTGATTCGGCATGAGCAATGACGTTCTCAAAGATTAGCAGACCAAGATTAAACTCACTACGAGTGCCTACTGTGAACAACAACAAAGCCATGGACTTGCCAACAGTAGAATCATGAGTACTGGGCAAGCAATTCCGAACAGCAACCTTATGAACTATTGAGTACTTCACACTCAGATCAGACGCCAACAACGCACGCCCCGAGGGCCAAACCATCCGACTTCCTCCAGTTAATTCCGACACCACTTCATTGAGATCAAAAACAGGTGCAGGAGCAACAAGGTTCTCATGACCCAAAAAATCATTAATCACGGCAGGGGAAAAAGCTATCCAATGACCCCGCACAAACATAGAGAAAGCATGCTCAAAGGAAGCATCACGCATGTGTTTGGACAAGTTGGCATAAAATTCATGCACAACAGCAGCAATAAAAGAAGGAGCAGAGTAAGCAGATTTCTCTAATCGGAGATCATGCAACAAAGAGTCAACCCCCGTTCCTTCTATATTGGATTTCACCAAACAACGCTCGGAAATCAATGAGCTACCAGCAATAATCCTGAATTGATTTTGGTGAAGGGCATAGAAAAACTTACTTTAATCAAAGTCCTCAGAATCGGAATCTGATCTGTCTGGAACAGACTCAGGGACATCCTCTACTTCTTCATCAGAGGGGGAAGGTGCTCTGGCTTGCTTCATCAGCGGGCGACGATGTCCCGACATCAATCCCATCCTCTGCTCAGACACACTCTGTGTAATACGGCGAGCAGGAACAACCTCAGACTTCTTAGGCACAACCTTTTTCACAGCAGGCTTCACTGATTTTGGGGGTTTTGACAAAGGCCCCTTCTTAGCAGCAACTTTCTTAGATTTGAGGGTTTTTGAAGGAGAACCCTTCTTCGCAGCAACCTTGGCCAACACTTTGGATTTCAATTTGGCAATGGTTGTGTCATCTTCATCATCAGACACTAGAGGAGTGATTGGTTCTTCTCTCAACTCCAACTTGCGTTTGGACCCGCGAGTTTTGGAGGAGGTAGCCTTTGGAGGAGGGACAAAAACATCCACATTAACAAGAGACTCCTCATCGAGGAATGAGATATCTATATAATCTTCACCTTGATCATGAACAAGGTTTTCAGCAGTAGCAACAGGTGATACTTCACCAAGAGGAACTTGAACCGTGACAACGGGCATGTCACTCACCACAAGATCAGCAGCAGAGATAGACGGAGCTTGAACAAATTTCAGCGCGTCAAGAGATGCAGCAAATTCCTCAATAGAGGTAGGATCTTCTTCAACAGTAGGGGTGACGGCAACATCATCTTCAACAGAGGCCATGGAGACTTCATTTCCTCCAACATTCTCAATAGCAGCTACAATTGAGGCATCTAAAATTTCCGCAGACACCATGGGCGGAGATAATGGCACTTCAGAAACCCTAGGAGAGGGTTAAACATCGAGATCTGTCTCAGACACAGATCGAGGTGGCAAATCAGCAGAAGGTGCCACAGAAGTTAGCACAGAAGCAAACACTTCAGAGGAAGCATCAGATGGCTTCACAGAGACAGAGGCAATTGAAGGCGAAAACACAATGGGTTGAGAAAGCTCCGCAAGCTGTCGCCGCAAGTCTTCAGTAGAAATTATGGGTTTCTTCGCTTGAGTGGGCTTAGAAGAAACAGCTTTGTCCGCCATTAGAGTTCGAACAATGAAAATTCAAACACACACCACAGAGAGAGAACGGCTTGGAAATTTTGTAACGATTATGTCTCTTTTGAAAAAAATAAGGTTAAGACCTTAATTAGGAAACTCTAAAAGGAAATTTCCTTAACTCACTTATTCCTCACACATCACCCCGTAGCTAGGTATGGAGAAGTGGAATCGATCATTGTGCGAAAATCAAGGCACAACTAGCCGTTGAAAAGTAACCGTTCCTCCAAAGCAGAAACTGTCCGAGACAGATATTGGCACAACACTTACAGACCATATTAATCATGGTCATTTTATACTCTCTATACATACATCACTGACCAAGACTGTATAGAGAGTCTTCTTACAATGGAGAAGTTTAGAGAACACAAAGACCCAAGGAGGATCTTAGTGTTTCAAACATTTTGCTATCAAGTGCCTTTGTAAAGATGTCCGCAAGCTGGGCATCTGTTCCAACATATTCGATCATAACAGATCCGTCTTCAACAAGCTCACAGATGAAGTGGTGACGAATGTCTATGTGCTTTGTACGAGAGTGCTGAACTAGATTTTTCGAAATGTTTATCGCACTCATATTGTCACAGTATATGGTAAGGACAGACTGTGGGACACCATAGTCATGCAGCATTTGTTTCATCCACAAAAGTTGAGTGCATCAACTTCCAGCAGCGATATATTCGGCTTCGGCAGTAGACAGCGAGATAGAATTCTGTTTCTTGCTGAACCATGACACCATGTTATTTCCAAGGAAGAAACATCCTCCAAAGGTACTCTTCCTATCTTCAGTACAACTTGCCCAATCTGCATCGCGAAACCCCACCGAACTAGGGTTTGTATCATAGGAAAACCAAAGTCCCAACTCAGAAGTACCTTTTATGTACTTGATTATGTGCTTGACAGATTTCAAGTGACTTTCTTTGGGTTCAGATTGGTAGCGAGCACAAACTTCCACACTATAACATATGTCTGGCCTACTTGATCTAAGGTAAAACAGACTCCTAATCATACTCCGGTACAAGGTTTGCTCAATGGCAACACTAGCTTCATCTTTTGACATCTTTGAAGATGTCCCCATCGGAGTTCTTTTCGGGCTGTAATTTTCCAATCCAAATTTGCTGATTAAGTTCTTTGCATACTTTGTTTGAGATACAAAGATTCCATCATCCTTTTGCTTCACTTGAAGCCCCAGAAAGTAGGTTAGTTCACCTACAAGACTCATCTCAAATTCGGAAGTCATGTCCTTCACAAAGTCTTTCACCATTCTGTCCGAGACAAATCCAAAGACAATATCGTCCACATAAATCTGAACAATGATCACATCAGATTTTTCTCTCTTGATGAAGAGAGTTCTATCAGCGCCACCACGAACGTATCCTTTCTCCAGAAGGTATTTGGTAAGTCATTTGTACCAAGCTCGTGGAGCTTACTTGAGATCGTAAAGGGCCTTCTTCAGTTTGTACACATACTCAGGATGGTATGGGTCTTCAAAGCCTTTGGGTTGGCTAACGAACACATCTCCAGATAAGTATCCATTTAAGAAGGCACTCTTCACATCCATTTGGAACAATTTAAACTTCATCCATGCAGCCATGGCAAGGAGCAACCTGACATATTCAAGACGAGTAACTGGAGCGAATGTCTCGTCAAAATCTACACCTTGAACTTGTGAATAACCTTGTGCCACAAGTCTTGCCTTATTTCTGGTTATGTTCCCTTCTTCATCGGTTTTATTCATGAAGATCCACTTCGTGCCGATCACATTAACACCTTTAGGACATGAAACCAAATCCCATACTTCATTTCTTTCAAACTGCAAGAGCTCTTCTTGCATGGCATGAATCCATCGATCATCTTGTAAGGCCTCTTTAACGTTCTTGGGCTCAGTTGTAGAAGTATAGCAAACATTTGCAATCATCTCACGATAAATCTTTCGAACTCCTCTGGTTCTAACTCCTTCACTCACATCACCAATGATGTCTGCTGCAGAATGATGCTTCTGCACACCTTTTGACAGTTTGAAATCTTCCAAATTTTCATTTCTCAACTCAGCTTGATCATTGTGTTCCGAACTGTCTGGAACAGAAGCTGGCACAGGAGTTGTGACATCAACAATCTCCTCATCAATCTGGGCAACAGATTCTTCCAGATCATCTACCACAATATTGATAGACTCCATCACCGTCTTGGTCCTCTTGTTGAACACTCGATAGGCCCGACTATTTCTCGAATATCCGAGAAAAATGCATTCATCTCCTTTGGCATCAAACTTGTCAAGCTGCTCTCGGTCTCTTAACATATAACAAGTACTTTCAAAGATGTGAAAGTACTTTAAATTTGGTTTCTTCCCTTTCCACAGTTCATAGGGAGTAACTCTTGTCTTGGGTCTGAAATACACCCGATTAATAACATGACATGCTGTATTCACAGCTTCAGCCCATAGATTGTCAGGGACAGATTTTACCTTCAACATGACTCGGATCATTTCTTGAAGAGTCCAATTTTTCCTCTCAACAACACCATTTTGTTGAGGCATTTTTGGTGCAGAAAACTCATGAGCAATACCTTTTTCTTCACAAAAATATTTGAAGTAAGCATTTTCAAATTCACGACCATGATCACTTCGAATTTCATCACAACTGTTGCCTTCTCCAGTTCAAGCTTGAGACAAAGATTTTTGAATGTCTCAAAAGTTTCTCCCTTATCTCTAAGGAGCTCCACCCAGGTGAATCTTGTGAAATCATCCACACACACAAAAATAAACTTCTTCCGTCCAATACTTTCAGTTTGAACAGGCCCCATCAAATCCATATGCAACAACTCCAAGGCTTTTGAGGTGGTAATCTTCTTGACAGATTTATGTGATGCATAAATCTGTTTTCCCACTTGACATGGCCCACAAATTTTGCTACGATCAATATCAAACTTTGGGACTCCATACACAGCTTCTGTCTTCAAGAGTCGCTGCATGTTTCTGTAACTCACATGGCCGAGCTTTTCATGCCATATGTTTGCTTCATCAAGTTGAGTTCTGAAGCAATTACCTTTCATGTTGAGAAGGTAACAATTGTCCCTTGATCTGTCTCCATCCATCAGCAGCACACATTCTTTGTTCTTCACAAGACATTTATCTCTAGTAAAATGAACCAAGAGACCTTGATCGCAGAGTTGACTTATGTTAATTAAGTTAGCTTTCAGTCCTTCAACAAGCAAAACATCCTCCAAGTTGGGCATCCCTTCAACATTTAGATGACCACGGTCAAGAACTCTTCCCTTAACACCGTCTCCAAAAGTAACGGATTGATAAGAACAATCCTTTTGGATATTCTTCAACATACTGGCATCTCCAGTCATGTGTCACGAGCATCCGCTGTCAAAGTACCAGCTGCTCTTTGCGTGAATATTGAGGGCAGTGTGAACCACATAGTTCCTATGACTGTTCCAGTATCTGTTCTGCACAGATTGTCTTCTGAAATTCAGGTCATTCTGAGATCGACCTTTCCTTCTCATTCTTCTGAGATCATTGAAGTAGTACTTACAGTATGGTCGAATGTGATCAGGTTTTCCACAATAGTGGCAGACAACTCCATTCTTTCGAGGCTGTGACTTTGGAGGCTGTGGCTACTTGATCTCTGATTTAAATTCAGGTTCTGGAACAGATTCATCATGCTTTCCAGATGTTTGTCCATGACAGAAACGATCGGAAAGCTTCCCACCAGTGTATCCAAGACCTGTATGGTCCTGCGGACTTTTTCCTTTAGAAAGGATGTCATCGAGCTGAGATGATCCAGGGTTCATCATCTTGACAAGCTTCTTAAGATGAAGCAGTTTACCATTCTGAGGGTGAGAATTGTTTCTGGACTGTTGAAGATCATTCTGTAATTCACTGAGGCGCGTGGACAAATAATCTCTCTCTTTAATGAGATCACCATTCTCTTTCATCAACCCTTCATTGACTTTAACCACCATGATCCAGCTCTCATGAAGCTTTTTGTAAGCTTCTATGGCAGACTCTTCAGTGAATTCTTCATCATCACTGCATTCCGAAATAATGTCATTATATCTGTCAGAGACAGAATTAGACACAAGTTCTTTGTTAGAATGTGTCATGATAGCAATATGGTTGCTCACGCATTCTCCATCACTCCCACTATCATCTGGATCATCACTTTCACTAAGAGTGGAACTATAGGATTTATTCTTCTTCTTTAAGGTGTTAGCACATTCAGCTTGATAGTGCCCAAGACCCCCACATTCTCTACACTTGACCTCCTTCTGTTTTTCTTCAATGGAATCTTCATCTTTAGATCTCCGAGATTTGGAGAATCTGTTCTTGACAGAATTATTCTGTGAAGACTTCTCATAACGTTTGACAAATTTTGAGAAATTCTTTGTCAGAAGGGCAATTGACTCAGCCAGATCATTTTTGTCAGAGACATTACTTTGATCATCAGCACTGGGGCCGGCTTGAAAAGCTATGCTTTTCTTCTGAACTGTCTCTTCATCTGTTAGTCCCATTTCAAAAGTCCTCAGAGACCCCATCAGCTCTTGTAACTTCATCTTGCTCACGTCCTTGGCCTGTTTGATGCACTATTTATTATGCACTACACTGCAACTAACAAATGACAATGCAATATAGCAAGTGAATCGAGTATCGTATCCACAGGGACTAAATATTCGATAATACTGAGTACTAAGCTAATAACTCTCTATTATCCAGGCTACTAATTCATGGGTTTATTAAAACTAGACACGAATTTAAATGAAATAAGAGAAAATAAACAAACTTCAAAAGACACAAATAAATCAATTAAACAAATAATCAAATTCAATCAATTAATGAAATATTAATCCTGGGGAATGCAACACACATGTATCCACTATGATTTGATTTAATCCTAATCTTTCCCAATTTTAATCCGATTAAAGGTGAGAAATCAGAATTATATCTACCTATCTCCGCCAGATCTCAAGGTAGAAGCAGATTAACAAACAACCATTTACTTTCATCTCTAGGTTAATTTACTAACTCCCGATAGAACCACAGATTAAAATTCCCCTACAGATTCCTTAGAACGTGTATCAAATTATTCAATTAATTCCAGTAATTAATTATCTCCGCCAAGATTCAAATTAACTAGCTAGCATGCATCAATTATGATCAGTAATTAAGAATGAAATCAAAGGCTCTTGAACAATTGAACACAATAATCGGAAGGGAAAAATAACAAGATTAAATTAAATACATAGCTTCAATCTTGTTTTGCAACCCTAGAATTAATAAAAGACTACTCACGCATAATTAAAACCATAGAAATAATAGAACTAAGAATAATCATAAACATAATATAAATATGCGATAGATTAGAAAAACCGGAATGATGATTCGTTGATTAAAACTTAAATTCTTCAATGTTGAATGTTCACAGCAAACCTCGACAGTAAAAAATAAGTTTTGAACTCTTAAATAATGAATAATGTCTCTCAAAAATCGTGCAAGGCAGAGCCTTATATAGTTGGGGAAAAACATAGCCCGATAAGGAAGGAAACAGAGCCCAATTTTCGGAACAAGGCGGCACGGACTGTGCCGTGTGACGGCACGGACCGTGCCGTTGCTACCGAGACTCCAAAAGTTGGTTGTTTCATGGCACGGGCCGTGCCGTTGGACAGCACCGTCCGTGCCAGCGCGCACGCCTCCGACACGCTCCGCCGTTTTGCTCCGTTCTCCCTCATTTCTCGTCTGATTAACCCGATTCAAGTTGCGTTGCGACCCTCTCTTGATCCTCTATCTTTCTAGCAACTTTCCTCCTTGAATTCAATCTTGGATAAATCTCAAATTCAGCTCAAACTTGCACAAGAAACACCAAAATATCAAAAAGCACACGGAAACTCGAAACTAGCATAAAAACTCAACAAACGCATGCATTACTCTACGAAAATGAGCCATACAACTACTCAAATGCATGTAAAAGCCATGTTTATCATTCCCCCAAACTTGAACCATTGTTCGTCCTCGAACAATGAGAAGAACATTAAGAAAATATAAACATGGAGGAGAACAAGTAAACTTGATCATAAATGCTTCACGAACATGCTCAAAATAATTTTAATTGCATAAATTCAACATCCATCAACTCATCCAAATCTCAGCACAATTTATATCCATAAACAAAGCATGAACCTCACTGATATGTGTATCGCTCATCTCACAAGTGTATTAAATAACGCTCATCGAATCAAATGTAATACAAAAGTGTTACCCATAGGCTCGCCAATCGTCTAAAGCACTCATGCTCAATCATAGAAGAATAAAGATCAATGAGGTCTTTAATTTAGGATGTAATGTTGGGACATTGGTTAAGGTTAGGAATTTTTGGCTAAGTGACTCGAAAATTCAACACACTCACAAATTTTTTCAACTCTAACCACAAGTATGGATATACAATCCATCTTCCAACTCTTTCCAACTCCCTTACACTTCAAAACATTATTCTCTTATGCTCATCTCAACAACAAAAATACAAACAAGCCAACAAATAACAACCATTCTCAATTGCTACCTTTCAAAATTTGACTTTTCATACTATCTTTTTCACACAATTTTTTTCTTTTCTTCTTTTTCTTTTTTTTTCATTTTTGATTTTTTTTTTCTTTTCTTTTCCAACCCTCGAGCTTATGAGAATATCTTTCACCCCAATATCAATATCTGCACTCTCTCCCCACAAAAACACTATTTTCCACAACAAGATACCCTTATTCACCTTCCGAACCCCCTATCATCCAAGTTCATGAACAAAAGGCAATTATGGCTCAAATTGGCTAGCAAAGGTCGATTTTTCGGTTAGTGTTTAGGAATTAATATGGCTATGAAAAGATGGCCTCAAATCACTTCTAAATTCTACACATAATCGAGATTATTCGAATAGAAACCATGGCAAGTTCTAGACACACCAAAGCATGCACGACAAACACTCATGAAAGAAATCAAACTGTGCATTGATATACAGTTAAGGCTCAAAAAGCTCACAGGACTATTCATGCTTCATTTACTTCAATTTCGAGTACATCAATTCAAACAAGTCAAGATCCATCAAATTTATGCAATATTTTTCAAAACAATGCTCCTTTTCATCATTAGCATTTCACGAGTTCACCAAAAACATGGCTTTCAACCACAAAAACACAAAAACACAAAAACAAAAGCAAAAGACACTAAGAAACAAAACACGTGCCAAACATATTGAATCCATCCCCCTTCCCCAAACTTATTCAACTGCAAAGAGAATAAGTTTGGGGGGACCCAAAAAAAGATATGTTTGGAACGAACTCACCGTACACCAACATGGAGAAAAGGACCTCGAAACCCGGCATGGATGATCTCATAATAGCTTTTGGGCTCCAAACGCCTTTCTACAAGTTAGCACACTAAAACAAGACACAAAACAAAAGCAAAGAAAGAAAACAAAGCAGATAAAAAAAATGATGGGTTACCTCTCATCCAGTGCTTTATTTAACGTCTTTAGCTAGACGATACCTCAGTAGTCAATGAGGTCTAAAACAGCAGTCCAACCAACAGAATTGTCGCCCCTTTCGAGGACTGCTATCCACTGTCACTGTTGGCTTCTCTGGTGCCACTGCAATGAGCATAGCTCCTTTCACATTCTTCTTTCGAAAGACCCGAAATTTAACTCTCATCTTCTTGGGTGCTGAAGCTGCAGAAAATCCTTCATCGTCTTGTAAAACCATGCACATCTCAGATAACTGTGCTTTTGGAGCTGCATGAATAGATATCTTTGGGGCCTTCATCACTTGCTTCTCTTCCGGCTTGTCAGTCAGATCATCCATGAAGCTATGGGCCAAACTCACATCATCACACTGCGGGATATCCTTTGGTGGAGGATTTCGAACAATAACTCGTTCTCTATCAATCCCTAAAGTCATCGTGCCTCTCTTCATGTCCAACTCCGCTTCACAAGTTGGTAGAAACGGTCTCCCCAAGATTAGAGGCATCTTAGGATCTTCGGGCATATCCAACACCACAAAATCAATAGGGAACACCAAATTTCCAATTTTGACAAGCACATCTTCGATAACACCTCGTGGCTTGGCATATGATCTATCGACCATCTGGACTCTCATATCAATCTCTTTCAAAGCTCCCAATTACAGCCTCTTGTACACAGTGAGAGGCATCAAGTTAATGCTAGCTCCAGAATCGCATAGCACTCTCTCAAAATAAGATCTCTCAATCTTCACAGGAATAGTGAAGCTACCCAGATCTGCCATCTTCAACGGTAGCTGCTTTTGCAGCCAATCACTGCACTCTTCCACCAGATAAACCATATGGACAGCCTTCACCTTCTTCTTTCTCGTAACGGCCTCTTTCAAGATTTTAACTCCACCAGGTAAACCTCGTAAAGTATCAAGAAGAGGAATATTGATGTGTACCTTCCTGAAGATGTCGAACAGATGATCAACAACAGAATTTGGAGGAGGAGGAAGGGACACAGGTGGCGCCACCTTTGGAACTAAAGGAGGTGCCAATTTCGGTGCAGAAGGATGCGCGGCACTAGACACCACCTGAATGGCATTGCAGTGCGCATTCGGATTAACCTTAGTGTGGCTTGGAAACTGTCTCGGCTTGTGTTGAGTTGCCACTTGGTTTGCTAGTTGGCTCGCTTGGACTTCCAGCGTATTCACTTGCTTCGATAAGGCGCTCACGGTCCCTTTAATTTGCGTAATCTTTGTGCCGGTGGCCCCGATGAAGCTGTTCTGATTAGCTGTCAACTGACCCATCATCTCTTCGAGTGAAGGCTTCTTTGGCTCAGAAGGACCTGCAGTTGGAGTAGCAAAACCCGAAGGTTGCAGGGCGTTGTTGGGGTTAGCATAGGAAAAATTTGGGTGATTCCTATTGCTTGAATGATACGCCATATTGTTGCTCTGGAATCCTTGCTGGCCTCTGTTGTAGTTTCCACTGTTGTAATTTCTCTGGTTGACAAAATTCACACCTTCTACATCAGAGGGTTCAGAGCCTTGTTGTTGTACGCGCCGTTTTTCTAGAACTTGCTTCTTTAGGTCTTCAATCTCAGCTCTCAGTTCATCTATTCCCGAATCAGATACTGCAGCTGCAGGCCTTGTTTGTCGTCTCTCCATCGGCCACTGATAGCTAGTGGCTGCCATCTCTTCTATGATTCTTAATGCTTCGGCTGCAGTTCTATTCACCAGACAACCTCCAGCTGAGGCGTCCACCAATCTTTTGGTGTTATTGGTCAATCCACTGTAGAAATGAGTGATTTGCTGATCGGCGCTAAATCCATGTTGTGGGCACGATCGCAGCAAATCTCTGTATCTCTCCCATGCTTCATAAATTGACTCATCTCCCATCTGTGAAAAATGAGTAATCTCAGCAATTATTTTCTGAGCTTTTGATGGAGGAAAGTACTTAGTCAGAAAAGCCTGGCACATATGATCCCAGGTAGTGATGGATGCCTTGTCCAAACTCTTGAACCAATCTTTGGCTCAATCCCTCAGGGAGAAGACGAACATCCTCATGCGAATGATGTCGTCACTGACACCGTTTATCTTGATAGTGTCACAAATATCCTAGAATGCATCCAGATGAGCATGTGGATTCTCAGTAGCCCTTCCGCTGAACTGCTCTGCTACTACCATGTTGATCAACGTGGGACAGAGTTCGAAGTTGTTAGCGGCGATGCCGCCACCCCATCCAGCACCCAAGTACCTGTTAGTCGGAGCCCGATACAGCTGGTTTAGAGGTGCTGCTTCTTCTTCGGGCACAGCTTGTCTAGCCAATCTCTACTTTATCTCTCGGAGCCTTCTAGCTAATGCTTCCACATAATTATTGTCATTGTTGGCCGCCATTTCTGCTTCTTGTCGTCTACGCTCTTTATTCCTCTATCTATGAGATCGATCAGGAAAACTTAGAACAGGATCTACGTGTGGCTGTGTAGACCTTGTTTTCATACACTACCTGAAGTAATAAATCAGTGTTAGTAATAATATCAGTATAAAAATCAAAATCAGTCCCCGACAATGGTGCCAAAAAGTTGATGCACTATTTATTATGCACTAAACTGCAACTAATACAGGACAATGCAATATAGCAAGTGAATCGAGTATCGTATCCACATGGACTGAATATTCGATAATATTGAGTACTAAGCTAACAACTCTCTATTATCCAGGCTACCAATTTATGGGTTTATTAAAACTAGACACGAATTTAAATTAAATAAGAGAAAATAAACAAACTTCAAAAGACACAAATAAATTAATTAAACAAATAATCAAATTCAATCAATTAATGAAATATTAATCCTGGGAAATGCAACACACATGTATCCACTATGATTTGATTTAATCCTAATCTTTCCCAATTTTAATCCGATTAAAGGTGAGGAATCAGAAATATATCTACCTATCTCCGCCAGGTCTCAAGGTAGAAGCAGATTAACAAACAACCTATTATTTTCGTCTCTAGGTTAATTTACTAACTCCCGATAGAACCACAGATTAAAATTCCTGTACAGATTCCTTAGAACGTGTATCAAATTATTCAATTAATCCCACTAATTAATTATCTCTGCCAGGATTCAAAGTAACTAGCTAGCATGCATCAATTATGATCAGTAATTAAGCATGAAATCAAAGGCTCTTGAACAATTGAACACAATAATCGGAAGGGAAAAATAACAAGATTAAATTAAATACATAGCTTCAATCATGCTTTGCAACCCTAGAATTAATAAAAGACTACTCACGCATAATTAAAACCATACAAATAATAGAACTAAGAATAATCATAAACATAATATAAATATGCGATAGATTAGAAAAACCGGAATGACGATTTGTTGATTAAAACTTGAATTCTTCAATGTTGAATGTTCACAGCAAACCTCGAAAGTAAAAAATAAGTTTTGAACTATAAAATAATGAATAATGTCTCTCAAAAATTGTGCAAGGTAGAGTCTTATATAGTTGGGGAAAAACAGAGCCCAATAAGGAAAGAAACAGAGCCCTATTTTCGGAACAAGGCGGCACGAACCGTGTCGTTGCTACCGAGACTCCAAAAGTTGGTTGTTTCATGGAACGGGCCGTGCCGTTGGACAGCACGGTCCGTGCCAGCGCGCACGCCTCTGACACGTTCCACCGTTTTGCTCCGTTCTCCCTCGTTTCTCATCCGATTGACCTGATTCAAGTTGCGTTGTGACCCTCTCTTGATCCTCTATCTTTCTAGCAACTTTCCTCCTTGAATTGGATCTTGGATAAATCTCAAATTCAGCTCAAACTTGCACAAGAAACACCAAAACATCAAAAAGCAGACGGAAACTCGAAACTAGCATAAAAACTCAACAAACGCATGCATTACTCTACGAAAATGAGTCATACAACTACTCAAATGCATGTAAAAGCCATGTTTATCACTCTTCTATCGTCGTGACTTTATATGCAAATCTCTTAGGAAGAGATTGCAGAACTTTCCGCACAAGTTTCTCTTCCGAGATGGCATCACCAAGTGCAAAGCTTTCATTAGCTATGTCAAAAATCTTGGCGTTGAAATCAGCAAGCTTTTCACCTTCATCCATTCGAAGGTTTTCAAATCTGGTAGTGATGAGCTGCGTACGAGATGCACGAACACTGCTCGTTCCTTCGAAAGCAGTTTGAAGGATATCCCATGCATCCTTTGCCTAGTCACATGTGGAGATGTGTTTGAACACGTTCATGTCCACTGCAGAAAAAATGGCGTTCATGGCTTTACCATTCAGCCCCATGATCAGATAATCACCATCGTCAAACTCTTTTTCTGGCTTCAGCACCGCTTTTCCTTTCTCATCCTTCTTGGTAGGAGGCTTCCACCCTTCAGTCACCATCTTTCAGGCACGCTCATCAATTGAGTGAATGAAAGCTGTCATACGAGCTTTCCAACAGGCATAATTATTGCCATCAAGAAGCGGAGGTCGCACCGTCGAAGCTCCCTCTTTCATCGAGTCCATCTCGGCAAAAACAACACAATAACACGGATTAATACCCCAAGATCAACTCTGAATATAGACAACCCGCTCTGGTGCCAATTAAAAAACAGCAATCCGTGCTTTAAACATTTTTAGTAAACTGCTTAAAAATTGTTCTGTGATATGTGTGGGACAGATGCAAGAACATAAATAAATAAAGCAGTAAAAACGCACAAGATGATAACCCAGTTCGGTTCAACCAACCTACTCTGGGGGGATTGCTCCCAAACTTGAAAATTCGACTGGTACTCCTTCGTCGAGTGTATTAGGGATATTACACATACAAGCCTCCCGCCTTATGCTAACCGTTCTTCTCTACGAACTCTTTCGCTAGTCGAAAGTTATAAGATCCCCTTACAACCGTGACACTAGACTCCCTCTAGCTACCCATGACTTCAACTTACAATCTCTCCCGAGATTGCGTACAAAACGGAATAAAAATCCCCTCACGTGTTTCACTCGTAAACACTCAATACTAGTCTATCACGTTGAACATTTTAATGAACAACTACTAGTTATAAAAGTGACCACAAACTGATTCTAACACTAGAATCTAAACAAAATATCAGTGGTACCGATTGCTGCACAAATCGGTCTTCATATATAGTCTTCTCTTCAGCTTGGCGTCAATCTCTTGCTTTCCACCAACTAGGTAAGTGGTTTGTGGCCTTCCAAACGTGTGTAGATACTTCCCATGCATAGGAGGGTTAATTCAGCATCGGATCTACACCACAAGGCAGTAAAACGAATCTATCTTGACCTTCCAAACTGGTTTGGCGCAAGATCTTTCCAACAAGGAAACTGCCATTAATAGAGTGTCCCTGGTTCTGTCTGGGACATACTCTGGAATAGTTCACTAACTGTTCTTTCTTTTCTTGCACAGCGGAAAACAAATCTTCGTGGGACATACCCAGGCACACATTGTCGAACATATCTCGCTAATTTAATAACACAAAAACTTAGTGCATGCAGTGGCACTAACACCATATCTATTGCCACAGCTGATGGAACTCATATATCATCTTCTGGGATCGGACATGTCATCTCGCATAATATTTCTCTCCCAAATGTCTATCATATTCCTAAACTTGCCTTAAATTTAGCTTCTGTTGGAAAAAATTATGATACTGGTGCCGCTGTAACTTTTGTTTCTAATTCTTGTCATATTTAGGATCTACGTTCTCGGGGGGAGATTGGTACAGGCCATATGCAAGGTGAACTATACATTTTGGACCATCTTCAAGTCCCTAAAGTTGCTGCCTCTAGTGTTAACTTGTCAAATTTTTGTTTAAGTCCTTCTTCTTCTAGTTTTTATTTGTGGCATTCTCATCTTGGACATGTTTCCTTTTCTCATTTAAACTATATGGCTAATAATGGATCTTTAGGATCTGTTAAGGGTCATGACATATCTTCTTGTAATGGATGTAAACTTGAAAGTTTTCTTCTTTGCCTTTTCATCACAGTACTTCTATTTCTCATGCTCATTTTGACTTGATACATTCTGATGTTTGGGGACCCTCCCCTACTGCCACAAAAGGAGGGTCAAGATATTATGTCTCTTTTATTGATGACCATACTCGTTATTGTTGGATTTACCTTATGAAGCATCGTTCTGATTTTCTAGGCATTTACCAAGTTTTTCATGCTCTTGCCAAAACTCATTTCTCATCTATCATTAAGTGTTTTAGGTGTGACTTGGGTGGGGAATACACTTCCAATAGCTTTAGAGAGTTGCTTGCTACTGATGGCATATACACCAAAGTTCTTGCACTGACACACCTCAACAAAATGGTGTGGCAGAGAGAAAACATCGCCACATCATGGAAACTGCCCGTTTTCTCCTTCTGTCTGTCTCCATTCCTGGTGAGTTTTGGGGAGAGGCGGCTTTCACCTTTCTTTAGTTGATAAATAGAATTCCCTCTGCCGTTACCTCTCGTGTGTCTCCTTTTGAGAAACTTTTTGGATATGCTCCTGACTATACTCATCTGTGTGTCTTTGGATGCGCTTGCTTTGTTCTTCGCCCTCATGTTGAACGAAGCAAATTGTCCTCTCATTTTGCCTTATGTGTTTTCCTTAGTTATGGGGAAGGTTAAAAGGGTTATCGTTGTTTTGATCCTGTCAATCATAATTTGTATGTGTCCCGTCATGTTTTCTTTATCGAGCATATTCCTTTGTATTCCATTCCCTCGTCTTCTAACAACGTCACCAGGTCTGACCTCATACATGTTGATCCGTTTGTTAGCAATTGTGAACTTGAACATGCAGGTACTGATGATGATGTCCCTAATGATATTATTCAACCTGCCTCGCCTGCCCCGTTTCCACCCCCAGACTTCCCGTTCTTGGTACGACACATTCTCTATTTCTCTCACCACCCTTGGTTTCCGTATGAGTGAATGTGATCATGCACTGTTCGTTAAGACCTCAGCTTCTAGTATTATTCTCTTATCCTTATATGTTGATGACATGATCCTTACTGGGAGTGATTTTGATGGCATCTCCGTTTTGAAGTCAGATTTAGCATCCCGTTTTGAAATGAAAGACTTGGGTCCCCTTCGATATTTTCTTTGTATTGAGCTTTGTAGGTCTCCCAGAGGGTATCTCTTATCTCAGTCCAAGTATATTGCTGACATTCTTGATCGTGCTCACCTCACTGATACTCGCACCATTGATACTCCCATGGAAGCCAATGTTCGGTACTCCCCTTCTAATGGCTTCCCTTTGGATGATCCCACCTTATACGGCACCATCGTTGGGAGTTTGGTCTACCTCGCTATCTCTCGTCCGGATCTTGCTTATGCGGTTCATATTGTCAGTCAATTTGTTTCTTCTCCCACAACAGTTCATTGGTTTGTTGTCCTTCGCATTCTTCGCTATCTCTGAGGTACAATGTTCCACAGCCTCTTGTATTCTTCCACTTCATCCCTTGAGCTTTGTGCATTTTCTGATGCTAATTGGGCCAGTGATCCTATTGATCGTAAATCCACCACTGGGATGTGTGTTTTTCTTGGTGATTCTCTCATCTCTTGGAAGAGTAAGAAACAAAAGGTTGTTTTTCGCTCATCTACAGAAGCCGAGTATCGAGCAATGGCCTCCACTACTACTAAGATTATTTGGCTACGGTGGTTACTTGCTGAGATAGGTGTCTCCATCTCTACCCCGACCCCGATGTATTGTGACAACAAAAGTGCAATCCAGATTGCCCATAACTCTGTCTTTCACGAGCGTACTAAACATATTGAGATCGATTGTCACTTCACTCACCATCATTTGCAGCAGAGAACACTTGAGCTCCCTTTCATTGCCTCTACTTCACAGATTGCTGATTTGTTCACCAAGCCACTTCCGCTTCCGCGCTTTCGTGCTTTGGTTGGTAAACTCTCGATGCTCGTTGCAGCGACATCTTGAGTTTGAGAGAGGGTGTTAGAAATACTATTATATTATTTGTCTAGTCACTAAGGGTATTGTTTTCTTTCTCTCTTACCCTAGAGACACTCTTTACATTTGAGTTTTCTCTTGTAGCCTCCATATTGTATTCTAGCATCTTTGTCTTGCAGGCTTATAAGAACACTCTAGCAAATATATTGTGTTTTAGATTCTTTGTTCAAATCATCCATGAATGCCATGCTAGTTTAACAGAAGACATGTTTAATGTGACTCTTTTTACTCGATTTCTAGATTTTTTTGCTTATCACTCTCTGTATGTCTGTATTGAGCTATTATAAGTTAGCAACTCTGGAGGAGAAATATTGAAGAGGTAAATTTTTAAATAGTCATTCTGACTTAGTAAAAAATGTTTATAGTTACTACTTAAAAAATAATCGTGTTTCTTGTTATTTGGATAAAATAATCCTCTGTCGTGCACTCTAATCATGCAACAATGTAAAATCTGAATGTTGCACGAATTGACTTGGTCGTGTGACTTCATTCGTGTAGAAGTGTAAATTTGAATTATTGCACGACTACGCTTAGTCGTGTACCCTCACACTACAAAAAAATAGTCTTTAGAGACAAGATTATTAGTGACGACAAATGTCGTCACTAATACTAGATTTTTAGTAATGACATGTCGTTTCTAATCATCACACATCATCTCTAATAAAAAGTTTGTGATGACATTGTTGTCGCTTAAAAATATTTTTTCCAACGACATGGCAAATAGAACGTCCCTAAAATTCGTTCCAAATAAATTTAAAAAAATTTAAGTGACAACATTGTCGTCATAAAAAAATGTCATTAGAAATGATATGTAATTATTAGAGACAACATGTCGTTACTTAAGTCTACTATTAGTGACAACATTGTCATCACAAAAAATGTCATTAGAAATGATATGGAATTATTAGAAACAACATGTCGTTACTTAAGTTTATTATTAGTGATGACATTTGTCGTCGCTAATAATATTATCACTAAAGACCTTTTTTGGTAGTGCCAATTCGTGCAATAGTATATAAATTTATAATATTACATGAATGGACTTATTCGTGCACCCGACTCGTGTAGCAATATTAAATTGTACTGCTATGCTATCATATTTCATTCGTGCATCCAAATAATACATTCTAGTCGTGCAACTCACAATTTTATGAAGAGTAATTAAGTATTTTCATAGAAAAAATGGTAATAAATATTTTTTTTAAAAAAATAGCTAAAAACATAATTTACTAAATGAAAATGGTTATTTTTATATATTAATACAATAATGAAATTAGTTTGTCTTTACAAATGTCTGAACATTAAAAAAAAGCATAAGGTCGTAATTATACTTTTGAATTATTCTTTATATACCTAGTCATAGGAGATTACTATTCCTTTTCAAATCAGTTTCATCGATCCTTTTACTAGTACTAGCATAGATAACGTGCGTTGCACGTTTGAATGATTTTAATTACTAAATAATTGTATAATATGTATATTAACAATTATAAGGTATGTTATAATTATAAAATAGCTAATTTAGAATAAAATTATATTAAGCATATTAAATAAATTATTTTATATAAAAATGAATGATAAATAATTTATCTATGTGTTAAATTTTATGTTAAATTATGTATTTTACTATGTGAAAATTCGTAATATGTGAAATATAATTTAAATTTGTATAAAACAAAAATGTAAAACTTAAATGATCGTCAATAACTTAGTCTTGATTAAAATAAATTGATTAGACTGCTATCTTAATTTAATGATTTTCAATTGTGTAATTTATTTTTTAAATTATAACAATTGAAAATAATATAACCATACGTGTAAGGTTGAGCTTTTAACATATAATTTTTCAGTGCATTTTACATTTTTTTCATTTTTATCATGATGCTTATTATTTTTTATATTTATAAATAATCAAACATTTGTTTCTCAAATTCCTCTAAATTTGATTGATGAAATTACTAAAATATAAATTATAAATAAAGTATATAAATGTACAAAATACTCTTCGTTTCTTTTGTACTTATTTTTCAAAAAGTATAATATTATGATTTATGTCACTATAAGAGTAGTATTTGACTATCATAAAATTATAAATTTAACATAATTTTCTAAACTTTTCCATGAGGATTTAGTAATTTTCTTATATAAATTAGTGCACATATGTTTATCATACATATGGTTGAAAAATATTTTTCAAGTTAAACATTTCTAATATTAACTTTTGAAAATAACAAAATTTATTAACATGTTCAATTTCAAGAAAAATCTAGAACATGAATTATGCTCGCTGAAAATTCTAGCATGGTTTTTACCCGCTAGATATTATAGATGTATTTCGATCATACTATCATTTCACATACTAACACACACTTTTACACACATATGAATTAAACACTTTATGTTCTTCTTTTGCTTATTTTTTGTTTTCATTTCCCTTTTTTCTTTTTCTTTTTGTTTTTATTTTGCCTCTAAATCTTGATCTTGGCCATTTTGAGTTATAAATCTTGATCTCGTTCACCTTGAACTGTTTCAAGCCCCCATCATCATCGAACTTCATCAATAACTATTGGACTTCTATAAGTATTTTGTATTATAAATTATTGAAACAATTGTGTTTAATTTAATTCGTGTGTAAAAAAAAGTGTGTTAGTGCATCAAAAGATCCAAAAAAATGTGTGTTTTAATGGATGTTATTTTACTCTCCCTCCGTTTGTTAGAGGAGCAAAAAAAAGATCAAGTTGATGCCTTTAAAATAGTTACGGTATCAATTTGGACCAAAAAGGTAAACATGGACTAAAGTGTTATTGGGAAAATAAGAAATGAAGCAAAATTGAACTTTCCTCCTTTTTTTTCCGAAATTCCAACATGAATATACTATATGAATTTTTGAATATTTTAATTTTATTTCAAATTTTAATTCCCACTAAATTTTTGTATCTTTTTAAACGTTTTATTTAAAATTATGCATATCATATGCAATATATACATATAATTAATTCTTACACATGATACAATATGGCTGCCATTTGTGCTAATATCTATCTATCTATCTATATATATATATATATATATATATATAATAATACACTTCTAACCCAAATTTTTTCCCGCTCATTGCAAAAGGGTATTTTAATAATTTAATAACACCAATATATACTAAATCCCTCCCGATTTGCACAAGTTATAAGTGATATTTATATACTGAATGACACTTATTTTTTTTCTTTAATTAACACCAATATATACTAAATCTCTCCCGATTTGCACTTGCTGAAAATGAAATACTATATATGGAGTATATATAATTTATTGAATATGTATGGAGGAGATAATTAGGAGACTCAATTTCCACGGTTAATTACTATATATGGTACAAAAAAATAATTATTATCTATCTATAATGATTGTATTAAATGTGATGTGATGGTAACAATATATATTTACACACACGCACACTTTTATGTATAGAGATATATTTATTTTATGCATAATATATGTAATGAAAATATAGTATGATAGAATATATACACACATAATCAACCATGCAAATTTCCAAAATTAAATAAATTGTATTTATATATACATATATATTAAAAATAATTGCATTAATTTATAATTAGAAATGGTGTGTTATGAGTGTGTAATCTATATTATTAAATATTGCAAATCAATTAAATGTGTTTCTATAATTGTTTGACCTATTAATTATGTTTCTATAATTACATTCATAGAGAGAGATTCAGTTATTTTAATTTTATTTATATATCAAGAGAGAGGGACGAAGTAGTGATATACCATTTTTATAAGTTCTCATACTCAATATTGTGAAATTTTTGAGGTTACGTTTATTTATGTTTTACAATCTTCATTTTTCAACAATAAATATAATCTATTATTGATCTTGATCAATGCTATTTTGATTCCTTTCTTTGGAATATGTAGGAGGACACAAACATATCAATGCGCCGATGGAATGCGAGAAGATGATGATGGATGTGTAATGCCCCAGGCCCACGGGGGTGGGGCCCAGCAACGAAATGACAGCACAACGGGCCCGCTAGCAACTACTTGGAATCCGTCCTCGCATTGCCAAAATGGTTAACCCAAGTTGCTAGAGAGTCCATTGAGCCCACTTATATATTTGTCATACTTTCGTTCTCCCACCGATGTGGGACGTCACATTCTCCCCCCGTTGGAGACACGACGTCCTCGTCGTACTCCTTTTTCTATAGGACCGTCTCCCGGAGTCCGGTTTGAGCACTCTGGACTGGCTCCAGAGCCCTGTCGAGCGCACCCGGGGTCGGCTCTGATACCATTTGTAACGCCCCAAGCCCACAGGGGTGGGGCCCAGCAACGAAATGACGGCACAACGGGTCTGCTAGCAACTACTTGGCATCCGTCCTCGCATTACCAAAATGATTAACCTAGGTTGCTAGAGAGTCCATTGAGCCCACTTATATACTTGTCATACTTTCGTTCTCCCACCGATGTGGGACTTCACAAGATGTGGATTATTCGACCAATATTTAAAATTGTTTGAAAAAAATGTATTTAGCATATTACAAAATAATTATGTGGAATTTTTCATTTTTAATAGAACAATTTTATCCCATCTATATCTCTATATTATATAAAAACAGTATAGTAGGGTTAATTTAGTAAATTAACAAGTAAGGGCTTCTTTTGAAAAAAAAAACTTATTATTCAAGCGGTGTTTTGGTGTTTCATTCAAGCGATGTTTTTTTTTTATCAAATTGGATCAAGTATCGATTAGTGAAGGGGTGCCGTCAATTTTCACATATAATTTTCAACTCAAACCGTTTCTATAACCTTACAGTTTATCATTTTTTGTTTCTCTCTTCTCTTCAAATCCCCCATCCAAAAAATCTCTATGCGGCCGTTAAATTTGGGAGTTTTTTAGTTTTTTGATTTTTATTTTTAGAATCCCTCCTTCACGTTCCTCTTCCATGCTAAGGTTAAGGTTTAATGATGCTTGACGATGAGAACTTTGAAAAATAAACACAAAGAAGGTGCCTATTGCGAACGCCGGTCCCGGTGTGATGTCGGAGCAGGTCGACTTTCTTCAACACAAGGTATAGAACTTTCAGTTCTAAAACCCAATTTCTCAACAGATGGCAATTAATTTTTGATTATTTCTACCCAATTACGGAAGTGAGGATGATTTTTCTGTGTGTACATTATCATTGTGTTTTTTTTTCTTTTTCTTATATATTTCTTGGAGTAGAACATATATATTTGCTCATAATCTGAAAATCATATACTAGATCAGTTAACTTGTGTTTTTTTGGTTTGTTGAATTGTGTAATTTTAAATTACTAGTGATTTATTTTTGGTTTTGTGTTAATTCAATTTTTTTTAGGGGTTTTATTTTCTAAAAATGAGCAACTACACATTTTTCTGTAGCTTTTCACGGTTGCATGTGAAATTAAAATTTCCAATTATTTCTACTCTATTGTTACTTAATGCGGATTTCATTGAGAAAATATCTAACGATCCGTTCTTAAAAATCTTTAATTATTTTAGTAATTTAGTCTCGTTGTTACTTTAGATTAAATATTTTACTTTTCAAGTGCGTCGCCAGCAGAGAAATTTAAAATTTAAATCAAATTACTCATAATGAAATAAGACGTTGAATAAGATATGAAAATCCACAAATTCTTATGGAATTAAATAAATTATAATCCAATAATTATTTTAAAATCTGAAAGCTAAATAATAATAATAATAATAATAATAATAATAATAATAATAATAATTTCATCATCAGAATTCTTCAATCACACATTCAGTTCAACTGCAGAACAGTTTCTTCCTATCAAAAAGCTTCTATTTCAAACCAATTGAATTCATTCGAACCATCTAAATATTTTGAGAACCACTCTTTGATTCAACAATGAAGCCTTTTCTTCAGGGATGTCAAACGGGTCAGCCTGTCGGTTTCGGGCCAACCCTATCGGGTTATCGGGCTATTCGGGTCGGGCCATTTCGGGCTGAAATTTTTTTGGGCTAAAAAATCTTGGCCCTAACCCTAAAACTTCGGTTTTCTGGCTAGTCCATCGGTCCAACATGTTTACGACAAAAGTTAAGTGTAAGGAGAATACTCTTTTAAATAGTAAGTTTTCATGTCCTATATTAGACGCAAAACTGTAACAGAGACACCATATGTTTATACAAGCATCATATAATTACAAGCAAAGTTGATACCCGAGAACTTAAGCAGCACAATCTGTATAGATGCATAGGTTAAAATCCCCACATAATCTACAATTCTATATTACGATGCATTACAATTTATTCATTGAGGAATTTCGTCAAACAGTGGAACTGCGCATTTTTTAGTGTCAAATTGATTGCGAGTTGTATTATATTTTTTTCACTATATTCTATAGAAGAGTTTCCAAAACATATATTGTAAAAATCGAACTCTCGGTCTCTTGCAGAGTTGTGATCAAAGTTGTATCTAAAGTTGAGACAACTTTGTATATGCAGCGGAATTTAGAAACTCACAATGGATTGTAAAATTTCAAAAGATTATATTTCTATAATCTCGTGAAGTGCCTCAGAGAAAAATATTCACTACATGTATTTGTGAATTACAAAAACACTACAAGTAAACTCTTACTAAACTTAAGACACTTGATCTCTTCCTTCACAGAAGGTTGTGACTAAAGTTGTCTTAACTAACACTCGTAGAAAACTAATATCTCTCAATGCAGATCTGAAAATGTCTCTATGAAAATCGTATATCTACTCAATACAAATGACTCCTATTTATACAAACTAATTACTTGATCTCTACTCCAAATAATCGCTTTAACTATCCATGATCTCCACTCCTAGATTTTCGGCTTTACTCCTTCAACTTCAGCAACAACCTTATCACCTTGACTATAACAACTTGGACTTGGTCATATAACCGCATGTTCCTATTTTTGCTCAACTGAATACATCTGCAAGAAAGACAAAAACAACACAAATATATATATATATATATATATATATATATATATATATATAAATTCCTAAACCTACGGTTTCAACATATATTCTAATTTATTTGATTGGATTTATCTTTTCCGTAGCAGTGACCATTTCTTCAATAGTGAGATTTTATTTTTTGAGAGATTTAGATAATAGATAGTCGACTAAGAGCATAATCTAACTATTTTATAATAATTCATTTGTTTATTATAAAAAATTAAAATCCAAGTTCAACAGAAGGAAAGAAGAACAAAGAATGGTGAGTTACTAGTTGAAAGCATAATCTAACTATTTTCTAGTATCCATTTGTTTCTTATCAAATAATAATAAGAGCAGATTAAAAAAAAATTCAGCCTTACGGGCCAACCTGCGGACCTAGTGGGCTGGCCCGTTTAGCCCGCCGGTCCGTTCGGACGGGCCCATTCGGTTAAAATTTATTTCGGGCCTAAAAAATATGACCCTAACCCGCCTTTTTTTCGGGCGGTTCGAGCCAACCCATCGGTTTTGGGCTAGTTTGACATCCCTACTTTTCTTCTCCGTTCATATCAAATCTTCTAATCGAACACCATCTTTCAACATTTGAAGCAAGGAGGAAAGAACTACCACTTCATTCAAGAAGCAATTGAGTTGAAGATATGGCTTCCTAGGTTGAATTTCTTTCCCTTAAAAAACCTTATACAAAAGGCACAAATGCTCGAAGGGCACCATAGTAGAATTGAATGTAGGAATCCAATTTGACACAGAAATCTTGTGCAAAGTGGAGAACAAGGAGGTGAGGACCGAAGCAATCCTATTCGGCCTCTTGTTAACTACCCAAACATCAGCCTGACCGCCGGTTAAAACATTCGCCATCTGAGCCTTCAGTTTCTTATCAACCTCCTTATCGGGTTCAACCACATTAGGTGCTCCTAAAAATTTGTTAATCCGTGCCGGAGTAACAGTGAAGATTTTCCCACAGACAAAGACTTTTCTATACAACTTAGATGATGGATTAGCAAAATCATGGCTAAGATTAGCGTAAAATTGCTTAACAATTTCAGCAACATAAGGCTTGACATAAGTCACACTCCTCAAAACCTTTCTTTTGTTCAGAAAATCAACAAGATTATACTGAGAAAAATCCTTCAAGTCTACTGCCCTATCATTCAAAATCTCACAATTTTTGAAGAATTCCCAATTTTTCTTGGCAATATCATTGTAGAAAAAATCAGAAAGAGCTTTTGATACCTCAAGTTTAGAATCGGAGTCAGCAACATCTTCAACAATACGTTTAGCCTTCTTGGCAGATTTCCCTCTGGACTTTGATGGTGGTGAAAAAGTCATCTTTCGCTTCCCTTTCTTGGAAACCACCGTCTCATCCTCAGGCTCGACATCTTTGTCTGTCTCCGATGGTTGCGCAGACGGAGTGTGCTCTGCAGACTCTCCTTCTGAGGTCGCCTCCTCCCTCTCCTCTTCATCTGGGTCGCTGTCGACAGAGATGGGTTCCACCGGAGCCTTTGAGAAATTTCCGGCCATATGTAGTCGTTTAGATCGACGAGCCAGTGGAACCTTCTTGCCCTTAGAGGACTTCTTCTTGGGCGGCGATGGAGTCGGAGTAGTATGCTCTTGAGCTTCCTCTTGGGGCTCCTGGTCAACCTCAGAGAACGGTACTTCAATAGGGCCACCATCATAGCCTGCTTCTTCGAAGGGGATGACCGGGTCGACTTGTTCGTCGACAAGTATTGGAGTATCCAGTTTCGGAAAATCAAGAGATGGCATCACAATGCCACTTGGGGCTATGATAATAGCCTGTTCGGACGGCAGAGAGAGGGTGGAGGGCTGCATTGGGGACGGCGCTGGCAAGGGGAGAGGCTTGGGTTGAACCTCCGAGCTTCCAATTTCAGGAGAAATCTCCATAGGTGCGTTCCCTTGCGATGGCGAGAGGAGAACAGATGGCCGGAGGAGGGGAGTAGTGTCCGACGATAAGACCCGAAAGGGGTTTGGAACGATGGGTCGTGGAGGAGTTAGGGTTGGCTGCGGCGGGAAGGAGGAGAGACGCCGGATGTATGCTGATGCTTCAGGATCACTCAAAAATTCTTGAAGTTGCTTCATTTTTTCCGGATTCATGATGGTCGGAGAAAAAAAAATGAACGGAGAAGACGAAAGAGGGAAGATGGAAAGGTTTTTGATTTAGAGGTTTCGAAAGCAAAAGTCTTTAGAGAGAATGATAGAGACGGGAGTTTTAAATAAAAGAATTACCTAACAGAGTCGTCCCGCCACATAAATAGGGATCAATAAATTAAGGATATAGTCAAAGACGAAATTAAAGGAAGAGTAAGATACACTTTCAGATTCATTCAACTGACTTTCAAAAATTTGATTTTTTTTTATATATATATTAAAACAACTGTTATCAAGAGATAAATTTAATCAGCTTACTTTCAATACATCATAGAAAATTCTTTAAGAAGAGAACAGATGATGAATAGATGAATAAACAAAAGAATCTTAAAAATACCATTTATCTAAGATCTTTGATCCAGTTATATGGTTTGGTAAGAACAATCATGGTTTTACCTTGTTATAGGCTTTTTCATCATCGAATCTGTTCAACTTCATAGTCAACTATGATATACCGAAAATGTGATAACAGTTGAGTCAACTTTGATGTATCATATAGAGCATAAGCCAAGAGATTTCCTCAGTAACGAGAAGCTCTCATAGCATAGAGCTTTAGTAAACATGTCAGCCAGTTGAATATCTGTACTAATATACTCCAACTTTAATAACTTCTTTTCAACTAAGTCCCTAATAAAGTGATACCTTAAGTGGATGTGCTTGGATTTAGAATGGTGGACCAAATTCTTTGCTAGGTTGATTGCGCATGTATTGTCACATAGCATCACCAAGGGATTGCTCTCCAATCCATAATCATCCAACATCGACTTTAACCAGATCAACTGTGTTGCACAACTTTCAGCTGCAACATATTCAGACTCAGCTGTGGACAATGAAATGCAGTTTTGCTTTTTGCTGTGCCAGGAGATGAGGTTGTTGCCAAGGTAACAGCATCCTCCACTTGTGCTTCGTCTGTCATCAGTTTCTCCAGCCCAGTCTGCATCACTGTATCCTACAAGATCTGTAGTTGTGTCCTTTGTGAACCATAGTCCCAATTCACAAGTGCCAGCAACATACCGAATGATTCTTTTTACAGCTTTCAGGTGCTCCTCCTTTGGACAAGATTGGAACCGAGCACATGCACAAACGCTATACATGATATCTAGCCGGCTTGCAGTCAGATATAGTAAACTTCCGATCATCGATCTTTATAAAGTTGGATCAACTTTGGGCCCAACTGCATCCTTCGAAAGTTTCTCTGTTGTACTCATGGGGGTTCTCATGTGCTTTGCACTTTCCAGTCCGAACTTCTTCACAAGATTCTTTGCATATTTCGTCTGAGAGACGAATACTCCAGTTTCTTTTTGCTTGACTTGAAATCTAACAAAATTGCTAAGCTCACCAACAATACTCATCTCGAAGGATGTAGACATAGCCTCCACAAACTCTTTCAAAGCTTTCTCGCTTGTTGACCCAAATACTATGTCATCGACATATATTTGTGCAATTGTGAGAAAGTTTTTCTCTTTTTTTAGAAAGAGTGTCCTATCTGCATGTCCACTGAAAAAACCAAAATTAAGTAAAAACTCGGTTAGTCGACTATACCAAGCTCTAGGAGCTTGTTTTAGTCCATACAAAGCCTTGTGTAATTTGTACACATGATCAGGTTTTGACGGGTCTTCAAAGCCTTTGGGCTGCTCTACGTATGCTTCTTCTTCCAAGATTCAATTCAGAAATGCTGCCTTAACGTCCATCTGATGACGAGTAATGTTAAGATAACATGCAATGGCAAAAAGTAACCTAATGGACTCTATTCGTGCAACAGGTGCAAAAGTCTCATCATAGTCTATACCTTCTACTTGAGTGTAACCTTGGGCAACTAAGCGGGCTTTATTTCTAATGATATTCTCAAATTCATCAGTTTTGTTCTTGTATATCCACTTAGTTCCAATTACATTTATACCTAAAGGTCTGGGCACAAGTGTCTAGACTTTATTTCTAACAAACTCAAGTAGCTCGACCTGCATGGCACTAATCCAGAACTCATCTTTTAATGCTTCATTCACATTTTTAGGCTCAATCATGGACAAAAAAAGACAACAGTACCGACTTCATTTATAACACACGACAAACACACCATCCTTACCATTTCCTGGTAATTGACAACAATTTTACCTCTTATTCTGACCCCTTCGTGAACATCTCCAATGACTTGATTAATTGGATGATCTTTGCGAATCCTCTTCGGTGGGTCTCTTCTAACACTTCCCTGGATTACTTCTGGTATCTCTGAATTTTCTAAGTTAAGATCTGATTCAGAGTCATCTGAAGGTGTATCCTCATTTGTCGCTGAAGTGGACTCAACTTCAGGGTTAACTTTTTCTTCTTTCTCTTCAGTGCTTCCTGTTCTGCCTTGTATCTCAATTAAATCATTAGTATCGTCTGTAGGAGTATACAAACTGGCCATATAATCAAATCTCACATTTACACTTTCTATCACAGTCTTGGTCCTGAGGTTATAGACACGGTAGGCATGACTGTTAAGCGAGTAACCAACAAACACACCTTTGTCACTTTTGGGATCAAACTTAAAAAGATAGTCCCTATCATTCAAAATGTAACAAACACAACCGAAAACATGCAAATATTTCAGATTGTGTTTTTTACCATTTAGAATTTCATATGACGTCATGGTGGTTCCGGTTCTTAAGTTCACACGATTACTTACATGACATGTCGTGTTTAGAGCTTCAGCCCAAAAATGTTTGGCCAACTTCTTCGAGTGTAACATAACAGTGGCCATCTCTTGCAGAGTCCTATTCTTTCACTCGGCTATACCATTTTGCTGCGGTGTCTTTGGAGCTGAGTGTTCATGATGAATACCTTCTTTTGTGCAGAATTTCAAGAGTTGAGAGTTCTCAAACTCCCTTCCATGATCGGATCTTATTCTTTTAACATATGCATGGTAAAAGTTTTTTATCTTAGCATATAATTCTAAGAAGATATCATATGTTTCACCTTTATTTCTCAGAAACTTTACCCAAGTGTACTTGGAGAGATCATCTACTATGACAAAGGAATACCACTTACCTCCAAGGCTTTCAACCTCTGCTGGTCCCATAAGATCCATATGAAGCAATTCGAAGAAGCTTTCAGTGGTAAAAGGTCTCTCAGAAGTTGTCACAACAGGGTGCGACGCTTTGACTTGTTTCCCCTTTTGACAATCTCCACATAGGTTTGGGCTTGATATCTTCAACTTTGGAATTCCAAGAACAACATTGAGTCTTTGGAGATTCTTCATATTGCGGAAATTTGTGTGACCCAATTTTTGATGCCAAAGTTACACCTCATTCACCTGCGCACTCAGACAGCTGTTTCTATTGGTTTCATAGATATTATTGGAAGATCTTACCCCAGAGATCACATGTTTGCCATCGCTGTCAATCACAGTACAACTTTCTTTATCAAAGACGACACTGAAGTTGTCATCACAGAGTTGGCTGATGCTAATGAGGTTTGCTGTTAGCCCTTCAACATGTGATACATTAGTCAGCTTTGGAAGTCCAGGACTGTTCAGGGTTCCCCGTCCTATAATCTTGTCGTTTGATCCTCCTCCAAAGGTCACTTCGCTTCCATTGACTTTCTGGTAGTTTGATAGGTAACATCGAGATCCAGTCATGTGACGAGAACACCCGCTATCAAAGTACCAAGTAGTTGAATCATTAGCTACTGAAGCAATGAAGACCACTTGGTAGGTGTCTTTGGTGACGACTTTGGGTTTCCAAACCAATTTCTTGGTTCTGTCACTTTTGACTGAGAAAACTAATTTTGAGACTAGTGTTCTCAGATGAATTTTCTTTTGATGTTCATGCAAAAATCTATGGCAGAAAGGTTTAATATGTCCCAGTAGAAAGCAATAGTGGCAAATGTATTTTCTTCGTTTCTTTCTGACTGATGGAGTGGGATGAACTTCCTATGCTTTTACGAATGGTTTTTCATGGGTAGACATGATTTGTGTAAAGGCGGGCTTCACACTTTTATCATAGCCTATGCCATGTGAAGTTACCTGGGTTTGAGCAAGAACCTCATCTAGTTTGGAAGTACCGGTGTTGAGCCTTTTGAAGGTCTCATTTGCACGGTTGAGCTGGATCCTCATGTTGTCAATCTCTGCATCTTTCTTTGTCAGCATCACTTCCAGCTTTGCCAGTGATGCCTTCTGGATAGTGGTTTCCTCATTAACAGACTCCACCACTTTGCACTGTTTGCTCCACTTTAATTACAACTCCTTGTAGAGTCCCTGTATCTTTACCAGTAACTCCAATGTTTCTTCTTCAGAGACTTCTTCCTCCTCATCTGTAGCAGTTATAACAGTGTTGAAGCAAAAGAGAGTTTTATAATAAGACTCATCATACCTTTCCGAAGTTATCTCAACTTCGGTGTGACTTGACTTATTCTCTTCGACACATACTGCAGTTAAGGCTGCGTGCTCATTTGGTGCATCATCTGGGATCTCCTCTACATAGATCCCTCAGCTCACTGTCACTAAGAGATAGAAAATTAACATGTTTCCCAAGTTTTCGAAAAGTGTTGGGACACTCGTTTGCAAAGTGCCCATAGCCTTTGCACTCATAACATTGAACAGTGGAGAAGTCTTTCACTTCCTTTGGTCTGAAATGGTCTGATGCAGCACGCTTTATGATCTTTGGTTCCTTTCCAGGTGTGTTCAGTCTTTCATAGAGAACCAAGGATCCGGAAGAATTATTTCGAGGCTTGCGTTGTTCACCACCTCCCTTTTGTTGTTTCCCTTTGCTAGCTCGAATGAGAGTGTTAAGTCTTCTGGTAAGAAGAGCATAATCAAGATTCTTTTCATTGATTTCTTCAAGATCTTCATCCTCTTCTGCGTCATAAGCTGAAGTTGACTTTGAAGTTGTCCCGACAGTCAAGGCAATTCCCTTCTTCTTATGTCCACCTCTTTCATTCAATTCCATCTCGAAGGTCTTTAAATCATTCATCAGTTTAGTAAAGTCCAAGCATCCAGTATTCGAAGCCGTATCAATTGCAACAACCTTCATGTCAAAACGAGGTGTTAGTGACCTCAAAGCTTTTGAGACTAACCTTTTGTTGGTGATCAGATCACCAAGATCAGTGCATTCATTTTCTATCTCAAGCAGCTTGTTGCAATAGTCTCCAACGGTTTCATCATCCTCCATTTTCATGTTTTCAAATTTTGTGGTAAGAATCCGATGCCTCGATTCTTTAATTCCAACATCACCTTCGCAATGTTGCTGAAGTATATCCCACGCTTCCTTGGCTGACTCACAATTTCTTATGAGTTTGAACATTTGAACATCTAAGGAAGATTGAATTGCGTTGAGTGCCTTATCATTGTAGGTAGCTTCTTCATTTTGTTCCCTGATCCACTCTGACGGAGGGGTGCGGTACGAGTCTCCATCAGCATCCACGGTCTTAGGATGCGTCCATGTCTTTTGTACGACATTCCATGCTCTTGCGTCAATCGATTTGATGCATGATCTCATTCGAACTTTCCAGAAGGAATAGTTCATGCCATCCAGAACAGGAGGTTTGTTGAACAACGGGTTCGTGCAATCCATTGTGCTTTACGAAAACAGGATCACCACTTAGTGTGTCAAGTGTCTGCTCTGATACCAATTGTAAAAACCGAACTCTCGGTTTCTTGTAGAGTTGTGATCAAAGTTGTATCTAAAGTTGAGACAACTATGTATATGCAGCGGAATTTAGAAACTCACAATGGATTGTAAAATTTAACGAGATTATATTTCTATAATCTCACGAAGTGCCTCAGGGAAAAATATTCACTATATGTATTTGTGAATTACAAAAACAATACAAGTAAACTCTTACTAAATTTAAGACACTTTATCTCTTCCTTCACAGAAGATTGTGACTAAAGTTGTCTTAACTAACACTCGTAGAAAACTAATATCTCTCAATGCAGATCTGAAAATGTCTCTATCAAAATCGTGTATCTACTCAATACAAATGACTCCTATTTATATAAACTAATTACTTGATCTCTACTCCAAATAACCGCTTTAACTATCCATGATCTCCACTCCTAGATTTTCGGCTTTACTCCCTCAACTTCAGCAACAACCTTATCACTTTGACTATAACAACTTGGACTTGGTCATATAACCGCATGTTTCTATTTTTGCTCAACCGAACACATCTGCAAGAAAGACAAAAACAACACAAATATATAGATATATAAATTCCTAAACCTACGGTTTCAACATATATTCTAATTTATTTGATTGGATTTATCTTTTCCGTAGCAGTGACCATTTCTTCAACAGTGAGATTTTATTTTTTGAGAGATTTAGATAATAGATAGTCGACTGAGAGCATAATCTAACTATTTTATAATAATTCATTTGTTTATTATAAAAAATTAAAATCCAAGTTCAACAAAAGGAAAGAAGAACAAAGAATGGTGAGTTACCAGTTGAAAGCATAATCTAACTATTTTCTAGTATCCATTTGTTTCCTATCAAATAATAATAAGAACAGATTAAAAAAAAATTTAAGCCCTACGGGCCAACCCGCGGACCTAGCGGGCTGGCCCGTTTAGCCCGCTGGTCCGTTCGGGCGGGCCCATTCGGTTAAAATTTATTTCGGGCCTAAAAAATATGACCATAACCCACCTTTTTTTAGGGCTGTTCGGGCCAACCCATCGGTTTCGGGCTAGTTTGACATCCCTACTTTTCTTCTCCGTTCATATCAAATCTGAACGCCATCTTTCAACATTTGAAGCAAGGAGAAAAGAGCTACCACTTCATTCAAGAAGCATTTCGAGATAAACATAGAAATTCAAGATTCAAACCAAAATCCAAGTCAGGTATTTAATTGAGGAAAATTCTCATTAATATTTCTCGATATTATTTTTTTTCTAAACAATCATTTCTATTTCCCTTCTTCTACATCAGAGAATTTCGGAACACTATAATTTGACCAGAGAAAAAGAGTTCAGCCACTGTAATAACCCGTAAGCCTTCAAATTCCAATAATAACCTACATAAAACCACATTATTTTATTTCTCAATTTTCATGAATATTAACAACAATGCAAAATTTATCAATAATTAGAAAATATAAGAAATAAAGTACACGCTATAGTATCTTGGTTTTACTTCATAAAATCAACCCAGAAACAATCCTTCAAATTCATTGAAACTGATGTTCGGCCTCCAAATTTAAATTAGTTGTTGTACTTCCGTAATTCAATACCCCTGTAGTTGAAGGCCATCTTCAAATCAACTTTAATTAGAACTCTAGACGCAGGTTCTCGCATCCCTACTAGTAATTAGGTTATTTAATGAGATAATTTGATATGGAAGAATATGAATTGGGAAAAAAAACAATAGAGATAAAAGTAAAAGAAAAAAAAACGAAAATAAAGAAAGAAACAGAAGAGTAGCAGATGATGAAGCAGAGGGAATTAGAGAGTGAGAGAAAGAGTCAGCAGCCAAAAGATTTATAGGAAACAGTGATTTGGGGAATTTAAATTCTTTGTACATATTTTGTAGATAAATACTAAACCTATTTTCTTGATTATTAATAGTTAGACCAAATCCTTTAATGATTACATAATAAAATTATTGTGTTGCTATATAATTATCAAAGTCATGTAAATTAGAAAAGAGTATAATTGAGTAAATTTTATATCCAATCCTATCAAACAAAATCAATTATGCTTAACTTATTCACATAATCTATCTATAGAAAATCAAAGTTTCAAATCTTTAAAACTTTAATCTTTTAATAAAATTAAGCATTTAATATCTTAATAAATATAATCATTAATATAATTAAATTGAATTCTCTGTTAGGCAAAGGCGCGTTACTTCCTGCAAGTCTTTAACATTTTGCATTCAAAAGTCGAGTCAAAGGTCTTCAAAGTAAAGGTGGCGAATTTTATACGCACGTAGTTATTTATTATCCATTATATATTGATCTTGTGATTTATTGTTCGACTGAGTGTTTATGTGAAAGTTAAAGTTAAAGTATGTTAGGGACTGTTCATAGGTCCGGGACCGTAAAAGTTGTCCTTGGGTCGCCCACCGTGCATGTGTATATGCATATACTTGTTCAGAGACCGTTAATAGGTCTGAGGTCGTAATAAGTTACCTTTGGACTGACTCCCCACTGTTCAAATAATTATTATTATGTGACATGGCATGAATGTCTAAATATGAGTTACTCGTTTAATATGTTTTGGATAATGCGTATTCTCCACCGAGTGTATTCGTTATACTCATCCCTATAATACAGCATTTCAGGTTGAGTTCGGTGATGGTGATGTGGAGATGGATGTGTTATGAGTTTTTATTTAAACTTAATTCTAAGTTATTAAACTCGTTTGACTACTAAACTTTAGTTGATATTTCTATTGGATCGTGTGTTTTTTATTTTAAAAATGTTTAGATGTTTGAAATATTTAAAATCGCTTCCGCACTATGTTATATGAATTATTATGATTTTCTAGTATTAGTTTTATTACATATTTGAGAAAATGTTTTAATTCTTTGTTATGCATTATTTTATATGTTAGTTTTTTATAAAACAAATAGCATTCTAATTTTATAAAATTAGGGTGTTACAAAATATGGTCGATATTGGCATTTTATTATGTAAAACTTTATCTGCAATTTTGTTGTTAGTGTATGATAATGAATAATGATAATTATATTATTTGTCAAAACAAGCACAATACATCAGCATGCGCAGAGCGGGCAAAATATGCTTAATGGTTCAATGATTTCTTATGCAGCACGTGTGGGTCTAATCATTCAATTTTGTTGTCCAAACACCAACTAATTAATTTGTTGATAAATTATAATGGGACACTCGTACTTTGCTAATTTGGTTTATAATATAAATCAAATTATTATTAACGTTGTATATATACGTGTACACACATATTTGTAAGCTATCCAATGCATCTCATGGTGATAATTTATGTTAATTGCATGGATATACAGAATAAACATGTTCTCTTCCTTTTATCTTTCCAAACTTTCATTTATGTATTCAGACTTTTGAATGCAGGTGATTGTTATTTTTATGGCCATAGTCTTCGATGAATATACCTGCAAAAGCCAATATGACTCCAGCATTTATCTTCTGGATTTAACATTATCAAATGTTGGAATAGTATTACATATCATTTAGAATACTTTTGGATTCAAATGCATGTTGTTTTACTCATATAGAGAAAATTGCAAAAGTGGTCCCACAGGACATGTCCTACTGCAAAAATGATCCCAATACTTGCAATTGTGGTCCCAAATCAAAATTTATATGCAATATTGGTCCCATAAGACTCAAATACGCAATATTGGTCCCATAACACTCAAATATGCAATATTGGCCCCATGTCCTATGGGACCACTTTTACAAATTAATTTTGGTTTCAAATTTGATTTTGATTTCAAATTTGATTTTTAATTTGCAAATGAGTTGAAAAGGCCGTGACTTGGGCATCAATATACATGAGTATGAAATCATTTATTTTCTTTCTTTTTACCTTTTCTGCTAATATTTTTATTTGAATTTAGTTGATTATTTGAAAGATTTTATTAGATGTGACTGAATTGTTGCTCAACATATTTTGTGGTCTTGTCTTATCTAAAATCTTTGATGTGGATTTTTTTACTTGAAAAATGTGATTTTTTATTTATCTCATTGGCTTAAAATGGAAGCTTTTTTACTGGTTCATAATTATTGGAGATTTCACCAGAAACCAGTTTCTCTTCTTTCATTTTGTATTTTGATCTCATAATCTCATTTATCTTAAAACTAATTTGCATTCGAAGGTCTCTTATTTTAGGATGATGAAATTGCTTATTATTGCTTCTTATCTTGTGATTTTTCTAGTCACATTTACAATTGTAAAAATGGTCCCATAGGGCATGGGACCAATATTGCAGATTTGAGTCTTATGGGACCAATATTGCATATTTGAGTCTTATGGGACCAATATTGCATATAAATTTTGATTTGGGACCACAATTGCAAGTATTGGGACCAATATTGCAGTAGGACATGTCCTGTGGGACCACTTTTGCAATTTTCTCTACTCATATATGTGTCTTTAATATAATCATACGAATATCGCAAATATTGAGTTGTGGTATTGAAGTAAAAATGTTGATTGTTTACTGCCTCGGTAGAACTAAGTTAGACCATTTGTGTTGCCAGGGATTATTTTGTTGTGAGTGCACTCTACAATTGTTTGAATGTATCTTTCTTAATTATTTTGATCATTGCATTTTTGTTCATCTATAAATAGGTTGTCTTATATTTGAATTGGAAGAATGCTTAGTAAAAATGTGTTAAAAGGGAGTGTCTACCTGCCTTTGGGATTAATTTAGGATTTCTGGAATTGGGAAGGTTATGGAGAGTTGGTTGCAGAGTATTTATATCTACTATTAATTTTAAAAGTACTGGCGTAAAATCTTGCTTCAGGAGATTGTGCTTGCTATTGGAGGGAGAAATTTGATTGTTTATTATATATTTCAGATCCAACAATTTTATATATCAGAAGGACATTCAAAAGCTACCATGCTTTTGATATGTAACAATTTGATATGTAACAATGCTGCACAAGGAAATCCTATCCTCTTTTTTCTTCAATCAATAAGTTGTACATAATTTCCTAATTCTATTTAAAAAAGATTTTCTCATAATTTATTATGCATTTTTTTCTTTCCTTTTATATATATTCCAATTTTTGGGCATTGAATTGGTTTGGTTCTAATTGCAGAAAAAATGGTAGATTTCGTTAGGATGTATTGGTCCAAATAATATTTGTTTTTGGTACAAACTAAGAAATTTCAAAAATTACATATATCATATAATTTAATTTAAAATAACTAAGATGTTATCTTCCTCTATTGAAGAAATAAATAAACTAATTTATTTAATGTTAAGTGTAAATGTACATATAGAAATATATGATTTATATACTAAAAAATGATGACAAATTAAATATGATTTAAATACTAAAATATGTTGACAAATATAAATATGGTAAATAAATATTGCGCGCACACAGATATGTATATACTTCCTCCGTTTCATTTCATTTGTTGTTTTAACTTTTTTATTTTGTTTCAAAATATTTGTTGTTAATTCTAGATATATGTTATCAAATATTATTAATGCAAATATTTATACATATATAAGAATAAAATAATTTGTTATTAAAAATCCAATTTCCACTAATAAAAAGACCTCAAAAACTATTGCATGAATTGATTATGGAAAGTTATTTCAAAATTAAACATTATTTTGATAATATTCATTCTTATAATACCATAAACAATAAAATATTATCCCGTGCATCGCACGGGTAATGCACTAGTTTAATTAGAAGTGTAATAAAATTTGTGTAGTAATAGGACAATTTTCTAGCATTGATTGCTGTAGTTGTATCATGCAGATTCGTATTTATTTTCGAGAAAAATTATAACCTCCTTTGATTTAATTTCTAGAACGACAAGAATTTAATTCCTGAACATAATTAAGATGATAAGAATGTGAAGGGAAATTGCTTTTATAGTTGTATATATGAAATTCATGTTGCCCCAGCTATGTAGCAGCTGCTGTATGTATTACATATATATTCTCGTATTTGATCATCTGATCTGCGTCTTTGTGAATTTATTATATTTGTTGATAGAAAAGTAAACCGAAAAATTAGAATCACAATCAATAAATAAAAAAAATGCTTTTAATTTATTTCTGTTAATCGCGGCCACAGGTGGTTGGGATGGAATACCGATTGATTCACCAAATTAAACCGATGAATTCATACACTCTTTAGTGAATAAAAATCTTGCACATACCCTTGTTCTAATTAAGTTATCATCGATCAACAGATGAAATTATTAATTATAAATAATTTAAATCCTCAAAAGATGAGATCGACCTCCTTCCTAACAAAGAAGACTCCAGAAGGGCCATCATCAGGCAACAATGCAGCCATCACTGGGCCTTCTGCACCTTCTTCAACTGTGAGCACCCCAGTGTTGAAGTTCATGTCAGTTTGAACATACCCAGGGCACACGCAGTTTACCCGAAAACTCGGGTATTTCTTGGCTAGAAGCCTTGTGTAGGCATTCATGGCTGCTTTAGAGACCGAGTACGCAGCAAGTTGAGGCCACCCTTTGGCTTCTAAACACCCCTCCTTGAAATCTTTGAGAAACTCATTTATCACTTCATCTATTCTCTCCTCCCTAAGATTTTCGACGTCGTTTAGCACCCCTTTAGCCCACTCATTGGGTATCATCTGAATCAAGAAATTAAGTCACGTTACGATTTACAACCTATGAATTAGCAAGAAAGTTTGAAGCGATCATAAATGATCGATCGAGTACCTCAAGCTTCCCCATTGAAGAGGAAACATTAACAATTCTTGGCGAAGCAGAGAGATGGAGCAGAGGAAGCAGTGCTTCAGTAGTACGTTTAGCGCCGTAATAGTTTGTTTGGAGACATGCTATTGCTCGATCGTAGGTCTGACTCATTATCTCACTCCAGTTTATGTTTCCCCCTCCAGTCTGTTTTCAGTTTCACACACCAAACCAAAATAAATGGCTTCTAAATATGTAAATAAAAATAATAATCAAAGCTACGGTGAATCGAGAGTTGACCGTAAAGGAAGATGACGCAGCTTTGAAAGCATCTCCGTCGATCTGAGCTCCGCCTATCTCGGCGGCATTGTTGATCTGCAGAGTGAAATCAACTTAATTAGCTACCTTGGCTCGGCATTATATGTAGACTGTAGTAGTAGGACAAAAATAGCTATCTATCTTTAGTTTACAACAAAATCTCTATTTTTTCTCCAATCAATCGTTCTCTAAATTCTACTCTAAAAATTAATATTTCATGATATTATTTTTTATGTATATAATAAGTATTCTTAATTTTCTAAAAATAAAAATATTAAAAAACAAAATAATATTGCAAACATATAAAAGGTTACATAATAATACTAGGAATGAATTTTTTAGATATTGGAGGGATGGGAGGTGGTCTTTGTGATTATTAGAAAAATTACTGTATTGTTTGGTTTGTATAATGTATTTTCAATGTTGATCATTTGTATTTCAACATTAATATATACTGTATATGAGCTTTTTCTATATATTTTTATTTACAATTTTATATTTAGCCATTTTGTTTTTCAACATTTAAAAGAAAAAAGAGAAAAAAAACATTAAAAAATATTAAAAAAAGCAAGAAAACAGTGTAATAAGAGTAACTATGCAGTTTTTCTCCTCCAACAATTGGAATGTTCGAATTCAGAGGTGCACATAAATGATTGTAAACAAAAAGTCAGATTAAAATTTAAAAAAGAAAAAGAAAAAAGAAGAAGATAGTGAGTGTGAAGAAATTAAGGTTTGTGAGGGTACCAAGATATCAAGCTTTCCGATATGGGATTGAAGGAATTGAGCAAAGGAAGCGATACTTGTTTGATCAGAGACATCGAGCTGATGAAACATGACAAAATCAGAAAGGCCAGAGGCTTTGAGTTTTTCAACAGCTTCGAGGCCTCTCTTCTCGTCCCTAGCTGTCATCACCACCGTTACACCTTTTGATGCCAACTGTCTACAAATCTCCAACCCTATCCCTTTGTTTGATCCTGTCACAACGGCATACCTGCAGAGAGAGAGAGAGAGAGAGAGAGAGAGAGAGAGGAGAGAGAAACAATATATAAATATACATATAGGAATTTGAGATAGTGGAGAATTAAAGAGAGAGAAATGAGGGAACTGAAGCAAGATTTGTTACTTGTTCTTTGTTTCCGCCATGGATGAGACTTGAGAGAGATCAGCCTGCGTTCTAATTGCGTGGTGCATATGTTGTTTGAAAGTAATCGGTTTAAATAGAAAAAATTTGGGCTGACTAGCTTCTGCGTTCTTGCGTTGGCGATTACGTATATATGCTGTCGGAATTGGAAAAGTAATTGAGTCAGTAGTAATTTAGGCTGCGCTCTTGCTTTGGTACGTGCTTACGTGTATGTAAGGAGTTAACAAAAAAAACTTATTTAGTATATACTAGTATCTTTTAAATATACCAGTTTATTTAAAGTATTAACTTTTAAGGCTTTGGTAAAATAGTTATAATTCATATTTAGTTCCTTTTGTATTAGTACTACAATTTTTAATAATGATATGTTGTGATTTATTTTTTATATGTAGATTTTTAAAAAGAATAACCTACAAAATGAATTTTTATTGTAGTTAACTCAAAGAGTAGGGTAATTTTTTTATGGTCATAAAATATAAGAATTTTCGGAACTTATAATTTGCAGTAGATTTGTTTCTTTATGCATGTTTATTCAAATGAAAAAAGTAAAAAATTGTTATCAACTTTTGTTTTTTTTTGGATGTCGAGGATAACCCGCAGCCGCTACCGTGGTGGGCACTGGGTAAACCCCGCCCCTGTTAATAGCCTGCAAACCTACACAGGGGAGGTAAACCACACTTGGCAAGCCAGATGTGACAGGCTCACACCTAGTGGTGTTGTTATCAACTTTTTGTATAGAGGGTAAATAGTAGAGGGGAATGTAATGGTAAAGGAAAAACTGGTACTTGATGAATTTATTTATTGAATTGTTTTTAAAATATGCCCCGAAAAAATTCCCAAATAAGTGGATTTATATCTGAATTGTAAAGAAACTTTCTCATCAGATTCATTTTTACTAATGTTTTCTAATTGGTGGACGATTAATTGGAGCTACAAATTAACGAAACTTAACTATATTTAACTTCAAGAACGACAATAGTTGTTTTATATTTGTAAAATATCATATGGTTTTTCCCTCTTTGGGTTTTATATATGGTTTTAATAAGGCCCCGGTCCCGTGAGTTATTAGTTCGTGATATTCGGGACTTCTAGGATTGGGTCACTCTATTTTTTCCTTTTATTTATACAATTTATTTAGAGGATTGCAAATTTAGTTTTTGTAACCTTCATTTAATTGCGTGTCTAATTATTAAACTAAGTAATCAATTTGAACCTGATTATTCAAAGATTGCCATACTAATATCCAAAAAAATTATATACATCAATTTAATTAAATTGAAATAAACATATAATTTCGTAGTTATTACTTTTATTACATATAGATGGGTTATTCTATCATGCTAAAATGATAAGCTATTTATATTAATTACATCAAATATTGGAAATTAAGATTAAAAATTTAAAATTCAATGATTATTAAAATGGAATTATATATATACACACATATATATTATTTTTATCATTTGATTTCTATTTTTGCTTACTATTTTGTTGCAGATTAATACGCACGTCATGACTTCATATTCCTATGCTTGATAAACACAAGAAACTAAATAATTATTATATATTGAAAAAACTTAAGAATTTAAGTATAATAGTTAAATTTAACATTATTAAATGTAACATAACATTTCTAAATAATAATGTGGTGTTTTGATGATCAAATTCAAAATTTCACTCAATGTTGTAATTGCAAATTTTCTAAAAGGTTACGTCAGTTGATGCGTTGTTGTTGTTGATTCATATTATGAACATGAATTATTTTGTAATTTATGTTAATGATTTTAATTTTACACATTATCCACCTAACAATAAAGCTAAGATTATTGAGATTTAATACTATGAGTGCGTAAATATTATATTTGATTCAACATTTATTTTTATATTTGGCTTGAGAATTAATTGTACATATTTGTAATTAGACATATATTTTTTATATATGATATTTTAATAAAAAAATATTATTCGTGTCTTATCCGTGCATCGTACGGGAGAATTGCTAGTATATATATATTTATATATATATATATATATATATACTTCAAATGTACTACAATTTGTTTTTAAAAAACACCTTTAGTTTTCGTTTAATTAAATTGAAGATATACAAAAATATCAATGCAATAATAGCTTATACAATAATAGTTCTCTTTGTTATAATTTAGATATATCACTACATATGTAAATGCAAAAATTAAATATAAAATTATTTAAATAATTTAAGTGTTATTTAAAATAATAAAAAAGTTACAACTATGTTTGTTCTATTAAATGATATATCAAATATAGAAGTAGGACTAACGAAAAAAAAATGTACTGAGTCCTCTATCCAAATAAGCTATTTGTGTGCATATGATATAATTTAAACTGATAGCAACAAGTACATTAATATTTAGAATGATAATGTGCCTACTATTAGTATGTATTGATTATTACTATAGTGTAAAAGATAACATAAAAATATACATTCTTGATTTACATATATATGTATATATAAATATATAATTACTTGTAAGTGTAAAATTTAAATTGGTATATTCTCTTATAAATAATATGTAAATAATTATCTTTTCATTGATCTGTATATTTAAATATTAACCTCTAGGATCTTAAAATTATATCACAGAAAATTATCTTAAGTTAAGGGTTAATAAGTTTAATTATGACGAACTATATATGAATACCCTTACAATACAAAATTAACTTTTGGCGGTCACGTCAAACTCAATCGCACCAAATTTTGAGTTGATGTCGTAATTAAAAAAAAATGTAAGTTTGTATTATAGGTCGGGCATATCATTGTAAAGTTTGTGTTGAGAATCAAGTTAATTATATTTAAACCAGTTAACCCTAAGTTTAATGAGCCGTGAAGCATATTTTGACAAAATAAATAAATTTTTCATAAATATAGTTTTATGATTTGAACCACATGACATTAAATAGCAACATAATTTTACAAATTAATAACTTAAAAAAAAACTCATTTTAATATAAACAAATAATATGCCAAAATAATATTTCATTAAATGAATTGTTATTAATACAAACACATTAGGGATAATTTTTTGTGCACTTAAGAGTTCATTTCTGCTCTTTGAAATGAAATCATCACTATCTATAAATGCATATTGCATTTTGATATTTTTTTTATATCACTTTTGGTTCAATGATATTCACTTTTTTTTTTTAGTTGGGGATTGATATTCGTACCTAACTTATAAACTACATGCTAGTGGTACCAATATTCACATTATTGATATCGCATAATGTAAATTAATAATTTATAGGTAGAAATTATGATTGAAGTATATTGAATAATTTCAAAATAACTTACTATATTTGACATATTTTGCAATTCGACATGATTTTTAAAATGTTTCAATGATATCACCATTTTTTATTTGTATAATAAACATCCACAGTATGCAAATTCAACATTCACAAATATAATTTCTCAAATAAAAAACAAATATATATTTTTACATAAATACATGTGCAATCTATTTATGGTTAATTCATAATTTATATCTAATCAATATATAATGAATTAAAGATATTAATGGATTGCATATCATTCTACATTAAATTAGAATATGTAACCGAATGAAATATAAATATATATATAGATGACATCATTCGAAATTAACATAACTTCATTTTAACTCTTTTTTTTTTTTTAGATTAGACACTCTTTTTCATATCAAAGGTTCTTCCATTGAGGTTTTACTCTATTAATTTTTAATGAAGCATGCCCTCTAATATCTTATTTTGAGCATTTGGTGTGATAGTTTTTTGGTTTCATGGTTAGTTCATTTTTCTTTTTCTTTTTTATCAATAAAACACAACTAATTCAGACATCATTCGAAATTAAATATATATTTTAATATAATGAAGTTAATTATAATAATGTCTTAATGACTTCCATATATCATATTCAATGAAAACACCAATATATGGTCAAAATCTCACAAATGATTATTTTTTTGTCAATATATAAAAAGTACATGTATTTTTTTTAATAAAATGTACATGTAACTATATTATATTTTTACTTATTAATTTTTTAGTAATATCAAAATATAATCCACAATGATATGAGTTATGTTAGGAAAAACTATCAATGTTTTTCTTACAAGGGGTTTTGATGAGATGTCAAACTATGAAAAGAACCTTGAAAGAACTGAAAAGAAATCAAGCAGAAAACTAAAGATGATCATACAAAGTTAAAGTTGTCAAAGCCAACAGATATGATCAATTCGTGTGAAAGAGAAGAGAAGAACAGAGAGAAAAAGAAGACTGTAGCTTGCTAGAATAATTAGCAAGGCAAACTAGAAGTTGCAGGTACCCGAGAGAGAAGGTACCAACTGCCACCAGTCTACAGTGATGAACTGATGGACATACCAGTTCAAGGCCGACACCAGCTGAAGAGATGTTCCAGCTGAAGAGAACTGAAGCACATACCAGTTCTAGGCAGCCACCAGCTGAAGAGATGTTCCAGTTGAAGAAAACTGAAGCATATACCAGTCCTAGGCCGCCACCAGTTGAAGAGATGTTCCAGCTGAAGAGAACTGAAGCACATACCAGTTCTAGGCTGCCACCAGCTGAAGGGAAGTCCCAGCTGAAGAGAACTGAAGCACATACCAGTTCTAGTCCAATACCGGCTGAAGAAATGTTCCAGTCAAAGGAAGATCCCAGCTGAAGGGAATACCAGCTGAAAGAGAAGAACTGAGGGACATATAAGTTCTAGATCATTCTCGACTTAAGAAATACCAGTTGAAGAGCACATCAGTTTGAACTGATGAACATGCCAGTCCACGATGACATCAATTGATGAAGGCTGCCAGCCGAAGAGAGGACAATCATGAGCTGAAGAAAATAACAGCTCAAGATATTCCAGCTGAAGAAAATACCAGCTGAAAAAATGTACCAAGTCTAAAGATCCATGCTGAAGGAAATACCAGCTTAGGATATTCCAGTTGAAGGAACATACCAACTAAGAGAAGACTAATGTACAAGCTGATAGAAAATACCAGCTCAAAGAATACTGTTAGGAAAAACTATCAAGGAACCCCCAGATCAGGTTTTGATGAGATATCAAAATTATTTGTGAAAAACTGACCAAAGCTCAAGCTGTAGATCGAAGCTGACCAGCCCAGAAGGGCATCATCAAAGAACAACTCTAGAAGAGTCAAAGTCAACTGATCTGAAGAATGGCCCAAATTGAAAGACACGTCATCCAGTCTAAAGTTCAACTTGGCTGAGGAATCATACCAGTCAAAGCAAGCTGACAACCGAGTCAGCTGAACTGAGGGAGAAAGGAGTTGACCAAAGACTGAAGAAACTGATAGAATGTCAGTTTATGCCAGAGACTGGCAGTATCCAATTGGAGCAATGGCCAATCTCAGCTGACAAGCCCAGAAATGCCAACTGGAGCAATGGCCAATCTCAGCTGACAAGCCCAGAACTGCCAACTGGAGCGATAGCCAAAAGGGATCTCAGACTCTAGATGAAATACTCAGTCATCAAAGAACTGGAACTGACAACTCAGGGCTAGGATATAGCAAGTTCACTGCCCTAGAAAAGGGAAAAGCAGTTGCTCAACCTAGTGACAAGGGTATCCTAAAAGGGTTCACGAGATCTCAGGATCAGCCGGCTGAGTCAAACAAAGGAAAGGGAATATTGAAAAATCCCCAGACCTAGCCTAAAAAGTTTGGTCAGTTCTACCAATCTAAAACACCCGGTCAGCTAAAGCCCAGTTGCCAGTTAAGACATTCAGTTCACTCAAGTCAATCCACTCGTCCAAAGCCTCCAATTCAACAAAGGCCACCAGTTCAGTATAAAATTCCCTCAAGGCAAACTGGCAGATCAGTTCACTATGAAAAGAAAGACCAGTTTAGATCTCAAGCCTACCCTGCTAAGCAATCTAATCAAAGCACTTCTAGGAGAGATCAAAGAAAATCATTTCTACCCTATCATCATTACGATGAATATTTGGATTCCAGAAATGAACCAAGAGCTGATCCAAAAGGGTTCAATCCAATGAACTGGAAACACACAAGGGAGTGGCCTGATAGAAGAGCCCAAAAATCTCAAAATAATTGTGTGCTAGTTGAATTGTTTTATCCCACTAACTTTCAACGCAGGTACCATTCAACCGACTCAAGGAGAGTTGAAAGAGAGTCGAAACTGATGAAACGATCCAAATCAGTTGACTCCTTGAATGATAAGAAGCTAAAAGTTTGGTAAATCTGGATTCCAAAAGACTTAATGTATAAAAAAGGACCCGATATGAAACGGGTCCCTAAATGCTAATCCTTTTCTCTGCAGGATAAGAACATCCTATGTATGAAGAAAACCAAAGACATTTGGTATCTAGATAGCGGGTACTCCAAGCACATGACCAGAGATAGAGAAGATCTCGACGGTTATGAAGAAATCAAAGGTCCACTCATCACATTTGGAGACAATTCCAAAAGTCGAACCATTGGAGAAGGGTTCGTTGTCAAAGGAAAAGTAGTAGTGAATGGAGTCTCCCACGTGGATGGACTAAAGCACAAATTACTCAGCATCAGCCAGCTGTGCGACAATGGCTACTCAGTTGACTTCACCAAAAACTCCTGCAACATAAGAGACAAGTCAACTGGAGTAATCTTGCTAACCGGCATCAGGAGAGGCAACATGTATATTTTTGACTGGTCAACCGGCTACTCAGAAGCTTTCTTTCTCTCAAAAGGATCAACTGAAGCAACCTGGCTATGGCATCGACGACTGAACCACATCAACTTCAAAACAATCAACTACATAGCAAAGAAAGAGCTAGTTGAGGGGCTTCCCAAGGAGATATACAAGAAAACAGGTGTATGTGGACCATGTCAAAAAGGGAAGCAAGTGAAGTCATCATTCAAGAATAAGAATCATCCACCAGGAACAACTGACTGTCTTCAACTGCTACATATGGATTTGTTTGGTCCAGTTAGACCTCAAACTCCAAAAGGCAAAAGATTCACTCTTGTAGTAGTTGATGATTACTCAAGATATACATGGGTGGAATTTTTTAGGAGCAAAGATGAAACATATGACAAGCTCACGGCGCTGATCAGAAGACTACAAACTGAAAAGAAAAGATCAGTTCAAAGGATTCATTCCGACAATGGAACTGAATTTGTGAATCAACACATGATCAGCTTCCTCAACCAGGTTGGGATTACTCATGAACATTCAGTTGCAAGAACTCCACAACAAAACGGTGTAGCTGAAAGGCACAACCGAACACTAAAGGAAGTAGCTCGAGCGATGATAGGTGATGCCAACATAGCTGAAGGGTACTGGGCTGAAGCAGTCAACACAGCTTGCCATACTCAAAATTGAAGTGCCATTGTAGCAGCCCATGACAAGACACCTTATGAACTGTACAATGGTCGTAAGCCTTCTATCTCATATTTTAAAATATTTGGCTGTAAATGTTATATTCACAACAATGGAAAAACTCAATTGAAAACTTTTAGTACTAAAGCTGATGAGGGAATATTTCTTGGGTATAACTCTCCTCATGCACAAGCTTATAGAGTGTTCAATAAACGAACTCTTATTGTGGAAATAACATGTCATGTGGTATTTGATGAATTTGCTAATGAGTACAGGAACAAAGAAACTATAGACACATCAGTTCAAGTACTACCTAGTGAAACTGAAAATTCACAGGACTATGTAGATCACATTGTTCCAGAACAGTTTGAAGTTTCATTAGAAGAAGACAATGAAACTGGTACTAAGCCAGTTGAGAACAACTTGGTCAATGAAGACACAAATCGTGCTGAGACCGCCAACCCCACAAATGAAGCAGAGGGAAGAAATGATGAGAATGCTGAACCTACTGATGAATAAGCAACTGACGACGTCATCATAGAAGAACCAGCTGGAGACTCAGCTGAAGCCATTTTGCCCAAGTAGCTCCGAAGCCATCCAATTGACAAGATAGTTGGTGATCCAAGAAGTCGAGTTCAAACCAGATGATCAACCGAGCATGCCTCATTCACATGCTTCATCTCTCAAACTGAACCAGCAAACATCAAGGAAGCCTTAGTAGATTTAGACTGGATCATGGCTATGCAGGAAGAACTGAACCAGTTCACACGAAATGACGTATGGTTTCTTGTTGACAGGCCGAAAACCCAGAAGGTCATTGGCACAAAATGGGTTTTTTGCAACAAACTGGATGAACAAGGAGTGATCACAAGGAACAAGGCTAGACTGGTAGCCAAAGATTACTCACAAAGTGAAGGGATCGACTTTGATGAGACATTTGCGCCAGTTGCAAGATTGGAAGCCATCAGACTATTCCTAGCCTATGCAGCTCACTTTAACTTCACAGTCTACCAAATGGATGTCAAGATTGCTTTTCTTGAAGGAATGCTCAAGGAGTACATATATGTCGAGCAACCGCCAGGCTTTGAAATTGGTGATCAAGTATTCAAACTGAAAAAGGCTCTCTACGGACTGAAGCAAGCTCCAAGAGCGTGGTATGAAACTCTAACAACATTCTTGCTGAAAAACGGGTTTCAAAAATGAGTCATTGATCGAACTCTATTCAGAATAGAATGATCAACTGAGATCTTAATGGTTCAAATTTATGTGGATGACTTTATCTTTGGATCAAAGAGCAAAGATCTATGCACACAGTTCGCTCAACTGATGCAAAGCGAATTCGAGATGAGTATGATGGGAGAAATGACATTCTTCCTAGGACTCCAAGTGAAGCAGCTAAAAGATGGAATTCATATCAGCCAGGCGAAGTACACCAAGGAACTAGTCAAGAAGTTTGGAGTAAGTAAAGGAAAAACTCTCAAGGTTCCAATGAACACATCAGTTCAGCTAACTCTTGATGCAGAAGGAGAATCAGTTAGCCAAACATACTATAGAGCAATCATTGGGTCCTTACTTTACTTAACAGCCAGCCGACCAGACATCTCATATTCAGTCGTTATATGTGCACGGTTTCAAGCCAATCCAAAGAAAAGTCATCTTGAAGCAGCTAACAGAATCATCAAATATCTCAAAGGAACCATAAATCTTGGATTATGGTATCCGAGAGATGACAATTTGAGTTTAATTGGATATTCAGACTCAGACTTTGGTGGATGCAAGATTGACAGACAAAGCACCAGTGGAACATGTCAGTTTCTTGGAAGCAAACTGATATCCTGGTTTAGCAAGAAGCAGCACTCAGTTGCCACGTCAACAACTGAAGTAGAGTATTTAGCTGCTGGAAGCTGCTGTGCTCAAATACTCTGGATGAAGCAACAGTTGAAGGATTACAAAGTTGAAACTGAAGAAGTGCTTATCTACTGTGACAATAATAGTGCAATCGCGATATCTCAGAATCCAGTTCTACATTCAAGAACTAAACACATTGACATAAGGCGCCACTTCATTAGAGATCACATCGAGAAGAAAGACATATGTATCAAATATGTCAATACTGAGAAGTACATAGCCGACATCTTCACCAAACCGTTGCCTGAAGCAAGGTTTATGGAGCTATGCATACAATTGGGACTGCTGGAGCTAGCATCACATGATGAAGATGATGAACTCGAAGAAAAAGGCCAAGGAACCACTCCAGCTGAAGGGAGAAACTGAGTCAAAAAGACGAAACACTAATCAGTTCGCCACATAATCCATCAGTTTGAAGTATATGCAAGAAGCTGCTGAGAAATAATCAAACTGGAAATGATCAGTTTACCCCATCAGTTCAACTGAATCATTAGTTCAGTCGTTCAGACTGATGATCCAGTTAGTTATGCAGAACTTACAAGTTGTAAATTGATCAAACTGACGAAGAAGTCATAAGAACTGAAGTAAACTCAAAAGGAGATATCAGTTCAAGGAGCAGCTGAACTGAGAAGTAGCTGAATGAAGATCTGAGCAGCTAAGATCAGTCAGGAACTGATGAGAAGATATCCTAGTTGGAATTGATCAACAGAAAAACCATCAATTACGGTCATACCCAACTGATGATGTAATCATTTTTCAAGTCAAGGAGAAACTGTTGAAGAGAAGAGATAAGTTCAAAAATCTCAATAGTGGAAATGGTAAAAACACGTGTCATCCAAATGTTACCGTTGAATTGTCTTTCTCTCTCCTCTTCACTCCCCAACGGATAGAATTGAAAAGCCAATCGACGGGTCGATTAATCTAATCCGACTGTTGAATTTGGGGAGACCAAGCGTCACAACCATTGGATGAGCCAAATCTCTATATATAAATAAGTCGGCTGAACAATCGAGATAAGCTTCCTAATTCTTACCACAAAGTTACTGGCCTTCTATCTACTTCTCGTTAAAAACTTGTTCAATCTTGAAAGATTAATTCCTCAGCTTCACAAGTCAATCTTTCTCGAAGAATCATGGCTCAAAATCCATCACGCAGAAGATTCAATTTTCATCAATCCGGAGAAGACTCTAAAGCTTTCTGTGATAAGCTCGATAGAGACAAGTTTTTCAATCCAGCCGGATTTTTTCAAGCTTGCAAAGCTTCTCCGCTCAGTAGAATGATCGTCGAAAAGCTTTCTCAGGCCAGACTGAAGAAGTTTCTGGAGGTGTTTCCAGAACGAATCTACATCGAGCCAGTTGCTGAAATTTTACTTAAATTAAGATGGATCCTCAAATTCCAGGGAAATTAGATCGGAAGTAAGAGGACACACTATTGTCGTAATAGCTGAGTCCCTGAGCAACATATTTGAACTACCCAACAACGGACTCAAGCTGGAGGACGTTCAAGTGAATTTTCAGGAAGCTTATGATTTCTGGAAAAAGGAGGGAGAGCTTCAACCATATAAGAGCAATCATCTTATCTCAAAGTTTCAAGATAAATTCCAGGTACTCGCTGCTATTGCTTCAAAAATCATGGTTGGAACAACTGACAGCCAATCGGAAATGACAGCAACAAAGTACAAAATCTGTGCTGCAATCTACAACAGAATGGAAATCAACTGGGCACAGTACTTCGTCGAACAACTGAAGAGGTACGTTGATATCATTGAATGAAGCTGGAACGGTGAGAAATTCTCTCAAATGATTGGATATATCAGCCGGGTCAACATAATTCTGGAGAAGCAAGTCCCGTGGATAGCTGAGGAGAAGGAATTCGAAACAATAGTCAGTAATGACTTCATCTCGAAACCTCTCAGAATTGTTGAGATTGATTCGAAACAAACTGACCAGTTAAGAAGAAAGAAGCCTGCAGCGGAAGGCAAGGGAAAGAAGCCAGCTACTGCTGACTATGATGACGAAATTCCAATAGCTCAGAGATTCAAGCAACATAGCTTAGTTACTACCAGACCTGACATGATCGGACAGTCAGCTAGGCTAGCTGCTGTCAGATCAGCTACAAGGAAGAAGCCAGCTGAACAACCACGAAGGAAAAGAATATTGCTTTCTCAGTCCAGAAGGAGAAAACGATCAAGTCCTATACTAGATCCAACAATTCCACCAAACTTAACTATTGAAGATACAACTCCATGCGACAACCCAGAAGATATCATCCCTGCAAGAGGGATCCCTCACAATGGAGTCGGAGCTGATTACTTTCAACTGACCTGCCCACCAAGGGCTCAAGTCGAAGGAAATATAAGAGTCTACTCCCAAGGAGAGTCCGTGAAGAAATGGGCTAATGAAACCACGCAGAAGCACATGGCTCAACATTTGGCCCATGAGCTAACTGGTCATGAGGAGCTCTTCCACACCTTAACCAGGTACATCTACTAGTTTTTATGGAGGCACGTATACCAGTCAGAACAGTTTCTATCATTGCTAGCCTTTCATGGAATGAGTTTCTGGAGGCGAGAAGAAGAATGGAGCCTATGGTGGACAGACAGTGAGAATGCTAGTATCACTAAAGGTAAACACCTCATGAGGCAGCTATAGCTAAGGAAAGAATGCTCAAATCCAGCTAAAGGATCGATGATAGACGTGTTTGATGAACTGTGCAGAATTCAAGGATTAAAGCTGTCAGCTATCACTACAGAAATGGAACAAGAAAGATGGTTGCACCCTCATGTTCAACATAAATGGTTATTCAATGAGTTACTGAAGAAATCACAAAGTCACCAAACTGAACAACCATCAACTGTAGTACGAGATCAAACACTCATTCCAGTGGATGATCTCCTTGATGAAGTAATTCAAGAAATTCGCGCTGAAAAGACCACTCAAGGAGTTGAAGTTGAAATTAACATCATTCCAAAAGAATTAGAAGAGTCAGCTGATCAAACTCGTCAGTTTGATAAGACAACTGATCCCCAAAAAGTCACGACACAAGAGCCAACTGCTAAGAAAGGAAATGCCTCACCTATTCCTCCAACTGATCCAGTAATGGATAAGACTGATCAATCAACTGATCAATCAGCTCAAAATAACCAGGCTGTCTGCCAACGCAGTATGGAGACAGACGAGATTTCGCACACAGTTCCTCATGAGGAACTTGTTGGAACTGAAGAAGGAGAGGAAGCGGACTCAAGAGCGGTCCAGTTCATGGCTCAACCCAGCAGTTCCATGGTCCAGCTCCCTCCACATTATGTGGAACTGATTAATACCCTGCAGCAACAGGTTAAACTGCACACTGAGCAAATCAAGCAGCTACAAGCCCAACAAAGACTTCAGTTTGTTGAAACTGAGTCAGCTAGCAGCATTGAGGATGAAGATAAGGAGCCCACTGAGCCGTTGGCCAAGAGAAGAAAAACTGATCACAAGAAGGACTAGAGGCTGATCACTCTTAAACATGATTAGAAAAGCCTTAAGTACACTTCTTGATAATCAGTTGTAATTATCTTTTGATTATAAAAAGTTATTTCTTTTTATTTTCAAATAAATGTCAAGCTTTACATTTATTTTAAAATTTTAACCGTTGCAAATCAATGACACGTGTCAAGGTCATTATTTGCCAATGACCAAAACAAATCAGAGGTTAGTACCATTCCAACCATCATATCTATGAGCCTGTCCCAAAACTCATAAAAGCCTCTTGCTCTCTCTCTCAAGCCTCTCAAAAAGCCTTCTTCTCCAAAAAGATCTCAAAACCTCTCTCTCTCTCTCAAGCAATTTTGAAATTTCAAAAATTTCAGCCAACCTCAAAGATGGCCGAATTATCCAGATCTTCAAACTTCTTCAAAAGCCAACTTATGAAAGATAAATTCCTTTACAAACAGAAATTTCAATTGATTCTTGATGAATCAAAGAATCCAACCCTTCTGTCAAATCTTCACAAACCAGGAGTTCTTCACTACCTGGAAACACCACCAAAATTCTTTAGACAAAATTTGGTGAGTGAGTTTTTGCTTCAAGCAAAATTATCTACAGATGGAAAGATGATATCTTTAGTGGCTCAAGGAAGGATGTTACACATCAATGAGAAAACAATTGCTGAAGTATTCCAACTCCCACAAGAAGGCTTATCCGTTCAAGATCTACTTGAAAGCCTTAACCTGGAACAAGCAATTCAGCTTTACCACCGCTAAAACTGATCTCAAGCCTGAGTATGGAGTTCTACTTGACATAACGAACAAGATGATGTTCGGAGCAATTGGAAGTTTAAGCCAACTCACCCAAGAGAGATACAAAGTCATGATTCACCTTGCTGAAGGAAGACAAACAAACTGGATAGAATTTATCTTTCAACAATTCAAGCATCAAGTCATCAAGGCTGCAGACTCGAAGAAGTCAGACAAATTTGAGTCCAAGGTCGGACTTGTTCTAAGGATGAGCAAAATGCTTGAAGACCTAATGAAGCTCACAAGTGATGAATCACTATCAGTTCTGATCTCCAACTGGATCCCCAAGAAAGGAACTGCTCATCTACAGTCCTTGAAGAGAAAGAGAAAAGGAAAGGCCAAGATGAGCAACCAAAGTTCGAGCAACTCAACTGCCAATGCCGTTCACTCTCCAAAATCAAAGAACGGATCACCAGTTGATTTCCAGGTTTGCTTTGATCCAGATGAGCTTATTCCATTCATTGGAATACCCCATCCAAACTATGGAGCAGACTACTTCAGAGGCACATGCCCTCCGCTCCAGCTGACTGAAGAGAATATTCGCACTTTCTACAGTGGTAAATATGCAGTCAAAAGTGCACAAAAGGAAGTGACCAATCTCCTTTTCACGCACTTCACAGTTGTTGCACAACGAGATCAAGAGTTGTACAAACAACTTCACCGATATTCCTATTGGTACAACTAGAGACATTCTATGTCTATCCAGTCTCACTTCTTGCTAACTGCCTTTCATGGCATGAGCTTCTGGCAAAGAGAAGAAACCTGGAGCATCAAATGGATAGGAACATCAAATCCATTCCCTCCAACCATTGTGCAAGTTCAGCACATTATGAATCACCGGATGGTAAACAAGATTCCAGCAACCGCCTTACTGGCCAAATTTACATCCAGATTTGTGTTTCAAGCAGTTAGAACTGCAGGTAAACTAGTCAACTGCCCAACTAACTCACTTTGTCGACAGCTGAACTTTGATAATCTATCAAGTCAGTCAGCTAAGCCATCTCGACGAACTCCACCTGCTGTTTAGAGGATGGAACCCCACTTATCCCACACTGTACTCATAGCTTCTCAAAGGAAAACAAGTCATAATGATGCAAGAGACAGTGACGATGAAGATACTGCCACGTCACCAAATCTTCTATCCAAAGGCTATGTGACTCCACTGCTCACGTCAGGCTCAAAAGATGCGCAGTTGACCACAAAACATGATCAGTTTCGGTCATCGCCAAAGAGAATCTCACACTCTCTTAGTCAAAAGATGAAGAGCTCGGCAGTTAAGATCCAGCTTCATCTTCGCAAAGCTAAGAAGACGGAAAGGCCTGGACCATCAACGCATGAAACTGCATCTAAAGAAAGCAATGCAACTAGTCTAGCTAGGCCATTCAAGAAGCGGAAATTGTCTACAGAAAAGCCGAGCAACTAAACAAACAGGCTGATCAATTCAGTTGCAGCCTCAACTGCAGCCAGTTCAGCCATGACAAATGAGTATCAAAACTCAACTGCTCAACCAACCGCCACGTCATCAATCAGTTAGACTGTATCCCAACTGACTAAGGATAAGTCTTCATTTTTTTTATTACCGTTGTGATTATGAAATATCTTATATTATATGTCAACGGTTACAATTTGAAAATCGGGCTCTATTTCACAAAGTTGTCATTAGTATCTCTGCATGGATCTTAAAACCTACCCTTCAAACAAACGAAGAAAATATATTTTATTGCGCTATAAATAGAAAGTTCTGCAGAAAATATTTCGCTATTTATGGCAACTACCCCATTTTCAAAATGATCTCATCTCAGCCATACGATCATAAAGTCATTTACTGATAAACGGCTGAGATTCATACATCATTAATTCAGCTAATCAACCATCAAATCGGATGGCTGATCAGCCAAGAAAAGCAATCGAGTACTCTTGATTTTTGCATGCACAAGATGCATAAACATGAGTACAGAGATGAAGGCTCCGATCATCTGAAAATCTCTCTTTATTATTCGATCTTTTGCTGAGCCTTTTCTCACTCATCAAAACTCTTGCATTTCTAAACTAAATATCATATCTTTGCAGAAATGAAGCCTCCATTTCCCCGGGTAGATATTAAAGCTCTTGAACGCAAAATGAGAAAGGACAAGTCTCTAAATCTAGAGATGCTAAATGCACGTCTTGGCCCGAATGTCTTTCAACAGATTTATCGACCATTGGCGGTGACTAGATTGTTTCCTTTCTTGACCCAGTTACCAGTCAATAACATACCGAACTATGTCGCCGAGTTCTACTACAATGCAACTATCAACGGTGACAACATCATCTCCACTGTAAAGAATCAAGTGATCACAGTCACCAAGGACACATTGATGTCCACTCTACACCTCCCCGGCAAAGGTCCAGACGTGATGAACCTAAATCTTCCATCCAAACATGAGTTATGGAAAATTTGGAAGCTCAGAAGGCATCAAGCCTAAGCCCAGAAACGCCAGCTGAAGATGATCTCAACTGAAGTTTTCCAAACTGCCAAGGGGCATGCAGAACTGACAGACAAAGGAGCTGAAGATTCCAGCTGCCAGACAAAGCTCAGAACTGAAGATCAAGAAGGGAGCCGCAACTGAAATTCAGATAAGCCCAAGAAGTTCTTGAAGTTAATGTAACCTAGATCTTGAAGCAAAAGCTCATCAGAAGAGTAATGGCAACCCAACGGCCCCATTAAATGAAAGCCCTGCAACTGGCCTTATCATTTATGATCCAATAGTGATCACCAGTGGTCACCAACTCACCTATCTTTAAAAGGTGAACTATCCCAGAGAAGATCACGGGAATTTTGAGAATTTAGAGAGCACTTTTTTTTAAAAAGAACACCCCTTCAAGGGGTGGGGCATTCGACACCATGCCTAACCTGTATATATATCACAAATCATCTCGTACAAAGTCAGCAGCGGGATGTGTCCCAAAAGTGAACACATCCCTAACCTAGTACTAGAAGAAGAAACGAACAAAACAGGAACTGAAGATGCAGCCACAGACCGACTGCTATCTCCAAAAAACATAAGGGAAAAACATAATGCTGAAGTACAACCACAAGCCGGCTGCAACTCCAAACCAAAACAAGAAATCCACAAGAAGATCGAAAAAACTGGGACCCGCATCATCTAACTATACCGAAAATGAAAGTTAGGATAACCCAACTGATCCATCCAAACCATGGAGAGAAAATGACGTGGGGTAGAACCAGGATCATAGACTGTCAGAGTAGGAGTCTGAGCTCCCTACCCGTAAGAAAATCTGCAGCCCGATTTCCCTCACGAGGGATGTGAGAGAACAAGACATGGCGTCCCTAGCATAGCAAGTGAATGGCCGTCAATGTGTGTCGAGTCACAGCCGAACCAAAGTGTCCTGTCAGCAATACTGACACTACTCAAGATGTTCACCGAAGCACTAAAGCCTCACGCTCAAAGAACTCAGAAAATCAAAAGTTCTAACTGATGAGAATGAACCTTAACACTTTTCGAGCTAGCTGTTGAAGATTTCCAACCAGAGCTGTTCTCTCAGTCACCGTGCTTAAGTGATCAACTACCCCAGCTCAAACGCAGACACACAAAGGAGCAACCCAGTTGATACCAGTTTCAAGATTGTACTCTTGAAGATTGAGCAAGATCTAAAATCATGAAAAGACGGACAATAGCACCTTATCTCTCCAGCTAGTAGTTGGGGATCGCAAGTGTGAGCTGTCGACCTACCGGCTGAGAAAGTTGAGAGTGCAGCTTCCGGGACAACAACTATCTTCACTATGTAACTATAATAAAGGAACTTTACACTTGCATAGTGAATTGCCCTTCTGCGGAAGGAAAAGAGGACGTAGAAGTTGAGCTTCGAACCTCTATAAACTACTTGTGTGCTCTGCTTTAAATTTCAGTTCAGTTGCATGTTTTTAACTGCACACTATAAGCACACACAGCACTCCGAGCTAGCAGATCTTCTCAACTGATCTCTATATAGCACGGATAATACTTATGAGTCAAAACGGGCCCTGAATATTCCACATCCAAGTTCAGTTTTGTAATCAGTTTATTCACCCCCCTCTAAACTGATTCTGACTCACCTCGGGACCAACAAGTGGTATTAGAGCGGTTGATTCTAAAGATCAGCCATTTCTGCAGATCAACTGAATCAGATCTAGTAATCTGTGCTAATCTATAAGCTATGGGAAACCATAAGCTACATATCTTTTTAGTTAAGAACTACGATAACTGGTGAAGAGAAGCTAACTCATCTTCTCACGGGTGAAGGAAAGAAGTCGAAGAACCTAGTGTTCGTGGCCCAAGATGCGTTGTTCTAAACTCTAGATGAAGATGGCATGAAGGACATAAAGAATCACAAAACTGCCAAGAAGATATGGGACTTACTTGCAGATTTGTGCAAAGAGTCCGAAGCTATCAAAGGAAACAAGCTCCAGCTAGCAGTCGAAAAATATGAGTCCTTCAAGATGCACTCAGATGAGACCATCTCTAGCCTTGAAATAAGATTTCTTAGCATCATCAGTGAGATGAGCAATCTGGGAAGAACATATCCCAACAGTGAGATGAACTCTAAAATTTTGGACAATCTCACCGAGGAATGGGATATGAAGGTGATTGCTACAAAAGAGTCAAGAGATTTGACCAGCATCATCCCAAGAGAACTCTTTGGTTCTCTTAAGGCTCATGAGTATAGCCTAAACCGAAAAAGAGAAGCATCCACATCATCAGCCCAGGATGTAGCCTTCTACGGCAAAAGAAATCGGTTTAGAGAAACTCGAGGAAGAAATGACTTCCGACCTAGAAGTTCTCAAGCTAGAGAACAACCAAGCAGCTCAACTGATCATAGAAGAGAAGCAGTGGAGAAGAAGGAGAGCCTGACTGAAGATATCAATGATCAAATCCAATCAGTTGCCAAGCTGCTAGAAAAGCTCAAGTAGATCAGAGATCAACCATCAATTATGCTTCAAACTGATGATGAGCCCAGAGGCGAGAGAAATCAACCGCCTACTGAACAACCCAGGGTAGCCAACAGAAGTATAGGAGAATGCTTCCATTGCCACAAGCAAGGACACTATAGGTATGAGTGTCCAGAGCTCCCTGAAGATAAGAAGGCCAAGGTGAAGAGAAGCTTTTTCAAAAGAAAAGCTATGATGGCCAACTCAGAGAACGCCGTCCTAGATGACTCAAATTATCCATCAGGAATCGACTCTGACGGCTATAGCTCTGAAGAAGAGGTATTGTTCTGTCTCATGGCTGACAACGAAGAAGAGGTTAGCACCAGCGACTCCTTAACCTCTTTTTATCACATCCACGAATCTTCCATTACTAGCAATGAAATAAATGAACAATTAAGAATGTTAGAGGATCAGTTAGCTGTTATTTCAAGCATAAATTTACTACTGAGGGAAGAAAATGATGACCTAAAAGATGAGGTCAAAAGACTGAGAAGTGATCGTGATAGAACTGAATCACTTGAGGCTCAGTCACCTGAATGTCATAAGTTGCAGCTTAGTTTTGATGAGCTAAGAGCTGAGAATAATAGGCTATGGCAAGAGTTCCATGAGAGAGAGAGAGGATTTCTCTCAAATTCAAGAAGGGATCTCAAACTCTTGATGAGATTCTAAGTTATCAAAGAGTTAAAACTGGCAGTACAGGGTTAGGATACAACAGGTACACTGCCTCGGAGAAAGGAAAGGCAGTTATTCAAACTAGTCAAGAAGGAACACTTCCTGGTTTTGTAAGACCTGCACCAACCTAACCAGTTGAAAAGACCGAATGCGAGGGAACTGAAGATATCCCTACAGATCCGCCTAAATGGTCCAGCCAATCCTCCCAACTGAAAGACGCAGTTCGGCCATCAGTTCGGTAGAAGAAGCCATCTCTAAGAAGGCCACAAGCTAAAAATGGGCAGTTTGCCTATCAGCAAAGATCATTAGCTCAGCAAAGGTATCCAGCCTATCAAAAGAGGTCGTCAGTTCAGCCAAGACCTCCAGCTCATCAGAGACAGTCAGTTCAACAAAGATCACCAAATTTTCAAAGGCCTAAACCTCAAAACCGGCCTATGGTAAACATAACTGACCGGCCAAATGAAGTAAGGAGAAATACTCAGTTTGGACCGCAGTCTCATCGGGATAGGGCATCAGTTCAGGAGAGAACTGGTCAGCCAGCCCATTCTCGAAGACATCCAGGAAGTCAACCTGGAAGAGAAGTTGACCCAAGAAGAAACGTGCCCAAAATGCCATATCAAACACGTCAATATTCTCAGATCCCTCTGAAGAAGTTCACTCCAATGAATTTCACAACACAATATAGTGAGTATCTGGACTCAAGGAATGAACCGAGAATCAACCCTCACTATAATTAGTTTGCCAACTGGCCATACCATAAGAGCGACAGAGCTCATGGTGCTAAAATAAATAGGCCACAAAGAAGAGCTAGACAAGATCAAAATCAGAGAGTTGTGATTGAAGTGATCTATCCTGATAACTCTCGACGCAGGTACAAGTCAAATAACTCAGCTCAGAGGAGAAGAGCTGAAAAGATAGTGAAACTAATCAGATGATCAAAGTTTGAAAACTCTCTACCTGCCATAAAGCTAAAAGTTTGGCAAATCTGGATCCCAAAACATCTAATTAGCAAAGAAGGACCCGATGTTATACAGGTTCCTAAAAACTAATCGTCTCTCTTGCAGGAAAAGGGCATCCCATCAAAGAAGAGGACCAAAGAGGTTTGGTACCTAGATAACGGGTGCTCAAAACACATGACGGGAGACAAGGAGGATCTAAAAGGATACAAGGAGAAGAAAGGCTCATTAGTCACATTTGGAGATAACTCCAGAAGCCGAACCATTGGTGAAGGGTTCATGGTCAAAGGAAAGGTGATATTCAATGGAGTCTCCTACGTGGAAGGACTGAAGCACAAACTGGAGCAAGGAGAGGTGATAGTGAATGGAGCAATCCTCCTAACTGGAGTAAGGAGAGGCAATATATATGTTGTTGACTAGTCAACTGGATATGGAGAAGCTTGCTTTCTATCAAAGGGCTCAACAGAAGCAAGCTGGCTATGGCATCGATGACTCAACCATCTCAACTTCAGAACCATCAATTATCTAGCCAAGAAAGAGCTAGTAGATGGGCTTCCTATGGAAATTTTCAAGAAAGCTGGCGTCTGCGAACCATGCCAGAAAGGAAAGCAGGTGAGATCGTCATTCAAAAACAGAAGTCATCCTCCAGGGACAACTACTCCCCTCCAGCTACTACACATGGATCTATTTGGGCTAGTCAAACCACTAATGCCCAAAGAAAAAAGATTCACTATGGTAGTAGTCGACGACCTCTCAAGATACACATAGGTAGAGTTTATTAGAAGTAAGGATGAAACCTACGCCAAGCTATCAATGATGATCAGGAGGTTGTAAATTGAAAAAGAGAAATCAATTCAACGAATTTGTTCAGACAATGAAACTAAATTCGTTAACTAGCAGATCATCAGCTTTCTCAGTGAACTGGGAATAACTCATGAGCACTCAGCTGTCAGAACTTCACAACAAAATGGTGTTGCTGAAAGAAGAAATTGCACACTCAAGGAAGCAGCTTGAGCAATGATAGTTGATGCCAATACAGCAGAAGGATACTGGGCCGAGGTAGTCAACACTGCGTGCCACATTTAAACCAAAAGTGCCATCTTCTGCACACATGACAAAACACCCTATGAGCTCTACAAAGGCCGTAAGCCATCTATCTCATACTTCAAAGTATTTGGCTGTAAATGTTATATTCACAACAATGGCAAAAGTCAACTGAAGACTTTCAGTGCCAAAGCTGATGAGGGAATAATTCTTGGTTACAATTCCCCACATGGTCAAGCTTACAAAGTGTTCAATAAATTAACACTAGTTGTGGAAATAACTTGTCATGTTGTTTTTGATAAGTTTGCCAACGAGTACAGAAGTAAGAAGGTACTCAATCCATCAGTTCAAATAAGCAAAACCGATAACTCACAGGACTATGTGAATCACATAGTTCTAGAAGAGTTTGAAGTTGGGCTTGAATATGAAGGAAATGAATCCAGCATCAGACCAGCTGAAAGCACAGCTGAGGGCGATCAAACCAATGGAGAGAATGATCATGCTGAGACCTTCAACCCCACAACTGAAGCAGGGGGAAGAAATGATGAGGAAGAAGGGCAAACTGAAGACAAGACATCTAAAGATGTCAATGCAGAGGACCCAACTGAACATTCAGCTGAGGAGAGCCTACCCAAATGGCTCAGAAGCCACCCAGCTAATAAAATAGTTGGAGATCCAAGAAGTCAGGTTCAGACGAGAAGTTCAACTAAGCATGCTCTCTTCACATGATTTATATCCCAAACTGAACCGACAAACATCAATGAAGCTCTTGAAGACGCAGATTGGATAATTACCATGCAAGAAGAGCTTAAACAGTTTACAAGAAACGATGTGTGGTTTTTTGGTGATAGGCTAAAAACCTAGAAAGTCATCGAAACCAAGTGGGTTTATCACAACAAACTGGATGAATAAGGCGTCATCACAAGGAACAAGGCAAGATTGGTGGCAAAGAGATACTCTCAAAGTGAATGAATCGACTTTGATGAGACATTTGCACCAATTGCAAGATTGGATGCTATCAGACTGTTCCTCGCCTATGCGGCTCACAATAATTTCATGGTCTATCAAATGGACGTGAAAAGTGCTTTTCTTCATGGGATGCTCAAAGAAGATGTGTACATCGAGCAAGCACCAGGATTCGAGATTGGTGACCAAGTCTTCAAACTGAAGAAAGCACTCTATGGGCTGAAGCAAGTGCCCAGAGCCCGGTATGAAACCCTCACTACATTCTTGCTCAAGAATAGGTTTCATAAATGAGTCATTGATCGTATTCTATTTAGAATAGAGCGATCATCGGAGATCTTAATGGTTCAAATCTATGTGGATGACATAATATTTGGATCGAAGAGTAAGGATCTCTGCACTCGATTTGCACAACTGATGTAAAGCGAATTCGAGATGAGCATGATGGGAGAAATGACCTTGTTCCTAGGACTCCAAGTGAAGCAGCTCCAAGATGGGATATTTATCAGTCAAGCTAAGTACACAAAGGAACTGGTCAAGAAGTTTGGAACTGATAAGGGAAAAACTATCAAGATTCCCATGAACACATCAGTTCAACTGACTCTCGATGAAGAAGGAGAATCAGTTAGCCAAACTCAATACAGAGGCATTATCGGTTTGCTTCTCTACCTAACTGCAAGTCGACCAGACATTTCATATTCAGTCGGCTTATGTGCACACTTCCAAACCAATCCGAAGAAAAGTCATCTTGAAGTAGCAAAGAGGATTATCAAATACCTCAGAGGAACCATAAATCTTGGATTATGGTATCATAGGGATGACAGCTTGAGTCTAACCGATTATTCAGACTCAGACTTCGGTGGGTGCAAGATTGATCAGAAGAGTACCAGTGGAACATGTTAGTTTCTTGGTCATAAACTGATATCCTGGTTCAGCAAAAAGCAGCACCCAGTTGCAACATCGACAACTGAAGTAGAATATGTAGCTGCTGGTAGCTGTTGTGCACAGATACTCTGGATGAAACAGCAGTTGAAGGATTACAAGGTCGAAACAGACGAAGTACCTATCTTCTGGGACAACAACAGTGCCATTACTATTTCTCAGAATCCAGTTTTGCATTCGAGAACATAGTAAATTGACATCAGACACTACTTCATCAGAGATCACATTGAAAAGAAGGACATACGCATCCAATATGTCAACACAGAGAAGCAGATTGTTGATATCTTCACAAAGCCTTTGCCAGAGGCAAGATTTATGGAGCTATGTATCCAATTAGGGCTATTGGAACTAGCACCAGAAGAAGAAGATGATTAAAATGGGAGAATGCAAAGAGAAATCCCAATCAATGAGAAAAAATAGCAGAAACTGAAACTGAAGGTGCATCAGTTCAGTCAGCAAGAGATGTCAAAATTACTCATATCATCAGTTAAAACAAAAGGCAAGCTGAAAAGTTTGCAAATTGATGAAAAGCGTGGAAGTTGAGAAATCAAATGGCAAGAACTGATAAGATGCTCAATCAATTCGCGATGGAGAAAATAGCTCGTGATCAGCTGGATCGAGCAGCTGCACCAGAAGGAGAGCTGAAAGCCAACTCAGCAAAAGGAAGAGTTGAACTAAAAATATCTCAGTTGAAGCCGGTCATGCCAATTGGAGATTGCCAGATGTAGACAAATCATCTGATGACGTCAGCAGCTCAAAGCCACGCGAAAGCACCAGAAGAGAGAACTTCAAACAGGTAAGTTTGAATTTACTTTTGATTAGTGGAACGGTAAAATGACATGTTGTTACCGTTAGACCCACTATCTCTTTTCAATTAAATCACAACGGATAAATTTGAGAATTAATCGAAAGATTAATCGGAGCCGTTCAAAATAAGCTCCCCTCAAATTCTTATTACCGTTCAAAATAATCAGAAGTGAAGTAAGGGGTATTCAAATCCTGATTACTCCTTCCGTATTTCAAAGGATCTTTGGGTTGTCAGATGAAGAAGACAACCTAGAAGAAAATGAAGTGAACATCAAAAACTGTTATAACGGATGGGCAACAATCTCTGCTTCAGAACACTTTCATATCAACCATCACATATCCAGATTTTAACTGAAATTTCAAGTGCTAGCCACCGTGGATACACAAATAATGGTAGGATCGTGTGAAGGCTGTAATGAAATGTTAGAGATAAAGTACAAGATTTGCAATGCCATCTGGGAAAGTAGAGGAATAAACTGGTCCTTATTCCTCTTCAAGCAGTTGAAGAAATTTGTAGACATCGTGGAAAGAGAAACAAACAACGAATTATGCTTTCCACAGAAGATGTACTATATTAATCGAATCAGCTTCATTCTAGAAAAGCTGATTCCAGACTTAATGGAAGAGGAAATCATTCATCAGCCAGTTGATCCTAATGATTTCAGTCCAACAATAGAAAGAACAACACTACCTCCAGTAATGATCAAAGAGCCGCAACCACGATTGAGGCAAAAGCTGATTCCAACCCTCCCCCCAACAGAGTGGAAAGGAAATGACAAGATGGTGGAATCAGAGGTCCAATCCAATACCGGCTCAGATGATATCTTTCATAGATATCAACTCCCTAAAGAATAGGATGAGGAAAGAAAAGACTCCGGAAAGGGTCCAATTGAATGGAGAGCAGCATCACCGACTCACTCTGAGACGGTTGAAAAACTAACTGCTAAGCACCAGACTGCAGAACATCAGTTAAGTGCTAGAAAAGAGACTGGAGAGTATCCGCTGAGTGGAACAAATACTCAATGAGCCGATCAATAAAAGAAGAAGCAACAACATGGCAAGACGCCAAAGCTGTATAGAAAACTGATCGAGAACATGAAAGATCAGGTAAAACTGCTCTCTGAGTTAATACTGCAACTGGAGATATTTCCTTGAACAGAAGACTCTGAGGAAGACTCATCCAGTAGTGAGGGTATACCAGACAGTTCCAGAAAGGGAAAGACAAGGAGAACTGATGACAAGAAGGACTAGAGGCCAATCAAACTGATGAGAAGCTCTAGAAATAAGACTTCTTGTAATTCCAGTTTCGTATCTTTCCAAATACAACCATTTTGCCTTGAAATTGCAAATGTCTTGTCAAGCATTTACTTCGTACATTTCCCTCCATCGCAAGTCTGACAAGTACATTTAAGGCAAACAAACAAAAGTAAGGGACACAAATTTTTCAAAGATATATGAGTATTCATTCATTAGTCATAAATCAATTCAGATCTAGTCCCCCTCTCTTGCAAAAAGAGAAGAGACATACTCATTTCCCAATCTCATTCAAAGAGTCTCTCTCTCTCTCTTTCATCTCTCTCAAGAATTCTAGCCAAATTTTCTTCAATACCAGAATTACTTAGTTCCCCCAGCTCTTTCAAGAAACAAATGATGAGAGACAAATTCCTTGAAAAGAAGAAATTCCAGGATATTCTTCAAAATTCAAACGGTCAAAACCTGCTTGTTTCTCTTCACAAGACAGGGATTCTTCACTATCTGGAAACACCACCCAGATTCTTCAGACAAAGTCAGGTGTGTGAATTTCTTCTCCAAGCACAAATCAGTGCTGATGGCAAGGAGATTACATCAGTTATCCACGACCGACCAATTAAGATAACTGAAAGAACAGTTGCTGAATTTTTCAACTTCCAAGGCAAGGCGCAACCGTTTAAGAGTTAAGTGAAGCAGCTGAACCATACTAGAGAAGGTGGAAGACCCCCACCTATAGAAAGGCATTCAATTTTTCCACAACTAAAACTGATCTAAGACCAGAGTATGGAGTTTTGCTCGACATCATAAACAAGATGATGTTTGGAGTAATTGGAAGCCTAAGCCAGCTTACCCAGGAGAGGTACAAGGTGATGATATACCTAGCTAAAGGACACAAGACAAACTGGGCAGAGTTTGTATTCTCACAACTCAAGCGTCAAGTTCTCAAGGCTTTCAACTCAAAGAGGACACGAAAGTTTGAGTCCATGGTAGGACTTGTTCCTAGAATGAGCAAAATGATTGAAGACATCTTGAAGCTATCAAATGATGATACATTACCAGTCCTCATCTCAGACTAGATTCTCAAGAGAGGAAGCATTCATCTGCACCCACTCAAGAAGAAAAGGCTAGGAATTGGCAATACAAATGCCACAGCCTCAAATACCTCAACTGCCAATGCCGTCCCATCATCAGTCTCCAAGAATGGATCAACAGCAGACTTTCAAGACTGTTTCGATCCATATGAGCTTATTCCATTCATCAGAATTCCTCATTCAAACTATGGAGCTAACTACTTCAGGAGAACTTGTCCCCCTCTCCAATTGACGGAAGAAGATATTCGCACTTTCTATAGTGGTGAATATGCAACCAAGAATGTACAAAAAGAGGTAACAAATTTACTTCTTACTCAATTTGCATTTGTGGCCAAGCAAGATCAATAGCTTTTTAAGTTGCTAAACCGGTACTTCTACTGGTACAACTGGAGACACTCAATGTCCATCCAGTCTTATTTCTTGATCACTACTTATCACGGCATGAGTTTTTGACAAAGAGAAGAAGTTTGGAGTTTGAAATGGATAGGGTCTGCAAATCCATTCCCACCAACTATCGTGCAAGTACAGAGGATTATGAGTCCTAGATTAACCAAGAAAATTCCTCCAACTGCCCTACTTGTCGAAATGGAAAGTGGCATCAAGGCTCATGAAGAAGTAGGAGCTAAGCAGCAAGAGACCTGCACAATCAGCCCTGCCCGCAGAAAACTGAATTTTGGAAGTCTACCAAATCAGTTAGCTGAGCCTAATCGACCAACTGAACCTGCAACTGCACAGGAGCAACGAGAGTCACCTCTCACCCCAGCTGCAGTGAGTCGACTATCTGATGATGAAGACACTGCCATATCACCCAATCTCTTATCAAAGAGATATATCACCCCACTGATTGCTTCAAGCCACAAGACAGTCGTCCAACTGAACCTGCAGGAAGTTCAGCACAAGTCATCCTCAAGAAGGAACTTGAATAGAAGGCAAAGGGTCACATCTGCTGAAGCTAAGCACCGGAGTCAATCTGTGAAGAAAGAAAGGCCGGAGAAGCCTGCTGAAGGAGCTGGATCCGTCTCTAAGATAAAGAGGTCAAACTACCTTGATGAGAGCAGTGAAGAGTATCCAGTTCGGCCCCTCAAGAAGAGAAAACTGGCTGAGATATAATCCAGTAGTTCAACAACTAATCCCATCAGTTAAGTGATGAATCAGTCCCAAGGGCCAAGAAGAAGATATGACTAGAACTGATCGATCAGTTGCCACATCATCAGTTCACCAAAAAGTCATCAGTTGGACGGGGTAGCCCAACTGCCAAGGAATGGTTTAAATTGATTAAAATCTTTAAACTTGTTCCTCATCACATTAATGCCATTGTGATCTAATGGGCATTATTTTTAAATGGGAGATCTCTCAAGATAGCAAGTCTTTAATGCTATTGAGCAAAATCAATCACTAAAGTGGAAAGTGAGTTGATAGTGTGAGGGATATAAATAGCAAAATCCTGCACAAAATATTTGCTATTTATGGAAACTACCCCATTTACAAATGGATGAAATCTCAGCCGCTGATCTACAAGTTGAAGCTAAACTTGTTGACGGCTAAGATGATCATCTCATGTATGTCAGCTGCAAATCAGTCAAATCTATTTAAACTTATCAGCTGATGCGTACTCGAGTATAATTCGAAGTACATGCATGCAAAGCTTATTTAAATGCCAATGAGATATTGATCCAAGCTTCAGATCTAACTCAAACCCTCACTGCATTTGCTTTGTATCTTTCTCTCTACTTCATTTATTCTCTCTCAAACATTATATCAAAGAATGGAACTGTCCGCTCAATACATCGACCCAACTAGACTTGCTCTCAACCTCAAAAGAGACAAGTTCATAGAACTGGACTACATGATGGAGAGACTTAAGCCTTATTTATTCCATCGCTTAATCTCAGCAGCGGAGGAAACTGGACTTTTTCAGTTTCTCACACGATGTCCAAGATTTGGACGATACTTTCCTGAGGCAGTTGCCGAATTCTATATCTTCTCCGACATCGCAGAAGATGGCAACATAATCTCAACAGTCAGAGGAAATCCGATCGTGATCACCAAGGAAGTTGTGATGGAGTCACTCTATCTTTCTAGAACAGATAAACAGGTAGACATAATAGTCACGCTAAACAATGTAGAATTGTGGTGTCAATGGAAAAATCTAGAAGTCGAGCATAATGACAAATCTCACTGACTGAAGGACAGTCTTCGGTTGGAGTTCATTCAACTCTAAGATATAGTCATCCATTGTCTGAGAGGTAATCTGGACTATACTCGCTTCAGCACCGACAATGGTCACCTGATGGCAATCATTTACAACCGATGTAGAGTTGACTAGGCATCGTATGTGCTATCACAACTACGCTAAAATGTTCGCAGGGTCAAGTTTGACCATCAAACTGGAACATTCACAGAGAAACTGGGGTTTCTCAACAGGATCAGCATGATCATTACTGATTAGATCCAATTTCTCAACCAGAGAGATGAGTTGCTGGACATGAGAGATTATCTCTCCACAATCTTTGTCAAAAGGAGAAATAATCTCAAACCTTTTGGCCCGCGATCAAGGAGGCAGCGCACTGCAGAAAAAGGCCCCTCCACTCCGACTGAACCGACTTCAAATAGTCGAGGAAAGCAGCTCATGTCAGATGAAGAGATGACACCAGAATCAACTACGCCAGCTAAGTCTACACCAGCTAAAACCAACTATAAGGATGGTGCTGAAGAAAGCTTCAACAACACTCTCGCTGATCTGCTCAACAGTTTTCAGCTTATCGAGAAATACGACTCCGATCTCTTTAATCAACTGAAAAGATATCTCAGATAGTCACTCTGGAGATATCATGTTGATGAAGCAGTTATGTTTACACTGCTTGACAGGAAGGGAGGATTTTTCTGGAGTCAAGAAGGACATTGGAGCAGAAACTGGATGAATCATCCATCAACAGCCACTCTCACTCTCTCAGAGATTATGGATTCAATGATCAACATAATCCAAAATAGAGTATCTGCCGCAGCTCCACTGCCGTTTACAGAACCATCCAACTCGTCCTCCACACATATGATGTTCAACTACCCACCTCTAACTAAAGAACTACTCCCAAGGTTGGCCATGACGACAACTAAACATCAAGTTCAGCCTCCACTGCCAGATCTACGGCAGTTCATGCCAACTGAAGAAGCCTCAAACTGGCTACCCTCACCGCTAAGAGAACAGTCACTCCCTTCCCTAATTGAAGATAACTTAGCTACAATCTTCAGCTTGTTACCACATGTCCTCATTCCATCCTTCAATCTACACATGCACATCCTTTTGGATGATGTTAAAAAGGGGGAAGAGATTGGAGAAATTGAGGAGAAAAATGATGGAAGACAATTTTTGAGTCTTTGGGATGAAATTCAAAGGGAACCCTCATTCAAGAGAAAGTACAGCCTCAGGGGGAAGTAGTGAGGACTGTAGGAACTTCTCAAGAAGAGAGGCATCAGCCTCAAGAGGAAGATTGGGGAGCTTTCCAGTGACATTTATCTCAGGGAAAAGTCTAGGGAGAAGTCTGGAGAAATGCTAGTGCCAGAGAAAGAGGAGAGCCTAACAATTGGTGGAATAGGTGAAGAAGGAGATGAGACACCAGCTGAAGAAGCGCAGCAGCTGAAGAGCTAGAAACTCAAAGAAAAAGAAAAGAAAAATAAACTATTGTAGATTGAAAGATATCTAATCAGTTTACATAAGCAGTTTCTTAGCTACAAGTTTTCTTGCTTGATTGTGTCCTTGCTACACAGCTCAAAAATTTCTCAATCAGTTCTCCCATAATTGCTCAATTTTGACATGTTTTGGACATCATCAAAAAGGGGAAAATTGTTAGGAAAAACTACCAAGGTTATTCTTACAAGGGGTTTTGATGAGATGTCAAAATATGTCAAAATATGAAAAGAGCCTTGAAAGAACTGTAAAGAAATCAAGCAGAAAACAAAAGATGATCATACAGAGTCAAAGCTGTCAAACCCAACAGATTTGATCAATTCGTGTGAAAGAGGAGAGAAGAACAGAGAGAAAAAAAAGACTGTAGCTTGCTAGAATAATTAGCAAGGCAAACTTGAAGTTGCAGGTACCCGAGAGAGAAGGTACCAACTGCCACCAGTCTACAGTGATGAACTGATGGACATTCCCATTCAAGGCTGACACCAGCTGAAGAGATGTTCCAGCTGAAGTGATGAATTGATAGAAATACCAGTTCAAGGCTGACACTAGCTGAATAGATGTTCCAGCTAAAATGATGAACTGATGGACATACCAGTTCAAGGCCGACACCAGCTGAAGAGATGTTCCAGCTGAAGAGAACTGAAGCACATACCAGTTCTAGGCTACCACCAGCTAAAGAGATGTTCCAGCTGAAGAGAACTGAAGCACATACCAGTTCTAGGCCACCACCAGCTGAACAGATATTCCTGAAGAGAACTGAAGCACATACCAGTTCTAGGCCGCCACAAGCTGAAGAGATGTTCCAGCTGAAGAGAACTGAACTGGCCGCCACCAGCTAAAGAGATATTTTAGCTGAAGAGAACTGAAGCACATATCAGTTCAAGGCCGCCACCAGCTGAAGAGATGTTCCAGCTGAAGGGAACTGAAGCACATACCAGTTCTAGGCCGCCACCAGCTGAAGGGTAGTCCCAGCTGAAGAGAACTGATGCACATACCAGTTCTAGTCTAATACCAGTTGAAGAAATGATCCAGTCAAAGGAAGATCCTAGCTGAAGGGAATACCAGCTGAATAAGAAGAACTGAGGGATATACCAGTTCTAGATCATTCCCGACTGAAGAAATACCAGTTGTTTCAAGCACATCAGTTTGAACTGATGAACATGCCAGTCCACGATGACATCAACTGATGAAGGCTGCCAGTCGAAGAGAGAACTATCTTGAGCTGAAGAAAATAACAGCTCAAGATATTCCAGCTAAAGAAAATACCAGCTGAAGAAATGTACCAAGTCTAAAAATCCATGCTAAAGGAAATACCATCTTATGATATTCCAGTTGAAGGAACATACCAACTGAAGAGAAGACTAAGGTATAGGCTGATGGAAAATACCAGCTCAAAGAATACCAGCTAAAGAATGAAGTTCCAACTGATAAAGCGCCAGCAACCGAACTGAAGACCAGTCCATGAAAGTTCAAGCCAAAGGGACACACGTCCAAAATACCAGCTAAAGAACACTAGTTCAAACTGCTAGCTGAAGCAGAAACAAACTGGTGCTCAGAAGGTATCAAGCCCAAGCCCAGAAACGCCAGCTAAAGATGATCTCAACTGAAGCTTTCCAAACTGCCAAGGGACATGCAGATGTGACAGACAAAGGAACTGAAGATTTCAGCTGCCAGACAAAGCTCAGAATTGAAGATCAAGAAGGGAGCCGCAACTGAAATTCAAATAAGCCAAAGAAGATCTTGAAGTTAATGCAACCAAGATCTTGAAGCAAAAGCTCGTCAGAAGAGAAATGGCAACCCAACGACCCCATTAAATGAAAGCCTTGCAACTGGCTTTATCATTTATGATCCAATAGTGATCACCAGCGGTCACCAACTCACCTATCTTTAAAAGGTGAACTACCCCAAAGTAGACTGCGGGACTTTTGAGAATTTGGAGAGCACTTTAGTTAAGTCTTTCCGCGAAGACGTTCGCCGAAGCACTAAAGCCTCACGCGCAAAGAACTTAGAAAATCAAAAGTTCCAACTGATGAGAATGAGCCTTAACGCTCTTCGAGCTAGCTGTTGAAGATTTCCAGCCAGAGCTATTCTCTCAGTCACCATGCTTAAGTGATCAACTACCCCAACTCAGACGTAGACGCGCAAAGGAGTAACCCCGTTGATACAAGTTTCAAGACTGTACTCTTGAAGATCGAGTGAGGTCTAATATCGTGAAAAGACGGGCAATATCACCTTATCTCTCCAGTGAGCAGTTGGGGATCGCAAGTGTAAGTTGTCGACCTACCAACTGAGGAAGTTGAGAGTGCAGCTTCCGGGACAACAAATGTCTTCACTGTGTAACTGTAATAAAGGAACTTTACACTTGCATAGTGAATTTCCCTTCTACGGAAGGAAGAGAGGACGTGGAAGTTGAGCTTCGAACCCCTATAAACTGCTTGTGTGCTCTGCTTTAAATTTCAGTTCAGTTGCATGTTTTTAACTGCACACTATAAGCACACCAACACTCCGAGCTAGCAGATCTTCTCAACTGATCTCTACATAGCATGGATAATATTTACAAGTCAAAACGGGCCCTGAATATTCCGCATCCAAGTTCAGTTTTGTAATCAGTTTATTCACCCCCCTCTAAACTGATTCTGACTCGTCCCGGGACCAACAAGTTAGAAATATAATCTACTATTGATAAATATATATAATCTATTGTATAAAAAGAGTTTTACAAATTTTAGTTTTCCTATTATATATATCCATGTAATACATTTTATTTAAACATAATAAATAAAGTACAAGCTTCTTATCTTATTTTGTCTATCAGTACGTGACTTTTAATGTCTTGGTTGTTACATTTTAAAGAATATTATAGCATTTTATAAATTTTATTTAATGGATCACTTATTTTATTAATTAAGAATATGGAATATTTTATATAAAAATGTAGCAAGTTATAAATATATATTGATTTTTTCCTTTTAATTTGGTAGACAATTAATCATGCCTTTAAAGTAAAATGAGATTTTAATTATGACTTTCTTTTGATTGACTTGTGGTTTATAATGTTTAGTATTCATGTGACTTTGCTACTAATTTGTGAAAATAAAATGAACTTCACAAATATGAGGTTGTTTCGAAATTATTAAGTGATATGATCCTAAAAGTTTTTTTAGCCTTTTTTTTTAAATCTTAAACGTGTACCAATTTTTGAATTTTAATAATGTATTTGAATTTAAATTAAATATATTGATTTTTCCTTTTTAATTTGGTAGACAATTAATCATGCCTTTAAAGTAAAACGAGATTTTAATTAGAATACTCTTTTGATGACTTGTGGTTTAGAATGTTTTGTATTCACATGAGTTTGCTATTAATTTGTAAAAAAGTAATGAACTTCACTATTTATGGGTTGTTTCGAAATTATTAAGTGTATGATCCTGAAAGTTTGTTTAGCCCATTTTTTTAATCTTAAACACGTACAAAATTATTAATTTTAATAATGTATGTTAATTTAAATTAATTATTTTAATAATTATACTATTTTGATAGGTTTTTAATGAATTAGAAATTTTAAGATTAGAATATTAGAATGTTAATCATAGATTAGTTGTTAGAATACAAATAATAATAAAATATTAAATAATATAAGATGATTACATTATTACCCTTAGATAAAATTTAAAATAAAGGTATAACAGGTAAACTCAAAATTATAAAATAATTTGAATACGAATAATAATAAAATATTAAATAATATTAGATGATTACATTATTATCCGTAATTAAAATATAAAGTAAGATTATAATAGGTAAACCTAAAATTGTAAAATAACACACTTTTTATATTAGTATAGATATAGATTCCTAGTCTATTTATAAATTACGTTTATTGAGGGGTTATATAAGTTCAAGAGGCATTAAAAATTGAAGGATTCAAAGTCAACCAATTTAATTCGATTTATCGGTCAATGAATTTGAATTTAATTATTATAATATCCTATCGAAAATTTAGTAGTCAATTACTCATAGATAATGATCAAAATTGTTACCAATTATTTCTCATAACTAAGCACGTGGGCACTGATATACTGTCATTATACATTCCTTATATCTAGCTAGTCATAGATTTATCTACTAACTAAAAAGATTTTACAACTCATCTATTAAAACTAACAAATAACTACATCAACTTTACATATATATACAATACACCTATATATGGATAATTACCAAAACTATTACAAACTGCTACGTAATTATCTTGTAATTTAAACAGAAAGTGCTACCCTAGTTTGTCGGTGTAGAAGTGATCTTGTTACGAAACAAAATCTATATAATAAGCATAGGCATACTAGGGTTTCACTTCAAATATCAGCAAAATAAAACACGAGAAGAAATTAAAGAGAGAGTAATTACATTATTCATTCAAGAAATTAAGATGGGTGATCAATTGTACAACAATATTCCGATCGGTTTTTGTTTCGATCCGACCGATGAGGAATTGATCACAGGGATCTTGTTTCAAAAAGTGATGGGTTTCCCTTTGCCGTGGAACGGGATCGCAGAGAAGGAACTCTACGGCGACAACGCAGCTCCGTGGGATGTTTTCAGCGACATCGACGACGGCGAAAACTGTTCATTATATTGCAACACGAAGAAGGAAGGCGACACGACGAAGAAGTCGGTCTACGTTCTCACGAAGGTGCCGAACTCCAAGAAGCGGAATTCTAGAACTTCCGGCTGCGGTAGGTGGAGCAGCAACACCGGCCCCAAAACAATCATGCAATCCACCACCGGCGACATCATCGGACTCATGAGGATGCTGTCGTTCAAAAGTTTAAAGAAAACGACGGAGGCAGTCAACGGCGACGACGACTTAGGGCATTGGATCATGCACGAGTATTCTCTGAGTGGTTCTGCGTTGATGGAGATCGGCGAAAGGAACAACAACGATCTCGTGCTGTGCAAGATCACTAAGTGCACTAAGGAGAAGGTGGTGGCGGTTGGCAATAATGGCGGTTGTGGCGATGAAATTAGGGTTTCCTGAATGAGAGCTGCGGAGGAATAATTACAAGTTCAACAAGAAGATTTTTTATTTATTTTTATTATATATAACATGATTTAATTTGTAAATATGGGGTTGAATTCTGGCAAAGGAAAATTGTAATAGTTGCGTTGATCAATTTAATGATGATGCAGTTTTCACCCAATAGTGTTGCACTAGTATTCTTTTTCATGTTTAATTTTGTCTTTTCAAATTAATACACAACATGCACTGGTAAAACAAAATACAAAATTGAAACACGATAGAAATATAGTACAATTCCAATTAAGAAAGGCTGAAAAACTTCCTGATCTCTGCTGTTCAAAATTAAACCATATCAATACATGCATGTCTGGTGGCTTCAATACCTAATTAAACCAAGAATATAATCTGATTTTTTAAAGAAGTGAAGTGCATTGCATCTCTCATCTCATATCCAAGCTTCTCTCTAATGTCTAAACGCTGATTGATGAGGCTCATCTTCGAAACAATGTGGACTAATTAATGTTACTTCACACTCGACAGACTGCCCTTATGCTGATCGATACTAGCTCGTACACTAAAAGCCTCTCTTCCTTCTTATATATTATAGTAAGCTGGTGGAGGCAACGCATTCTTGTGCCTAGCTCAAGCTCCTTAGCCTTCTCACCTTCTCATCAAACTCCTCTATTTAAAGTAATAAAAAAAAGATTAGATTACCCTTCACATAAACTAGATTTTTTGTCGACAAATGAAGAAGCTCATGCCCATAGTTTTACCCTTCCTTTCGTATATATATGTCACCCGTTGACACAGCTCTTAAGATTTCCATCATGGAGTTGATGCGAGTAAATTTCGATTATGGTTCCAGACAGTTGATGCGTTAGTCCACTTTTGGTTCCAATAGTATCATTTTTTGTCCTAAATTGAGTAAATTTCAATTTTGGTCCTGCTTTTGACCTTAAAATTATGAGACCAAATTCAAAAACTATAAATCTATGAGACTAAAATTGGATTTTTTTTTTTTTGAAAAATGACCAAAAATGATAGTATCGGTACCAAAAGCAGACTAACGCATATCATGTGGTAGCAAAATCGAAATTTACTCAAATTGATGCTTGATTTCTAATTTCTTTGAAGACTAACTATCGTGAATATAATGTACGTATGAATATGTAAAGAGAAGCTCTCACGTGCATCTGATCATGTATTTTGTATGTAAGGGGCTTATATACATTGGTGACATTTATAGATGTATACAAAATGACAAAAAGATTACATCAATGCCATCAAAATTACAAAAAAAAAAAAAAAAAAAACTTTAAATGATCATAACTTTCTCATTTTTAATTAAAATATATTATGCAACTAATAAAACAAGTTAAATTCTTTTCATGATCTTTCATGTAATTCGTATGGAGATATTTAAACGAAAAATATAACACATTCATTTTTCATGCATATATAAGCTTTAAATGAAATTAAAATTTTAAAAATAATTATATGTCCTAATTGAAATATAATAAACACTAATTATGATGTAAGAAACCTTAAAAAAACCCCTAAAACCCTAAACCATAAAAAAACCTATACTAAAACTCTAAACCTTAATTAAGATTAAATAAACTCATATAAGTTAAGTATCAAATGAATAATTTTGAGAAAATTTCGATTTTAGTCCTAGAGGACATGTGTTAGTCCGCTTTAGGTCCTGATACTATCATTTTTTGTCCCATTGAGTAAATTTTTATTTCGTTCCCTCCTTTGGTTTTAAAATCATGGGACCAAATTCGAAAATCATAAACCTATGAAACTAAAATTGGATTTTTTTTTGAAAAATGACCAAAAATAAAAGTATCAGGACAAAAAAAAAACCATATTAACGCGTGTCCCATGGAATCAAAATCGAAATTTACTCGATAATTTTCAATATTAGAAGTGATACATTCTTTTTTAGAAATGACACTTATTTTTTTAGAAATGATACTTATTTACGCAAGTTTTCAGCATATATATGTATATAACTAAAGATGACTATTTTTTGTTTTACTCAAATGTAAAATGTATGTTATTTATTGTTCAATTTTTCCTATTTGTTATACTTTTAGTAATTAATTATAATATATTTACACTACCAGTTACACCAACCGTCCTTTAAAACTTACTCGAGCTTGTACCACCAAGGCAGCAACCTCATAATCACATGATGGTTCAAAAGTAAAATTAATGAATAAATATAAAAGAATACTTTTAAAAATTAATTAAGTAGAGAAAGAAAAAAGATCAATTCCTTCTAGAATTGTGTGTATTCGGCAGTACCACGGTAAGTACGTGGTTTCCTCTGGGAATTACCTAATATTAAAGTGGTGTAAGTTCGAGAGTGAAGGTCTCAAATTTAATTGAATCCCATCTATATATATCATTGTCATATTTAATTTTTCAAGTGTGATTTACTTTCTGTATGGTTTATAAGTTATGGATGAGCAGCATCAATCAGATAGCGGCCGCATGTTACACTCATAACAACAACAACAACAACAACATATTATATGGTAAAATCATAAGATCGACAACGGTTCTGATATAAATCGTTGTCTATCTCTCAATTTAGTAATTACTCCCTCCGTTTCTGAATAAATATCATTCTAACATTTTAATTTTGTTTTAAAAAAATGTCATTTTTGTTGTAAACTAGAGAGAGACGAGAGAAAATATGAATTGTGTGTGTATTTAATATGAGGACCAAATGCCTCTATTTATAATAGTACAAGGGATAGAGTTTTAGAGTTAATAACTTGGCCATCACTCATATCATATATATCTATTAGATATATTTACAACACTCCCCCTTGAGTGACCAATCTCTAAAACAAATGTTGCCTCATTAAAACCTTGCTAGAAAAACCCAGTGGGAAAAAATCTAATCGAAGGAAAAAGAGTACAACTGCTCCCCCTGATCTTGAGATCACTGTAGATCTTTGAGTCGGCGCATGCCAATCTTGTGTACCAACTTTCTGAATGTTGATGTTGGTAATGCCTTTGTGAATAAGTCCGCCAAATTGTCACTTGAGCGAATTTGTTGAACGTTGATATCGCCACTCTTTTGGAGATCGTGTGTGTAGAATAACTTGGGAGAAATGTGCTTCGTCTTATCACCTTTGATGTATCCTTCCTTGAGTTGCGCGATGCAGGCAGCATTGTCTTCGTACAAAACAGTTGGATTGATCTTTGATGAAGCTAATCCGCACGACTCTTGGATGTGACTTGTCATATTTCTCAACCATACACACTCTCGACTTGTTTCATGGATTGCAATGATTTCAGAATGATTTGAGGATGTTGCAGTTAAGGTTTGCTTCACAGACTTCCATGATATAGCAGTTCCACCACATGTGAAAACATAGCCATTTTGTGACTCGGCTTGATGTGGATCGGATAAAAATCCTGCATCCGAATACCCTACCAGAGAAGAATCAGAATTTTCCGAATAATATAATCCAAGGTTTATGGTACCCTTCAGATAACGTAGAATGTGCTTAACACCATTCCAATGTCTCAAAGTGGGTGCAGCGCTATATCTTGCGAGAAGATTTACAGAAAAAGCTATATCTGATCTAGTATAATTAGCCAGATAAGTTAATGCTCCAATTGCACTTAGATATAGTACTTCAGGACCAAGTATCGTTTCACCATTTTTAATAGGTCGGAATGGATCTTTCTCCTTATCGAGAGATCTAACGACCATTGGTGATGTTAATGGATGGGCATTATCCATGTAAAAGCGTTTTAACACTTTTCCTGTATATGTGGATTGGTGAATAAACGTTCCTCCTCGGACATGTTCAATTTGCAAACCAAGACAAAATTTTGTCTTTCCCAAATCTTTCATCTCAAATTCTTTCTTCAAATATTCAGCAGTTTTATTGAGCTCTTCAGGAGTCCCAATTAAATTCAAATCATCGACATAAACTGCTATAATTGCAAATCCACTTTTGGTTTTCTTTATGAAAACACAAGGGCATATATCATCATTCTTGTATCCTTCTTTTAACAGATACTCGCTCAATCTATTATACCACATACGTCCAGACTGTTTCAGCCCGTACAACGATTTTTGCAGTTTAATCGAAAACATGCTTTTGGGTTTTGACTTTAATGCTTCAGGCATTTTAAATCCTTCAGGGATTTTCATATATATGTCATTATCTAATGACCCATATAGATAGGCAGTTACTACATCCATAAGGCGCATAGCAAGCCTTTGTGACACTGCCAGACTAATCAGAAATCTGAAAGTAATCGCATCCATTACTGGAGAGTATGTTTCCTCATAATCAATTCCTGGTCTTTGAGAGAAACCTTGCGCTACGAGTCTTGCTCTATATCTCGTAACTTCATTTTTCTCGTTTCTCTTTCTAACGAATATCCATCTGTACCCAACAGGGGTTTCAGATTCAGGAGTTAGGACTATAGGTCCAAATACTTTCCGGTTATCACAGGAATTTAATTCCATTTCCATAGCTCTTTTCCACATTGGCCAATCATTTCTCTGTTTACATTCTGTAACAGAGTTTGGTTCAGGATCCTCATTTAAAATTTGATGAGCTATATGAAATGAGAATATATCATCTACAATGATATGTTCTCTCTCCAGTATCTGATTTGAAGATAAATAATTTATTGAGATCTCATGATTTTCAGATACTTGTAATTCTTCAGGAATTACATCACTTTCATTTGATTGATTAGTCATTTTCGTCATTGTTTGGTTTCCATCTTGCCCCTTTCTTTTCCTAGGCACAGAATCTTTGGAACCAATTGGTCGACCACGTTTTTGATGAATTTTAGACTCATTTGCTGTCAACGCTATTTGTCCTTCAGGGACATCAATTTTCGCTGGAGTATTTGCAGCATGTATGTGAGATTGTGTCACTTTTCTTGTATCTACAAAAGCATCAGGAAGTTGGTTTGCAATCTTTTGCAAATGAATAATCTTTTCAACTTCTTGTTCACATTGATTAGTTCGAGAATCAAAATGTGACAAGCTTTTCTCATTCCAAGATATTTCCTTGTGTTTTTCTGGATGTAGATTTGTTCCACCTAATGTTGGAAATGTCATTTCATCAAAATGACAATCTGCAAAACGTGCAGTAAATAAATCACCCGTTAAAGGTTCAATATACCTTATAATCGAAGGTGAGTCAAATCCAACATATATCCCAAGCCTTCGTTGGGGACCCATTTTTGTTCGTTGTGGGGGGTGCAATTGGGACTTGAACAGCACAACCAAAAGTTCGTAAGTGAGAAACATCTGGTTCTCAACCAAGAATAATTTGCATTGGGGAGTATTCATGGTTAGCCGATGGTCTAATACGAACTAATGTTGCCGCATGTAATATGGCATGACCCCAAGCAGTAGTTGGGAGTTTTGACTTCGTAAGTAATGGTCTAGCAATAAGTTGAAGACGTTTAATAAACGATTCTGCTAAACCATTTTGAGTATGGACATGAGCGACTGAATGTTCAATCTCAATTCCAATAGCCATACAATAGTTTTCAAATGCTTGAGACGTAAACTCACTAGCATTGTCAAGACGAATTCTTTTAATTGAATTTTCAGGGAATTGAGCTCGTAATTTTATAATTTGAGCAAGTAGTCTAGCAAATGCTGCATTTCTAGTAGAAATCAAGCATACATGTGACCATCTAGAGGAAGCATCAATCAATACCATAAAGTATCGAAAAGGTCCACATGGTGGATGTATAGGTCCACAAATATCTCCTTGAATTCTCTCTAAGAAAGATGGAGATTCAATATTAACCTTCATATATGAAGGTCTAATAACTAACTTGCCTTGCGCACAAGCATCACATGGGAATTCATTTGTCATAAGAATCTTTTGATTCTTTATGTTGTGCCCATATGAATTATTGATTATTCGGCGCATCATAGTTGCTCCAGGATGTCCAAGCCTATCATGCCAAAGCATAAAGCTTTTTGTGTCATTGAACTTCAGGTTCATGACATGGTTTGTCTCAATTGCCTTTATGAATGTGTAATACATCCCAGAAGGTAGTGTTAATAATTTTTCTTTCGTTCGCTTATGGCCGGAGACAAAAGAATTTATGCAGAGATATTCTTTTCCACCTTCTGATATAGTCTCGATATGGTATCCATTATAGCGGATATCTTTGAAACTTAGTAAGTTTCTTTTGGACTTACTAGAATACAGGGCATTTTTAATATCTAATTTAGTATCATTTGGTAAAATGATACAAGCTCTTCCGGAGCCTTCAATGATGTTTGATGCACCTGATATTGTGTTAACATTTTCCTGAGCTAATGTCAACTTAAGAAAATATTTCTTATTTTGGAGAATGGTGTGTGTAGTGGCACTATCAGCAAGACAAATATCACAAGATTCCATTTGAATGTCTAAGACGTTTTTAAAAGAAGATCAATTATTATTGAGTAAAAATACGAAAGGAAAATAAATAATTGTTTTTAACGAAAAAAAAAACAACGATGTGAAAATAAATAAGCAATGTCTTTTTATCAACTAGGAATAAATGATAAAGTACTAAACAATGTCCATATGATCGTCTTCAAGCACACCACCACCAATCAACTGATCTATATTATCTCCTTTTGGGTCATCAAAGAAGTCGGAGACATCTAAGTGAGTAGTATCAATTAAGCCGTCAAAGTCAACGACATTGGTTTCTTTTTTATCTTTTCCCTTGATCGAATCTTGATATAGATCTGCAAGATGTTTTGCCGTTCGGCAAGTACGTGACCAATGTCCATTCATGCCACATCTATGACATGCAGCTTCCTTTTTGGATGAATTGTGCTCGTTGGATGTTTTCTGCCTTTTGTTGCTAGAGGTTGCATCATTTGGTTTACCGCGTCCACGACCGCGACCATATCCACGTCCACGTCCACGCCCACGTCCATATTGGTTCCCACGACCACGTCTATTGTCATGATTGAAAGTTGCATTGACTTCAGGCAATGCAGCGGAACCAGTGGGACGGAGTTCGTGAATTTTCAAGAGCAATTCATTATTTTGCTCGGCAACCAACAAACAAGATATTAGTTCAGAGTACTTTTTGAAACCATGCTCCCTATATTGTTGCTGTAACAGCACATTAGAAGCATGAAAAGTGGAGAATGTTTTCTCAAGCATGTCAGTATCAGTGATACTTTCTCCACAAAGTTTCAATTTTGAAATAATTCTAAATAATTCAGAATTATAAGCACTCACAGACTTAAAGTCTTGCAGTCTAAGATGCATCCACTCGTAACGAGCTTTAGGAAGGACGACAGTCTTTTGATGATCAAACCTTTCTTTCAGGTTTGTCCACAACTCACTCAGATCTTTGACGGTCAAATATTCCGTCTTTAGATCATCATGAAGATGATGACGAAGGAAAATCAGCGCCTTAGCGCAATCTTGTTGAGATGCTTTATTTCCTTCTTTGATTGTCTCCCCTAGACCCCTTGAGATTAGGTGAACATCAGCATCAAGAGTCCATGACATATAATTCTTGCCCGATATGTCAAGGGCGATGAACTCAAGTTTGACTATGTTTGCCATTGGTGCAATTCTGCACAAAGAATCAAGGATATATTATCCACATGTTTAATTTATTTGCTCTTTAGAGCATGTAATATTCTTCGGGAATATTACTTGTGCTACTTTAATAGCATCAATTTATGATCTTGAATGTAATATTCTTCATGAATATTACTTGTGCTACTCGAATAGCATCAATATTTAATTATTTTTTTTCAAGATTAAATAAAAAAAAAGACTGATTATTATAACAATAAAAAAAAACAGAAACTCGTGCATGCTGAATCGGCAAAACCAATAATAACGAGACTTAAAAAAATAAAACCATGATAATTCTCGAACTGTGTGCATGCAATATATGCAATTGAATCCACTGAATTTACGATTTATAAATTCATATAAATGCCATATTCCAAAGTTGTTCTCGATTTGCGTGAATACATAATATTCAATATATCAATCCTTCAATCCATATAAAAGTTCACGCATTCAAAAACTAAATAATTAGGCAAAACAATTTAATGAAATCGCCGAGAGTCAAAAGCACTAGAATTTATACGAACAATTCCTCAATTCTTACAATTCAGTCTCGATTTCAATCGCATGAAACACAATTAATATCGTATCATATGAATCCATAACTGAATTTCAATATTAATAAAATTCATTCATAAATTAATGTGTCGTTCAATTCTCACATATCATAATTGTTAAACCCATGCACACACTGAACAATATTATTTGGGGTAGAGAAAAGAAAATTAAAGAATGTACCTTCTAGGATCGATGGACTTCTAGATTTGAAGGAGAGGGTAGAACAATCGTGCTGATAACGTGTTGTAAACTAGAGAGAGACGAGAGAAAATATGAATTGTGTGTGTATTTAATATGAGGACCAAATGCCTCTATTTATAATAGTACAAGGGATAGAGTTTTAGAGTTAATAACTTGGCCATCACTCATATCATATATATCTATTAGATATATTTACAACAATTTTACAAATTCTAGACATAAAATTCACATTTTTCACACATTTGCCCTCATTTAATACATTCAAACATTTATATTTAACTCATTTAATGTATTCACACAATGGTATATTAGGTAATTTAATTAATTTATTAATTTGTATGCATTCATCCAAAGTGACATTTATATAGAAACGAATGACAACAATTTATAACGATTACACAATGATAGTGACATTAGTGTTGTCAATATGTTATTTCTTTTACATTTCACAATAGTTTAGGTTATAACAATATCTTTTAACAAACTTTTGCAATCATATTTGTTATTTTTTACTCAAAATTTGAGATTTGCAATATTTTTATATTAATTTTTTATACATGGGGGGATGATATGTAATCTACATTTGTTGCCTAAAAAATACTTTTCATTTATTATTATTATTATTATTATTATTATTATTATTATTATTATTATATGTACTCTACAATTGTTGCCTACAAAATAGTTTTCAGTTGTGCTACAATATTATTATTATTATTATTATTATTATTATTATTATTATTATTATTATTATTATTATTATTATTATTATTATTATTATTATTATAGCATACATTGTCAATCATGATTTCAGTATTATTTATAAGTGTAATAAAATTTACAATAATTTATTTATTTTCTATTTTAATTTTATCATTTAAAATAAACAATTAGTACAAGTCTTTCTTAATGTGGATTTTCATTTAAATCCTAAAGTTTTTATATCGTCCTAACTGGGAATATTATCTAATTAATGTGCATATAATTGTTTTATTAATTTTTAAAAAATTAATTCAATATAATAATAATAATAATAATAATAATAATTGAAAAAAAAAATTGTGCACCCGCACATGAGAAATACACCAACTAGCAATAATATATCTTGTAGTCTTTCAGGATAAAAAAAAAATAGGAAAGTAAAAGAAAGGAAATACCTATTTTTTCATGGGTGCAATTTTTATTTCGATAAAAGCATATAAGAAAAGGGAAAAAGCAACAAGATTTAAAAGTGAGAAGTTTTTTCGACAATGTGTACTTATTTTATATAACATACATGTAATGGGTCCCACCAAATCACTCTTTATTCTAAAAAAACTGACATATTCTGGGCAAAGCTGCAAAGAGAATAAATTCTCCTATTTTTGAATTAATCACCCCACCAACCCCACGTCCATCTCTCTCTCTCTCTCTCTCTCTCTCTCTCTCTCTCCCTCTCCCTCTCTCTCTCTCCTCTCTCTCCCCCCATGAATATTACAGATTTGGAACTAAAAACACCAGAAAAATAACCGTTGCTTTCCCTTAATTTTTTTTCGATCCGAAACAGATAAAGGGTTTCAATCCCCTTCAGTCTTATCGTCGCTCGAGAACAAGTTAAAATAGGTTGGAAAATTTATCTCTCTCGATCTCGCTCTCTCCCTCTCGCCCTCTCTCTCTCTCTAACAGTAATATTGCTCATAGTTAATCGTCGCCGACAATGGAACAACGATGGGGAGCACAGCCAGAGACGTCTTCATCATCACATGTATGTTTCCGATTTCTATTTTCAATTTTTTTTTAATCGGTTGATTAATGTTGCCCTAAAAATAATCGATGCTTACTTTGTTAATTGTGGTTGATGATGGTATTGCTAAATGTAGATTTATATGTTATTTGTGAATTATTATGCTAATTGAGGACTGAATTATTTTAATTGTTGCGTTTGAATTTAATCGAGGAATATCTCAAAACAATCGAGGAACTATATTAGACTAATCGATAAATCTTAATTAGTCGAGGTTAATTAATCGAGGACTGAATTATATTAATTGTTGCGTTTGAATACACTAATCGAGAAATCTTAATTAGTCGAGGTTAACTAATCGAGGACTGAATTATATTAGTTGTTGCATTTGAGTTTAATCGAGGAACATCTCAAAACAATCGAGGAACTATATAAGACTAATCGAGAAACCCTAAAATACCTAATCGATGAATATTTAATGTATAAAAAACTAATTGATGAATATTTAAATAATTGATGAATATTTAATTTAAAAAAAGTAATCTATTAATTTAAACAAATCTAATCGATTAATATATAAGTAATCGATGAATATCTAATTTTAAAAAAATCTAATCGATTAGTTTTTAAAAAAATCTAATAGCCTAAATAAAACTAATCGACTGCCTGCCTCTATTAATTTAAGACTAATCGATTAATATTTAATGTGAATCGATTAATTCTAAAAAAATTAATCGATTAATTTAAAAAAACTTATGGATTAATATTTAAAAAAAATTAATCGATTAGTTTAAAAAAACCTAATAGCCTAAATAAAACTAATCGACGGCTTGCCTCTATTAATTTAAGAATAATCGATGATGTTTAAAACCTAATCAATTAATATTTAATGTAAAAAAAACTAATTGATGAATATTTAAATAATCGATAAATATTTAATTTAAAAAAAGTAATCGATTAATTTAAACAAATCTAATCGATTAATATATAAGTAATCGATGAATATCTAATTTAAAAAAAAACCTAATCGATTAGTTTTTAAAAAAAAATACCTAATAGCCTAAATAAAACTAATCGATTGCTTGCCTCTATTAATTTAAAAAAAACTAATCGATTAATTTAAAAAAAACTAATCGATTAATATTTTAAAAAAACTAATCGATTAATATTAATTGTCCTCGATCAATATTAAATTTAAATTTTAAGAAATTCTAATTTATATGAAATATTAAAAGAATTTACTCTAATAGTTGTAATTTTGAAAATGTTGTTAGATTGAATGGCTTAGACTGCCCTTATGGAGCCTGAGGCCCTCGGTCGTCGTGTACGCCATACCAGATGTTATTGATATGATCAGAGCCACACTGTTCAAGATTGGTGGTGACGATGCCGTCCGACTATTCAGATCCGATTGTTTCGGACATTTTCTGGACTATAGGGGTGGTGACGTCCAGAAGAGGGTCATTCACGCGTTGATGACGTACGAGATGCACACGTCGGATCGTGCATGTGCGGGACGGGAGGCATGGTTTCATATTCATCACTCCCAGCTGCGGTTCGGTCCGAGTGAGTACGCCCTGGTGTCAGGTTTATGATTCGGCGGCTCGACATTCGATCCAAATATATGGTGATCATATTGTTCCGTCGAGATCTGTGTACCACCGTTTATTCGAAGGGAAGCGTACGACCGTCAAATAGATGGAGGACAGGTTCAAAAAGGAGGGGATGGCCAGAGATGCTCCGGATTATGTGAAGGTTGCGAACATATTGTTCGTATACTGGATGATTATGTGCCTAGATCAGAACCGGGCCGTGGATCCATGGGTGTGGGCGCTAGCGGAGGATGTGGAGCGATGGAACTCATTTTCATGGGGTGCATATTCTTACCAGACGTTGATGCACTACATCGGCCTCGTTCCCAGGACTCGACAGGCTATGGGCGGGAAAGGATCCGGACAGTATCATTTTTACGGGCCGATCTGGGCATTACAGGTAATTAGTTTAAATTTAATTATTCTAAATTAGTTGAAATCAAGTGAATACGTAACTAATTCATTAATCCACTTTACAGGTATGGGTTTGTGAGGTGATACCGGAGTTGGCTAATGAGGCTGGTGTGCATAGTGGACAGCTCACTGTGCCTCGATGTTTGAGGTGGACATTCAGACTCCCTGCCACCGACCCAGCCACCTTATTATAGCGAGCGGTACGTTTTGAGGTTTCTTTATCTATTTAGAATATTCAATCTATATTTGTTAATTTATCTTAATGATATTATTATTAATTCCATGCATTCACGTGTGGTTATGTTGGTGGCATCTCCCGAGAAGACAGGGACTTCATATTACCTGAGCCTGCAGTTGGAGCCTGGAGCTCAGAGCGTGAGATTTGTTCCCGCTCGATCCGGGAACAAGAAGAAGATGCTTGCAAATGTAGCATCTTGTTGTTCCACATCAGCAGAGGAGCCTGTCCCCCCATCAACCCGAGGCACCAGAGCCACTCGGACACCACAGAAGGGTCGTCAGGTGACCAGTCGACCCTCGAGCAGTCGGGCATTGAGGGACGAGCCAGATCATACTGAGCCTGGTCTCCGGCTCTCCAATGAGGATGCACCAGAGCACACAGCAGATCCGATTGTTGGAGAGAGCCCTCCTCGAGCTTGGGAAAGGAAGCGTTTGAAGAGTGATCGATCTCAGAGCAGTGGGGAGCCCTCAGAGAGTTTTCTGCAGAGGGTTGTGGATACTGTGATGCCCCGTGTAAGGAAGCTTATTGACACGACTATTGTGCCCCGTGTCCAGGAGTATGTGGACCGGGCTATTGATCGGGCATTAGGTGGTCTGAGTAACCGTGTCCAGAGTTCACCCACGTCTGACGTTAGAGCCCGCCACAGCCCGGAGCCGAGCGATCGTAGTGCAGCTCATCGGGCGCCCACCCCACCTGGCGTGAGGGCTCCATAGCCCATTGTAGTCCAGGAGGGTACTAGCACTTCGGCTCCACGCCATGGTGGTTTTAGCACGACCTATCAGCTCATGAATGGCATTGATGATACAGTAAAACCTCCATAGAAGAATACTCTATATAAGAATAACCTCTTTATAGTAATAAAAAATGATGGTCCCAACTCGGGACCAGTTATAAATAAGAATAACCTCTACATTGTAATATTACAATGTTTTTCTAGGACCATCCTTAAGAAATTTACCTCCATATAGTAATAAAATGACATTAAATTTTAAATATATTTAAATATCTATATAAAATATCTAGAACTCTTTAACTACATATGTTACATTAAACTTAATATTGCATGAAATACTTATCTAAAGTTGACCGTGACAATACTTTAATTTTTTGGGTTAATACGACATCCTTTAACTTGAGCGTTCGAAGTAACTCGTCAACATAATCACCTTCTTGTTGAATACAAAACATTTCCAACTTGTCCAACATGTTTTGAGCTTCTTGACATAAGATTTTTTCTATTTCTACACTATCATTTTCTGGATTATCACCTTGCGCTTCTTGCCTAATTCCTATAATGATGTCTTCTTCGATTAAAGCACATAGATGAATCTTATATACTTTTTATGTTCATATGTTTTAAAATATGAAGGGACATTTCCAATCATTGTATAATATAAATTAATTTTTTTTTAAAAAATAATTTTTATATGTAAACTCTATATAAGAATAACCTCCCTATAGTATTATTTTTCTCTGGTCCCAACGATATTACTGTATAGAGGTTTTACTATAGCAGCCTCTAGATCTCCTACTCACGATTTAGACTTCAGGGTCCGGATATAGTTGTTTAGCTCTACTTCAACGGTGATCGCCTGCGGCAGTCTTGGTTTGACGGGCTTGAGGATCCGAGGAATGAGTTGAAGGATGTGCACATGAGCTACTTTCTGAGCGCGATTGCACGACGAGTAAAGAGGGACCCTGGTTGTCCGACAGCAGTGGCTAATACCGGTCTATATGTGAGTTCAAGTACTTGTTTGAATGTTTTTTGCAAAACATTGTTAGTTAGTCTTTTTTTACCCAACGCTTAATCGTAATTCAATTTTTTGCAGGAGGCCCTCGTCGGAGCATGGAAGATCCTTCATCCTATTGACCCCCAGTGCAGAGCGACATACGGGGACGATGACTACCGGTGGTGGAGACCTGCAGAGGGCCTGGTACATCGGATCCAGGGCAGTGATGGGCGGTATCAGGTGGCATGGAAGGGGCGTGATTATGTAAGTGAGCTTCACAAGCAAATAATATATTATTATATTTTATTTGCTGACATTAATCTTGATATGATCCCGATTTTATGTTGTAGGCAATCGTGGTATGTGACATCTCAGGTGAGCATTGGGTAGTGGTTCGGATCCGCTTTTCTGATTGGGTAGTAGAGTTGTACGACTCACTACTATTTCAGATAGACGATCCGAGCGACCGCGTAGAGTACGAGAGGCGAGATAGAGAGTTGATGTCCCTACTCCGCCTACTTCCACGCCTACTCATATGTGCCGGATTTTGGGAGGGTCGTCCGATGCCACCCCGATGTGCTTTTGCGATGACCCTGGACAAGTCTATACCGTACCAATACGTGCAGACGGACGCCACGAGCTGTGGAGTATATGCCTGCATGTACGTGGAGTGGCTATTGGGTGCAGGACCTCCGCCCGGTATACCGGAGGAGGCAGTACATGAATATCGGAAGGTTATAGGGGCTCGTATATATTTATTGACTTATATCCAGAGGCCTGGCGTGTAGATGCTTACATTATAATATTGACATTAAGATGTTCGCATGAGTAGACTGTGACTTATGTGGTGTTTTTGTTCATTTTGTACTTGAACTTGATTAATGTAAATGTTTTTATGAAAATTAATGTTCTCGTGACAAAACAAGTTGCTTAGTGACAAAATAATATGATTCGTGACAAAATAAGTTGTTTCGTCAAAAAACAACAACTTCATTTAATCGACTAATGCTCGTCGGCCGACAATCGAATAGGACATATAGGACGTGTATGCTCCGTACTACCGCAAATGCTACACTTCTTCGGCGCCCTTCTCCGCGGAACATTTTCGGGCGGTGAATTCAGATCAACACCGCCAATAGGCAAATGGGATGTGCATACACGTCTGTTGTGCCCCTGTCCATGGCATCTAGTGCAAAACTGCCTCCGTGCACTGGATGAGGCCTCAAACGGGGCTCGAGCTCTGGATGTAGATGGACGCCCAGCACGTCGTCTGATCTCTGGCGCCAAGACCACTCATGCTCGAAATGCATCGAGCATAATCCATTGTTCTGGATGAGGCAGATCCCTGATGACTGAATTATACATGCCGACCAAGCTCTCCGCCTTGTAACACCTATCCACATAATCATATATAGCCGCCCCAGTACAACTGCGAAAGGGAAAATAAAGTTCAAGACACTCGATTAGGTACATGTAAGAAAATAAGAACAAATAGATATTTAAATATCACACCAGATGACCGCTGCCGCGTAAGAACAGAGGATCTAGTCCAGCTCGAACTCACGACAATCACAGGTCCGGTTCTGAAGATCGACCATGTAGACCTCCCTCCCAACCTCGACTTTCCATAAAGTTGCTAATGTAGTGGGCCGCACGGCATAGCAGCGTCCCTTATCGACGTTCCCCGAAAGCTTCAGCGCGATGCCATCAGTCAACACATGATTTGAGCCCTGTGCTGCCGCATGTCGCTCGACGAACCACTGCTCAACAATTGATCTAAACATCTCCAACAGTGAGAAAACAGGTAACCTCCTCGCCCACAACAGACGAGCATTGAGACTCTCCGCCGCATTAGATATCATGAACCCGTAGCGCCGTACGGGACAGTGTGAACGAGCCCAATGCACTGGGCCAATATTACACAGCTTCTGATATGCATTTAGACAGACCTGCTCCAACATCGACATACTCTCCTAGAAGGTGTCTCTCCGATATGCGTAGGCAGCCTCCTGAAATAGCGTCGTCACGTGTTTCTCTCTCTTCGTCATCTTATTCTTCAAATGGTAGTAGCACAGTCCGTGCGTCGCTCTCGGAAAAACAGCCTCTACAGCATTTTTAATGCTCTGATGCTGATTCGAAACGATGAGAATATCATCTATATCACCCAGAGCCATGTGCAAGTGGGCCAGGAACCATATCAAAGATTCGTCGTTCTCTATCAGTCCGAGCCCAACTGCAACAGGTAAGATCTGTTCGTTGCCGTCCTTCATCACAGCAACAAAGAGAACCCCCTTGTTATTTCCCTTCAGGTGGGTCCCATCGATCACAAGTACTGGACGAGTATACTGGAGAAATGTGTTGACACATGCACCGAGAGCAAGGAATGAATGCTTGAACCGACCATCACTCGTGATCTCCATATCTACTACAATCCCCGGATTCATCAATTGCAGAGTGTGAAGGAAAGTGGGAAACTGTGCTTAGGACTTGTCAAAGTCTCTATATACCATCTGAATGGCAATGTTCCTCGTGCGCAGAGCGAAGCTGTAGTCGATATGGATGCCAAACTCAAGCACAAGCTCCGCCATCATCTCCTTCGGCTTCAGAACAACCCGCTCGTCCACCAATCTACGAGCAAAGTATTTTCCGAGCACTCGTGCAGGCACCTGTCGTGGAGCAATTCGACCCATATCAAGATGGCATGTGTGAGTGCTGTTGAACTTGTATATTCTCCACATATTCCCATCAGCAACCGCAAAGCACTTGAACGGGCAATCACCGCCATGCTTGCAAACATAGCCCAATCGTGACCTATTCGAGCGATACACAACATACTCCACTCGCCTCTGCATGTGATAGATACCGACCGCCAGAGCCAGATCATCCTTCTTCCGAAAAATAGCTCCCTGGTGCAGTGTATCTCATTCTGGTGCTGGTCCCTCATCCCAAGACAGTGGGCCCGCAATGTCCCAATTAGCAAGGGGAACCACCCAATTGCTCGAAGGCCTGTCAGATCTAAATGGAACACCAATGGTAGATGGTGGGAAGACTCCCATCAAGCACAACAATCTTTCTGTACGATCAGTAGAAGAACGAAGCCATCCGCTGAATTCTGTCAACAGTGACTCCAACAACCTCGTTCTATCATTCACCTCTTCTTGTTCTTGTTCTTCCTCCTCTTCTTCTCCTTCTCCCTCTTCTTCCCCTCCTTCCTCTGCTTATGCTTCTTCATCAACAGGGTTACTCAAACCCTCATGGTAATGTGGAAAGTGGGGAACATAGTCGTCCCTCAAAGATTGCCCGACTCGAAAACCTTCCAATTATCGTGAAATCACGTACACGACCATCTCAGTAGTCTGCTCGTGAAGAAAATCGAGCAAATCTCCATCATCTTGCAAAGAAGCTCTGATCCGTCTGCCAGTATTGGTGCTGGTGAGGTAAAATAATTCATACTCCATCTTGTTTGGGTCAGTCCGCAACAACTTGTGAATCTCCCTCACTAGTGAGCTAAAACACAGCTTATCAGATGACATTGTCACGAGTTGCTCGTCCCCATCTAAATAATTCGGATCTCTCCCATCGTCCACTGTGTCGTACTATAATGCGACGTCTAATCATCTGCAATTTATAAACAATGCTATTTGATTAAACCCTAAACTCTATTAAACCCTAAACCCCATAAAATCCTAAAACCCTAAAACCTTTTCTCTAGAAAGCCATGATCAAACCCTAAACCCTAGAAGAAGTCCCCATTTATAAAGGGTGAAATTAAGCACGATTACATTTAACATTAGATACTAACTAAAGCAATAAAATAAAATTGAACTGGAAAAATGGATAAAATAATAAAGTTCAAATATAAGCGATTAAATTTTAAAAGAATGCACGATTAATAGTTCAAATAACATTGATTACCTCTATTAAATAGCATCGATTAATTATATTAATTTCAAGACTCGATTAAGTTAAAATAGCATCGATTAAACTCAATAGCCTCGATTAACTCTAAAAAAACTATCGATTAATAATAGCCTCGATTAAGTTATAATAGCCTCGATTAAATTATAATAGCCTCTAAAATTAACCTCTATATCATTTATAATAGCCTCGATTAATCGATGAATATTTTTAAAACTAATCGATGATTATCAAATTAATCGATGAACATCTAATTGTCTCGATTAATTTTAAAAAATTCATTAAAGCATCGATTGATTCAAAAAAAATTAATTGATTAATTTAATATTAATCGAGAAAAGCATTGATTAATTCAAAAAAAAATAATCGATTAATTTAAAAAAATTTAATATTTAAAACTATTAATCGAGGTCAATTCATAAATAATCAAGGCCAATTCATAATTAATCGATGCTAGCCTCGATTAACTTTAAATTAACCTCTAATTATTTATAATAGCATCGATTATATTTAAGTGTCCATCGATTAACTTATAAAAAATATTTAAGTGTTCCTCGATTATATTTAAGTGTTCATCGATTAAGTTATAAAATATATTTAAGTGTTCCTCGATTATATTTAAGCCTACGATTACATTTAAGTAGTTTTTACAAAGCCCTCGATTATATTTAATTGTTCCTCGATTATTTAATAATTTGCCTCGATTAATTATAAAAATTGCCCCGATTAAATTTGAAATAGCCTCGATTAACATTAAATTAATCTCTAATTATTTATAATAGCCTCGATTATATTTAAGTGTTCCTCGATTAACTTATAAAAATATTTAAGTGTTCCTCGATTATATTTAAGTGTTCCTCTATTAAGTTATAAAATATATTTAAGTGTTCCTCGATTATATTTAAGCCCACGATTATATTTAAGTGTTTTTTACAAAGCCCTCGATTATATTTAATTGTTCCTCGATTATATTAAAAATTTGCCTCGATTAATTATAAAAATCGCCCCGATTAAATTTGAAATAGCCTCGATTAATTCTACGAGCCTCGATTAATTCTAAATAAAACCTCCATGAATTCTAAAATAGCCTCGAATAATTCTAATAGCCACCAATATAGTCTAACACATGCAACTCATCAATATATTAAAGATTAAAGGGTATGACATGCAAATCTGTACGTCGTCTATTTTTAGATTAAATCTAACATCACATGCAATATATAATCAAAACAATAAATATTTGCAAAATAAGTGGATGAAAATGGAGAGTACAAAACGTACCTTTGAAAGTTGCTCGTGCACTACTTTTTTCTTCAGAAAAATCTTGTCGTTTGCCCCCTTGCTCCGAAAAATTTCTCCAACTTTTGCTCTTCTTCGTTGATTTGCTTTGCAGTGTGAATAAAAGCTTGTACTGTAGTGGAGATTTGTATTGTAGTGTGAATAGCGAGCTCGTCTATTTATTCAAAAATTTAACCTACGTCGTCACAAAACATTAAATTGTATTAAATTCGGTCCTACCTTCCCTTTTTTTCATTAATTCGGTCCAACCTTCCTCTTCTTTTCATTTAATAAAGGCACTAACCTGTATATGTATTAAATTCGCCCCCCTACCTTTCTTTCTTTTCATTTAATGAAGCCATTTACCTTCCTTCTTTTTATTTATTGAAACTAGTTACACAAAAAAGAAATAAATGCTTTCATTAATTGTGGCTAGTTAAGATATTAATCGAGAATCTCTTAAAATTAATCTATATATTTTTTAATAAATAATCGAGGCCCATTAAAAAATAATTGAGTCAATTTTAAAACAATAATCGAGGCTTTTTAAAAAAATAATCGAGACAATTTAAATTAATAATCGAGACTTCATTTTAAGGGGTTCGATTCTTCTTAAATAATCGAGGCTTATAACAAGCCTCGATTATTTAGTTAAAACTAATCGATTCTTCTAAAATAATCGAGGCTTTTAAGAAGCCTCGATTAGTTCTAACTAAATAATCGATTAAATCTAAAAAATAATCAATTCTTCTTAAATAATCATAATCGAGGCCGTGATTTTAAAAGCCTCGATTACTTTTAACTAGTAATTGAGGTTTCTTAGGAAATATTCGAGACCAGTTTTGTAAATTATTTTTTAAAAAATAATCGAGGCTCAACTTATAAAATTAATCGAGGCTAAGAATTAATCGAGTCTTGTAATTTCAATCGAGGCAATTTTCAATAACTAATCGCGGTTAAAAATTAATCGAGGCTTACTAAATATAATCGAGGCAGTTAGAATTATTAGGGTTTCGTTTTTAGAATTAGGGTTTCGGGTGTTAGGGTGTATTTAATGTCTGCTAAAAGTACAATGTGTCAATCATTGGGTATGGGGACCAAGTTTATTATAGTACAAATTGCCTAACAAACTACCTATTTTTAAAAGTTGTTGTTTTTTCTCAATTACTATTTACTTTTGTCTACTTTTATCCATTTAGACTTTTTTCATTATCTGTTGCAATGCACATAATGAAACCTGAAATGAAGCCCGATTTCATACTTGAATTTTTTTTTTTGGGAAATTTACACTTTGATACCTACATTTTGGATAATATTTAAAAAATGGCCCACTTTATTATATATTATTAGCAAAATAATACCCACTTTTTCAAATTTTTGCAAATCTGACCTCGATCAAATTTCCAACCTAGAATATCTATCTGGCATGATAAATTTATTTTATTTTTAGTTCATAAATGATATGGAATATCCAGGTAATATTTTTTATTGGAGCAAAAAAGTCACGTAAGAATTCCGGCTTGCCACATAGATATCCTAGGCTGGAAATTTGATCGATGTCAAATTTGCAAAATTTTTTAAAAGTGGGTACTATTTTGCTAATAGTAATAAAGTGAGTCATTTTTGAAAAAATATCCAAAATGTAGGTATCAAAGTTTAAATTTTCCTTTTTTTTGAATGTTTAATTAGTTGTCATTTATGCAAAAAGTAAATATATTAATAAATAAATATACATTCGTAAGAACACATATACTATAATTTATAAACGTATTACAAGATCAGGACTGCTCGCCCACCCACCGTAAACCCATGTTAATGTATCCATCTCTGGATGTGGCAATGCCGCAAAGGAATCTCCATATATTCACCTAATTAACTTATTTTATTATTTTTTATGGGGTTAATTTTCTTAAAATACATAAATTTTAGGGTGTTTTTGGTTTTCACACGTTGTAAAAAATATAGTTTTAATAAACATGAATTTGGTCCTTGTTTGGTTTTTCATATATTTTTCGAATTTCGGTCAATTGAATCTGGCGTGGTAGCCGAAGACTGTCACGTGTATATCTACGTGGATACCAAAAATACACAATCTTTGGACTGATTTTGATTGTTCACAGGAATTAAAAAAAATACCATTTTGTTTTTTTTTTTTTTTATGTAATACAGAAAATTCATCAATTATTACTATAGAGTTATTGCAGCACAAATTGTGTTTTATCTTTCAATGTGTTGATAATTGAAATTATATTCATCTTGAATGTGTGTACAACGAATTATTATTATAAATTTCGTCTCAAATTTTCCCCAATATCATAGTGATAAATGTATACATCACACACCTCCTAAAGTCATAGTATGATTTTTGTGCATATTAAATGAATTAAATAAGATAAAAAAGATCACAATTATCAAATGAAGTTAATTAAAATTTATATCTTGTTCGATAATTAATTTTGGAAAATATAAAGTGAAGTATTTATATCGCGTTTGCCATATTACAAGAAAAAAGTAAAACACAAATAAAAAATCTAAAATTGGTCTTTTTTTAATTCGTGTAATCAATCCAAAGTTCGTATATTAATTTAAGGAAAGTTGGTGTCCACGTACATGTGGTAGTCTCCTGCTACCACGTTAGATTTAACTTGCCGGAATTTGAAAATCATGTGAAAAATCAAACAATAACTAAGTTCATGTTATTAAAACTACATTTTTTAAAACGTGTGAAAAACAAAAAACAACTCAAAGTTTCTGTATTTTAAGGCAATTAACTCTTTTCTTATCCATAATCTATGAAAAATATTATTCTTAAGCCTTACTTCTCTCTCTCTCTCTCTCTCTCTCTCTATATATATATATATATATATATATATGAGAGAGAGATGGGATCATGTGAGAACCACACCCCCATGTGAGAATCGAGAACCAATCTCAGCCACATATTGATCTGATTTGGATGACCAAGATCTGTTCCAAAATTAAAAAAAAACGGTGGCATTATTGTAATATTTTAGACTTTTTAATGAAGCAAGGGTATTTTAGTAATTCAGGAATTATGTTATATTTGGAATAAATCTCTTCTCATTCTGCAATTCGTTTTCAATCACCAACATCTCTCTCTCTCTCTCTCTACCCTCAAAGGATGTGTTGACCAGCTCTGAGAAATCGCCTTCGATCTTCAAGATGTTCTTGACAAATACTCGCTTCGATTCGGACGACGTCGTGGTACTAATGGATTCGGTCGTTTCCTCAACAAAGTTGGTGATTCAATCAAGAATCTGAAAGCTCGACGTCAGATTGCCTCTGAAATCAAAACTTTAAATTCCAGATTGGAAAAAGTTGTCAAAAGCCAACAGATATACAAAGATTTGTTTTCTATTATAGATCATGGCTCGAGCTCTAAAGAGTATGTATATGATGGTCGAGATGATGCTTTGTTCATAGAGCAGGAGGATGTTGTAGGGATTAAGAAGCCAAAGAAACTTATCCTTGAGTGGATTTCGTCGATGGATAGTGGAGTTGATGTCATTTCAGTGGTGGGAATGGGCGGCTATAAAGAGAGGGAGATAATAATTAAATTCGTGAATTATTTTGCATGATGAATGCAACATTTGCAATAACAAATGAGTATTATAAAAAAATTTTGTTAACTTATACTTTAGCACTACTGTGACCTATTTTAGCACTGTTGTAACATATTTTAGCACTACTGTGAACTGTTTTAGCACTGTCATGTACTTTAGCACTAATGTGATCTATTTTAGCACCGTTGTAATCTATTTTAGCACTACTGTGAATTATTTTAGCACTTAGTTTATAAATTGTCTACTATTAATGTATATACTTTGTCTATATATATAAGCTATCAAATATTGAATGTGTGTATTGTGAACTGTTTTAGCACTGCCATGTACTTTAGCACTACTGTGATCTATTTTAGCACTGTTGTAATCTATTTTAGCACCGTTGTAATCTATTTTAGCACTACTGTGAACTATTTTAGCACTTAGTTTATACATTGTCTATGGTTAATGTATATACTTTGTCTATATATATAAGCTATCAAATATTAAATGTGTATTGTGAACTGTTTTAGCACTGCCATGTATTTTAGCACTACTGTGATCTATTTTAGCACTGTTGTAATCTATTTTAGCACTACTGTGAACTATTTTAGCACTTAGTTTATACATTGTTTACGGTTAATGTATATACTTTATCTATATATATATAAACTATAAAATTTTACATCTTAGCCTGCTATATATGTGTATATATATGCATATTTATGTATAAGTGCATTTTTTTATTTCATTTAAATAGCATATACATGCATTCATATTTGCATTAACATATATATGCATGTAGATACACAATACATATAGAAAATTATAAACACAGAAATGCATTAATATTGAAAACAAAGGAGAGAAAACAATGCATACAATTGGAATATTGCAAGCTAATTGAAAATCATAAAGATGTTATGCAAGAAGCTAGAGAAAGAGGGAGATAATAATTAAATTCGTGAATTATTTTGCATGATGAATGCAGCATTTGCAATAACAAATGAGTATTATAAAAAACATTTTGTTAACATGTACTTTAGCACTACTGTGATCTATTTTAGCACTGTTGTATCCTATTTTAGCACTACTGTGAACTGTTTTAGCACTGTCATGTACTTTAGCACTATTGTGATCTATTTTAGCACTGTTGTAATCTATTTTAGCACTACTGTGAACTATTTTAGCACTTAGTTTATACATTGTCTACGGTTAATGTATATACTTTATCTATATATATATAAGGTATAAAATATTGAATGTATATATATATATATATAAATATTAAAATTTTGCATCTTAGTCTGCTATATATGTGTGTATATATGCATATTTTTGTATAACTGCATTTCATTGTTTTTTTTATTTCATTTAAATAGCATATGCATGCATTCATATTTGCATTAACATATATGTGTATATAGATACACAATACATATAGAAAATTATAAACACATAAATGCATTAATATTGAAAACAAAGGAGAGAAAACAATGCATACAATTGTAATATTTGGGTAAGAACACGAAACTATTTTCTTGATTAGGTGTATAATTTTGATTTAGATTGTGGAATTTGAACTTGTTCTTCGCAAAAAGAACGCTGGTTTGAGAGTTTCTTGTCATGCTAAACAAGGGTCATGTTAGTGCTAAAATAAGTTATGACAGTGCTAAAATAAGTCATGATAGTGTTAAAATAGGAAATGGCAATGCTAAAACCCTAAATTGAAAAATATACGCGTGAATCACATATACATTGAAATTTCCGATTTTACCCTCGCCGAGTTTCAGGGACAGTGAAGTTCGAAGTTATTACAATTATGCCACCGCGTTTTTTTAATTTTTGAACAGATCTTGGCCATCCAAATAAGCGAGATCTATGGTTGAAATTGGTTCTCGGTTCTCACATGGGGTATGGTTCCTTCTGGAACCCAACCCTATATATATATATATATATAAACTATTATGTAGATTAACAATTCTGTGCACGAAATTTTTAGGCGTATATCTATTTAGGTGATAGAAGCAAAAGATATGGTCAAGTATAAAAAGGCAATTGGAACCAAAAAGAAAAAAGTAATGTCTACCTAATTCAAACAATTCAGATTCATTGTTACTAGAAAAAAGCAACATTCCTGATTTCCGATTTACCATATTTGAGAACAAAGACTTAACAAATAATTCATTGCTTAACGCTTCCAACTTAAATTATAGCTCTTGATATTGCAGTTGAAATCTTCTATTACACATTTTGTGTTGCATTCCGTATTGCACACTCGATTTTCTTAGTTTTTTTGCATTTTTTTTTCCTTGATTTCAATTTCTTATGCTTTAGTTTAATTTTACACTTATTATTTAGAATTTATCAAATCCAATTAGGATGCATTGTAATTTTTTATTATTTAATTTAAAATTTTGAATTATTAATTGATTATTTGAAAAATTAAAGACTAAAAATATATATATAAAACCCTAATTGGGTAGCTAGGATGAACCCTAAATAATAAGTGTAAAATTAAACTAAAGCATAAGAAATTGAAATTTGAGAAAAAAAATTGAAAAAAAACTAAGAAAATCGAGTATGCAATATGGAATGCAACACGAAATGTGCAATAGACGATTTCAAATGTTGATATTGTATATAGTCCTATCAACTATTTCTTGAGATTCACGTCACCTTTTCTTAGACTATTTGATCTAATTATATTAGCACCTCAATTTTTAAAAATCGCTCATATTGCCCATTTTTAATGAGAAATTTAACACCGTTACACACTAACTCACTTATTCCTCCCATACTCGGATCATTATATATATGTTTGTATGCATATAAAACAAATGGGATGAATTTTAGAGTAACAAATTAAATACAACCTATAGTATAGTTGTACACTGATTGTTGACATTTTATTTATAGCACCGTTATATTTCGCTCGTTCATCTACTTCCTGATCAAGCCATCGACCAAGTGAAGAATGTGGGGCATCGATCGATCTTAAACATAAACGAAGAAACTACCTCAAGACGACGGTGAGTCGGCGACGACACCGTGGCCAATGAATCACAAATTAAACTGCGTTATTAACTAAACATAAATTGATTATAAAAGAGAGAGAGAGAGAGAGAGAGAGAGAGAGAGAGAGAGAGAGAGAGAGAGAGAGAGAGAGAGAGAGAGAAATTAAATTTCGATCACCGGCTGAATACGATCAAGATTATTGATGGTCATAAAAAATATAATCTTGCACGTATGATCTTGAGCAAGAACATGAATGTCATTTAAGTATTCTGTTAAATGTTCAATTGATTAATATTGAATTTTAGAACAATTATATATTCTACAAGTTACATGTATATAATACAATGAAAAACAATAATATTTTTTAATCGGGCGATTAGGTCAGTGAAACAACCTAATGCAACTACACGATAACCTAACATGATATTGCAGGCTATTGAGAAAGAATATAGTCTTAAGTTGAAAATTAATGGAGACTATAACTACAAGGATAATAAAAGAGACCATTTAAGTACTAATTTAATTTATTAAATTTTGGAGACTATAAAAAATAAAATACCAGCTTTGTCTGGAATTTTCCTAAGGGAAATTCTAAACGCATCCCCTGTTTTACTCTTCACAGCCCCCACAATTTTATAAAATATAAAAATAAATAGAATATGGCATTTGTAACCCTTAGTCCCCCAAAACCTAAAAGTTTATCATAGCCCCCTTCACTTTCCATATATCTAAAAATTCATTTTCATATCTCTAAAAAATGATAAATACTGGAGAACATAAAAATCATAAAATTATAAACCCTTAAATCCCCATATTTTTTATAACTAATAAAAGTAGAGAACAAACAGAATTTTTTTTTTTAAAAAAAAAGACAGATTCACCAGTTGTGCGCCATATACACCCACTAACTTTGTTCAACAAATTGCCATAAAGAATTTCCGTACAAAATCACATATTTTTTTCAAATCTACTCCATGTTTTTCGAAAACAATTAGCTTATTTAAAAGTTGTTATTGGTGACAATTGTAGAGTTTGATTCAATTAAGTGAAATTCGGAATTCAGAGACTCTTAAATTCTCCATAATCATATGTCCGTTGACCTATGAACAAAGTTGTAGTACTTGGGAAAAAATGATATTTAGATGAAAACACGGACCAAAAAAATCAAAAGTAATTTTAGGATTAAAAAATGGAACATATCATTTATGAGAACGTTGCTCACTGAAACGTCTTCCTCATGTAGTGTCGGGTAAACAAAACCCCGTATCATATTTTATATCCTCGAGAACAAACTATATATATCTTATATATGACGCATACCACTGGTGAATCGCCTTTTATTTTTGTTCTCTAGTTTTTAGTAGTTATAAATAAAATGAAAGAGACTATAATTTAATTATTTTTGGTGTTCTCTACCATTTTCCTCTATTTAGTTATATAAAAATGGACGAGGGACTCTATTGTAGAGGCTATGATAGTTTTAGGTTTTTAGGGGCTATGTGGTAGAGATTATGATAGAGTTTTAGATTTTGGGAACTAAGGATTAAAAAGTCTTATCATATATATTTTTAAATTTTATTAAATAGTGAGTAAAATAGGAGCTATGTTTAGAATTTTCCTTTCCCTACACATAATGATGACAAAATAAGCTCAAAATTGAAGCCCGCGTGGTCTATTATGACAAAACTTTGACACAAAATTTGATGCGGGCACCAAATTCGGATATTTTAATTAGAAAATATATTTTAAAAATCACAAAAACTCCTATATATCATCTCCGGAATAATAAGGTCCATACATCCATCAGACGGGTCGGGGTCAACGTGGGTCAAACCGTGTTGACCGGCGTTGATTCGCTAAAAAAAAAAAACTGGTAAAAATCAATATCAATTTTTACACTAAAAAAATATCATTTAAAGTTTAAAAAGTATCACTTGTGTCATTAAAAAGTAACTGGTCTGCTACTTATCTTATATGAGTTTATGTAGTCCAAATTATGATTTTTTTCCATTCCAATTAACGTTTAAAGTTTAAGGAGGAGGGGGGGGTTAGGTTTTTTTAGGGTTTATGGTGTTTAGGGTTCATAGTTTTTTAGGGGTTTTTTTAATATTTTTTAGGGATTTTTGTTGTGTTTTTTTAGGGTTCATGTTTTTTTAGGTTTATTAATCTCAATTAGGGGTTATATTTATTTCAAAAAAATATTAAATTCATTCACTTTTATTTTAGGGTTCACTAATTCTATTTAGGATATATATTTATATCAAAATTATGGGTTCACTAATTGTATCTTAGGGTATATAATTTTGGGGAAAAAAACAGAAAAATCTAAAAAATAAATTAAAAAAATCAAAAAAATAATAATAAAAATAATAATTAATTTCTGGTGTGTGTACCCAACGCGCCGCGCGTAGGGACCATACACTTGAAATGGGACAGTTTTTTTTTTTGGTCTTATTGGGTCTGGGCCAGTCTGAAGGATCCAGACCCATACACCTTGTGAACAGGACAATGCTCCTTTAAAAATATTTTGGGAACATATCTTACTCTTCAAGTAAATGTTAATTATGTTGATCACGCTTTTCTTTTTGCCCCTGCTATATATATTAATGACAATGTTGAGTTTTTTCTTTTGTCCACACAATATAGTCAAAAAATCACACAAATATTATTAACATAGCAAGGGTGGAAAAAATAGGAACCAGCCTAATTGATATCTACTAATGTCTCCATTTATTTCCCCATTATTTTTGCCAAAACTTTTAATATATATATATATATATATATATATGTAGGATGGATCAAATGAGAACCTATACCCCATGTGGGAACTAGGAACTCATCTCATCCATCCATTGTTTTGATTTAGATGGCTAAGATTTGGTCAAAGGCGGAGTGGCAAACTTGTAATATTTGAGCATAATTTTCGGAAATCATATAGACAACACTTTAAAACCGTTGTCTATTCTTATAAATTTCGTATGCTAAAATGAGAGTACTATCATGCTATTATGAACATATATACTAATATACATGCTAATATAAATATATATATATGCATGCTAGTATGAACATATATACATGCTAGTATGAACATATAATGTCTTACTATTAACAAACAATATTACTGCTATTATGAGTAAAATTTATGTGTTTTATGAATAAATTTTACTCATAATAGCAGTAATATTGTTCGTTAATAGTAAGACATTATATGTTCATACTAGCATGTATATATGTTCATACTAGCATGCATATATATATTCATATTAGCATGTATATATGTTCATAATAGCATGATAGTACTCTCATTTTAGCATACGAAATTTATAAAAATAGACAACGGTTTTAAAGTGTTGTCTATATGATTTCCGAAAATTATACTCAAATATTACAAGTTTGCCACTCCGCCTTTGACCAAAAGTTGACCAAATCTTAGCCATCTAAATCAAAACAATGGATGGATGAGATGAGTTCCTAGTTCCCACATGGGGTATAGGTTCTCATTTGATCCATCCTCTCTCTCTCTCTATATATATATAGGGTGGGTTAAAATGAGAATGACCCCCTAGTGTAAGAAATAGGAACAAATAATAACCACTGATCCAGCAATAATTTTAATGGTCAAAATTGGATGTATATTTAGGGACCTAAATGCAATATTTTCTGTATATTATTTTTAATTTATATTTGATAGGGTTAAAACAGTAAAAAATATATCCCCATAATTATACGTGCCTAATATCTAGGAGTATCAGTTTATCAACATGGAAACTCTTGCACATCAACCCAAAAAACACGGCTCAATCAAATCTTTCAGTTTATTTCTCTTCACAAAGCAAAAAAGAATAGAGATACGAGCAAATATCTTCCAGAGAAACTCAAAGCAGACGAAACGCCAAAACAACCTGCCGCAACCCATCTCACCGGCAACGTCCCCTCTCTATCTTCACGGGAGTGTCCGGCGGCGTCGTATATCCATCTTCCCGCGAGTGTGTCGAGTCCATTTTGACATATATTCCAATGGCTGGCGGGAGTAAAAGTACCCGTGCGAAAGGTATATGGTTTGATATTTTGCTATATGGGTTTATGATTTTGACATATATCAAGCTTCCATCTGATTTCAAGTTCATGTTTGATGAAAACGAAACTAGGGTTCCATGTGTTTTGGGAATTGAGTTTTTGGGGAAAAAATTCAACTGTATAAACGCAGCTAGATCTATGTTCGAAATTTGCCTCCTATGAATTGAGAATTTGGTTTGTGAAAAAAATCGCTCAATTTAGTAATTTGTGTGTATTTTGTAAATTTCTGTATGAGGGTTAGCAAATTTTTCAGCAACATTTTATTGTGATATGCGAAGCAAATATGTATGTAATTTTTTACAAATTTATTATTAGTAATTAGAAAATACTATGGGTATTCAGTTTTCTTGTTGATTAATGAGCCTAGGGTTCCATGGATTTGGGGAATTATGGTTTTTTTTTTTTTTTTGCAACCAATAAATATTTGATTGAAATAGTTAGCAAATATTTGTATGATTTTGTGCAAATTTTCAAGGAACATGTTAATGTGGGTGTTCGATACCTATATTTCTAATGTTGTGCAAATGTGTGCCCTATAGTTAGCTAATAGTGTAGGGATTTGTTTGTTGAATATATTCAAATGTTAGTACCGAACAAGTAATGTGGAATTACAACGATTTTTGTGTGTATTATGCAAATTTCTGTGTGAGTGTTAGCAAATTCTTTTATATTGTTAGCTAATTATTGAGTGAGGGTTTGCTTCAGACTGTTGTTCATTGATGGAATAAAAATTAATTAATTATATATATCTAATAGTTGACACTTTAGTGCAGTTAGCAAATATATGTTTATTATTTAGCTAATAAATGGCTAGTATTTATCATAAAATACATGAATAACTTTTGTTTTTATATTAGTAAAATTTACGTATGGTTGAAAATCTCGGGTTGGCCTAATGTGGAATATTTAGCTAATATATGTTGAGTGTTTAACAGATATATTTTATGATTTGTGTAGTATGAATTGAGAATTGGGTTTGTTAAAAAAATCGCTCAATTTAGTAATTTGTGTGTATTTTGTAAATTTCTGTATGAGGGTAGCAAATTTTTCAGCAAATCTTTTTATGTATGTTTTGTAATTGTTATTTCTGAGTTGCAAAATTTTGTATATGTCTTAGCTAATAACTAGCCGAAATGTAGCTGAATACCTTTAGGAACAAAACTTTCTTAATTAGCTAATATGTAAATACCATATTTAATAAATATATGATATGTATGATTAGCAAATATGTATTAAATTATTTTGCAGATTTAGTGCGCGAAGTTCGAGCAAATCCAAGACATGATGTGAATGATACTGAGGATGACATCACACATGGCAGACGAACAAAGGCACGACATGATGTGAATGTTGCTGCAAATGACAACACACATGGTGGACGTTGGGGAAAACGTGCAAAGAAGGATTATCCAAACCTTAAGCACAGGACAAGCCCACTCGAGCTGCATAATTCAATAAGCCAACTTACAATTGCACAAAAGCAAGCTGTGAGAGAGTTGGGATTTGGATCCATTCTTAACTTGCAGATTAAGGATGTGCCGCCTAAGTTATCATATTGGGTTCTATCTCATTTCGATCCAAAACGAAGTGAGATTATTCTAGGTATTGATAGGAGAGTACATGTGGCTGAGGATGATGTGAGGTTGATGTTTGGCTTTCCATAGGGACAGCGTAAAATCGAGAAGCCAAGTCTGCTTAAGACATCTGATGTAATAAAAGAATGGAGGTCACAGTTTGAAAGACCACCAAACCGCATTCGTGTAATAGACGTTTGTATTAAGATGTTGGAAGATCGCGAGGATGGTGTTTGGTTCAAAAAGTACTTTCTGGTACTGCTCAGCTTTGGTCTAATCGAGAGCTACAGGAATAGCTATGTTCCTTCACATATTCTGGATTGCTTTGAGGATGTGGATAGAGCATCAGAATTCAATTGGTGTGTGCATGTTCTTAAATGCTTGATAGAGCACACAGCAGCCTGGAAGGAGAATACGAACAAGTATTTTACTGGCCCTACCCTCTTCATCACAGTAAGTGTAACTTTACTAAACTTTATGCCATTTATTAATAGTTTGCAACCAATAATTAATATATGCACAACAGCCACGTGGATATGCATGTTTGTCAAATGTTTCTTCATTCCCTATCTAATCTTAATACGATATTAAGCAAAATATATGTTTGACCATTAGCAATAAATTATATGCAGTTTAGCATTTTTTCATGATTAAAAATATATACATTATACCTGTGTATTCTGATAATTGCAATTTTAATAAATAAAATTGAAAGAATTATTAATTTGTTATTTATTTGTGCAAAAACAGTTGGTATATGTGGATCGAGTTGTATTGGGATACAGAAGGGTTGCACGGAGCATTCCAGCCATTTTGGAATGGAAAGATATGATGATTTTAAGGAGACAAAACATGGAAATTATTGAAGGAGGCTTTGGACAGGGGTATTGTGACGGGCCTTGCAGAGAGGAAGATGTTGTGGGTGCTGTGCCTGGACGAATGCAGCATGAGAATGAAGCTAATGTCAATGTCAATGTCAATGAGGGGGTGCCGCTAGTAGACGAATCTGATGCAGGTGGAGATATAAATGAAAATGAGGATGAGCAATTGAACCCAATGAATGCAGATGTGATAGATGACCTATCAGACATGCACGCAGTTGCCATTGGCCTTTTGAAGCAAGGCAAAGTGATCAGTGATGCTTTATCAACTATAATGGAAACTATTCGGAAGCTACCGCCTGCAATGCTTGATAATGTTGCTTTCCGTAAGACTGTTGAGGCGAGCATGATCTTGAGCCGGCAAGACAATGTCATTCATGGTGAATCCTCATCGCAGCTAACCCCCACACAGGATGACATGGATTTTTGGAATAATCCAGAGCATATAGCTGCCATATTGGAGATTGAGAAAGCAGCCATTGAGAGGGAGCACCAGAAGGATCTGGAGCTGTTTAGTATGCCCAGTTTCAGTCTCGGTCTAACCCAAGAATGGGATGGTATAGTGAATTTGGCACGTGATGTTGTGGAGTTGGCTGAGAAAGAGGCTGGTATCAACCCTGATCTTCATAGCACCCCACATCGTCCTGAGGTAAACTTATAATAAATTAAATTAGCAAACATTATTGTATTCCTCATTAACTTGAGACATTTAAAAATGTGCAGAGTTCAATTATGGAAGACACCTTTGATGTAGGACATCGTAGTGCGGTACAATTCAAATTTGTTTTTTATAATATATATATTTATTACATTGCTCATAAACTATTCCAATGTTTATTTAATTTTTTGGTAAAAATCGAATGAAGGATACCATGGGAGTGAACACACCAGATGTTGAAAATGCTGGAAACATTGCTGATATCACGGAAAAGGTATGATAATTGGTGTATGAATCAATAATTTAATGTTCGAATATAAGCATATTTTTACAACAAATGTTTGTTAATATATGTTAATATATAACACTAGTTTGGATTTATTGCAACCTACATGTATTACTTCATGGTGTTGTTATGATTGTCTTAGCAAATGTCAATTAATTATGTAGCAAATATTTACATGCTTATTAGCAAACTCCAGTTGAGATTTTAGCTAAACTTTCCGCATATATTATCAAACTTCGTACTTGTATTTAGCTAATTTTTGTATGCGTGTGTGCTAATTTGCAGGAACATATATGTGTAATTGTTCATCAAATATTTATGTAAATGTTGGCTAATTTGACTAAATATTGAAGCAACTTTTGTAACGGTTAATAGCAATTTTTTATTAACACAAATATTTGAATTGTAGGGGAAGGGAGTGACTGCTGTGGGCAAGAGAAAATACAAGGTATTACCCTCATTTTTCATAATCAACACTTCATATAATAACCCACACAATGTTATATGCAGTTCATCGTCATTTTCCGAACTATTTAGTTAAATTTTTTGTTATTAATGTTAACAGACAAGGGGCAGGGGGAAGGGTGTTCAAAGGAAAGGGAAAAGAGGAAGTTAGATGGGGCGACGTTAGTAATGGTCACTGTGTTTAATTATGGAATATGTTTTGATGGATATGATGACTTTAATGTATTAATGTATACTATCAGCTTGATGCAATATGTATAAACACTCTAAAAATTCATGGTTGCCTTTTTGTAAGCTGTAATGATACATATTATTCGCTATTTGTTATAATTATAATGCTTTTGTATTAATATGTAGTTATCAATATTGAATAAGTACTGAGTCAATTAACTTGCGACGTATAGACCGTGGTAAACCAAGTTAGTTTAACCACCTGGGATTGTTGTCATACTATCGATAATAGTATATCTTTTGGTTTTTAAATTTTCAGGTTGATGACAAAATGACAACAAGGTGCAATAATTTGATACGGAAAACCAATGTTTTGGTTTCTCCCTTTATTGTTAGACCAATTGTTGCTAGTGACAAGCTGGACCTGAAGCAAAATAATTATTCTACTGGATAGTTGAAAATGATGAATCTGACCTGTTCGTAATTATTTTGAAATTGTATTTTGATATTAGCTATATTTTAATTTTGGATTGCTAATAATAATTTTTGAATTTTCCAGTGATGAGGTAGTGTATTCCGACTCAATCATGGAATTTAGGCGGCGAGAACTGATGTCAATCTGCCCAAACCAATACTTAAGTTCAGCGGTTTTGGATGTCTGGAGTGTAATAATGAATCACAATGAAAAACTGAGGGCGCCAAACTCAACAAGTAGATTTTTTGCAACCACCTATATATGTGTAAGTTGTATCATAGAAATCGTATTTATAATTATAAAATGTCAATTCAAATATTAAAAATATCGTATCGCTTTAAAAATCTAACCAATTTTGTTGTTTATCCTATGCACATCTAGGTATTGTTGTAGACGCACCGCCAACTTGGGATTATGCTAAAAGATCTACGACATTTGCCGATAGATTGATCAGTGAGATTGGTAATGTGTCGGGTTTGGAATTGGACAAAATAGACATGGTAATATGTAATTAATATATATACCTTACAAGTTTGTTAGTTTATTATATATTATTTTTAAATAAGCTTTTTATTATTTTATTTTGCAGTTCTTCTTCACTATTTGCCACAACTTCCATTTCTATTTGATGTGTTTTGATCCAAAAAAATTGAAAGGGGAAATTATTGATAACTCTTTAGCATTAGATGGAGATTGCAGTGATCCATTAACAAAATATGAAAATGCTCCAAATATGATGGTATGTTGAAATTTATATTATTGTATATTAGCAAATAATTGTTTGATTATTACTTAATATATGTTTAATATTTGAATTGATATTTTATATTATTGCAATTGCATCATGATTGAATAATTATGTTCAAAACTGTAAAATACAGGTGCGATTTTTTAAAGACTTCCTGAGGGCTACAGGGCACGTAAGATTGCAACAACAATGGATAAGAAATTAAAGACAATGGATGGGTTGAAAATGCCATGGAGGAATGAGACAAATAAAATTGATTGTGGTATATATGTAATGAGGCATATGGAAACATACAAAGGCGGAAGTTTGAGACAATGGAACTCAGGTCTCACGTACAACAATGACAAACATATGCGGTACCTTAGGGCAAAATATTGTGCAGCAATCCTTAGTGCTGACAGTAACATACACAAGGATCGTATAATTGCACAATCAAGCTTCCATTAAGTATGCGAAAATATGCTACAATTGATACATGAACTATAAAAAATTCCTACACAAATTATCTGCTAATACTAGAACATATGTTTGCTAACCGTTAGACAAATATATGTTAAGATACGTAATCGTATGCATATATATATTTCGCACATTAATATTACGCAATCATATATAATACATTCACTAATATTAAAAAGTCACTTAAATTTTTAGTAATTAACAATTAAAAATGATCAGTATAATTAAATGAGTTAATTGTTATCAAATATATGTTTAGTAATTATTAGTAAAATTGTATCAAATATATGGTTAATTGAATAGCTAGTAAAATTGTATCAAATATATGGTTAATTGAATAGCTAGTAAAATTGTATCAAATATATGGTTAATTGAATAGCTAAAATGACTATAATATTTTGCTATTCGGTATATACAAATTTGCTAAAATTCATATTGGAACTGTATATACAATCCTACAAAAATTGCTAAAGTGTATGTTGTATTTTTCCCAAACTTTCCTTCAAATATTTGCTAATAATCAAACATATATTTGCTAATATCGAGACAAATATGTATAAACATACCAACACATGTAATATTTTGCTAATAACATTCAGATATTTGCTAATCTCGTCTATATATTTGCTAATACAATACCTATAATGCGGATTTCAAATGCTTCACAATCAGATTACTTAGACTTTCGACAGTGTTATTATTTTTAATTCAACGATCATATATTTTTTTACTAAAAGATGTCATCGAAATAAAAAAATTTAATGTCAAACATTATAATAATTCAACATAAAATAAACATAAAAAACAAACTTATGCATCCGAGCAATTCATAGCATCCTGACAATTCCTAGAATCATGATTAGTTTTTTTCCTGCACTTGCCACACTTTCTTAAAGGCTTATTGGCAACACGAACAGCCTTCGCCTTTCTTGATTTGACATCACTTCCACTTCCTTTTGTTGAAACATGTAGTGGTGGATTTACCTCGACATCAGCAGGCTTTGCAGAACCATAAAAATTATCAAACAACCTTATCTTATTTGCTGTAGAATATGTAGACGTACTACTACCTATCATAAGCGCGTCTTTCAAATCATTTATTTCGGCCATCAAAAATTTTGTTTTCTCATCATCACCTTCAACAGCTCTGACACAGGCATAGAAATCTGACACCATCTTATCAATCCTTCTTTTCTTCTCATCTGACGCAACACACTTTTACAAAACATCATCTCCTAACTCTGGTATAGAATTCAGCAATGCAGATCTGGTCCATCGCGGAGCAATATATTTGTCAGGGATATCAACCCACTTAAAATGGGTGAATAGGTGGAAAATATGACAACACAATATACCCACTCTGACAAATTTTTTACAGCTGCATACCACAGTATTTGCATCCTTGTTGTATAAAACCATGAATGTGTGGTCATATCCATCATCAACACCATATATCATACCAACATCAGATTTCTCCATGCTGGTAACACTACAAATGTAACATGATTGTTCAATTTCTTCTTGAACCTTAAGGAACATGTTTGTCGTATAAACCTTGGCTGCATGTTTCTCAAATGTCTTTGGCGTCTTTACCTGGGGAAATGTCGAGTAATCATAATTGTTTTGAAGCTCGTACGAATTCCTTTGGGCGTCTATAGCACTATCAAAATGCATTAGAAATTCAACAAGATTGGACCCAAGATTCAAATATTTACTGAAAAAACTATTCATACTCTCTGAAATAGAAGTAGTTCTGCACAAGCCGCCCATTGAATGGTCCCTAAAATATGCCGGTATCCAATACTTCCTAATATCGAACAAAGAAGTGAACCAACTATGACCTGTTAACCCAAATTCCTCCATGACAACTTTCCACTTTTCTTCAAATTCATCCGGCTCAATCATATCAGTCCACACAACGTCATTAAACCTCTTCTTAAAAGCTTCATTGTGCTTTAAGTGTGATGGTGACTTTTTCGGAACCTTTAGCATTATATGCCACATGCACAAACGATGTCTTGAATCGGGAAGCACACGTTCAACAACAATCTTCATTGCAGCATCCTGATCAGTGATAATCATTGGTGGCGATCCCCCCATACAACGTTTAAACTGCTCAAACACCCACTCAAATGATTCATTGTTCTCACCAGATAACAAGCATGCTCCAAATGTGACACATTTTCCATGGTTGTCCTTGCCGGTAAATGGCCCAAAAATCATCTCATACCTGGTATGAACAATTAGTCCAAACTATATTAACAAATTAATAATATATGATAACAACTAAAAATAACTGAAAATGTAACAATATATATTGCTAATTTTATAACAAATATTTGCTAATCACCTAACATTATACTGCATCACATTAATTATTCGAATGTTAAACTTACAGTATACAAACAAATTAATAAAAAAATCATAAATATACTACTACCATTTCAAGTCGAATATTCTAACAAATAAATAACAGTATAACATATTACCTATTTTTTTTGTATTTGCAATCGAAGGATACAACATCACCAAATACGGCGTAGTTACGTCTCGATATAGGATCTGCCCAAAAAATGCTCTTCAAATTGTCATCCTTATCAACCAAATATTCGAAAAAAAAGCATCACATGACTCCTTCCTCAAAACACATGTTATTCAACATCATTTGAGCGTCACACCCACTAATATACGCCCGCAAATCACGAGCAAAATTCTTATAATCATTCCCTGTGCAGCCCATCTCAGAATAACTACCAACGACTTCTTAAAAAAAATGATAAGAGGTCATCAGGCCTATATTAGCTCTTGCACAATCCAAAATGAAATTCTGATGCACAGCTCCCAACTTCCGGTTAACCTTTAGATATTTTTTAAATTCATCAGAAACTAGTGGGTGCGTATGCTCTTCAATAAAATTAGTAACAATGTATCCATGTTCTGCAGCATATTTTATAACCAACCGAGCTAAACAATCCACCCTTCTTGAAACTCTACGTCGTCTCTTCTTTTTACCATCATCGTTGACGTCATCTGGAAGTGTATTTTTATGTCCCTCACAACTACATAACAGATACTTCCAAATGATAACACCATCGTCATGCTTTATTGCCGACCCAAGATGAACATCAAAACCAGCTGCTTTCCCATACACTCTATAAAAAATAGTTGCTTCGTCTATAGATTTAGACTTCTGGCCAACGAATGGCTTTAAAGTGGCATCACATTCTGGAATATGAGAACCAATAGCTCTGGTTACTGTATCACCGTTAATTACTACAATCAACCAAAAAACAAAAGTTACAGAATACCATATTCTTATAAACTTCGCTAACATGTTTATATATATCTGATATCATACTGTAGAATATATGCTAACTCAAATTTGATAAAGTGAGATGGGGTCTGTGCTTGCAATTAATATTAGCAAAATATTTGCGTATCGTTAGCAAAATAATGTATGTGTCTTAGCTAATATTCCAGCAAATATAGAACTGGTATATATAATCCATCATATCAAGTCATGTATGTTGTCAAAATTTATATTGCACGTTAGCATAATGTATAATAGTTAACAGCAAACCGATCATGCTTCCTACAAGCAAACTGACAATTCATAATTATCAATTACTTATACAGTTTGATCCACACAACAATATATATAATTACCCGTGCGAACAACCAATTTATCTTACATGTTAGCAACCAACATATGACATGCTAGCAAATAATATACTATAACATAGTCATCCGAATATGCTTTTCTGAAAGAAAAATCTACACTCATAATTAAGAAAACCATAATACCATATGAACTGTAAGATCAAAACAACTGCAACAAATATAGACGAAATATTTTCTAAATAGAAACCTGTATTCTCCATGTACGGCGACAGAAACTGATTGAACAACTTTGTGTATATGTCTTGTTGAACGATGAAACTTGAATAAGCGAACACAGTGAACGATGAAACTTGAATAAAAAACTAACTGAACGATGAAATTTGAATAAGCGAACACAGTGAACGATGAAACTTGAATAAAAAACTAACTGAACGATGAAATTTGAATAAGAGAACAGTGAAGAAGACCCCTCCTCCGAATCGCCGATTGAAAAAAAAGGAAGAAATAATATGAAAATAACTGTCCAAATATAACTGCATAACTTAACATATATCTAATCTCACGATTTATGGTAACTGATATGGAATATAAATAAAATTACATCTATAACCTTACTTAAAACTAATTGTTAAAAAATTGCATTTTTTACCCCATTTTTCCAAATCAATCTCGGCCTTCCAAAAAAATTGAATCAATGATCCAGATCCATTCCTATTTTCTACATATGAATCTTGTTCTCATTGGATCTCTATACTATATATATATATATATATATATAATTAAAAGAACAAATTTGGGTTTTGTGTGGGGACACCATCGAATTTTCCAAATTTCCACCACCTAAAAATACGTGCATAGGTACTCCAAACTGAAAATATCAATTAATAAGTATAAAAATCTAACAAAAAATTCCAGGAATTGGATCCTCTAGGGGCACCGCAGGTTATGAGGTTCTTGTTTTGGTTAGCTTTTTGTTATTTGAAATTTTCAATATTGGTCCTGTAAATATTGGATTATTATTTATATTAATTATGGTTCATTGTTTTATACATAACTGGGGTTATAATTGTTTTTTTGCATTTTAGTTTTGAATTTTTGATCATGGATGATTATTTTAAATTTAGGGTTTAGAGTTTTTTTTATAGTTTATATTAATTAAGGGCATTATTCAAAACAAGGGTTTATAGTTATTTTATTAGTTTTTATTTTTTAATTTTAGGATGACTATTTCATTGCTAGAATTTATAAGTTTTCCAGTTATTGGTAGTAATTATTTTTATTAGTGTTGATTTTTCATTATTAAGATTTATCATTAATTTTAGTTTTTATTCTCAGTTGTTCTTGTTTTTATACACAGGGTTGATTATTTCATTCGGGTCTATGTAGTTTCAAATTTCTAGTTAATTTTATTTATTATAGTTAATTTTTTTGGAATTGAATTTTATTGTTTCTTTAGATAAAAAAAAGAGCGAAAATAAGTGAAAAGTGCGAAACTCAGAATTTTGAAGGCAAAAGGCCCAACAGCACGGGGTGGTGTGGACAAATTAAAGGATCCAGACTGACTGAGTGAGTTGTGGGCTTGGGCGATCATCCCCAATCCTTAGACTACCCCCATTCACAATCTCCACCGACTCAATCTATCAATAAAATAATCATTTCTCTCTCCTCCACCTACACAACAACTCAACAATCTAAAACCACAATCTTTCAACTTTATCAACAATCCTCTCCAATCCAAAAATAAATATTTTATTTGATTCTTTATTAATATCTATTAATAATAATTATTTTTTTATCATATTTTAAAGTTATTAAATTATTTTATATTTTAAATAATTAATAGTAGTAATAATAATAATACTATATTCCTCATACACTTAAATTAAACAATAAACTCAATTATAATGCGAAGATTACAATAGATGAAATACAAATATTAAAAAGACAAACGAAAGACATTACAATCCAAGAATGTGTAGACTATATATGTAATTAATAGTGCCAAATTTTCACCATATATGCTCAATTAAATCATTTTTAAGCGCCACATGAGCATCTCTATTGCGAAGTTGTGCCCTATTAGTCATATACGAGGACAAACTCGCACTGCGTTCTGTTGAGTATTGAAAAGGTTGAGAGTCATCTTGTTGCGCACCATCCATGAAAAATTATGCTGGATCATAATAGTTTTGATATGTGTCTCGTTCATCTTCTACTATCATATTGTGCATGATGATACAAGCCATCATAATTCTTCCCATCAAATTTTTGTCCCAAACAAGACAAGGATGTCGAAGAAATGCAAAACGAGCTTGTAGAACTCCAAATGCTCGTTCAACATCTTTTTTGGCAGCTTCTTGTTGTTGTGCGAACAACTTGTGCTTTTGAATTGATGGAGAAGGAATTGACTTGACAAATGCAGCCCATGAAGGATAAATACCATCAGTGAGATAATATGCTCTATCATAATTCCGACCATTCACAACAAAATTAGCCTCTGGAGCACGACCTTCCAGAATATCACTAAAAACTGGAGATCGATGGAGTACATTAATATCATTGCAGGTACCTGGTGTTCCAAAGAAAGCATGCCATATCCACAAGTCATATGATGCAACAACTTCCAAAATTATTGTTAGTCTTCTGCTTCACCCTGCATATTGTCCAGCCCATGCAGTCGAACAATTTTTCCATTCCCAATGCATGCAGTCTATACTACTAATCATGCCTGGAAACCCACGTTGTTCCCCAACATGAAGTAGTCTAGCTAAATCATGTGCATTCGGCCTTCTGAGATAGATGTCTCCAAAGCAAGATATGATGCCATCTACGAATTTTTGAAGAGAATCACTTATCACAGATTCACTTATTCGCAAATATTCATCAACGACATGGAATGATGTTCCATATGCCAACACTCTTATGGCTGCAGTACATTTTTGCAATGGTAAAAGACCTTGTCTACCTGTGGCATCAGGTCTTTGTTGAAAGTATGTGTCATTGGCAGTAACAGCCTCCACTATACGTAGAAATACCGTTTTCTGCATTCGAAATCTACATCGAAAGAGCCGTGAAGAATATATCGGTCTTTCCACAAAGTAATCGTTCATCAAGCGCTCTTCACCAATCTCACATACTCTTTTACAGTATCTTCTCCTTGATCTAGGAGTGTGATCTACAACATACATAATATGGTCTGTTAGAACCACCTCCTCGATGATATGATCAATGTGACGATTTTATTGGGAAACTCGTTGTTCCCAAGCATCAAGATCGGTAAAGCTGAAAGCTATATCACTCGAATTTGAATTTGGTGATGAATTTTCACTGTGAGACATTTTCTGAAGTGGATAACAATTTATGTGAAGTAGAGTGGATATTGTGAAATAATTCAAAGTGGTGAATATATAGAAAAAAACAGACTTTGCACATGCAAGTGGAATTAAAAGTAGTGAAATAATGCATGAGTGGAATCCAAAGTAGTGAATGCATGTGATGAGTGGAGAAAAATTAGTGAATAGTACCAACAAAGATTCAAGCATGGATTTCATGTCTCGATCTTTTGGGGACAAACATATATAAGTACATACATCATGGCACAAAATCCAATACTTATCTACTCTATGGTCTATTCAAGAGAATAGTACCAAAATCATGGCACAAAATTCAATACTTATCTACTCTATACCAAAATACACTCTTACCAAAATACCAACTTGTGTAGTCTATTCAAGATAATAGTACCAAAAATACTTATCTACTCTATAAATCTTGAAACGATATAAATTCAGAATATCAACTTGTGTTATATAATTTGTCATCTTAATTCAGAAATTCAGAATGACAACTTGTGCAGAAATTCATAATTTACGATTATTAATTGATGCCACAGAAATTTGTCATCATATTAATAGATTGAAATTTAAACATACAAATGATAATAATTAAATAACATGAAAATAAACTACAATCAATCTCCAAAAATAATTGCCAATAGTCGGCGTTTCAATTCTTCATCTGCTGGAGTTAAATGTTCTTTGGCCAACAATGTATTCAACATCATTTCTTTTGATTTTAATGACTTTCTTTCTAGTTTTCGATTCTCCAAATCGAGTCTCGCAGTTCTCAATTTGTTCATTACTTCAACTTCACTTTCTCTAGTTAGCCTCAATGCACGAATCTCTTCAGCAACTTCACTTACCTTTTCCTTTTTTCTTCGCCTTATCTCTACCTGTAGGATGGGTAATCTCTGAGCGGACACTACTTGGAGTTTCTATAGCTTCTGGAATTTGTGAGCTACTATAATATTCTCCATCCTCACTAGTTCTTGATCTTTTTGAGCTACCCCTACTCTCTTCATTACCTTGATCGTCTTCAGGACGTAAACGTGTCGCATCATGATGTAGATTTAATGCCCACTTTTCATGTTTAACCATGACTTCATTAAATACAACCAAATCTTGAAATTTGCAACCACCTTCTTCATAAATGGCATGAGCTTTTTTGTCAATATCTGTTTGGCTCATTCCACTTCATTTCCGACGATGTGCTTCTTTGCAAGCGCCGACCCACTTCATCGCTTTCGCATTCAGTCGTTGCCAACGACCTTTTATTGAATCTTTATTTCTATCACCGAGTTGTTGTTCTGGATTTTCTGCTCGATATTGATGGAAAATTTTGTGCACATTTCCCCATATATAGGCACTCTTTTGATTTTTTCCATGAACCTCGTCTTCACTAACGAAACACCATGCTTGCATTAGAGCAACATCTTCTTTCACAGACCAAATATTTTTTGGTGTATTTCGATTTGTGGATGGCTGTTGCACATCTTGAAATAAATTACGGGAGATATTTTGTGATGATTGGACTTCTTCAGAAATTGGATTTTGGTTGAGATTCGGAGAAAAATGTGAGTTTTGATAATATTGATAATATTGATAATTTTGGGAGTTTGGAATTTAGGAATTTGAAAAATAATTTGGATCATTTGGATCCATAATTTCAAATGAGAGAAAATAAGTGAGAGTAGATGGTTTTTTAATATGATTCAAAATATGTAAAAAATGAGTTCATTTTATAGACAAAACAAATATATGAATTATGATATAATTTTTATATTTTTTTAATACATTATTATCTAAAATAATAATAATATAAAATTTTATCCAAAAAAATATGATAGACTAATCAGATTTGGATGCGTGGCAATACAATTCAATGATACGAGGGTTGATCGAAGGTTGGTTGACCAACCGATCTCACAATCGATCGGCAACACTTCAATAATTTGCGAATTTTTTATTAATTTTTTTTTTGTCTTTATTCCATGATCGATTGGTTAGGATTGTTGATGTGAATGGTCTTAGAATGGGAAAATTCCATGCTACGCTAACGGTAGTGTGCCTGAATTTTTTTTTTAAATTATTTTTAAAAAAAATTACATTTTTTATATAAATAGCGACATTAGTAGATTTTAATTATATTTATCACGGTTTTTATTTCCATTTTCTATTATGAAAACGGTATAGGCATGTATTTTTACGATATCGTATAAAAGAAATTTAACAATTAAGAAAAAATAAAAAATCGAAATAAAAAATCGAGTCGAAATAAAAAATCGAGACGAACATCATTAACAATTTAACATCTACTAAAAAAGTAATATATATTCAAAAATAAATATTAGAAAGAAATATTTTAAAAATAAAAAAGTAAATTCGGGCAAGCTACCGTAAGGGTAGCATCGAGTTTCTCAATGAATTAGAAGACGCGCCCCACCCCACAACACCATCTCGAGGTGTTGGAACGACATAATAATCAACAACAAACCATCTGATTGAATTCACCGAAGCAATATTGTTAGAAAATTAAAGCACATAGGGCATGCAATAATCCAGATTCACACCCTAAATCCATGAACTCTATGATAATAAACCGAGATATAATTTATAGCGGAAGTGTACCTGAATTCTTAGTTTTTGAATCTCGAATTATTGATGTGGTATGGATCTTCCAAATGATCGCTACCTTAGGGTTTCTGTAGAGAAATCTGTAGAAGGAATACAGATTCTGTTTCTGTCCGCCGTCGTTTGGGGACCATAACCCTAACTTATAGTAATATGTTATCTTTTATTTGCAATTCGGTCCTACAACAAATTGCAAATCTATTAATGGTATCTACACATTAAAAATTCTATGACAATATTAATACCCTTTAATCCATAATTATAATCTTAGTAGATCACTTTAATTGGATTACTTCAAGACAATGTTTTTAAAATCGGACCGGACATCGAATCGGTGAATTTACCGGGTCACCGGGTTACTGGTTCGACCGGTCGAACCGCTCTGAAAAAACCGGATAACCTGGTATATTATATATATATATGTATATATATAATAAAATTATATAAATTAGTATCATGATAAATATATTAAATAAGTTTAAAAAATACACTAAATTTATATCAATGCAACAAAATAAAGTGTTTAATATATCGATAGTTATTCTATAAGTTAATTAAGTAGTTAAAAAAATAATATTTATAAAAATAAATATTGAACATCAAATACTATATTTTTTGAAAATATATAATTAAATATTAATTTTATTTACAAATAATATACATAATAATAATTAAAAACATTGTTAATAATTATTTAACAAACAATTAGTTTAGTTCTTCTCTCTATTTATTTTAATTCAAAATATGATAAATTAGATATTGTTAAGTATTTATTTTAATTACATGCTAAATATTGATTTTAATTAAAACGTAAATTTATTATTTTCAATTTGTGCATATATATATATATATATGTTATTAATATTCAAATAATAACACAATAGTGTATTAGCTCAGTTGGTAGAGCCCAATATACAAATGCATCAATTTTTGGAGATCGTGGATTCGAATCCTTCAACTCACATGCTGAAGGAATTGAATTAAATTTGACCAAAATTAAAAAAAAAATTAAAAAATGACCGATTCAACCGGTTTTTAACCGATTTTGACCGGTTCGTAGTGAGTCAAAAGGCAACTCGGAATAATATATAATTGGACCGGACCAATGGCTGGTTCGCAGCTAAACCGGTCGAACCGGCCGGTTCGGTCCGATTTTAAAAACATTGCTTTAAGACAACCATACACATTTAATTAACATATATTAGTCCACAAAAAATATTCCAACAATCTCCCACATGGACTATACATGTTACCGAAAAATGTGCAATATCTTATGAGCTCAAACTGTGATGTCACCTTAAGGGTATCCCAAAAAATCTCGTCCATTGATTATACAAGTATTTACCGAAAAATGTGCAATACCTTATGAGCTCAAACTGTGCTGTCACCTTAAGGGTATCCCAAACAATCTCGTCCATTGATTATACAAGTATAGGACTAAAGAGGCCGTTATCACTATATGCGTGAATAGAACATTGAAAATGAGATGATTGTCAATATTTATGTATTTAATTACTTTTTTTCATAGGTGTGTTTGTGAATTGACGTAATTTTCATTTGTTCATTGTTTCTCTAGTGAAATGATATCATTTTACGATCATTTTACGCTTCCGTCTTTCTTTCCCTTTCCGAAGTTAACTAGAACAGAAGGATGTTGTCATTCAAATAAATAACTGAAAATAATAAATGTGTAATCTAACTCATAAAAGTCGAATTGCTAATTCGACCCTAATTTGTTTTGATTGGAGAGAGATTGGAGAGAATTTATTTTTTTGTTTTTATTTGTGTGTATTTCATTTTGTTCAATATTTATTTATATATTTAAGTGAGGCGTAATTGACACAGCCTAGTTTTATATACACTAATATAATACATTTTTTAAAAATATATCAAGTCCAGTAACAAGGATTTCAAATAAAAAAAAAGTTAGGGGGCAAAAATATTTTTACACTAAATAACCCTATTTAGAAAAAAAATTGTTGGGTAATGCCCCCCACTAGACCCCCTTCTATCCACCCCAGCCCGTATACATGGACGTTTGATTCCCAAGATACAAAGGATAAACCAAAACTTCCTCCGACGAACTGAATACTATGCTCAAACTTGATCGAAGAGAGATATAATTTAAAATTTGGAATATGTACGAAATACAATTGAACACAAGCTTGACTCGAAACTATATCTCAAATACACTAAGCTCAAACTTGATCAAAGAGAGCTAGAATTCGAAACTGCGTACACGAACTTGAACACCAACTTAACTCGAAATTGTAGCTCGACTAGAAAGTAAGATCGGGAGAAGAGAGAAGAGGGGAGAATGATTTTTGGCGTGTATTCGAATAAGGAGTGAGCACTCCTTTTATAGGCTCCAAATATCTTCCCATGTTCAACGTCAATTTTCATGGTGTAACCTTTAAAAGTGAAAGGTTGTCATTAGTAAAAACCGTAGGCCTCTAGGGTTTAGAAAATTCTAGATAAATTCCCTCACATTTCTCGCACCTCTTCATATATTTCAATAAGGATACTCTTTCCCTCTTCCTTAGTTTTTTACCTCGGGATTTTTTACCACTTGACATCCGGCCTGATGTGGGGCCAAAGGCTACGGATGGGCATAGACCATCTTCTCGTAATATGCTATGAGATTGTTAACATGGAGAGTTCATCTAGCTACATGAATGAATTGGAAAAACCTCTTCAAGATTTATTCTGCAGTCGAGGTAGACCCATGTTTCTTTATATTCTTCATGCTCCATTTACCCTAGATAGTGGGAGTTAAGTACTCTGCTTTAAGAATTCTATCCTTGAGTTATTTTTTCCCCTTGTGTGTGATAATGTAATAATTTTATTTTGCTTTACGATATTTTTTTATCCATTAAAAAAATAAAGGTTCCAAATCCAAAAATGCTACAGTCTAAAAAAATATATATATTTCTAAATCGACCAATCCTGACCCTAAGTCAACTCCATTACCGCATCAAAATACCAATTTCTGATGGGTTTTCATTCCAATCCTAATCCAAAAATTGTCAGAAATTAGTGTTGATGATGAGTCCCACATCATTTAATGAATTTTTATTATTATTTAAAATCATTATTGAATGAATTATCTAATAAATTTAATTTAATTAATAAATTATACAATCCTTTAATTTATTTTTTAAATTATCTCAACAAATAAAAAATCAATAATCTTAATAAAGACATAAATTAAATAAATACGATGTATAAAATGAAGGCACGTAACAAATTAAATTACTAAAAATTAACAATAAACTATTTGAAACAACACATTGATTATAAATATATTTTTTAATATTATGTAATATTTTTAGATTAAATATTTTTTAATATTATATTTTTTATGAAATTATATAATTAATACTTATTAATTTTGATTAATTATAATTTTAAAAAGTACTAAATTATTAAGCACGTCGTTGATATTTAAACAATAAAACAAAATATAATCTTTTCACGAATATAATATTCTTATTTGGAATATTATTTTGTGAAAAGGCTCGAGGTTTGATAAAAAAATAAAAATTAAAATGGTGAGCTATGTAGTGCAAATATATTCTGGGGGATTCTTATTTGTTTCTGGTTTGGTCAAGCTTGATTGAGAGATTTGTTTTTGTTTGTTTTTATTGAAGGAATGAGTATGGTGTTGGAAAATAGGATTTAATAAAGTGAGTGTGACTCATTTTATCCGATTTTTTGTGACTGAGATATTTAATTTTGGAGGAATTAAATACCGTACGATTGCTCTATGTCGTGAGTAGATAATCGTAGTATTTTTATTTGCTCAAATCTGATTTTCGGTGAGTGAGAAATAAATGGTTAAAGTTGGTCACACGATTGGGCATTTATGGTGTGTGGGATAATGTGTTTAGGACACATTAAATAATCCCACATTCATTTCTTAATCAAATTAAGAAGTGTATTTAATTGTATTAACACTTAAGTGGAGTAATCAAGTGCACAAGGATGTGGGCCATGAGCCCACACGCGCACACACGCGCGCGCCCGCCTGTGTCCGTGCCCGGTGCCCGTGCCCTTGCTCGGCTCGTCTCGTCTCGACTCGACCTCGTCCTCGTCCTCGGACTTGGATCTTGGCAATTGGACTTTGGGCGTACGTGGGCTTCTGGGGCTTAGCCGTATCGGTTTTACGGTACAGAAACGGTCGGGGCGTGGAGCGGGTCGGCGGATCGGCTATCCGGGTCCGGGACGTGTGTGCACATGGTGCTAGTCCTGTGTAACTCCCATGAGTTAAGAGCCTTCAACACATGGAGCTGGTGGAGCCTCAGGTAACTGCCATCTGGAGCTGGTGGAGTTAGTGGGCTGGACAGTAACCGAAAGTAACTCCTGTCGAGAGTCAAAGTCTGCAGCTGCCCTTGGACACGTGTTGGGATCCGAGCCGACAAGGAACACCTGTCGGGATCTGCAGAAGGAAACTCCTGGAGGGCTTAATAGCAGAGCTATAACTCCAGGGGGGTTACAACACCAGGTTTGAATGCCCTCAAACCCTAGCTGTCCCCTGCAGTGGAGATGTGCCTATAAATAGGACATCCTGCATGGATCCAAAGGCCACATTCTGCATAATCGATCACACCTTCATATTGTTGCATACGAATCCTTTCGAGTCAAAGCTCCCAGTTCTCGACGTTGTCTAGTTCGCCGGAACCTTGCCGGATTTGTGGTGCTACTGCCGGAAGGACGAAGCCGTTTTATCTTTGAAAGACAACCGCCAAACCGTGAGCACTAGCCGGGGCGTATTTGTCTTGCAGAGAGAGGTCCCCTCGACTCGGCTTGCCGGAATCTGCACATCGGTTCCTAATCTTCTTGCTTTGTTTAAATTTAGTTAAATATTGTAATTATTATTCCTCTATACTTCTACCTTTCTGTACTTCCATTGTAATTCCAGTGTGGTGTAAAACGAGACAACAATCGCAAGACAAATACCTAAGACTAAAAGTAATCAACTACCTTTGCTGGAATGGCGTCTTCATCCAACACCATTGCTCCAAGGACCATTCCCCATGGCCAAGCCGAGAAGCCGGAAAAGTTCTCCGGGTTGGACTTCAAGAGGTGGCAGCAGAAGATGCTTTTCTACCTAACCACGCTCGGAGTTGCTGGATACCTCAAGGAGGAGGCTTCTGTGGTCGAAGAAAATGATCCGGACGTCAACAAACGAACGGCGTACGATCAATGGATCAATGGCGATTTTCTTTGTAACAATTATGTTCTTAATGGCTTAATAGATAGTTTATATTCTGTATACGGAAATGTAACTAGTGCTAAGGAACTGTGGGAAGATCTAGAAAAGAAGTACAAACCTGAGGATACCGGAACTAAGAAGTTCGTGGTGGCAAAGTTCCTCGACTGTAAAATGGTGGACACCCGGTCAGTAATGGATCAAGTGCAAGAGCTTCAGCTCATTGTGCACGACGTTCATGCTGAAGGGATGGTTCTTCCCGAATCTTTCACCGTTGCTGCGGTGATTGAGAAGTTGCCACCGTGTTGGAAGGATTTCAAGAGCTATCTCAAACACAAACGAAAGGAGATGACTCTTAAAGATCTTGTGGTTAAGCTTCGAATTGAAGCCAATAACCGAAAGGCGGATCCGAGACCACGAGTCCCGATCGAGGCCAAGGCTAATTTGATGGAACGTGGTGGACCATCAAATAGCAACAAAAGGAAGCGCCCGGGTCAAGTTGACAAAGGGAAGAAGCCAATGACAAAGTTCAACGGCAATTGCTTCAATTGTGACAAGTCGGGGCACATGTCCAAACATTGCACGGCTCCAAAGAAGAAACGTACTAACTATGGTACGCATTTGGCGGAACATAACAACAAAGGCAAAGGCAAGGCCCGTCAAGATGATTGGGATGACGATGACTTGGCTGCCGTTGTGTTCGAGGCCAATCACGTGGACAACCCGAGAGGGTGGTTCGTCGACACCGGGGCTACTTATCACGTTTGCTCGGACAAGAGCTCGTTTGCTACCTACAAAGCTATTGAAGGTAGAAAGTTGTACATGGGGAACCAAGCCTCGTCTGAAGTGGTTGGTGTGGGCAACGTGGTTTTGAAGCTGACTTCAGGCCAAGAGCTGACTTTGAAGGATGTGCTGCATGTTCCGGACATCCGCAAGAATCTGGTTTTAGGCTCGCTGTTAGTCAATCATGGTTTTAGACTAGTGTTTGAGTCTGAAAAGTTTATTTTGAGCAAGTACGGAAGGTTCCTTGGTCGGGGCTATCTCGCCAATGGACTTTTCAAAATGAATGTAATGGCGATGCGCCGTGTGGCAAAAGAAAATGCTAATAAAATTGCTTCTTCTGTTTACTTGCTTGTTGAGTGCTCGGATTTATGGCATTGTAGATTAGGACACGTTAATCTAAATGCTATAAAACGTTTAGTAAATTTAGATTTGCTAAAAGTGAACCAATTTAATACACAAAACAAATGTGAAGTTTGTGTTGAAGCTAAATTGGCTAAGTTACCATTTCAATCGGTTGAACGGAGCACTAAACCTCTAGAGTTAATTCACACAGACGTGTGTGATTTAAAGTTTGTGCAAACTGGAGGCGGTAAAAAGTACTTTATTACTTTTATTGACGATTGCACAAAATATTGTTATCTTTATCTTTTAAGAAGTAAAGATGAGGCGATTGAAGCTTTTAAGAACTTCAAAAATGAAGCCAAAAATCAACTAAGCAGTCGAATTAAAGCAATTCGAAGTGATAGAGGTGGAGAATATGTTGCCCCGTTTGAAGAGTTATGCGCAGAGGCGGGTATAATTCATCAAACTACGGCACCGTATTCACCACAGTCTAATGGTGTTGCTGAACGCAAAAACTGAACTCTTAAGGAGATGATGAATGCTTTGTTGATAAGTTCGGGATTACCACAGAACTTGTGGGGGGAAGCTGTGTTGACAACCAACTATATCTTGAACAAAATTCCACTTAAGGATAAGGATGTGACGCTTTACGAGTTGTGGAAAGGACGCACGCCGTCTTATAAATACCTCAAAGTGTGGGGGTGTTTGGCTAAGGTTGAAGTGCCACTTCCTAAACAAGTTAGAATCGGCCCTAAAATGGTTGATTGTATCTTTGTTGGGTATGCACTTAACAGTAGTGCATATCGTTTTCTTATTCATAAATCGGAGATTCCCGAGTTGACTGAAGGAACGATGATGGAGTCGAGGAATGCTATATTCTTCGAGAATGTCTATCCTTGTAAGATTAAGGATAGGACAGAAGGTAGTTCTGAGAAACTACTAGTTCTGATCCTGTGGATGAAGAATCGAGACGTAGCAAGCGAGCTAGGACGGCTAAGACCTTTGGTCCGGATTTCATCACCTATATGCTAGATGATGAGCCAAAGTCTTTGAAAGAAGCTCTATCTAGTCCAGATGCTGCGTTCTGGAAAGAAGCTATCAACAGTGAAATTGATTCCATCATGCAAAATCACACTTGGGAGTTGACAGATCTCCCAAGTGGGTGTAAGCCGTTAGGATGCAAATGGATCCTAAAACGAAAATATAAGGCAGATGGTTCTGTTGACAAGTATAAAGCTCGTTTGGTTGATAAAGGCTTTAGACAAAAAGAGGGGTATGATTTCTTCGATACTTACTCACCAGTAACAAGGATTACATCTATTCGGGTGCTTTTAGCGATTGCTGCTTTGCACAATCTTGAAATTCATCAGATGGATGTAAAAACTGCGTTTCTGAATGGTGAGTTAGAGGATGAAATATACATGGAACAACCTGAAGGGTTTGTTGCACCAGGGCAAGAACGAAAGGTGTGTAAGCTTGTTAGATCGTTGTACGGTCTGAAACAAGCACCTATTCAGCGGCACCTGAAGTTTGATAACATGATGTTATCAAATGGTTTCAAAATCAATGAGTGTGATAAATGTGTGTATATAAAGAGCAGTTCTAATGGCTATGTCATAGTCTGTCTTTATGTAGACGACATGTTAATCATGGGCAGTGGACACCAAGTGATTGTTGAAACGAAACAAATGTTGAAACGAAATTTTGACATGAAAGATATGGGCTTAGCCGATGTGATTCTAGGGATCAAGATAATACGGACAAGTGGTGGAATTGTCTTAACACAATCTCATTACATAGAGAAAGTGCTTAAGAAATTCAACGCTTTTGATAGTCCACCGACTAAGACCCCGTTGGAACTCAATGTACACTTGAGCAAAAACCGAGAAGAACCGGTAGCTCAAGAAGTGTATGCAAGGGTCATTGGGAGTTTGATGTACATCACTAACTGCACTAGACCTGATCTTGCATGTTCTGTGAACAAGTTGAGTCGGTACACGAGCAATCCAAGCAAAGAACATTGGAAAGCTCTAGTACGAGTTCTAAGATACTTGAAGTATACTTTGAACTTCGGGCTACAGTATACAAGGTTTCCTCCTGTACTTGAAGGGTACAGTGATGCGAATTGGATATCAGACACAAAAGACTCATTTTCGACTAATGGATTTATTTTCACTATCGAAGGTGGAGCAGTGTCGTGGAAATCCACGAAACAGACTTGTATAGCCTGTTCTACCATGGAATCTGAGTTTATCGCTTTGGATAAAGTGTGTGAAGAAGCAGAATGGCTTCGCAACTTTCTAGAAGACATTCCATGCTAGAAAAAATCAGTGTCGTCAGTGATGATTCACTGTGATAGTCAAGCGGCTATCGAAAGGGCACACAATGCTATGTACAATGGTAAGTCTCGACACATACATCGGAGGCATAATACTGTGAGGCATACGATCTCAAGTGGGATTATCTCAGTTGACTATGTGAAGTCAATAGATAATCTAGCGGATCCGCTAACCAAAGGGTTAAACCGAGATCAAATGGCTAAGTTGCTAGAGGGAATGGGTTTGAAATCCACACTCTAAGAGTGCTTGTAGTGGTAACCCAACCATGATGACTGGAGATCCCAAGAACTTGGTTCAATGGGAAAACTAAGCTACAAACATTCGGTTTGGTAGCACTTGGAAAATCATAAGTGTACATTTCCCTGTGAGCAAACCAAGTGCACACCTGTCAATATGGTGAGGATAAGTCCTATGACTTTTAATGATTCCTAAACCTAATGAGGTTGAGTATGGCAGGATACTCGGAAGAGGAGATCACCTATATAAGTGAGAAGTGGGGCCGCTTCTAAAGAGATACTTATGAACTCAAAGAGGTTGTCCATGGCCTGAAAAGGACACAAACGTGAGAACAGATAATATTTGATATACAGCTGTTTTCAATACTATTGTCTCGGTATACACTAAGGATGTATAGTTCAAGGCATCATGTCCACTAAACAACCGGTATACTCGATAGTGTTGGAATATGGAAGGTTCAATGTCACAAGCTATCTATCCTGGTGCAGTTGTGTTTCTAAGAGAACTGGGCTGCTTGTCTGCATACATGCATGCACTATTTCCACTCATGTGGGGGATTGTTGGAAAATAGGATTTAATAAAGTGAGTGTGACTCATTTTATCCGATTTTTCGTGACCGGGATATTTAATTTTGGAGGAATTAAATACCGTACGATTGCTCTATGTCGTGAGTAGATAATCGTAGTATTTTTATTTGCTCAAATCCGATTTTTGGTGAGTGAGAAATAAATGGTTAAAGTTGGTCACACGATTGGGCATTTATGGTGTGTGAGATAATCTGTTTAAGACACATTAAATAATCCCACATTGATTTCTTAATCAAATTAAGAAGTGTATTTAAGTGTATTAACACTTAAGTGGAGTAATCAAGTGCACAAGGATGTGGGCCATGAGCCCACACGCACACACACGCGCGCGCCCGCCCGTGCCCGTGCCCAAGCCCGTGCCCGGTGCCCGTGCCCTTGCCCTTGCTCGGCTCGTCTCGTCTCGACTCGACCACGTCCTCGTCCTCGGACTTGGATCTTGGCAATTGGACTTTGGGTGGACTTTGGGCGTACGTGGGCTTCCGGGGCTTAGCCGTATCGGTTTTACGGTACAGAAACGGTCGGGGCGTGGAGCGGGTTGGCGGATCGGCTATCCGGGTTCGGGACGTGTGTGCACATGGTGCTAGTCCAGCTTGAAGTTGTAACTGTGTAACTCCCATGAGTTAAGAGCCTTCAACACATGGAGCTGGTGGAGCCTCAGGTAACTGCCATCTAGAGCTGGTGGAGTTAGTGGGCTGGACAGTAACCGAAAGTAACTCCTGTCGAGAGTCAAAGTCTGCAGCTGCCCTTGGACACGTGTTGGGATCCGAGCCGACAAGGGACACCTGTCGGGATCTGCAGAAGGTAACTCCTGGAGGGCTTAATGGCAGAGCTATAACTCCAGGGGGTTACAACACCAGGTTTGAATGCCCTCAAACCCTAGCTGTCCCCTGCAGTGGAAATGTGCCTATAAATAGGACATCCTGCATGGATCCAAAGGCCACATTCTGCATAATCGATCACACCTTCATATTGTTGCATACGAATCCTTTCGAGTCAAAGCTCTCAGTTCTCGACGTTGTCTAGTTCGCCGGAACCTTGCCGGATTTGTGGTGCTACTGCCGGAAAGACGAAGCCGTTTCATCTTTGAAAGACAACCGCCAAACCGTGAGCACTAACCGGGGCGTATTTGTCTTGCGGAGAGAGGTCCCCTTGACTCGGCTTGCCGGAATCTGCACATCGGTTCCTAATCTTCTTGCTTTGTTTAAATTCAGTTAAATATTGTAATTATTATTCCTCTATACTTCTACCTTTCTATACTTCCATTATAATTTCAGTGAGATGTAAAACGAGACAACATAAGGTACATTAAGCATTTTTGTGTAGGATTGTTAAATGTTTATGATGTGTAGATCTGCAATTATTTATACTTTTTGTTTGAAACTGAACAATTTGAAGTTTAGTTTCACTAATGTGTTTTGCAAATTAAATTTGTAAGTCCTAGATTTGTATCCAAATTTAGTTTTAGCATTTCTCTCGTTTGGCGACTACGATCGTAAATTAAAGATTATATAACACATTGAACTTATAAATCCACTAAGCTTAGTGTAAATTTCTATCGAAATAAATAAAATGTTATACTAGCTGGCTAGCTAAGGCACAATTTACTGATCCAAGAGCTCTTCGTGGACTATATATTTATCTATTTAATTGAATATAACACAAACATACATATTATATATATATATAATGGATAAATTAATGTGACAAAATATAGCATGATATTAATTATATTTGAAAATTTATAATAAATAAATGTGGAAAATTCATAAAAAAGAAGTGGTTCTAGAAATGACATTAACGAACGTACGCCTATATACCAGACATATGATTGATTAATCCCTATTCTAGAATTACACAAAGTTCCAATATTATCAATTGCAAATACGTACATAGACGAAAGCGCTGCAAACAAAATTACGAGGAGTCGATGACACGTGGAGTACTCAAATTACCTCTGCAAATTAGAATCCTTCTCGAATGCATTGGTTCCATAGACGGTGACGTGGAAGGTGTGGTTTCCGACAAAGGCGAAGACGAGGAGGTCGAGCTTCTGCAACCCCATATCTCGCGAGAATTTGGTCCAGCCTTTCGTGAAGTAGTGACGATCATCATCTTCCAATTTCTCGACGCTAACCTCCCATGTAGCGCCGGAAGCGATTCGCAGCTTCGCTTTTCCCGCCAAGAGTTCACGGTATGTTTCCGTGAACTCTTTGGGCACTCCCTGCATGCGTACCAAACCAAACTATTATATATTTTGAAATTTGAGAAAAAAAGGAATTGAAGAAAGAGAGTAAGTGAATGAGATACGAGGTCGAAGGCGAAGTCGATCAGAATCTTGTAGAATGATGGGTTAACTGCAGGATTTCTGTCCATGGCTGGCTCTCGAACGTAAGTACAGAGACGTTTGAGTTTTTGAGTGAATGAGACGAGATTAATATTCCAAATAAGCTACGGGTGCTTTTTTTTATTTTTTTTCTTTTAAGGATTCTAGTTTTTGTTGAGAGATGAGAAAGAAAGAAGAAATAGTAATTAATGATGTTCTTATCTACCTTCAGATCAATTCAATGTTACTCTGTAGCATATATTTTTAGTTCGATCTCCTGTGTTTTGTGTTTAATAATTAGATATTTTGGTGCATCAACTTCCTTTTTTTTTCGATTTTGGGAAGAATGGCAGGCCTCTATTTGTGAAAGTTGTCATTAAACTTTTTTTGAGAAAAGTAAAATTTCAGATATTTATTATTTGCTCATTTAGTTGGTTCAACAGGTCCAACAATCTGATCCAAAATGTATAACACTCTGATCCAAAATGTATAACACGAGACAACTATTAATGTGCCATATATGCAACAGTGTGCGATGCACGAATTATAATTGTGAGAATGAAGTTTAGGGAATTACTTAAAGGCAAACACTTCCATGTAGCGGTTGTAAATAGTGCTATATGAGACGGTCAACGCGGGTCAACCCACAAAAAAGTAGAAAAAAAGGGTAAAATTAGTATCATCAGTCTCACTAAAAAGTATCACAAAAAATTCAAAAAGTATCGTCTGTATCATTAAAAAGTAAAGGGTCTGCTAGTTATTTTATACTAGTTTATTTAGTTCAAATTGTGATTTTTTCCATTCGAATTAATATTTAGACCTTAGTAGTTTAGGGTTTTTTTGGGGTTCATGGTTTTTTAGGGGGTTTTTTAGTTTTTTTAGGGTACATTTTGTGTTTTTTAGAGTTTTTTCGGGGGTATTTTTAAAGGTTTATTTTGTATTTTTTAGGATTTTTTTGGGGGAGGGGGGTTTAGGGGTTAATTTTGTATTTTTTAAGGTTTTTTAGGGTTGTTTTTAGGGGTTTATTTTGTGTTTTTTAGGGTTTTTTGGGGGTGTTTTTAGGGGTTTATTTTGTTTTTTTAGAGTTTATTAATTCTATTTTAGGATATAAATTCATACTCATTTCAAATAAATTTAATCAATTTATTTTAATTTTAGGGTTCATTAATGTTATTTTAGGGTATATATTTTTGGGGAACAAAACAAAAGGAATAAAGAAAAAATCGGATAAAAAAATCAAAAAAAAAAGTAAAAAAACAGCCAGAAGAAGAAAAAAAAAAGACAGGCGTGTACGCGCCGCGCGTGGGCTCGTGTGGGCCACGCGCTGTCTGACAGTCGCACGGAATGGGCCTTGTGCACTTAATACCTTCTCTTACTTAAAAGCATCAATTTTGAATTTGTGTGTTATTCAATATTCCTAAATTTTTATAAAATAAATTGACCTCTAATTCAACATACAATTTGATTGTCTATTTTGTTGGAAAATTGAATGTGATAAATTGAGTCGTGAATCATTTTATCCGATTTTTGATGACCAAGTTATTTAATTTTGGATGAATTAAATACCGTACGATTGTTCTATATTTGTAGTAGATAATCGTAGTATTTTTATTTTCTCAAATCTGATTTTCGATGAGTGAGAAATTAATTATTGAAATCGGTTACACAATTGGACATTTATGGAGTGTGGGAAAATGTGCTTAAGGCACATTTAATGATCCCACATTGATTTCTTAACCTAGTTAAGAAGTGTATTTAAGTGTATAAACACTTAAGCGTGTTAGTGCCATTTTATAGCACTAAGTTTATTTTGGCGATTTATGTTCGACGAAGTGTTCGAGGAGATGTTCCTGAAGTGATGTGCTGATTTCGCTGTGCAAATTAATGAACAGTTAGTAAATTGTTCCTTTTGATGTTCCAGACACATTCCTGAACAGTGATATTTATGGCAGTTTCCATGTAGCATTGATCTTGCGCGAACGAGTTTGGAAAGCAAAGATCTGATCGTTTGACTGCCTTGTGGAGTAGATGACGTACTGAATTAAACCCTAATCATGAAGAAAAGCATCTACACCCATATGGAAAGAATCACAAACCCTAAATCAGTTACCATGTTGATGAAGATTGAAGATCAAGTCAACCAAGGAAGTGAAACTATAAGAAGGCCGATTCAAGATGCAATCGATGGCGTACATATTTAGATTCTCTGAGTTTGATTATTTAAGAATCATTCATTTGTGATTATTGTAATAGCTAGAAGTTGTTCCCTAAACTGTTCAACATGATAGTCTAGCATTGAGTGTTTTTCGAGTGAAACACGTGAGGGATTTTTTAATTCTTTTTGTACGCAATATCGGGAGAGATTGTAAGTTGAAGTCATCGGTAGCTAGAGTGATTTTTTAATTCTTTTTGCATGCAATCTCGGGAGAGATTGTAAGTTGAAGTCGTCGGTAGCTAGAGGGAGTCTAGTGTCATGGTTGTGAGGGGATCTCATAGCTTTTGTTCATCAAAGAGTTCATGAAGAAGAACGTGCGGCATAAGGAGGGAATCATGTATGTATAAGTTCCTCAATAGTCTTCATGAAGGAGTAGTAAACGAATCTTCAAGTTTGGGCGAAGTCCCCCTAGAGTAGGTTGATTAACCAAACTGGGTTACCAATCTCGTGCGTTCTTTTACTGCATTTTATTTATTGTTCTTGCCTCTGTTCCTGTCATATTCAAGAACACTTGCATGCATTATTATTAAACACACATTTGTGTGGATTGTAGTTTTTCAAAGTGTAATATCTAAAGTGCACAAAGATGTGGGCCATGAGCCCACACGCGCATACACGCACGCGCCCATCCGTGCCTGGCTCCTCTTGTTCTCAGAAATTGTACTGTAACTCCCACCTGGAGCTGGTGGAGTTAGTGGGCTGGAGTGTAACCTATGAAACTCTTGAGGGAGTCAATGGTCGATCTGTAGCTGTCCCTGGACATGGAAATTGGACTGTAACTCTCACCCGGAGCTGGTATAGTTAGTGGGTTGGAGTGTAACTGATGTAACTCTTAAGGGAGTCAAAGGTCGATCTGCAGCTGCCTCTGGACATGTGTCAAAATCCGATGGGACACCAGGACATCTGTCAGGAAATGCAGGAGTTGGAGGTTGTACCTTTTGAAGGGATTTTGATGGCAAAACTGTTCGCTAGGACACCAGGACATCTATCGGGATTTGAAGGAGCTGGAGCTGTAACTCTTAAAGGGATTGATGGTAAGGATTGAATGCCCTAAACCCTAGATTTTCGGGGCATATTTGTTTTATAGAGAGAGGTCTCTTCGACCCGGCTTACAGGAGATCCTGTTTGTTTCATTTGGTTCAATTCAATTTTTTGTATTTGTTTGCTATTCTATTTTCTGTTTCTTGCACTCTTCAGATTATTGTAAATCTAGAAGTAGTGTAATTGTACACAACAATCACAAGACAAATAGTCAAAAGAACAATTACCTTTGCTTTGGAATGGCGACTTCATCAACCGCAGCTACACCCTCTCGTTTTCTATTTCTCGTACTCTTCAAATTATTGTAAATCCAGAAGCAGTGTAATTGTACAGAACAATCGCAAGACAAATAGACAAAAGAATAATTACCTTTACTTTGGAATGGCGACTCTGTCAACCACAACTGCAGCCTCCATGAGGACCATTCCTCATGGCTAAGCTGAGAAGCCAGAAAAGTTTTTCGATTTGGACTTCAAGAGGTGGTAGCAGAAGATGCTCTTCTACCTGACCATGTTGGGAGTTGCAGCTTATGTGAAAGAAGACACTCCTATCATTGCAAAAAATGAGTTGGATGTCAACAAACGAACGACGTATGACCAATGGACCAGCGATGATTTTTTATGTAAAAATTACATTATGAATGGCTTAGTATAGTTGATAGTTTCTATTCTGTATATGCTAATGTAATGAGTGCAAAATAATTGTGGGAAGCATTAGAAAAAATGTACAAAACGGAGGATGCCGAAAATAAAAAATTCTAGGTGACAAAGTTCCTCAACTATAAAATGGTTGACACCCGGTCAATGATGGATCAAGTGCAAGAGTTTCAGCTCATTGTGCACGACGTTCATGCTGAAGAGATGGTCATACTTTCAATATTGCTACAGTGATTGAGAAGTTGCCACCGTGTTGGGAAGGACTTAAAGAGTTATCTCAAGCACAAATGAAAGGAAATGACTCTTGAAGATCTTGTGGTTAAGCTTCATATTGAGGTTGTTAACCGGAAGGTGGATCTGAAACCACGAGTCCCAATTGAGGTCAACGCTGATTTGATGGAACGTGGTGGACCATCAAATAGCAACAAGAGGAAGCGCCCAAGTCAATTTGACAAAGGGAAGTAGCTAATGACGAGGTTCAATAGTAACTGCTTCAACTGTGATAAACCGGGGCACATGTCCAAACATTGCACGGTTCTAAAGAAGAATCGTACCAATTGTGGTGCACACATGGCTGAACACAACAACAAAGGCAAAGGCGATTAAGACGATTTGACAATGACCTGACTACAATTGTGTCTGAAGTCAACCATGTGGAATTGAAGAAGAGTGTTGTGCAATTTGTAAAGCAAGAGAGAAATCAATACAAATAAGTGAATCAAAGTGGATGTAGATTAAGTTGATCGAATCACTATAAATCATGTGTCCTTTCCTCAGTTTTGCCGAATCATTTTCAAACCTTTCAAACTCATTCTTGATCGATTATTCTTGAGGAAAAATCTCAACACATAATGGACACGATTATTACGTGTTAAGATCATTATGCGTGTGGGTAGTAGTATTATCCCATAAAGTAGCAATGTAGCATAGAAATTATAGTTGGACAATTAGTTGAGCATTGACTTCAAAAAAGGGCGAGCGGATGTAGAATCTCGTTCTTTTTTTCTTTCGAACTTTCATGTGTTTCATTGAGTTCCATGGATTACCCTAGCGGCACCCATCTTGGCAATACATTAATTAAACCCTAAGAACACCGGATGAATTTCATTTTATTGCACTTGAGTTTAATTTTACCTATATTAGTCAGGGTACATCCTAATTTAATTAGGGTATATAATTATTTTTTACGAAATAATCTATGATTATTTAGAAAATTAAATTAAATATTGAAAAATAATTATATATCCTAATTGGGTAGGGTGAACCATAATTAATAAGTGTAAAATTAAAATAAAGTACAATAAATTGAAATTGATTAATAAAATAAAAAATAAATTAATTGTGTAGTACCAAGTGTTGCACAAATTGTAGCAGATGATTTCATCCGCTAAAAACACAAGAAATTGAAATTTAAGGGGGGAAAATGATAGTAAGTGCACCATATATCTCTCTGTTGGTTTTTTATTTTTTGTTTTTTTGTAGATAGAAGTCCACCACTTAGGTTTACCCAAAGAGAGACTGTGTCTGTATTCATGTAATATTAAGTGTTGTACAATTACTTACATTATTATGTGGATATGGCAGTACCTACTTAATTAGCGCGCCCACATGCTCGCGCGCACACACAAATATATAGGGGTGGGATTATATAAAAATAACCCCTTATGTGAGAAATGAGAACACATCTCATACCACACATCCATCAAAAATCAAAGGTCCGGAATTGATGAAAAAGGCGGTGGCAATTCTGTAATATCTGAAAAAAATTTCGCGCGGGGTATTAACGTGGTAATTCTTATAAAAATCACGAAGGATTTGATAACAGATCGTTATGCTAACAAAGTATTATCATCATGCTAACTAAGCATTATAGTTATGCTAATTAAAGTTTTCAAATATTGTTAGCAGAAAAAATATTCTAAAAATTAATTATAAACCTAATTTGATTTAATAAACCCTAATTAAATGGAAAAAATGATAATTAGATGAAATAAACCTAATTAGATGAAATAAACATTGATTGGATGTGGTAAACCTAAATGAGTTGGAACAAATCATAATAATAATATATTTGTATTACATTAGCATTATGGTTTTGCTTTGTTAGCATTGTGAATACACTATGTTAGCATATGACAATACTCTATCAACATACATTATAAATCATAATTGGATGGGATAAACCATAATAATCAATTAAGAACTATAAACAAAAAATTAAATTTTAAAAAAATAATGATAATTAGATGGAATAAACCATAATCCAGATTAAATAAACCATAATTGAGATTTAATAAACCCTAATATATTTATACTACGCTAGCATTATAATAATTCTTTGTTCGCACAACGAATACATTATGTTAGCATATGACAAATTCTTCGTTAGCATATGTTATCATATGTTATCATAATGCTGATGAAGAATTATTATATGCTAACGAAAGCATTTACAACCTGGGCACGCATAAATTTTTTTTTATTATTTTTCATTCATATTTTTTCATCTAAACATAGCCTTTTGACATCTTAAATGAAAGAGCATGAAGAGAGCTTTAATTTGATATATTTTTGTGTGCATTGGATTAAAAACGAGCAAGTTATGGTCGGTTAAAGTTTTTAAGATTTTTTTTAATTGCTGACATCATCAATTTTAATGGGTTTGGACGAAAATAGTCCCCCTTCCTTTATTTTATATATATATATATATATATATATGGGATGGATCGAATGAGACCATTTTCGTGGTGTGAGAAATGAGAACCTATCTTACACCATCCAATTTAATGATCCAATGGTTGAGATTTAAGGTGGCAATTTTGTAAATAATAGGGCAAAAAACAAAGGAAGGAGGACTATTTTCATCCAAACCCATTCAAAATGATGATGTCAGCAATTAAAAAAAAATCTTAAAAACTTTAGACGACCATAACTTGCTCGTTTTTAATCCAATGCACACAAAAAATATATCAAATTAAAACTCTTTTCATGCTCTTTCATTTAAGATGTCGAAAGACTATGTTTAGATGAAAAAATATGAACGAAAAATAAAAATGATAATGTTTTACGCGTGCCCAGGTTGTAAATATTTTCGTTAGCATATAATAACTCTTCGTCAGCATTATAATAACATATGATAACGTATGCTAATGAAGCATTTGTCATATGCTAACATAATGTATTCACTATGCTAACAAAGAATTATCATAATGCTAGGGTAGTACAAATTTATTAGGATTTATTTAATCTCAATTATGATTTATTTCATCTCAATTATGATTTATTCCATCCAATTATGATTCTTTTTAATTTTTTTCGTTTATAGGTCCTAATTGATTATTATGGTTTATTTTATCCAATTATGATTTATAACGTATGTTGACAGAGTATTGTCATATGTTAACATAGTGTATTCACAATGTTGACGAAGCAAAACTATAATGCTAACGTAGTACTAATATATTATTATTATGATTTGTTCCAACTCATTTAGGGTTTACCACATCCAGTCAATGTTTATTTCATTTAATTAAGTGTATTTTATCCAATTATGATTTTTTCATTTAATTAGGGTTTATTAAGTCAAAATATATTTGAAAATTTTAATTAGGATAACTATAATGTTTCGTTAGCATGATGATAATACTTCGTTAGCATGACGATCTGTTATCAAATCCTCCGTGATTTTTATAAGAATTATCAAATTACGTTAATACCCCCGTGTGAATTTTTTTTCAAATATTACAAAATTACCACAGTCTTTTTCATCAAATCTGGCCCTTTGATTTTTTAGGATTGTGTGGTGTTAAATGTAGTCTCAATTCTCACACTAGAGAGTGTTTTTATATAACCTCTCCCCTATATATATATATATATATATATATATATATATATATATATATATATATATATATATATATATATATATAGGGTAGGGTTCACATGAGAACCAATCCCCATGTGGGAACTAGGAACTAATCTCAACCACACAATACTTGATTTTAATTAATGGTCAAAATTTAAATAAAAAGGCGGTGGAATAATCGTATATATGAGGAAGTCAAACTTACTCTGGTCAAAACTGACATCAGCATCATTACACAAAATTTATTTAAACTTTAAACATCCATAACTTGCTCATTTTTCATTAGATTAACGCAAATTATATATCAAATTAAAGCTCCTTTTCATGCACATTCATTTAAGATCCATTGTTCATATGTTTATTCAAAAATATATTTTTTCGTCCATAATAGCGTGATGTTAAATTCAGAATAGCATGACAAAATATTCACGATAACATGGAAGTATACACGTAATAGCATGAAAAAATATTCATAACAGCATGAAAAATATTCATAAAACACATAAATTTTACTTATAATAGCAGTAGTAGTGTTCGTTAATAGTAGAACATTATCTCTTCATACTAGCATGCATATATATTCATATTAGCATGTATATATGTTCATAATAGCATGATAGTACTCTCATTTTAGCATAGCGAAATTTATAAGAATAGACAACGGTTTTAAAGTGTTGTCTATATGATTTCCGAAAATTATGCTCAAATATTACAAGTTTGTCACCCCACCTTTGATCAAAAATTGACAAAATCTTAGCCATCTAAATCAAAGCAATGGATGAATGAGATGAGTGCCTAGTTCTCACATGGGGGATGAATTCTCATTTGATCCGCTCCCTATATATATATATATATATATATATATATATATTGTGGTGCAATTAAGATGTGTATATATCTTAGATTTGTTCATCTTTCCATAAACCATCTTAAGGAAGTTCAATGTAGATTGGAGACTCAGCACGTTCATTAATATTAATAATTATTTCACCCACCACCAACCTCCATACCCCTGTAGCATGTAAAATCATATATTACACTAGTGGCGTGGTATCTTTGTATTACACTATTAAATTTCTAATTTTATAATATTTTGCTTTTGTAAAATAAAAATTATTTAATTTTAAAATTTTTAATTAGTGTTCATTCTTTCCAATTAGGGCATATAATTATTTTTAGTATTTAATTGTCATTTTTTGAATTAATAATTCATTATTATGATTGATTATATTTCATAATTAGGAATATAATTTTTAGTTGATTTTTTTTTGTTCATCAATCTTTATTATGGCTCATTATGCTATAATTAGCTTTTTATTCCACACAAGTTATTACAAAATTATAAATTCAATAATCTAATATAAAAATATCACATCACTTTAGTACAATAGACTATTTGATCTCCACCCAAAGCGGCAAAAATGAATACTAAGACTTATGATACACACACACACACACACACACATATATATATATATATATATATATATATATATATATTATCTTCTATTTTGGACTAGTTTAGTCGGCTGAGGGAATATTTCCATTGAAAATCGTTAATAATTGTACACAGATAGAGAAGAGATCGAGAGGGAGAGGGAGAGTGAGAGAGAGGTTGATATGTGGAAGTCATTTCCCTATTCATATATAATATATGTGTGCACTAGATGCGCAGACCTGTTAATTAATCGTGTCAACATGTTGATTGGTCAACGTGGGGTCAATATCAACGTTGAAATTAGAATCAATCGTAATGACTAAAAAATATCACTCAAAACTCTAAAAGTATCACATGCATTCTTGAAAAGTACCAAGAAAAAAAACGAAATAAAAAAATTATTAAAATCAATATCAACCGTAACACTAAAAATATCACTCAAAATTTAAAAATTATAAATTATTTGTGTATTATTTATTTGTCAATACGCGTTGACCCAGTCAGAATGTTGACCTACTTTGACCGTCCGATATAAGACTATATACCATTAGTGTAGGAAAGTTTTTGTCATAATATATTATTTGCAAAACAAAATAATGAGGGAGAATTTTTCAGAGGAGGAGTCTGCAAAATTAGGGTCAAAATTAGTGCAATGATAATTTGTTAGACTTTTGTTAAATGAAGTTTATCAAAAGTTTATCCATGCATAGATTATAAAAAAATTATAAAGAAAGACAAAATAAATAAAAGTTTTTTTTTCCGAATAGAACCTTGTAATGATAAATAAAAGATGAACACATTTACTCATAGAAAATGCATGGTGTCTAATAAACTCGTGGTTTTCATGCATTTTGATATTTATTTAGATGGTAGTTGACGAGGAATGCGTGCTTAAATTGACAAGTTGCGTATAGTTAGTTTTCTATATTTTGTACAATGCCAGTTTTTGCTCATTTTGAAATGATTTTATTGCCAAATATTTTATGGGCCAAATATATATACTTATGTCCTGAACTTTGACCTTTTTTTTAATGTCTTGAATTTCAAATAATATAAAAATATGTCCTGAACTTTGACATTTTTTTAAATGTCTTAACCTTCAAACAATACAAAAAAAAAATGTCCTGAATTTTCTATTTTTTTTTGTAAAAATGTCCTGGAATTCAATTTCTGGTGTCGGATTAATGACGAGGCATATAAGAGTCCAGCATGTCAAAATGAAGTGGATTTCTTTTTAAATCTCAATTTGAAAGGCACACCATTTTTCTTCAAATCAGGTTTGTTAGTGCCACAATTATGTACTAAGTGTTCGTGTTGTTATTGGCGAGATATGATCGACAAAATGGACCTGAGTATGTCCCAAGAAAACCTGTTTTCCACTATGCAAGAAAAGAAGAACAGTTCGCAAACTGTTCCAGATTATATCCCACACAGAACCAGGGACACTCTATTTTTGGCAGTTTCCATGTTGGAAAGATCTTGTGCCAAACCAGTTTGGAAGGTCAAGATAGGTTCATTTTACTGCCTTGTGGTGTAGATCCAGTGTTGAATTAACCCCACTACACATGGAGAGTATCTACACACGTTTGGAAGGCCACAAACCACAATCCACTTACCTTATTGACGGCGGATAGAGATCGACGCCAAAGTCTATATGAAGACCGAATTGAGGAGCAATCGGTACCACTCATATTTTGTTAGATTCTCTTGATAGATTGTTTGAGAGTCAGTTTGTGGTCATTGTAACTAGTAGTTGTTCTTTAATCAGTGTAACGTGATAGACTAGTATGAGTGTTTTCGAGTGAAACACGTGAGAGGATTTTTATATCTGTTTTGTACGCAATCTCGGGAGAGATTGTAAGTTGAAGTCGTGGGTAGCTAGAGTGAGTCTAGTGTCATGATTGTGAGGGGATCTTACAACTTTCAGCTAGCAAAAGAGTTCGAGGAGAAGATCGGGCGATATAAGACGGGAGGCTTGTATGTGTAAGATCCTTAATACACTCTTCGAAGGAGTAATAGTCGAAACTTCAAGTTTGGGAGCAATCCCCCCAAAGTAGGTTGTTTGAACCGAACTGGGTTACCTTCTTATGCGTTTTTACTGCTTTATTCTTTTATGTTCTGGCATCTGTCCCACACATATCATAGAATAGATTTTAAGCAGTTAACTAAAATACGTATTGCACAGATTACTATTTTTCAATTGGTACCAGAGCGGGTTGCCGATATTCAGGGTTGATCTTGGGGTATTAATCCATGTTCTTTGTGTTGTTTTGCCGAGATGGATTCGATAAAAGAAGGAGCATCAACGGTGCGACCTCCGCTTCTTAATGACAACAACTATTCCTATTGGAAAGCTAGAATGATGGCTTTCATTCGCTCAATTGATGAGCGTGCCTGAAAGATGGTGACTGAAGGGTGGAAGCCTCCTACCAAGAGAGATGAGAAAGACAAAGCAGTGCTAAAGCTAGAAGAAGAATTTGACGATGCTGATTATTACGTCATGGGGCTGAACGCCAAAGCCATGAACGCCATCTTCTCTGCAGTGGACATGAACGTCTTCAAACTCATCTCCACATGTGACAAGGCAAAAGATGCATGAGATATCCTTCAGACTACTTTCGAAGGAACAAGCACTGTCCGTGCATCTCGTATGCAACTTCTTACTACCAGATTTGAGAACTTTCGAATGGATGAAAGTGAAAAGCTTGCTGATTTCAACGCCAAGATTTGTGACATAGCCAACGAAAGTTTTGCGCTTGTTGATGCAATCTCTGAGGAGAAACTTGTGCGGAAAGTTCTACGATCTCTACCCAAGAGATTCGTATACAAAGTCACGGCAATCGAAGAGGGTAAGGATGTGAGCAAGATGAAGTTGCATGAGCTGATGGGGTCCCTGAGGACATTTGAAATGGGACTGACAGATGAAGAGACAGTCCAGAAGAAAAGCATAGCTTTTCAAGCCGGTTCCAGTGCTGATGTACCAAGCAATGTCCCTGACAAACATGATCTCGCTGAGTCAATTGCCTTGCTGATAAAGAATTTCTCGAAATTTGTCAAACGTTATGAGAAGTCTTCATAGAACAATTCTGTTAAGAACATATTTTCTAAATCTCGAAGAACTAAAGATAAAGATCCCGGTGAAGAAAAACACAAGGAGGTCAAGTGTAGAGAATGTGGTGGTCTTGGGCACTATCAAGCCGAGTGCGCTAACACCCTAAAGAAGAAGAATAAATCCTATTGTTCCACACTTAGTGAAAGTGATGATCCAGATGATAGTGGGAGTGATGAAGAATGTGTGAGCAATCATATTGCTTTCATGACACAATCTCACAAAGATTCTGTGTCTAATTCTGTCTCTGACAATCAGGATGACAAAGTATCTGAATGCAGTGACAATGAAGAATTCACTGAAGAATCTGCCATAGAAGCATACAAAAAGCTTCATGAGAGCTGGATCATGGTGGTAAAAGTCAATGAAGGGCTGATGAAAAAGAATGGTGATCTCATTAAAGAAAGAGATAGTATATCCATGCGCCTCAGTGAGCTGCAGAATGATCTTCAACAATCCATAAATAATACTCACTCTCAGAATGGTGAACTTCTTCATCTTAAGAAGCTCATTAAGATGATGAACTCTGGATCATCTCAGCTCGATGACATCCTCTCTAAAGGAGAAAGTCCTTAGGACCATACAGGACTTGGATACACTGTTAGGAAGGTTTATGACAGTTTCTGTCAAGAAGAAACCTCTGGAACGCATGATGAATCTGTTCCTAAAGCTGAAACTGGACCAGAGATCAAGCAACCACAAACTCGGCAGTCTCTAAAGTCACAGCCTCGAAAGATTGGAGTTATTTACCACTACTGTGAAAAGCCTAGTCACATTCGACCATACTGTAGGAACTACATCAATGACCTCAGAAGAATGATGAGGAAAGGCCTATCTCAGAATGACCTGAATTCGTTACGGATTGTTCTTATCAATCCGTCACTTTTGGAGACGGTGTCAAGAGAAGAGTGCTTGGCCGTGGTCATCTAAATATTGAAGGAATGCCCAACTTGAAGGATGTTCTGCTTGTTGAAGGACTAAAAGCTAACCTAATTAGCATAAGTCAACTCTGCGATCAAGGTCTCTTGGTCCACTTTACTAGAGACAAATGTCTTGTGAAGAACAAAGAATGTGTGTTGCTGATGGATGGAGACAGATCAAGGGACAATTGTTACCTTCTCAACATGAAAGGTAATTGCTTCAGAACTCAACTTGATGAAGCAAACATATGGCATGAAAAACTTGGCCATGTTAGTTACAGAAATATGTCTCATGAAGACGGAAGCTGTGATTGGAGTCCCGAAGTTTAATATTGATCGTGGCAAGGTGTGTGGACCGTTTCAAGTAGGAAAAACAGATTCATACTTCACATAAATCTATTAAGAAGATTACCACCTCAAAGGCATTGGAGCTGTTGCATATGGATTTGATGGGACCTGTCCAAAGTGAAAGTATTGGACGGAAGAAGTTTATTTTTGTGTGCGTGGATGACTTGACTCGATTCGCATGGGTTGAGTTCCTTAGAGATACGGGAGAAACCTTTGATACATTTAAAAATCTGTGTCTTAGACTCGAAGTGGAGAAAGGAACTACAGTGGTGAGAATTCGAAGTGATCATGGTCGTGAATTTGAAAATACTTTCTTCAAATGTTTCTGTGTAGAAAGAGGTATTGCTTAGGAGTTCTCCACACCAAAAACACCTCAACAAAACGGTGTTGTTGAGAGAAAGAAATGGATGCTTCAAGAAATAAGCCAAGTCATGTTGAAGGCAAAATCTGTCCCTGACAATCTAAGGGCTGAAGCTGTGAACACAGCATGTCATGTCATCAATCGGGTGTATTTCAGACCCAAGACAAGAATCACTCCCTATGAGCTGTGGAAAGGGAAGAAACCAAATTTAAAGTACTTTCACATCTTCGGAAGTACTTGTTATATGTTGAAAGACCGAAAGCAGCTTGGCAAGTTTGATGTCAAAGGAGATGAATGCATTTTTCTCGGATACTCGAGGAATAGTCAGGCCTATAGAGTGTTCAACAAGAGGTCCATCAACATTGTTGTAGATGATCTGAAAGAACCTGCTGCCCAGATTGATGAGGAAAATGTTGATGTCACTGTTCATGTGCCAGCTTCTGTTCCAGACAGTTCGGAGTACAATGACCAGACTGAGGTGAGGAATGAAAAATTGGATGATTACCAACCTTCAAAAGGGGTGCAGAAAAATCATTCTTCTACAGACATCATTGGTGGTGTAAGAGAAGGAGTTAAAACGAGAGGAGTTTGAAAGAACTATCGTGAGATGATAGCAAATGTCTACTACACTTCTACGACTAAGCCTAAGAATGTTAAAGAAGCCTTACAAGATGATCGAGGGATACATGCCATGCAAGAAGAGCTCTTGCAGTTTGAAAGAAATGAAGTATGGGATTTGGTTCCATGTCCTAAAGGTGTAAACGTGATCGGGACGAAGTGGATCTTCAAGAATAAAACTGATGAAGAAGGGAACATAACTAGAAATAAGGCAAGACTTGTAGCTCAGGGATATTCCCAAGTTGAAGGTGTGGATTTCGACGAGACTTTCACTCCAGTTACTCGCCTTGAATCAGTCAGGTTGCTTCTCACCATGGCTGCATGGATGAGGTTCAAATTGTACCAAATGGACGTGAAGAGTGCCTTCCTGAATGGGTTCCTTTCTGCAGATGTGTTTGTAAGCCAACTTAAAGGCTTTGAAGACCCGTACCATCCTGAGTATGTGTACAAACTGAAGAAGGCCCTCTACGGTCTCAAACAAGCTCCACGAGCTTGGTACGAATGACTTACCGAATTCCTTCTGGAGAAAAGATACGTTCGTGGTGGAGCTAATAAAACTCTCTTCATCAGGAGAGAAAAATCTGACGTGATCATCATTCAGATTTATGTTGATGATATTGTCTTTGGATCTGTCTCGGACAGAATGGTGAAAGAATTTGTGAAAGACATGACTTATGAATTTGAGATGAGTCTTGTAGGTGAACTAACCTACTTTTTGGGACTTCAAGTGAAGCAAAAGGATGATGGAATCTTTGTGTCTCAAACGAAGTATGCGAAGAACTTGATCAGCAAGTTTGGCTTGGAGACTTGCAGCCCAAAAACACTACAAGAAAAATGGCTATACACAACACTAAATACACAACGGTAATTTTAAATTACCGTTGCGTATGTGAAAAGCACAACGGTTTTTGAAATTACCGTTACGTATTTACGTGCGCTCAATAATAAACATAACGGTAATGAGTATGTCGTTGTCTATACACTGTCTATATGTAACGGTATGAAAATTACTGTTGTATAAACTAATTAAAATAAAAATTGAAAAATAATTTAATTTTACTAATTGGCATTGAGTAGTCATTAAACTTGAAAAATATTGAAGAGTTAGTCGACATTCCCGCTCTCCCAATTCCACAAAATCCTCAAATTGGCGCTCAATTCCCACTGCCCAAACCTTCTCGCCAATAACCCTCTCAATCGCCGGCTATTTCGCCGGTCGACATCTTTAAATCACCGACGTACCTTCTCTGGCTTAATCCTAACTTCTCTCTCTTTTTCTCCCACTGAATCCCGCGAGCCCTAGATGAACCGGCGCAGCATTGTGTAGTTGAGCCAATCAATGGAGGTCTCAATCGTCTTCTCTCTCGCCGGTATAACTGCTCCAATCGCCAGTCGGGGTGGTAGAGTATGTCTCACCTTTTCTAACGAATTTTTGAAAATTATTTTCTTACGTCTATTTCCTTGTTTGTCGCTAAAATTTCTACGATAATAATTTCATACCTCAAATCCTAATCTAAGTCCATATACATTTGTTCTTATTTAGGGATTTGCAGATTTTTGTTACTAATTTGATTAGTTGGGGTTTTCTTCCGTTAAACAGGTAAACGGTTGCTTAAACCCTTTTTACCTTGAATTCTGTGATTTTTTAGATAAAGCTAGGATTTGTATTTCAACTTAGATGTTTGTGTAGTGGGAAATTTGGTGTTTCCACCTCCTTTGTTTGTTCCTATGTTGTTTTTTGGAGAAGTTAATTGTCACTTATGTGGAGGTTCTTATTCAATTTTCAGTTTTATATGGATGATGTATCGAATTTCAAGATCTTTGGCTTGCTATTCACTACAGAAACCTTATATTTAGTTTGATTTTGGGCTGAACATCTATGTAAATGTAGCTATTTTTTCGGTCAATCTGTCCTTAAAATCCTGTTGATATGACTGTCCTAAATGGTCTCTTATATTCAGTGTTTTGTTCACAAAGTGCACATTCTCCTGAATTTTCTTGTCAGCAACAAAGTTATGTAGTTCTGTTTCAAATTTAGTCTGGGTACCCATGTCACTACCCACTATAATTGCATGAATCGGTGGCACTTTCAGTTTCCTCTCTTTGGTGAGTTGTAGAGCTTCATAGAAACCTTTAAGAAATAGATCCCGGCCTTTCCCTCGGGAAACACCTGCAGCAATGCAGAGCTATAGCTGAGAACATTTATAGTGTTCAGCCCCAAATTTATATTCAACAATAATTAGCATAATAATGCAGATAGAGTTTGAGAAGCAGGGGTGTAGTGAATATTTCCTTTAATACTTGGGCCGTAAGCCCATTTACTTTTCCACCTAAATTCATAATTTTTTTATGAGGGTATTCTATTGTTTACAATCAAGAAAATGATAGAAAGAATGTGCTTATTAATCGAAAGGTATCAACTATGAGCCTATGATGCAGAAAGAAAAAAACAAACAAACTATATTTTCTAGTCACCTATCTGCCCACTAAAAGTCCATGTCCACAGTTTGAAAGAGCCAATGCCATGCTTCTCTTATTATACTAAGCACAAAGCAGGTCTATGGTTGTTTCCAATGTCATGTTTCTCTTATTATATTTTTAAAAGCTGTCAATTTTCCTAGGGAGATAAAATGTTAAAAACTTAAAAGATCCTTAATTTCTGCTAGTAATAGTTTTTTGTCAAATCTATAATTTGCCGTTCAAATTCCTGGTAATGAGTAATCAGCATCTGGAAGAGCCACGGTCCAATTTATAATAACTTTATATGTTAAATTTTCTATCAAACTCCCCTTGGGGTTGAAAGTCTAAACACATTTAAAAGCTGCCAATTTTCCTTGAAAAAGAAGCTGTGCTACAATCAATAGTTGCAGAAAAGATAGTTGTTTAGGATAAACTAGGATTTGTATATTTGTAAAACATATTGTTGATACCGTATAACACATAGTTCTTATGATGTGTGATTTATAGTTCAATGTATAACATCTTTACTATTGTTGTGAACATAATTTGTTTTCTAGTTCTAAGTTCTCTGTTGCTGGCTCTGGTTGTACATTATTGCAGTTGGAAAAACATAAGAAGGCATTGGTGTTTGCTTTTGCAGCTCAATCTTCAGCTGAATCTGATTTTGAAATTTTGGAGAGGGAGGAGAGTATCAAGAAGAGTTCTACTGCAGGTTCGTATTGCTTGTAGTTCCTTGCCAATATCTTCAATATTTAGCTTAGAGTTGTCTCATTTTTTTGTGAGGTCTTTTTTATGTTGTTAACATGAATCACCTTCCAATTATTATGATGTTGATTCTGTTTAAAGGAATTTAGATGTTAAACTGCTGTATCAGAAGTCACTGTGCTAGACTGGATAATATTAAATGTATATCGGATTATGGACTCGAAGATTCCTCTTGAGTAGGTTCAATCAGTTGTGGAATTTCTAAGTTAGCCTTGCAACTTGCAAGCAATAACTAGGTGAATGTGGGAAACAAATTTCTCATTGTAGAACCATAGTTGGGAGATTTTAAGTAGTGTATTAATAAACTACACAATACATGCATATATACAAGTAAGGCTAATCTATTATAGGAAGTAAATCGCGTAATTAAGGCCCATACAATCACTACTATATGTGTGCAATCTTTATTCCCAGCTAAAGCTATAAGTCTATAAAAAAATCTAACTTTAGCCATAAAATCAGTTCTCACAATTCCAGATCTTGCAAATCTTATACATTCTCAATTCTCAAATACCCTTTTTTGTATGCAAGTAGTACACTGTAGTTAACACAACAACTATCTATCCCAAATTTTAAAAGTATATTTTTTTTTTATTCTTGAAAAATAAGGGCAGAAAACTCTAGCCCTATAGTTGTCCAAGTTGCTTGTTTGTCCTCTATATTGACTGAATTCTATCATTATAGTGGAAATATGTGGTTATTGTATTCATTTTACAGTGTGACATACCTATTGGTTATCTTTTTCCCGTATGTCCTCTTTACTAACTGATTCATACCTAGATACATTGTCAAAAGTTAATTTGTCTAAACTTGTAGAGGAAACAATATTTATGTCTAAGTTTCCTAAATAAGCTGTTGGCAAACTCTTAGCAATTCTATTTTGCTTGACATGGAATATAAACAACATAACTAAGCATGTATTGACTCTCCTGTAGATAGCAGGGAATGGCTGCAGATTCTAAGAATGATGTTAAAGAGTCTACCACATCAACAGACACCGAGATAAAAAAGGCAAAGAAAAAGAAAGGAGTCTTATCAAGATTGTGGGGTGCAATATTTAGTTTACATAGGGATGATTTTGAAAAGAGATTGAAATATATATATCCAAGGAGGAGGTTGCTATTCTTTCAAGGATTACTAGACGTTCAAATAGCTGGCGGAGAATGACTAGGCATCTGATATTATTCTCAGTGCTTCTTGAGGTGAAATGATTTAGTTTTACTATTACTTTTGATATGGTTATTGAGTCAAGCCCATCTATTTGTTGGTTCCACTCTGGGGATTGCTTGTTTTTATTAATTTTTGAGTTGGGGATAGGTTGGTTGCTACTGTCCACAGTGGTTAGATTAAATTAGATATGGCCCTGTTGTGATTTTTCCAATGGTCTATGCTTCACTGAAGTTTGTCTTCCTGACTTTTGTGGCTAAGAATGGAGTTTTTTCATAATTTATCAGGCAATTGCAGTAGGTTATGCTATCATGACCACAAGATCATTAGACTTGAATTGGAAAATGAGGGCATTGTGAGTCTTACCAATGTTTTTGCTGCCAGTATTATCTTTCATTACTTACTTCACTCTCAGAGGCTTCACCAGGATGTGTAAGCATTTTACTGCACTTTGTCCCCTCCCCACGTCTTTGTGCGCGCGCCTGTGTGTTAGTATTCTTTAGATTTTTCATCTTCTTATTTTTGATGAGGAAAATAGAAGTATTCTATTCCAAATTGATGTCTGTAATTGTCTTTCATCTGTTAGTAATTAGTATGATGTTTTCTGTAGTAATCTGATAAAGTCATGCTATAATAATTTAGGTATTTGCAAGAACTTGCTCAAAGATTTACCATTTATATAATTATTGCCTTGCCTTGTTGGTGGTGTCAGAATCCATCTAATATGGGGGGTGCTCAGTTTGAGATTTGAGACTACAGTTCTTGTAGTATTGAGCAAGTGACCTATAGGTGTTATTTGAGTATGGATACCTGATAAGTGTTTGTTTTTTTTAAAGTAAGAGGGAAATATGTATGGTTTGAATAAGGGAGTCGTAGGCATGTACTATTCTTTTTTTCTTTTGGAGCATAAACCTACAAAATGCTCTTGCTGTTTGATAAATTCCACCTTGATGGATTACCGACTTGAGATATGAAGGGATACCTCAAGCTCACTGCATATCTTTATGGCTTAACTAGATCATTATGGTTCCCAATTTCCTCAACCACAATTAAACTGTGATACTGAGGGGACTATAATTGAAACCAGTACCCTGATTCTTATATTGGCTTGGCTACAATGATTCTGGTTCTACTTTCAGCTTTTTCTGAGGGCCCATCTCTTTTACTAAATTTTATAAACTCCTGCTTTATTTATATAGTATATTTTATTTGTGATTTCGTGCAGTACTTAGATTTATCAGTAATAATGCTTCTATTTTAGTTTACAAAATGAGTGGTCAATGATATTTTACAAGCAAAAACAATGTTGATATGATGCGCCTCTTTTTACTGTTCTGCATTATGGTACAGTTGACCAGAAGGACCACAAGACACTTGACAAGCTTCGGGTCGAAAGGAAAGCAAAAATAGATAAACTGAAAGAGAAGACAAATTATTATACTACCCAACAGTTAATACAAGTAATGGTCGGATTTACTTGAATATTTTTTTACAGAATCTGTGTAAGAAAGATGGAGGATCAAAACAATTTCAGCTATTAAAGTTTCATGACATTTCGCAGTAGTATATCTAGTAGCAATCCTTAAACATCCCAACCTTATTAACTACTTCGCAATTGACACCTTGACAAGAGCTTTGGGCATATGCCAACTCATTTTGTATTAGTTCTTATATCACTGAAGTATGTGTTATTGATATTAGACCAAATTTATGTAAATGCTATCTTGATTGTTGACACTCACTTTGCTATTGGATCATGGTTTTATCGAAGATTTGGGAAAGCTCCTTTTTTCATTTAGGGAGTTAATTAGTGCTACTGAACAAACAACCTTAAATGTATTAGCATGACTGAACCTAGTATTCTTCTCTTGTATTAATTAAAAGTTCCATCTCCATGTATTTTTTATGAAAATACATATGAATGAACGGGGTTATTTATTTTTTATGGCAGTGAATTGTATGTACTGGGAGCAAAGATTTCCTCGATTATGTCTACCACACAGCTGCAAGATTTAATCAAGGAAGGATTTTTCTGGTTTCTCTTTATTCTTCTTCATATTTGAAACTCATGATATTAGATAATCTCACAGATTTCTTACATTGTAGCAACAATAAAGACGATATGGCGTAATTGGATGGTGATCAAAAACGTGAATTTTCTGAAGAAGATGATTGTCTTATGCGGTCAGTTTTTATAATACATATGCAGTGCTTCCAAGAAATTTGATACAGTAGATTGTTAGACTCAATTATGTCTTGCTATATATTATATTTCTTTAGGTATTGTAGTTTGTCGTGTTGGCTTTGTTGTCCCTAATTGACCTATTTCATTGATGTCATATCTTTGATTATAACACTTGAGCAATCTACTTTATTTTAAGTATTATATTATGTGTTGCATTGAGTTGAAAAAAAACCTTTAAAACAACTAGAGTTGTACACTATTATGCTTAGTGTGTACTGTGTAGAGTTTTAATGTTCAAATTTGACTGAGCTGGGTTTTGATAATCACACTAAAATGCCAAGGGTGAAATTATTTCATCCAAAAAATGTGGTCAAAAATAGCTATCTGTTATTGGTTTTAATTTTGCTTCTTTTTATGTTTACTGGCACGTTAACTCCATTAAGAGTTCGGAAACTATGGTATATTTATTTTGATTTTGCAGTGTAGCTTTTCTAGAGAATGAGTTCTTGATCTGTTGACCTAGTTATAGTATGCTTTTAAATTCAATTAAGTTAGCTCATGTTTTATCTTAATTGCATTGTCTACTGCTATTGATGCACTTACTTTATTGCTTTTGTATGTAGTTTCAAAAAAGGTCGTATTCTAAAGATGAGATCAATGAAGTTTGGGTGAAATGGGCATATTGTGTGAGCTATCGTTTGTAGGATCAAGGTATTTTGGATTTCTATCTACAACTAGCTGTGTGTTGGAGTAGATTATCGGGATGCATTGTAATTACTTACAATTATCATTTTTCGGATTTTGATTATAACTCTTCTACAACTAGCTTATTTGTATGGGGATATTAGTAATGACTTTGAATTTTAATGTTTTAGGTCATTCTAACATGTTTTTGGATAATATTACATTATATGGTATTTTTGGATGATCGATGATCATATTGTATTTTTGGATAATATTTGGTCATGTTTTGGATTATTCATAATTATAATTTTAATTGTCATATAATGATTCACAGGTGACAAAAATAATATGAAATATAATATACAACATTGAAAATGCCCATTTGCAACGGTATTTATCGTTGTATATGGAGAAAAAAATACAACGGCAGTTAAAATTTTATTGTTGTGTAAACGATTTATATACAACGGTAAGCAAAAAATATTGTTATATATAGTCATTAAATACAACGGTGAATATGTGCACACAACGGTAATTACCATTGCATATGCTTATATTATACAACGGTAATAATAGAATAAACCGTTACATATAATAACTTTATACAACGGTACATTTCATAAGTACAACGGTATTTACCGTTGCATATGATTATATTATACAACGGTAATAATAGAAGAAACTGTTATATATAACCATTATACACAATGGTAAATTTTATGAGTACGACGGTATTTACCGTTACATATAATTATCTTATACAACGGTAAATGAAATGTTACCGTTATCTAAAGTACACATTACACAACGGTAATAATAAGAAACCGTTACATATAATGTGAATATACAACGGTATTTATGCACAATACAACGTTATATTACCGTTATGCAAAATAGACCACGGAGATTCTCCGTCGTGTAAAAAGGGACTATAGACAACACCACTATATACGACGGTAGCAAAAATGAATAGACCACGGAATCTCTGTGGTGTATGGGTTTTTTTCTTGTAGTGAAAGAACACCGATGGAGACATCTTTAAAGATGTCAAAAGATGAAGCTGGTGTTTCTATTGAGCAAACCTTGTACCGGAGTATGATTGGGAGTCTGCTATACCTTATAGCAAGTAGGCCAGACATATGTTACAACGTGGGAGTTTGTGCTTGGTATCAATCTGATCCCAAAGAAAGTCACTTGAAATCTGTCAAGCACATAATCCAGTACATAAAAGGTACTGCTGAGTTGGGACTTTAGTTTTCTTATGATAAGAACCCTAGTTTAGTGGGGGTTTTGCGATGTAGACTGGGCAGGATGTACTGAAGATCGGAAGAGTACCTCTGGAGGATTTTTTTTCCTTGGAAATAACATGGTCTCATGGTTTAGCAAGAAGCAGAATTCTATCTCGCTTTCTACGGCCGAGGCAGAATATATAGCTGCTGGGAGTTGATGTACTCAATTGTTGTGGATAAAGAAGATGTTGCATGACTATGGTGTCCCATAGTCTGTCCTTACCATATACTGTGACAATATGAGTGCGATAAATATTTCAAAGAATCCAGTTCAGCACTCACGAACAAAGCACATAGACATCCATCACCACTTCATCTGGGAGCTTGTTGAAGATGGATCACTTGTGATTGAATATGTTGGAACAGATGCCCAGCTTGTGGACATCTTCACTAAGGCACTTGATAGTAGGTTTGAAACACTAAGATCCTTCTTGGGTCTTTGTGTTCTCTAAACTTCTCTGTTGTGAGAAGACTCTTTATATAGTATTGGTCAGTGATGTATGTATAGAGAGTATAAAATGACCATGATCAATATGGTCTATGAGTTTTGTTCCAATATCTGTCTCGGACAGTTTCTGCCATGAAGGAATAATTACTTTTTAATGGCTAGTAGTGCCTTATTTTTCATGCCATGATCGATTCCACTCTCCCATACCAAACAGTGGGGTGGTGTGTGTGGAATAAGTTGGTTAAGGAAATTTCCTTACAGAATTTCCCAATTAAGGTCTTAACCTTATTTTTTTAAAAGAGGCAGAATCCTTGCAAAATTTTCAAGTCGCTTTTTCTCTGGTGTTTGCTTGAATCTTGTTTGTTTGAACTCTAATGATGGACAAAGCTGTTTCCTCTAAGCCCTCTCAAGCTAATAAATCCAGAATCTCCACTCAGGACTTGCGATGACAGCTAGCGGAGCTTTCACAACCAATTGTGTTTTCTCTATCGAGTGCCTCTGTCCCTGCTCCAAAGGAGTCGTCTGTCTCTTCCCCCGAAGCCCTTACTTCTGTGGCACCTTCTGTGGAGGAAGTCCGTGGATCTGTGTCTAAGACAGATCATGTTTTTGTACCCTCTCCTAGGGTTTCTAATGTTCCTCCCTCACCACCTCTAGAGAACATCGAATCGATGGATGCTCTGATCGCCTCTGCTGTTGGCAAAGAGTCTACCTCAATTGAGGAATTTGCTACATCTCTTGATACCTTGAAATTTGTACAAGAATCATCCATTATTGTTGCCATTCCAGTATTTAGTGACATGCCCATTGTCACTGTTCAAGTTCCCCTTGGTGAAGTGTCATCTGTTGCTGCCACTGAAACCCTTGGTCAAGGTCAAGGTGAAGAAGATGTTGATATCTTCTTCCTCAATGAAGATTCTCCTGTTCTTGAGGCTGATCCTATTCTACCTCAACCACCTCAAAAGGCTACCTCTTCCAAGACTCGCGGGTCCAAACACAAATTGGAGTTGAGAGATGTTCCTGCCTCCCCCCAAGTGTCTGATGATGAAGATGACACGCCTATAGCCATTGAAATCAAAAGTGTTGGAAAAAGTTGCTGCGAAGAAAGGGCCTCCTTCTAAAACCCCCAAATCGAAGAAAGTTGCTGCCAAGAAGGGGTCTTCATCAAAAACCCCCCCAAATCGGTGAAGAGTTCTGGGAAAAAGGCTTCGGCTACAAAGCCTGCTGTTGTTCCTGCTCACCGTGTTACACGGAGTGTGTCCAAACAGAGGATGGGATTGATGTCGGGACATCATCACCCACTGATGAAGCAAGCCAGAGCTCCTTCTTCCTCTGAAGAAGAAGCAGAGGATGTCCCTGAGTCTATCCCGGACAGATCAGATTCCGAATCAGATGACTTTGATTCAAGTAAGTTTATCTCTGCCTTTCACCAAAATCAATTCAAGCTCGTTGCTGGTCGCTCTTTGGTTTCAGAGCATTGTTTGATTAAGTCAGATGTAGAAGGGACGGGTATTAATTCCTTGTTGCATGATCTTCGATTGGAAAAAACTGCTTATACTGCGCCCCATTCATTACTGCTGTCATTCATGAATTTTATGCCAACTTGTCCAAACGCATGCGTGATGCTTCATATGAACATGTCTTTTCTGTCTTCGTGTGGGGTCATTGGATTGCTTTTTCTCCTTTGGTGATTAATGAGTTTTTGGGTCGTGAGAATGTTGTTGTCCCTGCGCCGGTGTTTGATATGAATGAAGTTGTGTCTGAACTGACTGGGGGGAGCCATTGTGTCTGGCCACCTGGCCGCGCTTTGTCAGCCTCAGACTTAAGTGTGAAGTACTCAATTCTTTACAAAGTTGCTATTAGAAATTGGTTGCCCAGTACTCATGATTCGACTGTGGGCAAACCTATGGCCTTGTTGCTCTATTCTGTGGGCACTCGACCAGAGATCAACCTTGGGTTGCTCATTTTTGAGAACGTGTTTTCTCATGCCGAATCTTCTCATGCCCAGCAACCGGTTGGCTATCCTGGACTGATCTTTAGCATCATTATGGCTCAGCATGATGTGGTTTCTGCCAATGATTTTTATGCGCCTATTGCTCAGCCTCTGATCATCAGCCACAAGCTCTTCTTTTCCCAGCATGCTTCGGATGTCCCTGCCCAAGATGCTGATGAAAGCTCTGGACCTGTGCCATCATCTGTCCCGGACAGATCTGCTGCTTTTTTTTCTGTCACATCTACTTTTTTTGACAGGCATCTAAATTCCCTTGAGCGTGAAGTGGTGTTTTTGAGCAAGTCCATTAGGACCTTCAAAACCAGGAAGCAGGAGCTGGAGGCTTTGCTGATTGATCTCCGTGCCAGGGCCCTTAGACTTGCCTCACCGCTTGATGTGCCGAGTGCCTCCTCTGCCCCAGCTGCTCATGAGCCTACTGCTGCTGATGTCGATGCTGATGATGAGCTTGATGCCTCCCCAGTCTGAAGGTTGTTGTTTGCCGTTTCTGGCAACAATTAAAGGGGAGAAGGATTATGGAGATAGAAGGCCGATGTTGGTGAATGGCCTTTGTTGTTGTTGCTGCCTTGAGCATGTGCTCAATCTATGTTTTTTATTTCATGTTTTCTGAACAACTGTTTATTGGGGATGATGTTTACCTCATTTTATTTGTTGGTCTATACTATATTTTTGACCAACTGACAATGCAGTTCTAAACAGCGAAACAATGCTCTGATCGTGTTGAAGACACTCCCAGAACAGATTTAGGGGGAGTATGGTTGGAACTGTCCCTGATAGTTTTTTAATATATCACTCTTTTTGATATATTTTGATCTGCGAAAGTTTATTCGAGTGGTGTGCAGATCGTGATGATAATTATCGACCATAAATACCAAAGAGAGAGATTTTTAGTGTCACAATTATGCACTAAGTGTTCATGTTGTTATTGGTGAGATATGATCGACAAAATGGACCTAGGTATGTCCCAATAAAACCTGTTTTCCGCTGTGCAAGAAAAGAAGAACAGTGGGCGAACTATTCCAAATTATGTCCCACACAGAACCAGGGACACTCTATTTATAGCAGTTTCCATGTTGGAAAGATCTTGCGCCAAACCAGTTTGGAAGGTCAAGATAGGTTCGTTTTACTGCCTTGTGGTGTAGATCCAGTGCTGAATTAACCCCACTACACATAGAGAGTATCTACACACGTTTGGAAGGCCACAAACAACAATCCACTTACCTTATTGGCGGTGGATGGAGATCGACGCCAAAGTCTATATGAAGACCGAATTGAGGAGCAATCAGTACCACTCATATTTTGTTTAGATTCTCTTGATAGATTGTTTGAGAGTCAGTTTGTGGTCATTGTAACTAGTAGTTGTTCTTTAATTAGTGCAACGTGATACACTAGTATGAGTGTTTTCGAGTAAAACACGTGAGGGGATTTTTATATCTGTTTTGTATGCAATCTCGGGAGAGATTGTAAGTTGAAATCGTGGGTAGCTAGAGGGAGTCTAGTGTCACGGTTGTGAGGGAATCTTACAACTTTCGGCTAGCGAAAGAGTTCGAGGAGAAGAACGGGAAACATAAGACGGGAGGCTTGTATGTGTAAGATCCTTAATACACTCTTCGAAGGAGTAACGGTCGAAACTTCAAGTTTGGGAGCTATCCCCCCAGAGTAGGTTGTTTGAACCAAACTGGGTTACCTTCTCGTGTGTTTTTACTGCTTTATTCTTTTATGTTCTTGCATCTATCTCACACATATCATAGAACAGATTTTAAGCAGTTAACTAAAATACGTATTGCACAGATTACTGTTTTTCAAGGTTACTTCTGTCCAAATTAGGATCTAGGGAGGATTGAAAAGAAATCATTTATTTTTCTTTTTCCATTATGATTGAGAATATTGAAAGGAATGAAAAAGTAATAATTTTTCTTTCAAATTGGATTGATAATGAGAGATTTGGTGGAATGAGAAGTTATGGTTTTGGAGATAAAAGCGGATAATAATAATATTATTATTTATTTAAAAAATATTACAAATTCTACATCATTTTGACATGATGAACTTCGGTATACCTTATCATTAATCCGACGCTCGAAATTGAATCACATGACATTTTTACAAAAAAAAATGGAAGTTCATGACACTTTTTATTATTATTTTAAGTACATGTCATTTTTGGACAAAGGTTCAATGTTCAGGACATTTTCAGAAAAAATGTTAAAGTTCAGGACATATTTTGGTATTATTTAAAGTTCAAAACATTTCTAGAAAAATTGTCAAAGTTCAGGACATAAGTATATGTTTGGCTTATTTTATGAGATGCAATTAAGCTTGAAAAGTGCCTAAGAAGATAGATAATCGAGTTAAAAGCATATTGCAAAAAGAATCAAATTAATTGAACGATAAACAAGTGAGAACAAAACAAAATAGTGAAGTTTGTTGGCGGAGGACACATAGCACACAACCCATGTTCCCATTAGCATGACCCGTGCTAATTAGAAACCCACTGGAGGGGCTCTGTAACATATAGCACAACCCGTGCTAGTTTCCGGAGATTTTTGGACCTCCCTTTTGGGTTTGATTTTGATTCATTCTTATGTTTGAACTCCTCAAGTATATATAAAGGTATTAGGGCATGAATCTAATTATCTCATAACACCCATTGCCACCTATACACAATACATAAGATATATTGGAGATCACAAAGTAACAGAAGAGAAAACGCAAGATTGAAGAAGTACGAATTTGGGCATAAGTTCTATATCATACCTTCATTTCTTGTTTAATTATGCTTGATACAATGTTTTATTTAATTTCTTTGAATTTTTAACAAGACATGAGTAGCTAATTACTTTGTAACTTACGGATTTGTGAACATACATCCATTCACGTTTTAATAATTAATTAATTTTTCATTTTTCTTATTTATTTGTGCATCTTGATTTGTACAGTCCATGTTTGATTATTTGACCAATAATTATTGCATGCTAGTTAATTTACTTGAATTTCAAAGAAGATAGTAAATAATGAGATACGAGATTGCGTGGTATGATTTTTGTTAGATCGAAAGATTGGTGAAAGTTGTGAAGAAAAACCAGTCTTTTGTGCTATTTCAAAATTTAATTGTTAATTTGAGACCAAGAGGTGGTAATTATAATCTAATTTTCTCTTATAACTTACTTGAGATAGATGTAATAATTAATTGTATTTGTGACTGTTCTTATAAATTATGGAATTAAAAATGGTGTATTGATTAATTGTTTGCATGAATAACTTTGAATGAAAACAATCGTGGAATCAACTTCTATTTTGATTTTCTTTGGTATGCTTGTATTTATTTATTTATTTCATTTATTAATAATTATTTGTATACAATTTTCTAAATAATGTGAAACTTTTAAATTAGATACTTAGTTACAATTTAAATTCAGTCTTTGTGGATACGGTACTCTTACTCATCATTATTTGCTATATAAGTTGGTTTTAGTAAAATAAAACACCAAACAATACCAATCCGCCGTTACATATTAATACTTATCGAGTATAGAATAAATCTGATTCTCTTTGCATGCATAGTGGTTTTGACCGAAATTGTTTTGATTTATCAACTCATCTATATTTGAAATAGTCAGCTCCAATCTATTCAAAATATAAATAATATGGAATCACATACATGTAAAAGGAAATATAATTAAATCAAGTCGAAGAATAAGTATATATAAAATATCCAATACATGTAAATGAATATGAAATTCATAAAACTAAGACAAAACAATAACTGATGGAATAGGATTATCAATTGCTCCATTATCCATTATGATTGATCAACAAGTAGTAGTTAGGATGAGCCATGCATAGACACGTATGCCGAAAGTAAAAATAAACCAGCGCTCCATAAAATTCCTCCCTGGTGGAAGAATGGTGTCGTCGTGCGAGCTGTGTTGAATGATGACGAGATGGTCGGGTAATTGACATTCAGGGTACCCAGCCATCATTCTTGATATGGTTTCCTCCATCTGGTAATACATAGTCTCAAATTGTGGGATGTTTGATCTCTTGGCATGCCACAATATTGGAGAAAGTAATAGCATTGGAGAAAGTAATAGGAAAACATGGAAGAGCATCTCAAAAGGAGCAGGCATGAGTATGACCATGAGAGAGCGTGAACCGTCAGAAGGAATGGAAATGGAATGCCCTATCTATAATTCTATACGCATTAAAACAAGTATATACGTATATATATTAATGGGCCGAGAGACCAAGTCATGGGCCTAATAACTTAATTATAGGTAACTAACATTCTCAAATAATTTCAAATAGGGTGATTCTATTTATACCACCAATTTTTCTTTTCACACCATAATTACTTTACACACCATAAAAATTCTTAATTTTTTTCATTTTTTCTTTACACACCACACTAAAAGACTGTTTTATCCCTTGACTTAAAAAAATAAAAAATCAGAATTTAACTTTAATTTTAAAAAAAATTAGAATAGTTCTTCTCCTTCCTCCCACAAATCCCCGCCTCCACCTGCACAGCCTCCCGTCGCCGCCGCCGTCGCACCTTCTTCTGAATATAGTTTTTAACTTTGCTTGATGATGTTATCAACTCCTCTCCTCGTGTTGTTGTTTCTTCCACCCCACACATACAAATACAAATACAACTGCAACTCTATTCTTGAGGCCACCACCCCTTCCCCTTCTTTCTTCTTCGTCTTCTACCTCTGCAGCTTAAAGATTTGAAAAATGGATTTCCAAACCTACATGAACAGTGAATCAATAAATAGTTTTCGAATCTATTCATGGATGTTTGGAAATAAATTTTCGAATCATTATTCGGCAATAAATATTCGAATCATACATTGTCCATTCGAAAAATAATTTTCGGATTTATGTGAAGGGATTCGAATTGAATTTTTTGAATCCATTTCCAGCAATAGGTTTTCAATGGAGCAATTTTTGGCGATAAAATTTTCTAAGGGTGGTCATCGGAATCTGCATAAATGGATGGTGGTCGTTGATGGTGGTCGACAAAAACCGAGGGTGCGAAATAAATGGATGGTGCCCGTCGATGGTGGTCACCGGAAATAAATGGATGGTGGCTGTCAATGGTGGTCGCCGGAACCTGCATATTTTTCGCAAGGGGAGGCAATGGCATGGAGAAGCGGCGGTGCAGCTTGAGAAGAAGAAGATACATGTTTTTTTTCTTTTTTTTTTTTAAATAAAGTTTTTTTAATTAAAAAAGATATTTAAGTAAATTAATAATTATTTATTTTTTGAACTAAATTTATTGGTGGTGTGTAAAGAAAATTCAGTGGTGCATTTAGAATCACCCTTTCAAATATCACTTTTTTTTAACTCTTCCAAATTTTGTACACAAGAATCAAATATCATATGATTTTCTCAAATTTGTCAAGTTCACCCTTTGCATGCATGGATTTGATAAATAGAGTGAAGAAAACATACCGTTACGAATTAGACAGAAAATAATCAATCTTGAAAAGTAATAAGAACACAAAAATTATTTACCCAATTCGTCAGGATATGACTATTCTGGGGCCGCTGCCAAATCTGATTATTCTCTAGAGATGTATTTTTCTTATTAGGATTACAATTACATTGAGAGACTATTTTTAACAGGAGAACCTAAAATAAATAAGAGCTTAAAAAGCCTACTTAAATATATCGCTCAACAGAGCACTACAAGAAATTGAAATTTTAGTCACACATAAATTTGTCACACATAATAATGTGTGGGTATTTTACCACACATAATTATAAAATGTGCGGGTGAACATAGTTGACACTTTTCTTTACCTTTTGACATTTAATATGTGTGGTTAAAACCTTTTAATCACATTTGCGTTTTGGCAAAATTAATTTCAAATTTATTATAAATTTTGTATGTCTTTGTGGCAATTAAAAATAAATAATTTTTTGATGATATTTTGTTAAAAAAAATAATTAACCACACATAATCACTAGTTATGTAAATGTGTAGGTAAAAGACAAATGAATTTTTTTGGCACCATGGTTCATGATTTTTTAAAAGTTTTTGTATTCCTATGTGGCACTTTTAAATTTTTTGTTTCATAAAATTATTTAAATGTGTGGGTAAAAGGCCCGCACATAATTCCCTATGTGGCTTTTTAAAATATTCTTTTTCATAAAATTATTTAAATAAATATTAATAAACACATGATTACTAGATGTAATAGGCGTCGATGTAAATTTTGGGTTTCGTACTTATGTAGCATTTTTTTATCCGTAAATTATATATGTGTGTGGAAAAGATTATTGTAAAATTTATTATGAAATATATAGATGATACACGACCAAATTAAAGAATTAAATGTAATATAATTCTTAATTTTTTTACTTATATTTCTGCTTAATTAATGATTATATAGTAATTGTTTTCTTTAATCAATAGAATTACCAACATTGTTTTGTTTTATTTATATGCAAATTAGTAGTGGATTGAGTGAAAATAATTAAAATGCAAAAAGGGTCTATAACTAATTAAAGTTCAACAAATCACATTATCCAATGTCTATATCATAAATTATAAGTATCTTTTTAGATATGCAATACATACAATGAAATCAAGAAAAATATCTAAATGATAAGTCATAATCTTCATCCCATATATTTATGTTTATTTTAAAATTATTTTTAAAATTTTATTTTATATAGTTAATGACTTAATGGTATTGATAGGTCCATAGTTTTGTTTTACTTCTAATTATTTTTTTAATATTAATTATCTTCATATTTATCCCACTCCATGATCAAATTAAAAATATTTTTATTAAGGATATTCAAATTTTTATCAACATTTTCCTTTTCTTAAATATTTTATATCTAGTAAAAATTGTATTTTTAGTTTTGTAATTATCTATGTATGAAAATAAATAATAGGAGTAACAGTATCAAAAAAACATAAAGCAAAGCAAAACAAAGCTTTGTATTTTGATTTTATTTTTCAAATTTGACCCATTTCTTTTAAAACTGTCAATTTAGCCATTTATTAGTTAATTGAGTAAAATTATGACCAAATTATTGTTTTGATCAATATTATGTAAATTTTTGTGACAATATTTAGGCAAGATTAACAAAACATTAATTATGCCATTAACAGTTATTTTTTTATTTTTCTTTTAATATAATTAATAATAATTATAAAATGTCTTGTCTAACCATACCAATAGTTGTTGTTTGTAATTAATAATTAATATTTATTAGTTATTATTTATTCAATCGATTTATTTTTTGGTTAACAAAATGAAATTAAGAAAAAATATCTGATGATATGGCATAATCTTCATCCCATATATATATATATATATATATGTATATTTTCATATCATTTATATAATTTTATTTTATACTTAATGTTATTAATTGGTCCATAGTCCTGTGTACTTCTAACGAATTTTTTTTTAAATATTAATTATCTTCATGTTGATCCCATTCGATCATCAAATTAAAAAAAAAATTCATTAAGTATATTCAAAATTTTTATCAACATTTTACTTTCCTTAAATATTTTTTGTCTGGTAAAAATTATATTTTTAGTTTGTAATTATCTATACATGAAAATAAATGATGCGCCTAGTAGTATAAACAAAACATAATTTATATTATTTTATTTATCATTTAGACTAAGTTTATTTTATGCTTATTTCGATTGATATTACTATGTTGACTATTTATGTGTATTTATTTTATTTGGATTTTTTTTAATACAATATGATTAGCTAGATTTTTAGAGATGCTAGGGTTGTTGAATGTTTATAGATTTTATGATTTAAAATAATTTTATTGTTCCGTTCTATTTCTTGTTTGTGCATCCTTGGTTATTGTTATCTTATATGATTGAATTGATCACCTTTCACATTTACGTAGTTAATTTATTATTAACTTGAGAGAGGTTAGTAGATTAACGAATTATGATTGCACAACACAAGTCTGCTAGATTGAGAGATTGGTAGGTGTCGTGAGGAGAATAAACCTGAGGTTCTAATTGAAGTCAGATAATAATCCGAGATCGCGAGATAAGAATTACAGTCTAATCTACTTTTATAACTTACTCAACCGAGAGGCCGTAATAATTTTAGTGATTCTCCTACGAGATTTAGATTTAAATTGGTTAAATAAATTATTTAAAAATTGCGGAATCATTTTTTTTTTTTGCGAAATCCATTTAACAGCAACACCTTAGGATCCGTCTCCCTATCTATTTATCTAGTATCTAGTATATTTGCTCGATTAATTTATTTATTATGCAATATTTAGTTAATTAAAATCAAACTCTTAATTCGGTTCTCTAGATAAATTAGGATAATATAATTAGGCACTTAGTCGAGTTATATAGGCAACCTCTGTGAATACAACCTTGCTCAAAATAATTTTGCTGACATTTACCTTGTGCACTCTTGCGAGTAGTATTTTTAATGAAATATTCCCTCCGTCCCATAATTATAGTCCATTATTCCTTTTTGGGATGTCCCAAAATTATAGTCCTATTCTAAATTGGGATTGTATTTAAATATTCTTTTACATATATAACCATATTTAATATAGTATGAATGCAATTAATATAGTAAAAAATAAGGGCAATATAGGATAATTATTGTAAATTGTATATTTCCAATACATATTAAATGTGATTTCTTAATCTGTGTAAAAATGGGAAGTGGACTATAATTATGGGACGGAGGGAGTAAAAGACAGAACAACTATAATAAAATTTAAAATAATAATAAAATAATAATTATTACCATGATAATGTTTTGATGATCTTGCCTAATTATTGTTACTAAACTTAACTTAATTTTGACCAAGACAATATTTTGACCATAATTTCACTCAATTGATATAAATAAACATGGCTAAATTGACAATTTAAACGAATTGGTTTTCAATATTGTGAATCGTGACAGTGCATGTTTTAATTTTTTATTTTTTGTTGAAAGGAAAGAACTTGTATTAAATTCGTGGCAATAAATTTATTATCAATTCTAGGAAATCAATAAATTATAATATTTGTTTACACAATCCAAAATATTTTATTTACACTATAAATTTATATATATTTATCATATATATATATATATATAGTTGGATAAATATTGACATATTATTAATTTTTTTAATAGTTTGTTGATCGATACATGATAATTGGATGTATATTTCATTTTTATCTCATAAAAAAGAGCATGTTAATTGGATAAAGAATTTCATATTAATATTGGGTACTTTTCTACCGTGGATAATGACAAAAATTAAATTTATTGGTGGTACCTTAAACAATTTAGAACTCATTAGCAGTAAAAGTTTTTCGTTCTTCCCCCTAAACTAAAAAGGGGATTATATTTACACTTCTATATTTTCTATACACACCACTATTAATTTAATTATAAAATAAATAATCATTAATTTACTTAAATATCTTTTTTGATTAAAAAATCTTTAATTAAAAAAATCAAAAGAAATGATAAAGAAAAAAAGAAGAAAAAATGGATGCCTTCTTCTCCACCCACTTTATCGTCGGTTTCTTCTCCATCCTGCAGCGGGCAACCACCATCTCTCTCCTCCTCCTCCCATTTTGCAAGTCCACAACCATGGCAGAAGTGAGACCAACATCAATTATTCACAAAAAGTAAAAAAAAAAAGACAGTATAAAACATGGCAGATCTAGACGGCGATCTCGACGACCACCATACGAAGCTCCCCTCCCCTAAAAAAATCTGCAGACCCCGATGCTCGTTCGAAATTCACAGTTTGAACCCTCTTTCTGTAGGTTCGAAAAATGTTTTCTGAATCTTCTTCTTCGAGTTCGGAAAATGTTTTCCAAAAACTTTCATGCGTGTTCGATTTACAGACAATTTTTGAAACCCCTTCTTTTGATTCGAAAAATATTTTTTGAACCCAAAGATAGAGTTTCGAACTGTAAATTTCGAAGTATAATCTGCCATATTTTTTTTTCATTGAAGTTGTCATTGCTTCGGTGGATAAGGCAAGGTAGAGTGTAATAATAATTTATATTGTGTGATGATGGGCGTAAAAAGCAAGAACTATGGTGAAAGAGGAAGGAAGACTGAGAAATAAGGTTGGTCGGTGGTGGTGGATGAAGGAGGAAAACTGGCGATGAAGAATGGTGGTTGGCGTCGGTGGAGGAATGACGGCGGTTCTATTCTGGTTTGCTCTCTCCTTTTCTTTTTTTTTTCTTTTTAATTATTAATATTGAAATATTATTTTTAAGTTTTTAAATTAAAGGGTAGAATAGACTTTTATTGTGGTGTATAAAGAAAAATGAAAAAAAAAATCATTTTTGTGGTGTGTAAAGTAAATATGGTGTGTAAAGAAAATGTGATGGTGTAAATAGAATCTCTCAGTTAAAAATGAATAAAGGAAGTTATCTCCCTTATTCTCTCTAATCTCAGTTCTCCACTTCATGAGTGATTTGCTACATCTGTTGCCCTTGAGGATTCTCGCTCCCCACATATTAAAGATTGAATGGATCTATCCGCTAATCTTCTCTTTTTCACCGTAGGATGGGGTGCTCACCGGAGCCCATTACCTTTCAAATTGCTCCGTCGCCATCGTATTCTTTATCTGTCAGAAAATACCATTCTTTTCCATTTTCTGAACTTCCATACAGTCATTTCGATGAACAGTTGGAGGACACACCTCAGTCATGGCTCTCCACCACAGTCTCCATCGATTCGCTTGAATTCGTAGCATCCTCTCGGTACCCCCCCTTAACTTCTAATTATGGGCACCAATCTCTATCTGTTATCGTACTTATGCGAGGTTTTTGATTACCTTACATAGTACACGCACAAATTGTTGTTTGATTTGGAGCTTGTTAAAAACCTCAAGAATGTAATCAGCGTATTTCATGTGATTTAAAATTTCAATGTAGTTTTTATTTTATCTATAGTTTTTATAAGATTGTTTTGTTTTGGTTACAGTATTTCATTGAATTTTTATTGTATCTATAGTGTTTCTAAGATTGTTTGGTTTTGGTTGTAGTTTAGAGGTGAGCCGATTACAGTTGTTGAGTACATGGAGAAAATTCTAATGAATCTGATAGTCGAGTTTAATATCAATCGTGATGCCTTCAAAGTAGGAAGACTTGGCAAAAAGAGGAAACACAAAGTGTGATTACTTCAGTTCGTGGCCTAAATTACATAGTAAGTCTCAGCTTGAATCCATAGGCTCTGGTTTGTAATTGTTTTTCATGATATCTTATTTTAGTTTATGTATTTTTTGTAATGAATTTCATTAGCGAGAGATGGCTTTTCTTTCGACTATGTTAAGTTTGATCTCATATTGATTTAATTGAATAATGGTAGTGTAGATAGCGAAAAATCAAATATTATATATAATATTTTTATTGATTTTTATATATTTATTTAGTTTTGGAATCATATCAAATCCAAAATTAAATAAAATATTTAAATAATAAATATATTATTATATGATAAACATCAAGAGTCTTTGGCAACAAGTAAATATCTTTCAAAAGATATAAATCAATTTACAACAGCCAATGAGATAGTGTCACATCAACTCTATATCTCTCTCTACAACTATAAATAGGGGCCTCCATATCAGTTGAAAAACACACCAGAAGTCATTTGAAGAGTTCAAGAATTTGAGAAGAAATTTCATAAGTGAAATTCTCTCAAATATTCAAGGCGTTCTTCACCAAATTCACCCCAAAGCGGCGTTTGATCCATAAACAAGGCAGTCAAAGGGGTTCTTCATCAAATTCATCCCGAAATTGGCGATTGATCCAGAAACAAGACGTTGGCCCTCTGAGTTAATGTTATCAACACTAAAGACCAAGTCAAAGAAGATCGATAATACAAATCTTCCCCGAAAACTTCAAAGGCCAAGTTCAAAAAACAAGTCCGAGAAAATTAAAGAGACAAATTTACTCTAAAGATTTCAAAGACTGTTTGAAGATCAAGTTTTGAAGAGAAGAATCAGAGAAAAATAGAGATTGGATCTGTATAAATATATTTTGAATCAAAGATCATCTGAATTGTACACTGTTTTGTGTTTTACCAAATTAAATACAAAAATTTATGTTACAAATTTTGGCATGCCCGGTGGGACAATCTCTACCTCTCATCTCTTCTCTTTACCAATTTTCTCAAGCATCAAGATGTCTACAATTCTGGAAGAACAAATTACAAATTTGACGAAGCTGGCCGAAGGACTTGCCAAGCAGATACAAGAACGGGATGCTCAAATCTTGAAGCTGAACAAAGAAAGGATTGTTGATTTTGATGGCGAGTAAGCGAATGAAGATACTGAAGCTGATATATCTATAAAGCTACATGCCAATAAAAGTGAAAAATCTACAGCCAAAGAAATTGAAATATCGTCTGATGGCTCAATACAAGTTGATCAACTCAAAGATTTAATACTGGAAACAATCAAAGACAAGTCTGGAGAGAGCCTTAAATCACTCTGGACTTACAACAAGCCATATACCCCAAGAATTGACAACTTAAAGATGTCAAATGGCTACCAGCCGCCAAAGTTTCAACAATTTGATGGCAAAGGAAATTCAAGACAACACGTGGCTCACTTTGTAGAGACCTGTAATGATGCTGGGACATACGAAAATCACTTGGTGAAGCAATTCATTCGTTCTTTAAAAGACAACGCGTTTGATTGGTATACCGATTTGGAGCCAAATTCAATTGATAGTTGGGGACAACTGGAGAAAGAATTCCTTAACCGCTTCTACAGTACTCAAAGAACAGTTAACTTGGTTGAACTCATAAATACAAACCAATAAAAAGAAGAGTCCGTCATCGACTACATCAACCGTTGGAGAAACTTGAGTCTGAATTGCAAAGATTAATTATCAGAAACTTCAGCAATTGAAATGTGCATCCAAGGCATGTGTTGGGGTCTTCGACATATTTTGAAAGGAATTCAACCAAAGACATTTGAGGAAGTGGCCACTAGACCTCATGACATGGAGTTAGAGCATGGCCGCAAATGAAGTTCAAGAACTGTTAATGCAAAAGCATCACAACTTTGAAGAAGAGCCATAAATAAATGATGGGGGCAAACCTTTTAAGGAATCTCCAAGTGAAGAAGAAGAAGAAGAAGAAGATGATGATGATGATGATGATGATGATGATGATGATGATGATGATGATGATGATGATGATGATGATGAAGAAACGGCTACAAATCTCATCACGGGCCCATTCAAGTCCTCTAATAAATATTTCAATCCATGAAGATAAAGTACAAATGCTCCTCGTTAAGAGCCTAAACTATCTTCAAAATTCATTAATAAGAGTCAAAACTATCTAAAATTTTCAAAATGTAATGCTCCTCGATAAGAGCCTAAACTATCTTCCAAAGCTCCTTGATAAGAGCCAAAACTATCTAAACTCTTCAAGAAATGCCAAGACTCCTTGACACAAGTATAAAATGTCTACAAAGTCAAATTCAAATCCAAGACTCATTAACACGAGTATAAAATATCTACAAATTCAAATTCAATACTCTTTGACATAAGTATAAAATATCTACAAATTCAAATCTAAGACTCCTTGACACGAGTATAAAATGTCTATAAATTTAAATTCAAATCCAAGTACTCACGGACACGAGTATAAAAGGTCTACAAAGTCCAAATTCAAGTTGAAGGCTCCCTGATATGAGCATAAACTATCCAAGTTTAAGAAAGCTCTCTGATACGAGCATAAACTATCTAAATTCAAATTCAAATTGAAGGCTGCTTGATACGAGTATAAACTATCTAATAAATTCAAATTGAAAAACTCTTGAATATGAGTATAAACTATTCACAAGTTTAATTTCAAGAACTCCTTGATACGAGTATAAACTATCTAATAAATTCAAATTCAAAACTCCATGATACGAGTTTAAACTATCTAATTAGTTTTCGAGACTCATTCATTTCAAACGACAAGTTGTCCATGAACAAGTCTCGAGGGGGCATTTGTAGATAGCCAAAAATCAAATATTATATATAATATTTTTATTGATTTTTATATATTTATTTAGTTTTGGAATCATATCAAATCCAAAATTAAATAAAATATTTAAATAATAAAGATATTATTATATGATAAACATCAAGAGTCTTTGGCAACAAGTAAATATCTTCCAAAAGATATAAATCAATTTACAACAGCCAATGAGATAGTGCCACATCAGCTCTATATCTCTCTCTCTACAACTATAAATAGGGGCCTCCATATCAGTTGAAAAACACACCAGAAGTCATTTGAAGAGTTCAAGAATTTGAGAAGAAATTCCATAAGTGAAATTCTCTCAAATATTCAAGGTGTTCATCACCAAATTCATCCTGAAGACGGTGTTTGATCCATAAGCAAGGCAGTCAAAGGCGTTCTTCATCAAATTCATCCCGAAATTGGCGTTTGATCCGGAAACAAGGCGTTGGCCCTCTGAGTTAATGTTATCAAGACTAAAGACCAAGTCAAAGAAGATCGAGGATACAAATCTTCCCCAAAAACTTCAAAGGCCAAGTTCAAACAATAAGTCCGAGAAAATCAAAGAGATAAATTTACTCTGAAGATTTCAAAGACCGTTTGAAGATCAAGTTTTGAAGAGAAGAATCATAGAAAAATAGAGATTGAATCTGTATAAATATATTTTGATTCAAAGATCATCTGAATTGTACACTGTTTTGTGTTTTACCAAATTAAATACAAGAATTTATGTTACATGTAGCATAAATAGGAAGGCAAAATCTTATTCTAGTTAGTTTTTATTTTTCTCCTTTGTTTGGTAATAGTTATTACTGGAATTTTTTGTTATTTCTCTTTCCACAAAAATCCAAAACCATATAGTTTGAGCTAGAGGGGATGATTCACTCATTTTTCTACTGATATTTGTTGCATAGGTTGGTAGCAATTCACTTCAAATTACTTGTAATATTTCATAGTGATATAGAATATTATATGTATTTGTGTGTATATAAGTAACGTACTATCTGATGGGTAACCTGGTTAGTGTATGGTTAATAAAGATCATCTGAATTGTACACTGTTTTGTGTTTTATCAAATTAAATACAAAAATTTATGTTACATGTAGCATAAATAGGAAGGCAAAATCTTATTCTAGTTAGTTTTTATTTTTCTCCTTTGTTTGGTAATAGTTATTACTGGAATTTTTTGTTATTTCTCTTTCTACAAAAATCCAAAACCATATAGTTTGAGCTAGAGAGGATGATTCACTCATTTTTCTACTGATATTTGTTGCATATGTTGGTAGCAATTCACTTCAAATTACTTGTAATATTTCATAGTGATATAGAATATTATATGTATTTGTGTGTATATAAGTAACGTACTATCTGGTGGGTAACCTGGTTAGTGTATGGTTAATAAATTTAGCTTTGTTAACTGAGAAGGTTAAAGTTGGTTTTTTTCCTTGCATCTGCAATTTTAAATTGCCGGTTCTCACATAATTTAAGGGATTGGAGCAAGGTTTCATTTAAAAGAATTTAGAGATAGAAGAATTGGGGGATTTTTCTTCAACATGAGATGCTTTGAGGATGTGGTGACTCATGGTGTTAGTGTTGTGCTTGATACTAAATGAAGATACACAGTCAAAGGTGGATTGCTAGTGTCATGCTGCACACTAAGCTATGTTTATCAAGTGTTCTACTTTGCACTTGTTACAGTGATTGGTTATCATTCATCTGTATGACATTGAATAATCACTAAATATTTAGTTTTTCCAAGTACATGTTTGTTGTTCTGGACAACATTCTTAAAGAAGTTCATGAACATGATCTGATCTTCTTGAAGACAACTCAAGCAAGAAGTTTAGATTGAGCTGAAGATGAAGACAGTTGTGCATCGTGCCACAACTAAGATTGTTCAACATGCTGAGTACTGGCAGCTAGCTTGAGTGATAACCTTACATCAGTATGTGAACATACAAATCATTCCATTGTGCTACCTGATGTGAAGGTTCAAGATCAACAATATTCATTGCAAACGTTTGTGAACATTTACATGAACATCCATTGTCCAGATTGTTCTTCCAAGATCATTGAATTTGTTTGAAGTTTCCAACCAAGAGGAGATTTAAAATCATTCTAGAAGATGCCTTATCCAGCTTGAAGAGCATGAGATTGAAGTCAAGGTCAAGTTCTAAATATGGAAGATGTTCTAACATGGATTGTCCTAGGTTTCGATTTCAATAAAGGAAGTTTCCTTATTCATTTCAAATTAGATTATGACTTATGTTCCCTAGTTAAGGCTATGTTGTTCATCTATAAATATCCTGGGATACAAACTTGTTAGAAACACATACCGAACGATTGAATGCACTAAAGATACACATCTGCATAAGAGCTCTAATTTGTTTAAGAGCCACATAGGTTTTGGTTGTCATTATTAGGCTAGAGATTAGTGTTCTAGTCTTCGTGTATTGAAACAATTTTCATACACTGTCAAGGGGTTCTTGGAAGAAAATACATGTGGGAACTAGATAGGTAGAAATCTAGGCTGTGAGGGGAGCTCATAGTTCAATCCATTGAAAGAGGATGTTCGGGTAGAAAGGATTTTGAGTGACGTGCGGTCAGCTGTATGTAAGATCCCAAGTAAATGATACATCGAAGTAGTGGATTGTTTCTCACGGACTTAACAAGTCCCCCTGACGTAGATCAATTGATCAAACAAGGTTACCAATTTGTTGTGTACTTTACATTCTATAATTTACTTTAAGTTCATTATAACGTTCCTGAACATTATTGTGAACTTTATCCTACAACGTTCATGAACTTTACTGTGAACATTTGTAGACAGATTTCTTCACACGGGGTATACAATATCACATGGAGAGTGGGAGAAGGTGCAGATGTATTTATCAGGGTTTACTAAGGTTGATGACAACCATTATTTCATGAAAATTTTCTCTGAGATCTGAATGTAGGACTATCCAACATAAACCTTTGATAAGTACACATTAGTTCTTTTATTTAAGCTTTTCTTATCTAATTAAGTTGGTGGCCGTTGGTGGGAGATTATGTCATTATGTGTGTGGTGTAATTTTATTCTTGCTAATGTGATAGGTGTGATCATGCGAGGGTTGTCGAGATTCTTATGGAAAACTTGAAAGTATTTTCAATGTTCATTGAGGATCTCTTTAAGGAGAGATTACATTACTCTCACCCTACCAAATTTTATGTATAATATTTAAATTGTTAGCATGTTGATTAAACGATTATTTGGGATTATCCATTGATGGTAGAATAAAATAATTCAAATAGAATTAAAATTTTCACGTCTATAGCTTATTATGATAAATTTTATAAATTAAATTATTAAACCACATGTACCTATCATTAATCAAAATAATTTGTAACATCCCACTATTTATGCTTTAAATTAAAAGGTATTAATAATATATATAGTGTATATGTATAGTTTAGTTTGAATTAAATAATTATAAGGGTTAGTGTAGAATTTGAAGAAATTTAGGAAAAGAATTATTATTTGAATTTTTTTTAGTTAAGATAAAATATATTAGCTTAGATTAATTTAAAATCCATGTGGAGGGATTTTATTCTCTTGGGATATAGTTAGTGGAATGCTTTTTTTAATATTATATTATTTATAAATTATCTAAAATTTACATATTTTGATTTTGCCCTAATATTGATAAATATATGTAGATTAAGTAGACTGGTTTCTCAAATAACTTGCTGAAGTATAACTAATTTCGAAAATTTTGTAAACACGTTTCCAGGACCAATTCTCAAGTTTCTGATCAAATCTTTCTGAAAAACGGTTCCCAAAGTTAAGCCAAAATATCTTTTGAGGGAGTTGCTACCCTATAAAATTCACCAAGCATATATTCAGTTCTCATATTCTGAAAAAAAAAAAAAACTTTGATGTAAAAATCAAGAAGAAGTCTGTGTTGAAGAGTTCGTTTTACTCTGCAAAATATTTTGGTAAGCTTTCTCAAATTTTTGGTTTAAAGATTATCGCTTAACTATGAAATTTAATACTAATTGAAATGTTGATAGGATTTCTAAAAATTTTACATTTTTAAAAGTAAAATATTTGTATTCCTGTAGAGACAAGAAGAAAGTGAATATTTGTGTTTAATACAAGTCAAAACATAATGATTATGTCTACTGTTAATATAAAATATAAAATATTTGTGCTCAATTCAAGTTGCTTCATAGAAGTGTTGTCGGCGGGTTAGTGGAAATTTAATTATGAATTTTATTACTTTAGAATTTAAGATAAATTATAATTTTAGATTAGAGGATTGGATTTTGTGCATAAAATACTTCTTTGGTGTCTATTTAAATAAGACGATAATTTGGAGATAAGTTTTAGGTTTTGTAATGAGTTCTGGGATTTTTTTTCTTTCAGTCGTGAGAGGTAAAGGAAATTTAATGGATTGACTTTACATATAAAGTAAGGAAAAGTTTAATTAAAATTATAGAATAGGTTCTAGGTTGTATTAATAGTGAGTTCTCTCAAGTTCTCTTTTCTGGAATAAGTTTAGTACCGTAGAGATGATTATTGAGTATTCTAGTTTGGAGAAATATGGAAGTCAATGTTTAGTCTCTAAATATATACATATATATATCATAAATTTAGGTTTTAGGATGATTAAATTCTTCAAGTTTTTCTTATGGAATATAATAGCAGATTCTTTTAGCTTTGTAAGTATGGAAATTATAATTTTAAATATTTCGATTATACTTTGCCTTATGGAATAATTTATAATTCTATTAAAATAGGATCGGCACCACTAGGACCTTCGTCCTCGGATTAAGGTGTTTTCGAGAAAAGTGTAACAATCAAGTCAAGGTAGGAAAAAATACTTCCTTTCAAATTATGTTTCAAAATAAAATATGTTTTTAATTGTTCATCCTGATTACGTGATATATGTGGAATATGGATGAATGTTATGAGCATGCTAATGGATACATTATGATTCTGTATACAGTTGAAAGTATGATGTCCCATGATTCTTATATGGATATGTTCATATGATGAAATCTTGGTTGAATGTTATCCCGTTTATCGTTGTCATGTACTTGACATTCGTTTGAAAGTTATGATTATTTATATGTATATGTTTATGTTATCACTTTTGGACAATGAAAAATGATAATCTGTGCTATACGTGTTTTAGTTATCTGCTTAAAATATGTTCTACGATATGTGTGGGATAGATGCAAGAACATAAAAGAATAAAGCAGTAAAAATGCACGAGATGGTAACCCAGTTCGGTTCAAACAACCTACTCTGGGGGGATTACTCCCAAACTTGAAGTTTCGACTGTTACTCCTTCGAAGAGTGTATTAGGGTTCTTACACATACAAGCCTCCCGTCTTATGTCACCCGTTCTTCTCCATGAACTCTTTCGCTAGCCGAAAGCTATAAGATCTCCTTACAACCATGACAGTAGACTCCCTCAAGCTACCCACGACTTAAACTTATAATCTCTCATGAGATTGTGTACAAAATAGATATAAAAATCCCTCACGTGTTTCACTCGAAAACACTCAAAACTAGTCTATCATGTTGAACTGTTTTAAGGAACAACTACGAGTTATAATGACCACAAACGAACTGATTCTCAAACAATCTATCAAGAGAATCTAAACAATATATGAGTGGTACCGATTGCTGCACAAATCGGTCTTCATAATAGTCTTTACTTCAGCTTGGTGTCGATCTCCTTCTTTCGCCAACTAGGTAAGTGAATGAATGGTTTGTGATCTTTCCAAACGTCTGTAGATGCTTTCCATGTGTAGTAGGCTTAATTCAGTACGGTATCTACACCACAAGGCAGTCAAACAAATATATCTTGACCTTCCAAACTGGTTCGGCGCAAGATCTTTTCAACATGGAAACTGCCATAAATAGAGTGTCCCTGGTTCTGTCTAGGACATAATCTGGAACAGTTCACCAACTGTTCTTCTTTTCTTGCACAGCAGAAAATAAGGCTTCTTTGGACATACCTAGGCACACATTGTCGAACATATCTTGCCAATACAACAACACAAATACTTAGTGCATAATTGTGGCACTAACAATCTCCCCCTTTGGCGTTTATGGTCGACAATTATAATCACGATCTACACAACACTTGAATAAACATTGCAGATCAAATATATCAAAAAGTATGATATATTTAAAAACTGTCAGGGACAGTTCCTGTCACACTCCCCCTGAATTTGTTCTGAGAGTGTCTTCATCACGATCAGAGCATTGTTTTGCAGTGTAAAACTGCATTGTCAGTTGATCAAATAAAAGTACAGACCAACAAAGATAAAGTGGGGTAAACAGCATCCCAATAAAATTTTGTTCAGAAAACATCAAAAAATTAAAATGAGCACATGCTCAAAGCAGCAGTGGATGAGTACACGCTCAAAGAAGCAGTAGCAAAAGGCCATCCTTCACCAACATCGGCCTTCATTCACCATAAGTTTTCTCTCCCTAAATTGTTGTCAGAAATGACAAACATCATCCTTCAGACCAGGGAGGCATTAACAGCATCAGCAGCGTCGACATCAATAGTAGCAGGCTCTCCAGCAGTTGGGATAGCAGAAGAACTCGGCACATCAAGCGGCGAGGCAAGTCCTAGGGCTTTGGCACGAATGTTCGAATGGACTTGCTCAGGAACACCACTTCACGCTCCAGAGACTTTATATGTCTGTCAAAGAAAGCAGATATGATAGGAAAGGAAGTAGCAGATCTGTCTGGGACAGATGATGGCACAGGTCCAGAGCTTTTATCCGCATCTCGGGCAGGAACATCCGAAGCATGCTGGGATGAGAAGAGTTTGTGGCTGATGATCAGAGGCTGCGCTACAGGACCATAGACATCGTTCGCAGAGACCACATCATGCTGGGCCATAATAATGCTGAAGATCAAACCAAGATAGCCAACCGGTTGCTGGGCACGAGATGATTCAGCATGAGCAAACACATTCTCAAAAATGATCAGATCCAGGTTGACCTCTCTTCGAGTGCCCACTGAAAAAAGCAACAAAGACATAGGCTTGCCCACCGTAGAATCGTGGGTACTGGACAACCAGTTCTGAACAGCTATCTTGTGCAAGATCGAATACTTCACACTTAAGTCAGAATTTAATAACAAGCGGCCAGAAAGCTAAGCACAACGGCTCCCTCCAGTCAACTCAGACGCTACCTCATTCAAATAAAAAATCGGTGCAGGCACATCCACATTCTCGCAGCCCAAAAACTCATTGATCACAGCAGGGGAAAGAGCAAACCAATTACCCTGCAGAAAAACAGAAAAAACATGCTCATATGAAGCATCACACATGCATTTAGTCAGATTTGCATAAAACTCATGAGCAACAGTAGCAATAAATGGAGGTACAGAGTATGCAGATTTCTCTAAGCAAAGATCATGCAGCAAACAATCAATTTCAGTCCCCTCAATTATCAGACATAACCAAACATCACTCAGAAACCAACAAGTGACCAACAACCAACTTGTATTGCTTTTGATGAAAATCAGAGAGAAACTTACTTGCATCAAAATCTTCAGAATCAGAGTCAGATCTATTCGAGACATCCACTAGCACACTTTCAGCTTCATCCTCAGAGGGAGGTGGAGCACTCGCCTTTTTCATCAATGGCCTTCGTCTCTCAGAGACCAAGCCAGTCTTCTGCTCAGATACACTTCTAGTCACACGATAAGGAACAGCAAGCGTCTTTCTTGCAGGAGCTTTCTTCTTATCACTCTTCTTTACAGAGGGCTTTTGAATTTTGGGGGCAGTAGAGGACTTCCCTTTCCTCTGAGAAAACTTTGACAGCGCATTAGCTTTCAGATTGGCCAAAACAATGTGATCATCATCTTCCGAGGCAACATCCGCATCCCTTAATTCCAATTTGCACTTTCCTCCTCGATGTCAGGAGGACAGATCAGGGGACTCAGGCTCAGATCAGGGGACTCAGGCTCAGACGGAGGAGCTAATTCTTCAATAGCAGGTGGAGAGATTCCACATAGCGACACCTGAATTATGACAATCGGAGAGTCACTTGAAAGAGAAACACCGGAGATGGTAGCCAATGGTTAGACAACCTTTAGAGCATCGATTGTCTCAGAAAATTCAGTGGCAGAGGGAGAAAATTCACCCTCATCAGAAATAATGGAGCCGTCAACAATTCCAATATCTTCCACAGTGGCAGCAATTGAGGCTTCCACGGCTTCTTCATTCACCATCGGAGGTGAAGAAGGTTCTTCAGAAACCCTAGGAGAGGGTTGAGTAGAGAAATCTGTCTCAGACACAGATCTAGCCTGCGAAGCAGCAGGAAGTGCCATAGAAGTTGGCACAGAAGCAGGGGCTTCAGAGCCAGAAGCAAATGGCTCCACAGAAGCAGGGACGAAGGAGCTCAAAGAGGTAAACACAATCGGTTGAGACAACTCAGCCAGTTGGCGCCGCAAATCCATTGTGGAGATTCTGAGTTTCTTGGCCTGAGAAGGCTTAGGGGAGTCTGATTTGTCCGTCATTGATTTCAGACAACAAAACTCAAGCGAGTAACAGTGAGAGCAAGAGAAAGACTCAGGGTGCAGAGAAGATTACAAAGATTCTGTTTCCTTTGAAAAGAAAGGACAAAATAAGGTATAGACCTTAATTAGGAAATTCTGAATGGAAATTTCCTTAACTCACCCAACCCACAAACACCACCCCTCTGCTTGATATGGGGAAGTGGAATCAATCGTGGCGCGAATAACAAGGAACTACTAGCCATTAGAAAGTAACCGATTCAAATCAGCTACAACTGTCAGGGAAAGATGTTGGAACACATCTTAGAGACCATATCAAACTTGGTCATTTTACACTCTCTGTATATACATCACTGACCAAGACTGTACAGAGAGGCTTCTCACAATGGAGAAGTTTAGAGAACACAAAGACCCAAGGAGGATCTTAGTGTTTCAAACTTTGCACTATCAAGTGCCTTAGTGAAGATGTCCGCAAGCTGGGCATCTGTTCCAACATATTCAATCATAAGTGATCTGTTTTCAACAAGCTCCCGGATGAAGTGGTGGCGGATGTCTATATGCTTTGTTCGAGAGTACTGAACAGGATTCTTCGAAATATTTATTGCACTCATATTGTCACAGTATATGGTAAGGACAGACTATGGCATACCATAGTCAAGTAACATCTGCTTCATCCATAACAGTTGAGTACAGCAACTCCCAACTGCAATATATTCTGCTTCAGCAGTAGATAAAGAGATCGAATTCTACTTCTTGCTAAACCATGAAACCATGTTGTTCCTGTAATACCCCGTCCTAAAATTAATAGTGAAATACCCCCAATGGTAGAAATCATTTTCTTTTATCAAAAAGAAACTCGAAAAAAAAAATTTCTAGAGTTTACAACTACCAAAATTTACTCTTCTATTTTATAAATCATGTTATCCTACATATTTATTCTCGATCATATATTCTTCTTCGTCATGTCGAGATATATCATAGAACTTCTATTCATTTATTTCGTTGAATATTTTGAGACACTGTTACTAAAATCCGACTTTTCTTTCATTTATAAAAATTCGACCGTGTCATGCTTAATTCCAAAAGAATCTTCTTCTTCGCCGTAAAATCCTAAATTTCATCACGGTCGAGTGGTCATTTATTTCATTATAGTTGAAACAAACTCTACCCAATTTAATTTGTTTCCTTCTCACATTTTCAATTCCTTAATCAATGTCTCATTTTAATAATTGGGTAATTATTTTCATTCAACTCAATTAAAATATTTGAGTCTCATTTTGTTTTTCTTTCTAAGACTCAAGTCCATACCTAACCTTGAACCAAAATTATTAAATAAAGATACACATATGTATACCCTTATATATAATTAATTAATTTATCTCTAATTAAATTATATATATGTGTGGAGCGATTTTATTCTCTTGGGATATAGTTAGTGGAATGCTATTTTTAATATCATATTATTTATAAATTATCTAAAATTTACATATTTTGATTTTGCCCTAATATTGATAAATATATGTAGATTAAGTAGACTGATTTCTCAAATAACTTGCTGAAGTATAACTAATTTCGAAAATTTTGTAAACACGTTTCCACGACCAATTCTCAAGTTTCTGATCAAATCTTTCTAAAAACGGTTCCCAAAGTTAAGCCAAAATATCTTTTGAGGGAGTTGCTACCCTATAAAATTAACCAAGCATATATTCAGTTCTCATATTCTGAAAAAAAAAAAAAAAAAAAAAAAAACTTTCATGTAAAAATCAAGAAGTCTCTGTTGAAGAGTTCGTTTTATTCTGCAAAATATTTTGGTAAGCTTTCTCAAATTTTTGGTTTAAAGATTATCGCTTAACTATGAAATTTAATACTAATTGAAATGTTGATAGGATTTCTAAAAATTTTACATTTTTAAAAGTAAAATATTTGTATTCCCGTAGAGACAAGAAGAAAGTGAATATTTGTGTTTAATACAAGTCAAAACATAATGATTATGTCTACTGTTAATATAAAATATAAAATATTTGTGCTCAATTCAAGTTACTTCATAGAAGTGTTGTCGGCAGGTTAGTGAAAATTTAATTATGAATTTTATTACTTTAGAATTTAAGATAAATTATAATTTTAGATTAGAGGATTGGATTTTGTGCATAAAATACTTCTTTGGTGTCTGTTTAAATAAGACGATAATTTGGAGATAAGTTTTAGGTTTTGTAATGAGTTCTGGGATTTTTTTTCTTTCAGTCGTGAGAGGTAAAGGAAATTTAATGGATTGACTTTACATATAGATTAAGGAAAAGTTTAATTAAAATTACAGAATAGGTTCTAGGTTGTATTAATAGTGAGTTCTCTCAAGTTCTCTTTTCTGGAATTAGTTAAGTACCGTAGAGATGATTATTGAGTATTCTTGTTTGGAGAAATATGGAAGTCAATGTTTAGTCTCTAAATATATACATATACATACATATATATATATATATCTCATAAATTTAGGTTTTAGGATGATTAAGTTCTTCAAGTTTTTCTTATGGAATATAATAGCAGATTCTTTTAGCTTTGTAAGTATGGAAATTATAATTTTAAATATTTCGATTATACTTTGCCTTATGGAATAATTTATTCTATTAAAATAGGATCAGCACCACTAGGACCTTTGTCTTCAGATTAAGGTGTTTTCGAGAAAAGTGTAACAATCAAGTCAAGGTAGGGAAAAATACTTCTTTTCAAACTATATATGTTTCAAAATAAAATATGTTTTTAATTTTCCATCGTGATTACATGATATATGTGGATTATGGATGAATGTTATGAGCATGCTAATGGATACACTATGATCCTGTATACAGTTGAAATTATGATGTCCCATGATTCTTATATGGAAATGTTCATATGATGAAATCTTGGTTGAATGTTATCCCATCTATCATTGTCATGTACTTGATATTCGGTTGAAAGTTATGATTCTATATATGCATATGTTTATGTTATCACGTTTGGACAAAAATATGAAATGTTCCCTAAATCCCACCTACTGATTATGTTTTTAAATACTCACCCTATGATTTTAAATGTTTTCACGTGAACAGTTTGGAGACGTTTGACGAAAACGTGGTGTGGGAATATGGTTAATTAAATTATTAACAAGACATATTTTATCTAGTTAATTAAACTATGCTTGTTAGTCTTTTATTACTAATGTTTTAATATCGGATTTTATGGTTTGTATTTTTATTTCTGGTGTTAGTAACTCAAATTTATTAGATTGTATGATGGTTTGACAATAGTTTTTGTTAATTCAGTTTAGTAGTTGTATGCAAATTGAAGTTTTATACTCTTGTTAAAAAGTTAAAATGGTTATCGTATTTATGTTAAAGGTAGTTTGTTTACTTATTATGTTTTATGGATTTGTGTAAGTCAATATAGGTTTTATTTTTATTATATAAGGTATTATCATCTTTATTATATTATATTCTATAGGATATATTCATTTATTTATTTTAAAAAAAAAAGGGGCCATGAGTTAATTGGTCGAAGGTTAATTGTCTTCTTTAAAATATTATGTCTTAATGTTTAAAAATCATAAATGTATATTTTTTTGGTATTATTTCCGCGAAGTTAAGTTAATTTTCAATATCATAATTTATATAAAATTAGGGTGTTACATAATTAAATAAATTAAAAACTTTAAACAATAAAAAATTGAAACAATTAAATAAAAATAAAATGTTAAAAAGCATGTAGAATAAAATATAATATTAATGTATGAGTTATAACACTAAGTAATTAACATGGTCAATCAATATGCATACATTTATATATTTGCCCAACTCAATCCAAAAATAATGAAAATCTCTCCTTCCATCTTCATTAATATAATATATAAATTTCATTTTTTACATAATTTTCAACTTTTTGACGATAGATTAATTCAAAGAACTGGCCATTTGTTAAAGATCTTAAATTTGAATAAAAGATAGAAGACAAAACATCTTAAATGAGAAGCCATTAGTAGTCCTAAATTGAAAATATATATATATGATTATAAAATGCGAAAAAAATTATTAATAAAATGATGACAAATATCTAATGCTGCCATGTTGGATCGAACACGGAATCTTTAAAACTTGCTAATTTCAGCTGTAATAGTCCACTGTCAACAGCGCTAGGTAGAATAACTTAGCAATTTTGGCGTCTATTTTTTATTGTACAATTTATTTTTGATATTTTCAATATCTATTGGTCACAAAGAATATTATCATGTGTATTGGGCCCCTATTAAGCTAATTGAACTATTCAAACCTATCAACGATATATGTCTTGCAAGTGCTAAACAGCAAGAATAAAATTGAAATAAAATACGCAAATATATAAATAATATAATTTTCTTTTTGAAGCATGTGATACATATTAATGAAATTACTAATAAGACCCACATCTATGTATACGCCCAATTATGTCAATCTTTTTGGTTGAAATTAAAATTGAAATATGACAACAAATTAAGTACTGAAGAACTAAATAATATCCTTACCGGTCGTACTATTATCTTATGTCCTTTACCTTACATACATATTAAAGGACATTTAAGTGCTGGATGTGAAATGTGAGATGCAATTTGGAGTATCAAATTAAATATTGGAAAAAGAAAAATGCACACACCGAAATAAATTTTCTTTTCATTTTTAACCACACACACACATATATATATATGACAAAAATAGTCTAACATGTCAGAAACTATTAGACTGCCAACCCAAAATTAATCCAGACATGTACCCTTTCATTTGGAAGTTTTATTTGAGTCATTCTTTGACTGTGTATATGCACCAGTGATCACTCCATAATTCGGCTCCTGGCATCACAAGAAATTATTTGAAAACATTGCTTATATTTTTGTACTTAATTGTTTAACTGACAATTTCATTGTTAATTAATTATTTTACTGATTATTTTCATTACTTATTTGCATAATTAAATAATAAAAGTATATCAATTAATAATAATTAAGCAGTGAAGTACCATAAGATAAGAAATGCTCTTATTTCTGACACCAACAAATATTTTTCACCTTAAATATATATTGAAATTAAAATGCCTAGATAATATGTATAACTATCTTTGTGAGAGCTAATAATAAGTCTATGCATAGACTATGGTGTTATTTCGTATAAAATATCAAATTTTGATTTGTGTATGCATTATCGTTAGAGTAATGTTTGGTTATATTTTCTCGTTAACACACTCTTCTACCCATTACCATCCTTTTTTCCTAAAAACCTACACACTTCACATTGTTCGATGATGAATATATAGAAATGTGATTCACCTTATTCATTATGTAATCCATTATGAGTACTTGAAACTTGATACATATGTATATACATAAAAAAGAATGTCAATTCATTGCCCATAATCGTCTGGCTTTTTTTATACATATTTTTCCCAAATTAAAATACCACACAATTTAGATATAACATTAGCCATAATTTATTTATGAGGGAGGATTGGCCATTCTCGTGTGTATTGGACCCCTATTAAACTAGTTGCACTACTCACACCTATCAACTATACATATCTTGCATGTGCTGAGCAACAAGAATAAAATTAAGCAAAATACGCAAATATATAAATAATTTGATTTTCTTTTTGAAGCATGTGATACATATTACTGAACTTACTAATAAGACACATCTATGTATTTACCCATTCACGTCTTTCTTTTTGTTAAAAATTGAAATATGACAATAAATTATTTACCGATCGGTCGGTAAATAATATTATTTAGTTCTTCGTGAAGAACTAAATAATATTATTATCGGTCGTAATATTATCTTACATGCATATGTATTGAAGGACACTTAAACATTGGTGGTGAAATGTGAGACGCAATTGGAGTACCAAATTAAAGACAAAGACTTGTGTTAGACCGTCTAACGGGTCATAAATCGTTAGACGGATATTAAGATCCGACCCGGATCCGGGTCACAATGAAGTGTCACCAGATATAAAGCTAAGTATCACCAATCATAAACGGAAGTGTCACATACTATGAACTGAAGTGTCACCGAATATGAAGCAGCATAAGTCATAATAAATTTTAATATTTTTTTAGTAATATCTTTAACTATTATGTGAAGTCCTATCAATTGTAACATGAAGTATCACTAACATAACAAGCATGTACAACGAACTATCACGTTGAATTATTAAAGCAAATAATAATGAAGTGTCACCGAATATGAAGCTAGGTATCACCAATCATGAACTGAAGTGTCACATATTATGAACTGAAAGTGTCACCAGATATGAAATATTTTTTAGTAATATCTTTAACTATTGAGTGAAGCCCAGTGTCACGAGAGATGAAGCTAAGTATCACCAATCATAAACTGAAGTGTCACATACTATAAACTGAAGTGTCACCAGATATGAAGCTGGGAAAACGGGTCGAATTATGACCCGTCTAACGAAAACGACCCGTTAGACCGTCTCACAGGAGACCACCCCCAAATTAAATATTAGAAGAAGAAACACACACACTAAAATAAATTTTATTTTCTTTTTTTACCACATATATACCTATATAATAAAATGGAGCTTCCTTCACAAAATTTTCCTCCCAAAAATATCAAATTATCTACAGTTATTATAAATAAAGAATTATAGTTTTTAATTTTCTTTTTAAATATCTCTCTCTCTCTCTCTCTCTCTCTCACATACACACACACATCACGCATATTTTTATTATATAATTAATTTGAAATATATTCAATAACAAAATCGTTATACACATGACATTCAAATCTATTTGTATAAATAAATAAATATGTAAGTTTTCGCATATTAAGAAGTGATTGATAATATTTAGTGTATTTTATTATGTCAAATAATTATCAACATATATTAAATACATTAAAAATAATCAAATGAATTATTTGGTAAGAAATCATAATCGGTATCATGATTTATTATACTCTATATGTAGATATAACATTTATAATATTTTTTAATTATATTAAATATGAAATAGTTAGCAATTTAACATTCTAATTAAATATATAAATAAATCAAATAAATATTTTTTTTAAAGTAAAATCAAACAAAGATTGATATTTATCAATTCATATAGTATATTGTATTTTTTTTTAGAATGTATAGTCTTAAGGTTATTAGATATACAATCAAAGTTAGCATATTTTATTGGGTTAGTTGCACTTTAGTACCCCGAACGTTGAACGTTTCCACACTTTTATCCCAAAGTTTTAAAAAAATACATATTAACATCTAATGTTTGCACAAATTAACACTTATAAAACTATGGTAATTTTTAGTCTTGCAAATGTTGATTTAGATTGCTGAGAATCTTTCAAACTTATACCTTATTCCATTTGTACAAATATTGGATGTTGTTGTTGCTCTTCTAAATTTTCAACATTCCATGTTAACATTTGTGAAGCAGTAAAATTGCTCTAGCGCTATAAGTGTTACTTTGTGCAAACGTTCGGTATCAATATGTAAATTTTAAAACTTTGAAACTCAAGTGTAAAAAATCGCTCAATGTTGTGTACTAAAGTAGTAAAGTGTAATCAACCATATTTTAATGCAAATCAAATAAAGATTGATATAGAATGAAGATATGTAGGCTGCATTATTATAGTTTCTTAAATTGAATTTTTTATGTTTCATTATATATTTATTAATGTTATTTTAACTACATCTATTTTACATAGAACATACTTAACAATTTCTTAATAACTAAATCCAACTAATCTTTATAAATATACAACCCTAAAAATGTTTAAAAAGAAACAAAAGTCATTGTTATAACCTTTGTTCACATATATATATATTTTTCATAAGTTTTTAGTCACGGTCAATTTTACATATGTAGTTGTTTTATGAGTAACAAGTCAGGCTATTTTGAAAGTTTTTGTTCGTAAAGATGATGATAGTGTAACAAATGTTACTATAAACGTATACAAACAAGTGTTGCATAATTTTTAATATAATATTATGGTTGTAATAATTTTTTGCTTATTTGAAATATATTATATTATATTATATTATATTATATTATATTATATTATATTATATTATATTATATTATATTATATTATATTATATTATATTATATTATATTATATTGTATTGTATTGTTTTGTATTATGTACGTATATACATATGTATGTATATGTAATCAAGCAATTACTTCTTTTAGTGATTGTAAACTTAACTCTTTTTAGATTCAAAATAATAATTATTTTATATAAAAAAAAGATAAACGGACAAATATAAAATGGTCGGTATTAACTTATTAACTAAAATATTAATTATCTATAAAATATGAAAATGTGACACGTATATTAAATATGTAATAATTGAGTTTGAGAACATGAATGAACCCGTGCATCGCAAGTTCAGAAATCTAGTATGAGATCATGAATGAAATCATGCGATGCACATGCATAAATCTAACAATTATTAAAAAAATGTTTTAATCAATAAATTAATTAATAAATAAATCTTATGATTATATATTTAATTAGGATTGATTAATTACCCGGTATGTATGGTTGTCTCCTAACATCACTTTAATGAGGAATTTCATGTCTATGGTGTTTGTTGCAACCGAGAGGGACCAAGGTGAGAAATTGGTAATGATTTTGGGGTTTGGGGACCAAGCCGAATTGGAGGTAATATAAAACAATATTAACTTATTAACTAAAATATTAATTATCTATAAAATATGAATATGACACTTATATTAAGTATGTAATAATTGAGTTTGAGAACATGAATGAACTCGTGCATCGCACGTGCAGAAATCTAGTATGAGACATGAATGAAATCGTGCGATGCACGTGCATAAATATAACAATTATTAAAAAAATAAGTTTTAATTAATAAATAAATCTTATGAATATATATGAATTAGGATTGATTAATTACCCGATATGTATGGTTGTCTCCTAACATCACTTTAATGTGGAATTTTATGTCTATGGTGTTTGTTACAACCGAGAGGGACCAAGGTGAAAAGTTGATAATAATTTTGGGGTTTGGAGACCAAGCTGAATTGGAGGTAAGAACCCTCTTTGTCATAGCGTCGAAAGCGCCAATAGTAATGTGATTGTTAAAGTAAATAGAAAAAACATACTACAAAAATAGATATAACATCCACTCCATCAGCAATGACATCATCCAATGCAGCAAGGATGTTTGAATCTGAGCAGAGAAAATGGGCCAACATATCTTGTAAGTCGCAATTCGTGTGGAAGGCACCCCCTCCATGAGCGATTTCGTACATATTTCACATGTCTCCGACCGTTTTAGATGTCATGTATACTATTCCATGCCTATTGAAATATCTTGGGGATGTAAAATCTTATTCGGTAAGAGCTTCTTCAATATGATAATACCTTGTTTTTATGATTTTGCTGCAAATTAAAACAAATTCATAATTATATTTTACTGTTAAATTAATTAGTTATCCATGTTAAAATAAAAATAAACACTTTTCTTGCTTACTTTTTATTTTTACTTGTTTCAAGAGAATTTGGTAGAGGATACACAAATCCCCTTCCATTGGATGGTGGTGGACTCAATCCCACATCATTGAAACTCTCTGAGTCGGGCCAAATTGCAAAGTCAAGCATGCTGATTATGAACTCATTCTCTATTGTTGATTTTTGGGCACTAATGGGAAACCCGACGAAATCCCAAGATCTCATTGTCAGCAAATGTTATCTATTGCTAGCAAACACCAACACAATTTCTTTCAAGCCTAAGGAAGAATAATGAGAAGAGATTAACATAAATTATTCATCTTTAATATATATATATATATATATGAAGTGTTGTGGCCATTATATTAATGTATCTACATTATATTACTTACTTTGGATTTTGTGTTTCTCATCCGCACTCAGCATCGTCACAAGCCATCGAAACTTCTCCCGTAGTTGTGGAGCAGAAACTTGCTGTCCCTTTTGCTGTTAGTTACAATTACAATATTAAATATTAATCTTTTTGTTGGCATATTTTTAATTTTTATGTAGTAATTTTCATAAAATAAAATGAATTATATCAGTAGTGTGATCAATCAATTAATCTTCACAGTGTTGCCCGTAGCATGCTTTTGCAAATCATCCATGCAAACTACATACACTTGCAAATCTTCAAAATCATATATTATATTATATTATATTATATTATATTATATTATATTATATTATATTATATGCATATGTGTGTATATATGTAATCAAAAAATTACTTCTTTTAGTGATTGTAAACTTAATTCTTTTTAGATTCAAAATAATAATTATCTTATATAAAAAATAGATAAATGGATAAATAACAAACGGTATTAACTTATTAACTAAAATATTAATTATCTATAAAATATGAAAATGTGACACTTATATTAAATATGTAATAATTGAGTTTGAGACCATGAATGAACCCGTGCATCGCACGTGCGAAAATCTAGTATGAGAGACCATGAATGAACTCGTGCAATGCACGTGCATAAATCTAGTGTGTGTATGTGTGTACGCGACAAAAATAGTCTAACACGCCACAAATGTTAGACTGATCAAACCAAATTCAATCCAACATGTACCTCTTCGCTTAGAAGTTTGATAAGAGTCGTTATTTGTCTATACATATGCACCAGTTATCACTCCATGATTCGGCTCCGGGCATCTCAAGAAATGAATTAAAAACATTGCATATATTTTTGTACTTAATAGTTTAATTTATAATTTCATTACTTAATTAATTACTTTATTGACTATTTTCATTGCAAAATTAAACACTGAAACTATAGTAATTAATTAAGTAGTAAAGTATAGTAAGATAAGGAATGCTCTCATTTCTGAAACCAACATATATTTCCCACCTGAAACAAAATCTATAACAAATATTTTCATCTCTCTCTCTCTATATATATATATATATAGATGAAAAATGAAATAATAATAATAATAATAATAATAATAATAATAAGTCAATGTAATCATAAAGTTGGCAACAATAAGAGGTTGGTAGGAGAAACTTGAAGGCGAAATCTCTATGTATATATGTACCATGTATTAAAATTTCAACAGTACTCACAGATGATAATCGTACCATTGATATTCATTAGGATAATCGTACCATTGATATTCATTCCATCAACACCACATCGGCCAACAACTATAGGGTAGTTGTTTGTTTCATGGTACTGAACGTATTAAATGAAACTCCTTATAATAATTAAAAATATAAGTTTTAATCAATAAATTAATTAATAAATAAATCTTATGAATATATATATATATATATATATATTAATTAGCATTGATTAATTACCCGTATGTATGGTTGTCTCCTGACATCACTTTAGTGAGGAATATCCTGTCTATGGTATTGGTATAGCAGATATGGGTCAAGATTAAAAGTTTGGTAATGATTTTTGGGTTTGGGGACCAAGCCGAATTGGAGGTAAAAATCCTCTTTGTCATAGCATCGAAAGCGCCAATCGCAATGGGATTGTTAAAATAATTAGAAAAAATCTACTACTAAAATAAATATAATATTCATTTCATCAGTAATGACATCATTCAATGCAACAAGGATGTTTGAATTTGAGCAGAGAAAATGGGCCAGCATATCTTGTAAGTCGCAATTCATGTGGAATGCACCCATCCACGAGCAATTTCATACATATTTCACATGTCTCCGTCTGTTGTATACGTTGTGTGCATTCCATGCCCATTACAATATCTTGGGGATGGGATATATTATGGGGTAAGAACTTCTTCAATATGATAATACCTTGTTCATGTGATTTTGCTGTAAATTAAAACAAATTCATAATTATAGTTTATTGTTAAATTAATTAGTTTTACATGTTAAAATGAAAATAAACACTTGGCTTGCTTACTTGTTTTAGGTGAAGTTGGTAGAGGATACATAAATCCCCTTCCATTTGGATGGTGGTGGACTCAACCTCACATCATTGAAACTCTCTAACTCAGGCGAAATTGCAAAGTCAAGCATGCCAATTACCAACTCATTCTCTATTGTTGATTTTTGGGCACTACTAGGAAACCCTACGAAATCTCAAGATCTCATTGTCAGCAAATGCTATCTATTGCTAGCAAACACCGACACAACTCCTTTCAAGCCTGAGGAAGAATAAGAAGAATAGATTAACATAAATTATCCATCTTTAATATATATATATGAAGTGTTGTGGGCATTATATTAATGTATCTACATTATATTACTTACTTTGGATTTTATGTTCCCGTTCGCACTTAGCTTCTTCACAAAGCCATCGAAACTTCTCACGTAGTTGTGGAGCAGAAACTTGCTCGTCCTTTTGCTGTTAGTTACAATTACAATATTAAATATAAATCTATTTGTTGGAATATTTTTAATTTTTATGTAGTAATTTTCATAAAATAAAATGAATTGTATTAGTAGTGTGATCAATCAATTAATCTTCACAGTGTTACTTGTAGCATGCTCTTGCAAATCATCCATGCAAACTACATACACCTGCAAATCTTCAAAATCATATATGTTAATAATAAATTAGATCAATCACAAACACCAAATTATTTTATAATATAACTAACCCTTTCATTACTCATGATCACATCTTCCAACTTTCCTTCGGAGCTCATGATTCCACCATAACTAAGCAAAACGAAGTCATCCACTATGAACCCATGATTCCAACAATGGTTTCTTCAAATATAAATTGTAATCCAATGTAATATAATTAAATGTATTTAGCTTTCATGTTGTAATGAGGGTATCTATTTAAAGAAGAAAGTTTCTGATTGATGACAACCTAATTAAAGAGTGAGAATTAAAAATAAAATAAATTACATGCATACCACATATAGCTTTTAGGTTAATTAAATTGGTATTCTTTAACTCGTGCATGACCATATTATATATGTGGAATACTCACGAGTAAAAATTGCAATTGCATGAGTTATTATAAGATAGTGCTTTAATTACTTAACAAAAACTATTAGTTGTTATAGTGTTTTGATCACCTAATTTCCAGTCATAATCTATGAGCATAATTAAGATTATCAATCCATATTGGGCATTATTAAATATTGTATTGTTAAGTAAAGATTGCAATTGCATGCTTCTAGTGTATTGTTATTTTGTAGCTTATTAAATAGAATAATAGGTTGCTGATAGAGTAATTGAAGTTCATGTCTTATGTGCATTGCTTCTGATGATTACAAAATGATAGAAATATAAACCAAACTTTATTTTATCATTCCTATGATGAGTACAGAATCTAACAAGTGGAAAGTAGTAGTGTCGGAAAATGTTTCCATTCATATTGATGTGAAGTAGGTGAGGAGGATTCTATCCATTGATATATTAGAGAGGCTGCAAAACGAACAACATAAAGGGAATATGCAAGCTGCCAAAAGGAGTGGTCGTGCAGGAACCATGAGGAATGATGATGAACATCAGAAATCCAGTTTGCCAGATAATTACCTTAAACTGAAAACTAAGACAATCCCAAGTGAATTATTCGAGGAAATTTCAACAATGAGTGACGGTCATAAGCATGATGTTCGAAATTTCAGTTTGGCCATATTTTAAACCTAAATGTTCATTTGGTTCTTGCGCATATAGCATATTAGGTTCTCAATAACTTTGATGCGCACAGCTGTGAGATTAAGCTTTTGAATAGAAAAAGCATCATCGTTGATGCAGATGATGTACGACTTGTATTTGGCTTCCCGAAAGGTGTGGATATCATATAGACTAGACATTTCTATAAATTAAATTTATAGCTTGGTATTAATGTGTTCGTAGCTTTTTATTTGTTGTTAAATGTGAATTATTAGCTTGTTATAATTATTGTTGTATCTACTTAATTTGAAACTAAAATCTAAATCCATAAATTGTTATAATTGATATTGTAGCTTTTTATAATCGTTATTGTAGCTTGCGAAAGATAAATACTTATATTTTTCCAGGATAATTCGATACTTAAATGCATATATTGATTAATTATGAAGTGTTCATACATTAATCATATCTTTGTAATTATCCTATATTGGAGACGCTAAATTAATAACCACATTAAGTATATTGTTAATGTTATCTTTAAGCACTAAGTGTTTTGGTTGTCATAATCGTTATGGTAAACCAAGAAACCACAAAGGTTTTGGTTTTTCAAGTATTGAAAACCATGTTTTGGACATGATACAAGAACGTTCTGTTGCCAATCTGATTGAAGATCGAAAATTGTATTGATCAAGTGTTATGTACATGATCATGTACATGGTTGTCTAGAAACTTCCGATGAGACGTGTCGAGCAGATTTCAAGAAGATGAAAATTCCTATTGAAGATAGACGTCTCAGAATATAAGTTTTCTTATTCATATTAAAGATCAAGATGCAAGAAGGTGAGTTCTATTCAAGGAAGCATTTTAACTAGGGTTGTCCGAGACAAACAAGAAAAGTTTTCTTATTAGAGTTCAATTAGGATTATGACAACCGATTACCTTGTTTAGGCTATATTCTATTGTTATAAATAGTTTGGGAATTAAACTAATTAGAGTGTGGTTTACATATGCAAAAGTATTGATTAGAGAGTCAAAATGACTTCAAGTTTTGAAGTATTTGCATACGGTTTTGTTAGGCTATGTTTGATCTTTTGATCATTGTGTTTCTAGTCTGTGTTTGAAATTCTTTCATACATATCTAAAGAAGTCTCCGGAGAAATTTTCTGATGGAACTAGAGGAAGTCTAAGTTGTGAAAGAATCTAACAATTCAGTCCATCAAAAGAAGTTGTAGTGGGTAAGAAAGAGGTCGAGTACAATAACCTTTTAAACCATGCAATGGAGTAGTGAATTGTTTCTTATGGACTTGAGAAGTCCTTCTGATATAGATCAATTGATCGAACAGAGTTACCATCTTTGTGTTCACTACTGTTTTAATTTACAAGCATATGTATGTACATGTTACTCATAATGTTCACGAACATGATTATGCACATGTTGATCCTTACATGGTTTATGTTACTTCGATTAGTACCAGAGCAGGTCATTTTTGGTAAAAATGCAAAGATTCCTGAAAGTACATAATTTTGTGAAGATTTTAGTTGTTTCAAGTCATGAGTTCAATCAAGGAAGGATGATCTACAGTCACGCCACCACATCTTAAAGATAACAATTATCCTTATTGGATAGCAAGGATGATGGCGTTTCTTAGATTAATAGATGAGCTTGCATGGAAAAATGTCACTGAAGGATGGAAGAAACCAACTGTTGTCAAAGAAGGAAAGCATGTGGAGATTGAAGAAAAAAAGTGGACAATGCCTCAAAAAAAACTGGTACAATGTTAAATCTAATACCCTCAGTGTCATATTCTCTGCAGTAGATCTGGAAACCTTTAACTTAATCTTAACTTGTGAGATTGCTAAAGTTGTATGGGATATTTTGAAGACTACCTTTGAAGATACTAGCTCAATTAGGCTATCAAGGCTACATAATCGTACTTCTAAGTTTGAAAATCTTAGAATGGAATAAACTAAAAGTATTGGAGAATTCAATGCCAGATTGAGAAGCATCTCCATTGAGAGTTTTGCACTAGGAGAGCATGTGAATAATGAGATATTTATAAGGAAAGTTCTCAGTCTTAATAAGTTTGCTTATAAAGTTGCTATAATCGAAGAAGCTAAGGATTTCAAGAACATAAGCCTTTTTGAACTGATGGGATCCCTGAGGACATTTGAGATGAATCTGGAGAATGAAAATGACAGTTCAAAGAAGAAGCAAATTGCTTTAAAAGCTAAAGTTTCAGAAGATGTATTTGAAAAAGAACAGAACATTCTTGAACTTGATTCAGAAATGATGAACTCCTTAGTTCTGATTACTAAGACTTCAGCAGGATATTGAAAAGAGCCAACAAGCAATCCTCTAGAAAGTTCAACAACAAAAGGTGAGCCTCTGGGAACACATCGTAAGAAAAGAACTCCAATAGTGATCAAAAGGAGTTCCAGCTGAATAATCAAAGAAGAGGTATCCAGTGCAGATAATGTGGTGGATTTGGTCATATTCAAGTTAAATGTGTCAATACACTTAAGAAGAACAAGAAGAACTATAGTGCATCTGTGAGTGAAGATGATCCTGATGAAGAGATCATCGCATTCATAGCCAAAGTATCTGATTATCAAGATCATTTTGCTTTTGCAAAAGAAGATGAATCAAACAATGAAGATATTTGCCAAGAAGAATTTGTGAAAACATACAAAGAGATGTATTCAAAGTGGCTGGAAGTTGTGGAGATTAACAAAAATCTCATGTCTCAAAATAAGGGCGTTATTGAAGAAAATGAGGTACTAATCAAGGCTGATTCAAGTCAGAAATACATCATTTGTCAACAAGAGAAAGAGATTGTTGAGTTATCTTCTGACCTCAAATCCATTAAGAAGAATGTCACCATGCTGAACAATGGAACAAAGAATCTAAACAAGATTCTGATTGTTCCAAGACATTCTAGAAGAAGTCATCGAGGACTTGGATTCACAGGAGAACAATCATCTGCTAAGATAAAGTTTGTTAAAGAAAGAACAAATCTATCGTCTGTACATCAACATGTTTAGCACGGTAGAAAGGACATTACAGATAGAAGTAAATCCGGCAACAGATTTAATGGCAACAGAAGAGGAATTATCTGTCATTACTGTGAGGAGAAAGGCCACATATGACCATACTGTGAGAAGTATAACAGTGATCTAAGAACAACGAGAAGAAGATTTGTGGTACAAAGATCATTCAACAAGCAGAATGAGAAACCTCCTCTGAAGAAGAAAAAGCCTCCTTAGAAGAAGCAGTAGGTTGTCAAACAGAACACATCATAACATTTTTATTGCTAGTTATAAGTAAACAATTTGTGAATATATACACAAAACTTCACTGCTATAAATAAAATCATTTGTTATTTGATAATTAAACATTTTGCTATTTACAACACATGCGTGCTGGTTACAAGTAAACAATTTGCTGACAAACACACAAAAAATCGCTAATCACCATAACATATGTATTACAGATGTTAAAATTCACTGCTATACAGATATCTACTGCACATACATATTTGCTAGTTACAGGCAAACAATTTGTGAACATATACACAAAATATCGTTACTTTAAATAAAATCATTTTCTATTTTACAGTTAAATATTTTGCTATTTACAACACATATATTTTGCTACTTATATGTAAACATTTGTGAGCGTAGAATTTATTTTTATTCTAAACAAAATGTTGTCCAGATTTTTATAACTCGAGAAAATGATTTATGTTAGTTTGCCAAAATTTTATTGTGATTTTCTTTTTTCGTGTGTGTTTTCATTAGCACCTTGGGCCTCAAGATTCGGGGTGCTACATATTTACTATTACGACTTTTTCATACTAGTATGAACATTTTATCTTGTTATTATGAGTGTTCATTTATATTAACATTTATAAATTACTTGAAATAGTAGTTGTGTTGTTCACTCATAGATGCATGATTATAGGTTAATAGTAGCATTTATAAAATTATTCATAATAGTAATTGTGTTCTTCATTCATAGTAGTATGATTATATGCATGATCATAGGTTTACGATTGCATATTATATATATATATATATATATATATATTCATAATAGTATGATTTTAAATTAAGAATTAAGATGTTTCATATTACCAACATGAATACAATATATTAGCAAAAAATATTACTAGATATTAGCAACGATGTGACACAACACTAGCAATGTCCTACAGCTATATGTTCATGATAGCATGATTTTATATTAAGAATTGATATGTTTCATTTTAACAATATTGTAGTATCATATTACCAAAAAGAATATCAGATATTAACAATGTCGTTATAGCACACAAGGAATGTGTGACCATTATAAATTGTATATGCATGAAACACGGTCTTATGTATCATTCATCAATTTTCATTGACAAAACACATTCTTAGGTCTTTGTACTTTTATGTTTTGTTTCATAAGGTCATTGTACATTCTTTTTTTTTTAGTAGGTCTTTTTACTTTGTGATGCATTAGCTCAAGTCCTTGTACTTTTTTATTTTGTTTCAAAAGATTCTTGTATAATTTTTTTATTTTAATAGGTCGTACTTTTATATTTAATTTAATCAAATCCTTATTTAATTGAACTAATGAATATTTATTAAATCATTTTCATTTAAGCTTACCAATTTATTAATATATATGGTTGAAACTTTGATCAAATGATATTTAAAAGGAAAAATGTCCAATTTGGTCCTATATAACTATATCCGAAATCGCAGTTTGGTCCCGAAATAAAATTTTATCCCAAATCTATCCCTCAAATTTTTAAAAGGGATCAAAACGATCCATCCGTTACTCTCTTAAGGATGGACGTTAACTTCCGTTAATAACAACTATTAAATTATATGATTTTGGAATATTTTACATACTAACACATGCATTTTTACACACATATGAATTAAACATATTTTTTAATCGAAACAAAACACTAACACATCATCCAAAAATCTTCGTCTTTCAAATAAAATGGTTGAAAAAGGATGACCCCAAAAATGAAAAATGGAAGATTTCTTCCCTCTCCTCACTACCACCACCTGCTACAATCTCCCAAAGTCCACCTCCAAAACCTCTGAAAATGGCGGGTTTAATTAATTATGTTAAACCTCAATTCCGCTTATGGATCGTGATCCTCTGCTGTGCTTGAAAACATAGCACTTGTTGATGTGTCTAAAACATTGTCGTTTGGACGATGTTGCTGAAAATCAACTTCCCCTTCCTGGTGCGGAAACGACGTCACACCCAAATAATTTACACTTTTTTCCTCTCTCCATGCATGAACAACAACATCGTTATCCATATGTTTGATTACTTATTTCCAACAATCTTATTCTGATTGTGAACAACAACACATAATTCACTTTTTTTATAATTTTTCTTCATATCCGGATGCAAGAGATCTCTTTGGTAATGGAGTGAATGTTTTTTCACGAGAATGAATACAAATATTTTTCTTCGGTATGGGCTAAAATCCAAGGAGGAGGAGTTTCAAAACTCTGAAAAATCCTTACACAAAAGGAGTTACAGTTCATAAAGGTAAAACAAAAGAGAAAGAACTTCAGAGAAAGAACATATAAGAAATCATCTGATGCGGTAAAAACAAAAGTCGTCGAGGATATCCGTGAAAAATAGCATCTTGATTTGGGGATTTCTTCAGCAAACCCATCGTTAACAATCATTAGTCGGGCAAATGATGGAAGTTAACGAACATTAGTTTAGGGACTAACAGAAGTGTTAATCTGATACATTTTAAAAGTTGAGGGATCGATTTGGAAAAAAATTTTATTTCGGACCCAAACTGAGATTTCGATGATAGTTAAAGGACTAAATTGAATCGTTTTGCTATTTAAAAATTAAAACTTAAAAGAGAGTTACACATGACCATCTCCAACAAAAAACGTGATTAAAATATTTTATGATGGGGAAAAAGGTTAAAATTAATTATATTTTATCATGAGTTTTCAGATGATCAACCTCTTTTTTCTGCCATAATATATTTTATCAGTTTTAGATGATCATGCGTTTTCTTTTAAGTTTTAATTTTTTTTAATTATATGATCAAAGTTTCACTAGTAATTGTTAATAAATTGGTTGGGTTAAATAACTGAAAAAGTTATCAAATTTGTTAATTCAATTAAATAAAGATTTGATGAGATCAAATATAGAAGCAGAAGGGCATATTAAAACAATAAATTTGTACAGGGACCTTTAAAAAAAACAAATTAAAAAAGTACAGTAACTTGAGAAAATACATTACCAATGTAGAAGGATCTACTAAACACTACAAAAAATAGTCTTTAGAGATAATATTATTAGCGACGACAAATGTCGTCACTTATAATAGACTTTAAGTAACGGCGACATGTCTTCTCTAATTACCACATGTCATCTCTAATGACATTTTTATAACGACATTGTGGTCACTAATTTTATTTTTTTTTGCGACGGCATCGTGTCGTCTTAAATGGAGCATCGTTCATCTCAAATAAATTAAAAATCATTTTAAGTGACAACAATGTCGTCATAAAAATGTCATTAGAAATGACATTTAGTAATTAGAGAGACGACATGACATTATTTAAATTTATTTTTAGTGAGGACATTTATCGTTATAGAAATGTCACCTCCTTTGACTCATCATGTGTTGACTAATCGGTGATTAAAATATAAGATTGTGCCATATTTCTCACATGGGGTTCATTTTCATTTGAACTCACACACACATATATGGGGGGTGTTTATGGTGCACCAAGTATAATACATTTTCTATCACAATAAATAATCAGGTGATATAATAGATAATTAAAGTGTTACAACATATTCAAATTGTATTTCGGGCACCATAAATTTTACCCATATATGGGCTTGCATGTGCTGTGCTTCTTCAACAATGTAATTCAACCAAAGACGTCAACTACAACTTTATTAATTAGCTCGGTTTCTCCTCATTTTGGACAAAGCATTTAATTTCTAATATAAAGTTCATATAATTATAAGAGCAAAATTTTTAAATAGCCATTTTTACTTAGTAAATCATGTAAATAGCCATTTTTTAAAAAAATAATGTATCTAATTATTATGAAAAAAAAGTACTATAATACCCTTACTTTCATATTTAATATTAAGAATTATATGTATATATATAATATATATATATATATATATATATTCATATATCAATAAGATTTGGGAAAAAATATCTGATTTTCTCTCTCTTCGATCTATAACGCCGTTCTCTCCCCACTCGTCTCTCTCCTTTTCAATCATTGTTTTATCATTTAGAACAAAACTACAATTAGCGAAGATCAAAAGCTATGATTTTTGAAGATTATCATGATTTTTCATCTCTGTAATCACTGTTTCAGCGATAAATTACCTGATGCAAAGTCAAAAATTAGGGATTCAATGTGACTTAAGTGATTTTAAGAAGTTCTATTGACATTGCGTGTGTTGTTTTTTGCGTCTATAAGGTATGATTTTTATGTATTTGTACTCTTTTTATTGATCTAGATATTAAATTTTTATTTTTCTTTGTTTGGATCGAAGTGGTGGAAAAATTGAATGTTCTTTGGTGCACGAATCGATTTCTTTCGGTACACGAGTATTGGAGTAGAATCGTGCACTAATTTATTTATAACGTCACGATTACACGAATTAGCAGAATAACGAACTCGTGTGTATCTATGGATTTTTGAAGTAGTGCACGAATACACGAATAAATATACTAATGTCGTGTTTCAAGTTAATATTTAACTGCTACATGAGCACACGAATAAGCATAATCGTGTTCTCGTGTATTGAACTGTTATATTGAACTATTCATGTACTAGTGTATTAGTTGAATATTTAACCAATGCACGATAACACAACTTGAATTACTCGTGTCGTAACACTCGTGTACTCGTGTTGCATTATAATTTCAATTTAAACACTAATATATAATTTTTCTACTCGTGTAAAATTCATGCACCATTAGATTAACTAATTATTGTCTTTGTGCATCACATGCAACTCCAAAGGGAGAAAAATAAATTATATATTCGTGCATCATGTTTATGATAAAGGTCGAATTATTACCTCTTCAGGGAATTGTCCGTTATGAGGATGGGGTTGTTCGAAATCATCGTCCATGATTGTTCAGTGACTGTTGAATCTTGTAGTTTTTTCAGTTTTCAGTGTTGATACTTGACTTCAATGGCGGCCACTGGTGAGATATATTTTTAGTTTGAGCGTGAGAAAATATCAATGTGAATTAACGTTCTTTGTTTCCGAGTGTAATAAAAGATTACTATGAATCTGATTTGTTTTTAAATATATTAGATTATTATGAATCTGATTTATTTTTAAATATATTAGGGTATTTTTATTTTAGGAAATAATAATGTTAAAAATACATTATATTCAAATATTATTTATATGGAAATAAGGGTATTGATGTATATTTACATCCTAAAAGGCTAAATACATCATTTTTTAAAAAACTGTCTATTTACGTTATTTACTAAGTGATAATGGCTATTTACTCCTATTAACACTTTTTTTTATTTCATACTAGTATACCACGCGCGTGTTGCGCGGCAACCGCCAGACAACAAAATATTCGATAATATTATTTAGTTCTACTAACCGACGTGTCTCTTAATGTCTCATTTCAATTATGTAATTTTTATAATAATATTCATTTTCAATGAGATTTATTTCATAGAATTATAAATTTGAAATCACAAAATTAGACACAGAGTGTCAGTACGAACACCAATAAAAGAATTCTAATGTTGGGCACATAAATTTAGAAAATAGGAGTGTAATATCTTTTTGTTTTTTACAATTACTGACACATAAGTTTGGTAATAGTATTATCTTTAAAAAGTAACCTCAAAAGTATGGAAATGAGAAATACTATTGAGGTGGAACCATAACAATACAAAGCCCTGATATCCAGTTCAAGTAGAGATGTCATTCAAAATCAATCGAATGTTCTATACATCTTTGGTAACAACAGCATGTATAGCATCTGCAAGATGATGAACTATTCTTAAGCTAAGACTTGTCGTACTAATTCTCATGCAAACAAAATGACAGGAGCGAAAGAAGAAAAAGTTAGGCCATGCATCGTAGATGATGATAGAGGATTAACTCTCAAGAATCAAGGTGAATATATGCAAGTACTTTACATTCCAGTCAATTCCAAGCCTATATACTTGAATAAAACGTTATCAAGGCCGATAAACCAAAAATAGAGTAAAGAAAATTGGCAGAATTACCATATATCAACAATTGAATAGATGTTTATTTCCTCACATAGATACTACTGCCAATTAATTAATTCTGATAACATGGTGAGGAGACTCTTCAATTGTTGATAATAACAGAATAAATAAAAAAGATAATTATTTAAATTTATAAAATTGGTATAAAAAAAAATTGTTATTCATTCATGTAGCAGTTAAAAACCTTAAGACATTTTCATCGTATGCGGTTACAGCTTAACCACTCCTGATGAAAATACGGTAATTTTCACTATGAACACATTTCACAAAGAAAATATATATAACTGTGTATCTAACCAGATACACATAGTTAATGATCAAAAAAGCATATTCAAAACTAACCGGCACGCAACAACATTTCAGGTCTCAGCATATTAAACTTTTTATTTAAAATAAAATTAAAAAGAACTTTCAATCTATTTCCCAACATATTCTTTGCGGCCAATTCATAAATCTAGATGCCGCAAAGTTAAATTTATTTCAAGTAATACATCATCCACCACCAGATCCGCACAAAAAAATACGAATTTTTCGAAACAAACATTTGAATTAAAGAATCAATACTGAAACGACGATTTGGAAAAATGTTTTGGCAAAGAGGTCTAACTATTTAGATTGGCACATGTAATCAGTCTTCTGATTTTGTTACATAAATTCAGCAAACAAATGTAAACAACAATCATCAATCTCAAATAGTTATAATGTCACAACAAACTTACATTAACAACGGAACAATTACACTGCTTTCTCAATCTCTGTTTCAATTACATTATACGTATCTAAAGAATTCATCCATTGTTCATAATTTTATCATATTTACAGAAACATCATTAGGGATATAAATATATTATAAAAGAATACTATAAAAGAAATCTCAAATCCAAAAAACACTTTCATCAGTGCATGCGTAAGTGACAGGTAAACTTAGCTTGATCAGCACCAGTTCCCAACTGGCCAAACTGATTTCCCCCGAAAGCGTAAGCATCACCATCAGCAAAGAAGCAGATTGTATGCCAGAGTTCTGCTGCTACACCATCTATCTTCATTCCAAGAAAAGAAAAGAAAAGAAAAGAATATACTCAGTTACAGAAAATACACAACAATCAGTAGATATAGAAACTACACAATGATGGATGAACTAAATTCATATGAGCGAATATAACACTTGAGCAAACAATAAAAAATCTAGTATCTTTATCCATCCCTTGTGACAGGAGACAATCTTGTGGCAGTTCATCATAGATTTGTATCACCACCACCGATTTCACATTGCATTTCAGATTTGGCCATGCTAGAATTTCAATGAAAAATAATTAACAAAAACTATTATTAATAGCTTTCAATCCCGGGTATAACAACACATCATATTAATACAATTAATGAAATGTCAAGAATAAAATGATACAATGTAAAAGCATATCCATCCAGAATTAAGTAGTTGATGCAAACACCAACCCCCCTACTGCAAACTCCAATTTCCATAATTGGGTTAGTTAGAGATAAGAGATTAGACTATATTACGATATCTATTTTTTCACTTAAAAAAGATTAATATGAATTGTTAGATTGAAATCTTAATCTTGGTTAGTTCAAAGAGAATATCATTAGAACTAAAACATAATTCTTTAATGGATTACTACCAATAAACTTTAATCATCAGTTTACTTGGCATCAATGTAGATGGTCGCAATAATATATGACATAAAAAAAGATAATATCTATATGGAAAATGTATTACGATAGTAGCTCCATTTCCTTCGTATCAATGGCTTCATTTACCCTAAAATGTGCATAGACACAAATAATTTTAGCAGAATATCATTTTCATTATAATTCAGAAGAAAAATAATAGCGAAAAGAAATAAAGAAAGGGACTCTAATACATACCATCTGTGGCAATTGATTCGACCAATTCCATCATCAAGTACAAAAGAAACATAGTCACCCTTTCAGTTTTCTGAAATACCCTCCCCACCAATTTCACCTTAATGCGAAATAGTTAAAACTCAGAAGATAACAACAATATTTTTCCATAAAAAAAATAAGGAAAGAAAAGGCATAACCTACGTTGTTCACATCAACACCATCAATTAGAAAATTCGTCTTATCATCACTCGCTTGAAAAGCTTCACTTATTTGCTTCACCGTCAACGGAAGCAATCCCTGCGTGTCGCGACTCTGCACACAAAAACTCAATAAAATTATTCCTGAAACTTCTTGCTCATTAAAAAAACCAAACACAAATTTCCTAAACCAGAACGGGAAATAAAATATCATGAATCGTTTTCCCAACCTCTTAGTCCTAATATTCTCGAAAAAGCGAATGAATTGCAAAATCCATTTACCAAACTTGCAGTTTAGGGTTTATACAGAAGGTTTATAAACGAATCCAATAGTGTATAATTAAGTTAAAATAAAACAAAGAAGAGAAGAAGAGATTATGTGGTTTGCGAATCTGCACCTTAGCTGGGGAGAATGAGGGATCAGCGATTTGGGTAGTCTGAGATGGCATGAGGCCACCGCTAGTGTAGGTGGCGTTGTCGAATTGGATGTTCCCATACAAAAACGATAAACTCCTTAACGCTAGGCCGTTGGAAAAACCTAAAAATGCTTAGATCCGAGACGTTCACCAATATAATAGGATCCGCACCCTCCGGAGTGCATTTCAGTAGCATCAACGATGTGATCTTCACCATCGTCACTGACTCTCTCTCTCTCTCGGTGTCGATACTTGCTGCTCGATCTGGGCAGCTGCGGCAGAGGGCAGCACGGCGGTGGGCGGCGCAAGGGGTTGCCGGTTCCACTTCTCACTTCTTTTCTTTTAATGGCCGCAGACAGGAGAGAGGGAGAGACGGGTTCTATTTCAAGTTTCAACTTTTATTTTCTTTTAATACTTCACATTAGTGATAGATTGTGGAAAAACTGATGCACTGGATACCGTAACCCACCCACATGATCTGTAATATTAATATTAATTTAATTTAAAAAAAAAATTGAATAAAAATCGGATATTTATGAACCTCAATTCACATTCTATTTACAAAATTACCATCAATCAATTTCAAATCAATTTCAAATCAATTTCAATTGAAAACCTTCTTTTTATATATAGTATAGATTCGATTTGATTTGCGGATTTGACTTAATTAGGGCTGAATTTCCGGTTCAAATCACACACGTCAGTCTCACGTGAAGAAGCCATTAGTTATTAACGTCTACGTTAAAATTACAGGACTAAAATTAACCAGCATAATTCTATGAGATCAAAATTGTACATATCTTAAATTAAAATGGATTATCTTAATTTTTTTATCCAATGACTCATGCAGTTACACTCACCCGACGCAAATGTAAGAGCTCGTGCACTGCGCTCGATAGTTAAATTTATTGAAATAAATATATACCCTAAAATAGAATTATTGAACTCTAAAATTAAATTGATTTAATTTATTTTTTTTATACGGTGACTCGCACATTGCACTCGCCCAATGCTAATGTGTGGACTTGTGTACTATGCTTGATAATTAAATTTATTGAAATAAATATATACCATAAAATGAAATTATTGAACCCTATATTAAATTAAATTGAATTAATATTTTTTTTATCTAGCAACTCGATCGTATAGTGTTCTCGCCCGACGCTACTGTGTGGTCATGCTCATCATTCAACAATAAAATTTTTCAAATTAAATATAAACCCTAATTTAGATTAATAAACCTTAAAAAAACATAACATATTAAAAAATCCAAAATAAACCCCTAAAAAATCTAAAAAATTCTAAAAATACTAAAAAAAACACTGACCTTTAAAAAAAAGCTAAACCCCTATACTCTAGATATTAATTGGAATGAAAAATATCACAATTTGAACTAAATAAACTATATAAAATAACTAGTAGACCCGCTACTTTTTTAAGCATACATATAATACTTTTAGAATTTTTTAGTGTTAATTTTTAAGGACATGTGATACTTTTGGAATTTTAAGTTTTTATTGTTACGATTGAATGATTGATACTGATTTTAACGGGGATTTTTTTTTTGTGGCTTGACCAGCAAATTTTGACGCGCCTGCCTGAGATAAGTTTATATACACCTAGTGTATGTAAGTATTTATGTTTTATTTATTAATATCGAGTCCTTCTATTTCCAGTTGTTCTAATTAAGATTCCTTCATTTTTGCTTATAATTATTGATTCTTATATTTTTATTTGCATTAAAATTTGATTTTTATGTTAGAATAGTTGAGCTTCACACTAAACCATATTTCTAATTGAATATAACTGATTCAATATTTGTAATATAAGAGTGCAAGCTAGGACTAAATTTTAATACATTAATGCAAAGTGAGAGATAAAAAGGACTAAATCAAAATGCGAAACTTGGGTTTAATTAAAAAGTGAAAGAACTCGCAGAAAAAGTAGTGAAATTTCATAGACCAAAACATGTGTTCCAAATGGGGGTAAAGTGGAATTAATTAGAGCTGATTGTTGGAGTTTGGGTGGACTCAATATTCATCAACCTACCTTTTAGTTCACCCATCTATTTATAAACTCACAACAAAGCAATAGTTCCAATAATAACACCAAGAATATAGTTATAATTTCGTTTTCATTTATTATTTTCGAATCAAAACTTATTTTACAGTTGAATGTCAACAACATGGGCCTAATGAATGAATATGCTAATAAACGATGTAAAAAGGCCCATAATATAGATATATAAGGCTCCAGAAGCTACATACATATAAAGAAATTAAAAAAAAAAAAATAGATCATCTATATATATATATATATATATATATAAAAGAGAAAAAAAATATACAAAAAAAAAAAACTCTCGTGACACCTTAGGTGAATCAAGAGCGTGATATGATACGAGCGTAAAGGAACTCATTCCACGTATCGGGTAACCCAGGGAGGCACCAATGAATGCAATCGGCGAAGGTGGCCGGGTCAGCTTGTTGGTCGGGCGTGAGCATTTTGCCTTGTCGGATGGTGTGAACCGAGGTGTGTGCATCTTTACGATACTCGGAGAGTGTGGTTATGTTGAGGAAATGGACGGGCGTTTTCATGGACTTTGTCACATTGGCCGATATAACCAAGAGCCTACGATCTGTGCCCACATTTAGTGGCATCGTCGTGTTTAGAATCGGTGTTGTTTCCTTTGCACATTTGATGCCATCTGGATTTTCCCAATCCAAGCTCCTATTATTTCATTTATGATCATATATGATATAAAATTGAAAAAATTATAAGTAGAAATTGAAAGTAATAAAATAAATCATATTATATTAAACAAACTATCGCCTTATTTCCATCTTAATTGATTATGGGATGAAGTAATGAAAAGATTCTTGCAATGATTAACTTTTGAGGAGTGGTTTACCTAATTACCTACCATAAACTTTAATTTGTATCTACATAGACACTTAAGAGAAGAGGAAAAAGTAGATTTATTATATGTAGTCCAGCTTGTAAACTAATTATTTTGTTTATTAATATTCCATAAAGTTGTAAGCTAATTATTTGCACAAGTGGGGTACGGAAAGCCAACAAAAAAAAATACAATAGAAGTTTGGAATTAAATAATTCAAATACATATAAATATTGTGAATGTGAATAGAGTGTTGGCGTCCAAGCGAAGGAAGAATAAATGGGATTAGTGAGTAGTGATCGAGCTTACTTGATGTGAAGAGGAGACATGCTCATGAAAAAGACTTGGGTCCGATTGGGATCGATATTTTTGTCGACCCACTTAGCCCAAGTCCTCAACACTCTCCCATACGCTACGGGTCTTTCCACTTCGTCGTACTCAGTTGCCCCTTTGTCGAACGATCCCCGTCTATTACATTATCAAATTAATTATAATTTAGACTATAGGTATAAGTGAAATGTGAATTAGCGACGAAAATGAGTCACTCTCTAAATTAGTGACGGCTAATATGTCTTATGGGTAACGATGACTTACAAAATTTTCATTGAGAAAGTGTTCATCCACCAAATATAGGTGTTGAAGATGAGGTAATCCACATTCTTCCAATTCTTGCCGTGCTTCTTGATTGATCCGGGCATGATTATTCTGTTCAAGATGCTATGCATAGTTGGATCGTCCGAATTTGATTCCACCAAGAATGGGGCCCAATAAAATTCCACGGTGGCATTATAATCCTGTCCAAAAAATTTACAATATTTAATGAAGTCAGTATCAATTATGTCAAAACAAGTTGTAATCGACCTCACAATTATGTCCTATATGTGTGTGTGTTTTATATATATTTATCGTTGGAACCCACATGCCACGGTGATACATCATAGGTGGCTCATACTATATATATGTATTTGGTACTTGTAATTTAAGCAACATGCCCACCAACTTTATGATTCATCGTTATTAAAGAAAATAGTGGAGTAAAGTTGAGACAAGTTTTCAACCTGTGGGACATTGTTTAATTTGATTGGTGGTGAGCTTTGAATAAAATAAAATAAAATAAATCTCTTCGACCTTTTTTTTTATCCAATATATTTGAAATAAAGAGCTTATCCCTCAACCTATATAATATCTTATATTAAGTATCTTTAACTAATAGTTAAAGATAAAGATACCTAATAGATATACAATAGTTTTTTTCAGGGAGTTTCTAAATGCACCACTAAAATTACTCTTTGCACCACACTTATTCCATGCACCACTATTTTTACTCTTTGCACCACACACATTTACATTACTACCCCTCACGCCAAAAATATTTGTTTTACATGAAAAAAAAAATAAAAAAAAAATGTTCGGAAATAAAATTTCGAACACGTTCGTCTTATTCGAAAATATTAATTCAAACAACTCATACTTAGAAAAAAAAAGTTGGTTTGAAAACTAAAGTTTGAACAACCCTCATTTGTTCGGAAACTAAAGTTCGAACAACCCTCATTTGTTCGGAAACTAAAGTTTGAACGACACTTAGAAAATTTCAGGATACAAATTAAGGTGTTAGAAATTATTTTCCGAACAAACTATGTTCGAAAATTAAAGTTCGAACCACTCCAATATTTTCGAAAAATTGAATTCGAACACATCGAACTCCGTTTTTTCTCCAAGTGTTGTTCGAAAAATGGAGTTCGAACCACTCCAAAATGTTCAAAATTTTCAGTCCGAACATATCGCGATCTGAACAAAAAAAACCTCCACAACACTCTCTAAACTCGATTATTTTCGATCAATACACTCATACTAGCATCTAATACTTCTAATAAACTATTAGAAGTTGATGAATACTTCAATTAATTTATTTTCTTTTTTAATTTTTTTTAGTTTTGAATTTGTGGTGCATTGAGTAATTTTAGTAGTATGAACAAGTAATAAAAGGGTATTGAAGTAATTTCATAATTATTTTAATTTTTCTTTTTTTCTTTTGTGGTGCAAAAAGTAAATTTAGTGGTGCAAATAGAAACTCCCTTTTTTTATTGTCCTACATTATATTTTTATTTTTTGAATGGTGTTTATTGTCCCATTGATATCATATATAAATAATAAATTTTTTTATGAAGCTTTCAATTTGTTCTTTATTGGATTCCAATCATTAATATTGCGATAGTCATATTAATATTGAACAAGGTGAAACGACCAAATCATTCTTGATTGAGACAAATATATAAAGAGTTGTAAATTGCAATGATTTAGGCATAAAATAAGGTAGAAAAAGATGGATAGATTTTCCATGAATTGAAAATTGAAGAATTAAAACTACCTCAATTCTGAAAACGGACAAGGAGCCATTCTTGGTCAAACTCTTCCTGCCCGGCGGGGCTGCCGATTGAACCAAACAAATCATTGATTCCCATTGATTCCGATTCAACGAATCCCCAACAAACATCAATCTCTTGTTCCTCATCTTCTCAAGCAATAATCTTGCCTTAAATCTTAACCAAATTCAAATCCCACATTAATTAATTAATAAATCTTTCAAAAATCACATGACAATTTATAACTCCAATCAACTTACTTGGGCAACGAACAATCCCTGGGCTGCCACCTCCAATTCTGATACAAAGAATCTTTTCTTCCATTCCTCAAACAAGTCACCTGCGCCGTCAAGAACTCACATTCATCTTCTTTGTAAATCGGATACGACGTCGAATTGTCCAATACCCATTGCCCCGTGAACAAATCGCAGTCCTCCGGCGGGATTTCCACATCATCCTCGTCGTCTTCTTCTTCTTCCACGGGAATTTGAATCTTCTTTTCCCTCTCTTCTTCCCTTTCTCTCTCTCTCTCTCTCATTCCATCTTCGCTGCGACCGGAAACAGCGCCGCCGCCGCCCTCTACTTCCGTTTCCACCACCGTTCTTGCGTTCATCACGACGGAGACGGTGGTGGTTTTGGTGTCGACGTTGATACTGCTCGGATTTTCATGGACGGTGTTGATGGTGGTTTGAGTGATTTCCTGCTCTTTCGGGTGCGAAAATGGGAATTCGGCGATGGATTTGACGTCCTCGTTGTACATGAAGCAGCCGAAGAGGAAGATGGAGAAGATCACCACGAACACGGATAGATTGCCACCCTTGCGGGCGGCGGAGGCTGCGGGCTTCATGGTGAAGGAGGCGGCGGCGGAGAAGAGCGCCGGGGAGAACTTGCGGCGGAGAGAGGGCTGCATGATGGAGAATTAGAGAGGGGAAATGTTAGGAGAGAGAAGATGATTGAGATGATGATCGAAGAGAGAAGTGAGGAGAATGATATGACTGACATTTTTTTTTGTTGCCTTCTTAACAAACGCAGGAAAAACGTTTGTTGTGGAAAATTAGATTATTTTGAGATGGATTTGGTGAGATGGGGCTGTCTATGGTGGCGGGAGGGAGGGAGGTCTTTCTCAGCTGCTTACTTCTGATCACCAGTTTCTAACTACTCTTACTAGCTATTTTCTATACTCCGTTGTGTGTGTACGTGAGAGAGAGAGAGATAGAGAGAGAGAGAGAACTTAAAAATTCAGTTATGTGTTAAGAGGAGAGAGAGAGGAGAAGAGTTGAGCGAAAGATATGTTAGTTGTTCACGATTGTCATTTTCAGTAGCAGTTAGTATGAACTGAATTCGCTTAGGAAGGGGTAATTTGGTCTTTTCGGTTTGCTACCAAATGTTGGGAAGAAAACCAGCCCTTTTGGCTTCTGGCATACATTTGCTCAAATTAGGGGGTGTATTGGATGTGGATTTTGTTGGATTTTGATGGAGTTTTAAATGTCTATGATTTTGTTGGATTTTGATGGAGTTTTAAATGTCTATGGATTTGATAAATCCATAGACTCCACATGAAGTCTCCCAACTCCATGCAGAATTTGGTGGATTTCATGTATGGATTTCGGACCGATTTTGAACGATTTTAATGGATTTCAAATCCATCTACCCAGCGCTCGTTGGAATACAACGATCGTGGTGTTTGGAAAAAAATTGAACCCAGCGACCGCTGGAAGCCAGCGGCCGCTGGGTGGCGAGCCGAAAGAACCCAGCGATCGCTGGCCTCAACGACCGCTGGGGTACGAGTTGAACAAAGCCAACGACCGCTGGCACCCAGCGGCCGTTGGGAATAAATAGTATAAATGGGCAGAAAGCCCCAAATCGGGCAGAACAGCCCTAAAACTCATTTCATACGTGAAAACGCGAAAAAATACTTCTCAAATCCATCCGCCGCTGCACTCCAGCCACCGCTCCACCGACCGTTGGAAGCCCACGACCTACCACATTCTCAATCATGGTTCGCACGAAGAATGCCAACATCAATGCACACGAAGAAGTCGAAGAGGAGGACCTCACGACGATGTACGAATGTCCATTTCTTTTAAAAACTGAATGGGAGAGACAACTCTTTACAAAATTCAATGAATCTATGGTTACCATGCCTCGTTATTTTGATTGGGATTTGTTGCAAGATTTAAAAATTGTTGCAAAAGTGACGAAGTATTTGAAGGTTTTGGAGTTAGAACATTATGCTAAGCATGTTGATTATTCTGGTTATGGAGACTTGTGCTATGAATTTTTGTCTACTATGTATGTGATTGATGAACACAAGAAGCTTGGGGTTAGGATGAACGGGAGAGACTACCAAATTAGTTTGCCTAGAATGAAAACTGTGTTTGGATTTCCTACTGGTGGGAAACGGGGGAGACCCAATTCGTTTAGTGTGGAAGCGGGTTGGCATGAGTTGACTGGGTTTGATAATTGGAATAATACGGGTAAGTCGAATGGGTACATTCAAGACCCGGCATTGGCAATTGTGCACAAATTCCTTGCTTACAATGTGTCTGGGAAAGAGCAGGCGAATAAAGTGAACGCAAATGAGGTGTATTTGTTGTGTTGTGCGTTGAGGGGCACAAAAGTTTGCATTTCAAACTTCATTTGGTCGGCTATGAGGCAAATGCAGACTCGTGCAGGCACGCATCCTTCGTTTGCTCCTATTGTGACAGGATTGACACATAATTTCGGCGTTCTCAGTGCCACAGCGGGTTATCAGGAGGGGCATGATGAAATCAGGCCGTATTCGATCGATTTCAGTGAGCTAAAAGGTGCTCAAATTATAAAAGATCGATTCACGTCATTACCTCCTGCTAAGAGGCCATGTGTGAGCAGGCACACAAATGATTTGCTTGTCAAGAGTCAAGGTGATTCTGGTGCCGGCCCGTCCACTGGTGGTGATGAAGGTGGTAATGAAGATGAGGAGATGGAGGAAGAGGAGGAGGAAGAGGAGGAGGAACAGGAAGAGCAACCTGAGCAGCCACCTCATACAATGTCCGGAGATTATTATGGGCGATTCCAGAATGATTTGATGTCATTTCGGGAGCATATCGACGCATCTTTTGGATCATTGAGGCAGCAGATCCACGATGGGTATGAGGCGCATACCCAACAGATGAACGTCCGATTTGATGCGCATACCCAGCAAATGAACGCTCGATTTGACGTGCAGGATGCACAAATTGCATCCTTACAGGCTCAGTGGGATGCTTGGACTGCCTTCTATCCGCCACCACATCCACCACCTGACAATTAATGGTTTGTTTTTTGCATTTCATGGATTATATTTTGATTGTTTGAATAAATGTTTATGTTTACTGTTGGTTTTTGGTTGATCTTTGGTGTTTGTGAATCGTGTAGGTGTGATCGCTCGAGAAAGGCAAATGCCGGAGGCGGAGGACCCAACTGCCATTGTTTGGGTTTTTTTTTTTTAATTCTGTCGTTGAACTGTAATGTTTTTTACTTTGTTAAACTGTGTGTTTTCTATTTTGTTGAACAATATGTTTGTGAACAATGTTTATCTCGATTATGTTTATTTTTCATTTCATTTTACTTCTTTAGTACGATGATTGAATGGTGCATAAAGTGTTAAAAAAGAATACAAATATCAACGTAAACATTGTACAATAGAACACATAGCGAAAAAAAAACCATACTTCAAGCCCAGCGGCCGCTGGGAGTCAGCGGCCGCTGGGAATGTTTCTGTCCCATATTCCCAGCGCGCGCTGGATCCCAGTGGCCGCTGGGCTTGCATTATGGCCGTCCGAACGGCCGCTGGATCCCAGCGGCCGTTGGACTTTATGTTTTTTACACGAATATTTTTTATCATATGGATTTTCAACTATTTGTATGTCTACTACGTAAGTATGATGATTCATCGGATACACAAGTTGTGGAAGAAAAACACAACAATTATAAAAAATGTGTTAATCAAATTCGTTATAAAAATTTAACACAATAAGCACAAATTGTTTATAAAATACCAATTATAGTCAATGTTTCATAGTCATTTAAAAAAAATATTACTCAGCATTTTCATCTTCGGTTTCATCATCATTTCCATCACCGTTATACGTGGGCCTTGCTTCCCACATAGCATTGGCAATGCTCATTCTCCATACATTAGCTTCCGTTCTTTGTTGTAGTTGGCTTTGAGATAGCAATTCCATATTTTCTTCTTCTCGACGAGGTGGTGGTAAATCTTCATCTCCTTCATATTCCACTGGAAATTCATCAGAGCGGCACTCTTTTCGGAGAAAATTGTGTAAACCAGCACAAGCCAAAACTAATTCAGCTTGGATTTGAAATGAGAAGGGAGGTTCCGTTTTGAAAATTGTGAATCTAGATTTGAAGACACCAAAAATCCTCTCAATCACATTCCTTAACGATGCATGACGGAGATTGAATAATTCACTTGCATTTCTGGGGTGACGACCTTGACCACCAAAATCTTTTAAATGATATCGAACACCACGTAATGGAGCTAAAAACTGACGTCTATTTGCAAATCCACAATCCACCAGAAAATATTTACCTACAACAAAATAATTTTATTATTATTTGTCAAATAGATGCCTTTACACTATTTAAAAAAAACACACAATTATAAATACGGTACATACCTTGCGGCACCTAAAGACCATTTGTTCTAGATAATGCATCACTTAAAAGCTTGGAGTTATGTGATGAACCTTCCCATCCACTTAGCACATACATGAACTGCAAATCAAAGTTGCAAGCTGCCAAAACATTCTGTGATTGCATACCATGACGATTACGAAAACTGCTTACTTCTCGGCCTGTTATCGTTGCCGGAATATGAGTTCCATCTATAGCTCCGATGCAATCCTAAAATAAAGTCAAGATAAGATATAAACAAATAAAACGTTAAAAATACAATACATAATAAATGATACATACCTTAAAAAAAGGCATAAATCTTGTGCAATCCTGAATTTTAGCTGGGGTCTGTATAGACGGCTTAACCATCATGTCTGGTGCTATCATGTTCAATGCCTTTAATACTTTATTGAAATTTTGACTTGTGGCAAAATGAGAACGACTGAATCTTTGACGAACATTACAATATCTGTCGTTGTGCCCGACAATGATCAAGAATGTTGCCACCATTTTTTCAACACATATGTTTCTTGTATCTTGTAGAGGCGTTTTATCTCTTATGATAGAGCATAACTTCAGAAACGCATCAGGATACATTCTATACAACTGTCGAAAACTTTGTGGATCTCCCTCAATCATATCTTTAACAAAATGATATCCAATTCTCGTAATTGGTCGTCGCTGCAAAGAACGTTCAATATGCTGACGCATCATATCAATTTCCCCTAATAGTGTTAACACTGTCTTGGCTGTCAATAGCAAGAGCTTAACATTTTCATAGAATTCTGTCTCCTCTTCCTCATCAATTTCTTCTTCCATCTCTTCATTTTCAATTTCTTCTTCTAATATTTCATGATTTTCCATGCTATATAATCAAAACATAATGTTAATTTCGAATAAACCAAACATGTTATATAATCAAAAAACATAATTCATAACATCAAATAAATAATCAACATAAATTCTAACAAGACATCCAAAAAAATACTAATAAATCAACATCAAAGTATGTCAAATATGAAACAAAATATCCCTATTTCTTAATCTTGTAAGCTATCAACTGAGCTCGTTCCTCAACACTCATCTTCAAAAAACCATCTTTTTGGGACTTCGCGACAAGCAAGTCAAATGCCTTAATTCGAGTGTCTGCATCCAAATTTGGGATCTCTTTGATTGTATCCCATGTAGTGTACGATCTTTCTTTTTCTCTTTTCTCCAATTCGCTATCTCTTTTCAGTAAGAGACCGTGAACTTCACCAAACAGTGTTTTCACCTCTTCCATGATCTTTTCACTAGAGCCAGAAGTTGCTTCATACTGAGTTCTACTTCTTTTGGCTTGCTTCGGTCTTTGAGTGGAGCTCTTAGTCACTTCAGGCTGCCCAGAAGGTGGTGTGAAACTAGACGGCGGTTGCTCATCTTGTGATAGTGCGACAAATGCACCATTCTCAGGATCAAACGTTAAATCTTCTATGTGCGCATTTCTATTTTCATCTTCTCCTAATGTATTTGCATCAGTAGCAATTCCCAACCCAATTGAATTTCTTCCGACAGCAACACCATTACCCACCGCAATCCTCAAATCCTCATAATCAGTGGTATCTCCATATCGCAAGTGTGTGTCTTTCGGGTGAGACTATAAAAAAATAAAATCAAAATAATTAATTCACTTTATTAATTAAATAAAAATATTGAATAATAATTTTTTTCCAATATGATACATACCGATAAGTACGCATCACACACTTCATCTGTAGCCGTGAATTTTTTCTTATTGTCGTCATATCCAAAACCAGAATTATACTTCAACAGGTTCGAATAACTGATCCAACGACTCTTAAACCATTTGAGCCGGCTTTGATAATTACTGTAGGTCCTATTACACCCGAGTCTTTCATTAAACACAGTAAGTATTCTTTCTTCCACAGTGGCTTTGCTAAATATGCCACTATTATCACGCCATCCGCGACGCGCACCATCAACCATAAGTTCTAGCAGAAGGTCAGTCTCTTTCTTACTCCAAGGTTCATAAGATGTCCTCTTTTTCGGATCTTGTTGTGAGTCCCCCATGATAATACTAATATAATATGTTGTATACACTATTAATCATCTTATCATTAATAATAACACCATATATAGTAGTTTTCTATGATTCAATAATCAGTCAAATTATATCAAAATTAAAAAGAGAGTAATTATAGACAATTAATGAATACACGAGTTAAAAATAATAATCATAATCGAATAATATGGAGAGTACCTGACGAAGATTGTAGGCGCTGCCGCTAGGGAATAATCGTTGCCGCTGCTGCCGTTTGTAGAGAAATTGTGGAGGAAAAAGAGACCATGCACGAATATTTATTAGCGGATTATGCCAGGCCCAGCGGTCGCTAAACCCAACGGCCGCTGGGATATCACCGCCTTAAACCCAGCGGCCGCTGAGGTGCCATCCTCAGCGACTCCAGCGGCCGTTGGGTCGAGCGACCGCTGGGAGTCCCAATTTCGTGTACCCACCGGCCGCTGGGTCACAACGCTCCCTGGATTTTCCAAATCCATCGAAATCTCGTGTCTGGAGGTCGAATTTCATCCTTCATAATTTTCACGTGAAATCCATCCGAAATCCAACGAAATCCACATCCAATACACCCCCTAAAAGTCTGGATTGAATACACCAGAAATTCGTTGGACTTTTAAAAGTCTGGATTGAATACACCTGGATTTAAAAATTCCAATGAAATCCAACGAAATCCACATCCAATACACCCCCTAAAATTGATAATGAATCGCTGTAGCGTTAATTATTTGGACTAAATGGTTGGTAAACATATTTGACACCAAAAAAAAAAAGCATTTGACACTCGAGGATCTTGGTCATAAATTAATACAAACCGAAATACAAATTGAGGAGTATTTATGCATCGAACTTAAAGTTTCGATCAAAGTTAAACTTCTACTAAATTGGCCAACTTTAATTATATTTTGATTGGAGGATTTAAACCATGATGAAGAAGTCTTGTGTGAGACCATCTTACTGACCAAAATCAGTAAGACGGGTAAAGACCCCGATTAAAACACAATCAAATACAAACACAATTACAAATGTGTTATTAAATATGAGTTTGAATCGGATCTTCACATGTCTTACAATCTTTAACCCGTAAAACGGGTCTCGCATAATTTTTTCTATTTAATGATTGTTATGTTATAATTTAAATCATATTTTCTTTCTCAATGAATGCAACTTAAAATGAATTTCAAATTCACAACTTCGTTTTAAACTTATTTCGAATAATTTTATGGAACTTTCGTTTTGTTTCTTAGGAGAGGTATTTATAAATACCTAAGTTCATTTCATGTTCACTAAACATGCAAGCTACATTGAAAAAAATATCGTGCAAGACAAATTCCATGTGACGGTTTCAATGTAAAGATACAAAATATGAACTATATAATTGAGACATAAAAAAATATAAAAAAGGAGAAAATGGAAAAAAAAAATGTACTATTATAATGGTGGAAAGTGTTTAGGAGATTTGGAGCGGGGAGTGTATTGTAGAGCCCCCTTGGATATGCTCTTATGGTTCACTACATATCTCGGACCCTCGCGAGATTACAAAATAAATTCTCCTTAAACAAGATTATAATTAGTTGGTTTTCCCATGATAGCTGATTTCTCCTTGAAGTGATAGCTTTTTAATTGGAAACCATGCGTTACCTGCTGAGAAAAAAGAAAATGAATGGATGTAGATGATTTTATTTTATTTTTTTTACTAACGAAGAATGGTGGGAACTATACTTGAAAAGGGTTTTAATATTTTTTTTATTTCATGGCTTTATAAGTTGGGAGACTAAAATGATAAAATAGTCTATTAAAAATATAATTATATTTTAATTATGTAGGGTGCTATAGCGAGAAAGTAGACTATATCACCTAAAATATGTCATACAATTACTTGTGCATGGGATTCAAAATTTAAAATTTTATTAAACAACTTAACATATTGTACCTGTTACAATTTCTGTTGTATTTCCTGTGTCAAAAAAATTATTTTTTTTTAATTTTTAATTTATTATGATTTATTTTAATTTAAATTTTCTATTTAAGGTTATTCCTTCCCCAGTTAGGATATATAAAAAAATTAAAATTAAAATTAAAGGGAAAAACTTAATTAGTTATGGAACAAGAAATGTAATATGGATGGGAATAGGGGATCTAATATGATATATATCAAGATGGACCCGTAAACCCATCAACATCATCTATAATTTTGATGGATAAATACTTTGTTTACATTTTCATGAAATGGCACAAGCCCACAACCGATCGAATCCCCAAATCATATAATAGATTTATTTCCAATTTAAGACACCACATATTTTTCATTAAAATAATTTAGGTAATTGTCTAACTCTTAACATTTATATTTTTCCTTAATTTACTGTTATCTTTTACTAGTGTAGATGAAGTCATGATTTGGTTTGTGAAGTACTAATTGAATGAGAAAAGAGGAGTAATTGAAAGGAGGTGGATGGGGTGAGCAACAGTAGAGTAGAAAAATGTGTTTGTGGGTGAGTGTGCAGTATTTGTGTTGCAGATTGACCATTAGCGTTGCTATTAAACGACGATGGAGACAACTGAGAAAGAGAGAGAGACAAACAGAGTAGCGGTACATATGTTTATGTCCACGCAACGAACTGTACATCGGCAACGAACGACAACTGCAAGTGATCTATAGGAGAGAATTGGAGACACTATGGTCTATGGTTTCCAATATGAAGAATTTAGATGTGTGATTTTACTGAAAATACGTGCAGAGACTTAATAGAGTAATATTGAATTCAATGTTAAAGCATGGATTATACCACCGGACTAGTATTTCTCCGTGTGATACATGGGTAATCATTTTATGCATTTTAAATTTATAAAGTAATAGATTTTTTTCCTTTAATAGTTGTTCAAAAAAAAAACTGTTAATAAGAAAATGTATTAATTACCATTAAATACATGAATTTTGATATAATTTACAATTTAAATATGAATTCTAAAGTTCTGAATTACAGCAAAATTTTGCAATTTGTTGCAAAATAGACACCCTAAATTTTCCAACAAACGAAAAACCGACATGTAACATGAAATATTGTAAAATAATAATAACAATAATAATAATGTAAAATAATAATAATAATTTAATTTTATTAATACAATAAATATCAATAGGTATGAAATATTTTGTTTGATTTTCATATTATTACAAATCATGTCTATTTTACAACAAATTACAAAAATATACATGCCACTTGGTTGGTCTCACACAAAGAACCTTAATCATGCATCATAGCACAGGCCGTGCTATGAGACTACCTCATTGCATGGTCCGTGCAGGAGCATTTTTCAAAGGCAAAGCAGCATTGCATGGTCCGTGCTATGGGACTCTGGACTTTCTTTTTGGGCTGAATTATTACTTTTTTGAGCTTGGACTTTCTTCAACTATTTAAAGGATCATTCAACTCCATTTTGCCAACACTTTCCACGTTATAGAACACAACAGAGAACCCTCAAGAACACGGTGAAGAGAAGAAGACAAAGATTAAAAAGAAGTGGAGAAATCTTGACATAAGTTTTAATTTAGATATTTATAATTATATTTTCTTCGATCAGAATTATGATGCTAGCTTCTGTATTTGATTTGTTCCGTGTGGATTTTAAAGATGATATGGGTAGCTAAATTGTTGTAGATCCTAGGGTTGTTGGATTTTGTGGATTCCTTTGATTTAAATTAATTTATTGTTCATTTCATTTTCTTGTTTATGCATCTTTGGATTGTGTTGTCTTGAGTGATTGTCTGACAACCACTTATACTTGTGCAGTTAATCTATTATCACTCAAGAGAGGCTATTATATTAACGGAACGAGTCTGCTAGATCAAGAGTTTGGTAGGTTTCGTGAACAATACGAAATGCCATTTGGAGTTAAATAATAATTCGAGATTGAGAAATGGGAATTAGAGTATAATCCACTTTTATAACTTACTAGAGATAGAGGTTATAATTGCATTAATGATTCTCCTACAAGAATTGTACTTAAATTAATATAATAATTTGAATTGTAGAATCCGTAGATTGATAACACCTTTCACTGAATGAAGTGTCATTTGGAGTTAAATAATAATTCGAGATTGAGAGATGAGAATTAGAATATAATTCACTTTTATAACATATTTGAGAGAGGTTATAATTACATTAATGATTCTCCTACAATAATTGTAATTAAATTAATATAATAAGTTGAATTGTAGAATCCGTAGATTGATAACACCTTTCACTACAAAAAAAACAAAAAAAAAACTCGCGTTTTAGCGACGCACGTGGATCACCCAGCGCGTGAGCCCCACGCACCAGATTTTATTTCCACATTTGCTACTCGCGAGATTCAAACCCCGAATCTCCAAGGAATGCATTGCTTCATCCTATGCAGTTGAAGCAAGTGGCCTAATATATATTTATGCTAATATTTATCAATCTGTAATTATGTTTAAAATATATCATTTTATATATAATTGCATTGATCAACCACGCAACTTTTAATTAATCAATCAAGCAAATTTGGTGCCATAATTCTTATTCTAATTGTGGTATATATTACAAAAGATCTATGACAAAATCATTTTTCCTCAACAAATATTGGTGAATCCCTTTATTACCATAAACATCGATTAAAGATTTATTTAGATTACATAACCAATGATCAATAAAATATTTTGGCGTAGTCAATCTTTAAGAATTGCATACATTTACTTTAAATAATACCTTAATTATGTATACTATTCGATTAATTAGTATATTTAACAAATAGACTCCACTACTTTTTCCTATAAATATTGGCATCATTAATATTAATAACCTAGAAAATCTATGTTCATCTCCCAATTATTATATGGGCACCATTAACAATAACCATCTATGTTCACCCCCAATAAAGAGGAACTTTGTGAATCTTATCATTTGTAATTTGTTCTTAGATTTTGAATTCGAGTATTTTTTTTTTCTTTTATAATTTTTGTAAACGTATTTTTCTGCTCAAGTTTTTATTGTCACTAAGTATTGTTTCTTTTCCCAGGCATTACAAGTATAAAAAGAAATACACAACTACTTTTCAAGTTAAGCGAAAAATTTAGTTCCTCAAGCACCCATTGAGAGTTGAAACTTCATTTAATCTGTGCTTATACATTTTGAGGATTAGTTTTGAAATTGCACACTCCGTGTGATAAGTATCTGTCTGCAAAACATTCTTATAAAAGTGCACGAACATTGTAGAGAGATGTTCACAATAGTGTTCAAGAACGTTATTATGAACTTAATGTAATTTGCAGTATGTAAAGCACACAGAAGATTGGTAACCTTGTTCGATCAATCGATCTATGTCAGAGGGACTTGTTAAGTCACTACTCCGGTGTCACGTTTACTTAGGATTTTACACGATGCTAACCCCCATCACTCGAAACTTGTTCTACTCGTACACCCTCTTTCGTTGAATTGAATCGTGAGATCCTCTCACAACCTAGATGTCTAACCTATCTAGTTCCCATAGGAAATCTCTCCCGAGACTCCTTTTGACAGTGTATGAATAAGAGTGTTTCAATACACTATGACCAGAACACTAATCTCTAGTCTAAATCACAACCAAAAGTAAGTGGCTCAAAATAGTTAGAGCTTTTGTAAACTATGAGTGCAATGCTTTTGTTCGGTGTCCCATGTATGTCTGTATTACATACTTATTTATAAATGAGAAATACAACCTCAACAAGGGAACAGAAATCCTAATCAGAATCAGTAACGGATAAGGAAACTTTCCTTATTGAAAACGAGACTTAGAACTATCCATGTTAGGATTTCTTCCATCTTTGGGAATCTGTCTATGTCTTCAATCACGAGCTCTTTAGGTTGGATAAGGCAGCTTCTAGATTGATCTTTAAATCTCTCCTTGGTTTTAAACCTCGAACAGGTTCACTGATTGTTAGAATTTGTTGCCTGAAACAATGTGAATTACGGATGTAAATTGCAAAGTTAAATGTAATGTTAAACCTAGTGTTACCACATTGCCTTCAACATGCAGCGGAAACGTAAATAGAACTTTGCACAAAACAAGTTTTAAATCACACTCCTTACGGTGTGTGATTGCCTCAAGGCGAAATTCACTATCACAAGTGAAACACAAAAACAATGCTGATGTTGTCTCAGTTCACTCCCTTGACAACACTGCATAAAACATACGGAGGACTATCCTAGCTTCACTCACTCGAATAATCACTCAAAAACAAACCTATCTAAACACATAGATAGATTACAATCAGTCACTCTAAATCCTAGACTTCTCTAAGTTGACTATCTAACCTACACACACAACTGGAATGAAAGTCTCCAGCTGATTGGGACGCTAGGCAGATATTGAGGAAGATGTCTTGGACTTCAGAGATGACACTAGATACAAGATTCAGAGCTTCTCATAAACCACAGTGATAACCTGCTTGCATAAATGACTTTAAGGTCTAAAGAGACCTTAAATACTTCCTCCATCTCGGCTGGGTAGTTTCTCCACAATCCTTGATGAGTTGGATGCAAAACTACCGCCTTCCACTACCCTTGCTGAACTTGACTCGAGATAACCGTCCTCTGTACTGCGTGGCACACGTTCTTCAACATCGTGTAACAATGGCGGTTACTCCAGCTACCCACGTTCTCTGCAACGGTTAGTGTCAAAGATGAAGTGGGGAACATCACGTCCCTTGAAACTCGGAACAGATTCTGACCTAGTCAAAATCAAGCATAATCCACATTTTAATTCGAAATAAAATATCTAATAAATCCCTTAAATCGTGGAAAATGATATGTGACAAAAATCACAATTTATTAAGATTAATTTAAAATAAATTAATCCAAAATATTAGGAAAGGATAAGGTTAGAGATCCGAGTGTTATACTCGGTGTGACGAGAATGACGGACAACATTAGATACGATATTGATCGCGATGTTATCAGCGAAGTGATAACATCATCTGGAACATGTCATACTTAACAATCTCCCCCTTAAGCTTATCCTTTCTGCACAAAACATAAAGCTCAATATATACATGATTAGAGCCACAGCGGAATACGATCAAAAATATTGGAGTTCAAAAAAAAAACTCCCCCTTAAGGTCTGCTCCCCCTTAAGTTATTATCTGTAAAATAATATACAAAGTTAGTGGGTATAATCCCCTATACATGATATACAAGGTTAGTGGGTATTTACCCCTGTACAGAAAAATTAGTGGGTAATTATCCCCTATACAGAAACTCAATGTTGAGAGCATACTCAACATAAAAATCATAATATATTTAACAAAACATGTGAACACAATCACAATGTTGAAATTATTTTCAACACTAAACATCATATAATATAACTTATGTGAGAAACAGATATCAATGTTGAAATCATTCCCAACAAAACATCACACATATAAAATATGTAACACAACATATATATATCAAAATCATCAGATCAACACTGATGATTAATACCAAAATATCCAAGGATATTCAACACTTGAATACCCAAAACATCATAAAACAAAAATATGTGTCCAGCACACAAAAAAAATAAATAAGGATGTAAACACATCCAAAATAAGATTGTGTCCAGCACAATACATAAACATGAAATAAAATTGTTTTTGAAAAAGAAAATATCATATTTTCTTCTTCCCTTTTGCCTTAGCCACGGACTTTTCAGTCTTCTCCCCTTCAGCACCATCATCACTAGCAACTTCACCAGCAATCCCAGCAGCAGCAGCAACATCTACTCCCCTTTTTTGTGTAGAAAGAATCTCCCGAAGTGCTTGACGAAGCTCAACCATTACATTGGTGAGCATTGTGCTTTGATGGATTAATGAATCCATCTGTGAGATATATGAATTCAAAACCTGCACAGAAATTGTAGTCAAGTGCGAGGAAGCACTCGCTATATCACTTCCTAAAATGAGAGGAGAGAGTGCACAATCTGCAGCAACATCTTACCCAACATCCCTTGATGCAGCTGTTGAACTTCCACCGAAGGTGTAAGGGAGATCAATTACACGATCTTCATTCCCTTTGGGCTTGGTGATAGAGATAGTTGCAGTTTCAGTAACTATCTTCTTCTTATTTGGCTTCACATCTTGGTCAACTAGGAGGGCATAGATGAGACAGGGAAATGGTAAAATGCTGGCGGTGTTTGTCTTTGCAGCCGACTTCATCATGGAATTTTTGTGCCAAGTTTAAAGAGCAAGATGGCTTGATCAACTGTGAGGACTGAAGTGTTGGTGGTGGGTAACCAATTACACACAATCAATTTGTGCAAAACAGAGTAGAAAAATGTGAGTTTAGAAGTGGAAATTTTATTAGTCCACTTAGTCACCAACCCACCAGTAACAGTCCCAACAACATCATCAATTAAGTCTAGGCTAACAACATCAGAATCATTACCCAGACCCAAGAATTTGTTGATCATCATGGGGTTAAAAACATAGATTTTATCTCACATATAAACCTCCCCAAATTTGCTCTTAGACTTATCACCCATCTCAGGAGACACATTTGCATAAAATTCAGCAATAACATCAGGCTCAAAAGAAGACAAAGTAGTGACAGATTTCCAGAGACCCCTCTCCTTCAAGAAAACATCAATTCCATACTTCTTAAAACTAAGTATGTCAATTTGTTTTTCGACTCGCGTAGGGCGAAGAATGACAGTTTTATGAAGAGTTTTAGCATTCTGAGAATAGAACGTCTTACTAAATGCAGAGGAGACATCATGAGGAGAACCTGGAGGATAGACAGGTTCAGAGTCAGCAGACTCAACATCATCTTTGACATCGGCTGAATGAGTAGGATTTGGAGAGACTATCTCCTTAGCTGTTCCAGAAGAGACCATCTCTTGTGAAGACGTGGGGGAGAATTCCTTCTTTATAGGACCAGTTGTAGTACCCTTTTTCCCTTTTCCTTTCAAAGTGTGTCCTGAAGTCGCAGACATAGCAAGAACATCATCCTCTAGTATCGCAGATAGAGGTTCATCTTGTTTTTCAGCATCAACTTCCACATCAGCTACAACTTTGTCTGGAGAATTTTCAAGGGGGTTTTCTTCATCCTCGGACTCATCTTTCAATGACCTTGCTGATTTTTCTTCCATTTTCAGCGTTCTTCTTGCCTTTTTGCTCGAACCCTCACCGGTCTCTTCCTTGACAGACCCTTATTGGCCGTGTAGTCATTTTGACTTGCGAGTAGGGCCACTCTTCTTTTTCTCGGCAAAAGCTTGAGTGTGTAGCTTCAGATCTGGGTCGATAGGGTTTTCCTCTGCACCAGGACTTATGTGTTGGAGAGGAGTGGGGTTTAGTACCATTATGGAGTCAGGAGCAGCAGTATCCACCATAGAAGCATCTGCATGGTCAGTCGGAGAAGATGAGGGTTTGTTGGACTCCGATTTGGGTCCTTCTAGAGTGAGTTCGGCTGTTGCAGTGACGGCAGGAGTTGATGTGGTGGAGGGAGTGATAGTTGATGTTCCAGCAGGACCAGAGGCAGAGGATGGAGTGCCCATAGTCTTCTCGAACATTTGTTTCATCATCTCAAACATGGCAAAGATATCCTTGGGTTCCGTCATTGATATTCAAGAAAAAACTTGAATAAGCAGAAAAAAAAATAGTGGGAGATGAAGAGGCTTCGAGAGAGAGAGAGAGAGTGAGAGTAATAAAGAATGATTTCAGAAATGGGTTGATATATCTCTTCACCCTCAAAAATCGGAACAGACCCCTGTCACATCACCCACTTTTTCTATTTTCCTTATCAAGGAAAATATTTAAATAAAACAGGATTAGTGGATAGGGATACACCATATCAAAATGTGTATTTATCACACAAATTCAAAAAGTGAATCTTTATGGGTCCCAAAATAGTTTCTGTTTCCCCCTTTTTTTATATAAAAGAATAAAAAGATGGAAATTACAGCAAAAATATAATTCTAGACACATTTTCTGACGATTATCATTTCTTCTGCAATCTTGGTCACAACATCAGCTACAACATAGACAAACAGTGAAGAAACCCAACTATAATTCACTTTATAGAATTACGGGTATTTCATTCACAAACACAGACATAGAATTTCAAGTAGCTAATTTTGTTAAATAAATGCAGAAACACAATAATTTCATTAAGTCAGCCTTGAATAATGCTTAAAAAAATAACTAACATAAATAAATGCAAACGAGGTAAACTACTGATGTTTACAAAAAAACTCACATCGAGTTCAACATCAGTAAACAAAATGAACTAATTAAATAGAACACATTCCAAGAGACTTTCTCAAGGCAGAAAATCTCTCGAAATCAAGAGGCTTGGTGAAAATATCCGTTGTTTGATTTTCAGTGGATATGTATTTGATGTTTATGATATCCTTTTCCACCAAGTCTCTGATAAAGTGATGTCGAATGTCGATATGCTTAGTGCGTGAATGTTGAACGGGGTTCTTGGAAATTTCAATAGCACTAGCATTATCACACAGCAGGGTTAGTGATGAGCTTGTCATGCCATAGTCCTTCAGTATTTGATTCATCCATACCAACTGAGCACAGCAACTAGCAGCTGCAACATATTCGGATTCAACTGTTGACAAAGAGATGCAATTTTGTTTCTTGCTTGACCAAGAAACAATATTGCTCCCCAAAAAGAAACAACCACCACTTGTGCTCTTCCTATCATCAACATCACCTGCCCAATCTGAATCACTATATCCAATGAGGCTGGTGTTGGTGTCTTTGCAGTATCTGATTCCAAAGTCGACTGTGCCAGCAACATATCGAATTATTCTTTTAACAGCCTTCAAGTGTGACTCCTTGGGTTGAGCTTGGTATCTAGCACAAACTCCAACACTGAACATGATATCAGGTCTGCTGGCAGTCAAGTAGAGCAAGCTACCAATTATTCCTTTGTACATTGTTGGATCAACATTGACTCCAACATCGTCTTTGCTCAGTTTTTCAGAGGATCCCATTGGTGTTTTCATGGGCTTTGCAGCTTCAAGTCCATAGCGCTTGATCAAACTTTTGGCATACTTACTTTGGGATATGAAAATCTCATCTTTGTCTTGCTTGATTTGGAGACCAAGAAAGTAAGCCAATTCACCGACCATGCTCATCTCAAATGTGTTGCACATTGCATCAACAAACTCCCTAAGGAGATTAGAGCAGGTGGATCCAAACACAATATCATCAACATAGATTTGTGCAATAATGATGTGTTTGTGAATCCTTTTGATAAACAATATTTTATCTACCACGCCTCTTGAAAAACCAAAGTCAATTAAAAACTCGGTAAGTCAAGCATACCAAGCTCTAGGAGCTTGTTTAAGCCCATACAAGGCCTTGTGTAGTTTCAGCACATGGTTTGGTTTTTCATGGGATTGAAAGCCTTTTGGTTGTTCAACATAGGCTTCCTCATTCAAAATGCCATTCAGAAATGCACTTTTGTCATCCATTTGATGCAGTGTAAACCCGATGTGGCAAGCAATGGCAAGTAGGAGACGAATAGACTCTATTCTAGCAACAGGAGCGAATGTTTCATCATAGTCTATTCCTTCTACTTGTGTATAACCTTGTGCCACTAGCCTGGCTTTGTTTCTAACCACATTCCCAGACTCATCACTCTTGTTCTTAAAGATCCATTTAGTTCCAATTACATTTTTATTTTCAGGCCTTGGAACTAACTCCCACACATTATTCAGAACAAACTGAATCAGCTCATCATGCATTGCTTCTACCCAGAACTCATCTTTTAATGCTTCTTTGACATTTTTAGGTTCAACACTGGATAGAAAGCATGAAATGGACACAAGGTTAATAATTGATGACATGCAAACCTGTTTGATCAATTTAGCAACATCGGCTGAGCTCTTTGTTCTGGTTTTGACTCCTTAAGATCCATCACCAATGATTTGGGAATTTGGGTGATCTCTTTTGATTCTCCTGGGAGGATCACGTCTTGGATCATTCTGAGCCAGTGGAAGATGGTCATCATCACTTTCAGAGGAGGATTCTGAGTCTAGTGTTCGAGGTGATGTTGATCCTTTTGCTGAGGGAGAAGAAGCATTGGATTTGACATCAGGACTTCTCGTAGGACTTTTGGTAGTTCTACTAGGCTCCTTATCAGCAACATCTAGTTCATGGAGGAGAAAAAACACATCATCTTCCTCAGATCTAGTTGCCAGGCCTGCAAGATCATCAAACACAACATTGACAGATTCTTGCACAACTTTGGTTCTTAGGTTAAGAACACGATATGCTCTGCTGTTTTGAGCATATCCCAAGAACAATCCTTTATCACTTTTAGAGTCAAACTTTCCAACGTAGTCTCTGTTGTTCAGGATGTAGCAGACACATCCAAACACATGGAAATATTTGAGATTTGGCTTTTTTTCTCTTAGAAGCTCATAAGGTGTCTCCTTTCTTCCTGGTCGAAGATAGACTCTATTCCCAATGTGACAGGCTGTGTTGACAGCTTCATCCCACAGCTTCTTCAAAAGCCCTTTAGCCTATAACATTGCACATGACATTTCCTGCAGAGTTCGATTCTTTCTCTCCACTACTTCATTTTGTTCAGGAGTTTTGGGAGCTGAATACTCATGGAGTATTCCTTTCCTTTCACAAAAGTCATTGAATGCAACATTCTCAAATTCTCTTCCATGATCTGTTCTGATGCATGCAATGTTGGTGTCAAATTGCAAACACATTGTGCGGCAGAATCTTTTGAAGACTTTGAATGTTTCAGATTTTTCCTGCAGGAATTCAACCCAAGTGTACCTTTAGAAATCATCAACAATGACAAGTATGAAACTCTTACCACTCATACTCTTTGTATCGACTGGTCCCATAATATCCATGTGTAAGAGTTGAAAATATCTTATTGTTTGACAACCACCCAGGCTTTTGTGAGGAATTCTGGTTTGTTTTCCTTTTTGGCAGGCACCACATAAAACATCGTGATCAACATTCAGCTTTGGTAGGCCACGGACAGCATCCGACACAATCAGTTTCTTTAAATTTACCATGCTCATATGATCGAGCTTTTGATGAATCAACTTGGTTTCATCATTAACAGTCATGTTGCACGTTTCATCTTTGTCAGCATGGTAGCAATTATCAGATGCACGGCTACCAAACATTATACATTTGTCATGTTTGTCAAACACTTCACAAGTGTTTTTATCAAACTTGACATACATACCATCATCACAAAGCTGACTAATACTGATCAAATTGGTTGTCAGTCCTTCAACATGTAGAACATTTTGAAGCTTAGGAAAATGTTTAACATTCAATGTACCTTTTCCGACAATGTTTCTTTGAGCTCCTCCTTCATACCTGACTTTGCCTTTGTTTGAAGTGGTATATTCTTCAAGAAACTCCTTATTGCCGGTCATGTGTCGAGAACATTCACTGTCGAAGTACCATGTTCCGGAAATGTTAGCCTTCAGTGATGTGTACACAACATTGCATGTAACCTTCATCTTTTTGGACTTCATCTGGTTCTTATTCTTTGATGTGATCCCTGATGTTGTTTTCCCGGTCGCAACATCATCGTGAAACTTAAAGCAATGTGGTTTGATGTGTCTCGGCTCCTGACAGTAATGGCACACATATTTTCGAACCTTTGAGCCCTTACATTTTTTCTGATCATCATCTTCAACATTGCTCCCTGTAGACATGTTTGGGTTGTTCTCCTTCACAAATTTCACAACATTGTGATTTGAGGAAGTCATGGAAACTTTGTTTGAGAATCCCAGTCCAGCCCTGTCTGTCTGTCCCAATGTTAAGGCTTCATTTAGGACATTCGTTCCTTGATTCCATTTCTGAAATGTTCTTGAGGTGCTCTCCACTTCCCTCTTCAGATTAGTGATTTCAGCATCACTCCTGGTGAGTCTAATTTCCAGTCCCACAATCTTCTCTCTAAGACACCGATTTTCTTCCATAAGAAATTTCAGTTCTTTCGATTGAGCTGTCCATTGATTGCAAACTTCATTCACAACATCACTGAGCTCTTCAAGAGAGGCAGATGGGCGTTCTTCATGTGGATTAACCTCTCTGATCTCAGAAGTATGATTAAACTCATCCAGTAGAGTCATTTCATACCAATTAGTAGTGTTGGGAGAGATCTCAGTGGCTTCATCTTCAACATCTGGGAGAACCTCATCTTCAATTTCACATTCTTCAATGTCCAGACAATCAAGTTCATCAATATCATTCAAGGCATCAATAATCTGGTCGTCTTCCTCTATGATATTAATGAACAACACTCTCTAATCTGAATCATTTTCAGTATCAGACTCATCACTGAGAACATCATTAAAATTATTTCCTTGTCTTCTTCGTGCTGTTGGACATTTATTTGAATAATGTCCATACCCAGAGCATGCTCTACATTGAACTGAATCAATGTCTTTCCCAGTGTCAGTGACTTCCTTCTTGACATTTGATCTTCCAGAATTTGATGTTGATGAGGATGGAGAGTCAAACAGCCGCCGAGGTTTGATATTTGGGGGGCTTTTTCTTCATGGAATGAACCAGTGAGTTGAACTTCTTTGTCAAGAGTGCAACACTTAGATTTTCTTCCTCATTGATTTCCTGAAGACTGTCAACATCATCATGAACATCAGATGACACAGTTGTTGTCTGGAGAGCAATTCCCTTTGAAGTTGAGTTTGCTTTCTGATTTTGCAGGTTCATCTCAAATGTTAGCAAGATGCTGACGGCTTCACTCATACTCATCGTTCCTATATCATGTGCTTCTTCAATTGCAGAAATTTACAAAATTATGCAATTAAAGATAGTATCATGACTCATAAATATTTACCTTGACTCGGAGTGATGTGACGGACGTGGTGATGGTTTTTTTTAAATCATATATTATTTTTTTAGCAAGTCTACAGAAATGTAGACCCACTCTGATACCAACTGTGACGTCTCAAAATTTCATATATTTATTTAAGTAATAAAATGGTAGAATATTAAATAATACTTCAAAAGTTTGTTCTAAAAAAACATAAATTTAGAGTTTATTGCAGCGGAAAAATAAAATGCTTAAAGCATTAAACAGTCTTTATTCCATCACTTCGTCTCCACCACACCGTCCGAGCTTCTTTAGCCTGAAAATATAAATAGCTTTGGGGTGAGTGCTATTAACTCAATGGGGTAACTCAATTATCCAAATTATACAAATATAACAGTAAGAACAAGCCATAACATAACATATCGTATCATAGAGCCCGTAGGCCAACATAGTATATAACCCGTAGGTTAAATATAATAATAGCCCGTAGGCCCATGGCAATAGCTCGAAGCCCATACGACCCGTAGGTCTACCTGCAAATCTCATATACAAGTATAACAAGGATAAGAGTTTTGTATATTTTCCGAGAGAATCCCCACCTTAACCGATTCTTTGGAAAAAATACAGTTATAAATATCCACGCACACCGCCTAGCATAATAATAATAATAATAATAATAATAATTAATCATAATATTAATTAATTTAATGCTAACAAAATAATAATAATAACCTTGATGTAATCCGAACAATTTGTACAGGATACGAGAACGCGCGGAATACTTCTAGGAATGAACACGTCAACTATGGAAGGACTCAATCCTACTGTAATACTCTATAAATCTAAAATAAACTGAATTAAATGATAAACCACTCAAAAACAATTTAAAAGACAAACTAGACCTAATTACGATACTTAGACGATGACACAAAAATAGAACACAAATCCAAACACAAAAGGGGCTGATTTTGGCGTGAATTATGGCTGGAAGGATGAAGTATTTGGGATGAGAATTAAGGGTTAAGAATGGCTAGGGAACATAGGTTATGATAGAGAAAAGGATAACTTACGGTTTAAGGTGTAGAACACGGTTACGGCTATGAAATCGACCTCGAACTCTTGTTAGACAGCTCTCGATCAACCTTGGGGTGTTGAAGGATGACAGGAACGTAGATGGAGGTATAGGACGTCAATGATGAGGGCTGGATGATGTGGGTGTTGTGAATTGCAACCCGATTAATCCCCGGCGTATCTTGTACGACGAAAACGAATCTCTAAGTTGTTCTTCATAGCGAGTTCACCCTAATTCCTCATGTGAATTAGAAAGTTCCCTTGGAATAAGACTTGAAATTGCTAGGCTTCAAGAATGATGATTTTCAACAAAAAATAATCAAAAGCTTTAAACGGTTGAGACACAAATTGAATGCAAAAGCAATTTTAATCAATAATGTCTAAAATATCAAAGTAACATGGTTCCCCTATTTATAGGGCCTATTATGCATGAAAATAACTAATAAAAAGGCCTAAAAATCTGATCCAAAAGGATCTCTAACTATACTATAGAAATACCTAAACTAGAATTCTATTCAAGGTTGGAAATTGTCTTAAATACAATTCTAGTCAAACCTATACTATTATGAACGAAAATTACACTTAAAAATTAATTAAACACTGATCTAGACTATAGTCTAAATTAATTAAATAAATACTATAGTCTAGATAAAAATCAACCCTTAATTAATTGGACTAAGGGCCGAAAAACAGCTCCATGCACGTCGACTTCTTCATGCACACGTGCACTTCTTCTTGCTCTCTTCTTCAACTCTTCAAGTTATATTCTCCATGGTGTGATCTTGATCTTCATTAGTTAATAAATTAACTAACATATGGCTACCCTTCGCATCTTTCAATTCTTCGAACTTTTTGCGAATCAACACTTGTAGATAACCTTGCAATTTCTTCGCTCGAAGTCGCATCATTGGACCTTTGAATTGCAGCTCGGGTTCAAGGCCTTCAATTCCTTGCATGGCTTCATCAAACCTTAACAAATAATATGTGTTGAAGAATGCATATTCAATATATATATATATATAGGAAACTGTGTGATTATACACACACACACAGATATATATATATATATATATATATATATATATATATATATATTTACGCATGTGTGTGAAATGTGTATATAACATATACTTATATATAGGTGTGAGAGTGTACAAAAGTTATATACATTTAATAAAGCTTAGGAAAAATATATATATATATATATATATATGTATGTATGTATACATGTCAGTGCACATAAATATATATTACATATGTGATGTACAATATATATAGGTAAGTGTGCGCGTGTGTGTATAAAGTTTATATAATATATACATGTGCATAGGGGTGTGTGCGTGCATTTAGTTTAGGGTATACATATATATATACATGTGTTAGTGTATGTGTGTGCTAAAAGAGAAAAGAAATATATGTATATATATATATATAGGGGTGGGTTAAAATGAGAACCATACCCCTGTGTAGGAACTAGGAACCATTTATATCCACAGATCTTGACAATTTGAATGGACAAGATTGATTTGGAATTTTAGGGGTTAAATTGCAAAATAATAATTTTGTACCAAATTTAAAACATAATAAGGGTACTATGGAGAAACCAAATCACCATGTATCTAGAAAGTGGAAACAATTTTCATTCATTAATATCAAATAAGAAAACCTAGAAAACAAATCAGAAACCGCTGCCTACGTCTTCAATCTCTTGCCGCCTCGTCGCTGTCTACCGCCTCTCGTCGCTCCCGCTCGCGCACCGGCGGCCAGACCCCTGTCGACTGCACGCTCTCGCCGCCGCCTACCGCCTGCACGCCATACGCCGCCCTACGCTGCAGGACGCCATACGCCGCCCAGACGCCTCCCGCACTCCCTACGCCAGAAGACACAGCCAGACGCCGCCACCAGACGATGGACGCCGGTCCTACGACTCCCGCCCTTCGCCACCCACATCCCCACTTTATTCGAATTTTATGGGTATTCAAAAATTTTTTATGTTTTTTTAGTTATATTTCTGATATGCTTCTTGTAACTGTAGGCAAATGTTATGGATTTTCATTTTTGATTGATTGTTATATTTATTGGTTTTGTTTTGTGGTGGTTTGATGTATTTAGCAAATTAATTAGATATGATTAGCAAATTATTAATGTATTATTAGCAGATTCGTAATTTATTCGAATTTCTAGAATTAATGTTGCTGGTGTCGGACTTTTTTTAATCATGTTTTGTGAATCCTTTTTATTTGAGTTTGTTTGTTTGTTATGCTGGATTTGGATAGGAGTATTTGATTTTGATTCGTGAAGGAAATTTAAATTTATCAAAATTACTCCAGAAATAGCTAGAAACTTGAGTGATGGATCTTTTATCTGCTGTAAAAGTGTAGAATAGATTTATTCACATCACTTTGATGAATTTTAAATTGTCGGATCTGAACTGTACAACTCTGGAGTCAGCGGTGAGAATTATAGCAGGCACTGGATCAAATATGTGGATTGAGTATTAGCAAATTAAATGTATATGATTAGCAAATTAGATGGATATACTTAGCAAACGTTTTTTATTTATTGATTCTGATCTGATTTGATTTGTATTGATACATTTAGCAAATAAGTAAGTTGTGATTAGCAAGTTAGTAATGTATATTTAGCAGATTAACTTGATAGGTTGTGGTTTTATGAATATTTGTTATTTATATCAAATTGAATTTGTTTATAGCATATTTATATTTAGTCTATAGCAAATTTTGAATGTATAATTAGCAAATTGAGAGGCTGGATGATTATATAGGTGAAAAGAAACCATTTAGTCTTGCGTTCTAGCAACTTAATACGATATGATTAGCAAATGTTGCATCTGTGAAATTTTGCTACTGGGATTCGTGTTTTAGCAAATTGATGTTTTGTTTATAGTAAATTAGTGATATAAGATTAGCAAATTATTATAGCATATTAGCAGATTAGTAAGATGCTTTTATGCGTATTGGCTATTAATAGGAAATTGTGTTATTTATATCAAATTCTCATTATATTTGTAGCAGATTGGTATTGGTTTATAGCAACTTAGTAAAATAAGATTAGTAATATTTGCAAATGTAAATCTTCTTTTTAGCAAATTGATAATTTATTTATAGGGATTTGACATGTTGTTTATAGCAATTTGACATGTATTTATAGAAAATAATTTATTGTTTTGCAGCCATTAGCAAATTGAGATGGTGGATGATTATAGAGGTGAAGAGAAATCATTTTAGCAGATTAGTTAAGTAATACATAATTAGAAAAAATTAAGAATTTTGTTTATTGTGTAATCGTTTTATTCGTTGGTTTGGTTAGTGATACAAGATTAGCAAATTTGTGATATGTTTTTGTGTTGTATAATTTTTTTTTTAAATAATGTTATTTCATAAAAAAATTCATATTTTTCACATAAAAAATATTACCGATTTGCTATTAACAAAAATATAATGTGCTAATTACAATTAAAAAGGTTGCTAAACGTCGTACACACGCGTTACTAACAGATTCTGCCCATATTCCCTACACATACAAAGATACATTAATGGATAATGTAATACTTGTATCTTGCATAATCAGACGATAATCGGCGTGATAATAATATAAGATGGAGTAAGAACTTGTGAAAAAAAAATACGTTCTTATTTTACACAACAATTCATGCCCTTTTTTTCTTAATAACTTGAAAACTTCGACAACTAAATACGAAAAACATCTATCGTCTATCATAAATATGAAATGCCCATTCTCTGCAAACATCTCACTATCATACAAAGCACATTGAAACTATTTAAAAAAAGAGAGACCATCCTATCATCAAAAAAATAAATCACATTTTCACATAAAATATTACCGATATGCTATTAACAAATCTATAATTTGCTAATTACGCATAAATAATTTGCTAAATGTCAGACATAGGCGTCCCTACCAGATTCCACCCATATCCCTACGCATACAAAGATACATTAACGGATAACACAATACCTGTATCTTGTATAATCAGACGATAACCGACGTGATTATAGTATACAATTGAGTAAGAAACATTAACAGATGACACAATACATGTATCTTGCATAATCAGACGACAACCGGCGTAATGCTAATATAAGATGGAGTAAGAAATTGTGAAAAAAAAAATCTTATTTTACTGGCATTTTAACTTTTTTTCTTTTCTTTTTCTAACTTGAAAACTTCCACAACCAAATACAAAAAAACATGTATCATCTATACTAAATATGAAATGCCCATTCTATGCAAACATCTCACTATCACGCAAAGCACATTGAAACCAATTAAAAAAAATCAAATTTTCACATAAAAATATTACGGATTTGCTATTAATAACACTATAGTTTGCTAATTCCGAATAACAAATGTGCTAAACGTCAGACATACGCGTCCCTACCAGATTCTGCCCATACACCTACGCATACAAAGATACATTAACATATAACACAATACATGTATCTTACATACTCAGACGATAACCGGCGTGATGATAATATAAGATGGAGTAAGAACTTGTGAAAAAAAAATTCTTAGTTTACACGCAACAATTCATGGCATTTTTAATTTTTTTTTTAATTGCTTGAAAACTTCTACAACCAAGTATGAAAAAACATCTATCATCTATAATAAATATAAAATGCCCATTCTTTGAAAACATCTCACTATCATGCAAAGCACATTGAAACCAAATTAAAAACAAATTCGAGTTTTCACATAAAAATATGCCGAGTTGCTATTAACAACTCTAGAATTTGTTAATTCCACATAAAAAATTTGCTAAACGTCATACATACGCGTCCCTACCAGATTCCACTAATATCTCTACACCATTAATGGAGAACATAATACATGTATCTTCCATAATCAGACGAAACCTGCAGTGAGACCGACGAAATCCAACGACTCCTTAAACCGTAACAGACCCAATCAATAAGAATTTTGAACAGATTTATGATTAATTAAAATATGAAACACCGATAGATACAACTCTGTAGAAAAAAGAGTTGAATCTATCGTCCAAAAAATAAAAAAAACGTCAAATCTAAAAAAAACCGCTCAATATAATCCCACTATATATGGAACAGATATATTTATTGCAGATAATTGATATCCAATACAATGACATATATACCCTTAACTTAATATAACTCTTAAGATATTGCATTTTTTACCCCATTTTTTTAGATTGATCCGAGCCTTAGAAAATCATTGATCCAACGCTCCATATTGGTTCCTAGTTCCTACACAGGGTATTGGTTCTTATTTGATCTCTATACTACATATATATATATATATATATATATATATATTTAAATAGATGGGACTATAAAGTGAGGGGTGTAGTCAAGCCTCAAATATTTAAGAATTCTTTCACTCTTCCATTAACACAGAAATCAAGAATCTTTACACACACACACACACACACACACACACACACATATATATATATACGTGTTAGTGTATGCGTGTGCTAAAAGAGAAAATAAATATATATATATATATATATATTTAAATAGATAGGACTATAAAGTGAGGGGTGTAGTCAAGCCTCAAATATTTAAGAATTCCTTCACTCTTCCATTAACACAGAAATTAAGAATCTTTAAAGCATGTTGACAAAGGCATGTATAAAGTTTATTCACTCATTTCAATACATCTATTGTCTATTTGTTTCGAGCAAAAACCCGAACAGAGAACTTTCAGACAGACGAAGAAAATAAAACAGAGTTTCAGAAAATGGGATACCTCCTTGAGGATTTCCATGTGAAGAGGGGGAACTCAGGATGATTTAGGGAGATGCTTTAGATTTCTGGTATGGTTTTTGTGGAGCAGAGGCTCACCTATTTATACTAGAATAAAAGGTGTTAATCATGGAAATGTGAGATTTTCAGTTTATTTCTTTCCAAAATTCTGCACGGTTGGTCGAGAGATTTTGGGACTTCAATAAGGAATTTTAGGTTTAGGGTTTTCTCCCAAGTCTTCTAGAGAGGTGAAGAGGTGGATGGCGCCTACTCTCTAAAATTTCCAGCTTGGGATTACAAACCATGATTTGTATTGTGGGCTTTTAAAAAAATACTTAAGGTTGTGGGCCACTGAAGAAGAAATGGATCCATTTTTAAAAAAATAAATAAATAATCTATTCATTAAAATATATCATAATAAATAAATAAATAAATAATCTATTCATTAAAATATATCATAATAAATTAATAAATAAATAATATATACTAGATAGAGATAGCGCGACTTATAGGATCGTAACATAATATATATTTATATATGTGCATGCTTGAATAAAATTTTTCAGGATGCTACATCTAGCGAGTTGCTTCTCTTTTGGAGGTGTGGGGGCTTCCCTCTCAGAAGATGAAGAGCTTTGAATCTCTTCATCAGGTTCTTCTGTGACCACAAATCGATGTATGGTCTTGGTCTTTCCTTTGTTGACAACAGGCTTCTTGGCAGAGATTTTGTATTTTTGAGCCAGCAGAATGTGCTCATCTTCATCAGCAAGTTCAAGAACATATTCTTGAACTTCTTCCTCAGCAACAACCTCTTTAACAGATTCTGGAATGGCTTCATGCATGGTTTGCTTCTCAACAACAGGAGCTTTCTCTAGTTGATCTCTTTGTTCAGCTTCTTGCTTAAAGTTCTTGGAAACCTCTTCTATAATCTTTCTGGATTTCTTTATAGTAAACTTCTTCTTGATGTTGCTTTTGGTTTTGGCCTTTGAAGGAGCAGCAGGCTTGTAGGTCTTTGTGACTTTCTTGATTAGATCATCAAGCTTCAGAGGTTTGCTTTTCTTGACCTTCTTAGAGGAGGCAGCCTTTGCTTCTTTTTTCCTTTCCAGAGATGAATTCTTCATCATCAGTTTCATGATATTCTTCGATGAATTGATCTTTCAAGTCACCAGATTCATCTTCTTCATCTCTAAGGCACCTGGACACTTTTTGTTTCTTAGAGTCAAGTCCCATAACTTGTCTATCCAAATCATCTAACCCAGTATCTTCATCCATAGTTCTCCCGACATACGTGACCTTTCCAGGTCTCATTCTTAGCTTCGAGGGTGCTTTTCTTTTGGGAGCCATGATGGATTTAAGGTGATAGAGAAAGAAGGCTTTGAAAATGCAGAGAAATTTATGAGTAATGGTAACAAAAGATAAGAGAGAGAGAGAGAGAGAGAGAGACAGAGACAGAGACAGAGACAGAGACAGAGACAGAGACAGAGACAGAGAGGTATGAGATCAGATTTTCAGAATGCTGAAGTGCGAAACTGATCAGGGAGATAATCCTTTTAAAGGGGTGATCTCTTCTCTCTTGTGACGTCTTCAATAGTTTTCATTAGACACAGAAGTTTGGAGTGAAATCCCACCAAATCCGTATTTCACGATTTGAAGTTGCAGAGATGCCAATTAGCCACTGCTTAACAAAGTACATGATCATCTTTTGAGTGATGTTCATGAACATTTTTAGTGAACTTTATTCACAGATTCTCCTATTCAGCTCATCCTTTTTCCAGGTTCTTTCTTCGACCTACTGAGTGTGAAATAAAAACACTTATAAACCATTAGGATGATTAATGGTGAATGCAAAGTGTAACAGCCCGGTCCCGAGATAGGGATTAATGAATGGGGATGGGGTGTTATTAAGGGATTAATGAATAAAGTCGGAAGATTTACAGAGAAGTTTAAGAACAAAGATATGCTTTAGAAGATAGGTGGTGATGCTCGGGTTTACTTGGGTTAAAAGGAAACATGTTTAAGTGGAATGAAACGGCTAACTAATCAGATACCAACGTGAATAGGCCTCTTCGTAGGCAAACCGAAAACATACTCGAGAAACGGAGATAAACATAATATGCATCTTATAAATATTTAATCATGTCTGAGGATATTCTTAGAGTCTCGACGATCATAACAGAACTTAAACGGAATTAGGGGAGTGTATCAGAGTAGCAGAAGCATCATGGGGTTTCAAACATAATTCAGATAATAGAAAAACAGTCTTGGCAGCCAACCCACATCCACAGCCACCAACATCCTCAGCATCTCAACCTGAAAACATTTGAAAAGAGGGGGATGAGCATTAATGTACTCAGTGGGTTTTAGCAAAAATACTTTAATAACTTCAAAATATCCAATAGTTAACAGACGGTATATGGAGAGCAAAACGCAAAAGCCCTCTCCATATCCGTAAAACCTTTTCTTTTCTTTTAGGCCCAACTTGGCTCAAACCTGATATCAACTGCACCCTTAGGCATGCCCTAGGATAGAAGAGGGGTTACCTCAAATATCCAAACGAGTTTGCGAGGGAGAAACCCAGCAGTGACTCCCTTAAGAGTTCTTGAGCTCAAATCCTGCTTAAGTGAAAAGCTAAGTTCCTTCTTTTCTTAACCTTACTAGCAGCATCAAACTTAGAACAACGTCTAAGGGCTAATCCTTTACTACTACATGAACTCGGCCTACAAGGGATTTAATGCTACCCTAACAAGGCAAATCTTAGTTCTTAATTCTGCGAGCTTAACAAGCATAAACATTCAATTCCAGGAAAAGAACGTAAATAAATACGAATTGAAACTAAAGATAGTTCTAAACATCTCATGCTAAGCATAAACAATACTTTAGTAATTCTATCATTTCTAAACATGCTTGGGAGCTCAAGTAAAACATAATATCTTCCTTTCTCCTTCCTTGTATAGAGATCAATCAGGCAGAGCAAAAATACTTTATTGGATATCTCATTTGCCCTAACATGCTTCTAGAGCTCATTAGCTCAAACTTTAGATGAGTATAGATTTACCCACCTTGATCATGGAGCAGAAGATGTGGCAATGAGCTGATGATCCTTTTTCAAATTCCCACGAGGTTCACTTCCTCCTACAAAAGTCGAATTATCGACCTAGCGGCCTTCTACGAGGAACTAGCTAAAATATGGAATTAAATAATACCCATCTTATATATTTAGGACTTAATCATGGATAGCACGAATTTATGACTTTATAAAGATCTGAGAAGGATTTATTTTAATGAAGGAACTTCTCGACTTATTTTCTAAATTTTTAGACGGAAATTAAATTTGAATAGCTTAATCGAATTAAATCGGAAATAACTTGAATGTTTCTCTAAAATTTAAACTCGAATATATCTTGGAAATATCATGGTTTGAAAAGCTCGAAAAACTCAGAAAGAGGGTACAAAATAGCCGGAAAAATTGGCGTCGGACGACACGGGAAGGAGACCGTGCTCGCGGGCTTCTGGGCCGAGGGGGGTGTTGCGCGACCGCGCACCCCCCCGCGGTTGCGGCACATGGTTTCTCTCTCTTCCGCCCAATTTTTGGGCGGATTTTTATCTTCCGGGTTCTTCGGTGTTCATCGATTTCTTCGACGAACACGAAAAACACTCGAAAATTTTCTTAGATAACATACTTTAATTTAAAAAGAAATCATCGTAACAACGAAAAAAATCACGACAATCCTCTTAAATAATTAGAATAAATGGTGAAATCCTTAGTATAAACTTTGAACGGAACTTCAGCGGATAAACGAGACTATCACTAGAAATAATGACGAGAATAACAACGGGAATAATTAACGAGAAATATAACAGAATGCTATAACTTGGAACTTCAATAAATCGAAATACAACTTGAGGCGGAAGTAAATGAGTAATAATGAAGAACACGAAGAACATGAAGAACGGAAAGTAAATGTGGAATTTAAAAGTCGGAAAGGAAATAGAATCGCGCCCGACGAAAAAGAATGGACGGGGTTAGGTGCGTCGAAGGAAGGTGGCTAGCTCGGTGTCTCATCGAGTCTCAATGGCGGCAGAGCCACCTACTATGACCTAATGGCGCCCCTAGCACCTTCCCTCACCGTATCCCTTCCACGCCACTCTGCTCGTCGTTTTGCAGAACACTCGCAAATAACGCTTTTTTACTTCGGCAGAACTTTCTCGGCTCTCATGAGCTTTCCCACTCTCTCGGAAGTGAAATGGATAGAATGAATGAACAAATGAATGGTGAGGGGTGGCCTTCTATTTATAGGAGAAGCTTTGGCTTCCCTTGGAAGCCATTGCAGTGCGGAGATACTGCAAAAGTTACCTCGGGTTCGGTTAAAAGCTGCTTTATTCGATGTCGAGGTCCAAATGACTTCAGACACGAAATCTAAAAATCCTGGGAGACTCGTTGACTCGAATACTAGTGAACCAACTTGATTTGTGAAGAAGACGGGGTCGTCAGAAGAAAGACGAGCAAAGATTCCCTTTTTGGAATTACTTTTTACTATTCACTCAGACTGACAGATTTTACTCCCGAGCGTTCGATTGACCTCAGAATGGAAATCCGTGAACGCTAACGGAATCCTTGAGTCATTTCCCATAAGAGGGGCCTAACAGAACTGGACTCAAATTAATGAAGAGGATTTCGTAAATTTCTCAAAACACGAACGCACGCAAAAGTTATTATTCATTCCCCTTTTTAAGTATGTTGTCCATCACCGGGAACTCAAATGACTTCAGATTTAAAATCCAGAAACACCGGTGTACTCCTTGAGTTAAAACCTTTCTAAAGAAACCACAAATGGCAATAAAAGAATTAAGATCATCTTTTCCGAAAAGACGATCTTCACAAAAACTGACTCTTAAAGTCGTGACTAACATCCAACCATAGCCAATCTTATTTAAATTCCTTCTTTAATTAATTAATTAATGTTAACAATTCTCTAAACCTTACTCAAAAATTTGGAGTATTACATCCTACCCCCCTTAAAGAAAATTTTGTCCCGAAATTTTTACTAACCATGATAAGCGATATTAGGGTACTTCTTGAGCAGCTTGGATTCAAGCTCCCAGGTTGCTTCTTCTAAACCATGGTGATTCCAGATTACTTTCACAAGATCGATTTCCTTGTTTCTCAGCTTATGGATCTTTCGATCCACGATGGCCTGGGGCTTTTCTTCATAGACTAAGTCCTCATTCAGGACTATTTCTTCTTTGCTAATCACGTGCTTTGGATCAAATACGTACTTCCTCAACATTGAGACATGAAAGACATCATGAACGTTACTCAGGTTGGGTGGTAAGGCCAAACTGTAGGCTACTTCATTCACCTTCTCTAATATCTCAAAAGGTCCAATGAACCTGGGCCTTAACTTGCTTCGTTTGCCAAAACGAACTATTCCTCTTGATGGGGATACCTTCAAGAACACTTTATCTCCAACATTGAAACTGAGCTTCATCATTTTCTCATCTGCATAGGCCTTCTGTCTATCTTGAGCCTCCTTGATTCGTTGACGAATAAGCTTGATCTTCTGGATAGCTTCCTGGACCATTTCAGGTCCGAGTATCCTTCTCTCTCCAACTTCGTCCCAGTACAGGGGCGATCTACACTTCTTTTCGTACAGGGCTTCATGAGGGCTCATGTCGATCGATGACTGGTAGTTGTTGTTATACGCAAACTCTACCAAGGGCAGTAATTCCTTCCAACTGCTTCCTTGATCAATGACTACTCCTCTGAACATGTTTTCCAGAATCTGGATAGTCCTTTCGGACTGGCCATCTGTTTGGAGATGGAATGTCGTGCTGAAATTGAGCCTTGATCCCATTGCATCTTGTAGGCTCCTCCAGAATCTTGATGTAAACCTTGTATCACGGTCTGATGTAATCGAGATCGGCACTCCGTGCAAACGCACAACTTCCTTTATGTACAACTGGGCTAATTGATCTAGCCCATCCGTCATTTTAACAGTAACAAAATGTGCCGTTTTGGATAATCGATCAATGATTACCCAAATAGCGGTATTCCCTCGCTTAGACTTTGGCAAACCTACTACAAAGTCCATATTGATATGATCCCACTTCCATTCAGGAATTTCTAAGGGTTGAAGCAACCCAGAAGGTTTTTGATGCAAAGCCTTTACTTGTTGACAGTTTAAACACCTTTCCACGAAGGCGGCTATCTCTCTTTTCATGTTATTCCACCAGAAGTTTTTCTTGAGATCTTGATACATCTTGGTGCTTCCTGGATGTGCAGTATAAGGCGTGTCATGTGCTTCGTACATGATTTCCTCCTTTAGTTCTTCCTTACTTGGTACACAAAGTCTTCCTTTGAATAAGAGCGCGTTATCGGCGGCTTCCACGGAGTCTTGCGAGCTATCAGATCATGCTTCTAGTCTTTTCTTTTCGAGAAATTCGTCTCCTCTCTGAGCTTCAATTATCCTTTGCCTTAGGTCGGGCTGAGCGACTATCGTGGTGACTTGAGCTTGAATGGTCTTGGGTGGTGTTAGCACCTCGATCCTTAACTTCTCAAATTCTTTACGAAGATCCTCCTGGACTAGAATGAGTCCTAATTATGTCTTCTCTTTCCTACTTAGGGCATCTGCTACCACATTTTCCTTGTCTGGGTGGTAGTGAATCGTGCAGTCATAATCCTTTACAAGTTCTAGCCATCTTCTCTGCCTCATGTTAAGATCTTTTTGTTCGAAGAAATACTTCAGACTCTTGTGATCTGAGTAGATCTCACACTTAGCTCCGTAGAGATAGTGCCTCCAGATCTTCAGCGCATGAACGACTACTGCTAGCTCTAGGTCATGCGTAGGGTAGTTCTACTCGTGATTCTTAAGCTGCATCGACGCATAGGCAATCACCTTTCCTCTCTGCATTAGTACGCATCATAATCCTTTCTTCGATGCATCTGCATAAACCACGAAATCTTCATTTCCTTCTGGAATGGCCAGCACTGGGGCTGTGGTTAGCATCTTCTTCAAAGTTTGGAAACTTTTCTCACACTCAGACATCCATTTGAACTTGGAGTCCTTCTTTAGTAATCGCATCATGGGCTTGGATATAGTCAAGAATCCTTCGATGAACCTGCGATAATATCCAGCGAGTCCTAAAAAACTTCTTATCTCGTTCACGCTTCTTGGAGACTTCCAGTTTCTTACGGCTTCAATCTTGGCTGGATCTACCTTGATTCCTTCCACCGATACGATATGACCTAAAAACATAACTTCTCTGAGCCAAAACTCACACTTACTGAACTTAGCATAAAGTCTTTCTCTTCTTAACGTCTCCAGCACCATTCTTAGGTGTTCTTGATGTTCTTCTTTGTCCTTAGAATAGATGAGGATATCATCTATAAAAACTAGAACAAACTTATCTAGATACGGGTGAAAAACCCAGTTCATTAAATCCATGAACACTGCTGGGGTGTTGGCCAAACCAAATGGTATTACTACGAACTCGTAATGCCCATAGCGAGTTCTAAAGGCAGTCTTAGGGATATCCTCCTTTCTGATCTTCAACTGATGATACCCAGATCTTAAGTCTATCTTGGAGAAGATACTTGCTCCCTTGAGCTGATCAAAGAGATCGTCTATTCTTGCGAGAGGGTATCGATTCTTGATGGTTAGCTTATTGAGCTCTCTATAGTCGATGCACATTCTCAATGTGCTATCCTTCTTCTTTACGAACAAGATTGGAGCTCCCCAAGGTGACACCGTAGGTTGGATAAAACCTAGGTCTAATAACTCTTGCAGTTGAACTTTGAGTTCTTGCAATTCCTTAGGCGCCATTCTGTAGGGGGCTTTCGAAACTGGGGCGGCTCCTGGTTCCAACTTGATAGCGAACTCTACCTGCCTATCTGGAGGCAGTCCTGGCAGCTCTTTTGGAAATACGTCGGGGTATTCTCTTACGATTGGAACGTCTTCGATTGAAAGCTCTCTTTCCTCCTTTCTTATTAGATTAACTAAAAAGGCTTGGTAGCTATTCTTCCTTATCATCTTCGTAGCCTTTAGGGCGGTTATCACCGGGATTTTGGTTCCCAGCTTTGATCCATAGATTTTCACCTCAGGTTTCCCGGGTGGTCGAAACACTACCTCCCTCTCAGGGCAGCTTATGGAAGCATAAGCTGAGGCTAACCAATCCATTCCTAGGATTATATCGAAGTCCTGAATCTTTATTACATAAAGATTTGACTTAAAGCTTTCTCCTTCTATGTTCAATTCTAGGTTAGAGCAGACTTTCCTAGACATCATTCTCTTTCCAGAGGGAATACTTATCTCAAGAGCATTCTCAGCATTCTCAGATTTTATCTTCAGTTTCTTACAAACAGACTCAGCTATAAACGAATGCGATGCTCCAGTATCGAAAAGAGCTAAAACTGACGTCTCGACGAGGGTAATCATACATGTTAGGTTACCTGGGGCCTTAGCAGCTTGCTGCTGATTGAGAGCATAAGTACGAGCAGGCTGAGGCGGCCTTTGCCCTTGGTTAGACCTTTGATCTCGTCCTTGGTTCGGTCTTGGGTTCATCCCTGGTCTTTGACCCTGAGATCCTCCTTGCTGCAGCCTTGGCTGATTTCCAGGAAGTTGCTGAAGTGGTTGCGGGTACATGGGTTGTTGTGGTGTTTGAGATCGTCTGTTGTTTCCTTTAAGACACTCTCTCTTGAAGTGCCCCTCTTCACCACAGTTGTAGCACCCAGTTAGATTTGCTCGGCAGACTCCAGGATGCATTCATCCGTACCTTTGACACGGCCTAAAGCTAGAGGCATTGCCAGGCTGACTTCGAGGCACTCCTGACTCTCGGCTTTGCCAGAGGGGTTTCTTTCCTCTGTCATCTCTTCTTCCTCCTTCCCACTTTCTTTTTCCTTTTGAATCGCTAGAAGATTGGAGAGCTGAATCTTCTCTCGAGGGAGAATGGCTTCTATGCTTAAGGCTTTGGCTAAGGTTCGAGTATAAGACATGTCTTCTTGCCCAGCGAGGGCTATACCAATCTCGGACCTAAGTTCCTTCTTGAACTTGCGTGCTTTCTTCCCGTCTGTGTCCACTAGATGTGGAGCATGTCTTGACAATTGATTAAATTCTCTGTCGTATTCTGACACTGTCTTATTTCCTTGCTTTAGGTTCCAGAATTCCATCTCTTTTGCCTCTCGATAACAATCCGAGATGTACTTCTGATATAAGTCATGCTTAAAATCTTCCCAACTATATTCCTCCCATTGTTCCGGGGTTATGGTCCTTCGAACGGACTCCCACCAGTAGTCCGCATCATCTGTCAGCATGAAAAGAGCACGACTTAACTTCTCTTCTTCCAAACAAGCTATAAAATTGAAAATTCACTCTAAGGAGTGAACCCATTTTTCGGCATCCATTGGATCTCCTAAGCCATTAAACGATGGAGGGTTATGCTTAAGAAACACATTTTCGGCTCTTGGATCGAGGTTTGGGACTTGCTCGGGTTCGTTCTCATCTTCGTTCTCGGCTTAACGTCTTCGGGGCGGCATCCTAAAGAACTAGATATTAGCGACGCTCGATTGAATTCACACAAGCAAGGATGCCTTTCGATAAGATCTTTAATTTACGCAAGATAAATCAAACAAGGCAGAAATTTAAACGTCACTCAAGCATAATGGGAAAAATTTCCTCATTAAGAGGACTTTGGCATCGATAACATAAGTTACGGATTACAAACGGAATAGGGCACTCTTTTCGAAAATCCACTGCCACTATTAGAGTCTAGAAAATTAACGAATATATTACATATTAGAGTCATGGTTAAAGCGGATTAAACGGACATCAGAAATACAATCAGATAGCAGATACATCAAACAATCAGGTATTTTAACAGCAACACCTCCTACATTTCCTACTAATGTTCAATCATAAGTCGGGCCCTTCCCTTTCTCCTTGTATGGCCATCGTACTTCCTCTTCGCCTTCATCCGGGTCCTCATTTTTCTCTTCCTCGTCTCCAACATCAACTGTTTCTGGGACGGTGAACTTGAATGTTCTCATGCGGATGCTCCCTTCGGGATACTGATGGGGCATACACTGTCCCAGACCCTGAGAAGCGGACACAGGGGTCCACTAGTTCACTTGAGGAGTGTAGGAAAATAGGGACTCGGTGTGGTTCACGATCCAGACATTTGAGGGTCCCGCTCCTGTGGTTCCTTCGTCGTGAGGGCGTGGCGCTTGAAATCCAGGGGGACTATTAAGAGTCGCCCTTTGCAGTTCTAGCTCTACCATGAGAGAGGGGTTTTGCTCATCTGCTTGCTGCTCGGCTAAGACGTGCACGTGGCCATACTCCGATACCCAACGAGCCATTAAGGCTGACGAGAACTATGTCAGGTTTCCAATTTCAGCGTACGTCTCGGGATCACGGGTGATCGTGCTTTGCAGGATACGGTACATTGTAGGCCTCTAAGCAGGTGGCGCATGCTCACATATGCGGATGCACGTTTCCAAGTCGGATACACTTCCGGGCTCCCCTCCGTAGCCATTCACCCAAGCCCACATTTCGAGGTATCTTGCCATGTAGGACAGCAATTGTTCGTTGTCATTCCAGGTTTTCCTTCGGAACCTCTCAACTCTCTCTTGCATAGGGAGAAAAAGAGGCACGTTCTGCCTCGCTGTCGAACGACGCTTAACCATCTAGAAGAGAATAACTTAATCAGTCTAGATTATAAAAGGAAGACCTAAGGTCCTCCTGAGATCAAACTAACGTCTAGATTAATCTTGCATGCATAGCTCCTTTTTATTAAGTAGTTGACAATTTTATAAAAATTTTGGTGCCCAAAGTCTTTAAACATAAATTGTTTACCTTTTCTTTGAGTCAAAATTTTGAGAAATGAATTTAAGCCTTTTTAGGATCGAAAAAATCTTTTCACAAACTTTCCATCTGGGAAATCATCTTACCCGAACACCTTTTACTTGGAATTTCATTCTCACGGTTTTTCTTTTATCCATAAAACAGGTATGCTTGCTCAAATATTTTCCCTTCCTGTATTCCAAAAATCATGAATCCAACATCAAAAATTTCTGTACTATCATACCTTGATTTTTGGTTGAGAATACGAGGGTGATGGCGAGCTGTGGGTTGCTGCTTTAACTTATCAAAGAACAACTTATATTCACACAAACCTTTTAGCTTAACTTAAACAAAAGACAGGTCTGCAGAGTTGCAAATCCGCTCTGATACCATCTGTAACAGCCCGGTCCCGAGATAGGGATTAACGAATGGGGACGGGGTGTTATTAAGGGATTAATGAATAAAGTCGGAAGATTTACAGAGAAGTTTAAGAACAAAGATATTCTTTAGAAGATAGGCGGTGATGCTCGGGTTTACTTGAGTTAAAAGGAAACATGCTTAAGCGGAATGAAACGGCTAACTAATCAGATACCAACGTGAATAGGCCTCTTCGTAGGCAAACTGAAAACATACTCGAGAAATGGAGATAAACATAATATGCATCTTATAAATATTTAATCATGTTTGGGGATATTCTTAGAGTCTCGACGATCATAACAGAACTTAAACGGAATTAGAAGAGTGTATCAGAGTAGCAGAAACATCATGGGGTTTCAAACATAATTCAGATAATAGCAAAACAGTCTTGGCAGCCAACCCACATCCACAGCCACCAACATCCTCAGCATCTCAACCTGAAAACATTTGAAAAGAGGGGGCATGAGCACTAATGTACTCAGTGGGTTTTAGCAAAAATACTTTAATAACTTCAAGATATCAACTAGTTAACAGACGATATATGGAGAACAAAATGCAAAAGCCCTCTCCATATCCGTAAAACATTTTGTTTTCTTTTGGGGCCAACTTAGCTCAAACCTGATGTCAACTGCACCCTTAGACATGCCCTAGGATAGAAGAGGGGTTACCTCAAATATCCGAACGAGTTTGCGAGGGAGAAACCCAGCAGTGACTCCCTTAAGAGTTCTTGAGCTCAAATCCTGCTTAAGTGAAAAGCTAAGTTCCTTCTTTTCTTAACCTTACTAGCAGCATCAAACTTAGAACAATGTCTAAGGGCTAATCCTTTACTACTACATGAACTCGGCCTACAAGGGATTTAATGCTACCCTAACAAGGCAAATCTTAGTTCTTAATTCTGCGAGCTTAACAAGCATAAACATTCAATTCCAGGAAAAGAACGTAAATAAATACGAATTGAAACTAAAGATAGTTCTAAACATCTCATGCTAAGCATAAACAATACTTTAGTAATTCTATCATTTCTAAACATGCTTGGGAGCTCAAGTAAAACATAATATCTTCCTTTCTCCTTCCTTGTATAGAGATCAATCAGGCAGAGCAAAAATACTTTATTGGATATCTCATTTGCCCTAACATGCTTCTAGAGCTCATTAGCTCAAACTTTAGATGAGTATAGATTTACCCACCTTGATCATGGAGCAGAAGATGTGGCAATGAGCTGATGATCCTTTTTCAAATTCCCACGAGGTTCACTTCCTCCTACAAAAGTCGAATTATCGACCTAGCGGCCTTCTACGAGGAACTAGCTAAAATATGGAATTAAATAATACCCATCTTATATATTTAGGACTTAATCATGGATAGCACGAATTTATGACTTTATAAAGATCTGAGAAGGATTTATTTTAATGAAGGAACTTCTCGACTTATTTTCTAAATTTTTAGACGGAAATTAAATTTGAATAACTTAATAGAATTAAATCGGGAATAACTTGAATGTTTCTCTAAAATTTAAATCGAATATAGCTTGGAAATATCATGGTTTGAAAAACTCAAAAAACTCAGAAAGAGGGTACAAAATAGCCGGAAAATCGGCGTCGGACGACACGGGGAGGAGACCGCGCGCCTGCGGTACCCCGCGCAGCCCCGTACCTGCGCACCCTCCACGCTCGCGGGCTTCTGGGCCGAGGGGGGTGTTGCGCGACCGCGCACCCCCCCGCAGTCGCGGCACATGGTTTCTCTCTCTTCCGCCCAATTTCTGGGCAGATTTTTATCTTCCGAGTTCTTCGGTGTTCGTCGATTTCTTCGTCGAACACGAAGAACACTAGAAAATTTTCTTAGATAACATACTTTAATTTAAAAAGAAATCATCATAACAACGAAAATAATCATGATAATCCTCTTGAATAATTAGAATAAATGGAGAAATCCTTAGTATAAACTTTGAACGGAACTTCAGCGGATAAACGAGACTATCACTAGAAATAATGACGAGAATAACAACGGGAATAATTAACGAGAAATATAACAGAATGCTATAACTTGGAACTTCAATAAATCAAAATACAACTTGAGGCGGAAGTAAATGAGTAATAACGAAGAACACGAAGAACATGAAGAACGGAAAGTAAATGCGGAATTTAAAAGTCGAAAAGGAAATGGAATCGCGCCCGACGAAAAAGAATGGACGGGGTTAGGTGCGTCGAAGAAAAGTGGCTAGCTCGGTGTCTCGTCGAGTCGCAACGGCGGTAGAGCCACCTGCTATGACCCAACGGCGCCCCTAGCACCTTCCCTCACCGTATCCCTTCCTCGCCACTCCGCTCGTCGTTTTGCAGAACACTCACGAAGAACACTCTTTTACTTCGGCAGAACTTTCTCGGCTCTCATGAGCTTTCCCACTCTCTCGGAAGTGAAATGGATAGAATGAATGAACAAATGAATGGTGAGGGGTGGCCCTCTATTTATAGGAGAAGCTTTGGCTTCCCTTGGAAGCCATTGCAGTGCGGAGATACTGTAAAAGTTACCTCAGGTTCGGTTAAAAGCTGTTTTATTCGATGTCGAGGTCCAAATGACTTCAGACACGAAATCTAAAAATATTGGGAGACTCGTTGGCTCGAATACTAGTTAACCAACTTGATTTGTGAAGAAGACGGGGTTGTCAGAAGAAAGATGAGCAAAGATTCCCTATTACTTTTTACTATTCACTCAGACTGACAGATTTTACTCCCGAGCGTTCGATTGACCTCAGAATGGAAATCTGTGAACGCCAACGGAATCCTTGAGTCATTTCCCATATGAGGGACCTGACAGAACTGGACTCGAATCAACGAGGAGGATTTCGTAAATTTCTCAAAACACAAACGCACGCAAAAGTTACTATTCATTCCCCTTTTTAAATACGTTTTCCATCACCGGGAACTCAAATGACTTTAGATTTAAAATCCGGAAACACGAGTGTACTCCTTAAGTTAAAACCTTTCTAAAGAAACCACAAATGGCAATAAAAGAATTAAGATCGTCTTTTCTGAAAAAATGATCTTCACGAAAACTGACTCTTAAAGTCGTGACTGACATCCAACCATAGCCAATCTTATTTAAATTCCTTCTTTAATTAATTAATTAATTAATATTAACAATTCTCTAAACCTTACTCAAAAATCTGAGGTATTACACAAAGACCCAATGAGGATCTTAGCTTCTCAAATCTTGTAGTATCCAAGCTTTTAGTGAATAAATCTGCTAGTTGATCTTTTGTGTTGACATGCTCAATCTTCAGAACTTCTTCTTCAACTAGGCTTCTGATGTAGTGATGTCTAATATCAATGTGTTTGGTCTTTAAATGCTGGACTGGATTCTTTGATATGTTGATGGCACTCATGTTGTCAAAGAATAGAATAGGGACATCGTGTGCAGTTTAATAGTCTTTCATCATCTGTAGAATCCACACGATTTGAGTACAACTGCTTTCTGCTACAATGTACTCGACCTCAGCTGTAGAGATAGATATGTTATTCTGCTTCTTGCTGAATCAGGAAATAAGATTGTTCCCTACAAAGAAATAAGCACCTGATTTGCTTTTTCTGTCATCTGGGGAGCCTGTCCAGTCAATATCACTAAAGCCACAATGCTTGAATTTGTGTCAGTGGAATACCAGAGAGCATACTCAGTTGTCCCATTGACATATTTGATGATGTTCTTTATAGCGTTCAAGTGACTTCCCTTTGGACATGCTTGATATCTAGCACATACTCTCACACTGTAGGCAATATCAGGTCTGCTTGTTGTTAGATATAAACAAGCTTCCAATCATGCTTCTGTAGAGGGTGTGATCAACATCATCCTTGTGATCATAGTTGTTGACCCGATTGGAGTTCTCTTATGCTTGCTACTCTCTAATCCAAACTTCTTAACAAGACCTTTAGCATATTTGGACTGAGATATAAAGATACATTCTTCTGTTTGCTTGATCTGTAGCCCTAGAAAGTATTTAAGATCTCTAACTTAGCTCATCTCAAATTCAATCTCCATGTCTTTGATAACCCTATTCGATCAATCAATCCACGTTAGGAAGACTTGTCAAGTCAGTGGAAAAAATTTCACTACTCCGGTGTCACGTTTACTGAGAATTTTACACACAGCTAACCTCCCGTTTCTCGCTACCCTTTCTATCCGTACATCTTTTTTCATTGAATTGAATTATGAGATCTCCTCACAATCTAGATGTCTGACCTATCTAGTTCCCACGGAAAATCTCTCCCAAGACTCTTTTTGATAGTGTATGAATAAGTGTGTTTCAATACACGATGACTAGAACACTATTATCTAGTCTAAGACACAACCGTAACTAAGTGTCTCAAAACATTTAAAGCTCTTAAAATAATTCTTTTGCAGTGCTTCTGTTCGGTGTATGTTCTGCAAGTCATCCTAATAGGTCTGTATCTCAGGTTATTTATAGATGAACAAGGATAGCCTAAACATGGGAATAGATGACCTAATTTGATTCGGAAACAAACAAGGAAACTTTCCTTGTTTGGAACCGAGATCAAGCTCGGCCCATGTTAAAATTTCTTCCAACTTTAGAAAATCTGTCTTTGACTTCAGTCTTGGTCTCTTCAGTTGAATATGGCAGCTTCTAGATAGATCTCTGAATCTCCCCTTAGTTGTAAACCTTAAACAGCTTCCTCGATCTAGGAAGAATAATCTAGAAAAAGGATGTTCATGTAAACGTTCAAGAACGTTACTATGAAAATTGTTGATCTTTGAGTCTTCTCTTCATTGCAAACATCTGTGTACTTTGCAATGTACATTATTAATCTTTGAATCTTCACTTCAAGTAGCACATCGGAATATTTTTTATGCTCACAGGCTGACTTCAGGTTATCACTCAAGCTAGCTGGTAGTACTCAGCATGTTGAACAATCTCTATTGTGGCACAATGCACAACAATCTTCTTCTCAACTCAATCTAAACTCCTTGCTTTGAGCTGTCTTTAGGTAGTTCAAATCACGTTCATGTACATTATTATGAACGTTGTCTAGAATAGTGGTAATGTACTTGGAAAAAACAAATACTGGAGTAATTTATGAATTGCCATAAAGATGAATGATAATCAATTACTTATAACAAGAGCATTGTAAAGCTCTTGATAAATAAACATAGTGCAGTGACACCATTAAATCATTAATTATGAACCAACTTCAATGATTGGGTCACATAAGACACTAACATTTATGGTCTCAAATTCAATTCGAAAGAAAAGGATATTAATTGATAAAGTTGACAACTTAACATTTTATATGGAATAGTGAATGAGATATGAAATTGTCTATTCCACATTGAATAAATATAGTTGATGAGACCTATTAATGAATGATTTCAATTTTAGAAAATATAATCAAGTGAGGCTATCCCATTGGTCAATCATGTGGTGTTGTGATAAGTCCATTTATTTCGTATTTTTATGGGCATTTTGTTCGTTATAAATGTCATTTTTAGTGTGTTTTGAGTCAAAAAGAACCAGGTTGAGGTTAAAGGACATTTCGGAGGTCGAGTCTGGCGAAAGGGGCATTTTATGCCCAATTATTCACGATTATCTCATCGCTTACATTGCATTCAAAGGCACATGGAACTTCTTCAGTATCCATCCTACATTTGGGAGGCAGAATGGGCATATCAGAAATGGATAGAGTTGACCAGATGATGCCTTCCCCACATTGCTCGTACAGACTCGACAACAGGCCAGAATGGGCATTTGCGGAAAACTCAAGATTCAGTTGGAAGAGAGAGACGTGAAGGATAGTTGCATATCTGAAGAAGAGTTGGTGATAAACTAGACTTCTAAGAGGTGCTGCAACGAAGAGATAAGCTCAATCCCGGAAAAATAGGGATTTGATCAAACTGAAGCTTATCCAGACAGATCAGGATGGGCATGCTGAGTCCGAAAATCCAGCGAAGTCCCCCGCCTGTGAGGGAAACTCAAATTCGGAAATGTAACTATTTAAGCTCCTTAGTTTTCTGGAAATATAAGTTTGGATAGTCAGAAACACTGCTACAATTTCTATTTTTCTGCATTTTACTTTGTCGTACGCTGCATTGCAGCAATAAACAATTCTAATAGGCCTTAAGCCTTTGGACATAGGATTATGTTTACAAAATCAACGTTGGTGTTGAGTATTTTTGCCTATTAAGTCAGTAAGTTTTCTTTAATATTATGTCTTTAATTTCTGCAAATTTAATTATATCTAGCATGCTTGGCTAGACTTTAATTCTAGTGTTTGAACAACGAAAATGGTTTGAGTATAAATCTGGACTCGTGAGGCCAAAATGGGCATAGTAATGCATGATAGATTTATGTTGATTCTTGAGCCTTGTTCCACGTGAGTGTGTGTCTGAAATGCCCAATGTGGCTGATCATTCGTTAGGTAAAGAGGGCACACCACTATTAATTGAATTGACGAATCGTGACTGTGTGTTAGTTCATATAGTAATAAGAGAATCAATAGGTTGTTGTGTGCACACGAGGAATCGATAAACACAATAAACTTGGGTTCATCTAGGGCACATTGTTGTTTATTTGCTTACATCTTTTAGAGGAATCTGGAGGTGGGTGATACGTTAGGGGTTTATTTAACAAAGAATTGCTTTTAAACCTAAAATGAAATGATGAATGAGGAGACGCAGAGAGGAATCCGGTCTCCATAACTAAGTGATTTATCATGTACGAAAATCGGTGTGCCCATGATCGAGTTGTATTATATTTAAACCAAATTCAAGTTCAAATGCCAGAACCGTTGTTATTTGATATTTTCTTTACTATCTTTTCGCAGATTTAATTCAGTATAGTGACAACACCAAAACCCCCCTTTTGTGACTAGTTACTAGAAAGTAAAATCACAACAGCTCTCTGTGGGATCGACCCCGTACTCATTAGCTGGCTACGCTCGCTGTGGGCACAGGAGCATTACAAATTATTTTTGGAGCACGAAACGACCACGCGTTAGTTGTAATTAGTTTATTTAGCTAACTTGATTCGGGTTTGAGCCATGAACTGTTAGCTTGGATCAATGCATTAATTCGGCTAGCTTGGGAGATGGTTCACTAGATCAATGCGTCCGTTTGATCGAGAACTTTTGGATCGTATGGCTTGATTAATTAATGCGATCTGATAGTCCCCAGATGAATCCAGATACTTTTCATATGTTTATGGGAGTGACTATTTGCACTACTAATTTTACTATTTGCATCACAAAAGAAATAAAGAAAAATAAAATAATTATGAAGTTACTTCAATACCCTTTTATTACTTGTTTATATCACTAAAATTACTCAATGCACCACAAATTCAAAACTAAAAAAAAATAAAAAAAGAAAACAAATTAATCGAAGTATTCATCAACATTTAATAGTTTATTAGAAGTATTAGATGCTGGTATGAGTGTATTGATCGAAAATAATCGAGTTTAGAACGTGTTGTGGTGGGTTTTTTTTGTCCAGATCGCGATTCGTTCGAACTGGAAATTTCGAACATTTTGGAGTGGTTTGAACTCCATTTTTCAAACAGCAGTGGAGAAAATGGAGTTCAGGACGTTCGAATTTAAGTTTTCGAATATATTGGAGTGGTTCGAACTTCAATTTTCGAACATAGTTCGTTTGGAAAATATTTTCTAACACTCTTACACCCTAAATTTTTCTAAGTGTCATTCAAATTTTAGTATTCGAACAAATGAGGGTTGTTCAAACTTTAGTTTTCGAAGCAACTTTTTTTTCTAAGTATTGGAGTCGTTCGAATTAATATTTTCGGACAAGATGAACGTGTTCTAAATTGTGTTTCCGAACACATTTTTTGTTTTTTTTTCAAGTAAAACAAATATTTTTAGAGTGAAGGGTGTTAATGTAAATGTGTATGGTGCAAAAAATAAAAGGGAGTTTCTGTTTGCACCCCCATATTTACTCTTTGCACCATAGCTTCTCCATGCACCCTCTTTTTTACTCTTTGCACCCCTAAAATTGACTATAATGCCCTTACTTAAAAAAACATAAAATCTGAAAATTAAAAGCATAAAAAAAATCGCGTTCCGTTCGAAGTTGTGTATTCGAACATTCTGAATATGTTCGAAGTCTTCTGTTCGAGCATAATGGATATGTTCGAAGTCTTGTATTCGAACGATACTTAAAAAAAATTCATGGAGTCCGTTCGGAAATTAATTTTCGAACATGCCATGTTTGTTCGAAAATCAATTTTCGAACAAACATGATGTGTTCGAAAATTAATTTCCGAATGTGACTTATTTTAAAAATTATGTATGTTCGAAAATAAAATTTCGAACAAACACGATAAGTTCGAAATTTCATTTTCGAACCACACTTAATTTTTTCTTTTTGAACAAAGGGCATTTAAGTAACTTTAAAACTATTTTATTTTTATTTTTTTTTCTTTTGGGGTGCAAAGAGTAAATATGAGGATGCAAACAGAAACTCCCAAAATAAAATATATAATGCATTAAGTAACCGAAGTGCAAAGAGTAAAATCAGTAGTGCAAATAGAAATTATGTATGATTATAGACTCCCAGAATTCATTTTTAGATATCCAAATTCAAAGCTTGTATTAACAAATAATCCATAATTTTCCCAACATGAGAAAGAAAGCCCTGCGAAAACACTAACAAAAGTAGAAATATTATAAACTAAGAACGTCTCAAATAAATTTTTTATAATTCTAAAATTATCTAATTTTTCAATTAGGGTAATTTAGATATTTATTCAACATCTTACTTATTACAATATACAAATTTAAACGAAACCTTAAATTAAGGCATCAATCCAACAACCATCTTCTCTTTAGCAAACTAATTCATGCGAAACCATTGAACATTAGCTCTCCCACAATAAACAGTCGAACACAGGCAATAAATCACAAGAAACATTGGATAAAATTAATTTCATTTGAAAGTCAAAAGTACTGTTCACCGATTTGATTGTTTTTAATATGTTGGCCAAGTTATTCCATAAGCCCACTCCATCTCCATCTTCCCAGGTGAGCTCAAGAATTTCTTCACATTTTTCTTTAATTTCAGCTTTCGATTTCTTTCATCTTTTGTGCAAATGGGGGTTCTATGTTTTTCATTTTTTCTTTTTGTATTGAGGGGCGAAGGAGATCACTTTTTAATTTTCGACAATTGTGCTCTTTATACGTGTTTGGGTTTTCTGCATTGGGATTTTGTAATTGGATTGTTATTTTTATGCTTCAATTGTCTGGTTTATGCTGTTTGTGATTGTAATTAAGTTTAGAAGACATTCTGCCAACTTGGGAATTGGATTTTTATTTTATTTTATTTTTTTGTTAAGAAATTAGTTTGGAGCTGTGTTTGTCCAAAAAGTTATTGAATTTAGCTCAATAATAGAATATATACATAACCAGTCGTTTAGCATTAAGAGCAAGTATGTCGAACATCTGTTGGCAAATCTGTGTATACTTTACTTATGATTATGGATGTTCTCTGTTTTTGTGTAGCCGGATGTTACATATAAAAGCATGGCGTCATCGGAATTGGCACCACTTGTTTCTGTTCACTATGGCATCCCATCGACCGCATCAACTCTTAGTTTTGATCCCATTCAAGGCCTCTTGGCAGTAGGGACTCTGTAAGTTCGATCGCCTTTATGCCTGAGTAGATGTTTGAAGCATTTGTTTTTGTTTTGCGAGTAGCTATTGTTCATTGATGACTGGTGTGTAGTGGTTTACATTTAGCAAATTCTTTACTTTCCTATAATTACCTACCTCATAAGTTCAGTGGCAACATGCATTTTTTTTTAGTAGTTACCTATGTTCAATTATAAGCTACATTCTTTTGCCGCACCTCAATCTTTCCAATTTAGTATCATTTTGCCATTCCCAATGTATTAACAGTTTAACACATCATCTGAAGGTTGTAGGCATTGTTGCTGGCTATGATTTAACTATCATAGGTTTCATTGCTCACTCTATTTTACGTTATGTGATATGGAGTGCGATAGCTGGTTACATTGTTAATTGATAAACATTTGATCACAGTGGATGCTGCAGTCCTTAAAATTGTATTCTATGCCGTACTACTAGTAATCTTTTCTTTTATTGGAAGGGGTGCAGAGATGGCAGGATTAAAGTGGTTGGTGGTGACAACATTGAAGCTCTTCTTATATCTCATACAGCTTTGCCCTTTAAGAACCTGGAGGTTTGTTACTATAATATTAAAAGAATTTTTTCTCATCCATCTATCTATGGCCTCAATTTGTCTCGTTTTGTTTTCTTCTTTGTTAGTTCTTTTTTATGACATCTTTCAAATCCTTTTGAGGCCTGATAGTTGAGGCTTCTTGACTGAATGTTTCTTTAGATTACGACTGTTCAAACTGTGATACTGCTGTAACAGATGCTTCATTTTCTATTTCTGTCACTGCACATTAATTTCCTATATTCACATGATAGTGATTCTGACATGATTGCATTTACATCTCTTACCCATTTATAAATGGTAAGAGTTCTTATTTAACTAGATAATATTTATGTCAAATGTTCGCTTAAAAAGAAAGCCTTTGTTTATATTTCTCAAGAAGAGCAATGACTCTTATATTTGTTCGTAGATCTTTTCATCTCCTTGATAATCAAGTGATATCTTATTATATATCTTTTGGTTTATGCTTGTTCTTTTCAGTTCCTGCAAAATCAAGGTTTTCTAGTGAGCGTCTCCAATGAAAATGAAATTCTGGTATGTTATCACATGCACACACTCTAACTAATGAAACCCTTCTGTCTGCCCCGGCAAATTTTCACAATTTTTTATAGTTACTGTAGGGCTATCCAAGTTTCAATCAACTATAGATTCGTTTCCATATTATGCCTGATATTTTCTATTCCTTTTCTCCTCAACCACTTACTTTGTTTCTTTAATTACTTTCTGAATGTAACACACAGGTCTGGGATCTAGAGAAGAGGTGTATATCTTCCAAGATAAAATGGGAGTCCACTATAACTGCATTTTCTGTTATCTCTGGTACCAATTACATGTAAGAGATATCGAGTTCTATATTATTTGCTTGTAGCACTGTTTGATTGTCACTGAAATAAACACTATAAATGAGGCCTCAATATTTCTTGCTATTATTGAACTTCCAGGTATCTTGGAGATGAGTATGGCTTTCTTTCAGTGCTAAAGTATGACGCCCAAGAAAAAAACATTGTTCCATTGCCATACCATGTTCCTCCAAATCTTATTGCTGGTAACTGGATCTCTAGGACGACTTTCTGAAATAATTCATATGTGTTTGGCTTGTTAATAGTATCTTATGGTCATGTCAAAGTCTTATGCTAATTGGAAGAAGGCTGAGGATTCACCTTGTGAAGATTTAGTGAGCCAATAAGTCTGCAATGATTGCATAGTTCTTTTTTGGTCAATTTTTATTTTTGCTGGACATGGAAAGTGTGTGCATTTTTTTTTTTTTTTTTGAGAAAAAATCTGCATTTTAATGTTAATTGAGTCCCTAATGTGAAAACAATTAACAAAGTTTTTAAAATTTAAAGGGAACTATTACAACTATATATAGGCATGCCTTGGCCCATTCATCTCATGAGCATTTGAAGTGAGCCTTGATTTTTTTCCTGCTATACAGTTTTATTTTCTTAATGGTTAAAGTGCACTGTCAAAATAATTTCCCATTGTCATTAATTTTGTAGAAGGATCTGGGATTTCATTGCCTGATAATCAATCCATTGTTGGTGTGCTCTCCCAACCTTGTTTGTCTGGGAATAGGTAAAACTATTATGATTTCTTTTTTTATTCCTTGGAATTTCATCACCTTTGTTCCACATTCCCACAGTTTCGTGCACTTCTCCTGGAGTTCGCAATCTATTAACTAGCTGCAATGATACTATGCTTTAAGTTTGCCATTAAGGCATCAGCATGTGATGCTTCTCTAGCTCAAGTTTATATGTCCTTGTGTTTTAACTTCGCATAAAGCACATGATTGTTGATCAAAGATACTATGCTTCAAGTATGCGAGTAGGTCCTGGGAGGCATCCTTTGTGAAAGTTTGTCTTTGGGATTGACCTTTGCATAAGGCACATGAAATGTTGATGAAGGATTTTTCTCTCTCTTTCGTTCATTTTTTACCTTCAAAAAGCAACAGTAGGAATATGTGAATTCAGATATTTACTACTAGCTCACACTGCTCTTTACATCATAAGTTCTCTACTCTAACGCTCCACTTAGTTCAACAACGTATACGGGATATCCATAACATAGTCATCTCAATTTCTACCCAATTTATTAGTATTTGAGGTGGGTCAATGAGTTGTCTCTTTTGAACTAATTGTGCAAATTGTTGTCTCCAGTTGCTTGGGAAATAGCTTTTGTTGTACACACACACACATGCGTATATTTATTTTATTTATTTTTTAACCTTGCTTTCCAAGCTTGTACATTCTGATCAGCAATTGAATACTATTTGTAAGTTTTCTTGTTCATTTTTCTGGGACTTAATTTACAGAAAGGGATAGATGATGGATGCTGAGAACCCATATGCTTGTTGTTCTCTGATTGCACTGAGCTCAAAATCAACTAGTGAACTTCTGTTAAACTGGGAATTTGGATCAACATTTACTAAATTGGAAGTTCACCTTCTATATTCTGTGCTAATATTTAGTTTAGAATTTGAACTCAAATAAAAAAATCTCATCAAATAGTTCTACATTATGGACATGGACATGTATGCATGTCTGGAATAAATATGGAAACCATTGGAAGTTCTATTGTGGAATGTTTATGGCTGTTGGGATTTATCTGTTCTACACCTACTAGGGATTTAGTAAACAACCTCGGCTAGATCTTGTCAGGTTAGAAATGGATATTGGGCCGTACTCGCCCTCACAAAACCGGCTAAAGTGGCACATGCCACTTCACCCAACCAATGTGAGACAATTTTAACATGTCAAAAGGTAGAGAGGATAAACATGAAAAAAATTGCCCTTTTCTAATTTGCATTTCTTGATTATGTAGACTTATAAAACTCTTAAGATGGACAAAAGAAGTAGAAGAGAGAAGACACATTCCACCTAGTGGTGGTTGACTGGTTGTTGAACATCCACATCCAAAAGCTTAAATCATATAGAGAAGATAGATGATAAAGATAGCAACTTTCAACTTCCAAGTCCATGATGTTTAATATGATATCAGCGCAAACCACTAATAATCCATTCTTCAAGCTCTTACCTATTATTGAAGGTAATTGATACGCTTAGTATGATTGCTCTGTTTCATATGGCCTACACATCCAAGAAGACACATATGTCTTACTGTGAAATTAATTAATATAATAGCCCATTGATAGATGACAGTATATTCCCAGACAAGAGACTACCATATCTATATGAGAATCATAGGGAAAAAATTGTGGAAACTCATTCATTTGTTTTATGTTCGGATCAGGGTCAAAGGTGGGTTTTATGGTGTTTGGTAACCTTCCTTTTAGTAACTTTTCCTAAAATTTTCCCAATTCAAGAAACATACTTGAGTGTCGAGGTTATGTGAATTCCAATGAGGAGAGCCACATTCTAGTTCTCCTGTATGAAGCCAAAATGTATCATCATGGGCACACATATACATATCTTTTTTGTATGTGTGTGTGTAGTTGAGCTCCCTAGTGACATGCTACGTATGTGCGTAAAAATGACAGTAATTATTTGAATGGCCTAAAGAAAGAAATAATTACTCGAAAGTCATCAAACCAAAGCGAAGCTGGTACTTATAAGGATAGTCAAAACTTTCCTATATATGTCAACCCACTCCCCATGTCCAAAAGTCTCCAAATTCTTGACATTATCAATGAATCAAACGACTTAGAATTTCAAATTCATAATTAACACAAAGCGACATTACCTTTGCCATTTTGAAGAGAAATGGTCTGCATTCTAGTATACTAGGATCATCACAAAGCATAGATTTTCCTTACTCTTCCTTACTTTATCATTTTGTATGGTAGTTCCTAGGAATATTTGCAGGATACTGGTAAGTAAATGAACATAAGGTTTTTCCAATCCCCTGAATAGGATATAAATCAACATGATTTCAATCTACATACCCATGGAGATTGGAGATTTTAGAAGTATCAGTTGTCACAAGTCAGCACTAACCTGTCTGCTATTTTGTAGGGTTTTGATTGCTTATGCGAATGGTTTGATTATTCTGTGGGATGTTACAGAAGACAGAGCGGTCCATGCCAAAGGCCATGGAGATCTGCAACTCAGAGGTGGTGCAGTTGTCAATTTTTCAGACAATGAGAGCCACACCCATCTGAATGATTCTTTAGATAATGAAGAAACAGATAAGGAAATAAGCTCTCTCTGTTGGGTGTCGCCTGATGGGTCTGTATTAGCTGTTGGTTATGTCGATGGAGATATTTTACTATGGAACCTATCAGCTTCTGAGAATAATAAGGGTCAGAAAACTCAGAAGTCGCCAAATGATGTTGTTAAGATACAACTATCGTCAGGAGATAAAAGGCTTCCTGTCATTGTTCTCCATTGGTCATCCAGTAAAGCACATAATGGTCATGGAGGTCAACTCTTTGCCTATGGTGGAGTAGATATTGGAGCTGAAGAAGTATTAATGGTATGCACTGAACCTGAATGTAATTGAGCTTCTCAAATTCTTTGACGTGTATACATATATATTGATGCCTTTTCATATTAGTAATAAAGGTCCACTATGTTTCCGGGTATTAGTCTCCAATTCTGTAAATGGGTCTTGATTTGCACTCTGACAATTTTGGCGTATTGTGAAGTTTGAATCCTAAGTGATTAGACTGATGTCACATTATGTTTATTTAGATTGATGGGGGAAATAATATACTATATATGTTTGATTAGACAACTTAAGCTCTAGGTGATGATCTGTACTGAAAGTCTTTGTTCTCCGGTTCACAAATGATTTCAGAAAAATCAGAACTCAATATCTTGATCTTCCCTGTAATGTCTCTCTCTATGTGTTATGCATGGTGCAACCACAACCACATATTCAGTATGAACTTCTGGAATCTTAAGAGATTTTGACTTCAAAATAGTCTATCATAGTGTCTGTTTAATTGAACTACTTCTGCTAGCAGGTTGGTTATATTCAAACACATTTTTCTCTAAACCATCTCTATCTGTCAGTAAATTTATGATTTATGATTGTGATAAACTATTCTAAACATTCAAAGTAATTACCATTTTTCCATTCATTCTGTATTGGATATTTCATTTTAGTAAAAGTTTGCTTGGGCACTGCAGATCCTTGACCTCGATTGGTCTTCTGGGTTAGCAAGATTGAAGTGCATTGACCGTGTTGACCTTACCCTCCATGGATCTTTTGCAGATCTGCATGTAGTATCACACAGTTATAAGGCAAACCACAGTGATGGGACATCATTGTTTATTTTGACCAGTCCAGGGCAATTGCATTTCTATGAGTATGGTTCTCTGTCTATGTTAAAGTCTGAGCGAGGAAACAATAATTATGTGCATGCGTTGCAATATAATTCAGTTATACCCACCGTGGAACCATATATGACTGTGGGAAAGCTTCATATGGTGGGTTCAGAGAGGAATATTCTTGGTGCACTCTCAAAGGTACCAGATATCAACAGCCTTGATTTGTGTGTACTATTTCATTTTAATGATCAGTTATAGTTTTATTAGGCAGTTTCACCAACAAAGCAGCATCCAGATAATACGCTGACTGGTGGGAGTGCACAGTGGCCTCTCAGAGGTGGTGTTCCTTATCAAATTTCTACAACTGAATGTTATAGCGTTGAGAGAATTTATATAGGAGGATATCATGATGGATCTGTACGAATCTGGGATGCCACTTTGCCTGTTCTGTCACTGGTTTCTGTTTTAGGATTTGAGGTAAGTGGAGTATTAACTGTCAATCATACTAATGGTTTTGTTTGTTCCGGTGCTTCTCTGTATATATGCTGTTTAAAGCAAAGTTCCAACTCATTGATGCACATTCCTATCCTATATGTTTGCAGGTAAAGGATATTGAAGTTAATGGTGCTAGTGCTCCAATATCAGCATTGGATTTATATTCTCCAAACTTAACTTTAGCTATTGGCAATGAATTTGGTTTGGTAAGAAAAATAGCTTAAGATTTAGTTTGTCATTAGCTTCACCACAGAGGACTAGATAATCCTACTAAAACTTTCATTTCTCTATAGATTTTCCTTCATCGGCTACAAGGAAACTCTAATCAAGCAACCGTTACTGTTGTAACTGAAACCCAGCATCAAGGTATCAATCATATCAATTTACCAACACTGGGAAGTTTAATGGCTAGTCTGTTACAAACTAATGGAGATGCATGCTGTTTTCTTCAGTTGCTTTTGCTCTTTTCAATAATTAATTTGAGCTGGATGCAGTAAAGTTAAAGTACAATGCTTGTCCTAAGATTTTACTCAACTTTACCTAATATCATATAAATGGTGGAGCTGGATAGTTATTTTCTAATTGCTTTGCTTGGCAAATAAATCACATACAGAGTCCACTTCTTCAAATTAGTTCAACGACAACTTCTATGATCTCAAATTGATAACGAGTGACCATAATTTGTTATAAAAAGGTGCTTCTAACCTATGGAAGTAATCTACCCTAATGTTAGGGTGCAGTGATTTATGACTGAATTAAAGTTGTTCATTATATCAAAACCCACATTGTTCTTCAAAGCATTCGATGTTTTTCCTGAGGAAGTCTATGGAAATACTTGGCTTCATAGTCAAAAAATATTATTGGATATGAACTATATGTTACTTCTTGTATTATTTGTAGACATTTCCTTTCCTTGATTGGGAAAGACACCATTCTATAAATGTAATTCTGATGCTTTTTTTGAGTAGTTATGGTATCTTATTTTTTAAATATGATGACCATTTAGTTTATCTGCAGTTTGTCATTTAGTAACTCTTCTTGCCTTTTTCAGTAGCTTATCTGATAGATTCTCTTCCAAGATATAATGACTATTATGTACGCTATCTACAGTTCATCCTTGCCGGCCTCAGGAGGGAAATTATTGTTCTACCATATATTCCACCCTTAATTCTCCTGTGTGTGCCTTAAAATTTGCGACTTCTGGAGTCAGACTTATTGCTGGATTTGAATGTGGACAGGTAAGCACTGTTTTTACCAAAACTGTGGAATTAATAATTACTTCCTAACCCATAACATTTAGTCTTAAATTATACTTTACCTATTACAGGTTGCAGTGCTTGATACTAGTTCAGCTTCAGTTTTATTTATTACAGACTGTGTGTCTAGCTCAAGGTCTCCTGTCATGTCTCTGTCTGTTAGAATGTGTCCAACTCATCATAACCCAGTCGAGAACTCTGGCAATGGAACAGAAAGTGCATCTGCCCCAGAGATTGTGTTTGTCCTGACCAGAGATGCTCAGATGGTCATGATGGATTGTTCCACGGGCAATATGATCAGTTCACAGCCAATACATCCAAAAGAAAAATCTATTGCTATAAGCATGTATATATTAGGCAAGTGTGCTCCTTGCTTACAGTCGTATGCACTTTTTGACACTCCGATATTTATGTGTTCTTGGGTTTTGAATGCAGAATCCCAACATCATCTTGCTGAAGGGTCTGGAAGCGTTTCTGTCACATACTCTCAGCGCACCGAAGCTCAGAGTGAGCCTTTGCAAATCACTCATCAGAATCAGAGTGGTTTACCAAATGTTGAAGCAATGGAGCCTAATTTGGAGCACGAGATGCTAGCATCTCAGATTCTACTTTGTTGTGAGGAAACCTTCTACTTGTATTCTTTACAGTCTTTGATTCAGGTGCTTGTCATGTTCAATTGATTCTCTGTTTAACGTATAATATTTTCATTCACTCCTTAAAAGAAATTCATTATCTTTTAGGGGGATAATAACATTGTTCACAAATTGGAACTTGAGAAACATTGTTCTTGGACCTCAATCATCAAGAGAGATGCAGAAAGATATGGACTGGTAGTAGTCTATCAAACTGGAGAAATTGAAATATGGTAACCTCCTAATTCTGCTGCATATCTGACTTTTAGGCCATGGTGCCCTCTTAGGTGCACTGATTTCATTTGAGATTTTATACTGCATAAAGGTGATTCAATACCAAGCCTAGCTCTGTTTTTACTTAAAACTATGAAGCTACTTGGTTTAATTTGATTACATGTAATTATAATGCTTCAACTGTTGTCCTCAGGAGAATTATGTTTAATGGTTATCCTGACAGATAATTTATAATAAAACAATGTAATTTAAGATAGCTCTAAATTAAAATGGGGCTTTCGAAGAAAAATGCAGCATTATGATCCATTATTAGTGGCAGAATTGGTATAAGATAATATGGGAAACTCTCTTGCCATCGGTAGCTACTTTAGCACATTATGTGAAAAATTATTGAGAAGGATTAATCTTTCATAGGCTTTTTATATTCATGGTTTTAGGAGGACTGGGTTATTTTACCACCTTCATTTCACTGTATGTTGACATATTAAATCATATGGCATCTGTGACTAACAATTAGATTTGGCTTAAAAGAATGAAAATGATAGCATTTTGGTAGTTAGGGGGTGTTTGGCTGTAGAAGGGATCAGGAGAGATGGTACCGGGGAAAGGGAGAGAAATAATTTCTCTACACCAAGCAGTCATTCTCATTCCCCTCCCAATTCCCAAATCACCTACCAAGGGCTTCTGCATAAATTGATTAGTTTCATTCACACATATACACATGCACATGTTTGTCATTTGATCTCTTCAGTTTAAGAAATATGATGTTAATAATGATAACAAAAGATTATGATAATATTCTAATTGTTTCGGTCCTCTTGGGGACACCCAAGCGGTGGAGACCCCTGTATAAAAGGGAAATGTCTCGTGTTCGAGACCCACTGCTCCCCCTTCCTGCAACTCAAATAAATAAATAAAAATATTCTAATTGTTTGGTAATTATATCACCAATCTGGTCTCTCAATCTTCCATGAACTGGAAACTAGAGTTAATGAATTATTCTACTGTCTCTCACTTCTATGGATGCAGAAATAATTGTTTGTATCTTTTAGGTCTTTACCAGATCTTAAACCGCTGGGTATCACCTCATTGATGTCAATACTAAGGTGGAACTTCAAGAACAGTATGGACAAGACAATGAGTGCTTCTGAGAAAGGGCAAGTTACCCTGGTTGGTTCCTTTACAGAAAATATCTGCACCTAGGTTTTACTTTATTGCATGTATTTTCCTGAATCAGAGGAATTCTTTTCTCTGTTCCTATAAAATTATGTTTTACAGTATGCATCTAAAGGAAGTTTGGTAAGAAAAAGGTTACTGTACAATTGTTCTCCTTTTTAGCTGAAGTAAAACAAAGCATTTCATGTAGGACTGCTGTTAAACACTACTCTCCTGCATCTGCTTGAAGCTCCTGGTTAAAATGAATGTTTTCAACTGAATATATGATTCAGAGTGCTGTGAACCGATTGATTTTAATTAGTTTTGAATATTCTCTGCCTGCTTTTTATTAAATACATAAAGAAACAGAAATACTGCCCTTGTTTTACATCCCTCTAGTTTTCAGTAAATATTATGCAGAGGTGGCTCAAGATAAAAGTAATACTTTTGTTGACATCAAAATCTGGAGATAGGAACTTCCGGCTTTCATGCTACTGGGTAGACCTGTCCAGCTGGTTAAGCTGCTAGTTCCTGGAGTAACATTTTCAAAAGGTCATGGTTATTTATGCTGTCCTTGTAGGTCTGATGTTTTGGAAATAGAATGTGTCAGTTGATAACTGTTTGTTGAAAAAATAAAATAAATAATAGTGATTATGTCCGCATGATCGTCTGTCTGCGCTAACTATATTGCCTTCTTCGACAAAAGAATCGACACCAAAATCCTATTAAAATAAGGGAGACATTTCTGAAGGATGGCTTTTAAGATCTCTAACTCAACACCAGAATCTTCTTTATTGATAAGAGTTAATTAGACAGAGGCAAAAAAGATTCACACTGTAAATGGTTAAGCTGAATTAAATGGCAATTGCAAAGTCAATGAAGAGATAATATCTGTTATTGTATTGTTTTATTTTTGTAAGATATGATTCAGATGAACACTTATAACTAGGACAACTGGAAGTCACAAGGCCTCCTTGGCTATCCAAGTGAAAATTCATGTCTGAAGTTACTGTAGATTTCTGCCATTGAAATGCTTTAGGTGGTTTGCAACACAGCGTTAAGCAGTTACGATCTGTTTCTTAATGCAATCATAGGTTGCAGAAAAGTAAGAACATCGTTGTAGCTACATTCTGATTTGATTATACAATCTATGTACCTCTTGACATGGCGTTAACAAAACTTTTGCCTTGACACTGTGAGGTTCCAATTCTAATTCCAGAATTCCCTCTCTAGCAGCATATTTCATATCTATTTTTAATTTTTGTTTTATCATCCTAGTTCTGGACTTGCTTCAATGTTGTAGAAAGCATTGGCAAGCCAATGTTCCAGGATCCAATATTGAGGACATTCAGTTATGAGTATTTGATCTTGATTTATCTGGATATTTAACTTGCGAATATGGTTTCTAACTTTTCTAGGTCAACGGTTGTGAATTCGCTATTGTATCTCTTTTGGCGTCTGATGATGAATTCAGGTCTTCTCTCCTCCGCTCCCCCACCCCCAAACAAAAAATATGGCCTGTCTCTTTCCAATAAGCCCTGACAAGAAGCTATGTTTTCTTAGGACTCGCAGGCCTTTACCATGCCTACATGATAAAGTCCTTGCTGCAGCTGCAGATGCTGATGTTAATTACTTCCAAAACCAAAAGAAGGAACAGGTAGTCACTAGTCATAAACACAGTCAGTTCATAGATTTTCGTTTTCCTGAACTCTTAAAGAATTTGTATGTTTCCATGGCCAGAGTGCTCTGCCTGGGTTTGTCAATAATATGATAAAGGGTTTGAAAGGTGTTAAGGAAGAGCAGCATATGAATAATGCAGAAGGTCGTGAAATTGTGATTGCGCATTTAGAATCTATATTTTCACGGTTTCCGTTTTCTGACCCATACAATTTTGAAGACATGGAACTTCTAATTGGTGAGTTTGAGCTGTAATCTATTGTAAAACATGTCACTACCTTAATTTATAAAGAATGAAGAAAGAAACGTGTAAAGTAATTATGCCCTTAAAAGTGTTTATTATCTGCAGATGACATTGATATTGAAGAACCTGTTCCTTATGCATCGTCTTCACAAAAGACCATTGGTGGCTCAAAAGGTTAATGTTACAAATTTCTCATCTTGGATAGTGGTTTTATGCCTTACTGACCCCGAACATTTTTTCCTGCTTATCTAGAAGTGGGAAATGAGCGGGATAAGTTATTTGAAGGTAGTTCTTATACTAAACCAACAGCACGAACACATGAAGAAATCATTGCAAAATATAGGAACACGGGGGTAAACCTTTTTCTTTAAATAGCTTCTGTAAGACCAAAAGCTTGATGAGGAATTGCACTGTCTGATTCTTTTAGTCTGTTTCAGGATGCAGCAGGCGCAGCATCACAAGCGAGGGATAAACTTATGGAACGTCGAGAGAAACTTGAGGTAACCATACATCAAGAAAGTGTTAGATAAATTCCACGTGTTGTGCATTCTAAATTCCAAAAATTTAGTGAAAAATATTTAGACATTGTCCTAGTGGCATATGTACAAATATTTTTATCTTGATGTAGAGGGCCATAAGCACAACTTGAGTACCTAATTTTAAACATAAATCCTTTAGTTATATTAAAATTAGGAATTGGGTCCCTGTAATTTTTTATATATCTTATAAGATTTAAACTTAAGCTCTTTAATATAAGTACCTCCATCCCCACCTTTCTAAAATGTTTTTAAGATTCCTTCCCTAAACATAAAAATAACAAGAGCCACCCTTATTGTTTTATATTCCATAATTTCCCTTTTCATATTGAGCCTCTCTTTCCCATTTTGTCTAACTGGAATTCTCATGTATAATTCCATCAACATGACACTTATTTGAAGAGACAGGCTAAATACACCCCAGTCCCCTCTTTATTTTATTGGCTAAATACTACCCTTCAATAAATTGCCTGAATTATCTTTATTTAAAAACTTTGTTAAGATTAAACATGTAACCCTTCTTCCTCTCTCCTTTTCTTCTCATTTCCTCCTCATATTTTAAAAATGAGAACTTAATATTTAGGTATCCGTACTTGCAAGAGTTTTTTGGTGTAGCACAAGGTCCCATCTTCAATTTTAACATAAATAAAGAGACTTAATTTTAATAAATAAAAGTACAGGGACCCAATTCATAAACATAAATTAAAGAGACTAAAGTGAAAAATATTTAGCCACTGTCCTAGTGGCATATGTACAAATATTTTTATCTTGATGTAGAGGGCCATAAGCACAATTTATGTTTATTTAATATAAATAAACATAAATCCTTTAGTTATATTAAAATTAGGTACTTGATATTAAAATTAAGTCTCTTTATTTATGTTAAAATTGAAGATGGGACCTTGTGCTACACCAAAAGCAAGTACCTAATTTTAATATAACTAAAGGATTTAGATTTTACAAACAAAAGTTCTGGGACTCAATTAAAAACAAGTAAAGTACACGATTCAATGTTAACAAATAAAAGTACAGCCACCGACTTCAAAAAACATGGACATATAAGGAGGTGAATATGCTTTGTGAATTCATGCTTATGGTATAAGCGTATTGCACGGCATGCTAAATCGAAGCCATCTGGTCACTGCCCTGGAAATAGGGAAGTCAACATGTTTAGCTGAGATCGGAATGCCACCACAAGAGTTCTTGATCAAAACCAAGAATGATGTTGTTTGACTGATTGTGGTTGAACAATCATGAAACTTTCTTGCCACTTCCACTTGAACACTACCCATTTGTTCAATTGGAAGTGCTTGAACAAATGCCCTATGTTCAACTAACCAGCACCGATTGTATGTGTGGTACACAAAAGGATGACTGGTAAAAATCGATCCATGGTAAAATGGTGTGGGTTATAACTCAGAAATTGTGTTGTATAAAGAGGGTATTGGGTTGTATTTAGCTCTCCCCTTGTTTGAAATATGTGATCTTTGTAAGAGTATTTTCTCTAAGCTACCTTTCCTATTAATGAGATATTCTCGGGGAAAGGTGGAAGTTGGTGTCGAAACAATATGTTTTGTCTGTCTAATTCCAGTAAAGTACATGATATGCTTTTTTCTGCTTCACAAGGTCAGAAAAACCTTGCTTTCCTGCTTCTTCTTGAGGCTTAGTGTTTTCTTCTTAACAAGTTAGTGTTTTGCATAGAAACTGTTCATCGTTAGCTCAGAAGTATTATTGTCTTGTTTCGTTCCAGAAACTGAGCCTACGGACTGAAGAGCTACAAGATGGTGCTCAGAACTTTGCGGAGATGGCTACTGAGCTTGCTAAGGCCATGGAAAAACGTAAATGGTGGAACATGTGATCGGATAATACACGACCTTGCTGATGATCTCCACAGGTTCGCTCAAAATTCTTCGTGAAGCTACTACTCTTCATTATGCTGCAGTCTATTTGTGATGCGTTCTTGAGATTTGGATGCATAAGAAATTAGTAGTTACTAGCTGTGAAATGTGAGATGGTAGGCATATATAGTGTTTATTTGTTGTGCAGGGAATAATTTGTAACGATGCAGTGGATTGGATGCTCAACAATTCATATATATTGCCATGCGCTAAAATGGCTTTGATGTAGAAATTACTTTTCATGTTCAGACAATGTTTGTCTTGAAAACTGAAAAGCATGTGAAGTTTGAGAAATTGTTTTACATAAAGATAGAGCATATCTTTTCGCATTGAGATCTTATGTTTTTTTCTCCTTTTCTTCCTTCCCTAATATCTAATTTCATTTTTTTGGCAAGCATTTAGAGCTTCCACCTATCACAAAGTTTTAGTGCACCGGGTGTACTGAATTGCACGTCAATCTGCCCAATTAAAAAAAGGATTGGCCAAAAAATGAGAGAAAAATTAAAGTAGTCAAATTTAGAATAACTTCTTTTCGAACCCACTTCTATAACCAATTCTTTTCTATTCAAAAAATAGTGTAAAAATCTTATATACCCTTACTTTTTGGAAAAGTCAATCCCCTTTTTTTTGTCTTATTTGTTTATTTTTAAAAAAAATAAAAAATGCTGGGACCCATTGAATTTTGGGACCGATTAATGTTGTGGCAGGTTTATTTTTTAAAAAAAATGGCAAAAATAGAACCGATTGAATGTTGGGAGAGGGGGTTGAAATTGGTAGTTGCTTGCATTAAAGAACACACATGTTAAAAAAAAAACTTAGGTCATTGACAAACATACGAAACTAATGTCGAGCCCTGCAAATTTGTTTGAGAAACTATCGTCGAGCCCCGTTTGAATTTGTTTGAGGTGCGTTTTTTTTATTTTTATCACCGTTAAGTTGTTCAAAATTGTCGGGTTTAAATGGTTTTATAAAATTTTAAGTAATTTATACGTAATTTATGATAATTTCATAATAATTGTATTAATAGTTATTAAAGTTCTAAGAAAATGTTTTTGTAATGTTTGAAGAATATATATGAATCGATGGTTGTAGATTTGCATATTTTGTGGTAGATTAACATGAATTTGTAGATTTGGATATTTTGTGAAGATTAGTATAAACGTGTAATATTTTGGAAATTTAGTAATTTCGTGACAATATTGTCACAGTTCAAGCCTTTTCGTGACAATAATTGACACAAGATGACATGAATTCGTGACAATATTGACATAAATTTCTTGTCTCGTGACTATAATATGCTCTCGAAAATATTGTCACGAATTAAAGCATTTCATGTAAAAAATTTAATTAAAATAAATTTTAATTATTGTCACGAAAAGGATTGAACCGTGACAATAATTGTCACGAGAAGACTTGAACCGTGACAATAATTGTCACGAGATCATTAAACTGTGACAATATTGTCACGAATTCTGTGCTTCGGTGACAATATTCTCACGATAAAATCACGCTCCTCATCACGCTCCTGCATAATACGGAGCATCTTTATGCCTGTTTGACGCGCCACATCTCGCATATGTCCAACATGTTTGCAACACTGGTGATCCTCACTAGTACTAGATGTGAGAGTAGACGGTCTAAGATGCTTGTCTCTAGGGCAAGTCTATCGTCTCCTAGATGAATCAACTGCACCCGTATCTGCACAAGTACGAGGAATGCAACCCGCAGATCGCCTAGATTGAGAGGAAGCTTTGGGAGGAGAGGGAGCTCTAGGGGGAGGGAGCCCTCTGCTGATGGGCTCTAGCCAGCTCTTGATAAGTGGGATTTATCTTCTTATTGCGCTGCGCCTCATGCGTCACGCCCATACAATCACCGAGCAAGACACTTTTGTAATATGACGTGGCCACCTCATGCTCACTCGGCTCTAAGTATATGAAACATAATTGCTGCAAATGGTAAAGATTGTTTAAAAACACTTCTGATAATCAATAAAACACGCATTCTTTAAAACAAATGTTTACCTCATCAGAAAACAATGTGCCCAAACGTGCAATCTTCGTTTTAAAGGTCCACTTCAAACACCTGGGCAATGCAGCTGGTGATGAAACTTGTGCACAATGTACACCGAGTCGAGGTAAAACCTCATATGCCCATACCTGTAAAATAAAATATTGATCAAATTATATTCGATAAAATAAGATTATAGTCATGATCGTGACAAAATTGAGATCATACCAGTAAAGCCCACACTGGTCCATAGAAATGATAAGACAATCTTTGTTTTTCCTCTGTCTTCTTGAATTTTCTTCTCAGTTCCACCTCAGTAGATGGTACCAAACTCATATAATGCTCCAAGAGACTTAATACATAAGCGCTCCATGGAAATGAGTTCCATCGATTCTGATCCTTGACTAAGACCCATACCCAGTCATCTATCATGTGTGTCTGATCATATCCAAAGATCATGGTGTGCAGGAACAACACATTGACGACCATCATGTAATCCATAACATCATCTCCTAAGAAATAGGTCTTAAACCTCTCAAGTAGGTCCTTCACTCTCAAAGGTGTCTTCTTCAATACACGATAATAGAAAGAGGTATTGGGAATCTCATATGATGCAGACGGGTCAAAATCGGATCCCCTGAACTGCAATCCAGTCACCAAAGCAAACTCACTAGGAGAAAACCTAATTTTGATTTCTCCTATCCGAAACCAAATATCGTGCTCTCGTATACCATCAATGATCACCTCCTACTCAACAATGCGTGTATTGCATTGTTACAACTGTTTCCACCCACAAAATCTATCAAATGCCCAAAACACCAATCTCTTCTAAAATGTTCGATTAATTAGGGCCCACTGTTGATCACATGAAATACTTTCCTAATTATACTCATATTTTCCTTCCAGTATAAATTGATCCTGCAAGTGTTGTTTTGTAAAGCCTTTCTTCTCCACACTCATTCACGCTATTTTTTAAAGAATAAACAAATATAATTAAATTAAAACTAATTTGACATGATATAGATATCTACATGCTGAAAATTCACCAAATATTGAAAAGAATAATTAATTATGACAAAAAAAATGTAAGCACAACCGATTATACAAAAAAAATTGTGAGAATATATTTACACGAAATCTGTTCTCGTGTAAATATATTCTCATGACATGTCTTCTCGTAAGAATATATTTACACGAGAACAGATTTCATGTAAATATATTGATCCAAAAACTATTGTTCATTTTTTATTCAGCACATACATTTCGTGAGAATTATTTACACAAAAACAGATCTCATGTGTATACATTGTCACGAGATCGTTTTCGTGAGCAAATTTTCTCACGATATCAACAGAAATTCCAGATTTCACAGGGCAAAAACACGATTCAAAATCCACAAAATTCAACCTATTTCACAACTTCCCAACATTCAAACATATTCTCAAATGAATACCCTAAAATTCGAACATATTATCTGATTTAAATTGGTAAAAAAAATGCATCCAATTCCACAGATTTAAATTAATGAAAATTTGACATGAAATCTGATGCGATCCTCCCAGGAGTATCAGGTTATAACGGTGGATTTGGAAAAAATCTCGAACCCTAGCCTCACAACGATGTTGAACTACGAACCAATTGGATCCGTAACCCGCGATCAATTGAAAACACGAACTCGAAGATGGTGGTGACGCCAAAAATAGTTATGGAATGACTGTTTGATAAGTCGATGAAACTCCCACGGTGTGTGCGTGAGAAAGAGAGAATTCTCCAGAGAGAAATAACTCGCAAATAAAAATTATATTATGAATGAACTGTCCTGAATTACAATAGAAACAACCCCTATATAGTTGGGCCCAAAATAAATAATCCATAAATAAAATCCTAAGAGAAATAGGGAAACAAAACACAAAACATGTCAATCCGGAACACGCTCCAGATGGGCGCAACTTGGAGCCAGTCGCGCCCCAGGTCACGCTGTAGATCGCACTCAGCCCAAAGGTAAACATGCCGCGGGCGCGACCGGGTCACTCGCGCCTCGGGTCGCGCTGTGACTCGCGCCAATCCCAAAGCTCAAAGCGTCGCGGGTGTGATCGGGTCCACTCGCGCTGTAGCCCACGCCGACTGGCGCGACCGATTGCTTGCGGCTTAACTCGCGCTGTAACTCGTGCCAGTCTGTTCCACAGCTCGAGATCACTGTCTTTCACTTGAGCTCAGGTTCCTCTCCCTCCACGGGTCGCTTAGACGACTCTTGGCTCCAGATCTCTTGAATGAATCCATTGAGGCTCTCCTTGAACCTCTTAGCTCGGGATCTTGTCATCGGTCCCTCAGGTACCCTAATTGGGTCAAGTCCTTCCTCGACTCGGGTTGTATCATTCCCCTCCTCTTGAAAAGGATTTGTCCTCAAATCCAGCTCATCACCTACATCAAAAGGGCTCAAGTCAGCAACATTAAATGAAGTACTGACATTATACTCACCTAAAAGATCCAGCTTGTAGGCATTGTCACTTATGCGCTCCACCACTTAAAATGGTCCATCATCTCTGGGAAGTAACTTGGATCGCCGTTTGACGCGCAGTCATTTCACGATCAGAATAATTCTCAAGAGAGAGTTATCCTTATGCCCACAGCAAGGCGTAGCAAGCTTATGTGAGTAAGGGTCGATCCCACGAGGAGCTGTGAATTCTATCTTCAGCGTCACTTTTTCAAAAGGTTTGAGGATTGTTGTGGTCTCTGTACTTGTATTTAAAGACTGTAAAATAAAATAACAAAACAAAACAAAGTAAGAAAGGAAATATTAGTAGTAACGTGTTCTGGATTAGAACTTAGATGTCGAACTTAACAAGCACTTGACCGATCATGGGCACGCTGATTACTTATGTAAACCTAATTATCTGGTTAAAGGTACCGGATCTCTCTCAACGTACCCAATCTATCCTTTCAGTTTAGCTTAGAGGTGATCTCTCGTCCCCTAAACCCTAACTTGTTACCCAACCCCGATCTCTCATATGATTGTAAGCAACAAATCAGCATTATGATCTAGATAAACCCAGATTTACCTAGACAAAGATCTCTCTTATGCCCTCAGTACCCGTGATGCATCCCATTCCTTTATGATCAACACACAGCAACGATTCATTGACCATTTACAGAGTTAGTGAACACAATTCTAATTAACGAGTGATCAGCCATAATTAACTAGCTTAGCCCACTGTATAATGCAACAAAGAAAACGATTACACGACGGAACCAGATTCACACAGTTTATGCCCATAAGTCTCACAGTTCTTACGTGTTCATTAAGTTCTTATCCTTGTTCAATCCGGAATAATGAGTCTAGCCGCTCATGCTAGACTTAGAACAATAAAAATAAATAAAAGAAATAAAACAAAACATAATATAAATGAAAATCTTACTTATATTAAACTGCAAAATAAATCCAACTCCAACGTTAGATTGAAGAACATAAACTAGTGCGGAAAAGTAAATTGTTTATGCGTAAAAGAAAAGGTGTTAATTGTGTCTGTGTGTTCGGCCTCTGCCATGAAAGACATATATATAGGAGTACAAAGACACTAGGTAAACTCCCCGACAGGCCGGGGATCTTCAGCCTAACACGCAGCCGCCATGCCTAAGACTTTCCATATCTGGCAGATTCTTCCCTTATTTAGAAGATTCTGAGTCGCAGATTCTGTACTTGTCATGCCCTAGTTGCACCGACATAGCAACTTTCCTTGTAGAGCCGAGCATTCTTCTAGAAGCGTCAACTTGCCTTCCACGTCTCCTCTTTCCTTCGGCGGCTAGGGTGCATTGCTCCTGCTGTAGCTGGCATTAGTTTTTCTTGTGCCCAGTCTCCTTCCTTCTCCTCTTAATCACTCTGGGGTTGTTGTGGGCACGATCACAAACTTCTCCTTCAGCTTTTGCTGAAATGGTGGGCGATTTCCGCCAGGCTCGAGAAAGAGCTTTCCGCTGAGAAGTTGTTGCCCATCTTGGTATCATTGGCACCATTATGCCCTCCAGAAGTGATTCTCCTGCCTCCTGCTGCCCCTTGTGCTCATTCTGGCTCTTTCTGACTCAAAAACAGAAAAAATAAAGGACAAAAGAACGAGAAAAAAGACACAAAAATACGAGAGAATTTAAACTTGTCATACTCTCCCACTTTAGTCATACTTGCCCTCAAGTATGTGGGTACAACGTGCCCAAAAGAAAAACAAACAAAAAACAAAAGAAGGAAAAGACAAACTCAAGACAGAGACACGACAAATCAAGCATGTAAAAGCTAATCCCTTGCTGGCACAGAGACCTAGGTACCTGATCACACTCAACAGCATATAAATAGTAAAAACATGCATAATGCCCACTGCAAATCAAAATGACTAAGTTATTGGTTCGCTCATGCTTTCCTCACTCAAGTGTTTTTGGCTAAGTGTTTACGCTCAAGGAAATACATAATTGAACTGAGGGTCACTATAGGCTTGCAATTGCTCTTGTTCCTCCACCACTGTTGGTATAATGGGCATACCTATGCTAAGGTCTTTAAGGTTGTAATGGGGCTTCAGGTTTAAGGTAGGAAATATTTGGATCTGGCTCAGTTTTTAGTCGAATTTTCCCTTTGGGAGACTTATTTTGACTCTTACTGGCCTTTGCCACCGTGCCCATTTTATTTAAGCACATGCCCTAATTTTTTATCTTGTGGGCTTTTTGCACTTTTATTTTCTTGGGGTTTCTTTTTTTCATTTTTTTTATTTGACCCCTTTTTTCTTTTTCTTTTTCTTTTTCTTTCTTTCTCTTGGCATTTTATGCCTTGTAACACACCAGATTTATCCTCCCCTCATGCTCATAGTCTTTTTTGTGGTTTTCAAGAAAGAATATGACCAAGGCTTTATTCATTTTCGGTTAAAAAAAAGCTGCAAGGGATAATATCAAGGTGGTTTTATTTGGCTTTGTGGGCTCAGAAAGAAAATTTGCCTAAGCATTTCAGTAGCATACCCAAAATTCCTTGTGACCTCAGAATAGAGCAAAAGCAAGTTCTAGTTCACCTAAATTCAAAAATGCAGAAATCACACAAGAAAGAAGTAGCACATGCATTGTGAATTCAGGTTCAATTCCTTACAAGGTACTTAGTTCATTCATCATATAAGTAGTAGCATAGGCATGCTGAAATGACAATACAATAAAATATGCTGCCTTATGGTCACAAGACCCTAGACTCCATGCTTTTAAGTTCAAATATTTACACATGCTTGATACTTAAAAAAATACAAAGAAGGCAGAGTAACCCCCACCCACACACTTTGCCTTCAGCAAAATGGGTACGAGAAGGCTATCCTACTAACCGCAAACTCAACGAAACATTAGAGGGCCCCCCTACCCACACACTTTATCTTAAGCAAAATGGGTCAGTACTGGGGTCATCTAATTACAAACAAAAAACACAAAAACAACAAAACAACAAAGACATAAAAATAAAAGACTCCTTATGCCCACACCCACACACTTTACCTTAAGCAAAGTGTGGGAAATGGGCGACACCTAAACAGACACAAAAACAACACAAAAAAAACCTAACCTAATGGAAAGAGTACCAGTTTAGGCATCAGAGGGGGTCGGATAATTGAATCCGACGTGCTTGAAGTAAACGAATAGGGCGGTCTCAAATCAGTCTAGTCTGGAAACGATGATGGTGGCTGCTGGCTCTTGCTGCTGTGCCTTCGGGGGCCTCTTGCTGGGACCTGCATTCAAAGGAAAACTAAGGCTACTCGAAGTTTCTAGCTTCGGTATGTCAAACACGGGTTTCCCCTCCTCATCATCTAAAACATCCAACATACGTTTCAAGCAGTTCAAATCAATCAATTCAACATGTTTGCAATACAGATTAGTGGATGAAGAATCAAATAGATGCAGTTTTCAGCAAGATGGGTAATCAGTTGGGCACAGGAGATGCGATTCTTAGAACGGGCCACAGTGTCCTTGAAGTGGGCGATGGCCATAGCTCCAAAGTTTATCCTCTTCTTGTGCACCATACACCAGAGAACAAACAACTCCTGATTGGTCATGGAGTTGGAGCTATCTTTCCAGCCAAAGAAGTTGTACCTGAGCACTCGGTGACAAAAGCGTAGGGCACTGCTTTTTAGCATGTATCCCTTGCTGGTTCCAAGACTGTCACCTGATACAAAGCCGAAGCTTTGATACCACTTGATGCGATCCTCCCAGGAGTATCAGGTTACATCGTTGGATTTGTGGAAAATCTCAAATCCTAACCTCACAACGATGTTAAACCACGAACCAATTGGATCTGTAACCCGCGATCAATTGAAAACACGAACTCGAAGATGGTGGTGACGCCACAAACAGTTATGGAATGACTGTTTGATAAGTCGATGAAACTCCCACGTGTGTGCGTGAGAAAGAGAGAATTCTCCAGAGAGAAATAACTCGCAAATAAAAATTATATTATGAATGAACTGTCCTGAATTACAATAGAAACAACCCTTATATAGTTGGGCCCAAAATAAATAATCCATAAATAAAATCCTAAGAGAAATAGGGAAATAAAACACAAAACATGCCAATCCGGAACACGCTCCAGATGGGCGCGACTCGGGGTCAGTCGCGCCCCGGGCCGCGCTGTAACTCGTGCTCAGCCCAAAGGCAAACATGCCGTGGGCGCGACCGGGTCACTCGCGCCTCGGGTCGCGCTATGACTCGCGCCAATCCCAAAGCTCAAAGCGTCGTGGGCGCGACCGGGTCCACTCGCGCCTCCACTAGCGCTGTAGCTTGCGCCGACTAGCACGACCGGCTGCTCGCACCTTGACTCGTGCTGTAACTCGTGCTAGTCCATTCCGCAGCTCGAGATCACTGTCTTCCACTTGAGCTCGGGTTCCTCTCCCTCCACGGGTCGCTTGGACGACTCTTGGCTCCAGATCTCTTGAATGAATCCATTGAGGCTCTCCTTGAACCTCTTACCTCGGGATCTTGTCATCGGTCCCTCAGGTACCCTAATTGGGTCAAGTCCTTCCTCAACTCGGGTTGTATCAAAATCGTTCGAGTTCAAGTTTAGAACCCTAACCTGTTGAAATTCGATAGCCCAAAGCTCCAAATTCTCCATGGCTCGATTTCGTGTGTGTTCTTCAGTTTTCGTGAGTTTTTTGGAAGATTTTCGTGAGTTTTTTTTGGCAAATTTTCGTAAATTTTTGCTGTGTATTCGTGTGTATTTTTGGCAGACTAGTTTTTGCCTGTTAGAATTCGTGTGTATGTTTTTTGCTGTCTCCCTTTCATGAGTACTTTTTTTTTAAAGAGTATACTTCCTTTGTTGTTGTTCGTCAATTTCGTGAGAAAAAAAGGGAAGATGACAACACTTTTTTTCTCAAAAAAAACAGCAATTTTATTATCTTTAGGTTTTTGTCATCTAGTTAAATTTCAAATAAAGGAGTCAAATGTAATGCTTGACTGGGCCCACCATTTACTAAGGATATTTATGAGATTGTGAAATAGTTTGAATAGAAAAGAATGAGTTAAAAAAGTAGGCTAAAAAAGAATTTGCTATTTAAATTTTGATTAGTTGTATCCATTTACACCCAACAAAATATCATTCGTACCAATAAAACATATAATTCGCAGCTTGAAAAGTATTATATGAGTTTATTACTTCCTAATTAACATCTAATACAATTCAATTAGGCTTTATTATTTTCAATCATTGTTCATCAATTAGGATTTATGTTTAATTTTTAAAAAATTAATTATCAAGCGTGGTGCACGAGCTAATGCATTAGTGTTAGACAAGTGCATTGCATGAGTTGTCCTATCAAAAAAATTAAATAAATTCACTTTAGTTTTAGCATATATATTTATTTTGAAAAAATTATTTGTCGAGCGCAATACACGAGCTCGCACATTAGCGTCGGGTGAATATACTACGTGAATTGATGTATAAAAATAATTAAATTAAATTATTTTAAATTTAGGAAATATAATTTTTGAGAAAAAAGTACAAAAAATATTAGAAAATCCAAAAAAAGAAAAAAGAAGAGGACTGGCTCACGGACCGTGGCGGAACCAGGAGGAAGAAGGGAGATGACTGCTCCAATCTCCGATTGACGAGGGAATTCTTTTTTTTTTTTTTCTTTCTTTCTTCTCAACAAAGGGGTTTGAATGGAAAATGACGTATGGTGTAGAATAAACAAAAAAAATAAAACAATTGATTATGATGTGAAGAGTATTTTTTACTGTGGGAAACCTGCCCATTTACCTATTGGTCCTGAAGCCATATAAAATGTTAGTCTATCGTAGAATCTAGGAGAAGAAAAGAAATTCCCGATAAAAAATGTTCTCCGCCCAAGTACGGATATCGATCCTGAACCAAAACATGGCCATGAACTTCAAATTAACAGCTTCAATGAATTCTTTAGTCTCAATCATTTTGTAGGCCATGTGCAAATAATAAAAATTAGGTCCTAATATTAAAAGAAATTGTTATAAAAAAAACTTTATCAAGTTCTTTCGAATAAATAAGTCATTCTCTATCAACTCTTTCTCCATTTGATAAAACTCTAATATACAAATTAGCATTAAATCGCCTAGAAAATTTATTTTGGGCTTTTTACAATAGTTAAATCTCTTTTATGGCCCATTTTCACTAATAAATCAATCATTTTAGTATCAAGATCACCTCATTCTGATTTTCGACATAAACATTATCATTTTCATTTTCAGTAGTAATATTTTCCACATTCTCATTTTCGACATCAACATCATCATTCTTTATTTCGATTTTCAACAGGAACTTGTGAATCTTTTCTAATGAATCTATCAAGAGCTCCTCTTTGTGACTCAATCAATTGTTCAACTTTTTTCTTTTTCATGCATTTTTGATATCCAAACTCAAATTTTTCAATTTTAGGAGGCATAATAAAATAATCAAAACTCAAAGCAAGGTTTTAAAAAATTCAACAAAAAAGGATTCAAACAACCTAGAAGGAAGCAAGAAGTTCAAATCAAATAATAAATAAACAAAAGCTTGCTACACTATTGCTTGCAACTCGCCAATTGCCATCAATTCTCCATCCTTGACAAAATTAAAAAAAAAATAGAATTAGAATCAATGAATGAAAGAATTCATTCAAGTAGATAATAGAATTCTCCATCAATTCACTCAAGCAGATAATCAAATTCAGAGTTTTGAATCATTCAAAAAAAAATCAAGAAAAAAAAATCTAAGAAGAATAGAGTTTAAGAAAAATACTCACTTAGGATTTGGCCTTTGAAGGAATCGGGGAATGAAAGAAAAACTTCATAATTGTAGAATTCTAGTGACAATAAACTCGGAAGCGTGATGTGTGAATGAATATTGGAGTTTGATATGAGTATTTCATGAAAAAGATGAGAACCTCTTTTCATAAAGAAAAATCGAACGGTAATTAGAAGAATAATCATGAAAGAAGATGGAAAGTTGCAAAATTGAAGAAGAAATAATCACTACAAAAAAATCACCGATTTGCGACGGAATTATCCGTCGTTAATCCGTTATTTTCCGTCGTTATTTTTAACTACCAACGGATTAACGACGGACACGGTCCGTCGTTATATCTTTAGTCGGCAAACCAACTTTACGACGGATAAATTCAGTCGTTAAACTTAACGACGGTCATAACGACGGATTATGGTCGTCGTTAACTCTTGTGTCGTCTACAGTCGTTATTATTTACGACGGAACTCGTGCGTCGTTACTAAATTAAATTAAATAAAAAAAATTAAATTAAAATATAACGACGGAACTCGTCCGTCGTTAATAAATTAAAATAAAAAAATAAAAGTATTAAAAAAAAATTAACGAAGGAACATAATCCGTCGTTAATAATTAAAAATAAATAAAAATAAAAATAACGACGGCAATTGTCCGTCGTTAAAAAATTAAAAATAAATTAAAAAATCGGATTAATTTTTTTTTATATTTTTTGATTTATTTTTATTTTTTTAATTTTCATTATTGTTTGTAAATAAACTATGGAAGAGCTTTAATAAACACGTAAAATAATATATATAAATCTCCAATAAAATACATAAAATGTTATAAAATATAATAAAGAGTAAATAAAATACAAATAATAATAGTAATGTCTAAATCAAGATGGAGGTGGGCCCCTAAACTGCGCCCGCATCAGCTCGAACATCTCGGCCTGCTGGCGTAGCATCGCCTCCTGCTGATCGAGCTTCTCCTGCTGGGTTTGGAGAAGCGCTGCCTATGCGTCCATCTGCGTGGTGTAGAAATTATCAGTTACCAAATTGTTCTCAGGAACAATCTCTTTCATTAATTGAGTTAGCTGATCAAAACATCTCTCTGACATGTTATTCTCAGATTTCATGTTCAGCAGACGAGCAACGAGTGACAATTGAGAATGGTTCTGACAACCCGGCCACAATTCTTTGTCTGCGGCCCTCAACATGTCATAAAATCGCTGCGCTTCTGGATTTGGGGCCTCCTCGGTATGATCATCGACATTAATGTTGATATGCGGACCAGCAGCATCCATTACCATATTCTGGTATGTATTCATTCCATCCTGACCACCCAAATTCTGATCGGTGTCCGGATGCACCTGTTGTTCGCCTTGATAAATCCATACACGATAATTGTGCACAAATCCTTTCTTTGCCACGTGTAGTCTAACGGTAGACGGCGTTTGGAATGGAATGTTCTTACACTTACGACATGGACACTTAATCTTGTCTATACTCATGAAGGACGGTTGATTGCAGGAAAACTTGATGAAAGCATTTAGTCCATTAAGGAAGTCCGGATTCAAAGCACCATTCTGAAGGTATCGCCGGTACATCCATTCACGATCTAGACTCATTGTAGAAGGCCAATTTCTAAAAATTTTGATCGTAAAATCCGCACTGATTATCGTTCAATGAAATATAAAAATAATTCATTAAAAAATAGCGCTAATTTTTTAAAAAAATTCGGCAGCACCTATGTGAATTTCCTAGTCCCAAGTTCTCGACTCTACGCTAATTGATCTATGTTCTTCTAATCGATTCAAAACAACAATACCAACAGAAACCAACAATTCAATAAAGAGGGATCCAGGGGGCCTCATCCCATTTAACATAATTAATTCACATATAAATGCGTAAATAACATACTTAGCATGATAATTGCCTAGATAGCAAGCTTAATTAGCCTAACATAATTAATTGACATATAAATGCATAAATAACATACTTAGAAACAAAACTGGCTTCTGCTTCCTGATTTCTAGTTCTTGCTTTTCCCCCCACCATGTTGCATGTAAAATCTACCTTATTTTTATATTATTTTATTTTATTCTTCTTAAAAACGAAGTGAGAAACTTCTTTGGGATTGTCAAACGCTAATTAAGCTCATTGACTCCTCTATATATATACACTACACATATATGCTGTCTAATTTTTCGATTCATATATACAATACTCCCTCTTCATCAGATCGATATAGCTAGCTAGCTTAGCTTCTATAAAAAAAATTCTTTTTTTTTATATGTTTCCACATGACATATTGGCATATAAAATGAAATACGAAATTAAATAAGCGAGACGATGAGTTAATTAAAGGAATGTATGATGTATTATATTTAATAAGTCAAATGTATGTTTATGCTTTTGATGTATATATATATCCTTTCAACTTTCAAGTGCTGGAAGGGTATGCTGATTTCAATGTAATTGAGTACAGCAATTAAGTCTACAAATTCTTAAAATCTCAGCTAATATATATATAGCGACCCATATTTTGATTATATATATATATGAGTGTGTCGTGTGTATATTTAATCTTTAATTTCTATGCAATTAGTTGTTTAAAGTTTAATAGTTAGAATATGAATATGTCCCTTTCTTCCCTACAAACTCTCCTAAATGCAAATTAAAAGCACAAAATGTTTTCTTGTAACTTTACGAAATTATAATTGGATCTTTCGCCTTGCAATTTGGTATTGTGTTTGTAATATATATATATATATATATATATATATATATATATAGATAGTAATGGCCATTAAGCATCATGTCGACTAAGCTAGTAACAACGTGAAAAGATATATGTATATATACAATATATATACTGAAATTATATACAATATATATACTGAAATTAAAAAAAATTGAAATAAAAAAAATTGCAGATCAACTATACCTTCTGGGCGACGACGACGTGGGCAGCAGAGCGGCTGGGCGGCGACGGCGGAGGGAGGGCGGCGACGTCTGGGCAGCAGGCAGCCGGTGCGACAGAGAGAGAGAAAGAGAAAGAGAAAGAGAGAGAGGGGCGGCGGCGGCGGCCGAGGCCGGGCAGGGGGCGGCGACGGCAGGGCGGCAGAGCGAGAGAGAGAGAGAGAGAGAAACATAGAGAGAGAGAGAGAGAGAGAGATTTGGGGGAAAATGGAGGAGGCGGCCGAATTATCTGAAACGTTACGACGGCTTTAACGACGGACACATCCGTCGTTAAATTTTCCCGATTTTAAATAATTTAAATTTCATAATATTAATACATTTTCCCGAATTTAAATAATTTAAAATTCATAATATTAACGACGGAAACTTCCGTCGTTAAATTTTTCCGAATTTAAATAATTTAAAATTCATAATATGGTTAACGACGTCTGATTCGTCTGTAGTCCGTCGTTACGTTTAGCGACGGACAATTCGGTCGCAAGTCCGTCGGTAATTACGACCCGAATTTTTTTCGTCGGTAATCAGTGATTTTTTTGTAGTGAATATTTGTGTTGGAAGTTGGAACTTGAAAATTGAGATGTTTGTATTAAGTATTACCGTAAAGAAGATAGATTGGAGAGAATTTAATTTATTAAAAAATATACAAGGTATATTAAATAGAAATAAAAAAAATAAAAATTGAGGCCCTAAAAATTGTGAGCCCTGTGCGAAGACTCACCTTGCACACCCTGTGAGACGGTCCTTGGTATTAGTATCACCATCAATGCAAATAATCATTAAAAAGTGAGAAAGACCGCACCAAATAGTTTATAGACTTACGTCCATCATCTTAATTATCATGCAATTCAATTATTCAATATTTCAATTCAATGCCCAAATTAAATACAACTTCAATTTCGCTGGCCTGCATGCGTCACCATAAAACAAACCGTTGACCAAAACCCCACCAAATGGATTTATTGTAAAGTTGAAACGATCAACGACACTTTCATAAATTACTTATCTTAATTAATTAACGAAATTTATAAAATCATCACAAAAGCATGGTCGGTACACATTTTAAGGGATAATTATCTCTAAAATCATGATTTATACCAGGTTTTTAATTTTAAATATTATTTTTACATCGTTTTATTTTACTATAAATTAACACCTACATTTAGAGAAGGGGTCAGTGGCCAGTTGAAATTTCCTTGTATTTTTTATTTTTTACTATCAAATTTATGATTGGTAATAATATTTGTTATAAAATAAAAATTAATTATGGCATAAATTATTATAATCAACATTTCTCAATAAAAAAATGAAATAAAAAATTATAAAGCATAATTTTGAAAAATTCAATCATAATAATGAATTATTAATGGAAATGTGAAAATTAAATATTAAAAATAATTATGAACCCTAATAATTAGTGAGGTGAATCCTAAGAAACAATCATAACATTAAACTAAATCACAAAAAAATAAATTTAAAAAAAAAAGACAAGAAAAACGTGTTATTTGAAAGTGCAACACGGAGTGTATTACTATTACCGAGAGTGCAACATAAAATTTCATGTGGTCAATGGTTGTGCCCAGAGATGGAGTTAGGGGTGGCTGGTGGTGGTTGTCGCCCCCTCCCCCAAATTTTTTTTATATAATTAGGTCTATATATGCATATGATATGAATTATTTAAGAGCTGGTTTTCAGTGTAGCTTGTCTCGATGTAGCAGGGGTCAAACGGGCGCGTGTCACCACACACGTGGTCCACGCGTACCTGAAGTGTGAAATTTAGTTTTCCGCGTCAAAGTACAAGTGTACACAAATGTAATCTAATAATAAAATGGGTAGAGTCCACAGGGAAAAATTAAATTTAAACATGCACATACCATGACATTGATTCATATTTGTTATCTAGACTTCGGAATGGAGATTTGTTTGATTTAAAACTAAATAAACAATAAAATAAAATAAATAAATGCAAAATACAATGGATCGACAATTGATAGAAGGAATACTCTTGGGGTTGATCTGCTTAGACTACTTAGCACAAAATCATATTATTTTGGAAGATTGACTCCCAATTCAAGTTTACCAACACGATCACTAAAGCATCATAAACCTCATCTCGAAGCATTTAGAAAGTGGGGCATACACAGTTAGGATTATTGTTTCCAATGAATGCCTAAAGTATGCTTACCACGAGCACCAAAGATCTAGGTCTTAATAACTATGCTAAATCTCTCAATTTTAAAGATAATTACCCTTTAAATTCTTAGGTTCTAATGTTGAAGCTCATCTCTCGAATTATAAATCAACATACATAATTATGCTCTTTAAAGATTAATAAGCTCTCACCAAATCAACAATGAATAGCGCCCATACATAGCAAGAATTCAAAGAATAAGCAAAAACCATCAAACTTCCAAAAAAAAACATTAATTGTGCTTCATAATCCAAATAGATTCAACATCCCAAGAGTATTTAAAGATTTAGCTATATATCATTAAATGTAAAACTAAATTTCAACAAAAAATAAACATGATTTCAACTAAGAAAAAGAAGCTAAGGAACCCAGAGGGGGATTTGATCTTCAATCTTGGCTTCAAACTTGTTTGTCTTAGTCCTCTTTCAATTGCTCTTCTCCTCTCCTCTTTCTCTCAATATTTCTCTTTCCAAAACTGGCTACTAATGAGGGGGCTTGCCCTAATTCCAAACATGATTTATATATATAGTGGGGAAGAAATTGAACATTAAAAATAATGGGAAAATGGGAGGAAAAGTAAAAAAATCTGGATTTCAGGTCTGGGACGCGATACGGGCTCAATCGCGCCCCCAGGTCACACCGTTTGGCGTGCGTGTCGTGGTTTCGCCTCTGGGTCGTCCCAAAAATGAAAAAAATACAACCCTGAATCGGAGTGTCACTCGCGCCTGACTCGGGTTGCGCCTACGGGCATGAGCGTGGTGGTCGCACCTCTGCCGCTGCTCTGACACCTTTCACGTTTTTACTTCATCCTTCCGCGTTTCTTATCTGATTGAGGTGATTCAACTTGCAGCGCGATTCTAATTCGATCATCTATCTTCCCGTAGCATTTATTTCCTCAAAATGTCTTTGATTCATCCTCCATTTTTTGTACAACTCAAATAAGAAATAAAATTTTAAAATTGAGAGGTTAAGAGCTCAAATTGAGTTAAAACACATGCTAAATTCTTTAATTCATATCATTTACACCTAGATAGGATGTGCAAAAACACCAATCATCAGCATCCCACGCGCAATGCATGGGGGACACTCGTCCGTCTTTTTTTTTTGTTTGCTAACTTGATGTTCTTTTTTTTTCTTTTACTTTTTCTTCAACTATATATCTTAAAATAAAAGTGGATTAATTATTTTTATTTGACGACTTGCATAGTACACGAGCCCAAACATTACAATTAATTTTTTTGAACTAAATATATACTCTAAAATGTGATTAATGAACTTAAAATTAAAGTGAATTAATTTATTTTTTTTATCCGGCGTCTCGCATAGTGCACTCGTCCGATACTCACGCGTGGACTCATGCACTGCGCTTGACAATTATTTTTTTTTTTGAATAAATATACACATTAAATGAAATTAGTGAACCCTAAAATTAAAGTGAATTAATTTATTTTTTTCATTCAACATCTCACATAGTGCACTCGCCCGACACTAACGTGTGGATTCGTGCACTGTGCTCGATAATTAGTATTTCCAAATTAAATATTAGTCCTAATCGAAATAATAAATCCTAAAAAATCTAAACCCTAAAAAATAAAATAAAAAATCTAAAAACCCTAAAAAATAAAGCCCTAATAAAACCTAAAAAAAATTCTAAAAATCATAAAAAAACACTAAACCATGAAAAAAATCATAAACCCTAAACCCCTAAACTATAAACATTAATTGTGATGGAATAAGTTCTTATTTGGATTAAATAAACTACTAAAAATAACTAGTAGCTCATGTACTTTTAAGGATACAAGTGATACTTTAGAAATTTCATTTGATACTTTTTAGTGTTGTCAGTAATACTTATTTTGATGAGTTTTTTTTATGGGGCGGGTCAATCCGTAAATTGGGATAGATTAACCCGCAAATTTAACTAAAATGGACCCATTGTACTGAATAACTCAGTGCACCGCATGTACTGAAAAAATGGTGATTATTTAATGAGTTTAATCTTGCCCCATCCAAATTTAATTAGTTAGGTGGTGAAAGTTGGGTCAAAACCCAAATTGAAAATAAATAAATTGGGCCTCCATTAATTTATGGTTTTTGAGAATTAATTAAATAATATTTTAGTTCTTTTATCTCAAGTATAGAAGATGGTTTTTTGGCAAACTCATTATTAATGTATATCGAAAAAAATTGCTGAAAATTTTGATACTGAATCAATCATTGATGATTTTGATGGTACAACTTAAAATGTATAAAAGTAATATTATTAGTGAATATTGTTTTTTATATTGCTTTAGTTATTTAATATTTTTAAATTTATCAGTTGTTATATGCTAAACATGTGATATATGAGAATAATTTGCTCTCTTGTATTTTGCATGCATGATTGCTTTTGCTGGAACAACATTCTACTATGTACTGAAGACTTAGATAATTGATTGCTCTTGTTATAAGTTAATTTATCTTTATATACTTTTGTCATTAGTTAAATACTTCTAAGTAAAATGTTCATATATTGTGAGAGAAAATATTATCCATGTATTGATATTATATAAATCGTGACCCTCGAATTTGCGGCGATTCACTAGGGCCCCATTTGATTGGCACGAAATCTGACTTGGGAAAGTAATCTGATTTCCTATTTTAACATTATTGTATTTGGTTCATTTTTTTATATAATATGGAAAGGAATTACATTCTTCAAAACAAGGAAAATTGTGCAACTTTTCTGGATTGTGAATACCTATTCCAAGCAGGTATTCTTTTTCCTTGTTTTTGAGAATCTGGTATTAAATGATTTCATTGTTCGAGTTCTTCATTTATTATTATTTATTTTTTCTATAAATTATTATTATGTTTAGATTCATATTTTTTAACTAAAACATAAAAAAATGATTTTTTAAAATTGAAAAAATAAGATTTATTATTATCTTTTTTATTATTAATACTAAGTTTGGATTAAAAAATTTCAATTAAAAATGAGTAAAATAAATAAAATAGAAAAAATAGAAAATTTTATAAATGAAAAAAAGAAATTAAAAAATGTGACACTTTTTTATTGAAGAAATTACGACCAAAATTCGACTATTTTATCAATCATTTTTTTGGTATTTTTATCAAAATTTCAATAATATCATTTTTGAGACTGCATTGTGGACTAAATGACGACCATACCATTATCAATATAGATAATTTTGACTTCCAATTCAATAAAAAAAATATTTATATAGATAATTTTGATTTCCAATTCAATAAAAAAATATTTGGACACCAATACAATATTTACCTTAATTGATTATTTTTAGTCATATCATTTTATTTAAATTGAAATAATATGTTGCATTCAATATCTATAGTACTAACGCAAATTGAAGAATTACACATTATATGGTTCATAATTTAAAATTATAAATATTGGTAGTATGAAATAAGATACGGTAAATATTTTAGATATTTAATTATCTACTCTTGTTAAAATTTAATTCAATAATAAAAAGAGAATAATTATAATTTCTTTGTTGTGTTCCAAACACAAATAAAGATTCTGTTAGTAATCATTTTTCTCAGAATCACATTCACAGAATCATATTCCTAAAAAAATTTACTTTCCTGCCAACCAAACGAACCCTCCTAGGTGTAACAAGAAACAGACGGCCAGTAATTTTTTCCCCCACCTATGTAATTAGTGTGCACAATTTAAATAATTACTTTACTTTATTTATGTCTTGTCAAGAAATATGTCCGATAATTTTCACACGTATAATTAATGTGCACAATTTACGCTGTTAACGGGGAGGGTTAGACAATGGTCTATTTGTACCATTTTGATTATTTCGGGATCCTTTTGTTTTAGTTTATGTGCTTTTTTTTTCCGAAAGTAAAAGAAAATTTTATTATTCAATAAGGTCACTTATTCAGTGAGGAAAATTCATATTCAAAGTACACATTTTCACACTATTGGTGTCAAAACGCGCAATTGAATGGGCAATAAAATTAGTTTATCTAAGCATATGTCGAAACTCATGAATCATTCCAAAATTAATAACATCAATCAAAGGGTCAAGCAGCCCAAGCTAGTTTGCTACATACTCTTCTCTCTCTTCGCCGTGTGCAATTAAACGAATAGCTAAACTATTAGCTATTTCTTAAATTTATCTTACAATTTTTTTATGTATATTCTTATAATATATGTTATAAAGATATTGGAAGTTAATTCAATATAAAACTTATTATTATTATTATTATTATTATTAGTTTGTCGTACCAACAATATTGTGACACGTCATTTTGCTAAAGTTATTCGTGATTTTCAGATCCCCTATTATTGTGTCAAATCCCCTTCTTTTGTGGATGACATTCTTGACAGTTCTTGTTTATTTATTAAATGACACATTGCTTTCATTTATAAAAAAAATTGAAAATTTTACAATAATAGAACTATATGAAAACTTTAATATATTAAAAGTAAACAACTCAAGTTGATACAACAATTAAATTTTGTCCATAAAAGTATACATGTCCTCAAATTAGGGATAAAATTATATATTCAAGAAAAATTTCTAACTACCAAATCACTTTTAGTCTATTGTATAGATAGGGTGGCTCTTTCTCAATGTGGTCGGTAAGAAGAAAAACCTTAACCTCGGAGGCCCCATGCCTTTTTTTTTCATAATTTGAATTGACCCCATATTTTGGGACTATATAATATGCATAATTTTATGGGAGAAAAATTAAAATAACCAAAAGCAACTTGTAAATTTTTTTTCTAACCAAACATTGTAGAAAATTCTTTTCTAACTAAACATAATAGTAAAAAGTCTAATTTACTTTTAATGAAATTTGAAAAAGCCAAAGTCTCATATTGCAGCTCGGCCAAAGTTGTACACGGTCAAATTATTTTAAAAAGTGAAAGTCTACACAGCCAAAATAATTCAGTGGGCTTCGCCAAAGTTGTACACGGCCAAATTAATTAAAAAACTTAACATTTGTACACGGTCAAATTTGTACACGGCGTTGTACTATATCCATGAAATTTATACACGGATAAAAATTGTACACGGCCGTGTATTATATCCATGAAATTTGTACACGGCCAAATTTGTACACGGCCGTGTAGTTTAATGGATATATTACACGGTCATTTGTACACGACAGTGTAATTTTTTTTAATTTATTTCATTTTTTCAATTCAATGTTTGGTAGTTGGATTTCAATGAAAGTGTAATTTTTTTTTAATTTATTTCATATTTTCAATTCAATGCTCACAATGGTATTTAGTTGGATTTTAAATGAGTTGTATTAAATATCACACACCAAATGAACCAAACAACTATAACAGTTGTTGACTAAGGGAAAATTAGCATTTGAAATCTATTCTACTCTTTGGTTGAAAATTTGGGACGATTTTTGGTTGAAAAATTGAGGACGAGAAAATTCGAAAAGGCAAAAAACATTACAAGGTATGTTCCTTTATTTTTATTTTTATTTTGTTTTTATGGTTAAAATTGTTTAAATTTTATCATTTATGGGGAAAATATTATAAAAAATCATAACTATCTGTTGAAATGTGATAATCCGCAACTTATATTTCGTATGAGAAGAAGTTGTATCTCTTAAATGATTAGGTTTTAAATTACATTTTTTTATTGTAAGATATTAGAAATAGATTAGCATGTATATGAACATCCATACCTGTTGGCAATAGAAAAAAAATAGAGAAATTAAAAAAAAAGAGAAATTTAAAAAAAAAATTACACAGTTGCATCGTGTAGTACATGGTGGTCAACCGTGTAGTACACGGTGCAACTGTGTACTAATGAAGCGTTCCACATAGTTGACCGTGTAGTACCCGGTAGTTTACCGTGTACTACACGGTCCATCTTTTTTTCTATTTTTTAACTAGAATCAGACACTTCTTGATCTACAGATGGCTTAGCAACGTGTAGTTCTACAACACAGTAGATGGGAGAGATTAGAGTACTTAGATGGTGAAGATCAAGTTGTGCACATTTCATTCAATCGGTTATCTCGTGATAGTTTGATACAGGAGATTCATGACTTTATGGAGACATCTCCGAGCACTACTTCGTATACGTTGAATTATTTGACGAGGGCAGGTGATGGAAGAAAATTGAAGGGGCTAATTAAGACAGATGTTGATTTAATTCGCTTAGTCCAAGAGCAAGATGAGCTTACGGTGTATGTTACACAGAAGAGTATTCAAGAAATTTTAACAAGTGAAGTGCCTCCATTTGTACATACACATGATTCGGATCACGAGTTGGATGAGTCACCCGCTGAAGAGGATGAAGATGATGATGATAACTATGAGAGTGAATAACGGCGCACTCAAATTTCTGAGTTCTGAGAATGGATTCGTGAGCCGGGAAATCTTGATGAGTTTGTGTCCATTCTGGAGCATGGCGGTCCTCACAATATGTCATCTCAAACTGTTGCTCCTGATGAAGAAGGTCCCACTGTAGAGGGTCTACCTGTCACTCGTTGGATGATCCATGTGGGCCATAATGATGACGACAGCCCAATCATTGACGATGATCAGGATGAGTTGGACGGTGAGGACCTTGCAGTTGGGAATAAATTCTTGAAGAAGGATGATGTGCTAATTATTGTGGGAAACTGACACATGCAGCGGCAAGTGGAGTATTATATTTCACGTTCGACTAAGAGCCGACTGGAATTCATCTGTAAGAGAAAAGATATATGTGCATTTAGATTATATGCAAAAGAAAAGGACGGATTATGGAGAATGCAAAAATTTGAGGATAATCATACGTGTCGGCTTGACTTGACACGTAATGCGCCTAGAAAAATGTCTTCGAAGGTGATGGCTGACTATTTTTTGAAGAAGATACGGTACGAGGGTGCTGTGTTGAAGCCTAGAGCAATGATTGCAGAGTTGTTAAGAGAGTATGGTATTGAGGTTGAGTACGGTATTGCTATACGTGTCAGGAATCTTGCTATAGAGATGGTTTACGGCGGCCATGACAATTCTTTTGAGATGCTTCCTGCATATCTATACACGTTGAGGGTAAACAATTCTGGTACCATCTATGAGATCCACAGGATGAGCGATCATCGTTTCAAGTTCATGTTTGTCGCACTTGGAGTTTGCATATCAACATTCAGACAGTGTATGCTGTCAGTTGCTGTTGTTGATGGTACGCACCGGAAAGGGAAAAGCAAGGGGTGTTCTGTTTGTCACTGTCACAAAAGGACAGTAATGAGAGGTGTTTCCCACTAGCTGTTAGTGTGGGTCCTGTTGAAAATGACGAGTCATGTACATGATTTTTGCAGTGTTTCAGAATGGGATTTGGAACTCGAGATTATTTGGTGATTATTTCATACCAACATCAAAGCATTAAGAATGTTGTTGCCAGAGTGTACCCGGAGGCCCACCACAGGTTTTGCTATTACCACATAGCAAAGAATCATACGAGACATGGTAAGCATCTCATTGATCCATTCAAGAAAGCTGCGTATGCATACAGACAAGAGAGTTTTCTCAAGTATATGTCAATGATTGCGAGGAATGAAAACTGCATGCGCGAGCCTACTGAGTATAGGTGTTGATCATTGGGCCCAGTCTCAATCTCCCAAGCGTTGTTACGCTTTCATGACCTCTAATGTGGCTAAATATTTCAATGCATGCTTGCTATGTGCTAGGAGGTTGCCCATATGTTCACTGATTGAGGTCGTCAGGAGCGTGATCGAGAGATGGTTTGATAAGAAATGGGAACTAACAGTGTCTAGGGATCACGTGATCACAGAAGGGGCGTACAAAAAACTGTCCAAACAAGTCAAGAAGGGACGTCACTTTGTGTCTCGTCAAACCACTGCATATACTTACACAGTGGCGGATGCTGAGAGGAGTTTTGTGGTTGATCTTCAACATTGTATGTGTGACTGTGGAGAATTCCAGCTGGATCAGATGTCTTGCTCCCATGCAACAGCTGCTATACGGTACCTCTAAAGATAATTTAAATGTGTTGTTTATACTTATATTATCTATTGTTATTACTAATATCTTTTAACTATATGCTTACAGGAGTGCTGGACATAACATGTATGATTGTGTTGAGTACTATTACAAACAGGTCAACATGTGTCTTACATACCATGACAGTGTCTATTCCGTACCAAATGATGATTAATGGACTGTTCCATTCCAGCAAGCCTCCTTCACACTCCTCCCTCCTATAGCGGTTCGCCAACCTGGACGACCAAAAGAAGGCCGGTACCGTTCATCAATGGAAGGTTCAAGCTCTAGGACCAGAAGACAACAAGTATGTTCAAGATGTGGAGGTACCGAAAATAACAAGTCCAAGTGTACAGCCTCACATGCTATTGGATCCTCAGAGGAAAATGCAACCCAAGGACAGCGTCAACCCAGAAGATGCGGAATTTGTGGAGAAATTGGCCACTCCAGAAGAACTTGCCCTTTGAGAGCTAATGAAAGTTAATTTGAATTTCATTTAATGTATGTTTGTATTCGCTATTCCGCACCACTTAGATTGTTGTGCTTTGTTTAGTTTATGTTCGATGTTATTCGGATTATGTTTGTATTTCTCATTTTATCTATTTTAATTGAAGTTAAATGCCAACACAATTCTAAATAATATTCAATCTAGCTCCATATAATATTCCAAATGATGACGTCTTACATTCCCAAAATAAATAAACTATGACATATCATGACAGAACTAATAAAGTCTAATAGCACAAATATGTTTGTATTTCTGGACCCACTTCATAGACGAATTCAATGGCATCAGCTTGGCAGAGATAAGGTGATCAACCTGCATGAGCGCAAAAGGACCACAACTAACACTATCTGTAACACCCCAAGATTTTATAATAGGCCAAGATCTATTTTTAATCATGATTTCATGGCCCAAATGAATAAATTTAGGCATTTTATTATTTAAGCCCAATTCATGGGCTTTTTAGCCCATTTACATTTTTAATTATTTTCGAGACCTATAGTTATCGGAACGAGACGATCGAATATAGTAAATGATAGTGCTCATCGATACGAATCCATAGAGACTAATTTCACCTAATTGGGACTTCATTTGACCAAGTTATGATTTAATTAGGAATTTAATTAAATTTTAGGTTAAGATATGGAGGGATATAAATACCCATTTCACTCCTTAGCTAGGTCAATTTTGGAGGATCCATTTTAGGTCACCCCCTTCTCTCTTCTCTCTCCCTCTCTCTTCTCTCTCCCTCTCTCCTCCCCTCCTCCCCGTCGCCGGCGCCGGCGCCGCCGTCATCGCCGCCGGAGCCGCTAGTCGGAAAAATTCCGGCCACCTTTATTTTCACATGCAATTACATTTTTGGAATCCTCTTCTTCTCCTCTTTCTTATTCTTCGATTATTTTTAAGAAATTTTGAGGTTTAAGCTTCCGATTTTCGGATCTAAAAATGGGTTAATCCCTAGCCTTTTAATACCTTATTTCTTTCTTTATATTTCAACTTTATTTTCGATTTTAGTATCTATATTGTGATTTAAGAGCTGTTTTGGATGGATGACTTTAAAAAAATATTTTTAATTTTATTTATGGTGTTCTTGGTGTTCTTGAACACCTTAGATGTTAAAATGGTTGATTAATGAAAAGAAAAGAAAAAGAAAAGAAAAAAAATATAAGATTTGTGCATGTGTGTGTGTGTGTGTTGTTTGTTATGTGATTATGTATGTGTTTGGGCGTGTGTTTTTTTTTTTTTTTTTAGATCTATAAAACTATTTAATAAAGAGTATAGGTTAATATTTTCATAAGGTTGAGTAGCCCAATGGTGGATGTTTAAATTAATATCAAAATGGTCTAAGGTTCAAATTTTCTTGCATACATTTTTATTAAATCTCATTTTGTAATTAATGTCCTCTGCTTCAACTTTAAATTAATTAAAATCATGTGTAAATTTCGAAAATGATAACTAGTTTAATGGATATGTTCAGATTTATTAATTAAAAGGTCTAAGGTTCAATTCTTCTTGCATTTCAAAAATTGTATCTAGCTTAATGGATATGACTGGATTTGTTAATTAAAAGGAGGACAGTTCGAGCCCTCTTAATGCAGTTTTAAAATAGCATATGGTTTAGTGGTTAGTGTTCAGATTAATACTTAAGAGGTCAAGGGTTCGAATCCTATTGAAGTAATTTTATTCTTTTTTAATCTTTTAATCATAAAAGCTTTCTGGACTATATATATATATATAATTAATTATAGATGATTAATTTCGAAAACAGGGCTTAGTCTAATGGTTAAGTGTTTTGATTGTGTTTAGTAGGTCCAGGGTTCAAAACCATTTGATGCAGTTTTAATTCTCATTTTGTGTAATGAATTCATAGCATTTATGAAGCTATTTAATTAAAACAGTTTGTTTTAGATTGTATAAAATCATTTAGTATAGTGGTTAAAATATCATTATTTTATATTTAAGGTCATGGGTTCAAATCCTTTTGACCACAATTTTATTTATGCATTTAATTATTTTACTTCTTTTTCTATTTTTGTTTGGTTTTGGATTTAATTCAAATTAAGTATATTGTATTATAAGTGATACTTGATTGGTATTGAAATATTATTATTATTATTATTATTATTATTATTATTATTATTATTATTATTATTATTATTAAAGCCTTACTTTAATTATTATGATTTTAATCCATATATTATACTCGATCAAGGGCTCGGGTATAGCTTAAAGCTAGGATTACCCGTTTGATCTTTAGGCGTCGTCTTTTCGTGACTTTATTTTATAGATATACCTTATACCCTTATTTACATTATAGAATAGGTTAATTACCCTAATAAGTTTCTAAGACATAGCCTTATGTGTAGGTCTTAACCCGAGGCAGCAGGCTTAACACGTGCAAGTTGAGATTAAAGCGACAGCTACATTTAGCTAGAAGGTGGGCTTACTTACTAAAACTCTTTCGAAAATGTATTTAAACTTTCGTCCAATATGAAAAAATGAATTATGATTTATGTTTATGTTGCTCATTGTGGATTTGATACGACTCATATGAGGATATCCGAATATGTTATGAATATGCTATAGATGATATGTGATCACATTAGGGTCGGTCTCCACTATGTTTAATGAGCGTATGAATTGTGACGTCAAATGTGAAATCATTATTATGATTATTGTTATTTCTTTTATGCAAATTATGGGACGAATTTATGAGTACGTCCACGAAGTGTTTTCTGGCACTCAGCCCCATTATTTAAAATGTTTTTCAGGTAATTGATGACGGCAGGTGGCGGATGTGGACCAATGGGGACCTTTTATTTTTAGTTGACCGTCTTTTGAATTTATTAGTTATGGTCGAACTATTATATGATTCATATGCTTCCGCTGTATGCTTTGTTGATGGTCAATTGTATGATTCTTAATTTATATGCTTCCGCTGAACCTTGACTTTTGCCACGTGTACGCCTATGAGCGTTTTGGTCATGTTATGTTTCATGAATTGACTATTATTATTTTGATGTAGTTGACCAGTCGATTTTCTTAAGATCTATTTCTATTGGTTCTTGATTAGTCAAATATATTGATTCTTGGTGTATGACTAGTAAACGTAAGCTTCTTTGATATAGAAAATCTCAAATTGATTAGTCTATTTGGAAATTTTTCTATGGGATTTTCTCCTTCGCGTGTGTTTCCATTAGCACCCTGACCCCTCCGGGTTTGGGGTACTAAACTATCAGTCTGGTTGTACTGATACCACAGATCAGCACGCTCGTACCACAACTTCTGGTCTATCATGTGTCGACGCTGATGCCCCCAGTAGCCGTTGGCCTGCAACAGTGGTGGGATCATGTTCATCAATGGCCACAGCTAACAGACACAGTAATGAAATGTGAAATCATCCAACACATCATTCATCACGTACTACAGTGAGTCATATATCCAGACCTGCTAAAATATTATAGGGTTAGTTAGTGCTAAAGCAAAAAAATATATATATTTGATTTCAAGTTGAATTAAATAATCATACATACCTCTCCCTCAGTGAATAATGCGCCTAGATGAACCGCTTTATCTTTGAACCTCCACTTCAAACACCTCGGTATTGCAACATCGGACACTAGAATGGCACAATGCCGCCCCACACGAGGTATAACCTCATAAGCCCATATCTATAAAATATCATGTTTGTTAGTTCAGTATGAAATACTTAGAAAGTTTAATTTAGAAGCACAATTGAGACAGTACCTGCAATGCCCATACAGGCCCGTAGAAATGGTAAGTCTTCCTCTTCCCCGTCAATTCAACTGGAATGAGACTAATATAATGTAATAAGGCACCCGGATGAATAGGAACCCCATGAGAAAAACTTCCATCGCTGTGTATCCTCCACCAAAACCCACACCCAATCGTCTATACAGCGCGGTGGGTCATATCCGAGCACCATACCGTACAAGAACAACACATTGGCCACCTTCAAATAATCAGAAGCATCATCTCTCAGCATATAGTGTGTAAACCTATGATGCAAATCATGTATCGAGATAGGCACACAACTCAACACCCGACTATAAAAGCTGTCTCGAGCAATATGGTGTTCTACATATGAATCAAAATCAGATCCACCGAACATCAACCCTGTCACTAGTGCATACTCAACGGGGGAAAAATCTAATGTTGGTTCCTCCAATATGGAACAAAACCTCATGCTCTGCAGCACCATCTAGTGCAATCTCTCATGCCATGACTGCGTGTAACGCTGTATTGCAACTAGTTCCTCCAACAAAGTTCATTAGTACTCCGAAAGGTCAATCCCTAAACTCTCGAATCATATCAACACTAGTATATGCTACAGTCTGTAGTATATCTACAATGATAGACGTGTAATTCTTCCAGTATAAATTAATCAAGCATGATACGTCCGGCATAGCCTCTCTCTTCCACACCCAGTGACGCTAATATTTGCAAACGAAAATTTAATAAATAATAAATAAATAAAAGTAATACATTAACTTAATTACCTAAATTAATTATAATAACTAAAAATTACCAGTATAATTAATATATAAACACAACAAATTAACTAAATCTATACTAATGCTATACAAAATTGTTTAACTATTTTTAATTTCTTTAATTAAAATTCATTTTCTGATTTTTGTAAAAATTAATTAGGACTGTCAAGATTATTTTCTTATATACTAAGGACAACAAACGTGTCCTTCACTAATTATGAATTAATGACTTTGGAAATTTATTATGTTCTTCAATCACGATTTTATTATTTTTGAATATAGGAATACAATTGTAACGTCTTACATGTTGATTTTCAAATACAATTATTTAATATTATGAATTAGCTTTTCAATTATTAATTAATCCATATTTAAATTTAATTTAATATGATCTTTAATTAGAATTTAATTAGTTTTTAATGGCTATAGAAATTTATTTTAACTAGTTTTGTAATTCCTAACGTAATCATTCATGTTGTGTTCTTTTATAAATTATTTTTTATTTTATTTGAGAAAAGGAAAAATAAATTCTTCAACGTTTAGATATTTTTTAAATATGGAATTAGTTATTTTTCGAATTATATATGTTTTTTGATTAAATTTCAAAGTAATTGAAGATAAAAAATGTTACAAAGTTTCTCCGTTTTTTTAATTAGTAATTTCAAATTATTTGGAATTAATTAGTTTTTACTTCGATTAGGATTTCAAAGTACAAATTCAACTGAATGGTCAATTATGATATAATTACTTTTTGAATTAACTTTCATATTTAATTTTTTAAATAATTTTCAATTAATACTTAATATTTCTTAGGAATTTAAGCTTAGCGTGTGAGATGTTGAGATAAAATATTTCATTAAAATTTTTAAATTCTCTTATGCAAATCATAACAAATAAATTCTAAATACATCAACAAGATAATAAATACATACCACAATTTTTTACAAAAGTTACAAAAGAGAGGTATATAAGAAAAAATACATAGTACAGTCGCCAGTTGAACAAAATACACAGCAAAATTCAATACAATCATAATCAAAATACACAAGCAACCAAAAATCAATTCAATTCATAATCAAAATACAAGTACCCATACATCAATTAACTAATTAATTGAACAAATTATACTAATTAACAAGAAATAGATGAATTGAAAACTTACCGCTTGAGTATCCATTTTTTCTAACCAACTAAAGGATGGGGGCAACGGCGGCCGATCTACTCGTCAAGTGCGTCGATAGCGTCAGCGGCATCTCGGTGGCGTCTCCTCTGCGTCGACGGTGGTGTCAGCATGGTGAGTGGCGCCGACGGTCCCTCACGTTCGTGGCCTCTCTGTCATCGTCGGCCGTGTACAATTTGGGGAGGAAAGATGTCGTGGCCATCGGTCGTGTATAAATTGGAAGCTACCGTGTATAATTTTCTCAGCAAAGTGTCGTGTTGAATGTATAGGGAGCAAACAGCCGTGTAAAATTTTTGGGAGCAAATTTTAGGTTATTTTTTTGAATTATTACTCACCTAGCCGTGTACAATTCTAGTAGCCCGTGTTCAATTCAGGACAGACCGGATCCACAATTTATTAAGGGTAATATGTGTACCGAAAATTTATTTAGTTAGAAAAGAATGATCTGTAATGTTTGATTAGAAAAGAATTTTACAAGTTGAATTTAGCTATAAATATATATTCACACTAATTTTATTATACTTGCATGAATATTATCCGCAGACTGCATACATCTTGTTACATTAATAAATTTTTTTCTACAAATGCAAATATATAATGATTTCTACAATTTTATGGGTAGTATCCAAGGGAAGAATCTAATTTATGAATAAATACTACTACTACTACAATAACATAGAAATAAAAAATGAAAAGTTGACCAAGAATATTGCAGCCGTCCTTTGAAAGTCAAAATTAAAATGTGTTTATTGTTTAATAATTTAAATGATATCGGATTCTGGTCACTTAAAAATGAGTCCTCTGTTTTCAATTAATTCCACACGTTTGGAAATGGGTCAAAATGTAATTATTCATAACAAAAGGGGTTCAAACCCAATTTACGCTATTTATCGCCACAAAAGTTTGGTACAAAACCTACTTCTTTTCCAAAGTCGGAACTTGGAAAGTGGAAACGAAATCGTGACCGAGTGGAAGAAGAAAAATAATCAACGCTATATAGGTAAAGTGATGTTGAAGATTTCTAAATTCAACCTATTAACTATTTTAATATTTTCATATAATTAATTTGTAAACTATGTTTGAAGTAAAATATACTACATTCGTTTCATAATGTTTGTTGTTTTGTTTTTTTTTTTATTTGGAATTAAGAATTAATTTCGTGGACAAATATACACATCCCTTATATATGCCATAAAATCTAATTCATCTATATTTTCCTAAAAAATAACAATATTTTCTTTCTCCATATATTTTTCTCTCTTCATATATTATAGGTAAGTTAGAATCAAAAAATCTTGTAGAATTTGAGAGGGTTAAAATTGGGAGAGAGGATGTCAAATTATACTATAAAACAACAAACATTTTGAAACTAAAAAAAAAAACCTTAAACAACAAACATTATGAAACGGAGGTAGTATTAGTATAAATAATTAGCTAGGAGACATGAACCTAGTAAGGAATGTACACCTAGGAGGTTTCATATCATAACCCATCATAAACTACGAAAAAAAAAATTATTGTATAAAAACAGAGTTTATCCAGTACACTTATTCGAGACGTGGTTGGGGATTACCCTCGTGACATACTAATAAAAAGTAAAAGAATTATGGAAAGTAAAATGAGTAATCCGGTTCATGCTTCGTAAATCGTAATTTGATTTAGATATTATTATGAATTCATGGGGAATTATTAATAGATGTCAATAGAAGTTATTATAAAAATGTATTAAACTAATGTGAATGAGGCAGTTTTTGCTCTAAAAAATAATTATAGGTTGTCATGTCATGATCTAGTGAGGCACAATTGGGATATAGAGTTTTCCCATAAGACTTAAATTGTCATAAATAAATGAGGCTAATTTGGCACGATACGAGTTTCTAATAAGAGTTATAACTTATAAGTTTTGTAAAATGTTATAATTATTTTTAAAGAAAGGTATTTAAAAACAAATAGAATTTTATTCCCAAAAATTCCAAATGGAAGACAAAGTCAATGTTTTATTAGGACAAGAGATTGATATTCGTGATAACTTATTGCACATTAATTTTCTGCTTTTGTAAATTAGAAGTTTCATAGACTGCAATTGTCATAAACAAAGTTTTCTATAGAATGAGGCACTCTAAAACCACTGAAAGCTCAACTCAATTCAATATTATTACATTTTTACTCAATTTTTTTCTGCTGATGTTTTTGTTAAATTCAAAGTTTCAGTTATATTATAAATTTATAATTATTTTTTAACGTGAAAACAAAAATCTTAAGAAAGGTGCCGTATATATAGCCAAATAATCTATATGGTCCCACAAGATCCATCAGACAATTTAGGTCTAAATATATTTAATGAATTTTCGTCCGTCAGAAATAGACACAAATTTTCATTTTTACGTAACAATAAGATTAAATAATTAAAAAGAATAATATTATGAAATATTTTATTAGTGCAATATTAGTGCGAACGGTTAGAGATGAAACGTATTTGAGCGCGGAGTCTGCATCACACTCATGAAGATGCTCTAGCCTCTAAGGACTAAGGAGTCTCAATTGAATGATTCACGGAGCAAATCGAACAAGATTTTTTTATTTTTTTATTTTTTATTTTTTATTTTACCAAATCAAGCAAGAGTTATGTAATGACTAAATGAGTCATGTTAGCTTATCTACACGACGCTACCTACTAATATATTACCATATTTATTATTTTATTAATTATTAATCATTATTTATTATTAATAAATTTATGGATATTTATTATTTTATTAATTATTAACCATAATTTATTAATTTGTAGTTAATTTGGTTAATTGTAAAATTGTGTATAAAAGTATGTGAAAATTTTTAATGTGAAGAAAAATGTGTTTGTTAATGGTGTTTAACTTTTCTATTCTATAGTGAGTTGATATAATTTGTTTGAAATAAATATAAATTATTAATAAATCCTAAAAAAGCATAAAATAAATCCCTAATCCCCCCCCCCCACACAAAAAAAATCCTAAAAACACAAAATAAATCCTCGAAAACTCCCCAAAAAATCCTAAAAACTACAAAATAAATCCCTAAAAAACAATGAATTCCAAAACTCTAAACATTAATTGGAATGGAAAAAATCACAATTTAAACTAAATAAATTAGTATAAGATAAGTAACAGACGCCTTATTTTTTAATGATGCATGTGAAACTTTTCGAATTTTAAATGATACTTTTTAGTGTTACTATTGATATTAATTTTACCAAATTTTTTTTTGCAAATTGACCCGTGAATTTAACCCGCTCCAAAGCTTATATGTAGCTTGTACATGTAAGTATTTGCCTATATAAAATATTTGTGCTTTTTACCGCTTTAATATTTTGTCCCTTTAATTCATGACTAATTTTTGTTCGTTCATAGCACACTCTATACATTTGTTTTACTTGTATCCACCATTTTGTTCGTTCATCACACTAAAATAGACCGAACACGATAGAGGATGCCGTGATTTTAAATGTTCCACCATTTTTTCTTTACATTTCATCTTTATTTTACACACCACACTTTTTTTTCTCACTTTTTATTGTATTTGTGTTTTTTTGTTTTTTTCTTTACTTTACACACAAGCTTTCCGTTAATTTTCTTTGGGTTCGAAAAGGTAACAAAATCAAACAAACATAAGAGGGTTTCAGAATTTTTTTTTCGAATTAAAAAAAGAAGTTCAAACCGTAAACTTTGAACAAGGATCGGAGGTCTACTTCGACAGAGGAGGCGTGTTCCATTTATATATACATACATATTTTAGGAAAGAAGATGGCCGATGAAAGAAGATGACCGTCGCGAAGAAGGGTGGGGCAAGAAGAAAAATATAGGGCTTGTTTAGTTTTATTTCCAACACTAATTTTCAATTTTTCAGCATTTTCAATTCAATTTAGGAGATGTATTGATTTTTGAAAATCTGTAATGATTTTATTATGACAAATGAGGTAATGTTTAGAGATAAATTTGGAAAATGAAAATATGTTTGTTTGATTATTATTTTCGATTTAAATGTGTGGTTGAGATGAAAAGATAAATAATTTAATAATTTTATTTTTATTTTATTTTTTATTTAGTAAGACTATTTCAGTTATTCTATAAATAATTACATTTAAATTATTTTATTTGATTGTGTGTAAAGAAAAATTAGTGGTGAATTTTGTTGACGCTAATGTGAGAATGTAAAATAGTTGTAATTTTGAGGCAAACGAAAGATGCACCGACCCATGAGTGAAACCTAAATAGGAGGATCAAATAAAAATGGATCGAAAAGGGAACATAAAAATCACGTTGTAGTCGCCGGCTGTAATGGGAAAGAGAGAAGAAAGAGAGGCAGATGCGAATTGCGATGGCTGTAGCACTGTGTGTATATATATCAGCCATCTCCTCTCTCTCTCTCTCCTCCCTAGAAAAAACCCACAACACCAACTTGTGTCCACTTGCGGCCCTAACGTGAGAGGAGAGGAGAGGAGCCCTTTTATCATCAACTACTCACCTCTCAATCCAGCGGAATCATCTGCATTCCTGCACATAAATACGTGTGTACATACAAACAATATTCTGCCAAGCCCTTAAGTCCACAAGTTTCTCTAGAGAGAGAAAGAGGGAGCTTTTTTAAAAGGTGAATTCTTGGTTGGGTTCTGAATTGGGCCGCCTCTCTCTCTCTTTCTTTCCCTCTCTGTAATGGCGAGTTTCGTTATATCAGAATGTGGCTTGAAGCCACTTCCAAGAATCTATCCCAAACCGAGAGCTGCCCAGCCTCTCTCGAGTTCTAATCTGAGATTTTCAAGAACAAATCAACGGTTTAATTCTTCATTCTGTTCATCAAGTGGGATTAATAAGGAACGGAATTGGGCTTTGAGAGTGAGTGCCCCATTAAGAATTCAGCCAGTGGAAGAAGAGAACAGAGCGATAAACGGCGGCGAAGAATTCGACCCGGCGGCGCCGCCTCCGTTTAAGTTGTCCGATATTAAGGCAGCCATTCCGAAGCATTGTTGGGTGAAGGACCCATGGAGGTCTGTGAGCTATGTGGTGAGGGATGTGGTGGCGGTTTTTGGGATGGCGGCGGCGGCGGCCTATTTCAATAATTGGCTTGTTTGGCCTTTGTATTGGTTTGCTCAGAGCACCTTATTCTGGGCTCTCTTTGTTCTTGGCCATGACTGGTAATTTATTTATTTATTTTGAAGAAAGTCTTTATTTTTGTTGAGGTGTGTGTGAGATAAAGATTCAATTTTGGTGGTTTTTGTTGGTGCAGTGGTCATGGAAGCTTTTCAAACAATCCCAAGCTGAATAGTGTGTTTGGCCATCTTCTTCACTCTTCAATTCTGGTGCCCTACCATGGATGGTATGTTTTTCATGTCTAATATTTGATATTTCACTGTTTGTGTTTGTGTTTATTGTTAGGTAGGTAGACTTTGTTAAGTAACTAAAATGAGCCTAGGACAGCTCTGTTAATATCATGTTGATTGTTGAATGATACAGGAGAATTAGCCATAGAACTCATCATCAGAACCATGGACATGTTGAGAATGATGAATCTTGGCACCCGGTAAGTTTTTGTCGAATCGAAAATCTTAAAATCTAGATTGTTGGTGCATTGTAGAAGCCGGAAGTCAATGTTGTTCCTATCTTAATTGCAGTTACCTGAGAAGATTTACAATAGCTTGGATAATAATACCAAGATGTTGAGGTTCACATTGCCTTTCCCTATGTTGGCATACCCCTTTTATCTGGTAAGTTGCTTACTTCTTTGATATGGAACATCTTTTCTGTGCGATTTCTTCAATGAACATGTTTGCCTGAATTTGTTTTTCGTGTTCTCTGTGTTTAATTGTAGTGGAGTAGAAGTCCCGGGAAGAAAGGCTCTCATTTCCACCCAGAGAGTGATTTGTTTGTGCCAAATGAGAGGAAAGATGTTATTACCTCAACAGTTTGTTGGACTGCAATGGCTGCATTGCTTGTAGGACTATCTTTTGTTATCGGTCCACTCCAGCTGCTCAAACTATACGGCATTCCTTACTTGGTTAGTGATTTGAATCCATTGATTCTATAAATACTTTTTCCATCTTCATGAAGCACAGACTGGTTATTTGATATATCAAGTGTGGATTTTTTTATTTTAATTTTTCGTCTTGTCAAAGATTTGAACAATGCTTTAGGATTATCTATCTGTCTCGGACTTCTTGGTAAAACTTGGAAATTTGACTTTGTCTGCAGGGATTCGTAGCGTGGCTTGATCTCGTGACCTATTTGCATCACCATGGGCATGAAGATAAGCTCCCTTGGTACCGTGGAAAGGTATAATAAACAACTTAGACTATTTTGAACCTTTCAAAATCCCAGGAAGACGAAAACGGAGGTCTTTTGTTGAAAATAATCAACTTGGAAATATAATTATGCTCGGCTTATATCAAAGTTGTCATGATTCACTTAACTTGTTTAGTCTCTTGAAAGTTGGTTTCTTTTTTCTTTTTTGGTAAAATAGGAATGGAGTTATCTGAGAGGGGGGCTCACGACACTTGACCGCGACTACGGATTGATCAACAACATCCACCACGACATAGGAACTCATGTCATACACCACCTCTTCCCCCAAATTCCACACTACCATTTGATAGAAGCTGTAAGTAGTCCATTTTGCTCGAAAAAACTTTACTCCGACGATCAAATTTATGTTGCAGCTTTTCGACTCCTAACTTTGGCCAATTCTTCGAATGCAGACTGAAGCAGCTAAGGGGGTATTAGGCAAGTACTACAGGGAGCCGAAAAAGTCGGGCCCTCTACCGTTACACTTGTTGGGAGAACTCCTGAGAAGCATGAAGAAGGATCACTATGTGAGCGACACCGGCGACATTGTCTATTATCAGACAGATCCTCAGCTCAATGGAGGTCGCAAATCTTAGGCTGTAGTGAAAGAATTTATCGATTCTTTGTCAGCTGAGTCTAATTAATTAGTGGCTGTTAAGGATAGTGTATGAGCTCATATCATACTGCCATGCCAACATAGGTAATTTTTTTCGAATACGATTGATTTTTGCTTCAATCCATTGATGGAGCACCGTATAAATACGTATTGATTGCATTTGTCCTAGAATATGAATGATAATGTAATGAATTTCCATGTTGAAGGGAAACTCTTTTTCCCCACGGCTTCTTGTTCCTTCCTGCACATGATGTTTGTTTTGCACATTGTACATGTGATGGAATATACATAAATTACATGCGTTTTAAATTGATACTAGACAACCTTTAATTCATTTATGCATAAATTGACGTCACACCAAATCAACATCATTTTGTATCTGAAAATAAAAATCACAATTAAAACTTTTTTTTTTCTTTTAAGAGTTGGAGTCTTCTGCAGCGGATGGGTCATAAATTTTAGAGAGAAGTGAGGAAGATTTTGTGGAAGAAATGGGCGAGGGAGAGAGAGATGGGTGGCTACCTCAACATAAAACGACATTGTTGTTATTTTCGGCTGTTTAAATATTTTGGCGTATTTATTTTGCTACAAATCACAATTGTGCTATTGTTGTTGTGTTTTAAATTTGATGTTGAAATTGCAAATTTTGTCCATGTTCGTAAACGTTTTTTTTTTCTTTCATAATTTTCAACTTACAAATGAAAGAAAGGCCCACATAGTTCTCTTCCATATTCCCTTTATACCTAATATACGAATAAAATGAACCCAACCCATTGAGTTATCAAAATTTTGCATCAAATCCCTTATATTTTTTAAATTGCATCAAATCTTCTTTGTATGTTTTAAAAATATATATATACGCAGTTTCAGAAGATCAATTATTTGGCCCGTTTTCTTCATACTCAACGGCAGTTAAGTTGTAAATAACAAACGATTTCACCCAGATGATTAAGGTCAAGAAGTTCACGTGAGATTTCCTGTTACGCATTTTTTGTTACGCATTTTTGCGTTTCATTACAAATTATGAATTTTCTTCCATTTTTTTGTTCAATTTTAATTTCTTGTGCTTTAGTTTAATAATTTACAATTGTTAATTATGGCTAATTATAGTCAATTAGGGTATTTAATTATTTGTACCATTTATTTTGGCTGATTATTTCATAATTTATAATTTTTTAATTCAAATTTTTGTTAATAAATGTTAATTAGGGTTAATTTTTATGTTATAATAATTTAATTATGAAATAGGGAATGAAAAACTAAAACCGTAACATGAAATTAGGGATGGCAACGGGCCGGATCTGGAGCGGATCTTGTTGAATCCAGATTCATATCCATTTTTTTTATCAGATCCAGATCCGCTCCAGATCCATCGGATCCAAAATTTTGAAATTTAGATCCAAATCCATCGGATCTGCGGGTCTACGGTTCTGATCCACGGATCCAGATTTTTGTTTAAAATAGAATTTAAAATGAGACAAAATCAAAACAGCAATGTCAACACAATAATAAACATTCAAAACAAGTCGGCAACATCCAACATTCATCTTAAAAGAAAATATAATATATAAATATATATATATATATAGAGGTCGAGTCATCGAGATTTGAGAATGGAGACTGAAGAGAGAATCGCATGAGGCTAAAATGAGAATCGCATGATGCTAAAATGATTGAAGTAGGAGGCTAAAATTGATGTGACATTTTTCACTAGGGTTCACCATTCCCAATTAGGGTTTATTACGTTCTGATTAGGACTCTGATCCCAACTAGTAATTATGAGATTCCCATTAGGGTTCACTGTCCCCAAATAGGGTGTATTGCATTTCATTCCAATGAAATCATCGTTCCATTTTTGTTTATCAACACATGCTAAAATGAGAAATGCATGAGGCTAAAATTAGCGAAGTCGGAGGCTAAAATTGAATCTGGGCAATTTCTGAGTTCAGTTCTGATTTTGCCCTTAATGAGACGCGTGAATTGAAGACTTTCATTTTAATTACACAATTGCCACCGAAAAATCTGGATTGATCTGGACCGTCCAGATTGTGGAATGGAGGGATGTGATTGGTTCCTAGTTCCCCCTGGTGACTGGTTCTCACCAGATCCCATCCCTATATATATATATATATATATATATATATATATAGAGAGAGAGAGAGAGAGAGAGAGAGATGGGATCATGTGAGAACCACACCCCCTTGTGAGAACTGAGAACCAATCTCAGCCATAGATCGCTCATTTTTGGACAGTCAAGATCTGTCACAAATTGAAAAAAATGCGGTGGCATAATTGTAATATTAGTAACTTTTTAATGAAACAAGGATATTTTTGTAATTTATGAATTCATATGTCATTTCACCAAATCTTCTCTCACTCTTTTCGCGTCTCTTTCTTCTGGCAATGGTGGTTCCCATTTCACCCGCCATCAGAGACGGCGCCGCCTTCGCTGCTTGTCATCGACGACATCAACAATCCGGAACTTCACCTCTACCAAACAAAGGCGAGTAATTTTCAGCAAACAAGAGATATGATTATTAATGAAATAACTATAATGTATAAATGAGAAAATCTTGTGTGATATATAATTAATATAAAATCATTGAATATTTATTTGGTGAAATACAAATTAAGGTGCAGATCAGTGATCGATCGAGTTGGTGTTGGAATTAAAAATGGGGTTGTTATCGATGTTGGGGGTGTCACTGATGCCCATTTTACAAGTGCTTATATTGTGTGTGTTAGGAGCTTTGATGGCTACTGATTATCTCAAGCTTTTTCCCACTCACTGCTAGAAGATCCCTCAACCGGGTATATATGCAATATATATATATATATGCATGTAGTGATCTTTATTTTTATATATACTAACATGCATATAGAATTTAATTAATAAATGGAATATATGCAGATTGTGTTATAAGAAATCATCAATGAGTATTATAAAAAATATTTTGTTAACATGTACATTAGCACTACTGTGATCTATTTTAGCACTGTTGTAACCTATTTTAGCACTACTGTGAACTGTTTTAGCACTGCAATGTACTTTAGCACTACTGTGATATATTTTAGCATTGTTGTAACATATTTTAGCACTTTAGATTGACGAAGCTGATTAAGCTGTTATTTTGAATTTTTCACTATCAGTACTTTAGCACTACTGTGAACTATTTTAGCACTATTGTAACCTAGTTTAGCACTACTGTGAACTGTTTTAGCACTGCTGGACTTGAACAGAAATCAAATGGATTGAAGAGGAAATTGTGCAAGAGATGGATTCCATCTTATATTTTAATCATTAAGTGTGTTAAATTCCAATATATTTCAGACTGATATATATATATATATATATAGTTTAAATGTGTCAGGTGCAAGCTCTATTAACATATGGTTTGTTTCTCAAATTCTCAGATATTGCATTGGTGCTGTTCAACATATATCTTCTAAAAGATTTGAGAAAGGTGGTTTGGATTTGACCGACTTATTTGCTCAAGAGCTTCGTAAATTCAATCCACATGTGAACCAATAAATTTAGTTATTTAGTTTTTTCTTGTTTTGCACCATACTTGAAGATAAAATTGCATGTTCTTTTGTGCATGCTCTAATTTGTTAATTGTAGCTTGTAGGAGTAGATTTTGAATGAGAGAGAATCCTTCATCCATCAGACTTTTTTTTTCCATCTTTTGTTTCAAACGTGAGAAATCTTCAAGTAGAGAATTCACTCCCTGCTCCTGTTGACCCTGTTGCTGAGCAGACAATCGGAAAGAAGCCCTTGCTTCAAGAGATGTTTAAGACTCTGGTTTTTATGCGGAAATTGAACCTTCCAGTACCTGAAGGTGCCACCGTGATGCCATTTAAAGATACAATATATAGTTTATAGGCTTCTTGAGAAATACAAGTTTTCTTGACAAAAATAAAATATAACAAATAAGTATTGTATACTTTTAGCACTACTATAAACTATTTTAGCACTGTTGTAACCTTGTTTAGCACCACTGTGAGCTATTTTAGCACTGTATTCCTTCTATTAATAACTTACTCTTATATGATTAGAAGTTGAAACATGATAATAAGCTTAGTTAATTACGAGTCCAATTAGCATGCAATTTGAAACTCTTAATGAAAAGTTGAACATGTTAAAGATACAATATATAGTTTATAGGCTTCTTGAGAAACACAAGTTTTCTTGACAAAAATAAAATATAACAAATGAGTATTGTATACTTTTAGCACTACTGTGAACTATTTTAGCACTGTTGTAATCTTGTTTAGCACCATTGTGAGCTATTTTAGCATTGTATTCCTTCTATTAATAACTTACTCTGATATGATTGGAAGTTCAAACATGATAATAAGCCTAGTTAATTACGAGTCCAATTAGCATGCAATTTGAAACTCTTAATAAAAAGTTGAACATGTTAAAGATACAATATATAGTTTATAGACTTCTTGAGAAATACAAGTTTTCTTGACAAAAATACAATATAACAAATGAGTATTGTATACTTTTAGTACTACTGTGAACTATTTTAGCACTGTTGTAACCTTGTTTAGCACCACTGTGAGCTATTTTAGCATTGTATTCCTTCTATTAATAACTTACTCTTATATGATTAGAAGTTGAAACATGATAATAAGCCTAGTTAATTACGAGTCCAATTAGCATGCAATTTGAAACACTTAATGAAAAGTTGAACATGTTAAAGATACAATATATAGTTTATAGGCTTCTTGAGAAATACAAGTTTTCTTGACAAAAATAAAATATAACAAATGAGTATTGTATACTTTTAGCACTACTGTGAACTATTTTAGCACTGTTGTAACCTTGTTTAGCACCACTGTGAGCTATTTTAGCATTGTATTCCTTCTATTAATAACTTACTCTGATATGATTGGAGGTTGAAACATGATAATAAGCCTAGTTAATTATGAGTCCAATTAGCATGCAATTTGAAACTCTTAATGAAAAGTTGATGAACATGTTAAAGAGATGGCTTCAAGATATCAAAGTATAGTCGAGCCTCTCTAAAATTTATAGGCTTCTTGAGAAATACTTGAAACTCAAATGTGGGGAGATCTAAAAAATTTGCCTTATTTATAGATTACAAGATTCGAGATGAGTTTAAAATCTAAGACAAAAATACAATATAACAAATGAGTGATCTGATAGTTGAGAGCAATCTCCCTTTCAATGTGATGCGTCGCAATTTCTATTCTTTTCATTAAATTATGTAGATGTGTATATATATTATTGAGTATGAAAAAGACGGGTTTTTGGTTTTTGTATGTATCAGATTGAGATTTGAGGCTAATAAAGTGGCTTAATTGTATTCTAACACATTTTAGAATACAAAATATGCGAATCTAAGAACATAACTAGTCCGGTCTCGTATATATGGATGATCTGAAATAGTCTCTCTAATAAATACAGGTAGAAAGATAAATATTCATTGTAATAAATGGAGACGGATTTTTATAATCAAAGATTACAGAAGCAAGTATGCATGCTAATATGGACGTGGAAATTGAATTCAATATATATATATATATATATATTGATGAAGCAACAAATCTATCTGCTTAGTTTGAAAGGTTTCATAAAATATGATTACAGTACTCATTCAAGAATGTGCCTATCTAACGAAGACGCGGTGTAAGCTTGAAATGCGTTTTTATACAATGTGTAAAACCTTAAATACCATATTTTAACGTGAGTCCATTTCATGTGAATCAACATAACGGAAGGACAAAAAAAAAAAGCAACCACAGGAGTATTTATATATGCATGATTGATCGATCTTCTATAGGTGATAAGGCAAGAGAAAGAAAAAAAGATTAGATTAAGTAGAGGTAGTCATGCTAAACAAGGGTCATGCTGGTGCTAAAATAAGTCATGACAGTGCTAAAATAGGAAATGACAATGCTAAAACTCTAACTTGAAAAATATACGTGTGAATCACATATACATTGAAATTTCCGATTTTACCCTTACTAAGATTCAGGGGCAGCGAAATTGGACGTTATTACAATCATGCCACCGCATTTTTTTTTAATTTTTGAACAGATCTTGATCGTCCAAATAGACGAAATCTATGACTGAGATTGGTTCTCAGTTCTCACATGGGGTATGGTTCCTTTTGGAACCCAACCCTATATATATATATATATATATATATATATATATATATATATATATATAATACTCCCTAATAAGTGTCATTCTAGCATTTAATTTTGTTTAAAAAAAAGTGAATTTCTACAAATTCGAGATACAAAATTCACATTTTTCACATATTTACCCTAATTTAATGCATTCAAATCTCTATATTTAACTCATTTAATATATTCACACGTGGGTGTATTAGGTAATTTAATTAGTTTAAGTTTATTAATTTGTGTGCATTCATCCAAAATGATATTTATATAGAAACGGAGGGAGTATAAAATATAAATAAATATATATATATATATATATATATATATATAGAGAGAGAGAGAGAGAGAGAGAGAGAGAGAGAGAGATCCGCAGGTCGGATCCAGACCTAAAATTTTAAGATCCAGATCGCAGCATAAAAAATTATAGAAATCCAGATCCGTCGAATCCAAAATTTTGTAATCCAGATCCTCAAAAATGGATTTGGATCTGCGGATCTGGAGCGGATCCAAGATCCACGGCCATCTCTACATGAAATTCAATTTGGGCGACCACCTATTAAATTCTTCAAATGATTTATTGGGCAGGCTTGTGGTCTTTAGCAGCCCACTGAATTGGCGGTTATGGTGGTCTGTGGGTTGGCCCAAATTCATAGCTATACATCTCTTAATAGTTTAAGCTCATATCACCTCAAAATCAAACTAAATATTTAAATACTCAACTCTCATTTTCTTTGTCAAAAGTTCGTTTGAGCTCAGATTAATAAATACATAAAAGTCCATTTAATATTCGCTCGAGCTTGATATGTAAAATTGGAGCAAATAGATATACAAATATCAAACTATTCAATTTCGGTTCAAAATCAAATAAAGCTTGACTCGATAGGTAGTCATAGAAGCTCAAATATAAATTTTAAAATTCGACATCATTTCAAATACATTTGAATAAGTATATGTTCGACTCGACTGAACTCATTTACAGCCCTTCATATCATTGAGTTTCTTAATTAATTTAAAAGTTGCAAATTCATACTACGTATTAAAGTTCTACAATTTTATTTTCACAGATAGTCTATACCAATATGAGATAGTTTGGAATTTTTGAATTGTAATCTTAAAAGGTTTCGAATTTAAATTTACAAATTATATTCGTGTATCAAGGAGTAGCCTTCAATTTAAAAATAATGAATAATTTATAATCATATTCAGCTATTCAAAAGTTATATAAATTAGATATAAATTTGAAAATTATTTGAAATTATTTTTATTTGTCTTTATCGGATAACTTATCCTCGTATTAAGAATTTCTTGAATTGGATCTTGAACGCGCATTATTCATTATCTTGTCCAAAAACATCAATGCTATCCTTCATATGACAAAAGTAATTGATCCTAGCTAGGAGCTTAATAATAAATGGGCTAGACCCCAAATTCCAAACCATATGGATTCATGAAAGGTCATTTTGTAGCATATTGACATATGTACACGGAATATGGAAGATTTAAAGCAGCCTGTTTATCAATATGCTTTGTACTTGAATGTATCACTGAATTCTTGGCACTAATATTAATCATACTTAAGTTGTCACGGTACATAATCGAACATCATTTACTTTCAGATCAATTGAGTATAACTACTTCCAACATCAATGTACTCTGCTTTAGCTGTAGAGAGAGATATACTATTTTGTTTCTTGCTGAACCATGACATAAGATTATTTTTGAAGAAAAAAAATACTTCAGAGTACTATTGCGAACATCTGGGGACTCTAATCTGTAGCACAGTAACTAATTAAACTTGAGTTGGTATCAGTGGTATACCATAAACCATACTCAAAAGTCCTACTAATATACTTGATGGTGTTCTTGACAACTTTGAAATAACTATTTGATTCATTCAACTATTGTGAATTTATTCCTTTTTATTGTTATTTCTTCTCAATTAAAAATGTTAAATTATACTTTGTACATTGAATGATTTGTATGAATTTATTATTTTGATTAATTATTTTAATAAACAATAATGATTTTCTCTATATAATTTGGTATGAGGGAAGAAAGATGAATCGAAATGACAATATTTAACTAAAAAATTGAAAACATCCCCATTTTACTAACACTAAAAAAAACATAAATATTAACAATATCCTAAATAACACCAAAGTAGACCAATATCTTTCAAGTTGGAGCAAAGGAGATGGACCATTAATTCTTCCAAATAAAAAGTCAAGAACTAAAGGATGATACAGTTCTTGTTAGGCGGCTGCAATAAAGATTCAATAATTTTAAAAGTTATATAAATAATTAGTGGGCTGTTCTAGAATGGGACCCACGCCTTGCGAAAAAAATTCAAATCCATTTCTTCTGGTTTGTGAATAAATTTAATGGTAATGTGTGCTCAGACATCAATCATGATTTTTTCCTCCCAAATGCCATCTAAGTCAAAAACACACAGCTGCTCTTGTCTTCACCAAAGAAAATTCTTCTCATCTTTATTATTTAGAATTAATACATAAATAGGTTGGTCCAGTGCAGTTACCACTTTATATGATTTGCCAACGATTCTAGAGATTAAATTTTTCTATAATACATTACAAATTGCGGTTTCGATTTCTCTTCGTAATATAATAACTTACATATAGTTAAAATATTGAATTTTATGGTATATACTTTTTTAGGAGAATTATATATAATGTAGATGCACTAAATAGTGAATATGTACTAAATGTATGCTTAGGATGATTTATTTCATATTTAGTGCCTTCTTTAGGAATCCAAACCACAAACGATCTCCAATTTTAGGATGAGATATGAACATTCAAATCCCCCCCCCCCCCCCAAACAAAAAAAAAAAAAAAAGAAATCAGCTCAATCAATTTCATTTTGAATTGCAACATATATTAACTATGTAGGATGCTAATATGTATGTTGGATGCTAATTTATTTGTTTCTGGTGCTTTTATTATGAGTTGATAATGCTATTATATATATACACTAAATTATATTCGAAGTTTGATGCTGATTACATTTGTACCTAACGCTTTTATTGGCTATCTCAAACCAAATCTGAATATCGGGAAGTGATTTTTGCAGAATATACGTGCTTTCAAATATTCAAGGTTTTTCGGTCTCAAAAATTAAATGCTAATATACTAATGTTTCTTTTATGATATACATTGTTTAAAAAAAACATTAACATGATCCCGCTTTTAAAACATATTAGTGTATTATCTTTTTAAAAAAATATTTAACCTCTAAACATATCCATTATTTTCTCTCGAGCCTCATATTGTCTCAAAGCAGCCCTAACAAGTTACCATATATACAATAATTTATTTTAGAACACTACTAATTTTTCTAAAACTATTTTAACTAGGGAAAATTTAGCTTAATTACACTATTATATTAGAGCATAATATTACTTTTATAATAGAACGTACAAATATTATAATTAAAAATGTGGACTTTAGCTGTTAAATTTGGGCAAATATAACAATTTACTTTTTAAATATCATTTCTTGCACTTCTCAACCAAATATTTATTTTATTGCATTACAATTATTCGACTTCTCATTAGCTATCCACAAGTATACGGAGTAACTATATTACAATGTTGAGCATGATCGTATTCCACAGAGACTAAAAATTTAATCATAATGTGAGTACTGCAACGTTAATTTTCTAAGTATTAGATAGGTAGCTCATTCAAGGTTTTATTTTATATCTACTAAATATAAATAATTAAATAAAGGCAAATAAAGATAAACGGAGAAAATTAGGAACTGATATAATAGAAGAAAAAATAATCTAAATCATCGATTTCATAGATTCATCCAAATAATTTCTATTCAATTAAATGATTTATTCACGATTCAATTTTATTAGGACAATCACCAGATTAGTTAAAAGGGAAAAAGATAACAATAAATATAATACATTTTATAACGTGAATATATGAGTATTAGATATTAAAAAATAAATATATTTTAAAGATTTAATATTTTCAATAATTAATATTAGAAAGAACACATAAAGTGTGTGTGTGTGTGTAACTACATGAGCTAATGAAAATTTATACTTACAAATAACTTTAAGATAGTATGGTATATATACATAGTATGTAAATCAAGAATATATATTCTTTTAGTATCTCTTACACTATAATGACAATAGTGACAACCAATGTATACCAATCAATGAATTAATGATGTGAACATTAATATATCTAAGTATTAATATATTTATTGATATCAATTTAATTTTGATCATAAGCATACAAGTTTGTAGTATTTATGATACACGAACCATTTCAAATTGGTTAATAATATGAATGATATACGAATATATATATATATATATATATATACACGAGCTTTATAAAATATAAAATAAAAAAAGAATGTATCTCTAATATCTCTAAATTTAATTATTTTCATAAATGACAAAAGTTTGTATAAGGCCATCTTACAAGTCAAAATTCGTAAGACGGACCAATGTTTGGATCCAATTTTTTCCTCAATTTTTAAAAATTAGTTTTAACCAAATTTAAAAAAATATATATTATTTCACGTATGCTACAAAATCAAAGAGAGAACTTTTCACATGTGAGCGAGAAGTATTCATATTTAAGAGATAAAAAGAGGTGTCACAATTTAGTTTTTAGAATTTGAAAAGAGGAAGGCAAAGTGCTAGAATAGGTTAATAATTGTCATGTATACTTTGAATTTATAATAAAAATGTGATTTAAACTTGTAAATACTGATGTTTTGTCGCTCAATTTTGGATCTGGAAACTATTGAATTACAAATATGTTCAATAGTTCGAAAATACGTCAATTAATTTTTTTCCTAAGCTATTGATCATGTATGTTCCAAAATATATTTTCAAACATGCCTTGTATTTTTGAAAATGAATTTTCAAAGATAACTTTGTATGAAAAATATGTTGAGTATTTAGAAACACGCCTAACTATAAAGTATAAATTAATATTATAATTTTAATCTATTTTCTTCAATTTTTACTAGGATATTGCTCTGGGAAATTAAAACTAACATAACCTCAAAAGAGATGTCCCTTTTTGAAACCATAATGAATTTTGTTTGATACCTAATATAATGCATGGAAAGTTTTTTTATCGGTATAGGTTCACCCAAAAATTATTAGTAAAAAAACATTGACACTGTTCTATTTTAATATAAAAATATATTAATTCAAGAAGAAGTTCAAAGAGATGTTGATCGTAATAAAAAGTTTTGTTATGGTATTCACATATATGAGAATCTAACTCGCCATATATATATATATAGTTTTAAATTTTAATTAATTTAAATATTATTCTGTAGCGCCCCGGTCCCGAAAGACCGTGGAAATGGACGCCACGGGGGTGGGAATTAAGAAGCGGGAAAGAAATGGGGTAATTAAATTAATGACGGGGTGTTAATCCAAAAGGATTAATGTTTGGAATAAAATATTTTGAAAACAAAAACATAAGTCAACGATCTATGTCGAGACTGTGAATTTTTGTGGGTAGATATGTTAGACGATGATGGCTACTAGAAACAAGGTTCAACATCAGAATTACCACCTGAGCAAAATATTGAGGTAGACCGATCACCGTCTTTTATACCTCCATGTGGAGATGAGGTTATAAAGCTTTAACTTTGAACTAGAAGCAAAGAAACTCAAATTTCCTCTAATCTCAGCGGTGAAAGCGCAAAAGCTTTTAGATAAAGGATGTGAAGGGTATTTGGTAAGTGTTATGAATATTGAGGATCGGGGTCATTCCCTACCTCGTGAGGTACCGATTGTTCAAGAATACCTGAAGTGTTTCCAGATGATCTTCAAGGATTACCACCTGATCGAGAAATAGAATTTGTTATTGACCTTCATCCAGGAACTGCTCCAATATCTAGAACTCCCTATAGAATGGCGCCAACTGAGTTGAAGGAATTGAAGATACAACTCCAAGATCTACTTGAAAAAGGTTTCATAAGGCCTAGCTTTTCACCGTGGGGTGCTCCAATTTTGTTTGTTCGAAAGAAGGATGGTACTTTAAGAATGTGTATAGATTATCGAGAACTAAATAAAGTTACGGTAAAGAATAAATATCCTTTACCCAGGATTGATGATTTGTTTGATCAGCTTCAAGGAGCATCTGTGTTCTCGAAGATTGACTTACGTTCAGGGTACCATCAATTGAAGGTAAAGGAGGAAGATATTCCTAAAACGGCATTCAGCACGAGGTATGGTCATTATGAGTATAGGCTGAATTTGTAAACACTAATGAGATTGTTGAGAACATAGTTGACTAAGAATTTGCGTTGTTAATTAAACTACCCAATTTCTTTCCCGCTTCTTAATTCCCACCCCCGTGGCGTCCATTTCCACGGTCTTTCGGGACCGGGGCGCTACATATTCTTTTGTTATGCACACTTTTATTATATTTCACATAGGGATAAAGGTCAAATAGGCCACCAAACTAATATAGGGGCTCAATTGAGCCACTGTAACTTTTTTTTGCTCAATTGGGCCACCGTGTTTTTAAAATCGTGTCAATTGAGCTATTCTACAACTAATCCCTAACGGAGAACGTTAACTCGTCCCGAAACGACGTTATTTTCTTTAAGTTTTTATCCTAACTCCTAACCCGACCCACCCCTAACCCGACCCACTCGTCCAAACTACACAAAATCAAATTTGGGGATTTAGCTAAAAAAAATTCTCTGTTCTCTCACACACACTACCTCATACTTTTTTCACACAAAACTATGAAGATCATCCAAGTTCATATCATTTTCCACCCTTAGATCCCCTTTGGTGTCGTTTTCCTTTTAATTTTTTATTTTTTCCAATTTTTTTCTTTTATTTTTACTTTTCTGTTCATCGTGTTCTTCAGTCCAAACCCATTTTTCTAGCCATGTTTTGGCCTTCATCTCCATAATTATGTGTTATGATTCCAGCTTCGTTGTCCAATTCCAGCTCCAAAAAAACTCAAAAAAAACTGGCCAAAGTTCCCTTCAGATCAGCCAAGAAACCTGCCCAAAAATCAAGCAACAATTCTAAATCAAATCCCTGTTATATTCTAAAAAAAAAAAAACATAAAAAAAACATGTCCCTGTTTCTTATTCATACCCAGAAACTCAATGAATTTTTCATGACTAGTATGGTCTTTTTACATAAAATAAATATAAAAAACAACTAAAATAAAATCGATCCTAACCCTACATTTAAAAAATCTAATGAATATGATAAATCTGCAATTTACACAATTTACATATAATCCACACCTATATATATATATATAGTGAATTGATCAAATAAGACATTTTTTCTAGTGTGGGAACTAGGACCACATCTCCACCATCCAATATATTGATCTAATGTTTGAGATTTAATGGAAAATATGATGATAATTCCATAAATAATAGGACAAAAAATAAAGGAATGTGGGTTATTTTCATCCAAACCCATAAAAATTGATGATGTTAGCAATTTAAAAAAAAATCTTAAAAACTTTAAATGACTATAACTTGTTTATTTTTAATCCAATACACGCAAAAAATATATTAAATTAAAGCTCTTTTCATACTCTTACATTTAAGATGTCGAAGGGCTATGTTTAGATGAAAAAAATATGGACGAAAAATACAAAAGATAAATTTTTACGCATACCTATGTTATAAATATTTTCGTTAGTTTATAATAATGCTTCGTCAGTATTATGATAACATGCGCTAACGTATGCTAACGAAGCATTTGTCATATGCTAACACAATGTATTTGTCATATGTTAATATAGTGTATTCACAGTGCTGATGAAGCAAAACCATAATGCTAACATAGTACATATATATTATTGTTATGATTTGTTCCGACTCATTTAAGGTTTATCATATCCAATCAATGTTTATTTCATCTAATTAGGTTTATTTCATCCAAATAGAGTTTCCTCTATTCAATTAAAGTTTATTAAATCAAATTAGATGTATAATTAATGTTTAGAGTATATTTTTCGCTAGCAATATTTGAAAACTCTAATTAGCATAACAATAATGCTTCATTAGTATGATAATATTACTTCATTAGCATGACGATCTGTCATCAAATCCTCTGCGATTTTATAAGAATTACTAAATTACATTAATACTCCCGCGCGAAAAAACTTTTTAAATATTATAGAATTGTCACCGTCCTTTTAATCAAATCTTGACCTTTGATTTTTTATGATTGTGTGGTGTGAGATGTGGTCCTAGTTCCTATACTAATATTGGTTTTTATCTAACCACTCCCCTATATATATATATATATATATATATATATATAATAACTGGCACTTCAGATTTTCTATTACACTTTTTGTGTTATACTTCATGTTACACTTTCAAATTATAAGTTTTTTTTATATTTTTTTTCTTTAATTATATATATATATATATATATATTGAGATTTAGTTTAATTTTAAGATTTTTTTAAGGTTCACCCAACTCAATTAGGGTTTATAATTATTTTTTAGTATTTAATTTTTAATTAATTATTAAGGTTGATTAATTCAAAATTAAATTTCATAACTTTTTTTTGATTCATTTTTTATTGATAAATGTTGACTATGATTACTTATGTTAGAATTAATTTTTATTTTATAATAAATAATATTAAAATCTTAAATGTTATAATGAAACACGAGGTAAAACACAAAGAAGTATAACAGGAAATTTGAACCCAATAACTGGAGCTAGCTATAAAACTTATAATACAATGCAAATTTTAAGGAAATAGTTGAACTAATTAAATAAACGTCAATGCCACATTTACTACAAACCACAAAGTCGAAGTATTCAATTAAGCCAAAGCCCAATGAATTGAATATTATTACCCACAAAAAATAAAATGAAAAAAAAACCAAAATTAAAGTACCAAAATAAAAAACCCATCAAACAGGTGATGGAAAAAGAACAACCGAAAAAAACAAAAATCAGTCTTTCTCACAAAGCCTAAAATATCCTCTTCCAAAGAAATCCGACTCCACCAAATTATTAACTTCTGGAAGCCAATGCAGCCACCAACCCGAAGTGGAAGAAGTACTAGCTAGTTTATCAGCAACCTGATTTCCTTCATGATAATATGAGAAACTTAGAACTGCATTCCTATAAGCAAACGCCGCACTCTTAGCAACCTTGCTTTGATTCTCCATGGAATTAAATTTGTATCCTTAGCCAACATACTCAATAAAAATATTGAATCAACCTCCAACCAGATAAATCTTATCCCCCATACTGATCGCAAATTCCAAGGCCAAAATCGCGCCCCAAAGCAGCTCTGCTTCAAAAGCAAACCCCACACCCAAATTCTCATGAAATCACGCAATAATCGAACCCATATGATTTCTAAGAATACCTCCACAAGCCAAAATACCCGGCACTCCCACCGCCGAGCCATTTGTATTAATTTTCACCCAACCACGAGGTGGAGGAATCCAGCCAACCGATTTCACTACTTTTGGGCTTTGTATTTAACCTTTGACACCAACAGCCCGAAGAATGAGCAGATCTTCCATGGTATTCTTCATGACACCCATCTTAGCCAAAATAAGATCTGACTCCCGAAGAGTGATTCTCACTAACGCCACCAAGCTGAGCAATGAAGGCTTGAACTCCTCATATGTTGCCATATTCCTCACGTGCCAAATACTCCACACAAGAGTGATCACCCCTATCCTCCAAAGCATAGAAATTTGAGAGCTGAACTCACATTTAATACAAAACAAAATCATCTCAGAAAAGGAATAAATGGGACGGTCCACCATCTGGAACAATTTGAACAACCACTGCCAAGCTTTCCTCACAACCGAACAACCATAAAATAAATGATCAAATATCTCCTCTCTCTCACAACATATGATACAAAATAATGGACCAATTGATCCCAGCCATCAAACATTTTCCATCGTGGGTAATCAACCTAAAATGGCTCTCCAACATGTAATGGAACGATGGACTGGGATGGCACGATGCCACAACCAATTCCCCCACGCCACTACAGCAAAATGCGACCTGTTACATAACTTAGCCACCCTCATGTTCACCACCCCATGAACCGATCTTTTCCAAACCCTCTCATCCTCTATCTGAGTTATCGGCGTTTGTAAAATATCCCAAACAACCTCCGAGAACGAGAGAATAAATTCTGTCGTGAAGAACCAGATTCCATCACGAAGGAAATTTGCTACCTTATCTTGCAAAGAAGCATGAGCAGCAGCTGGAATCTGTAATTTATCAACAAGCCTATACCCCAACCAGTTATCCAACTAAAAAAGAATTCTTTTTCCGTTTCCTAAAATCAGATGCGAACCCTCTACCAAATTATCTATCTCACCTCTAATATGCTACCATATCGATGACCCTGATTTTTTCTTTTATAACATGACAAGAATGATTTAAGTATCGACGCCTGAACAAAGTATAAACCTCAGCCGAATTAGTTAAAACCTTCCAAGCTATTCTCATATCCCAAGACCACCCTCCTCTTTAAGAGCACAAACACATTCCCATGCAATGATAGAATGAGATAAAATATAAATATCCCCGGTCCAAATAAAATTCCGGCATGCTTTCTCAATTGAATTTATCAGCGACATATGCCACTTATAAATGAGCATTGAATGCAGTGCAGAGCCAGCAATAACCGAGTTAACAAGACACACTCTCCATGCAATCGACAAAAGACGACCCTCCCATTTTGAGAACTTTGCTAACACTAAATCCGTCACCTCTTGAAACACAACTTTTGGAGAATTTTCAAAAATATTCACCCCCAAGTATTTAAAGGGGATGGAGCCAGTAATAAAACCTAACTCCCTTGATACCCTAGCTTTCACCGCACGAGATACCCTATTCCCAAAAAAGAGCGAGACTTCACAGGATTACAAAACTGACCAGAGCAGCTAGCATATTTCTGAAACAGACGAGAAATAAATTTATGTTACCCCTCGTAGCTTTACAAAAAATGATAACATCATCCACATAAAGTATATGAGTAGAAAACAACATATCACGACCATAACTCATGAGAACAATCTCATTCCTCAACACGGCCAAGGAGAACGATCTACTTAGCATTTCTTTAGCAATCCCAAACGATAACGGAGAGAGCGGATCACCTTGTCTAACACCTCGAGAACAGCTAAAATAACCATGCAGTGAACCATTAATAAGAATAGAAAGTCTTACCGATTTAAGAATATGTGAAATCTATAGGCGAAATTGCAAAGGAAAGCCAACTAAATCCAACACCTCTCCAAGAAATCCCAACGCAATGTATCAAATGTCTTGCGAATATCCACCTTGAGGGCCAAATTATTCACCCTATCAGTTCTATTCAAGGTGTTAATGCCTTCCGAAGCCAGAAGAATTGCATCATGAATTTGTTGACCCCCAATGAACCCAAATTGTTGGTTTGACACAGTAGCTGCACCACCACGTGATTCAATCTATTAGTCAAAATTTTTGCAAGACTTTTATAGAGGAAATTTTCTAAAACAATTGGCCTAAAGTCCTCCACTCTATAGGCATTACTCTTCTTTAGAATTAAAACCACAAAGTTCGAATTTAAGCTCGCAGGAAAATAACCAAATTTAAAAAATTCCTCCACTGCATTATAAATATCTACCCCAATGATCTCCCAAGAAGCTTGGAAAATTTTTACATTAAAACCGTCAGGACCGGCAGCACTATTGACCTCCATGGAAAAAACCACACTCTTCACTTCCTCCAACTTTGGCATCCTGATCAATTCTACTAATTGCTCATGAGTAACCAGCCTTGGAATCACCTCACCTAACCAATCCATATCCATTGGCTGCGAATCTGGTAGAGTAAATAACCCTTTGAAATAATCCACCACATGATCAGAAACAACCTCCATGTTCACCACAAGCCGAGCTTCAATGAAAAGAGATGACATTTTGGACTAAGTCTTAGAACTCTGCAAAGCCTTGTGAAAATACGCCGTATTTTTGTCTCCATCATTAAGCTAACCCACTCGACTCTTTTGTTGAAGAAGACTCGCTTGTGCAGATAGCTTTTCATTAACTTGCACCTGAAGACTCACTTCTTTATCCAGTAACATCTTAGAATACCCGTCATTTGTGATTTGCTCTTGAATCACAAGCAGATCCCTTTGCAAAGCCGAAAGATCTCTCTTCACATGACCAAAAGAGTTAAAATTTCAATGTTTAATAGTTGATTTTAGGCGCTTCAATTTATTCATAACCATGCGAATCTTGCTTCACAATTCCTCCTGCTCGAGCCAAGATTCCTGAACCACACCAAAGAATGACTCATTCTCGATCCACATTGATAAAAACTTGAAGGGTCTAGGGCCCCTCTATGCTTCCAACGTACAAGACACAACTAACGGAGAATGATCCGAGCAAATTCGAGGTAACAAATATGTTGTAACCGAATCCCAGCTGTCACGGAAAGACGGCGAAACCAACACCCTATCTAATCTACTTTCAATATGCTCAAGGAGATAATGCCTGCTCGACCATGAATAAAAAAGACCCGAAGACGGAACTTCCTGCAAACATTGATCATCGATAAAAGTTTGAAATTCTCGGCATGCATTTCTATTTTGCAACTTCGAACTCGAAGTCTCATAAGCATCTCTAAGAGCATTAAAATCTCTCAGACAAATAAAGTTTCCTTGAAACTTAGACAAATCCGACCAAAGATCCTACCACGCAATATAAGAGTTACTCCCATGCACAAACAGCACAATCCCCGCACGATCTTTTTAGCATAGGAAAAAGCACCACGCACTGTTCTGACGAAAGCACAACATTTGTTGTCACATTAGCTGCTCGAAAAATCCAAATATTTGAAGATTTAGACTGCCGAACATTTTGAAACAAAAGAACTAGACGAAGTTGCTTCCAAAAGGAATCAAATCTCTAAGAGTCAAATTATATCACATGTAAAAGATAAAAAGATCGATGTGTATATATCTTTCCTATTCATAATTTAAATTTAAATTGAAATAAAAAATCATAAATTAAAAAATTGAAATTGATGGAAAAAAAAAACACTCATAACTTAATTTCAAACTTATTTTTAGAGTCTGAATATTCATCATCTTCTTTGTAGAGGCGAATAGTGGGGTGAAGAAATAATACGAGGTAACAAGTATGCAATATCTTACTGGAGATGAAGACAGATGAAGATGGGTGTGGAGAAGACATGTGTGGTGGTGTTTTTTTAATAATAATTAAATTATATTTTTAATATGTTGCAATTTGTTTTTTTTATATATTAAAGATGGAAAATTTTATGTCATATGATGGCACACTACGCTCTCTCTCACACACGTCACATATAATTTAATGATTTTTAAACTATGGTCCTTTTTTTTTAAAGTGTGCGTGCATTATTTAAAAATTATTGTGATATGTGTGAGGAGGTGTAGTGTGTCATCACATGACATAGAATTTCCCATTAAAGATAACATTAGTTTTTTGAGTGAAAAACATTAAAGTAATAGTGTGTGGTGCATAAAATAAAATGTATAATGTAACAAATAATAATATTCATAGTGCAACCCACGGCTCCCTTTTTTTAGCCTTTTTTTACTCACACACTCGATTTGATGGTATTGGGGAGATTTGAATCCGTAACCTTTGATTTTTAAGTAACATCACTCCATCACTATACCATCCCCACTGAAACCCCTTTTTTAGTCTTTGTTTTGTTAATGAACAATATTTTCTCCAATTATGCTTCGGCTAGAGATCCGTACAATTTATATCCAATTTTAGAGTTTAAAGGTTACCATCTTGCCACATGTTGTAACATGAAAGTTCTATTTTCCGTTTAAAATTTATTATTTTCATGTGCATCTATACTATATTCATATATCCGTATACGATGAACATATATATTTATACTGTTTTCCTTCTTTCAGTTGAACCTTCGAAAATAGTGAGAAAACATTGCATAGATTGTTTAAGTTTAAGAAACTCTAGTTTCTCAAAATTTGAATTCAAGTACATTGTTTTTAAATCACCATGAAGGATGGAAATGATAAAAAAAAATAAGTAATGTAAGTGATTTCCTATTGTGACACCAATTTTTTTTTTTGTTTTTTTGTGAGTTCCTCCGACTTTGCATATTCAAATCGTCAATTGGTGTTTGAAATTATAGTTTTAACTTCCTGAAGATGGTTCGGAAACTTATTTCCGAACCCGAAATACTAGACTCGAAAACAAATTTTCGAATGTGTAATACTAAGTTTGAAAACAAGTTTCTGAAATCTTAATAGTGGGTTCGGAAACTTGTTTTTAAGCGACCCTCATGGCATTCATAAACATGTTTTTGAGTCAATTTCTTTTCATTCAAAAACTTATTTTCGAACCTCTCTAGTGTTGTTTGAAAATATATCTATGTTTGGATTTCATTGTCCAAACTATGATGACACTTAAATATTTTAACACTTTTGTAGGCATTTATGAAACCACTTCTTTAGATTCAGAAACATGTTTATAAAATTATAAGAAACATTTATCTGCACATGTTATACACGAGATATAATAACTATATAAAATAGTAATATCCCCATAAAAGTTGTCCTAATATCTCAAACGAAATAAAGCTAGCATAACATAATATCCCACTTGCTAACATTACCCAACACTGATAATGTTTAAAACATACATCAATTTAGAAATATGAACCCGTTATATGATTTTATCAAATGTATTGTGACTAACCGTCTGATTATAAATTGCTAAAAGCATGATAGGTGACTCAACACTAATGCTAACATGAAGTAATAATAAATAATTTTGTATTCTTTTCGTGCTCAAAGATATGAATTGCAAAACAACAAATCTACAAAAATTTTGTACGAAAATGTATACGGTGGGATCCTTATTTGTTTTATTTCCACATATATAAAAAATTTGGTTTGCACTTTAAATGAGATAGAATTATTTCAAAAATAAAATTAGTGACTGAGAAAAATCGAAGCTTCAAAGGAGAATCATTTAACCGGTAAAATAAAAAAGGATCCTACTCATAATCAGAGTAGTTGTAAAAAGTAGATACATCGTATTCTAATTCTATTATATTTAAAAGTATGATAGTCTAAGGTAAAATTATAATTTTTTAATCAATTCTATAATTACTGTAATCTTTCTTCGTTAATGTAATTAATTATAGTAGTCAATTAACATAGTGAATTTTAATTATTACCACATATAGTTTTGTGCAAGTCAATGGTAATGGATTACCATAATTTCTGAAATTTGAAATTTGGCCCACGTTAATGCTATAAATACTTTCTTGCTATTTAAATCTAACTCCAAGTAGTGAGTTTAGTATTGTCGATGTTGATTGTAGATGCTATTTTTATTTGATCTATTATTTTAATTGAATGTTGAATAGTCCATCTTATTTTATCATTTGATTTTCATTTTTATTTTGCATCAGATCGATTATTTTTAGTTTATTATTGTTATATGACGCCAATTCATCTCGCCATGTGTTATGAGGTTTATATTTGCAAAAATTGTACGACGAAGAGGACTAAAATGTAATGAAGATTGACGAGCTTGATTGGCGTTTCTTTTTTCTACTCTGAGTTTAAGGAAAAGATATATATATATATATATATATATATATATATATATATAAGCGATGGAAAATAATCTAGAAAGGTTGTACAACAGTCGTGAGATGAGGTGGAGAGCGGTAGAGAATAGAGGATGAGCATTAAATACCGAGTCCAATGTAGTTGATGAAAACTCGTATATTATTTTATTCATGTTGTATTGTATTAATAAATAATATTTTTAGAATAAACAGGCAACGAAAAAGTAGTAATAAAACACAATGACTAGTTTTAAAAGTGTGGATCTATGTTATATAGTGAAACAAAAACATTTTTAATATGTATAAATACTATTTTATGCCTAAACAATCAACGAAAAACTCGTAACAAAGCATCATTGCGTCAATCGAATTATACAATCGATCAAGTAGAACTTGAACGAGCTTTAATCAAGTCAAACACAAATGTATTATTTTTTATACTTAATTTTTCTACTATTTGTACTTAAATAGCATTCAATAATGCTTCTTGGCTACACTATGGCCAACCATAATTGTATAATTATGGTATATTTTCAATATATAGTAAGTTTTCAATTTAATCCTTAATTAGTGATTAATAATATTTTACTATTATATCCTTCTGATTAATTTTAGAAAGATTTGACTTGTTAATTTTAAAAATTTGAATCATCTACAAAATCTCATTAAAATATGAAAGATCCTAGCTAATAATATTGAATCAATTGCAATATGAAATCACCGAATATTAAATTGATTGTACATTGCATTCGTTATTCAAATATTATGGCGTGTGTGTGTGTGTACTAAGCTATAAAATATTTTGGTATAAATATCTATATATAATAATTACATGAAGTCTTTAAAAAATATATAAATAAATAATGAAATTATATTTTTCCAAATCAATATTACAAATAAAATAATGAACTTATGGAAATAGAGATGAATCATCCTCAAAATTATTTAATATTTTGGTAAATTGAATTAGACAATTTACTGAAATTATTAGATAAACTCTACAAAATTAATGATAAAAAAATTACATAAAATCGATCTCTAAAAAAATAAATGGATTATGAAATAATTTTGACATGTCAATATTACAAATCAAATCAAGAAAATTGCGAAATTACATCAAAAATATAAATGGATTACAAATAATATTAATACGCATTATTGTAAGTTGCAAAAAATGTTAAAGTAAATTACACACAATGCTATAATTTAAGGATTACATTCATGTTAAAAAAAATATTTTCATTTAACAAATAAATAAAAATTTAAAAGAAATTCAAATTTACATAAACTATAGGTTGGAGTAATATATATATATATATATATATCATAAAGTATTCTACAATAATATTAATATACATTATTGTAAGTTGCAAAAAATGTTAAAATAAATTACACACAAAACTAATTTAAGGATTACATTCATGTTAAAAAAATATTTTCATTTAACAAATAAAAAAAATTGTAAAAGAAATTCAAATACACATAAGCTATAGATTAGAATAATATATATATATATATATATATCATAAAGTATTCTACAATAATATTAATACACATTATTGTAAGTTGCTAAATGTTAAAGTAAATTATACACAAAACTAATTTAAGGATTACATTCATGTTAAAAAAATATTTTCGTCTTCAACAATTTAATATTTAATAATTTATTTATTTATTTATTTGAAATTTGATCACATAATCATGTTTAAATTGACTCCCTTCAACACAATTTACATAATTTATCGATTTTCTATTTTAATTTTATTATTTACAATAAACAATAAATACTAGTTTGACTACGTAGGATCTTTTTTTTCCGTCTAGGTTCGGTAGTTTTTTTTTATGTTATTACTTGGGATATGATTTGAGTTCTTAAATTAGTTGGTATTGCTTAGAGTGTAATTATTTGTTTATCTATTTTCATAAGTTTATATTATTGATTTGTAATATAATATGGCAAAATCATTTGTAATCCATTTATATTTTTGATGTAATTTCGCAATTTTCTTGATTTGATTTGTAATATTGACATGTCAAAATTATTTCATAATCCATTTTTTTTAGAGATCTATTTTATGTAATTTTGTTAGCATTAATTTTGTAGAGTTTATCTAATAATTTCAGTAAATTGTTTAATTCAATTTACCAAAATATTAAATAATTTTAAGGATTATTAATCTCCATTTCCATAAGTTCATTATTTTATTTGTAATATTGATGTGGCAAAAAATAATTTCATTATTCATTTATATATTTTTTAAGGACTTCATGTAATTATTATATATAGATATTTATACCATAATATTTTATAGTTTAGTACACACACACACCCCATAATATTTGAATAATAAATGCAAAGTACAGCCAATTCAATTTTTGGTGATTTCATATTGCAATTGATTCAATATTATTAGCTAGGATCTCTCATATTTTAATGAGATTTTGTGGATGATTTAAAATTTTAAATTAACAAGTCAAATCTTTTTAAAATTAATCGGAAGGATATAATAGTAAAAAATTATTAATCTCTAATTAAGGATTAAATTGAAAACTTACCATATAATGAAAATATACCATAATTATAAAATTATGGCCGACCATAGTGTGGCAGAATAACATCACTCAATAGCATTATATAGCATTACATATGCTTTCATTTTCAAACCCAAATAATATTATTCCATTTCTAACTAAAATAGCCTTGTGTATAACACAAATAAAACAATGTTTATCAAATCAAATAGCATCATCCTAGTGGACTTGATATTAATAAAATTGTCACAACATCTTTTGGGGGTCTAGGTATTTATGGAAATGTGTCGAGGATATGCACTCATGCAATCGTGCCTTGATCAGCAACATGGCCATGCAGCAATATTCTCCAGCTTCAGCTTATACTGGACAGACGTGCAGCTGATCAGCTCTCTTGCATGGGACCACATGACGTGGCACAAGCTCCATGCATGATCCTCTTATACAAGGATCATGCATTCTAGCCGTAGATAGTAGTCTTTCCTATTGAATTGTCAGTCGTCGATTGTAGGCGGTTTTATTAGCAATTGTATATAAATTTTGTGCTTCCTAGATCAGAAGTGATTTTTGCATAAATAAAATAAGAAACCCTATTTTCTTCTATTTTCTCTCGATATTTTGCATGATATTTCTACATTCTAACATGGTATATCCAGAGCCAGATATCCACTGATTGATTGATTACTACTTGATTTCCACCAATTGATTGATCAATTTGAACACAATGACGAAGGCAAACCGGAAATTTTTGTGGAGGAATGCTCGGGATGATGAAATTGGGCTCAATCTCGACCATGATGCTAGTAGCAGCGCGCATCATGATGTGGAGTGTCCAAATGAACAATATGTTGCGCCTAATCAATTAATGCGAGGTATGCAAGTCCTTAATCCTGCTCGAAACGAAATTAATCAAAATCGCATGCTTGAAAATGATGAGTTATACTTGGCACCGCAGAAATATCCTGACATGCTTTTAATGACTGATTTGTTCGACGACAGGAATTTTCATACTTGGAGTAGATCTGTTAAGCGAGCTCTATTTGCTAGAAATAAATTAGGCTTCATTGACAACAGTATGCCTGAGCCTAGAACTGATTCCATTGACCATAAGCAATGGGTAAAAGCTGACTATCTTGTCTTTAATTGGTTGTGCAATTTCGTAGTAAAAGAATTGTCTAAGGGATTGCAGAATTTGAATACTTCACAAGAGTTATAGGATGAGTTAAGCAAGAGGTTTGGTAAGATGAATGATCCTCGGTTGTATAAGCTACGTCGAGAGATAGCTTCTTATTCCCAAGGAACACAGTCTGTGTTAGTATATTTCAATAACCTCAGTGCGCTTTGGGATAAACTTGTCTTGCTTAAAACATCCAGAAGTTGCACTTGTGCTGCAGCGGCAGATGCTAAGGCCGAGCTCGAAGAAAAGCATATGATGCAATTCTTAATGGGGTTGAATGATATGTATGAGCAGGTTAGACAACAAATTCTAATAATGAACCCTTTACCTACCACTAGCCAGGCCTATTCCATGGTACTCCAAGTAGAGGATCAGGTTCAGATATCATCTTACTTCTCTGAGAATGCAGATCAAAGTGCTCTATTTTCAGGACAGAAAGCTCAATATAAGAAAGAAGGTTTTAGAAAGAAATTGACTAAGGAAGAAAAAGCCAAGCTTAAATGCGATCATTGTGGGAGAACTGGATATTTGAAGGCTGATTGCTTTGAGATTAATGGAGTACCTGACTAGTACAGAAGATTTAAGAAAGATAAAGGAAAAAGCTAGGGCTCATCATGTTGATCATGCAGAGGGTAATAAGACATCTATTATGGATTTGTCTATGTAAAATATACCTATTGATATTGGCAAGGTAATTCAAGCAGAAATTACCAAGCATTTTGCATCTTATATGCATCAAAACAAGGCTTCTGGATCTGGTGGAGGCCTTTCAGAAGTGGCAAATGTCACAGAGATAGATTTTGGAAATGAATCCTTGGATCTTTCAGGACATTATGCTTTTGGAGTGGCCAAGGATATAAATCAGTGTGAATAGATTGTTGACTCAGGTGCTAGCAACCACATGTGTTGCCAAGCAAGCCTGTTAACCAATCTGAGAAAGTTGAGAAATCCACTCAACCTATTGTATGTGGGGCAACTCACCAAAAGTATTAACTACAGAGTGGTGTTCTTGGAAACTCATTGTTTAGTCCAACAAAAGGGCACAAAACCTGTACTTGGAATTGGCACCATGAAAGGCACTCTATGTCTTTCAGCAAGACTCATAATCAACAGCATGTGTTGATGTTGCTGTGTCACCCTCCTTGGAAGATTATCATTCTCTGATTGGTCATCCCTCTATCACAACTATGCAACACATGGAATTTTTCAAGAAAAGATATAAGCCTGCAGATTATAGTGTGTTAGAAAGCTGTGATGTTTGTCACAGAGCCAAACAACAGAGAACTCTCTTTCCTACCTTGGGAAGGAGAAGTGAAGTATCTTTCCAGCTTATACATGTAGATGTGTGGGGGCTCTTTGTAGGAGATTCTGTTACTCACACTCCCTATTTTCTAACTATTGTTGATGATTTTTCAAGGGTCACCTAGACTTTTTTATTTAGCAACAAGGGGCAGGTGTGCAGTATTTTGCAGAGGTTTATCCAACTGGTGAAGACACAGTTCAATCACAATATCCTTACCATGCGGTCAGATAATGGCATTGAGTTCATTAACAAGAGAATGGAGGAATTGTTGGGATCTCATGGTATTGTTCATCAAAAGACTTATGTTTACTCACCTCAACAAAATGGCATTGTAGAACGCAAGCATAGACATCTGCTCCAAGTTGCTAGATCACTCATGTTTCAAAGTAAGTTGCCTTCACATTTTTGGCCTTATGTTATTCTATATGCTACCTTTATTATTAACCGACTTCCTTCAGTTGTTCTCAAATGGCAGACTCCCTATGAGATTCTTTTCCAAAAACCAGCTATTCTTTAAGATTTGAAGCCATTTGGTTGCCTTGTCTACAAGGTAAATCTTATGCCTTCCAAAACAAAATTTTGTGCCATAAGCATTCAATGTGTCTACCTTGGCCCTGCTGCTTATAACAAGGGTGTTTTATTATATGAAATTGATTCCCAAAAGATTGTTGTAGCCATGGATGTTAAGTTTTGTCCCTCTATATTTCATCTTCAAAATGATTATGCCCATACATCTCTTCCTTTTACTTCTTTTTCTGAACCTTCTCAGCCTTGTTCTATACCTGGGATTCTTCATTCCTCTCCTTCTCCTATATCTTCTCCTATGTCTGAGACCTTTCCTTCTTCTCCTTCTTTGCCAACATCTCCTCCAGTTAATTCTCCTACTAAGTCTCCTATTGTTGATGCTCATTTGCTTTCACAGTCTATCACAAAAAGGGTTAGTAGCAGAATATCAAGACCTCCTACTTATTTTTAAGATTACATTTGCAATTTTATTCATCCTCCTCTTCTGAGTTTGTCTGCAGATACTCAGACACCACCCATATTTCCTTATCATATCTTTGCCAGCCTTACTGATGCTTACAAGTGATACTTGTTTAATGCGCAATCTGCTAAAGAACCTACTTCTTACAAGTATGCTTGTCAACAGAAAGAATGGATAGATACTATGGACAAAGAATTGCAAGCACTGGAGGATAATTCCACTTAGACAATTATGCCTCTCCCAGCAGGCAAGAAGGCCATTGGTTGTAAATAGGTTTATAAGGTTAAACTCAACTCAGATGGCAGCATAGAACAATATAAATCACGATTGGTTGCTAAAGGGTACAACCAGGAGTTTGGTGTCAACTATCAGGAAGTTTTTGCTCCAGTTGCTAAACTAGTTTCAGTAAGATTACTCATAGCTTTAGCCACTCAGCACTCCTGGTTTTTACATCAAATAGACATTAACAATCCCTTTCTTCATAGGCATCTCTCTGATGAGATATACATACAGCTCCCTCAAGGTTATAACAAAGGCAAGCCTGGAGATGTCTGCAAATTAACTAAGAGTATATATGGCCTCAAGTAAGCTTCCAGGTGGTGGGACTTGGAGTTTTGTAAGTGTTTATTTTCTCTGTAATTTGTCCAAAGTGAATCAGACTAAGGGTTCTGGAGATTGCTTCATTGCTTTATTAGTCTATGTAGATGATATCCTTCTCCTTAGTCTGTGCCTTGATCAGATTCAATCTGTTAAGGATGCTTTACATAAAGCCTTCACTATTAAAGATATTGGTGAAGCAAATTATTTCCTTAGGATGGAAATCGCTCGGTCTGAATCTGGCACTTTCCTTTGCCAACGCATGTATATTTTGGACTTAATTGATTCAATTGGGCTCCTTGGTTGTAAACCAGCTACAACACCTCTTTCTTCGGGTGTTTCTCTCACTTAGAGTGCAGAGGCTTTCCCTCAAGCTGCTTCTTATAGGCGTCTTGTTGGAAAACTTATGTATCTCAATCTTACTCGTCCGGATCTTGCCTATGCTATCCAGCAACTCAGTCAATTCATCAACTCCCCTTCTGAAATTCATTGGATCGCAGCTCTTCATGTTGTCAAATACCTCAAAGGATGCCCTTCTCTTGGTCTCTTCTACAAAGCTTTTCCTCATATTTCTCTCAAGGCTTATTGTGATGCCGACTAGGGGCCTTGCTTGGACACGCGCCGCTCCTTATCGGGTTATTGTGTGTTCCTTGATCTTTCTTTGATTTCTTGGAAGTGCAAGAAGCAAACAATGGTGTCTCTTTCCACCGCCGAAGCTGAATACCGTAGCTTGAGCTATGTTGTTCATGAACTGTTATGGATCTCATTCATGTTAGATGTCTTTTCCATCTCTTATCCCATTCCTATTGATGTCTTTTGTGACAATCAAGCCGCTCTGCAAATTACTCAACACCAAGTTTATCATGAACTTACCAAACATTTAGATATGGATTGCCATTTCTCCAGAATTCATTATCGTCGTGGTTTTATTAAACCTTGTTACATTCCTACAGCTCTACAGGTGGCGGATATTTTCACTAAAGGTTTGCCTGGTCCGTGTTTCCGTGAGCTTCTATCCAAGCTGAATCTTGGTGATTTGCACCAACTCCAGCTTGCGGGGGTGTCGAGGGTATGCATTCATGCAATCGTGCCTTGATCAGCAACATGGCCATGCAGCAATATTCTCCAACTTCAGCTTATACTAGACAGACGTGCAGCTTATCAAGTCTCTTGCATGGGACCACATGACGTGGCACAAGCTCCATGCATGATCCTCTTATACAAGGATCATGCATTCTAGCCGTAGATAGTAGTTTTTCCTATTGAATTGTCAGTCGTCGATTGTAGGTGGTTTTATTAGCAATTGTATATAAACTTTTTGCTTCTTAGATCAGAAGTTTTTTTTGCAGAAATAAAATAAGAAACCCTATTTTCTTCTATTTTCTCTCGATATTTTGCATGATATTTCTGCATTCTAACAAAATGTCACCATACTATTTTTTTTGTGGTAGTCTTGATATTTGCATGTACGAACACCAACGTTTTTCATATTAAATCTGAGTCATTCATATATCATGAAATCGAATGATTGAGATTGGTTCCTAGTTTGTGTTTGTGTGTGTGTGTGTGTGTGTGTGTGTGTGTGAGAGAGAGAGAGAGAGAGAGAGAGAGATTAGTTAGAATCTAAAAAGTAGATTAAATGCGATCATTGTACTAAAAAAAAAAAAGATTAAATGCGATCATAGTGTGATGAAAAAGTGGGATTTGAAAAGTAGATGCCACCGTCCTTATCAAATTCCGCATGCTTTGATCACCGTTCTTTCAATTCATGATCTACCTTTTACCTCCACATATCCAAAGTGTTGATTATTTGGTGGGATTTATCAACTGTTTGCCGGTCTACTTTGGTAAACATAGTGACTCACCATTTAACATTTTGCTCACTTCTAACTTTCTTACTTTTTTAGTTACCTAATCTTTCTTCTAAATTTTGTGCCATTTTTGTGTATATGTTGTGTTTCTCTCCAATTTTTTTGCTTCACACATAAATGTGTATGCATATATTTTGGGAAAAGCCTGAGATTCTTCATGCTTTTATATGTTAGGCCATATATTCCCAAAAGAGACACGGGCTTTTAAATTTTTAAGAGTTTATACTCATTTTTCTGTGTATTTTGAAGTAGGAAGTGTCGTGACAATTTTGATCGCACATAAATTACGTTGATAATTTGTTTCTTGTTAGAAATATTATCTATTGATAAATCCAGTTTCAAAAATTTGATATATAACACTTTCATAAGAAGGTGAAGTCTTGTGTCATAACATTTTCGTTAGACGGGTTAAGATTCGAATTCAAATACAAATAAAATTATAAAAATCCTATTGGATTCGATTCTTAATCTGTCTAATTAATTTAACTCATCAGACAATTTAACATAAATTTTTGTATAAAATTTATCTATATGTTAATCGTTCAAATGGCGTTAAAAGCAATTAATAGTATCGTTCATTTTTAGATTTCCCCCTTAAATTTTATATCGAAACTTGATGCAAGTGTAACCGTGCAAGAGATGTTTCTCAATCGCAAATCAAGATTCTGAGATTTTATACCAACCACTTGGGGCACAAAAATATTCTCTATGCTCTTTTTTTTAATAGTTTGGGGGAGGAAAGGACAATAGAATTTAATTATAGCTTTTCAAGAGAGATCAAGATAAATATACTTCCATTTTATTCCAAATAACCATTAGTCAATGAACACAAGATTCCCTCGTAACAAAATTAAATTAAATACACGAACACACAAGCCATATATCCACGCCTCTTTGGGTAGCTTAATGATGCAAGTAAAACTTATCGAGCCATCAAACTTCGCTCTTTTGTGATGTGAATGTCGTCTAGGTCAATTGATATAGATAGAAACATGTATAATCATAATTTATTGATTCTGCGAATAGTAGAAAGAACACAAAAACAGAACGCAGTTCGTCTTATACGAATAGAAAAGAGTATAATTATAATTCGTTGATTCTGTGAATAGCAGAACGAATACAAATCAGAATTCACGGATCCTCCTGGCGAGAATACCGAATATTGCACTAAAGCATAAGCCAAATTTTATTAATCAAATTCAACTATCCCGATAAAAATTTTCTAAACATTTAAATATAATAAAATAATTAATTATCTAATCTGAAGAGATAGTAAAACCTATAATAGAATCTAAATTATGCTTGACATTTCGACTATCGAGTTAGTGAACTTGACTCATCTGTAAATAATATCTTCCTAGGTCGAGCCATCAAGCTTGACTCAACTATGGATTTCTCCTCTTCACTAACCACCAAAAAAATAAAAAAAAAAAGGCAATATCCACATTTAAACAAACACTCAGTGCAGAAATTCATTCCTCACATTTATTCATCTCTTGAATATAAGAGTTACATGAAACTACTCCCCTATGGGATGGAACGTACATATATCATATTAAATAACAAAAAAACTAATAAATAATCTGATAATTCAGTCTAAGAATTTCGTTGAAACGATATCTCCATCAGTAATCCTTGAAGAAATGTATATCCCATCCCCCATGAATAAAATAAACTATAACTAAAGATATGATGTTAAAAATGTAAGAATCAGAAAGAATATGATTATCTCAAACCAACTTTTCCCTGCCCCAAAGCTTTTGCTCAAGCCACTATCTGCTCCTGCTCTATGTACATTTGCTCGAGCCAGTGCGACATCGTCTCGTGCCCGGGCCCCTGCCTCGGCTTAGAACTGTACAGCCCCGCAGCTCCACCAGCCGGGACGTCTTTCACCAGTGAGTTAACCCACGACACGTCCGGCTCATCCACATCGGGACGAGGCATGGCTGCCGATGCAGCAGTACCATTGCCATTTCGAAAACCAAACGAGGCAGATTTCCTAAGCTTGTTCACTTGTTCACCATTGAACCCCCATTCTAACTTGCCATCGGGAGCACCCCACTCTGAACGCTTCGGTGGCATGGTACCGGGCGAATTGGCTGACCCCGATAGACCATAACGATATCCACCACCACTGCGATCAATAAAGCTCTGGCTCCGTTTCGTGAAGGCGGCCGACCTTGAGTTCATGACCGCTGCAGCCACTGCAGCAGATGTGTCAAACCCGTATGCTGAGGGCATTCTTGTAGGTGACGATGAGACATTCGACGGGTAGCTTGCTCGGAGCTGGTTCATGTTTTGCCGAATCTGATGGCCCGTAGGGGATTGCAACTGCGAGCTGGCAGTGTTGTTCATCTTCGGTGAGAGCCCCTGCAACTGAGACAGTAAAGACGGATCGAGTGATCCGAAAACATCATCAAGATTGGTAGGCGTCAAGCCCGCCATTCGGCTGTAAGGCGACGACAGATTGGCCATCTCCTCAGCTAGCTGCTGCCTTTGCTGTGTGCGGATTCTGTCTAATCCGAGCAACTCCAAATCCAAGTCCACATCTCTTGCACTCAAAGCCGTCTTGAGCCGGCTGCCGGGCAGTTGAAGAGCAGGTGGCGTAGCAAGATTGACCTTGTTCTGCCACATGCTTCCCCCCATTGGAGACGAACACGTAACAGAAGGGGACACCGGTGGTGTTGAGGTATTAGGCATCATCAACGAAGACGAGCCAAGTGACAACGGGCTCAATGTTGATGTCAAATCCATTGAATTCGCAGAAACAGACTTTGGAGACGGCATGGCTGAACCTGTGGAAGCATACAATGGGCGCAGCTCCTCAGGCTTGTGCGCGAAAAAGCACACCTTCCTCGAGCAACCCGTCTCATCCTTGCAAAGGCGGGTTCTGTATTGGGCGGGATGCAGCCATGATTCAAAAACACCATGAGCATACTCACAACCATCCCCCTTAGCACAGCTTCCCTTCTTGAACTCGGGGCAAGGAACGCAAGTGTAGTGATACTTCCTCGGATCACGCCTCCTTGCATTCTCGCCCGGATGGACGAAGGGGCACTCGGTCCAGTCATGAGAGTAAGCCCTCGAGCAGGGCTTCACCTTAAAGCTATACATCCTAAATTCATCACTCCCATAAACTCCATTGTTTATATCAGGCAAAGATATGTCGATCGGATATTCCTTCCTCTCACTCCCTTCTCTCACAGCCTGCGGTGTTTTGCTTCCCTCTTCCTCCCCATCATCAGCCTCGCTGCTAATCCCATTCAACAGCATCTCCAGCTGCTTCCTCTTCCAACTGGTGGAAGCTTTCACACATGGAGCAATAAGGTCACCGGGTTTCTTCCCGGTGACGTCCACAGCATTGATATCACCGGAGGCGCCAATCAAGAGCTCGACAACCTCCACAGACGACCACGAGCCACCTGCTGCAGCGCAGTGAAGGGCCGTGGCGCCATCCGAGCCACAAGCTCTATTGACATCAACAAGTCCAGTACCAATCACATACTTCAAAACCTCTGTGCTTCCATATAAAGCAGCAATCATGATGGGGGTTCTCTCTTCAAACCCCATCTTCTTCAAACCAAAGCTTCTGCCATACCAAAAACTCACTTCATCAACATCACAACCCCTCTCCTCTACTTCATTCACGAAGCCGGCCAAATCGTCGGTTGCAGCCAATTCCAGCAACTTTGAGCAATTTTTATGCGAAGACACTCTTTTTCCAACATGAAATCCAGCATCCATCTCCAAATCAGAAGGGCTGTGTTTATTCTTTGAATCACTGCACATCAGAACCTGAAATAAAAGAACAATTTAACACTTAGCACAAGGAAATGAATGACAAAATCCACATCTAGTTAACTATATGCTTATCATAATCAATCAATCAGAATTACATACAGACATATATATATATAGTAATACATATTCTAGCAAATTAAGAGTTGTCTTAACAGCCTGGTTCTGCTAATAAAAAAAACTTTTTTTTCCTCGGAAAAACCAAAGATTTATCCAACCATATAGCCAGGTTGTCAACAGAAATAATCTTCAAGAAAGTTTTTGAACCAATTAAAGAAGAGACCCTTCTCCATGAAACAGCTACTTTACAAATCACAACCCGCATCATAAAACCCCCAAATTTAAAACAAAGATAAAGAGCTAATATCAGTATATAGAACTAAAAACCAAATCTTGAAACTTCGAAGTAAAAAAATTCATCAAAATACGAAACAAACTAAAAATCGAATCTTTAACTTCAAAATAAACAACCCATTTAAACAGCACACAAGAATTTCAAGAAACAAAAATCAAATCTGTAACTTCAAAAAAAAAAAAAAGAACCATAGACAAACCTTTATTAACTGAAATGAATTTCAGCGATGAAAATTTGAACTCACGAGGGTTTTATCCTGAAATAAATTATTCGAGTTGTGGTTTTAAAGAACTTGTTATTTGTTAAAAGGCGGAGTCTTTGAAGCTATATATCCAGACATACGACGTATATATATATTTCAAGAGTTTCACAAAAAAAAAAAGGAAGGGAAGGGAGTAGGAAGGTGTGACTTTTCTTCTCGCTTCTTTTAAATAATATTTTATTCCTCCCATTTCTTATTCGGTCAAAGTCAATCTTCAAACTGTGGGGTCCACACTAAGGCACCATTTCTGTGTGGTTCAATTTAATTTTTAATAAAATGTAAATGTAAATGTAAATGCAAATGCAGATTCAAATTCAAATTCGAATGAAATGGAAATGCAAATGCACATGAAATGCAAATGCAAATTCAAATTAAGATGTGGGGTGGGTGGGTCCCAGAATCCAATATCGAACCGCCATAGTCTCGTCACGTGTGGGGTTCACTTTGCTGGAAACCGAAAAAGAAATTAAAATATCCAGCCGGCCATGCGACGCGTGTGTCACATTTTTTAAATAATTATTTCGGTGAAACTTAGGTTCACAGATAATAGCATCTTAGGTTTAGTTATTCTAATGGCTAAATTACACCTAATTTCTTCTTGGAAATTACTTGGATCCCATTCCGATTAAATAAACTGGAAGTGGAAGTACTGATTTTTTTTCTTTATATAAAAAATAGTTTGATATAAAAATCCATGCAATTATATTTATTTTTAATTAGAGAAGAGAAAAGAAATATACTTTGTTCAAGAGTATCCATCATTTTCTAGGATTACAATACTAATTAGTATTTTTTATGATTATGTATATCTTTTCATTTGTAATATTTCTGAATGAGTCAATAAATGTCCAATAGTTTCACAATTAGCTAATACTCACCCCTAGTATGTCGAGCGTTGCACCGCACGAGGGTCCCAAAAATATAGAGAACACAATTTTTATTGTTATTTAGTATTAGTAGCTTTATTAATGTATTTTAGTTTATAAAAAAAATTAGCCCAATTAAAAAACAATTGTAAAGACCAACCCAATTAATATACAAGAATACTTTGTAAAAAAATATATGACATAAAAAATACTCTTCCAAATTTTATAAAATATTCTAGTAGATTTTCATCTTGATATTAATGATCTAAAAAGGCCATGAGTACGATAATAGGGCTAATTTGAAAGGTAAGCGTTAAGGTCTCCAAAAGAAAAATACTTAAACGTAAATTTTAGAGCATTCTATATATATACAATGTGGAAGTCATAGTTTTATTCTAACACTTTGTGATATAGCAAACTTTTGTATAAAAGTGAAATATTTTTTTCGGTGTTTTACAAGGTATTTATAATTTATTCTCTAATTTTGTAAGGAGACTTTTGAAAGAAAATGTGAAAATTAACGTTAAATTACTATCAACAACACGTTGGGAAAGTCCTGTCAATGTTGAGAAATCAATCAAATTTCAAGCTCCATAGATAAGAGAAAACTTTGCTTGAAGTGGCAAAAAATGAAAATGACAATGATTTGAGGTGTCGTACAAATACTTTATAGCAACCTTTCATGTTTGAAATTCAGAATTTTTAGTTGCCATGATAATATAGCATGAGATATTGTTTGCGGTTAATTTTTAATTAGTAAAAATTTGGAATATGATGATATGTTTATTGATATTGCTATTAAGAGAGTGAAAAGATTGATTGCATTATTTGAAAAATATAGAGAATTTTAATGTATTTTAAGAAAAACACGTGGTTCGTAAGAAAAAAATAATTTGGTAAACATAAAATGATGGAGGATAAACAACCACCTAAACATTCTCTAGACTCAATTATTTTCTCTATACAGTGTATCAATGCATTGCATCACTAGTACAAAATTAATTTGATAGTTTCACTTTCCATAGAGTTTATATTTTTTCCAAATAAATTGAATTTATTAGATGATGCTATTTTAGAAGCAAATATTTTTGAAAATGTTCAATTTATCAAAATAACATACATTGTTAATATAATTTTATGTATTTGAAGATTTTGAATAATTGTAATAAAACATATATTGTTAATAGAATTTTATTGACCATACATGTTATCATTGCATCTATAGAAGTGGTGAAAATTAATCTGAATTACTCAGTGTTCGTTCAGGACTCCACTTGAATTTCATTCATTCAAACTTGTTCAATTTATTAGTGAGTTTGTTTCAATATGTTAGAAGAAATATTTTTAAATGATATTATGTAGTTTGTGTTTTATATATGATATTGTTTAAAATATATTTTTTTTTTTGTTTCAAGTTTGCTCAAAAATTAGAGAATAAATGAGCCACATGATTGTGAAGTCTTTCATAAATGCATTTTTTGGATTGAAATATATCAAATAAATTTTGTTTATGTGCATTTTATAGTATTTTTAAATTTTAATTTTATTAAATTATGGGCACCATTTTCAACGTTCGTACATTGTTCTCAAAATCTAAGAGTGGACCCTGCCGACTCTGTTTCAATGAGAAATGGTTGTGTTCGAGATTCTCTTCAATTAAACACAAACATAATCTTTACTTGTGTTGCTTGTTAGTTGTTATACTTTGCGTTTCCGAATTTTCTATTCAATTTTGGATATATATATATATATATATATATATAGAATAATATTGTTTAATGTATAATTGATCCCTAAAAAATTATTTATCTTAAAGATAAATGCATTTTTATAAGGGATGTTTCTGAATGCACCATTGATATTTCTTTACACACCACACACTTTGTTAATTTTTTCTGAATTTTTTATACACCAAAGTAAAAATCTCTAAACCCTTCCATCTTAAAAAAATAAAATTTTAATTATTAATAAAAATAATAAAAAAGAAATGAAATGCCTCTTCTCCACCAGTAGAAACCTGTGACCGTCCATTATTCTTTTTCCCTCCACCACCGTCTTCCTCTTCCACCCAGAAACCCGTCGCCTAGCCCAACCCTTCTTCTCAGCCGAGTCACCCTCGACGACCTCCTTTGCCTAAACATCTGGAGGCAGTGTTTTCGGAAATTATTTTTTGAATCATCTGTTGTAGCTTCGAAAACAATTCTTCAAATTTCCGAATCAAAAGAAGAGTGTTCGAATTTTACAGTTTGAACGTGACGGGCGAAAGAACAAGATGGTCGGTGGAAGAAGAAAAATTGGATTCAATTCTTAATCTTTTTTATCTCTAAAAATTATTTATTTTTCTATAATTTTTAATTTATTATAGATATTATCTACATGAATAAATTAATATTATTTTATCATAATTGAACTTGTACTTCAGTGAATGACTTTTATTAAAAATCATACACGTATTTTTCATTCATTTTTTCAATAAATTTCATTCACAAAAGCACACGCTGAATAATAAAAAAAATAAAAAAAATATATGCACATATATATGATTCTAGGTATATAATTAAAGAAAAAATATAATATTTTGTTTTAAAATAAAGGGAATTAATAAAAAAAATCAGTAATCTATAGGGATGAATTTTTAAAAAAATGTTAATAAAAGAGTATTTTTCAACCAAACCCCTCAAAAAAGGGAAATTAATCAAAAAATCAATAATTTATAGGGATGATTTTTTTTTTTAAAGAATGTTAATAAAAGAGTATTTTCAACCGAACCCCTCAAATTTTGGGGGGCGGGGATTTGCACCTACTAGTAACATACTAGGATGTGATTTGCTATACGAAAAACGTTTAGGCATAGTTTGCTCCTCAATGGAAACGTTACGAGCATTTTTGCACATTTTCCCTACTTAAAAACAATTATTTGAGTATTAGTGATTGGGGTAGATATACTAATAATATGATGTTTATCTATAAACTTATTTTCTTGATTATGAATGAGAACAGTTCATTTAGATGAATGAGAATAATTAGCACTTGTCTTGCGTTTATATCTATGTTATAGTTAACGCAAAATGCCCAATAATTAATATTATAGGCACCATACGGGTCGGAAGTCGGAAGATCATATTGTATGTTCATTATAAGTATAAGTGAGGTTCACAACTTATATGATTTTGGACATAAACATGCATTTATGGTGTGCATTACTTTGACCTATCATTATCAATGAGTGATAGTTAAAGCATTGCGTTAATAAGCTCAATAGATTGGGTAATGACATTACATATACAATGAGTTATGGATTACAGAAGAAAATCACATCTCAATACATTAAGTTGATGATGACCTTTATGGAGTTCATAAGAAGTATAATGTTAAATGACATGTGAATTTTATTCAACATGATAATAAGGTTGTGTTACTCATGATTTAGATATTAATTAATTGAGATGTAAGTATACTCAAAATAATCAATGGGCATTTGATATATTAAATATGATGAATTAATTAAGCTAAATGAGTCATATTCGTAAAACCTAATTGGGGTGCAGTGCCAGCGAAATATTAAATATTTAATGAATTTAATTAATATTAATGAATTTAAATTATGTTCTCAGCTGAATATGGAGAGTTTAACTCTATTAGAAGTTCAAATCATAATTCTCCTACTAGATCATTGTTGTAGCCTCATGTATAGCTTATGAAAGTGTTGAGCATCTGACCCAGGACTATATTGTTACAAGACGGAATCCCTCGATCCGAGTCTCACAACACAGACGAACCGTTGATATATGAAATTGATGACCCTATTGTGATTGAAGACAAAAACATCGACACAATAGTGTAGACGCCCCAAACAAAGGTGATGAATCTGTTTGATAAGTCGGGGTTTGAACTCACAGTTCAATAAAAATTCTCATGTAGAAAAATATCCATTTCAATAATGTCAAAAGTTGTCTAATAAAATTCAGTACAAGCCCTTATATAGGTGGACAAAAATAAGTAAAATCCCAGTATAAATTAGATAACAAAAAGGAAATAAATAAATCTAAAAATCCATAAATAATCAAAATCTGCGAACAGCCTTATTGGGACGACACGGGCCCACTCGCGCCCTAACTCGCGATATAGCTCGTGCCCGACCAAAGCAAAACACTTCGCATTATCGGTACGACCCACTCACGTCTCCGCTCGCCTTGTAGCTCGCGCACGGTAGCGCGATCGGTTCACTAGCGCTGCAACTCGCGTGGCTCTTCTCGAACACTCGAACTCGATCTTCGGTACTCCACCTAGGATTGTATCATAAAAGAGATGAAAATTCCTAGCACACGATTAAGTAGTTTTTGAAAATATAGCTCTCCAAAAGGCTTGGAATTTTTGAAACCTTCAAGATTGATTCTTCATCTCTAAACTTCTTCAAAGTCTGGAAGAGCATCGCCCACATGACGTCTTGATCGAGATTTCATCATACAACAAAAGATCAAGAAGGTGGATTACTAGAAGATAAAGAAGAAGATAGATTGCTAAAGGATCAAGGTGGTATAGATCAATACTATATATCTCTTCTCAGCGGTATTTGGCACGCCCCAATTTTCATAAAATAAAATAATAAAGAAGGTAGGTATGTCACTTATATTAAAATATAAAATATTTAACTTTAATACAATGGAAACTAAATAATAAAAGCTCTTTAAAATCCATCATCACACGTCACCACGTACATCGGCCGAGTAAATTAATCCTCAACCTGAAATAAATAATAGCTTTGGGGTGAGTGCTATTAATTCAGTGGTGAATGCATTTATCCAAGTTATACAATTATAACAAATTATAATATGGGCAGCCCGCGGCTGATAATATATCGAGATATATGCAGCTCGTCAGCCAATAATAATTGTAACACGTAGGTTAATAATTGTGAACTTGCATAAGAGCATAGTAAGGATAAATAATAATGTGCGTCACATCGTATTCCCCACCTTAACCTTGACTTGAACTTTTCGGCTTTGAAAAAATATATGAAATAAATTGAGTCCACGCACCGCCTATCAATAATATTAATTATAATAAATAATTAATATAAATAAAATAATTTAAATGCATGAATGGTTGATATAGACTTTAAAAATGATGCATGCATTTCTATACCCAATTATTTATCCTCCCACAAGCCAACTCTAAAACTCATCTCACAAATCTCATCTATATATACCAACACTAGCCCACCATTTTTAAGATGAAGTTTTGTTTCTCCTAAATCTCATGTTTCTTTCTTGAAAAACAAATCCATTCACCCCCATTTTATTTCCTTCTCTCTCTCACACACACCAAATCAACTATCTAGCTCTCTGCATGCAGCATCTCATTCACCTACATTCTCTTCTCTCCCTCAAACTCACTTATTTCCCCAAGTGCAAAGCAAATTAAAGAAAACAAATAGATATATACCTAAAAACAAAAAGAATTTTAATACTTTAAAAGAAGATTGCTTTTGATATGTTTTGGAATGAAATGAAAGCCCTTTTTATAGTGAAGATTAAAGATATGAAAGGTCTCAGCCTCTCATTCACCTACATTCTCTTCTCTCACTCAAACTCACTCATTTCCCCAAGTGCAAAGCAAATTAAAGAAAACAAATAGATATATACCTCAAAAAAAAAAATTATAACACTTTTTATTGTGAAGATTAAAGATATGAAATGTCTCAAATTAAATAGTAAAATAAATTTTATTTGAGAAGATGAAATTCTTTAACAAATGCATTGAACTTTGAAGGATTGTTCCAATTCTTGTTCTTCATATTCACGTGAGGAAAATGAACCCAAAAGTTTTTATCTAAGCATAAAATAATTAATTAGTTATTAGGCTCTAAAAAAATAGACATGATCTTTAAAATATACTAAAATAATTGTTAAACTCTTTTAAAACATAAAATCCATTTAGTTTAAAATAAATAAATAAATAATCATTTTACTATTTCATATAATGTTTCAATTTTAAAAGATATAAAAATTCCAAGAAACTCAATAATAATAATAATAATAATAATAATAATAATAATAATAATAATAGGGAATGAAAACATAGTAATATAGGCGTGACTTATAGGAACGTAATAAAATATTATAAATTAACAAGCACTAATAAATAATATTTTCAAACCATATTTTATAAAAAAATAACGATCAATTTTAAAAAAATTCGGGGGTCGTTATAGTATCCCCCAATTACAAGGTAATCCAATAAACTTATTATTCCGATGCGCATGTGTTTTAAATTCGATTTAATCATGCAAGATTGATATTGCTTTCAAACCTTTTATGATTCGATCAGCAGTTCAGCACACACCTAAATAAATTTTGAGTTTCATCAACAACATTTACAAAAACATGGAATACGCCTTGAGACTAGCTAACTACTAAATAACATAATATAGCAACATTCCATGAGAGATCATCTCTCTCTCTCTATATATATATATGTGTGTGTGTATATAGGGGTGGGGTTATATAAAAATAACCCCTTGTGTGAGAAATGAGAACACATCTCACACCACACATCCATCAAAAATCAAAGGTCCAGATTTGTTGAAAAAGGCGGTGGCAATTTTGTATTATCTGAAAAGTTTTTCGCGCGGAGGTATTACTGTAATTTGGTAATTCTTATAAAAATCGCGGAGGATTTGATAACAGATCGTTATGCTAACGAAGTATTATCATAATGCTAACGAAGCATTATAGTTATGCTAATTAAAGTTTTCAAATATTGTTGGCGAAAAAAAATTCTAAAAATTAATTATAAACCTAATTCGATTTAATAAACCCTAATTAAATGGAAAAAATCATAATTGGATGAAATAAATCTAATTAGATGAAATAAACATTGATTGGATGTGGTAAACCCTAAATGAGTTGAAAGAAATCATAATAATAATATATTTATACTACGTTAGCATTATAGTTTTGGTTTGTCAGCCTTGCGAATACACTATGTTAGCATATGACAATACTCTATCAACATAAGTTATAAATTATAATTGGATAGGATAAACCATAATAATCAATTAAGAACTATAAACAAAAAATTAAATTTCAAAAGAATAATGATAATTAGATGAAATAAACCATAATCGAGATTAAATAAACCATAATTGAGATTTAATAAACCCTAATAAATTTATACTATGTAAGCATTATGATAATTCTTTGTTAGCACATCGAATATATTATGTTAGCATATGACAAATGCTTCATTAGCATACGTTCATATGTTATCATAATGCTGACGAAGAATTATTATATGCTAACGAAAGCATTTACAATCTGGGCACGCGTAAAAAAATTTCTTTTTTATTTTCTGTTCATAATTTTTCATCCAAACATAGCCTTTCGACATCTTAAATGAAAGAGCATGAAGAGAGCTTTAATTCGATATATTTTTTGTGTGCATTGGATTAAAAACGAGGAAGTTATGGTCGATTAAAGTTTTTATGATTTTTTTTAATTGCTGACATCATCATTTTAATGGATTTGGACGAAAATAGTCATCATTCCTTTATTTTTTGCCCTATTATTTACGAAATTGCCACCTTAAATATCAACCATTGGATCATTAAATTGGATGGTGTAAGATGTGTTCTCATTTCTCACACCAACAAAGTATTCTCATATGATCTATATCCTATGTGTATATATATATATATATATTTCAAAATTATATTTTATCTTCTATTTTAATTTTTGGATTGCAGAACATTTATGATACAGATTTCACAACTGATTATATAAAATAATAAATAGAGAGATCTTTTACATGGTGAAAATCCAAGATGTCAACTAAAATAAGAAAATAAAATGATGTCCTCAAATTATATTCTTTACGGTTTATTGTAAGCTGATCTTATAGGAACTTGGAAAAGATGATTAACGTTATCTACTGCTTAACTATCTATACATATATTAAGGCAAAATCGTAGGGGTAAAATTGTCCAAAAAAAAGTATGTGAAAAGTTCATTTAAAAATTACTTCTGTCGAATAATTGTATAATATGTGATCTGGTATAGTGGTAAGTGTAGTGGTCATTTTTCGTCAATCCGATATGCTAGCCCAGAAGGGTTAAATGATAGAATACAATCGGTATTCCAATACATAAGCATTCAATTTAAAATTTGAATTAACGATCAGTTCCGCCTTATCCGGTAAGATTGACGGGTTCAGAGGAGTCGACACGTCTTTCAAACCTCCTCCGCAATCCTCGCGAACCCTAGCTGCTACCTCCACCTTTAAAAGGAGGCCTCCCTCCTCATTTGAGAGGTACGCTGAAATACCCACAAGCTTCACATCACACCCGAAGAATACTGAACTCACAATTTTTTAGGTTAATTCCACCCCGGCGATTCAATATCCGGCCTTCTTCCTGCATTCTTCCAGGATCGAACGACATTTTTCTAGATTTCTAGTCACGTTCTGGATAAGGATTATCGTCATTAAGCACCTTAATTATTTAATTATTCTGTATTTTGTTTCTTTCTACACTTCTTCTTTTCCTGACTTGAGCGTCGGAGGCCCAACGATCGTCAACCCCCCGACGGTCTTTGGCTCTTACGGTGTTTTCTATTTTTATTTCACAGATTGGCCGCTACTCCGGACTGAATCAATTAATTGCAGATTTCCGGATCTACAATTTGGCGCCCACCGTGGGGCAGCGATCTATTCGTGAAACAAAATGACAATGCCTAATGAGAGTCGCAGAGATGGAAAAGGACCCTAGCAGGATGGCAGAACCGCTACGCCTTCACCCGATGTTGATCTGTCGCTGGCTGATGTTCTGAGGAATATACAGCATCAAATGGCAAACACCACGGGGGAGTTAGCACTTCTAAGATCAGAGAACGCTTCACTCCACAGTAAACTTGAAGATTTGACCATCAATGACAACACGCGCCATCTGAACTACATCAAACCCACCAACCTATTCGGCGAGCCAAATTCGGTATACTCTGAGCGTCGTCGTTCTGTTACTTTTACTGATCCATTTATTGCAGGTACTAGTGCGTCAGCACAGAAGGTAGACACCAGACAACAAATGGAGGAGAGCCCGCTAAGGCCACCTCCAGGATTCGAGTATCATGCTTCTGGGCAGGAAAGGATCCAACACCAGACTCTCGAGCAAGAAAGGGTTGAACAGCAGCGCAGGTTCAACCAGGGATTCGATCAGAGAATGATCAATCACCCAAGTGAATTGGAGCAACGACTGGCTGGTATCGAGGCAATGATAACGCGAATTCCTGGTGTACCTCTCCCAATCCGCAAGGCTGCACCAAATAGCTTCGCTGACTCACCATTCGTGGATGAAATAGGGTTAACAGAGATGCCGTCGAAATTTACCTTACCATCTATGAAGTTATTTAACGGAACCTCAGATCCAGATGACCATATCGCACAGTATAAACAAAAGATGTTCATCGCAGCAATACCTAAGTACCTCAGAGAAGCCTGTATGTGCAAGGGTTTTGGGTCCAGCCTATCAGGAGCCGCGCTGCAGTGGTTCACGAACCTTCCTAATGCTTTGATTGGATCATTTGCACAACTCACAGATCTTTTCGTAGAACAATTTGCCAGCAGCCGGAAAATTGAGAAACATTCAGATGACCTCTATGCCATTATTCAGTATCCAAATGAAACACTTAGGAATTATGTTGCACGGTTCAATAGAGAAAAGGTAGAGATACCAGGCTGCAACGCTGACACCGCTATATCAGCCTTCATAAAGGGGCTAAAGAGGGATTCAGACCTTTACAAAGAACTCACAAAGTACCCGTGTAAGACAATGGATGATATTTTAGCAAAGCCATGGGCACAAATTAAGTGGGAGGAAGACGAAGACCAATATTATCGACCCAAGCCAAGAGGTCGAGATGAAGGAAGAGACTCCCGCAGAAATGATAGAAGAAGAACCGACCCTTACCCCCGCAATGATCGCTACAGACCTCGAGGTCGAGAGGATATTTCAGATCTATATGATCGACGCTTGCCAAAATACAACCTGTGCATCACACCCTCAGAAGCCGTCAATGCCTTGAAGGAACTCGGTAGTACAGTGAAGTGGCCGCCCAAGATGAGGAGTCCAGATCATGAACGTGACAGAACAAAGTACTGCGAATTCCACAAAGATCACGGCCATAGAACAGATGATTATATCGCATTGCGTCGCGAAGTCATCGACCTACTCAAGCGAGGCCATTTGAAAGATTTGCTGACTGATAAGGGGAAGCAGACCTTCAGCAAAAATGATGAGAATCTGAGGGATCCACCAAAGCCCCCACCAATTGAGCATGTGGTTAATTGCATAACTGGAGGATCCGAGGTTAGCGGAGTGTCCCAAGCATCAGCAAAATGACACTGCAGATCTCTGAAATACACGCCCATGATACCAAAGCCCGATACCGAAATGGAACTCATAACTTTGAGTTTCACCAACAGCGAAGCTTCTGAACTCTCACACCCGCACCACGATGCACTTGTTATTTCAGTCCTTATTTCTAACTGCATGATCAAGAGGACTCTCATTGATGGTGGGAGTTCGACTAATGTCATTTTTTTATCTACTTTGAAAGGAATGCAGGTCCCCGAGGCTAACATCATCAAAAAATCAATGACCTTGATTGGATTCAGCGGCGAGCACAAAGCCACCATAGGTGAAATTACACTACCTGTGTATACGGAAGGGGTTAACCTACAATCCAAGTTTCAAATTATCGATGCACCCTCAGCATACAACGTCATCCTGGGGAGACCTTGGATTCACGAACTAAAAGTTGTACCCTCGAACTACCACCAAGTTATACGCTTTCCAACCCCATGGGGAATCAGACAGATCCGTGGAGAGCAAATTGCATCAAGAGACTGCTACAGATCAGCTTTCAAGACTAACCACGTGCAGGTACAAGAAGTAAACCAAATTGATGAGGCATCGACGTCAAACTCAAAATATAAATACGGAGAAAGCTCAAATTCAAAATATGAGCAAGGAGAAAGTTCAGGGTCGACCTCCTACGTCGAACCTGAAATGGAAGATCTCGATGAAATACAGATTCATCCCGACTACCCGGACCACATCGTTCAAATTGGGTCGAGACTGACTTCTGAAATGCGAGCAAAGTTAATCGCGTTTTTGTCAGAACACCACGATTGCTTCGCATGGTCACACGCTGACATGACAGGTATCGATCCTTCTATCATAACTCACAGCTTACCGGTCGATCCTGATCACCCACCAGTCAAACAAAAAAGAAGAAAATTTGTAGCAGAACGAAATCAAGTGATAGAGGAAGAAGTTCAGAAGCTAATCGATATCGGTTCAGTTCGAGAGGTGCAGTACCCTGATTGGTTAGCTAATGTTGTGGTAGTAAAGAAGAAGAATGGAAAGAACAGAATGTGTATTGACTTCACCGATCTAAATAAGGCATGTCCAAAGGATTCATTTCCACTCCCTCACATCGACACGCTTGTCGATGCAACAGCAGGACATGAGATGATGAGCTTCATGGATACTTTCTCTGGGTATAATCAGATTCTCTTACATCCAGATGATCAAGAAAGAACATTGTTCGTCACAAGTCGAGGCATCTACTGCTACAAATTCATGCCGTTCGGGTTAAAAAATGCAGGAGCCACATACCAGAGACTGGTTAATCGTATGTTCGAAAAGTTAATAGGTTCGACGATGGAGGTCTACATAGATGATATGCTTGTAAAATCACTACAAGCCAAAGATCACATTGGGCACCTGAGGCAATCATTCGAAGTGATAGAACATGAAGCTTAACCCCTCCAAATGTTCTTTCGGAGTAACGTCGGGAAAATTTTTAGGGTACCTCGTCACAAAAAGAGGAATCGAAGCTAATCCCGACCAAATCAGGGCAGTGGAAAATATAAAGGCACCCCGCAACATCAAAGAAGTACAAAAGCTCACGGGTCGTTTGGCAGCACTTAGTCATTTCATATCAAAATATTATGACAAGAGCCATCAATTCTTCAACACACTCCGAAAGGGAAAAGACTTCGAGTGGACACCAGAGTGCGACCAAGCTCTCAACCAACTTAAGCCCTATCTCTCAAGTTCGCCTTTGCTCTCGAAGCCTAACTCAGGTGAGGTACTTTTCGTTCATTTATCCGTATCTGCTAACTCTTTAAGTGCAGTGTTAGTTCGTGAAGAACAGGAAAGACAATACCCTGTCTACTATGCCAGCAAATCGCTACTCGATGCAGAGACCAGATACACTCAACTTGAAAAATTAGCCCTTGCACTAGTCATGGCCTCGCGAAAGTTGAAGCCGTACTTCCAGGCGCACCCAATCACGGTGGTGACGACCTTTCCACTAAAGACTGTGTTGAGCAAGCCATACTTATCCGGCAGATTATCAAATTGGGCAGTAGAGCTTGGAGAGTACGACATCACCTATTTACCCAGGACTGCAATAAAATCACAGGTTTTGGCCGATTTTATTGCAGATTTTTCATCAGAGCAGCATGAGCTTGCCGAAAAAGAACTACTCTCAATAACCGAAGGTGATAATTCAAATCACTGGACCCTTCAAATTGACGGCTCCAGTAATTTCAAGGAGAGTGGATTGGGTATAGTATTGATCTCTCCCAAAGGCGACGTTGTTGAAAGAGCGGTTCGATGTGGATTCAAGACAACAAATAATGAAGCAGAATACGAAGCACTGATCGCCGGACTGACCTTAGCCAAAGATATGAAGATACCAAACATCAAAGTACAAAGTGACTCACAACTTATTGTAAGTCAGTTTGGAGGAGATTTTCAAGCAAAATATTCTAGAATGTCAGCATACCTTACCATGTTGAAGGAACTATCAAAATCATTCACAGAAATAGAAGTTAACCACGTAGCGAGGGAGGAAAATTAACATGCAGATGCACTGGCCAACCTAGGGTCAGCAATTGATTGTCAGTCATCGAAGCACATACCCTTATCATATGCCCAATGGCCAGCAATGTGGAAAGAAGAAGCAGAAACCAAATCGGTGGAAATAGTTGAGGTTGAAGTCAGTTGGATGACTCCGATCATCAAATACATTACCGAGAATAAACTACCTGAAGACAAGACAGAGGCTAGGAGGATCAGAGCTAAGGCAATGAAGTTCAACATGATCAGTGGGTCTTTATACAGAAGTTCTTACTCAGGCCCCTACCTGAAGTGTGTAGGCCCAAATCAAGAAAAATATATCCTTGAAGAACTACACGAGGGAGAATGTGGAAATCACTCTGGACCACGAAGCCTAGCAAATAGGGCCCTAACAGCAGGTTTCTACTGGCCGACCATGAGAGCCGATTCAAAGAGTTACGTTAAAAAATGTGATAAATGCCAAAGATTTGCTCAGTCCAATCACACTCATCCAGAACCACTCCACCCTTCAATAACGCCCTGGCCTTTCATGAAGTGGGGCATGGACATCGTAGGAAAACTACCCAAGGGTAGCAATCAGAAAGTTTTTCTCTTGGTCATGACAGATTACTTCACAAAGTGGATCGAAGCAGACACATTCGCACAGGTCAAGGACCGTGAGGTAAGAGGTTTTGTGTGGAAATATATTTTTTGCAGGTTTGGAGTACCAGCAGAGATCGTCACCGACAATGGGCCTCAATTTATCAGTTTTGAGTTCCAAGACTTCTGTAAAAAATGGGGAGTCAAGCTAACCTATTCCACCCCAAGGTACCCAGCCGCTAATGGTCAAGCCGAAGCCTCCAACAAAACAATAATGAACACCCTGAAGAAAAAGCTAGATAAACACAAGGGAAAATGGGTCGATCATCTCCCCAGCGTGTTATGGTCTTACCGAACCACAACGCGAACAGCTACGGGAGAAACACCTTTTTCTCTAACATACGGATCTGAAGTCGTCCTACCTCCAGAGATAGGGATCAGGAATGCGAGGACCTCAAGGGTAAACGAAAAAGAGAATAATCAGGAGCTAGAACATAACCTAGACACAATCGATGAGCAACGGGATCAAGCAGCAATGAGAATAGCTTCATACCAGCAGCAGATAGCCCGACATTATGATAAACACGTTCGGCTCCGCAGTTTCAAGGTCGGAGATTGGGTCCTTAGAAAAGTTTTTCAAAATACTGAGGAAGTCGGGGCTGGCAAACTAGGCCCTAACTGGGAAGGTCCATACCTGATCATGAAGGTAGTAGGAAACGGGGCTTACAAACTGCAAACTGTTGAAGGTAGAGAAATTGCAAATAGCTGGAACGCAGCTCACCTCAAGCAGTATCATTTTTAAACCCTTAGCTAAATTTTCCAAATTTTGTGTTGTTTATTTCTTTATTCGAACTGTTACTGACTTGAGCGTCGGAGGGTCGATGGCCATCTAGGCATGCTGCATGCAGGTTGAAACTCAACCATGATAACCGAGGTTCAGTAAAGAAGCCCCTTTAAGGTCGATCCCGCAGTCCTTAGGGTGAACATCGATCCTGAAAGAATGAGTTTGCGTTTCTATTTCATTTTCTTTTACTACTTTCAGTAATTTTCAAATTGATTTCTTACTTCAGCTATTGACTTGAGCGTCGGAGGGTCGATGGCTCTGCCATCGACCATCTAGTCATGTTACGTGCAGATTAAAACTCAATACCGACAACCGAGGCTTAATAGAGAAGTCCATGAAGGCTGACCTTGTAACCCCTAGGGTGAACATCGACCCTGAAGAAATGAGTTCGCATTCTCGTTTGTTTCCTTTTACTACTTTGAATTATTTTCAAACTTATTCCCTACATCAGTTACTGACTTGAGCGTCGAAGGGTCGATGGCTTAGCCATCGACCATCTAGCCCTGTTGCCTATAGGTTGAAAATCAATGTTGACAACTCGAGTTAGATCTTGACATGTATTCGATGACAATGTTGACAACTCAAGTCAGATCTTGACATGCATTCGACGATAAATTCTGAAACGATGTTCAATACCAACATCTCTAAGGCATGGTTCAACCTCAATGCAAGTTCAGCCTCGATTCAAAACAAATTGTGATTTAGATAACTTGCATACATATGCTAGCCTTAGATCCTAGAATTGTAATCTACCGATCAGATTAAATGTAAAACAATCAATACATATATTTTTACGTATGTGTTTCTAAGATTCTCTCGTTCACATATATGTCGTGCACTTGCAAGCATAACTTCTAAACATCGAAGTTGAAGTAAAACAAAGCTCAAGTATGAAGTGTCATTCAGAATGTCACTACCATAAACGAGAGTTCAACATCGATAAAATAAAGTGGAGAATCACCATAAATATACTGCGACACTGAAACCGGCGGAAATAACAAGAAGTCTAAATGAACGACAAATATGCGAATAATAAAAAAAAATCAGCCATGCGCTGTATAGCTCCATCACCCTACGATGCATCGTCGCCATAAAGGAAAGACAAATCAAGATCAGGATTCTTGTCCTTGATCATTCCTACTAAGCCTTCAGCTATCTTCATTTCCATGTCAGCACGAATTGATTGAAAAGCTTCAGAATCAGCTATTTTCTGGAGGTCGATCCCCTCACCTTTTTTAGCGGCATCAAGGGCCTTATCATGAACCGCCAATTCGGATTTATAATGGTCCTTGGCAGCATCAAACTCCTTCTGCAGTTTGGAATGAGAAATCTTCACTTTGCTCAGACGACTTTTGTATGTTTCGGATTCTTCCAATGTCGTTGCCGCCTTCTTCTCAGCCTCAGCTTTCCCCCTCCTGACTTTTTCTACTTCAGTTTTCAAAGCAGCTATCTCAGCCTCAAGCTTGGATGTTGAAGATGACTCAGCTTCAAGATTTGCCCGAGCACACGATAGTGCCATGGTAACCTACATTCACAAAAATTGAAACAAATTAATACGTCAAATTATATGTAAAAAAAAATTATTATTGGATACATGCTTGAACAGAATGGTTGAGGGCACGAGCAATCTGAGACTTCAATCCATCCGCTTGTAGATTGCCAATGTCGACCGCCACCATCTCATTCTGCATTTTAGACCAGACAATGCTGGAGGGATTGAATGTAGCTGAATTTCGAGGAACTATCTCATTCCCTAATTCGTCGAGCGTCGGGCCCACTGGCCCATCAGCAGCAGAGGGAGAACTAAATCCCACCTCAACTACCACTGAATCTGGTTTCTCTCGAGCAGGTGTGGCATGTGGGGTAGGACTAGGAGCTGGGGCCGATGTCCTCGCCTTCTTACTTGAGGGGGCGTCAGAGGAACGCCGACTCCCAGACGGGGCTGCAGACCCCAAAGCACCTTCCCCATTCGATTTATCCTTGACTTCATCTGCCTTAGCTTTGATCTCTGTCAATCAGAGGGTACGAGTACTACGAGGAGGCATCATGATAGCACTAACAGTTCTTCTAGCTCGCAAGATATTCAATGAACGATAGGCCTTAGGAACTTGGAGGGCTCTCTCAATTCGCTCAAGTGATACACCCTGCGGCATAGGTTTCTCAAAAAATGCTACAAAAGAAACAAATGAAGATAGTTAAAAACGATAAGAAAGAAGTGAAGTACTATCCCCACAAATTAATGAAGAAAAAACGCACAAGCCAATTTAAAAGATCGAGGTGGACATTCTTCACTGGATTCACCACATGTTACCCAAAACCATTTAGGCTTCCATTCACCTGAGGATGAGATACAATCTTTCACAAACCCTGGGAACCCGCCAGTCCATCTAGTGAAGTAATAGAAGCCCGGATTATCCGGCACTCTACTGATCCTATACAACGAATGCCACTCATCCAACGTCGGCTCACCAAACTTCAGGTCATACCATATCAATAGCATACCCACCATATGGCCATAACCATTGGGAGAAATTTGGGCTGAAGAAATCCCATAACTAGCTGCGACCTTCCTAAAGAAGTTACGTAAGGGTAATCGAACCCCTATCTTAAAAACATCAGCATAAAACGCAACAGAATCCTGTGGAGGCCAACAAGCTCTTTCCGAAGACTTTGGGACCCTCACTTTCAGTTGACAAGCGACCCCATAAGATTGTATTAAGTTTTTTAGATATCTTTGGTTGATTGTAGACGGCACTGTTTCTGCCTTGAACCCTAAAGATCTATGGGAGCCATCTGCGATTTTATCTGTATTGTCAGAACCATCGACCTTCTCATTTAAATTCTCTATCTGATGAATGACCACGTCCTCGTCCTCAGAAATTGTATTATCGGTATCATATGTACTGTCAGACCCTGAATTTGAGCCCTCGTCCTCAGAATCAGATACATCTCTTAAGTTCCAGATCTCACCGCATTCCATAGACCCTGAATTTTTCTTCAGAATCTTTGATTTTTTCGAATCTTCCGCCTCGGGGTTCCTAGTCTTAGGCATCTCCATATCGCACTGCAGATATCCATCATCTTATTTCTTATTTATTTTGAGGGTCGACTTTTTCCACTTATTCTCGGGTTCACAATCCAGAAAATAAATAAACTCACACAAATCAAGATCAAAAATAAAAAAGACGACAACTTACCAATTATCTTGATGTCTCTACGGGCTTGAAACTCAGAAATAACGATGAAGATGGTCTTGAGCGTCTTGAGCGTCTACATCAGAAGAAAATTTCTCCTTCTTATAGAAGTAGCAGGTGACGTAGCTAGGGTGGAGTCTTGATCCCCAAGCAAGAAGAAAAGCCCTATTTCAAAGCCCAGTCCGGATAGAAATTTGAGTTGCGTAAGGATTCTTCATTATCACACTTATCCTGTTACAAAAAAAAAATAATAATAATCGACCCTAGGTCGACTGTTTTGGAAGAAATATCAACCCTAAGGTCGACTATTTTGGAAGAAATAATAATCGACCCTAGGGTCGACTGTTTTGGAAGGAGTAATGGTCGATCCTAGGGTCTATGGGTTAAAAGTCGACCTTGTTGTGATTTTCTCCGCTAATTATCAACCCTAGGGTCGATGCCTCTCAGAAGCTTCAAGGTCGATCTCGTAGACCCTCGAAGATGGTCCCAAGTTGAAATGCAAGCATAAATTGATATATACCGTAAAAGTCGGGGGCGTTGCCCCCGAACCCCCGACCAGGGGCGCGTCGCCCCCTGGACCCCCGACTCGTTGACCGGGCACCGAGACCCCCATGTGCGTCAGGCAAACAATATTGAATTTATGGTGTTCGGTCTTACGGTTTGCATTCAAAGTCTTGGTCGTCCTACCTTGTAGCTTGCATTCAAAGCTTAGGCGTTCGACCTCTAAGTTATTTTATAACTTGGGTCGTTCAACTTCATAGCCCATATTCGGGGCTTCGGTGTTCGATCTTATGGTTTGCTTTCAAAGCTTCGATCGTCCTACCTTGCAGTTTGCGCTCAAAGCTAAGGCGTTCGACCCCCAAGTTATTTTATAACTTGGGTCGTTCAGCTTCATAACCCATATTCGGGGCTTCGGTGTTCGATCTTATGGTTTGCTTTCAAAGCCTCGATCGTCCTACCCTACAGCTTGCGCTCAAAGTTAGGCGTTCGACCTCTAGGGTCATTTTCATGTACTGGGGTGATCTTTTCTAATTTTTGTTTGGGCTCGATGTTCGGCCTCACGACGAACGTCTCATGTCATTGCCTGTTTATTTGCATTACTATTCATTGTCCAGCTCCCACGCTAAAACCTAGACAATGAGGGGCTAACTGTAGTGGTCATTTTTCGTCAATCCGATATGCTGGCCCAGAAGGGTTAAATGATAGAATACAATCGGTATTCCAATACATAAGCATTCAATTTAAAATTTGAATTAACGATCAGTTCCGCCTTATCCGGTAAGATTGACGGGTTCAGAGGAGTCGACACGTCTTTCAAACCTCCTCCGCGATCCTTGCGAACCCTAGCTGCTACCTCCACCTTTAAAAGGAGGCCTCCCTCCTCATTTGAGAGGTACGCTGAAATACCCACAAGCTTCACATCACACCCGAAGAATACTGAACTCACAATTTTCTAGGTTAATTCCACCCCGGCGATTCAACATCCGGCCTTCTTCCTGCATTCTTCCAGGATCGAACGACATTTCCCTAGATTTCTAGTCACGTTCTGGATAAGGATTATCGTCATTAAGCACCTTAATTATTTAATTATTCCGTATTTTGTTTCTTTCTACACTTATTCTTTTCCTGACTTGAGCGTCGGAGGCCCAACGATCGTCAACCCCCCGACGGTCTTTGGCTCTTACGGTGTTTTCTATTTTTGTTTCACAGATTGGCCGCTGCTCCGGACTGAATCAATTAATTGCAGATTTCCGGATCTACAGTAAGTGGTTGGTTCTTAACTTCATTAGCCCGTGTTTGAGACTTGTGCCCATCTCTTATTTCGTCATTTTTATATCTTTTTTTTTTCTTTTTTCTTTTTGGTTTTTCCTTATCTTTTTCGTTCCTTTCTTTGTTTTTCTTTTTTTTTTTCCCAAAAACTATTATTCAACTGATCTCTCTTTTTTTTGTGGTGTCTCAAATGTTTATAAAAAATATAATTATTGCAATGATTATAATACAAAAAGTTTATGAAAAATGGTAATAATTTAAATTTTTAAAAATTGTACATATTCTAAATTTTAAGGAAAAGAAAAGAAAAAAGAAAAATTAGAACTCTACACATTCTCTTCTTAAATAATTTCACTTAGTATTCACCTCCACTAACAAATATTTAATAGGAAGATTATGAAGAGGCAAAACAAATTGAATAATAATTAAATAAATTTAATTACATTTCCATGAACAAGAATTGAATTGTTATTGTTGATATCAAATCTTTGTTGTGTACATATTCTTTAAATTTAGAAAAGAAAGATAAAAATTAGAATTCTACATATTGTCCACTTCAATATTCTTACTCAATATTCCAAATTGATATTTCTAATATGAATTTTCATTTAATTCCTAAAATTTAATTTTCTCTTTGTTTGTTGTAACTATACAAAAATTATCTCTTATCTAATTAATTAATACATCTGAATATTATTTTATTAATTTTTAAAAATTGAACACACATAGAATTCAAAATCATTATAATTTTACAAATCGAAAAAAATAATTATTTATGCATCGCACAGGAAAAATACTAGTTTCGCTCAAATCATTCAAGAAACTCAACAAACTCAATTTAGGTTTTGTTATTAATTGACCTCTCAAATTGTTTTAGACTGAATTTAATTTTAAGTTATAAAAATTTTATTTTTGTCTATACAAAAGCTCTCGGATGCTTAATAATCTTTTAGCCTGTATAACTCCGGCTGAGATCATCGAGTCTATTTTTTTATGCCTCATTCTTGCGTCCCACCGTAAAGTTTCACCATTTTACTGCTATGTACTATAAAAATAAAATTTATTATAATCAATCATCATTATAACAATATATGTTCTTAACAATTGAAATGTTATTAAAAGCATATACTCTAATTATGAAATAATTAATTATAATAATCAATTAGTAATTGAAAATAAAAATATAATACTAAAGAATTATTATAAATCATAATTTGATGGAATAAAATTTTAAGTAAAAATTATAAAATTAGACTAAACCGTGATAAATTAAAATTAAAAAAAATGAGAAAAACTTATAAAATTTATAGTGGGATACATAATTAAGACAAAAGTGAACTAGAAGATCACTCATATATATACATATATATAATATTGAAAAAAATATTAGTCTCTAATTTTAAAAAATAGAATTTATAATATTGGAAGTCTAATTGAAGCAGTTCAATGTAACATATGTACCATAATTTTTTTCCATATATATAGAATTTTCTCTCTCCATATATTTGTAGGGTTAAACTTGAAAGAAAATGGGTGAGAATATCTAAAATAATAAACATTTTAACATAAAAATAAAACTCTAAAACAACAAATATTATGAAAGGAGTATATAGTTTAAGTCACGAGTTGATATATAGTTTGTCTCTCTCTGGTTTTTTTAACAAACTCTCACGTTAATAGTTATTATCACATCTGATCAATTTTGTTTTTTTCACTTCGCTTTTAAGGTCATTAATGCTAGACCTATACACACTAAAAATTTCTATACGTGTCCTCAAATTAAAAATGCAAAGAAAAATAATTAAAAAGGTGAGTAGATCAACGTACCCAAATAAATTGGAATGAACTAACATAATAATTATTAATTTAGGACAGAATTATTGGCGGTATTAATTTGATTTTCGTATTATTATGAAGATATATATAGTCTTAAAAAAGACATATGGATGTAGACATTCGTTGTTGAGTGGGGAAATTTAGTATAGTATTTGACAATAAGTAGTGGACAAGGAAACCTATAGATGAGAATGACACTACGCGTACTCAGTGGGGAACATACCTTCAATAATTCAATCACTACTATACTTGCATTATTGTCATCTTCCACTTTCATTTTATTCTATTAATTAAAACCATTTCCCATGTTTCTAATGCTTTTTCACTCTCCATATATATTTTCATTTCTCCATATTGGGTTTGCATGTGCGCAAGGAGATTGCTCAAAATATACCTCGTAATTTAATTTTAACTCCTATGTTATAAATCTTTAAAGAAATTAATTTTAGATACTGTTACTGCAATCCCATGCACCTATTTGGAGTTGTTATATATAATGACAAAATTAAATACCAATATGACAAACATTAATAAAGATGTACTCCCTCCGTTTTTATATAAGTGTCATTTTGAATGAATACACACGAATTAATAAAGTAATCAAATTATCTAATATACCTCTATTTAATTTATCAAATCAAATTAATTGCATTCAATCATTTGATGACAATTCATGTACATATACATCTATGTTGAATCTTTGGAGATTTGGAAATATAATTTTCTTTCAATTATAGTGGGATGAGGGAATAGTTGACTACACTAAAATAAAGGCAAATTGGAGAAAAAAAGTGAAAATTTTACCTTGATTATGTAGAATGATAAATTTTTTGAAACAAAAAAAAAGTGCCAAAATGATCACACAAGCAAGATTTCATCGATTCCACCTTCTTTATTATTTATTAATATTTTCTTATATAGAAACGGAGGTAGTATTTATTTCTTGAAGTTGGAAATAATGATAATCAATTACTTATTCAAGTATGAAAAAACTTATGACAATCCTTGTAGTGACGTGTTGAACATTTAACCCCCAACACTATGAGAAAATTACGATTTAACGATGGATTTAGTGACAGACTTTATTTCGTCGCTAAAATACCGATAAATTAATGACGGATTGTGATTGTGATTTTTAATAACGGATTGTTTCCGTCTCTAACCTAGTGATGGAAAAATCAGTCATTAAACATTGAATTTAATATTTTTAATTTTATTTTATTACATTAACGACGGATTTTTCCGTTATTAATTTTTTTTGAGTCAACGACTGAATTCGACGATGATTAATTTAGCGACGGAAAAATCTGTCCCTAATATTTTTCTGTCTTTAAAATAATGAACGGTGATATTTTTACCGACGAACTTGATCCGTCGTTAAAAAGCAATTTTTTTATAGTGCAATCTTTATACAAAAGATCTCTACGTACATGGAACTATACAATGCCAACTTGGATGCTTCGTAGCTGGAAGACCAAACATAAAAATATCCAATATAATATAAATCTATTTTTTGAAGGCCTATATGATGACCTCGTCGTTATTTGTGAAGAGGTTGTTATTTCATTGTATTTGCACTTATACTGTAAGTGTAACGATGATCAATTAATTAGCGATTTTACGAGGTATGCTCGGAATTTTTCTCAATTTTTTTTTTTTTGTATTTTTATTTTGATAGTTGAGCATGGTATTGAAGATACAGTAAAATCTCTATACAGTAATATTGTTGGGACTTTAGAAAAATATTCATATAGGGATGTTATTATTATATAGAATTTATATATAAATATTATTTTTTAAAAATTAATACATATATATATATAATACAAAATTTGAAAATGTCTATTCATATTTTAAAAACATGAATTTAAAAGGTATCTAAGATTTATTCATGTGCTTTAATCGAAGAAAACATCATTATAGAATCAGGCAAGAAGTGTAATGTGATAATCCAAAGAATGATAGTATAGAAATAGAAAAAACCTCATGTCAAGGAGCTTCAAACACGTTGGACAAGTTGTAAATGTTTTGGTTTAAACAAGAAAGTAGTTGTGTTGACGAGTTACTTCGACCACGCAAGTTATAAATGATATTAACCCAAAAAAATTAAAGCATTGTTACATGCAACTTTAGATAATTATTTCATATAATTTTAAATTTAATGTAACATATGTAGTTAAATAGTCCTATATATTTTATATAAATATTTAATTAACATGGATTGATTTGTTTAGAATGTGAAAAAATAAACATGTGAAATTTACACATTTTAAGCACGGTTTATTTATGTAGCATGTCAAATTATGCAATTAATCACTAGAACTTCCCTTGGTATTTATTTTGAGACCACATTAGTATGCTTGGAATGGAAAACTGATTTAAAGTCATTTTGTTAGTCTTTGATTTATCTTGAATTTTAACCTATCTCTGAAAGTTCATAGTCAACCCGTTTGAGCGATAAAGCCTATTCTTTGATAAGCAGTGGATTAAGAATTTGAGTTGAGATTGTTAGAGAAATTATTGTGGTGAAAATATCATGGTGTCTTATAAGTTCATGAAAAAAAATGAAGATAAATAAAAACAAGAGAGCATGAAAGACTTGTCAGCAAGAATTTGGTTATCTCTATTATAATTCAACATGAAATTTGGTGATTGATTTGATTTGTATTATGAATGGTGAATACAAATCAAATCAATTCAACCTTAAACATATATAAAGTTTAGATATTCAACAAAATATACGTGTTTAATAACATATATATGAATAAAACAATCTTTGTGGAATACAATACTCTTACTCGTTAAATATTCCAATAATGTCGTATATTTACAATCATTCATATCAATTATATGTTAATAAATAGTATGACACTAGCCTACACACACAATTAAGATATATAGATCCTAGTTGATCGATCAAGACGATCAGACATATGTTGATCTGAATATTGGTGAAGTTCTAGTAGACACTTGACTCAAACTTTTGATATTCTCAAGTATGATCGAGGTGATATTTTTTCTGCTTGGGTGATTTGTATTCAAGGTAGACAATGAACCTTTATAGCTCTCCTTCATGCCGTAGCAGTTACATGTCCTGCAACGTTGAGGAAACTGCTACAAGCTGCCACTTAGGGCATAGGATGTTCACGGAACTGCTCCATTCAATTCCATGCCTTCCCCACGCTCAATACCTGCGAAATTGTTCATCCATCGATGTTACGGAGATGAGTGCAATAGTGGCTGCAACATTGACTCACAATGTTTTAAACCAAATGAAAGACATCCATTTCAACAATATTTAATTAAATCCCAAAATTATAAATAAAATATATAATTAAATTTTCATGTGGCACAATTTAATAGGCAATAAATATTTTTTTTTTCCTGACAAATTCTCCCTTGAAACTTGTTTATTAACATCTCGTCGTGTAAATTGACGGTCTTCGAAATTTATTAGATACAACTTAATCTCATGTTTAAGAGTTTTTGAATTTAAAATTTATTAGATAATTTATACCTGTATCAAGGAGTTTTTTATTTTAAATTTTGAACTTCAAATTTATTTAGATAATTTATACTCATGTCAAGGAATTCTTGAATTTAAAATTGTGAATAATTTATACTCTTATTTCAAGAGTTTTTGAATTTTGATTTTTTGAGGCAGTTTATACTTACTAAAAAGTTCTTCCATTTCAAATTTTAAGCCCCGTTTAATTTGAAATTGGATTTTTGGGCTTTGAAGGCTCTGATTTTAAACTAGACTTTTTTAGGCCACGCCACTCAACTTCCAATGACTAAACCTAAGAAATTAACCAATTTATAATTTTGATAGGTTTCTTTTAAGTGAGGGGCTATAAGGACAAAAATATATAATATAAAAATATTTATATTTTTATCAATTTTAGGGGATATGAGTAAAAAAAATGGGACTGTGTTTAGAATTTCCGTATATAATAATTTAATAGAATTTCCCTTTATAATAATTTAATTTAACGCCAAAACCAATAGAATGAAATTCTTTGTCAGATTTTGGGTAATTGGCCCAACTCATTGTCCATCTCTTTGGATCTTCCAAGCCCATAGGCCCAAATAAGCATAATGTATGCTTGCAATATATGGGTCAAATTTTTCAGCCCATTTCATCTCCAATTTGTGTACAAACACTCGTAACAATTAACAAGTCGTACGCTTCCTTCTATCTCTGTGACTGTGAAAATTGCTGCAAATGAAAAAATTCCTTCCAAGTAAAGAATTTCCTTTGAAATCACACAAGTTTCTTTCTTGCGTATAATTTATTGAGGGCGAAAGCTACGAGAATTGAATCTACTCCGTGTTATCATCCCAACACCTTTTGTAGCAGCTTCATAAATGCTTGAGATATTTGACATTCCCTTGAATTTGCTCAACAGAGGTAGATATTATTCCATTAGGCGTGCTAAGGATGCATATTTTAGTGTATTTAAATAAATAACACAGATCTGTTTAAACAGATTTATTCTTTCAATTAAATTCGCGATTGTGGTGTAATCTTCAACACTTGATTCTCAAAAGGCCATGGAAATCTTTAAAGTAAATGTGCCTCTATAATCTTCTCGAACTTGATATTTGAATTTTGATGACGTTAAGTACAACTCGTTAACTTAACGTGTCAAGAGCTTGACACTGCTGGGCTCATTAACTCGGGAGCAAGCTCGTTAAGTGAGTGAGTTTAAAAAAAATATTATATTTTTAAACTAACTTATAATGAGTTTGTTCACGGGCTAATGAGCCAAGTAGTATTAAGCTCAAGCTTGACTTGTTTAGTTAACGAGCTCAAACGAGCTTTTAGAGTCGAGATTAGAGTAGCTTACGGATAGCTTGACTCATTTATAATTCTAGTCGTTACACTAATGTGTATAAGCCAGGTGCGAAATATTAATTCATTTGCGTTTCAGTTTTAAAAAAATGGTTACAAAGTTAGTTTATGTTATAATTGAAACAATTTAAAAATCATGTTGAAAACTAAAATTAATGTAAAGATATGGTTTTTAAGATAATTAAACTTTAGAAATTAAAAAGTACAATATTTAATTTTAAGTTTTAAAGATTGAAATTTCAATTCTTATGGGCCTAGTTTTATGAACAATAACTTATTTAGGTCCATTTAGTGATTGGGTCAATATTTTACCTATCCAGATCCCCCACGGCGATTGAGAAATTCTTAGGAGGAGCAAAGTACTTTACGTTTAAAAAAGTAAAGATGAATGTTTAAGCAAATTTTTAAAAATATTTCAACATTTAAAAAATATCATTTTGATATATAACGTTTCAAAAATAAAATAAAAAATGTCCCGAGTCCAATTATTAGATGACAGAAAACACATGTGAATTGTGATATGTTGTTTCACTTGAGATTCATTACGGTTCGAGATTTGTGGATGATATTGAATACAATAGTGGAAATTTCAATGTGTATACCGTTGTCGGATAATTGAATTGGGGATATTTTTAAAATTTTTTGGAACAATGTATATCAAACGTTGAGACATTAACTATCATTTATCCTTACAAAACATAATACTACGCCACATCTCAACAATCGAAAAAAAATTTAATTTCAAATAGTATATATTTCATTCTTCATATCGCAATACAAAAAAAAAAAAAAAAAAAGACTTCATCAATATATACGTGGTAAATGCTTCTGAGTTGATGTTGGACACTCTAGCCGGATTACCTTTTGTCTAACCATCATTTCGTGGTGCATATTAATTTATTAATTTATTTCTGGAAAAGACTATTAATTAAAAAAGAATAGCAGAAAAAAGACCATAACATTTTTATAATTATTATTATATTTTTATATTGAAAATTATCTTGTGTATAATAATGAAAAAATTAAAATGAGCACCTGCAGCACACCGGCTTCGATGTATAATGTTTATGTACATCTTCACCTCATTTTAAAATAGATTTAACTAAATTACCTCAATTGATGTTCCACGTGACTCGGTTTCGGATAACCTAGGAAACAAATAATATAAATGGTTAAATATTACCGACAGGTAAATTTTAAAGGCAGTAAAATAATATTTTCTCTCTGAGAAAAAAAAAGAATACAAAGAATATAATTGGTTACATATTACCGGCAGGTAAATTCTAAAGACAATAATAATGATGGCTGACGAGCCCTATTTTATTAACAAAAGGGAAAAATAATAGTAGTCCAAGGTTAACAAAACATTGAAGACAAATATAGTAAGAGGAATGGGTCATTTAAAACACTATTAAAATTAAATAAAAAATCATTCTCTTGATACGAATGAAATTATAGCTATAGCTAACTACAAGTTGGTGGGATTAAAAAATCAAGAAGGAGAAATGGTGCCTCTAGAAAATGTAGCTATCGACACCTACTATCATGGACAATACTGAATCATTAGTCAAAAACTATTTGTTGTCAATTCTAATTTTAAGAATTTTCATACTATCAATTAATTGTGAGGGCATATCTATATCAAGATTCCAGTTTCTACACTAGCTAGATTTTTCATTGAAATGTCCTAATATTCATTATTTTAAAATTTGTGAAAACTATTTTGATCCACAACATGGCTGTAGTTTTTAGATTTAGTTTCCACCTTTTTTAAAAAAAAAAATTACAAGTTACAATCTCAACTTCACCAAATGTTGTACTTTGCAACCGAAACTTATGGTTTCGGCTAAAATATTTATCGAATATGAAGTATATATTATAGTGGAATAAAATATGTACGTGATTGAGTTATACTAATAAGGTGATGACATATAGATTAATTATTTAAATTCAAACATACTTCATTTTAAGCTCGATAATATATATAAACTTTCGGCAATAGAGTTAATATGAATCAATTATCAATAGTACAACTAATGTCAACAATTTTAATGATGAGACGGTTGATACATATTTTATTTAGTAATAGACAATAAAGCTTCATATTGAAAATATAGCTTTTGTCAAAATTTAGGTAACAAATTAATTGTAAAAAAAAAAGAGAGATAACAACTATTTTTTTTTTCAAAAAATAACCTACTTTTTAAAAATGAACAAAATAGTAAACACTTTTATAAAAAATTTGCAAATCTAACATTTGTCCTATGTAATTGATTGTATTTTAAGGTTTATACTTCCCCATTTCTATCGAGCAACTGTTCTTGTGTTTCTAGTTCGATTGTCACGAGTACATGTGTCGACTAAGTTTTGTGGTATCTTTGAAAAACAATTGATGCATGTATAGATTTACACCATGGATTTGTCAATATCGGTTTTAAGGAAGTAAGTTTACCCACAATATATGCAACAATTTCTTCCTCTTTTCATCTTTCTCCTCCTATTCCGACTGTATTCTATTAAAAATAAAAACAATTATATACATTCATATTTAATTAAGTTGCCAACAACGTTTCCCCAGCCCTAAGATAGGGTTACGACTTACGAGAGAAATTGGAGAGAAAAGAGCTACGAGAATAATTTTCTGATTTCTGTGTGTGCATTCATTATTTTGACTTTTTTTTTTAGAACTAAAACGACGTTATTTCGATTAAATGGATAATTAGTACTCCCTCCGTCCCATAATTATAGTCCATTATTCCTTTTTGGGATGTCCCAAAATTATAGTCCTATTCTAAATTGGGATTGTATTTAAATATTCTTTTACAAATATAACCCTATTTAATATAGTATGAATGCAATTAATATAGTAAAAAATAAGGGCAATATAGGATAATTATTGTAAATTGTATATTTCCAATACATATTAAATGTGATTTCTTAATCTGTGTGAAAATGGGAAGTGGACTATAATTATGGGACGGAGGGAGTAATTTTCTTTCCTTTTTTGTTTATTTGAATTCTACGTACGACTCTAATGGTTCAATCAACGTTAAATCGCAAAAAAAAAATCAAACGAAAGCGTATTTTTGTCAAAATTTGAAAATATTAGGATTTGTGGGTAATTATTAAAATGCTGCAAAATCATTTTCTCAAATGTGCAATCGCTAGGAATGAAATTGTAGTCATTTATATTAAAAAGTCTAAACATTAAAAATTAAATTATAATTAACCCATAAATTAATGAATTTAGGCGAGCCCCAAAAGATATTAATTTGCTATACTCACGACCTGAATCATCGTACCAATTAAAAAAGAGCTCTCTATCTCTCTGTCTGTGGACCTAAATCTTTTTACTGGAGCTTCCAAATTAAAATAGTTCTTTTTTTTTTTTTTTTTTTTTTTTTTTTTTATTTGATCACATGAAAAAACACAACATGTATAAAGTGAAAAGGATAGTCTGCCAAATTGATGCAAAATTATGGTGAGACTGACGCATTCACGCTCCCTTTTGAAAACATGGTCGCACCAATAATCCGATCATGCACTCTCTGAAAGACCCCTCACCAAATCTTATTAACAAAGTACACTCACTTTCTCTCACCCTTTTCTCTTTCCACCTTTTTTAGAACAGAAAATCGGATATAATTCACTTCCATGTTCCATCATCTTATTCCATAATTTAATGTCTTTTAGTTTAATTTTATACTTCTTAATTATAATTCATTTTACCTAATTAGGTTTATTATATTTTTATTATTTAATTTTGAGCTTTCATTATTAATTGATTATTTGAATAATTAAATAATGAAAAATTATAATAAATTTCAAGTCTTCTAAATACGTGCAATTCATAATAATTTCAAAAACACATCAAAGATTTTAAATTGAGAAGTGTACAAACAATATCACTCTCGGTCGAGATTATTTTTCCTTTCATTCTTGATTTTGTTGTATATTATTAATTAGATTTATTATTTCTGTTTAATGTTGTTTACATATTTATTTTTGTCTAATTAAAATTTCAATTAAATTAGGGATTTGTGCTTGAATTAAGAATTTGAGTTCATGTACATTATTAGAATTTTAAAAGCCTAGAATGGATTTTTGATTTTGAATTGTGGTTTGGACTTAGAGATTTAAAATTAAAAACGATGATGGGAGAATATTTATTTATGCATTTTTGTAATTATATATTGTACCTTCAGTTTTAAAATCCTAGATCCACCACTTACTATTCCTACTATTAAGGAGGTTCCAATTCATTGAATATATATTGCAGTACTTTTCATTTTTGTATGTGAGGGCATTTGGATGTGGTCAATTCATTTTTATTTTATTTTTTAATTTTATGATGAGGTAACCTACAGTTATTACCCAATGATGCACGAATCACACAAAAGAGATAAATCACTTTTGAAAAATTAAATGTGACAAAATCACTCTTAATTAATATTATTGGTAGAATTTGAATCCGAGATCTTTGCTCACAGGCTACACTATTTCACCGTTAGATCATCATTAGAAAAATTCATTTTGCTTTTTTGATTGTTGGGTTTTAGTTGTTTTCCCCTCCTTTTTTTTTTGAAGGGACGTGTGGGTTTTAGTTGATAATTGAACTTTGACTACTTTGTAAAGTTCTCCTAATTAAGTAAACAAAAAATTAATTTGTTGCAATTACAATAATAATGCAATATATGTGTATATATATATATATATATATATATATTATTTTTGGTAATATAATGCAATACTCTACTTTCATTAAGGACATAAATGCAACACAAATAAATGGAATATAAATTAATGGAAGTGTATGAGTAGGAAATTAGGTAATTAATCTTGGGCGGTGTTTTATTATTATTATTATTATTATTATTATTATTATTATTATTATTATTATTATTATTATTATATTTTCTAATGTTGATAGATGGATTTAGAGTATAGAGTAACTAGGAACGATTTTGAAGATTAAGCTTATCACTGGGCCGGGACACGTAAGTAGTGGAGATCCTATGTAAAAATGGTGTCTTCAGTTCGAGGCTCACCCCTCCTTTATCTTAACTAAAAAAAATGTTGGAACTGCACGCAAGTTTATTCAAAATTCATGATTGGAACTTCATTATCATACATAAATAAAAAACCTAAAAAAAGTGAGATATATAAATGACTCTCAAGAAAGTTGGAATCTATTATTCTTTATAGAGATAACAACTGTTTTACATCCAATTATATGCGAAAGAAGACTTTTATTTTAAAACAGTGTCTATATATATATATATATATATATAGGGATGGGATCTGGTGGGAACCAGTCACTAAGTGGGAACTGGGAATCAATCCCATCCCTCCATTCCAAAATCTGAACGATCCAGATTAATCCAGATTTTCGGTGGCAATTTTGTAATTAAAATGAAAATCTTCAATTCGCGCGTCTTATTAAGGGGAAAATCAGAAAAAATTGCCCAGATTCAATTTTAGCCTCCTACTTCGCTCATTTTAGCCTCATGCATTTATCATTTTAGCATGTGTTGATAAACAAAAATGGAATGATGATTTCATTGGAATGAAATGCAATACATCCTATTTGGGGACAGTGAACCCTAATGGGAATCTCATAATTACTAGTTGGGATCAGATGAGCCCTAATTGGAACGTAATAAACCCTAATTGGGAACGGTGAACCCTAGTGGAAAATGTCACATCAATTTTAGCCTCCTACTTCGATCATTTTAGCCTCATGCGATTCTCATTTTAGCCTCAGAACAAAAGGGAAGAATTATTAAGTTACTATATTACCCCTCTCCCACAAAGTTGCCGAAAATTATAGGAATGCCACCGCCTATCCACTTAAATCTGATTTAATCTGGACCGTCCAGATTGAGTCAAACAAGGGCTAGGATTGGTTCCTAGTTCCTACTTGCGGGAAGGATTCTCATTTGATCCTTTCCCTATATATATATATATATATGTATATATATAGGGTATGGTTCACATGAGAACCAATCCCCATGTGAGAACTAGGAACTAATCTCAACCACACAATGTTTTAATCTTATTTAAACTTTAAACATCCATAACTTGCTCATTTTTCATTAGATTAACGCAAATTATATATCAAATTAAAGCTCTTTTCGTACTCTTTCATTTAAGATCAATTGTTCATATGTTTATTCGAGAATATATTTTTTCGTCCATAATAGCGTGATGTTAAACTCATAATAACATGATAAAATATTCACGATAACATAGAAGTATATACATAATAGCATGAAAAAAATATTCATAACAACATGAAAAAATATTCATAAAACACATAAATTTTACTCATAATAGCAGTAGTAGTGTTCGTTAATAGTAAGACATTATATGTTCATACTAGCATGCATATATATTCATATTAGCATGTATATATATATTCATATTAACATGTATATATGTTCATAATAGCATGATAGTACTCTCATTTTAGCATACGAAATTTATAAGAATAGAAAACGGTTTTAAAGTGTTGTATATATGATTTCCGAAAATTATGCTCAAATATTACAAGTTTGCCACTCCGCCTTTGACCAAAAGTTGACCAAATCTTAGCCATCTAAATTAAAACAATGGATGGATGAGATGAGTTCCTAGTTTCCACATGGGGTATAGGTTCTCATTTGATCCACCCTCTATATATATATATATTAACTCACACATCTGACTTGTAGTATTGAGAAGATTCGAACCCGTGAGCTTTGATCTTCAAGCATCTCACTCCACCACTAGATCATCCCCACCGGAATAAAATAGTGTTTATATTTTATTCATGATACTTGTATTTTAATATAAGTTCCATTATTTTTTCTAGTAAGCACTCACTCGCAAAAACTATATATGAAATGTCTAAATTAAAATGATAGTTACCTAATAATTGGAACACTATGAGTATCATTTTTAAACAGAATATATTGCATTATAGTCCTATTTATTGATTGAGTTTAAATGGATAAATGTGAACAAAAGTATGTAGTAATTTGAAAAGAATAACAATAGATGAGTTGAGATTGGTCATTGTAAATATTACACTACAAGAAATTTGCTATTTAGCGATGGATATTTACGTCGATAAACCACATTTTTCCGTCGTTAGGTTAACTTAATGACAGATTTATTCTGTCGTTACATTCTTCGTCGGCAACTAGTCTAACGACGGACACGCATGGTCGCTAAGTGTTAATAGCGGATCTAATGATGGACCAGTCCGTCGTAAAGTTGGTCCCATCAAACAATTGTGTATTCATACTAACAACGGATATAACGACGGACTAGTCAGTCGCTACATGTAACAACATATATTTTCCTCATCTTCTTCAATGTCTACTACCCCACCATCTCAACACTATTTCTTATATAAATTCCAACTTTTTAGTAGATATTCGAGATAATTAAAAAATGTTGGTGTATATGGAATTCTAAAAAATATACAAAAAAACTTATATATAGTGTGTGTATATATCATGCACGGTAGTGTGTGTGTTTCAATACAACATTTAATGTGATTAGGATGAATATATGGATATTATTATATGAACTCAAAACATGCTATAAAAAAGGGGACACACTTGTGTGAGACCATCTAACGGGTTTCTTACGTTAGACGGATCCCGCTCAACCCGACCCAGCAATATATATTAAAAAAATGTTTTTTCCTTCTCCCAGCTCGCGGCGCCGTAGGTATTCTTCCCCCAGCTCGCGATTCAACCATCGTGATTTTCGACCATTCAACATTGCAAATAACATCTGAACCCTAGCTGCTTGAGATTCAACGATCGTCGATTCAACCTTCGGCGATTTTTGCACAATTCAATGGATAATTTGGGAAAAGCAAGTAAGGTTCCATGCGGTGGAATTTCAGTCAATTCCGGCAAAGAAACATTGGCAACAACATGTATGTGTTCTTAGTTTAGGAGATTTGTAATTTTGTTCCAATTTTTCAACAATGATTAGGTATATCAAATTTTGCATTCCAACTGTTCGACAATATGTTCCTAAAAATTGATTCATTGAAATTTTAATTTAGTAATCTATTAGTGTTATAATAATTTTAAAAGTGATTTAAATTTTATAATTTTCAGATATTGTTATACTTGATAATGAAGACAATGTCGAAGATGTAGAAATAACATCTATCGATGAGGATGAATCTGTTATGTTGCAAATTGGGAGTAAGTACTACTTTAGTTCTATTTTTTGTTTTGTAACCCATCAACTGTAAACTTTATTTTATAATGTAGTGATACTTCTATGGTATTTAGTGATACGTTTCACACATTTATTGACACTATTTTATTTGTGCCTCAGTAAATAAAAAAGGTGAATATCACACGTATATATTATATTTTACACAGTAGTGATACTTTCATGGTATTTAGTGATACGTGCTCTCATGATAGTAATCATTCGATAGATATTAGTGATATGTTGTAATTGTTTCACTTAAAACGTAATTATGATTCACTCGATAGTAATGATACTTCAACAATAGTTAGTGATACGCCACCAGTACTTATTGACACTATTTTATTTCTGCCTAAATAAATCAACAAAAGTGTATATCACACGTATATATTGAATTTTGTACAGTAGTGATACTTCCATGGTATTTAGTGATATGTTTCACACAGTTATTGACTCTTCCTTGTTTCTGCCCAATAATTAATCAATGTCAATGTTTGTTAGTGATATGTTTCATATTATTTCACTTAATACCAATTATGATTCATTCGATAGTAAAGATACTTCAAGAGTAGTTAGTGATACACCACTTCACAGTTATTGACACTTTTGTTTCTGACACAATAAATCAAGAAAAAGTGATTATTGATACAAACTTCAAATTATTGTAGGCAATTCTTTTGATGTAAGAGGTTGCCTTCTTGATTTCAAAAGGAAAAACATCAATGATATATATGCTTTATATTACAGTCATGATCTTGAAACTGGGTTTAATGTTAGGAAATCTATAACAAGAACTGAAAATGAAAATGTGGTTGAAAAATACTTTGTGTTCTTGTGAAGGAGCTAAAAAACCAAACACTTCTAGCTCAAGAAAGATGTATGTTACATGCACAGGTTGTGAGGCATATTTAAGAGCAAAGATAAATAATGATGGTTTATATGAAGTTACTGAACATAATATCATGCGCAATCATACACTTACAAGAAGAGAATGGAGTCATATGCACCGTTCAAACAAATCGATAAATAGTGAGAAGGGTGTTGTGATTAAGAGCATGCTCACATCAGGGATAAGAGCTACCGACTCTTTCCGGTACATGGCGCATGATGTAGGAGGGGAGGATTGTGTTGGTCACACATTGAAAGATCATTTAAACTATGTCAACCGGTTGAAAATGAGTATTATTGAAGGGGGGATGCACAAACATTCATTAATGAATTGCATGCACATGGTGTTGAAAATAAAGATTTCTTCTTTAGAGTCAAATTAGATAATGAAAGTGAAGTTACATAAACTGTGTGGTCATGTTCAACATCATGTACATGTACATTATAGTGAACATATAAGGTCAGAATAGATAAACTGAAAGTAAGTAAATGGCACGAGGTTGATAACCCTGCTCGATCAACTGATCTATGTCAGGGGGACTTCACAAGTCCGTGAGAAATAATTCACTACTCCGTTGCAAGGTTACAAAGGCTATTACATGATGAGCTCCCATCACTCGACCCCTTTCCTACACACTAAAACATCTTTTGATGAACTGAATTGTAAGATCCCCTTACAACCTAGAATCCCTCTAGTTCCCATAGGAAATCTCTCCCGAGACTCATTTACAGGTGTGAATGAATAAACTTCAAACACAGACTAGACACATAATGATCACAAGGATTAAACCTAGTCTACCCGAATACTATATGCTTCAAAGATGAAGTCTTTTGACTCTTTACCCTTTGTGTATTCGTAAACTCTCGTCGACACTAAACTAGTCTGAATCCCAGGCTATTTATAAACACAAGTCATAGCCTAAACAAGGTAATCAGATTGTCCTATTTTGACTCAAACTCTACAAGGAAACTTTTCTTGTTTAAATTGGACAACTCCTAGTTTAGAATCCTTCCTTGAATAGAACTCATCCCCTTTTCTTCTTGATCTTCATCTTCGAACAATGCAGCTTCTATTCTGAAATGTCCATCTTGAAAAGGCAGCTTCAACTCCTTGAATCCAGCTTGACAAGTCTCTTGGAAACTCTCTGGACAACTATGTACATGATCATGTTCACGAACATCCTCAAGTACATTCTTCGATCTTCAATCAGATTGGTAGCGGAATGTTTATATCATAATGTCCAGAACATGTTCTTCAAACTTGAAAAACTAAAATCAATGTGTTCTTTGAATTGCCATAAAGATCATAACAATCTAAACAACACTTATTGTTGATGGCACTAACAATCTCCCCCTTTGTCTTTATCTGTTAGCAAATCAACTCCATATTTTTAAAAAACACAATCTTTCATCTGAAGGATCATGTACCTTAAAACATTCTTGAATGTCCCTGTGAACATCATATGATCCTGCTGTTTTTTACTTTTTTTTCAGCTTGTATCTTCTCTGCTGTAATGCCTTTTTTATCATATTATTTTCTCTTCATCAACAGTTTCAAGTTTTTAGCAAATTAGGATCATAGTAAAGCAGATAAAAATATCTGTTCAATATATAATATCAATGAGTTGATATTATAGCAAATCAGCACAAAAACTATCTTGCAAAAATATGGATGCAAGATAATGAAACTTGAATAGGAGAAATTTAAAAATTATCTAGCATTTACTCCCCCTATTTGCCACCGAGAAAGGCAAATGAGTAAAAAGAATTCTACTTGGATATGTCAGATGTAGGCTCTTCCTCTTCTTCTTGAGATCCTCCTTCTTCATCAGCATCATCATCTTCTTCAGCTGTTTCTTCAGCCTCTTCTTATGCAGTCTCTTACTCATCTTTTTCTGCACCCTCTTTTTCTTCAAGCTATTCTTCTGTAGGTTGATCAGCATGTTTTTCACCTTTGGATGCAGTCGGTGGAAGATCCCTTTTGAGTTGCAGCTACAACAGTACTTGCAAGCTTGTGCAAGTTGTGAACATGTTCAGGTACATCAGCTGCTAGGGAGACAAACTCTTCTCCAGATGAGAGTTCATCTATCAGAGCTTGAATCTTCTTCTTCTCAGAAGTATGCTCATAGATCAAACGAGCATGGAACTCCAGACTGTGCTCTAGAAATTTTAACATAAGATTTTTCTGTGAAGACTTCTCTGCAGATGCATCACTTCCTTTTTGTGAAGTAATGAACTTCTTGAATTGCAGATGCAGATGATGATCACCAATATCAGGAGCAACTTTGATCACCAGAGGCTTCTTGGGAGGGATTACTCTGTCATTCTTCATAGAGACATTCTTCTTTTACTTCTTGATGATGCTATAGATCAGATATGGATAGCATATAGAACCTTTCACCACTATAGACTCTACACTGTCCACAAGCTTCCCGAACACAAATTCACCATAATTGAACTTCTTCCTAGTTTCTATGTGATATAAGAACCTTCATTGCGCTTGTGTGAATGCAGCTCTATGCTTTGTTGGCATCCAGTTGTGAATCATGATTCTGAACAAGGCTCCATGCTTCTGTGACAGCTTTGAAGATTGAATTTTCTGAGGATTAGAGGGCCACTTGGAATAGATACCCTGGGTCAGTTCTTCAGCAACCACCCGCCAGTCACCTATCTCTTCTATTTCCCCCTCAACAGTGCATCCCAAAAACTCATTGATGAGTTCTGGTGAGAAATTCAGCATCTCTCCTCTGATAAAGACTTTGTGAAAGTCTTCAGAATCAGGATCATCAATCTCCTTCGTCAGGTTGCAATAAAATTCAGATACAACTAAATGAACAAATTCATGCACCCTCTGCATAGTTCCTAACCAAACTCCTTCATCCAGTAAAGAATATACCCCAATAGCTAAAAGTGTATCCTTATCCACCTTCTTCTCAGAAATCAACGATCTCTTCTTCACTTTATCCCATAACTCAGCATGCTTTGTTGATCTAAATAAAGCATGTTTAGAGATACCTGGAAAATGAATGATCTAGTTGTGAATATTAGTATCATGTTCATTTGACTCAGAGTGAACATCTTCAGGTACATGCTTAGGATGAACAGACTTATTGGCCTTCTTAGATGGACCAGCAGTTGTAAGAGCTTTTCTCTTTGCAGCTGTCGGTGTTGTGGATGGTGGAGTGGCTGAGGCTCGGCTTCTTATCATAGGAGTTCTAAGCTGGACAATGGTAGTAGAAGACTTCTTCCTTGGTGTCTTTTTCTTCACGGGTGATCTGGTAAATAGATTATATTGAGCTGATGCCAACAACTTCTCTTGTTGTGGAACAAGAGTCTTTTCAGCAGACTCTGAAGATGAACTATGACCATCTCCTTATTTTTTAGTAGGGTTAGCAACTAAAGGTCTTTTGATGACCTTTTTCTTTCCTTTTGCAACAGTAGCAGATGGCCTTCATCTTGATACTCAGAGGAATATTGTCCTCCTCTGAAACACTTTCTTCTTTAAGAACATATGGTTTTTTTGCAATCACCTTCTCTGGGACAGTTTTGACAGGTGATTTCTTCTATGCAGCAACATGTTCCTCTTCATGTGTAGGAACATATTCAGGCACAACAGTTTCATCAGCATCAGATTCCTTCTCTTTCTGAAGGGCTTGAACAACAAGAGCTGTGATGATTTTCTTTGTGACAGGGGTTGTAGTCTTCTTTGATTTCTTGGCTACAACACCCTTTGTTCTGGCCTTCTTTGTAGCAGTTTTCTTGTTGACATTGTATGATCGCGCTGCTTCTTTTAAAAGATCTTGGAGAATAAGATTCTGAGTCTTTGATTTCTTCGCAGAAGATGTAATTTCTGGTTTTTCTTTCTCCAAGTCTTCTTCTTCTTCTTCTTCTTCTTCTTCTTCTCCATGGAATGTCTCGATATACTCTTCAGTGCCCTTGCTAGAGGATTCATCTTGAAGTGCCCTCTGAACAGGCTTTTTGTATGAAGATTCTCCACAAACTTCTCTATCAAAATCATATTCTTCATAGAACTGATCCTGAGGTTTGGAATAAGTTACCTTTCCATACCTCATTTTTGATTTCACAACTTTCTTTGGACGAACAAGTTTTCTTTTCAGTGCCATTGAAAAGAATAGTGAATATTTATGTGAAAGATCAAAGAGATAACAATGACAGAAAGAAGAGAAGAACTCAAGAAAAGAGATATCAGAATGTTTGAGAGAAAACTTAAATTTTGGAATTCTGAACTGAATGATGATATCTCAAAATGGCTAAACGTATATAAAAGAGAGAACTCCATTCTATACGTATTTCAGGTATCCGTTAGACAGAGAAATTGGAGAAAAATCCTGGAAATCCAGAGATGATGTTTGTGAGTCAGAACTAGCCGTTGACAATAATGCACACAAGATTTTGAAAATTGTTTATGTACATTCTGATGAACATTTATAGGAATGTTCAGTCCCTTTATGCAGGAATGATTCTTTCCTGCTGAGTGTGAAATAAACACACCCATACCCCTTTTTTTAATTTACTGAACCAAGCATACCCTAAGGGATGCTCTGAGTTTCTCAAATCGATCAGCATCCAATCCCTTTGTGAATAGATCAGCTAGTTGGTCTTCTATCTTTACATACTCAATCTTCAGAAATTCTTCATCAACTAACTCTCTGATGAAGTGATGTCTGATGTCAATGTGCTTTGTTCTTGAATACTGAACTGGATTCTTGGAAATATTGAAAGCATTCATGTTGTCACAATACAAAATAGGTGTATCATGAGCAATCTCATAGTCCTTCATCATCTGTATCATCCATATGATCTGTGTAGAGCTGCTTCCAGCTGCAATGTATTCAGCTTCTGCGGTTGATAATGAGATGTTGTTCTGATTCTTGTTAAACCAGGAAATAACATTGTTTCCTAAAAAGAAACAAGCACCAGATGTGCTTTTTCTATCATCTGGAGATCCTGCCCAATCAGCATCACAGTAGGCAGTAAGACTTGAATTGGTATTTGAAGTATACCACAACCCATAGTCTGCAGTTCCACTGATGTATTTAATGATGTTCTTGATAGCCTTTAAGTGATTTTCTTTAGGCCATGACTGATATCTGCCACATACACCTACACTGTAAGAGATATCCGATCTGCTTGCTGTAAGGTAGAGAAGACTCCTAATCATGCTTTTGTAAAGTGTCTGATCCACTTCTTCTCCAGTATCATCCTTACCAATCTTGATAGTGGTGCTGATAGGAATTCTTTTATGTTTAGAATTCTCTAACTCAAACTTTTTGAATAAGTTTCTTGCATACTTAGACTGTGAGATGAAAATTCCTTCTTCTGACTACTTTACTTGAAGTCCAAGAAAATACTTCAAGTCTCCAACCAGACTCATCTCAAACTCAGTTTTCATGTCCCTAATATAGTCCTTGATTATCTTTTCAGACACTGATCCAAATAATATATCATCTACATATACTTGGACCACAAGTACTTGTGATTTGTCCTTTCTGATAAATAGTGTTCTGTCTCCTCCTCCTCTGTTGTATCCTTTACTAATCAGGTATGTAGCCAGTCTTTCATACCATGCTCAAGGAGCCTGTTTCAAACCATATAATGCCTTTTTGAGTTTGAAAACATACTCTGGATGATGTGGATCTTCAAATCCTTTGGGCTGAGCAACAAATACATTCTTCTTCAGAAATCCATTCAAGAATGCACTCTTGACATCCATCTGGCATAGCTTGAACTTCATCATGCAGGCTATAGCTAGGAGCAGTCTGACTGATTCTATCCTTGTGACTGGAGTAAAAGTTTCATCAAAATCTATTCCTTCAATATGTGAATATCCTTGAGCAACCAGCCTGGCTTTATTCCTTTTAATATTCCCAGATTCATCAGTCTTATTCTTGAATATCCGCTTAGTCCCAACTATATTCACCCATTCAGGTTTCTGCACAAGATCCCAAATATTATTCTTCTTGAATTGCAGAAGCTCTTCCTGCATAGCTTCAATTGAGTAGACATCTTTGAGAGCTTCCTGAACATTTTTGGGCTCCAAATTGGATGTGAAATAGACATTAGATATTTCCTCATGAAGTCTCTTTCTCAGTGTGCTTCTGGTCATTCTTCATTCATGGATATCTCCTAAACTTCTGTGGTAGGATGATCCTTGATAATCTGTCGAGATGGGTTCCTCTGCTTCAATCCCCAATATTTAAATTCTCTATCTGTATCATCATGTACATCAGAATGTCCAAATATATCTGAGTGTACATCTTCTTTTGTGAGATTGATAACACCATTATGATCAACAAATTTGACATTGACTGATTCTATAATAGCCTTTATCTCCTTGTTGTAAATCCTGTATGATTTACTATTTTGGAGTATCCAACAAACATCCTTTCTACTCCTCTGTTGTTCATCTTGTTGAGATACTCTCTATCATTAAGTATATAGCATGTAGTACCAAACACATGGAAGTACTTCACTGTAGGCTTCTTTTCATACCAAATTTCATAAGGTGTAGTGAAAGTACCTAGTCTGAGATGAACTCTATTGCTGATATGACATGCAGTATTGATGGCTTCTGCCCAGAACATAGCAGCAACTCCTTTGGCAGCAATCATGGTCCTAGCCATCTCTTGTAGAGTTATGTTCTTCCTTTCAACAACTCCATTCTATTGAGGAGTCTTGGGGGCTGAGTACTCATAGCTTATACCATTCTCATGGCAGAAATTATCAAAGTACTGATTTTCAAACTCCTTGCCATGATCATTTCTGATTCTGATGATATGCTGATCCTTTTCAACTGTGATCTTGCAAGCCAACTTCTTGAATGCCATGAATGCTTCACTCTTGTCTCTGAGAAAGTCTACCTATGTAAATCTTGAGAAGTCATCTATGCAACCAAGAACATACTTCTTTCCTCCGTAGCTCTCCACAGCCATTGGCCCCATTAGCTCTTAGAAGTTCTGTCTTGTACTTCTTTATGCTGAGATCTTGAATGCTTTCCAATCTGGCATTGACCACATATTTTATCTCTGTCAATCTTGATTTGGGGAAGTCCTCTGACAATCTCCTTGCTGATGATCTTCTGGAGATTCCTGAAGTTGATGTGTTCAAGGTTTTGATGCTAGATCTCTGACTTTTCTATAGATGTTCTTTGACATGTTAAAGAACATTATGCAGGAACATGTAGCTGATAGCAGTTGTCAGCCGATCTCTTCCTTCCATGAATAAGTCATTGTTTTTATTCATTACCCTGCAATTTTCTTTGGTGAAGACAACTGTCATGTCATCATCACATAATTGACTCATGCTGATAAGATTTGTTTTGAGTCCATCAACTAGCATAACCTTCTTCAGTTTAGGCATTCCTTTGACAACTAGCTCTCCTTTACCCATGACTTTTTCCTTTTTTCCATCTCCAAAAGTGACAAAGTCGGATAAACAAGATTTTAAGTTGTGCACAACTGAGCAATCCTCAGTCATGTGTTTTGAACAGCCACTATCAAAATACCAGTTGCTCTTGTCTTCAACTCTCAAGGATGTGTGAGCAATCAGACTGGTCTGCTTGACAACCCATTACTTCTTCTGTGCAGGCATTTCTTTTTCTGTACAGCTGGTTTTCTATTCCTGTTACTAGAATATTAAACCACAAATCTCCTTCTCATCCTTTTAAGATCAAAAAGGTATTTCTCACAATGTGGTCGAATATGGCCTTTCTCCTCACAATAATGACAGATAATTCCTTTTCTGTTTCCATTATAAGCAATCATCTTCTTGTCAATAATGTTCTTCTGAGTGTTCTGAACATTATCTTGTACATGCATTGGCTGGCTTGTACTTTCTTTGACAAACACTATCTTGGACTGTCCTCCATTGTATCCAAGACCTGAATGACTTTTTCCATAATGTCCTGGAGTAGTAAGAATCTTATCAAGATTCTTAGTTCCACTGTTCAGCATGTTGACATTCCTTTTGATAGATTTGAGCTCTGCAGATAATTCAGCAATCTCTTTCTCTTGTTGCTCGATTGTATTCTTCTATTTTAAATCATACTTGATCAACTTCTCTTTTTCCTCTACAAAGATTCTTGTTATGAGATTGAAGAGTCTTGTTGATCTACACCACTTCCAGCCATTTTTCATACATTTCATTGTATGTCTTGATAAGTTCTTCTTGGCTGAAGTCTTCATTGTCGAACTCATCATCTTCTGCAAAGTTGAAAGGATCCTGGAATTCTGAGACTTTTGCTGTAAATGCAATAGTATCTTCTTCTGAATCACTGTTGTTTTCTTTAGAATCATTATCACTGAGAGATGCATTGTAATTCTTTTTGTTTCTCCTCAGTGTGTTTGCACATTCAGCTTGAATGTGCCCAAATCCATTACATTCTCTGCATTGAATTTCTCTTATGGGATTTGATGGTTGAAACTCTTTCTGATCATTGGTAGAGTTTCTATCTTGCAGAGAATTACCAGTTTGTTGTCTTCTGTTGTTGGACCTTCTTGAAGACTGCTTATTGACTCTTTTTAACATACGACTGAAGTTCTTGGTGATCAAGACCATATTATTCATTGTATCAAAATCATGTACAATCTTTTGTTTTTGTACATGTTCAGGTACATCTTCAGAGACTTTAGTTTTAAGAGCAATACTTCTCTTCCTTAAGTTGATGTCTTCATCCTCCAAATTCATCTCGAACATCCTTAAAGACCCCATCAGCTCATCAAGCCTCATACTTTTGATATCCTTGGCTTCTTCAATTGTAGCACCTTTGTATGTAAACTTCTTTAGAAGAGATGTGAGAACTTTTCATACAAGTTTCTCATTGTTGATAGGCTTACCAATAGCAAAACTCTCATTGGATATACTTTTTAGTCTGGCATTAAACTCACCTATGGACTCAGTTTCCTCCATTATAAGAGATTTAAACTTAGAAGTAAGGTTTTGAAGCCTTGATAACCTTACTGAACTAGTCTATTCAAAGGTGGTTTCCAAAATATTCCATGCATCTTTTGCAGTTTCACACGTTGAGATTAGACTGAAAGTTTCAAGATCAACTGCAGAGAATATAGCATTGAGAGTTTTAGAGTTGACATTGTATCAGTTCTTTTGCGGCATAATCCACTCTCCTTCTTCAATCTTCACATCCTTTCTTTCCTTGAAAACAGTTGGCTTTTTCCATCCTTCTGTGACGCTCTTCCATGTAAGCTTATCTATTGATCTCAGAAAAGCCCTCATCCTTGCTTTCTAGTAAGGATAATTATTAGCTTCAAGTAATGGTGGTCTGACCGTAGATCTTCCTTCTTTGATTGAACTCATAACTTGAACTCAACCAAAATCTTTACGCAGATATGTACTTTTCAGGACTCTTTTCGCACAAAACAAAAGGCGACCTGCTCTGATACCAATTGAAGTTACATAAACTGTGCGATCATGTTCAACATCATATACATGTACATTATAGTGAACATGCAAGGTCAGAATAGAAAAAACTGAAAGTAAGTAAATGGCATGAGGTTGATAACCATATTCGATCAACTGATCTACATCAGGGGGACTTTACAAGTCCGTGAGAAATAATTCACTACTCCGTTGCAAGGTTACAAAGGCTATTACATGATGACCTTCCGTCACTCGACCCCTTTCCTACATACTACAACCTCTTTCGATGAACTGAATTATAAGTGTAACGGGCCGATCTCGAGAATTAGGACGGGGATGTTATGTGTAAAAATAGAAGAAAAAAAGTGGTTTAATTGGAAATCCAAGGGGTGTTTCTAGAATCGAACTAAGTTAGCGTCTCAAAAATATAGACAATATAACCTTATAACTGAAAGGAATCTACATTTTCTAACGAATCAAAGGAGTCAATTGGTTCAATCAAGTTAAAGAGATGCCTATTTATAAGCCAATTAGAATTTAAACCGAATCCAATAACTAAGAAATAGGAAACCCGCTCTTTAAATAAGCAAGACCTCTTCATAGGTCACAATAGCTAAGACCCATCAATAGGTCAGAGACAAATAAATCATAATATCACATTCATAGGATGGAAGTGAGAAAACAACTTAAGATATACTATTGGTCAACTAAAAGTAAGTAGAATCAACATACTTGTAAAGCCTCTTCATAGGCAAAAAATAAATTAACAACATGCATATCAAAAGGTGAGAATTTTCCTTGGATTAATTATAGTTAAGCATATGAAACATGCTAACTAGAAAGTTAACAATTGTTCACAATCAGAGTAGCGAAATCTTATGAAAACTCAAAGCAACAAAATAACAAAATTCATTATAGTAGCAAGAAACATAGTGGGAATAGTGGTATTGTTTCATAACCTCAGCAGCCAACCCACTCCACAGCCACCATCCACCTCTCCATCTCAACCTGAAAAATATTTGAAATGAGGGTGTGAGTATTAATGCACTCAGTGGAGTTTTATGAGAAAACTCTCTAAACTTTAGAAATATCCAATATTAACTGGCAGCATATGAGAAGAAAATCACAAAAGCCCTTCCTATATCTGCAAAACCTTTTACTTACTCTGGGCCCATCCTGGCTCAAACTTGATATCTACTGCACCCTGAGGCATGCCTTAGGATAAGAGAGGGGTTACATCAAATGTCCCACTGAGTATGCGAGAGGTTACCCAGCAGTGACTTGAGTATGCGGGGGGATTTCATTTTATTTCCTCTATCTTGTTATGGCCTTCTTGTTCTCTTTTTTTTTATACTCCAACAACTCTTTTTTTTCTTTTTTTTTTCAGGCTCTTTTGATGCTCTGGCCATATATTATCATCCCAAAGAAAAAAATCTACCAAGGCATTTCATAGGCTCAAAGGGCTGCAAGGCTGTGTTGTTGGTGGATTAATTTTTTTATAAGTGGCTTAGAAAAAGAGGGCCTAAATCATCTACAAATGCATCAACAATTCCAAGCTCCTTAAGAAGAACAATAGCAAGTTCTAGAACTCCTAAGCACAGAATGTTTACACATGAAGAAAAGAAAGATGTGAAATAGGCATACATAATTAGACTTAAATCTTCCCAGGGCATGCTAAACTCTTTCGTCATCCCTATCTTAATGTGGGCATGCTGATTTTGAAAAAGCAATTAATTCGAATATATCAAAGGTAATGGCTACACAAACTCACAGAAAGCATGCTTAACAGAGATACTGACCACCAACACACTTTGCATGAGGTAAAATGTCGAAACAAACTCGCTAAAAATAAAGAAAACATAAACTGGAATGCCCCCACCCACACACTTTGCACTAGGCAAAGTGGGTGAATAAGGGCAACACAAATAAAAACAAAAACAAAAACCTAATCTAAAATACAGAAAGAACCAGGATCAGTCGGTTGCTAGTGCTGGTTAGGTGAATCCAGCATGTTTGAAGTAGGCAATAAAGGCTTTCTCCATGTGTACCAAACAGTATCAAACTGGAATAAGGTATACTCAGCTTCCCTGTGATCACAGCAATCGCACTGTCACCTTGTTGTGCCCTTCAAGTTGGCAGATTCCTCATCTCTTCAGAGTGTCATATTCCAAATCTCTACTATCAAGGGATTCTCTTTATTTATTCTTTTCTCTCTCTCCTTATCTTAACCTGAAAAAACATATCTTATCCAAAACAAGTGTAAAATTATCCCTAAACTAGTTTAATTAACTGGAAATTTTATTTAAATAAATTAAAAAAAATAAAATAAAACCTGGGTTGCCTCCCAGTAGCACCCTAGTTACTGTCGTGGGCACGACACTCCTCTGTTCAAATATTACTGGGCTCCACGAGCCATACTGTTATTTCTTCAGAGTCGATGTGCCCAAGTAAGGTTTCAGTCTGGGCCCATTTACTTTGAAATGCCTTCCTGTTTTTAGATTTTTCACTTCTATTACCTCATTAGGAAATTCAGCATGCACTTCAAATGGCCCGACCCATTTGGTCTTTAGACTTCCTCCCATGAGCTTGAATCTGGAATGATAAATCAGTACTTGTTGCCATCGAGTGAACCTTTTCCATTTTATAACCTGATCATGGAGTCCTTTCATTCTTTCTTCATAGAGAATATCATCATCATAAACTTCCATGCCCGTTTCTTCTGATTTTTGGTTCTAGAACTTTTTGTTGTGTCCAACTTGCTCTCCATTAAGCTTCTGAATGCCCCATGGTGGCTTGTGTTCCAACTTCGGTGGTAGCATAATAGAAGGCAACATTCTGTCACTATCGCTTTTTGTGGGCACAATGTAATCCACTACTCCTGGTGGCATCTCCTTGAGTGAATCCAGCATCTTAACTGCATTTTGAATGCCATCATTTTCATTAAGGTCATTTCGATCAGTTAGTCCTTCCCATAATGCCCATTTCAGAGGCTCTTGATTTCTCATCATTGAGAGAGTAGACTGAGATGGTGCATCAATCCACAAAATTCAGATTTTTCGTATCAGGTGGGTGCTTCATGGCTTCGAAAATGTTGAATGTAACCTTTTCTCCATCAAATTCACACGTCAGTGTGCCCTTATCGATATCAATTTGTGTGCGAGCTGTTTTCATGAAAGGTCTCCCCAGCAAAAGAACGGATGATCTTGTTGTTGTGCCCATATCAAGCACATAGAAATCCACTGGGAATATCATCTCGTCCACCTTAATTAGCACATCTTCGATCAATCCATCAGGATATACATTTGACCTGTTTGCCAACTGAATGGCCACACTAGTTGGCTGCAAGGGTCCCAATTTCAATTCATTAAAAATTGACAGGGGAGTGACGTTTATTGATGCCCCCAGATCCAGCATGGCCTTTTCAACCTTTTTTTCTCCAATGATGCATGGTATTGTGAACATGCCTATATCATCACACTTTTTTAGCATTTTCTTTTGAATTACAGCTGACACATTCTCTCCCACAAGAAACTTAGCATCATCTTTAATCCGCACATTTCTGGTGCACAACTTTTTCAGAAAATTGGCATATCGCGGAACTTGTTTAATGGCTTCAATCAGTGGAATGTTGATTTCCACCTTAGTGAAGACTTTCAACATCTCCCTCATCTCTTAGTCCTTACTATTTTGCGCCAATCTACCTGGAAAGGGAGGTTTTCTGGTAATTTTCTGGTCTCTCTCGAATGGGCTCTAGAGTAGGCTGATTGACTTCTTGTGCCTCATTCTCTGATGATTGTTCTCTCATTGTGGACACATCATTTTTCATTTCAGTTGAGCGAACCACTTCCAGTAACTCCTTCACACTCTTCAAGGTCACATCATTAACTTGTTCATGAGTGTTCTCCACTTGGCACGGAAGTTTACCACTTTTTATTTCCAAACTGTGAACCATTTGGGTTAATTGAGCAATTTATTTGCTCATATGTGCAAAGCCCGCTCTTGTCTCTGGTTTAAATTTTTTATTCTCTTGCGTAGCCTTCATGTTTTCTTGTGCCAAGGCTTGGACTAAATCTTCCAACCTCGATCTCATTTTTTCTTCTGGTGGTAGAGGTCGCATGGGTGGAACATCTTCAGGCCCTCTCCATCTGATGTCCTCATTGTCTCGCCAACCTGAATTGAATGTTTCAGAGTGAGGATCATATCTCCATTGATAGTTGTTGTGCCCTTCCACAACATTAAATTTTTGTATCTCCTCCTGTATTGGGCATTTGGCGGTAAAATGAAACACACTTTTACACACCCCACATGGTCTGGGATTGCTTCTTGTGATTGCTACTGTAACAGTCTTTCCAATTCGTTCATGTAGTTTTTTCAATCATGCTCTCATCATTGGATGATTTCCTAAATGCATTTACGCTTCTTGTGCCCTGTCCACCAAAATCTCGGTTGTCTTCAGCCATCTCAGTCAGAATTCTAAAGGCTTCAGTTGGTCGCTTGTTCAATATGGACCCTCCACAAGATGCATTAACAATCGTCCTCTCATGTGGCCTCAAACCTCCAACAAAGTGTTGGATTAGATCATGATCAGTTATCTGGTGCTGTGGGCATTTCACCAGCATATTCTAGAAATGGTCCCAATAATCATAGAAACTCTCATTCGTGCCCATTTTCAGACTTCCAATCTTTCTTCTCACCTCCTGCACTCTGGAAGCTGGGAAATACTTCTTCAAAATTTTTTGTTGAAGTTACCCCATGTGGTCACGCTACCAGTCGGCAGAGTGTACAGCTAGTCTCGTACCCCATCTTGTGGAGTGAAAGGGAACGAAACTAGTCGAACATATTCTTCCCTTCCATGATCTGATGGTTGAGTTTGGAAAACCATCTCGAAATCTTGCAAATGCCTTTGAGGGTCCTCTCCAGCCATCCTATGAAATTTAGGTAAGATTTGGATGAAGCTTACTTGCAGATCCCAAGTCTGCATGACTGCTGGGATCGTAATGCCCATTGGGTGAAGATTCATGTTAGTCGGAAAGACTAACTATCTCAAAGTTCTTCCTTAGGCGGCCATATTATCAGTGTGGCCGTTCTCAAATTGTTCTTCCTCCTCGTGCCCTACTTCTTCTCGATCTTTTGGTAGTGGTGTGGGCTCACGAGGTGTATTTCCAGCTCCGCGTACCCTCTTCGCTGTTGCTCTGTTCTTCTTCAAAGTTTTCTCTATCTCTGGATCGTACGATAGATTTTCTCCTGAAGAAGTCCTGGGCATCAACGTCCAGACACACAAGCTTGGAAAGTAAAATCACTGGAAATCAGCTTCCCGACAACGGCGCCAATTTTGACGTGCGGTCGTTTCACGCTCAAAATAAATTTGTAATGCTCCTGTGCCCACAGCGAGCGTAGCTAGCTTGTGAGTACGGGTCAATCCCATAAAGAGATGATGTTATTTCACCTTCGAGCCACCAATCAAAAAAGAGGGTTTTGTGTTGTCACTATTCTGAAAGTAATTCTGCAAAAGGAAATTAAAGACAATATCAAATAATAAAAGGTTCTGGCATTTGAACTAGAATTTGGTTAAGTATAAAAATGCTCGATCATGGGCACACCGATTTTCATACACGAATAAGTCACCCTGTTATGGGGACCGAATTTCTCTCTGCATCCCCTCATTCATCCTTTCATTTTAGGCTTAAAAGTGATTCCTCGTCAAGTAAACCCCTAACCTATCATCCACCCTCCGATTCCCCTAAGAGATGTAAATGATAGGAAGCATTGTGCCTCTAGACGAACCCAGATCTGTTGTGGTTACCGATTCCTCATGTGACCATAACAACCCATCGATTCCCTTATTACTATATGAATCAACACACAGTCACGATCCGTCAATTCAATTAATAGTGGTGTGCCCTCTATGTCTAACGAGTGATCATCCACATTGGGCATTTCAGACACACACTCACGTGAAACAGGTTCAAGAATTGACAGAAACTTATCATGCATTACTATGCCCATTTTAGCCTCACGGGTCCAGATTTGTACTTAAACCATTTTCATTGTTCAAACACCAGAAATAAAGATCTAGCCAAGCAGGCTAGACATAACTAAAATAGCAGAAATTAAAGACATAATTATAAAGAAAACTTACTGAATTAATAGGCAAAAATACTCAACACCAACGTTGAGTTTATGAACATAATCCTAAGTCCCAATGGCTTAAGGCCTATTGGGTTGTTTGTGACTGCCTAAGGCAGCGTACGAAAATGAAATGCAGAAAAGTAAAATTGTAGCAATGTTTTTGACTTCCTAAAAGTTTCATTTCCAGAAAATAAAACTAGCTTAAATAGTTACATTTCCTAATTAGAGTATCCCCAACAAACTGGGGTCTTCGCTGGATTTTCGGACTCAGTGTGCCCCATCCTGATATGTCTGGATAAGTTTTATCTCGATCAAATCCCTATTTTTTAGGGATTATGCTTATCTCTTAGTTGCCACGCCTTTTTAGGAGTCCAGCTTATCACCAACTCTTCTTCGGATATGCAGCTATATTTCACGCCTCTAACTTCCAACAGAATCCCCAGTTTTCCGTGAATGCCTATTCTGGCCTGTTGTCAAGTCTGCACGAGCAAAGTAGGCACGACATCATACAGTCAGCTTCATCCATCTCTGATATGCCCATTCTGCTACCCGAATGTAAGATGGATGCTGAAGAAGTTCCCTGTGCCTCTGAATGCAATGTAAGCGATGAGATAATCGTGAATAATTGGGCATAAAATGCCCCTTTCGCCAGACTCGACCTCCGAAATGCCCTTTAACAGCAACCTGGTTCTTTTCGACTCAAAACAAACTAAAAAGGACATTTATATCGAATAAAATGCCCATAAAAACATGAAATAAATGGAATTATCAATCACCCACCTCGATGACGAAAACATAGTGGCACGATAACTTTAGAAAATAGCTTTATTTATCCTGACAGGCTCTGCTAGTCCTACAAGGGTCGATCTTCGACTCAGAACCACTACTAAATTTTTAGAATTTATTCTACTATAAATGAAGCTATTATTTAATTTTATTCTCTTCAAAAGTAGATTGCGCGACTCTAGAGACCTCGAATAATTCCGACACATAAGGAAATAAATTCCAAAGCACTATTCTTGATTTAATGGCATTAACTGATTTCACATAGGCCTCTTTCCATAACTTGTCATTTTATTCAGCGGACCTCGATTGCCCTTTTTACTTACCCAAAAATTATGAAAATAATACGGCATACTCTTATATATACGAGGACTAAATACTGAAACTTTGAGAATTTTTCGATAACCCATGCTTCCGGCACAAAAATAACTACTTTAATTAAATAATCAAAATTACGCAAAACTCACCACGAGATCATGAAACTTGACAGGCTTATAGGAAATATTTTTTGGAACAACTTTCCAAAAGAAACTTTTTCTATTTGACTACCCGAAATAGGTGAAAACGGGCAAAAAATAAAACTGATCGGTGTCTATTTACTATTCATATTTTATGGCAGTTTGGCCATTTTTGGCTACCGGACGATGACGGACTTAACATACGAAATGAAGCACTAATTAAAATACATAACATATTAAAATTTTAGTTCGAAAGGGTAAGAAATGAACCGAAAACAGATGTCCGAAGAGGGCGCACTGCGGCGGCGGTGGTGGCTCGGTGGCAGCCTTCATTCCGGCGTTCGGCAGCTGCTCCCGCAGTACCCCCCTAAACAAAACTTAACCTGGGCCCGCATACATGATTTACTCGGCACAAACCTGGGTTTCTCTCGTTCGTCAACACAAACGAGAGAGAAAGAGAAGAGAAGAGAAAAGAAATGAGCAATGAGAAGTGAAGTCCCCCTCCCCTATTTATAGGGAAAACTTTGGCTTTCTCGGTAAGCCACTCCGAGTATAAAATACTGATAAAGCGATTTAGGAATCGATTAAAAGTTGTTTTATTCTATGTCGAGGTCCAAACGATCTTAGACACAAAATCCAAAAATACCGGAACACTCTTTGGCTCGAATACTATTGCACCAAATTGACTTTGTATGACAAGGAAGTCGTCTGAAGAGAAATGAGAAAAGATTCTCTTTTCAAAAATTACTTTTAATATTCCTTTTGACTGACATATAACACTCCCGAGCATTCGTTTGACCTTAGATTGGAAATCTTTGAATGCCAACGAATTTCTTAAGTCATTTCCCATAAGATAGGCTTGATAAAACAAGTCTCGGATCAATGAGGAAGATTTTGTAAATTTTCGAATCACGAATGCACGTAGAAATTATTATTCATTTGGTTACTTAATACGTTTTTCATCACTAGGATCTCAAATGACCTCGAATTAAAATTCTGGAAGTACCGACACACTCCTTGGGCCGTTATCTTTCTAACAAGACCAAAATCGGCCATAATTGAATTTGAATCAAAAATTTCAAAAAGATGATTTCATGAAAAACGACCCTTAAAGTCGTGACTTACATCTAAAATATCTTTATCATGCTCAAAATTCCTCTTAATAATTCCTAATTAAAATTAGGAATTTCTTAATCATATTTTGAAAATTCAGGTTCTTAGAGTAAGATCCCCTTACAACCTAGAATCCCTCTAGTTCACATAGGAAATATCTCCCGAAACTCCTTTAAAGGTGTGAATAAATAAAATTCAAACACAGACTAGACACACAATGATCACAAGGATCAAATCTAGTCCACCCAAATACTATATGCTTCAAAGATGAAGTCTTTTAGACTCTCTACCCTTTGTGTATTCGTAAACTCTCGTCGACACTAAACTAGTCTGATTCCCAGGCTATTTATAAACATAAATCATAGCCTAAACAAGGTTATCAGATTGTCCTATATTGACTCAAACTCTACAAGGAAACTTTTCCTTTTTAAATCGGACAACTCCTAGTTTATAATCCTTCCTTGAATAGATTTCGCCTATTTCCTTCTTAAGCTTCATCTTCAAACAAGGCACCTTCTATTCTGAAACGTCCATCTTGAAAAGGCAGCTTCAACTCCTCGAATCCAGCTTGGTACGTCTCTTGGAAACTCTCTGGACAACTATGTACATGATCATATTCACGAACATACTCAAGTACATTCTTCGATCTTCAATCAGATTGGCAGCAGAATGTTCATATCATAATGTCCAGAACATGGTCTTCAAACTTGAAAAACCAAAATCAATGTGTTTTTTGAATTGCCATAGAGATCATGACAATCTAAACAACACTTAGTGCAAATGGCACTAACATGAGGGAGACTGTCAAATGTTTTTTTGGAGGGATACCATGATGAAAGAGGATTATATGATATACGGTGATGTTGTTGTCTTTGACACAACATATCGTACAAACAAATATAACCTCATTTGTGCACCATTTGTATGAATCAATAATCATTGGAAAAATATGATGTTTGGATGTGCATTCATATCGAATGAAAGGATTGAATCATTTCTATGAATTTTTGAAGTTTTTTTAAGAAATCAATAGAGGGGAAATGTCCTATATCAATGTTTGCCAATCAAGACCTAGCTATTGGGACTACAATAGAATAGGTAAATTTTCTATTTTATGATAATTCACTAAATAAATTTTTTATCTGTGATGTCATCTGCTGGTATATGTTTACTCTGTTAATGATATTTCATCAATAGTTAATAATACATACATCACATCTAGTGATACTTTACTGTAGATTTATATTTTAGTTAAACATTTAAATTTTTTTATTCTATGCAGATTTTTCCTGATACAAGACACCGATTATGCTTGTGGCATTTGTACCAAAATGCAATAAGCCGGTTTGGGAATTTTAAAGCGAACAAGTCCTTCATTAATGAATTTCAAAAATGCTTGTCTGGATGCACAAATAGAGAGGAATTCAAACATTGTTGGAGCTCTATGATATCAACATATCATTTGGAGGATAACTCGTGGTTTTCAAGGCTCTATTTGCTCAGGGAGAAGTGGTGCACTAGATTGAACAAATATTTTTTCTCTGCTGGAATTTTATCATCCCAAAGAAGTGAAAGCATAAACAGTGCCATTAGATTCAATGCAAGGAAGTCAACAAGCTTGGCAGAATTTTATGATATTTTCAAAAGAACAGTCCAATCTTGGAGGAGAAATGAAGCATCTGATGAATTCCAATACTTAAGAGCACAACCTACATCATTTATGCCGTTAATTGGACTTCTTAAGCATGCTTCAGAGATATATACATTGACTCTCTTTACTGATTTTGAAGCTGAATTTTTGAAGTGTATATCCTTGAACTGTGAACTCATTCACTCGGATGAAAGACTACGATTCTATAATGTCAAGCATGATGGTAGCATAACAGTTCAAAACATGAGTTTTAGTGAAGGTGATAAATTCATGATCTGCTCGTGTAAAAGATTTGAAGCATGTGGATTGTTATGTTGTCATATCCTGAGAATACTTTATATGTATTCAATAGTTGAGATACCTGAGCTTTATATTAAAAAAAGATGGACAAAAATGGTTAAAGTTCATTTATGGGGTAAATTTGGAAGTGGAAGTGAGTAACCTGACTAGAATACAGATTCTATATCTTGGAGAAATTAGATGATGAGAAAGTACTATGCTACTGTTATGAAAGTGAAAGATAATGAAGAAGAAAGAAAAATACTTGAAGAAGAGCATAACAAGGTTGTTGCGTATGTTGAATAGCTGATGAGTACAGTGTCTTCCACGGGGGATACTGTTTCAAGCTCTTCTATTCAAATAGTGAATCCTGCACGTTCAACCACAAAGGGTAGGAGAAAAGGAATCAAAGGGCACCTTCAAAAAATCAAGAAGAAGAATACAAGTGATACTTCAATTCAAAGGAGTTTGGTTCCAAAACCCCTAATCCTAGATTGTTGTGAGTTTCTTATTATATTATTGATACTGCAGTTTATTTGTATTGATATTAATATATAATTGATACTCTTTACTCATGTATTTAGATTCTTATTATATTATTAACACTGTTTGCTCGTGTACGTAGTTTTTTGTTACATTATTATTGATATCAAATAGTGCTACTTCACGGTATGCATAGTGATACTTTCTTCATCAGTATTGATACTATACATATAACTTATGATTTTCTTATTATATTATTGATACTTATTCCATTATTATTGATATCAAATATGAAAAATACTTGTTACATTATTATTGATATCAACTATGAAAAAAAGGAACAAAATGCTATGTGTTAAATTATTCGTACAATTAATAGTGTTACTTCACGATATGCATAGTGATTTTTCTTCATCAGTATTGATATTATACATATAACTTATGAATTTCTTATTTTGATACTTGTTACATTATTATTGATATCAAAATATGAAAAAAAAATACTTGTTACATTATTATAACAAAATGCTATGCTTTAAATTATTCATTCAATAAATAGTGTTACTTCACGGCATGCACAGTGATACTTTCTTCGTCTGTATTGATACTGTAACATATAATTATGATTTTCTTATTATATTATTGATACTTGTTACATTATTATTAATATCAAATATGAAAAAACAGGAATAAAATGTTTTGTGTTAAATTATTCATACAATAAAATAGTGTTACTTCCCTGCACACATAGTAATACTTTTCTGTATAAATAGTGATACATATTATCTACAATATGAACAAAATATATATATTCAAAAAAGATTTCTAAAATCTATTCAAAAATACAAGAATACACACAATTCAATAGCAAGAAAATCTATAGCTTGAAAACATCTGAGAGATATTACTAAAGAAGCATACACAAGAAAACATTTTCGAAACATTATAAACATATATAAAATCTGCACAAAAACTAATTGTTCGTACTAGCTGTTCCAAACCATGTTAAACTTCCCCCCAACATTTCAATATTTTCCATCCAAATACCAACAAATATTTATTGCAAAAACTAACCAAACATCCAACAGATTAACCTTCCACCTAGCATGTTAGACTATCCCATAGCCTATCTCCAAAAAAACACAGACCTCACATACTGTCATCTGCTACATTTGTACGCCCTTACCACTAGCAGCTGCTAACTGTGCATATCATTTCAAATACATAGAGAAAATTTTAAAAAAATTATAAAATGTGAAAAAATTGTTCATTAAATATAGTGCATGTTTATATTTCTTGGTATTCTTGTTGAATTGAAGAGCACCATCTTGTATCTTTACTCTCAAACCATTTAGTGGTGAAAGCATAATCCTTGCACAATATTAGGCTCTTAATCTTCTTCTTCCATCAAACTGTAATAAAAAATAACGTGTCAGACTACAACAAAAATATTAAAGTTCATGAAAATTTCAATTACAATATTCCATATCTTAGACAAATCCAAACTCTTATAAGCAGCACCAACAAAGTTTTCCATTTGGTACATGATAAAAATTGCATAGTCAATGTTTCGTCCACCTTTGCTCCAATTAAAAGCTGGGAATTCAGCCTCATATGACTGGAATTCTTCACATTTTGGATGCTTGATCTCATTCAGGAAAATAGCCATCCGTTCACACTGCACAAGATAAATAGTTCAACAATTTATACGGTTAAGTATCACTAAGTAGAACTTAGAGTACCACTAACTAAAAACAAAGTATCACTACCTAAAAAGCAAGGAATCACTAAGTAAAGGTAAAGTATCATAAACTAAAAAACAAAGTATCATCCCTTCACATTGCACAAAAAAATACTCACTGAATTATAAAGTTAAGTATCACTAAGTAGACAGTACAGTGTCACTATTTAAAAAGCAAAGTATCACTAATTATAAAAGCAAAGAATAACTAAGTAAAAAGTAAAGAATCGCCAAGTAAATGTAAAGTATCACTAAATAAAAGTAAAATATCACTAACTAAAGTAAGTATCACTAAGTAACAGAAAAGTATCACTAAATAAACTGTCAAGTATCACTAGATAAAAAAAATTATTACTAAAGAATTGATACTTACAACTATCTTAGCAAGCTTGAACATCTCATCCTTTTCATCGATCTTAGTAATTTGATTAACCAGATATTAAAGTTTCTTATCAGAGAAGTTTATCACCACTGCAACAAAATGGTAAGAATGGCAGATTGGGATAAAAATCTACAATTATAAGACACAACAAGTTAGAATTCCAAATTAACCCTATTAATTTTTTTAAATATGTAAATATATTACCCTGTCCATAGTGAACAAATCTGACAACTCAATTTCTATTCTTGACACCCAGAACTTCCAAACTTCTCTAATCTCCTCTCCTTGATCCTTGTCTTTAAGAATACTTGCAAGGTATAACTACAAAAATAAAAATATTAGTAATTTGCATATGTTACTATAAGGAATAATTGAACACTTATGCATCTACATAAAACGTTCTAAATCCTCACAGAATGTTGGGCACTGAAAAAGAAGCTTTTGTTCATCTTAAAAACCCGTTCTGATTTATTCATTAACAAAGCCTAGGCATTAACAATAGTGATATTTATCATCTTCGTATCATTCAATGTTCTGATGGCATCAAAATTTATATAAACTTTTCCACGATATTCAAAAACCTGTCCACGTTTACTATACACATTCAAAAAGTACCATTTACAATAAACTGAAGTATCACTAACATAATATTAACAAAAAATGAAAATATCACTTACCGATTAACAATCGAATCAACAAGTCAGTAGTCAATTATATCTTTATCCTCCCTCGTCATCCAGACAGTAGCTTAGCATGGTTTAATACAAATCAGTACCTAAACGGGAAGTCATCAGGAACAGGCCACGGTTCTGTCCTCTCTGAACTACCTTCTCCAGCTCGCTCATCAATCTTCCGCTGCAAATTTTTTGTGCATGGACGTCTTGAAGGAGGAGTTGGAATGCGCAAAATGTCTTCATCATTTTCCTCATCCAAATTCTACAGCTCTGCATGAAATAAGTAAAAGCATAAACATCAAACATGCATAAAAATTATCACATATAAAATCATATTTAGTACAAAAACAGAAATGAGTACTTGACACTACATCATCGATAATCTTATTTAAAGTATCAGAAACATGTGGATCAAGGGGTGTAGGTGTTAGCAAATCAAACTTTGTGTATTCAAACTCTTCTTCTTCAACTTCCTTGCGTACACACTCTGGCTTCGAATCCACCTCAACATCTTTTGAAACTTTCTCACCCTTCTCAGTCTTCATCATCCAAAAGTTATCCACAACCTCATCAATATATTCATGCAGCTTTGAGCTTGAGAAAAATATTGAATCAAGAGATAAGGAGGGGGATTCTTCTGTCCCAGTATTCACTTGAATCAAATCCTTCATCTTTGCCAATCTTTCCAAATGAACATGTGTAACTATGTTCAGATCCCTCTTCAATAACAAGAAAGCCTCCTCCAAAGGCTGGGGGAAAAAAAACTTAGTCAAGTATCACTAATAAACAGTAATGTATCACTAAATGCAAAATGAAGTATACATCATGCATGTACTTACATCTTTAGCAATTCTTGAAATCTCCTCATTGTCTTGCTCACTAGCTGGGAGTTGAAATGTTATAGATCTGCCATCTACAACATATCCAGCAGCTACCTCTCCATTTCGTCCAGCTCTTTCCTCTGCCATTGCATCTTGTGCAGGCATAGCACCTTCATCATCTACCCTAGATTCATGTGTTTGCATTCCATAGGATTAATTATTTTATTTAATTGATAGTTCCATTTTTAGTCTTGTTTAATTTACATTTGATTTGATAATTGAATTGAATAGTTTAATTTTAATTCTTTGCCTTGAAATAATTCACTTAAGAAATTAGGTAACCTGGATAATAAGAATCTGTTAACTTAGTACTTAGTGTTAATCATAATGTAGTCCATGTGGATACGATTCTCGATTTACTAACTTTATTGCATTGATTTGTGTTAGATGATTTATACTTTAAATTAAGTGAATATGTAATTTATAAATTAAATTTAAATTTATTAAATAATCAAATTAATAATGATTTTAAATAATTAAATAGTGTATTAAATATTGTAGAACCCATCAACACCAATTTAATGCAGCATCAATTTAGACAGGATTTGGGACAACATTGGAGTGGATTCATGCCCCCCAAATTGATGTTTTAGTGCAACATTGGAGTTGTTCTAAGGTGGGAGAAGTCTTTCCGATGTACAAACCAATAGTTATATGGTTGGTTTTATGCATACCAGCTATATATAAATTTCATATGAGAAGAAAAATTAACATAAATTTTAATAATAGAAAATATCGCTTTAATAATTAAAAATATGGGATGAAATTATCTATTGCACTAGCGATGTGACATTTCCATGTTACACTATTAAACTTATAAATTTATAATAGTTTTTTGTAAAAATACAAATTAATTATAACATAGTGAAACCCAATCAACGTTTATCAACAAAAATTTAATTAAAAATTATAATTATAAAATTATAAATTTAATAATTTAACATAGAGATATGACACAACTAGTGTGATAGATGATTTCATGTGAAAAATATCATATTTATTTTATTGAAAAGTACTATCATTTTTTCTTTTTAAAAACAGAGTGATATTTTTGTAAGTATTATTGCATTTTTTGAATTGGAAAAATATAACTTTTAATACTAAAAATATCACATCTTATACTAAAAACATCCGTATGATATAAGATTTATATACCATCGTTATACAAAAATTTTATTTATCATGGTTATACAAGTAGTTGTTTTAGTTATCATTTTGGGTTCGATTTTTTAAGTAGCCAAAAATTAACAACATACTTTTCTACTATATATATATATATATTAAACACAAGAATGAGTGTCATTGGGTATATATCCTTCTCGTGTTGACAGAAAAATATGTTTTTCTACTATATATATATATATATATTGTGGTACATGTAAAATGAAGTAGAAAATTATAACATAAGAAAAGTGAACAAAACTTAAGGAACCAGGTGTTTTGGGCTCACTATTTAATTCAAGAATCAGGTGCTTGCACAAGAGACTCATTCCTTATTTTGCTATTTTGACTTGTGTTCCACTATGGTAAAACCTGGTGCTTATTTTGCCACATAAATATAAACACTCCCATAGTGGATGCTCTAAGTACACCAACTTGAATAAATTAATTTCATTTGTTGGCCAGTTCCATTGCGGTTCCAACTACCGTCAGCAATATCGTTAGGATATTCTGATTTTAATATAAATAATATAATAATTAGGTTCCGTTACATTACATCAGCCTTCGAAAGAACCAGTTCCACGACTAAGCACGACTCTTATTATATTGTGTTGTGTGTTGACCAAAAAATCCATTAAAATTAGTATCATTCATAATACTGAAAAATATCAATTTCAAAGCTCAAAGATATCATTTGTATCATTAAAAAATATCGACCAGAAAAAAATAAAGAAAAAACTGTTAAAATTAGTATCAATCTAAACACTAAAAAATATCATTCAAAATTAATAAAAGTATCACTTGTGTCCCTAAAAAAATCATCCGTTTTGACAATTTTTATGTCATAGCGCGTTGACCGTCTAATGTACATTTTATGTACAGGAATATTTGTGTTAATATAATGCTTGCACATATTTCATTTGGTGTTATTGTGCGTTTGATGGACTTCACACATCCTTTTTTTTTCTTAATGATGGAAGTCAAACTCTCTGGGAACTCGAATGGAATCATCCATTCCCAAACCTGTTAATTTATTCTGCTATCAAATTTTTTAGATTCTTTTCTCTTTATTTTTTTATTCGAATTCAATTTAATGTGCCTTAATTTAATTTCATAATTGCTAATAAATTAAAAATTATAAAATTTAATTATGAAATAATTAGCTCTAATAATAATTATTAACTAAAAAATAAAAATTAAATACATAATATAATTATAAATTCTAGTTGTTATTAACAAGTGTAAAAATTAAAGTAAAACATTAGAAATTGAAATAAAAAAAAGAGAAGAAAACTAGTAAATTTGATAGAGAAATAGATAACATAACACCGTTTAAGAACTGAGGATTTCAGCCGATGTGAACAAAATAAACTTCGCCTTACTCATAATATCAATTGGCAACTCACATGAAATAGCAACACAAGTATCAAATTTGAGATTCAACCGTACCCATACGTGTATTGGACTACTCATTGAGGTAGCACACATTAATTTATTCTTGTACGTTTAGATTCAATTTTTCATCTAGTTCTAATATGTCATTACACATATTTGGTAATTATTATATGTATAATTACATATTCATGAAATAAGACAAGACGTTATATGAAGAGCACCTCAATAATCGATTACAATTAGTTAAAATTTTGGCATAGAGATTATAAAATCTACCATAAACATGAAAATTCTAATGAGAAAATCCAATGTTACGTGCTTACCTATCACAATTAAGGGTGTGCAAATGGTTGATTTGGTGAAAAACCGAGCCAACTAACAAAATCAAATAAAAAAATTCTTAAAAAAATTCAAACCGAACCAACAAAAATAATATATATAACCAAACCAAACAATAATTCTTTGGTTAGTTTGGTTTAGTTTTCGGTTCAACCGAAATTTCAATGATTATTTTTATTTTTCCGAAATAATTATATCTAAAGAAAATAGAATGCACTCAATAGATAATAAACGATATGTTAAATAAGTAAATATTTTAAAAATTCTACCAATATTATTTAGGTATATAATATCTTTTAAATTTATCAATTTGGTATAATTAATATTATAATTATAAATCATAAATTATAAATATAGTGCATGTGTGTGTGTGTGTGTGTATTGATTGGTTCGGTGATATTTTTTAGTGTAAATGTATAAAAAGAGGCAAAACAAAATAGTAATTGGGAAAAAAAAAATAAGAAATAAGGCTATAGTAGTTTTATGGGCAATTAGGAGTGTAAATGACACACATATCCCCACACCCCAATCATTGGGAAAGTGTACTTTTTACATTTTTTTCATAACTAAACATTAAATGCACCCTAAAACTCTAAACCCTAATGTTTAAAAACCCTAACATATACAAACCCTAACATATAAAAATAAATACATGATCGATCCCTACCGGTTATTTCACGAAACGAAAACTGAATAAATAACGAAACTGTTAGTAAATAACGTTTTTTGTAGACAATTTATTTTTAAAATTAATAATAATGAATAACGATAAGGATAACGAATAACAATAACTAAAGACTAACGAAAGTAATAATAAAAGTAGTAGTAATGATAATAACGAAATTAATAATAATAATAATAATAACAAAAGTAATAATAACGAAAGTAATAACTAATAATAATAATGATAGTCAATTATATCTTGATAATAACGAAAGTAGTAGTAGTAATAATAATAATAATAATAATAATAATAATAATAATAATAATAATAATAATAATAATAATAATAATAATAACGAAATAACGATATGTCATAAACAATTTATTTTTAAAATTAATAATAAGGAATAACGAAAGTAAACACTAACTATAACAAATAATATAATAATAATAATAATAATAATAATAATAATAATAATAATAATAATAATAATAATAATAATAATGATAGTTCATTATATATTGATAATAATGAAAATATAATAATAATAATAATAATAATAATAATAATGAAATTAATATTAATCGTTATAGGATTTTATGAATAACGAAAACATTAAACGATACATGTATAAGAACATATAACGAAAATTTATAAATATATAACGAAAACTTATGACGAAAATTTATAACGAAACATTTATAACGTTATGCATCAATGCATTATTCTGTCATTTCTGTGTGGTCAATATGAGGTAGGTAAAATGCATAAATATTTGTATTTGCATAGGTAGGTATTAGTTGGCCCAAATTAAATGAAATTTAATGCATTTAATTTTGTGTAAGAGAGGTTGGTGTCATTCACCTATATTTACACTACACCGATGCATAAATTCAACTCACACCCAAATAGAAGAAATAGTTCGAGAGTTTGGTGAAGAAAATCGTTGAATTCACATAAAAAATGAGTGTTTGATCGTGCAAGCGAGAAGATCATCGTCGTCAACAAAACATCATTATCGGTGAAATTGCGCGGAGAAATTCTCCAAATTTGAAAGGTACGTTTCAAGTTTTGTTATTTTGTTATGTAGCTAACTTAGAAAATTATTTTAGGTTTTAATTTAAACATCGTTATGTTAAATCTAAATGTTCGTCATTGTTAAATTTCAATTTTGGTATGTTAAAAACTAAATTTTCGTTATAGTTGAATTTGACTATTTGTTATGTTAAAAATAAAACTTTTCATTATTGTTAAAATTAATTATCGTTGTGTTAAATATAAATTTCGTTATTGTTAAAATTAAGTTATCGTTGTGTTAAATAAATATTTCGTTATCTTTAAATTTAAATTTGTCATTATGTTTAAAATAAACTTTCGTTATGCTTAAAATTGAAATATCGTTACGTGAAAATAAATTTTTGTTATCTTTAAATTTGAATTTTCGTTATAGTTGAATTTAAATTTGTCGTTATGTTTAAAATAAACTTTCGTTATTGATAAAAAGATTTTCGTTATAGTTTAAGGTTATGAGTCGTTATGGGAAAAATATATATTTCGTTATGCTCAAATTAAATTTTCGTTATTGTGAAAATGAAATTATCATTATGCTTAAAATTGTATATTTCGTTATGCTCAAATTAAATTTCGTTATGGTTAAATTTGAGTATTGTTATGGTGTAATTTAATTATTCGGTATTGTTAAAACCAAACTATCGTTATCATTTAATTTAAAATTTCGTTATGGTCAAAAAAATTCGTTATGGTTATTTATGAAAATTTCGTTATAGTGATATTAAATTTCGTTATCGTCATGATGATATGAAAATTTCGTTATGATGATATTAAATTTTGTTATTTCGTTATGATGATATTAAAATTTCGTTATGTTGATATTAAAATTTCATTTTGCATTTTTGTTATTGTTTAATTTAATTTTTCGTTATTCTTAAAACTGCATTTTCGTTATGGTTATTTATTAAAATTTCGTTATGATAATATTAAACTTTCGTTATTGCTAAAATTTAATTTTTGTTATTGTTTAATGTATTTTTTCGTTATGGTTTAAATTATGACAGATGGTTCGTTATGCTTATTTTTGAATTTTTTGTTATCACAAATGGTTAGACATCGTATTATTGTACGACATGGTGGCCGATGGGAGAGAGTTCAGTACGTAGATGGTGTGGAGGAGCAAATCATCATGTCATCAGATGATTTATGTTTTAGGTCACTGATGAGAGAGATATATGAGTTATTGGAGACCGATCCCACATCTGTTGAGTACCAGTTATCATGGATGTCGAGCACCAATAGTGGGAGACAGATCAAGACAAGACTGAAAGATGATGCTGATTTGCTTGACTTGCTCCACGAGCAGAGTCAAGAGATGGTTGTGTATGTTGTTCAGAGAGGATACAGTAGCTCAAGGGTCATCCCTGACACCGTACCCGAATATAGAGAACCGGTCAGAGATGAGCAGAATGTTGATGATCATGCAGGCCTGCACGAAGGAGAGGAAGAAGAAGAAGTCGACGAAGAAGAAGAGATGGCCTATACGGATGAAGATGAAGAGGAGAATGACATATCGACCTTGCTCGAATCATTGTATACGGAGTTTTATGGTTGGATTCGTTCGACAGGGGGTAGAGGGCGATTGATGGGTATGCTAGGAGGATCAACATCATCGAATACTAGGTCTGAGGATGTTCTTGAGAGGGCCTTAAGCAATTGGGTTGTTCCGCTTGCCAATCTGGACATTGCTGGCCCACTGAATTGGGGGGAGCCTTCAGCAGCATATACGGACACACTTTACAAGGATACTATTTTTCGTACGAATGATGATTTGTCCCTAGCTGTGGGACTCTATCACATGCAGAATCGAGTGGAGTACGTTGTGTATCGATCGAACAAGACATGACTGGTCTATATGTGCAAGCATGGCAGAGAGTGCCCGTTCAGGTTGTGTGCTGTTGTGGATGGAATTGTTTGGAGAATCTACAAGTTCAACTCCACTTACACTTGCCACATGGATATGAGCCGCATTGCTCCACGCCAGGTGCCTGCACGGGTCATTGCAAAAATATTTTGCTCGCAAACTGGTGGATGAGGGGGTTGTTTTGAAGCCCAAAGAGATGATATATGAGCTTTTACACGAGTACGGGATTCAGATCGATTACAGTTTCGCTTTGCGCTCGAGGAACATTGCTATTGAGATGATTTATGGAGACTATGATAAGTCATATGCGCAATTACCCGCGTTTCTGCACACGGTGCAGCTGCAGAACCCCGGGACATTGTACGAATTTTTGACGACCCCTAAAAATCAGTTCCAGTATATGTTTTTGGCACTTGGACCGTGCATCAGAGCTTTTCAGGAGGGTTCACGACCAGTGGTCGTGATTGATGGGACACATAATCCCTCTGATACTGTTCTCCATCTGTATGAAATTATTCTCCATCTGACCCATAATGCGGGTTTCTGAGGCAGCAGCGACATGGATAACACAATCGAACCAACCAGGACGTGGATCGGGCTCTCCACGGCTCTCCTCCTGGCTCCTCCTCGGGCGCTTACTGCCAGATGGTCGAGGAGGGCTCTCTGTACGGTCCGGTCCCTGACTCGAGGATCCTGAGCCCTCATCCGGCTCATCAATCAACCGGTGCGTCATCTGTGGAGCCTGCTGCTGCGCAGACCGGGCACTCCTGCGTGATGATGTTGGGCCCACGACATCAGAGGTTCCTGCATATGTCCTCAGAACCACACGACGGGCCATCCCAGTCAACAATTTCTTCTTGGAGACTTTTCGAGGTACCACGTACCTCACACCCAGCAAACTATCTCCGTCCAAGCTCTGAACATATGGGGTCAGGAGCTCCGCTGCTAATGGCACCATCGGCTGGACATCCATCTGCATCAATAACGAACACCATGTTAACATTAACCCATGTTACTTCAATTTAATAATTAAAATTATTTATATAAAAAAGGTTACCTGTCTATCAAAAAATCTGGAGAAGTCGATGCTTGGGGCTATGAATGACCACCTCAATAAGCGAGGTGTGGTCACCTGACCTCCAGAGACGCCTAAATGACGGACAATCTCGGGAAAAACCTCACAGGCCCATGCTTGTTTAAAAACGTAGAATATCATGTAAGTATAATATCAAATCACTAAAACATAAATTTATCATGATAAATTGTATTAATTACCTGAAATGCCCAAACAGGTCCGTACCAATGATACGCTCCGTCCCCCTATGGGCCCATATCCCGTCGAGCTCTCGGGAGAATGCTAATAAAGTGCATCAGGATCTGAAATGTGTAGCCCCCCATGGAAAAGAATTCCACGCATCAGCATCCTCCACCAAGGCCCACACCCTGTCATCGATCGTACGTCCGGGGTCCTGGCAAAATAACATTCGATACACGATCAGTATGTTCGCAATCTTCACGTAATCTGGAGGGTGATTGGCTAGACGCATCACCGTAAACTTCTCATACATCTGTGTAATTGACGTCTTCTTCCCCTCAAATAGCCGGTAATAGATGCTTCTGGCCGGAATCACATGAGCCGCATTCGGATCGAAACTGGACGGCCCGAACCGTAAGCCCGACACCAGTGCGAACTCTGAGGGCCCAAAGTGTAGTGTCGTTCCACTCACATGGAACCAACACTCTCTACCCTCGCGTGCAGGATCCTGGACACGCACTTCGCGACAAATCAATGTATGCAACGCCTTCTGGGCTATGTTACCCCCCCTAAAGTCCACGAAGTGTCCTAAGCATCCAGATTTGAACGTCTGGATCGTATCATCACCGCCGAAATGCTGTAACACCTCCCTAATATTATCTACTAACTCCATCTTCACGTACATATTCATAGTCGGCTTGAACCTCTGGAGGGGGGCGTCTAATCCACTCGATCTAAATTTCACAATAGAAAATTAGAGTGTTATTTAATTATTAATTATATTAATTGTTTTTGCTATTTTTATTTTTTACTAATATTATTAATTAGCAAATATTATTGTTATTATTAGATTAGTGATTGTTGTTGTTGTTGTTGTTGTTGTTGTTGTTGTTGTTGTTGTTGTTGTTATTATTATTATTATTATTAATATTATTATTATTATTATTATTATTATTATTATTTATTTTACTAATTAAAGAAGTATAATTATTTATATTAATCCGTTTTTTATATTTTTATTTTTTACTATTATTATTACTTACACGGATATTATTATTATTATTATTATTATTATTATTATTATTATTATTATTATTATTATTTATTTTTATAATTAAAAAAGTATAATTATTTATATTAATTGACTTTTATATTTTTATTTTTTACTATTATTATTATTACTTACACGAATATTATTATTATTATTTGTTTTAAAAAAGTATTATTATTTATATTAATTGTTTTTTTAAATTTTTTTATAGTAATATATAGTATTAATTAGACTAATATTATTATTAATATTTCATTTTTATACAATTTCGTTGTGCTTCGGTGTGTTTAAGGTTATCGTTAATGATTACTTGTAATTAATTTAAATTAAATTATAATTAATTATTCTTTAGAATAACGATAATGTTAATCACTTGTGATAACGATTTAAGCGATAACGATTTAATAAACTTTGCTAAACGATTAATTAAAAAAGGCCATAACAATTTAAGCATAATGATTTAATACAATTAGCTTAACTGATTACTTGAAAAGCCATAAAGATTAATTTAAAAAATGCTATAACGATTAAATAAAATTAGCATAACGATTTCAACTAAAAGTCATAACGATTGATTTAAAAAACCACAACGATTATTTAAAAAAGACATAATAATTCAATAAAATTGGCATAACGATTTGAACTAAAATGCCATAATTATACTTTCATTTTAGCATAACGATTAATTAAACAACGCCATAATGATTCATTAAGTTGGCATAACGATTAATTAATGAAAGCAATAACAATTCATTCATTTTAGCATACCGATTAATCAAATAAAGCCATCACGATTATTAAAATTCGCACAACGATTATATAAAAAAGCGATAACGATACCCAATACTACTAATTAAAAAAAGGCCATAACGATTATGCAAGTATTCTTTCGTTTAATTCAAAAGGCTATAACAATTATGCACGTAATTCTTTCGTTTAATTCAAAAAGCCATAACCAATTCCAATTCAAAAAAGGCCATAACGAAAATCATTAAACAAACACATAAGGATAACAATTAAATCAAAAAAATGCCATAACGATAATGATTATTCTTTCGTTATGCATAACGAAAGACTCAAAACGGTTTCGTTATGCACGTAATTTTTTCATTTAATTCAAAAGGCCATAACGATTTCAAATTAAAAAAAGGCCATAACGAAAACCATAAAAAAACCCCTTAACGATAACAATTAAATCAAATAAATGGCATAACAATAACGATAATACTTTCGTTATGCATAACGAAAGACTCATACAACTCTCGTTTCAGATCTAAACCTATCGTTACTCCATATATCAAATTAAAACATGAAAATTTCACAAATAAACATGTTTTTAAGCACCCCTAGCATTTTCATACATTAAGCAAAACTTTGTTATAGTTAAGCATAACGAAAAAAGCTAACCTCCGCCGCCGAACTCGTCGGAATTTGTCCGGCATCCTCCATCTTCGACGTTAATGGCAACCCACCTACTTCTCTTCAGAGACGACGAAAGCTTTGGCTATGGAGTTCTCGGCTATGGCGGCGTGAAGGGAGGGTTTTTTTTGTATATTTTCTATTGTTGTGGAACGATAATTTGGGGTTGTGGAATGAAAATTTGGAGAAGAGAGAGAGAGAGAGAGAGAGAGAGAGAGAGAGAGAGAGAGTGTAGATGAGGCTAATTACCACAATTTAATACAATATTAAATCTGAATAGATTCACAAGTGTTTTTTTTTTCAAATTTAAATTGACTTTCGACATATATTGTTTTAAAGAAACGTAATATCCAAAGATTTTATTCCATGCATGAAAATTTTATTCCAAACACTTTGTGCATGGAAAGTACAAATGTGTAAGGCACACTTTTCAGAAAAGTAAGAGAACATTCAACTTTTTTGGGTCAATATAGTACAAATTGCCCATATAACTCCTACCCCCTTAAAACTTGCGCAACTATACCAATTTTAATATTTTATTGTCTAGATAAAAATTTATCCCTATTTTTTACTTAAACTGAAACTGAACCAAACTATATTTTGATTTTAATATTCCAAACCAAATCAAAATTAAAAAAAAAGACCAAATCAACCGAACCAAGTAGCTCGATTTGATTCAATTTTTTTGTTTTGATTTGATTTTGCACACCCCTCATCACAATCCAAAGAATATATATTTATAATAATATCATAAAGTACAAATCGTGAACATTATGCAATGCAAAATATATATAAAAACTTTTCTTCAAAAAAAAACACTATATATCCTAAAAATTACTACCCTTATTGTAGGGTTGTAAATTAGTCTAGTTACTCCTGATCTAATCGAATCTCGACTCGTAAAAGCTTGTTTGGGCTCCTAATTTAGTAAAACTTGTTAGCTATATGAATCAAATTTGAGTATAACACTACTTGGTTCGCTAGTTTGTGAGCAACCTTGTAAAATAAATTAACTTGAATGTATAAAATTACTAACTTGATAAAAATTTTATTTTTATACTTTAATTATTAATAAGTATATTAAGTCTCTAATTAACTTTATTTATTACAAGAAAAGAATGAATTTTAAAAAATATAGTATTATTTGTGAATAAAATAATCTATTTTTAAAAGAAATAATGACAATTAATTAAATTTAAATTTAGAAAGCTCATTTAGACTCGATTAAATCCGTGAACCTCAATTTATTTTGATAAATAAAGTTCGAAACTTGCTCAATGATAAATAAATCAAGCATGAATATGATAATACTCAGCTTCACTTGATTCGATTACATCCCTACCTGAACGTGCACCTATACAGAGCTTGCTGGTAGTTCTAAAAAACTAATAATATTTTTTTGGAGAATTGTCGATTCAGGACCTGAAAGATGGGTAATCTACCGATTCAGAATCTGAAAGATGAAAACTCTCAATTCAGGACCCGAAAGATGAAAATTCTCAATCCAGGACCTCAAAAATCATGAATTTATTGTTTAATTAATTTTATATTAATTTTCAATGAAAATTCCTTCATTAATTATCTAAATCTAATAAAGAAATTGTTAAAATTAATTAGAAAATAAATAGAAATCAAAATTCATGATTTTTGAGGTCCTAGATTGAAAATTTTCATCTTTCGGGTTTTGGATTGAGAGTTTTCATCTTTCAGGTCCTGAATCGATAGATTATCCATCTTTCAGGGCCTGAATCGATAATTCTCTTATTTTTTTAATTCATGAGATGGTCTCTTCGCAAGCCGCATACATGAGACTGATTTAAATTTATTAATTATCTTATTTTTATTTTTTAGATTTTCTATCCCCCACATATATACGCTAAAATAGAATATTGCATTAGCGCGGTGCTGATACGCAGGTTCATGCACCGCGCTCATAATTATTTTTTTGACATAAATATACACCCTAAAATGGAATTAGTGAATTATAAAATTAAAGTTAATTAACTTCTATTTTTCATCAGCTTGCGTGAGCTTCACGCTAACGCATGGGCTCGTACGTTGCACTCAATAATTATTTTTTTTGTATTAAATATAAATTCTAATTAGAATTAATAAACCGTAATTAAGATGAAGTAAAAAGTTTTTGAAAAAAATTTTAAAAAATCAAAAATAAAAAAGTTAGGCAAGTTTATACCACACGAATGGGCATTTGGCCGGATTTAGCCCGTGTAACGATTTAGATCCATTAGACTGTATGATATAATTAAGTATTTGTCTTATTTTATTCATCAGAATAAAAAAATTCATGGTATTTAATTTATGGGGCACACTTGTGTAAGACCGTCTAACGGGTCTCTTACGTTAGACGGATCTCCACCTGTAACAGCCCGGTCCCGAGGATGGGGACGGGGTTGTTGTGCGTAAAAATAGCACGAAAATTGGAAATCCAGGGGGTATTTTTAGAATTAAACTAAGTTAACGCCTCAAGAACTTAGGCAACTTAACTTTATGACTTGGAAGAACTATCGTTTTCAACGAATCAAAGGGGTCAAAGGGTTCGAACAAGTTGAAGGAAAGCCAAATCATAGGCTAATCGAAATTTAAACAGAATCCAATGACAAACAGATAGGAACTGACTATTTAAGATAAACAAGACCTCTTCATAGGTCATATCAACTAAAACCCATCAATAGGTCGGAGTTAAGTAAATCATATTGTCCCATTCATAGGACAGATCAAGAGAACAACTTAAGATTAACTGGAAACAAGCATAATCATGCTTGGAAAGAAAAAGCCTCTTCATAAGCAAACAACAACAACAAGCATGCAAAACTTATTCACAAGTCAACTGAAAATGAACAGATACCAATATGTTCAACAATATGACTTCTCAAATAACTCGGAATCAATAAAGGAACAACTGGTATGTCAAAAGAACATGCTTCAAAGACTTTATTGATAACTAGGATTCATAGCATTTAAGACATGTCATTATCAAGAAACAAGTTACACATATCAAGACTAGATACTAACAGCAGAGTACTTAGCAGAAACTTAGCGGAAGAAAATCATGTAACGATATAGAGCAACAAACTTGAAACCTCAGACAACCCCACCACCAGCACATCACCGGCCTCAACATCTCAACTTGAAAACATTTGAAAAAGAGGGTGTGAGTACTAATGTACTCAGTGGGGTTTTATGAGAAAACTCTTGATAAACTTTAGAAATATCCAATTATAAACTGGCGGCATATGGAGAGCAAAACGCGAATGCGCTCTCCATACCCACAAAACTTTTTACTTTCTTTCTTGGTGCCTTTCCTGGCTCAAACCTGTTGTCTACTGTACCCTGAGATATGCCTTAGGATAAGAGAGGGGTTACCTCAAGTATCCTCTGAGTATGCGAGTAGATTACCCAGCAGTGACTCCCTTTACTTTCAAATGTTCAACTCGGTGACTCGAAGGTCATGGCATGATAATGAAAATAAACTGTTCTTTGAGCTCGATAACCTGCTTACAACAGAAACTATATCTTTCCTTAAATTCCTCCTTACTTAACCTTAACCTTCCTTATTTACTTGACTTAGCTCGCAATACCAAGCCCAGAGCAATCGTCTAAGGCTAATTCTTTAATTGAGTATGATCTCGACCTACAAGGGATTTATTACTTACCCTAAAGGCAATACTTAGCTAAATAAGCTTTAGCAAAATCCAATATTCTAATACGAGGAAAGGACGCGGATAAATATCGATTGCAATTAAAGCAATTCTAAACATCTCATGCTGGCATAAATTGTATATAAACAATTCTAGCATATCCTTAGCTAATTAAGCTTAGCAAAACCCAATAACCAAATACTAGGAAATGAATGGGCATAAATATAGATTGCAACTAAAAGCAATTCTAGATCTCATGCTAGCATCAATTATATTTAAACAATTCTAGCATGTCTAAACATACTTGAGAGCTCACTTAACTTATAATAACTTTCTTTACTTTATCAAACTCAAATAACAATTTAACATAATCATGCATAAAACTTCATTCCTTCCTTTTCTTTCCTTGTACAGAGACTATACATGATGAGATCGAGACAAGCACTGAGAATTTGAATCCAGAGTTGCAGCTGAGAGGTCCAGTGACGAGATTAAGAGCCAAGAAGCTGCAAGGCTACTTCCAGTGCTATGTTGGATAGAAGTTAGAAGATGATGGAACTGATTTTAAGCAGTCCAAGTTGGTGAATATTTTAAGCATCGAGGAGCTCGATTGAAGCCATGGCAAATTCGTTCCTAGCTTATTAAATTAGTTAATTTATTTATTTCCAGTCTATTATTTCAGTTGTGATTTTATTTATTTAGCAGGCCCAATTATCACAATCTGTTTAAGTGATATTGGACCTAGTAGTAGTTTTAATTAGCCCAGTTTGAATTCTAGGCTCAAGACACTTTAATTTTCGTTCCTTAGGTTTATTATTTATGGATTTTTGTTCCTATTGAGAGGCATACACGTTTTGAATGAAAAAAACAGCGCAAAGCTTTTCAACTTGTCTAAAAAATCAATAGTTCTTTGGTAGAGTTTGTTTCTGGCGAATTCAAGCTTGAAATCAATTGATTCGTTCATGCATCCAGTAGTGTACGGGTTAATCAAGTCATTGAAGATTGCTCCATAGGCGCGTTCCGAGTTCTCATCGATTCGGGGTTCGTTTCGGGTAAGATTCACCTATCCTTCTCATTTTTCTTCATCACCGATCCTTCCACCATCACCACAGCCACCACCCACGTCCATAACATTCCCATACCATCATCAACACCCACAAAATCGTCCCACTTCAGATCGAAACCCAGATTTGTCGATTTAGGTCTAAAAACCCTAAATCGGGCCCTGAAATTCCCACCATTCGATCTCCCAACATTCACGTTTTTTTGAGCTGATTTTTGGATATGTTTTGCATCTCTACAGATTGTGACTTTTGTTAAAATTTGAGCTTAATCCGAGGTCGTTTGCATAGGTTTCTGTTCGAGTCTTTATTTAGGGGTTTTCGGGTTATTTGAGTGGTTTTTGTGTTAATTCTTGTTAAATTCGAGTTTTTATTAGTTTTATACAGATTATTGGGGTTCTTAATTTAGTATTGTTTAGTTTATTGTTGGGTTGAATCATATACATAGTTGGCGTTGTTCGATTCTTTGCTTCCGCCTTTATATTTGGTCGTATCAATACAGGCAGAGTATAAAATACTTTTATTGGATATTTCACCTATGCCCTATCATACTTCTAGAGCTTACTAGCTCAAACCTTATACTTACTTTAGATCCACCCACCTCAATGATGAGCACCTTGATAACGAACACGTGGACGAAGTGACGAGCCGAAAATTCTTCCTCGGGTCTCCTTGGGGTTCACATCTTCTTACGAAAGTCGATCAACGACTTGAAACCTTATTTGAGCTCCTAATAAGACATCGAAATGATATCTAAACCTTCGACCCTTAACTATAACTTAAAACACGAGAATTAAAAGGATTAAGATATCTGAAATTATTGCAAAAAGGGATGGAAAATATGACTCGAACGATCGAGATTCCAAATTATCCGCCACTGCTATATCGTAGATCTTCGAAAGAGCTACGATTTTAGTACTCATGGGCCTCGTGGTTCCAACCGAGGCGAAAGTTATGGCCTCTGCACGAAAACGTGCCGGAGTTGCCGCACTTGCACAGGCGCCGCGGCGGGGGTGTGCGCGCCGGCGCCCCTATGCGCCGCGGCGGGGGGGTGTGCGCTGGCGGCCCCTGCGCCGCCGCGCTCCCTACTCTACTCCTCTCTCTCAAGAACTGGGGGGATGCGCTCACGAAGAGCGCTCCCTCTCTTCTCTCTCTCTCAAGAACTGGGGTGAAGAAATGAAAATGAGCGATAAATAAGGGAGGGGGGGAGCTCTATTTATAGGAAAAATAGCAGCTTCCTCGAGAAGCTATTGCAGTGTAATAACACTGCTTTAAAAATATCGGGTTCGGTTAAAAGACGCTTTATTCGATGGTGAGGTCCAAATGACTGCGTTCATAAAATCCGAAAATACCGGAAAGGTTCGTTGACTTGAGTACTATTGGACCAACTTGACTCGGGGTAAAGAACGAGTCATCTTGAAGGAAAATGAGAAAATATTCTCTTTTCAAAAATAAAGTTACTATTCCACACAAGGTACAAATAAAATTTCCGAGCGTTCAATTGACCTCAGAATGAAAATTCGGGAACGCCAACGGATTCCTTGAGAAATTTTCTATAATATAGGCTTGAAAAAAATAAGGCTCAGGTCAACACACAAGATTTCACAAATTTCTAACGATCGCGCTCCTACGGAAAAACACTATTCATAACTTCTTTAAACGCGTTTTAAATCACCGGGAGCTCAAACGACTTCAGATTCAAAATCTGAAAGCACCGGCATGCTCCTTGGGTCAACGCCTTTCAAACGTGACCAAAATCGGCTATAACTGAGCTGGAATCAAAATTCTCGAAAAGATGATTTTACGAAAAATAACTCCTTAAAACACGGTTTAGAACCGAAACATCTTTATCTAGGCTCTAATTAATTTCTTTAATTTTCTAAATAAACTTTGAAAATCTGGGATATTACAAACTTCACCCCTTAAAAAAAATTTCATCCCGAAATTTACTTCCCCTCAAACGGAGATCTAGATACCTCTTCAAGAATCTACAGCCTTTCTGGAACGACGTAGGTTCGAAATCTTTACTATACGGCTAAGAATAGCCTAAGGTCTTCCTTAATAAAATAGTTCTCACACAGGACTAGTACTTCTATAATCTTTCTTCTTTTCTTCCTCAAAGCTTGAGCATCTTCTATCTTTTCTTCCTTATGAAATCTCTCTCGAAATACCGCTTCACACAAACTCCTTATGATCTTGCATTCGAGCGGACCTCTAGAAACTATTCGAGCAACGGAAGAAATAAAAGAAAGAAAAATTCACTAAACTTGCTCCTTGAGCACGGGCGATCTCAATGAGTCCATCCTTCTTTTATCTTGCTTGGCTTTGTTTTTTTTTTCTAACTTTACTTCTCGCGGCTTTGAGAAACTTTAACGAACTCGAACTAGATGATAAACTCTAATTAATTGAGCACCTCCTTCGATTGTTTCTTGCACGCTCTATCACATTGAAAACTCGCTTTATCTTCATCTTTAACTTCTTGAGGTTCGACTTCATCGTCTTCTTGGGGCGTACTTCGTGATGTGCTCCAAACTTAAATTCTCGACGCAACTTAAATATAAACTTTTTCGTCGCAGTCGTCTCTTTTCCTTGAAGCAGTAGTCTGACTTTATGGCTTCTGTTAGTGGTCACCATTGCTTACAGGCGTGAGGGCCGCATGTCTGGACTTGAACTGCACGCTTAGAACTTACTTGCCGACATTCCTTAGATCACCTCCAAACACAACGAGCTGAGAAATCTTCTTGGAAACTCGCGTCCTAAACTTAGAGAATACTATCTGGCACTTACTTGGATTCTACTTCCTTCTAGGAAATACTATCTCTTATTCCTCCAACACTGACTGAAAGGAATACTGCTATAGCTCTATGCTCTATTCCAAGATCCACACTCGAGTACTATGAGTGGGAGCAAAATAAACAAATGCCTCTGAGTGAGGGCTTTATCTTGATCAACAATTCTTGACAGGCTTAAAAGCTAGAAAGAATATAACACTTGGTTATATATGCCAAAAACATTGCCTTTTTAGAGGACTTATAAACTTGAAGGGTTCTTGCATATAACAAAGATATGGAAGAAATCAACGGTTAGAAACTGGAAACAATGCTGAAAGATTTTCACAAAGGCGTCAGCATAGCCTAACAAGGAAGTGCTATTACTGATTCTTGATGATCAAAGAAGTATCATCTAAAAGATTGCAAATTATCCAAGCGAATATAATCAAAGAATTTCAAATGGTATAAATGGAGAATTTCAATTGATACGAAGCTATTGAAGGGCAATTGATTCAATTGACAAGAGAATAAATAAATCAATTCCAAAAAGAGAATGAATAAATCGATTCAGAATGAGAATGAATAAATCGATTCTATTGACAAGAGAATAAATAGACTCAACAAAACTTCTTATCAAACTGAAACTCTGAATCTACCGAATACTAGGTCTATCTTCTTAACGATCTTCTTCGGGTCTCTCTTTCTTTCTTGAGCATCACGCACCTTCTTCTTGGCGAGATTGCTACGAAATAGCACGAGTCAGTGAGACTCAAATGGCTGTGCTTGGCCGGGAAAGCAACATTCGGGGATCTCTCTCTATCTATCGAAAGGGACACGACAAAGCGACTTGATCTATGGCACCTCCTAGACTCCAATAATCTGACTTCAACTTCTCCTAGAAACACCAACGAATGTGTCTTCAAACTATCTTGGCTACAGTCATAACGACAATCTTCATCTTCATGAATCGACTTGAAACAAATGACGACTTCTGGGCATCGAATGCGACGTGACCTTGAATGTCTCTCCATTGAATTAACGAGCCTTTATCGAAAGAAATGAATCTTCATTCCTTGCAAACGCGATTGGATCTTCAGACGAGACTTCTCCAGAGTTGAAAACTCTTGCATGGGGATTTCTTGAACTTGCGTTAGATCCACAATCGGATAACTTACCTTTAACTCGACTGCTCACTTTCTTGCTCCTTGCTCGAAACTAAACTTCATGACCTTCTTCTCGATTCTACTATAATCTCGGAACCCCTTTATCCTTCTTATGAACACTCTATAAATGTTCTTTCGAACAACTCTACTTAACTCTAGCTCCTTGAAAGGGAACTTATTCAATCTAGGCTCTTAAGAGAACCTAAAGGAAATTCTAGAATTCTCCTTAATTCAAGCTCGCTATAGTCTATGTTCTAACTATATTCCCTATGCCTCATTTATTCTTAACTTATCCTAAAATCCTTTTCTTATAGGCAGTAGACGAGCCTTTATCACAAAGAAGATTTTTAAATCATCTTTCAAACTTTATAACTTACTTAAAAATTTTAACGGTCCAAAATAACCGAAATCGTTTGAGTATTTGCAGAAAATAATATTCTGAAAAGATTCACTACTTGCTTGAGTCCATAATGACTCAAAATTCTTTAAAAAGATTAATCTAGAACTTACTTCAATAAGTTCCACTTTAAACTTGGTATAACAAAAATTTTATTTCGAAAAGAAATAATCTTCAAAAATCGACTAACCTTGCTCTGCTCAAAACTTTTCTCCTCATCCTGTACTTTCAAAAAGTTATACCAAATATAATCAAAATACTTTAACTCAATCATACCTTAACTTTGTTGAAGATGCGAGGGTGATGATGAGCTGGGGGTTGCTGATTAATACCTTTGAACAATTCAATATTCACATAGAACACAATCAAACTTTAAGAAGAGACAGGTATGCAGAGTTGCAAGCCTGCTCTGATACCATCTGTAACAGCCCGGTCCTGAGGATGGGGATGGGGTTGTTGTGCGTAAAAATAGCACGAAAATTGGAAACCCATAGGGTATTTTTTGAATTAAACTAAGTTAGCGCCTTAAGAACTTAGGTAACTTAATTTTATGACTTGGAAGAACTATCGTTTTCAACGAATCAAAGGGGTCAAAGGGTTCGAACAAGTTGAAAGAAAGCTAAATCATAGGCTAATCGAAATTTAAACAGAATCCAATAACAAACAGATAGGAACTAATTATTTAAGATAAACAAGACCTCTTCATAGGTCATATCAACTAAAACCCATCAATAGGTCGGAGTTAAGTAAATCATATTTTCCATTCATAGGGCAGATCAAGAGAATAACTTAAGATTAACTGGAAACAAGCAGAATCATGCTTGGAAAGAAAAAGCCTCTTCATAAGCAAACAACAACAATAAGCATGCAAAACTTATTCACAAGTCAACTGAAAATGAACAGATACAAATATGTTCAACAATAGGACTTCTCAAATAACTCGGAATCAATAAAGGAACAACTGGTATGTCAAAAGAACATGCTTCAAAGACTTTATTGATAACTAGGATTCATAGCATTTAAGACATACTATTATCAAGAAACAAGTTACACATATCAAGACTAGATACTAACAGCAGAGTACTTAGCAGAAACTTAGCGGAAGAAAATCATGTAACCATATAGAGCAACAAACTTGAAACCTCAGACAACCCCACCAGCAACACATCACCGGTCTCAGCATCTCAATCTGAAAACATTTGAAAAAGAGGGTGTGAACACTAATGTACTCAGTGGGGTTTTATGAGAAAACTCTTGATAAACTTTAGAAATATCCAATTATAAACTGGCGGCATATGGAGAGCAAAATGCAAAAGCCCTCTCCATATCCACAAAACCTTTTACTTCCTTTCTTGGCGTCTTTCCTGGCTCAAACCTGTTGTCTACTGTACCCTGAGATATGCCTTAGGATAAGAGAGGGGTTACCTTAAGTATCCTCTGAGTATGCGAGGGGATTACCCAGCAGTGACTCCCTTTACTTTCAAATGTTCAACTCTGTGATTCGAAGGTCACGACATGATAATGCAAATAAACTATTCTTTGAGCTCGATAACCTGCTTACAACAGAAACTATATCCTTCCTTAAATTCCTCCTTACTTAACCTTAACCTTCCTTATTTAACCTTAACCTTCCTTATTTACTTGACATAGCTCGCAATACCAAGCCTAGAGCAATCGTCTAAGGCTAATTCTTTAATTGAGTATGATCTCGACCTACAAGGGATTTATAACTTACCCTAAAGGCAATACTTAGCTAAATAAGCTTTAGCAAAATCCAATATTCTAATACGAGGAAATGACGCGGATAAATATCGATTGCAATTAAAGCAATTTTAAACATCTCATGCTGGCATAAATTGTATATAAACAATTCTAGCATATCCTTAGCTAATTAAGCTTAGCAAAATCCAATAACCAAATACTAGGAAATGAATGGGCATAAATATAGATTGCAACTAAAAATCATTCTAGATCTCATGCTAGCATCAATTATATTTAAAAAATTCTAGCATATCTAAACATACTTGACAACTCACTTAACTTATAATAACTTCCTTTACTTTATCAAACTCAAATAACAATTTAACATAATCAAGCATAAAACTTCCTTCCTTCCTTTCCTTTCCTTGTACAGAGACTAAACAGGCAGAGTGTAAAATACTTTTATTGGATATTTCACCTATGCCCTATCATGCTTCTAGAGCTTACTAGCTTAAACCTTATTCTTAGTTTAGAACCACCCACCTCAATGACGAGCACCTCGATAACGAACACGTGGACGAAGTGACGAGCCGAAAATCCTTCCTCGGGTCTCTTTGGGGTTCACCTCTTCTTACGAAAGTCGATCAATGACTTGAAACATTATTCGAGCTTCTAATAAGACATCGAAATGATATCTAAACCCTCGACCCTTAACTATAACTTAAAACACGAGAATTAAAAGGATTAAGACATCCGAAATTATTGTAAAAGGGGATGGAAAATCTGACTTGAACGATTGAGATTCCAGATGATTGGCCACTGCTACATCGTAGATCTTTGAAAGATCTTTGATTTGAGTACTCATGGGCCTCGTGATTCCAACCGATGCGAAAGTTATGGCCTCCGCACGAAAATGTGCCGGAGCTGCCGCACTTGCACAGGCGCTGCAGCGGGGGTGTGCGCGCCAGCGCCCCTATGTGCCACGGCGGGGGGGTGCGCGCCGGCGGCCCCCTGCGCTGCGGGGGCCCCTGCACCGCCGCGGACCCCTGCGCCGCCGCGCTCCCTACTCCGCTCCTCTCTCTCAAGAACTGGGGTGAAGAAATGAAAATGGGCGAGAAATAAGGGAGGGGGAGGAGCTCTATTTATAAGAAAAATAGCGGCTTCCTCGAGAAGCTATTGCAGTGTAACAACACTGCCTTAAAAATATCGGGTTCGGTTAAAAGGCGCTTTATTCGATGGCGAGTTCTAAATGACCTCGTTCATAAAATTCGAAAATACCGGAAGGTTCGTTGGCTCGAGTACTATTGAACCAACTCGACTCGGGGTAAAGAACAAGTCATCTTGAAGGAAAACGAGAAAATATTCTCTTTTTAAAAATAAAGTTACTATTCCACACAAGGGACAAATAAAATTCCCGAGCGATCAATTGATCTCATAATGAAAATCCGGGAACGCCAACAGATTCCTTGAGAAATTTTCTATAAGATAGGCTTGAAAAAAAAGGCTCGGGTCAACACATGAGATTTCGCAAATTTCTAACGATCGCGCTCCTACGGAAAAACACTATTCATAATTTCTTTAAACGCGTTTTAAATCACCGGGAGCTCAAACGACTTCAGATTCAAAATCCGAAAGCACCGGCATGCTTCTTGGGTCAACGCCTTTCAAACGTGACCAAAATCGGCTATAACTGAGCTGGAATTGAAATTCCCGAAAAGATGATTTTACGAAAAATAACTCCTAAAAATGCGGTTTAGAACCGAAAGATCTTGATCTAGGCTCTAATTAATTTCTTTAATTTTCTAAATAAACTCTGAAAATCTGGGATGTTACACCATCCGACCTGACCCGTCAACCCGATTGACTAAATATAAATTATAACATATTCTCCTATAGCTTATCGAAGCCTCTTCCCCGATTCCAGGCCCAAGCAAATTTTTTCTCTCACTTCTCCATGCAATTCCAGCAGACTCTCTCTTCTTCCCCACGTAATTTTTTTCCTACGGAAAAACACTATTCATAACTTCTTTTAACGCGTTTTAAATCACTGGGAGCTCAAACGACTTCAGATTCAAAATCCGAAAGCACAGGTATGCTCCTTGGATCAATGCCTTTCAAACGTGACCAAACTCGGCTATAACTGAGCTGGAATCGAAATTTTCGAAAAGATGATTATATGAAAAATAACTCCTAAAAATGCGGTTTAGAACCGAAACATCTTTATCTTGGCTCTAATTAATTTTCTTAATTTTTTAAATAAACTCTGAAAATCTGGGATGTTACACCACCCGACCTGACCCGTCAACCCGATTGACTAAATATAAATTAAAAAAAAATCTCCTCTAGCTTATCGAAGCCTCTTTCCCGATTCCAGACCCAATCAAATTTTTTCTCTCACTTCTCCACGCAATTCCAGCAGACTCTCTCTTCTTCCCCCACGTAATTTTTTTCTTCGCCGATGATTTCATGGATTAATCTGGCAAAATTTCATTTATCTCTGGCGAAAAATATCTTCGGGGTGGCTCGTTTTCATATTTGTCGTTCAGATCTGTGCAACCTCACGCCTCCATCATCCTCGATCAGATCACAGCCGCAAGCCTCCACCACCACCGATCAGATCTGCGAAACCACAAGCCTCAACCACCGTCAATTAGATCTGTACAATCGCAAGCCTCCACCACCGCCTACAGATCAGATCTGTACAATCATTAGTTTATCAAACAAGGTGATTTTTTATTGTAATAAAAGTTTGTCCTCTCTCCCCCTCTTTTTCACGAATTTTAGTAGGTGTATGAAAATTTGTGTTGTTTTGAGTAATTGTTAGATCTATTTTTGGGTTTTGAGTTTGTAGCCGATCTGTTGTCACAGGTGCGTTGAGGATGTCATTGTTGGTCTTGTAAGATAGAAGATCGAAACCGTGTTGAAGATTTTTAATGATACTTTTATTTGTACTTAGTGTTACTTCTTTTGTAATTAGTGATACTTTATTTTGTAATCAATGATATTTTTTTATGATAATGAAATAAATTTTTTTACTCAAGAATGAGTTTTTAGTGTATTCATAGACCCGATTCTCAATTTGAGATTATGTTTAAACTGATACATTTCTTTCTAATTGATTAGCGATACTTTCTTTTGTAATTAGTGATTTTTTTTCCATAGTAATGAAACTCCACTTCATAGGTAATGATACTTCACTCTATAGATAAGGATACTCACATGTGAGTTAAGGATACTTCACCTCATAAATAATGATACTTGAGTTAATGATACTCCACTTATAGTTAATGACATTTATCTATTCCGAATTCAATAATTAATGTTTAATCATCAATAATATCATATTATATCCCACTTCCGAGTTAATGATATGATACTTCATCTCATAATTAATGATATTTCACATACAGTTAATGATATTCACCAGATATTTTGCCAAATTTATATCTAATGATACTTCACTTCATAGTTAATGATACTTTACCAGATATATATCTAATGATACTTCACTTAATAATTAATGATATTTCGCCAAATTTATATCTAATGATAGTTCGCTTCATAGTTAATGATACTTCACTTCACAGTTAGTGATACTTCACACATAGTGATACTTTATTTTATACCTAGTGATACTCCAGTGGCCGCATGTGGGGGCGCGTGTAAGACATGCGCCGCGCGCGAAAAATGGGTTTTGGGGCGAGTTTGGGCTAGTTTGAGTTTTACTTGACCCGTCTAACGTAAGCACTCTGTTAGACGGTCTCATGCAAATTTTTATCTTAATTTATTTACGTTCTCTTATAAGTTATAACAGTTGGGCTTACCTTAAATAAATTAAATGAATGTAACAACTAATAATGTTGTTTGTATCTATAGTGTCACCGGTAGAATATTTCGTTACTAAAAAGATATATATTTGTAATATTATCATCACAACAAACAAACATATTGGATTAACTATAGCTAGTTAAGTAGCTAACAATATAACACCAAACTTTTCTTAAATTTGTACATGTTCGAATCTTCTTAATACTATCAGGTCGGATCTGTGAGTTTAAAAAAAAATAAAAAGCTTTTCTTAAATTTGTATGTTAAAATAATTCTATTTAAATAAAAAAGGAAAAATGTAAATCAATTTTTTAGTCATTAATTGACGTCACTTGTCAACGCATTAACTTCTACAAAATATCATGCAGTTATAGTTCTTTCGCCATTTAAGTTGAAAATGAAAGTTCCAATTTATTAGCTGCTCTTACGGGGAACGTATTCAAGAGAAAATTTAATAACGAAAAAAAAAATCACAATCTTTATTAAAAAAAAAATTAGCAATCACTATTTCAGTAACAACTTTTAGGCAATGTTTGGTATATTGGTACGGATATACCCACATTAATAAAATCTGGATTGCTTTAAAAGATAATTGTGTATTAGCTATTTTAATTGTGTGTTTGGTTATTAAGATAAATATACTAAGATTATTTCACACATCTGTTTGGTACATTGTTTTATTTGGTAGACTAAGTTCTGGAATGAGTAAATTAGTTTAGACAATGTTTGGTAGCCTAGATAAATGCATATATACTAAGATTGCTACGCCAGAAACTGTATTCGAGGGGGGCGTCGGATACATTATCCAGCCGAATCAGTAAATTACACCCCGGGCCTCGCATTAAGACCGGGCCTCGCGTGAACGAATAATGGCTACCAAACACACGGTTATTGCTGGATACCTATACTAATATGTCTTTATCCAGGCTACCAAACATTGCCTTAAGATAGAGTCCATAAGATTAAGATAATACTACCTCTGTTACTGAATAGTTGTCATTTTGATACTTTAATTTTATTACACAAAGAGTGTCAGTCTTTACAATTAAGATGAAAAATTCACATTTTTCCTCATTTATTCTCATTTAATACATTCAAACATTCTTATTTGACTCATTTAATTTAGGAAAATTTACACTTTGATACCTACATTTTGGACACTTTTTAAAAAATGACCAACTTTATTATTATTAGCAAAATAGTACTCACTTTTTCAAAATTTTAGCAAATCTGACATCGATCAAATTTCCAGCATAGAATATCTATGTGGCACGTCGGAATTCTTGCGTGACTTTTTTGCTCTAATAAAAAATATACCCGGATATTCCAAGTCAATTATGAATTAAAAATAAAATAGATTTGTTGGGCGTGCCACATAGATATTCTAGGCTAAAAATTTGATCGATGTTAGATTTGCAAAATTTTTGAAAAAGTGAGTATTGTTTTGCTAATAGTAATAAAGTGGGTCATTTTTGAAAAAGTATTTAAAATGTAGGTATCAAAGTGTAAATTTCCCTTTAATTTATTCACACAAGTGTGCAAAAGGTAATTTCATTACTTTATTAATATGTGTGCATTTTCCAGAATAACACTTATTGAAAAATGGAGAGAATAATAACAAAAACCTATAATTATAAGGTGACTAAAGGTAAAAGAATTTTTTTACAGAATAATACTCCATCCGTCCCAATAAGATAGACTTTTTTGCCTTTTTGTGATGTCCCGATATGTAAATTGATGAGTTCATATATATATTTATCTAATTTACTAATATATATCCATATGTAATATGTTTGCATTAAATATGAATTCATTGTCAAAGAAAATAAATAGGGGTATATTAGGAAGTTTTTGATTAATTGTCTTTCACAATCTTTTTATTAATCCCTGTGAAAATATCAATCAACATATCTTATTGGGATAGAGAGAGTAACATTTTATTTTTAGTAAACGTTGGGTCCCTTAATTTTTTTATTTTTTTTCTGAAAACAAATAATAAACTTAAGACATTTCAATCATATTTGGATTACCTGCCGTATTGTCTAGTCCCTAGAATCTAGTAGAGGCCGTAAATTGTGACATGTTTCTTTTTTTTTCTTTTTTTTTGTTGTCGTCAAGAGTAACCCGCAGCCGCTAACAAAATGCACACTGGATAAACCCCGCCTCTGTGTAGTAGCCTATAAACCACACAGAAGTGGTTAATCAAACTTGACAAGCCAAGTGTGATAGGCTCACACCTAGTGTTGTTGGTGGTGGGATTCACCATCTCAATTATGATTTATTAATTACAATCAGAATTTATTATGTCACAATTAGAGTTTATAAATCATGACTAGAGTTAATCACATCCAAACTAAAAGTACGTATATGAAAAATGAATGTTTTGTATTTTTCGTCTATGTGTTCTTTGTCTAAACATGCTCATGCGAAGTTTAAATGAAAGATTATGAAAAGACCTTTAATTTATTTTTCTTTTTGGCAAATCGGGCTAAAAATGGAAAATTACGATCATTTAAAGTTTTGGGCAAATTTATGTTGATGTCATTTATTTTTTGCGGGTGTGGCCAGGTCGCCCCGTCGCCCTTGTGTGACCGCCGCATGCAAGTCCGGTCCATTTTATTTTGTCTTTACACTAACTAAAATATGCACCATGTTCAACTTAATTAATTACATTCTAATGCAACCACCAATACCAACTGGTTCAAATTTCTTATTACACTTCTTCGTGTTTCACTATCAAATTTATTATTTTAATTATATTTATTATAAAATAAAAATTAATTATAACATAAATGATCACAGTCAACATTTATATAAAAGAATTATTGAATTTAATTATGAAATAATCAACCATAATAATGAATTATTAATTGAAAACTGAAAATTATATAATAAAAAATAATTATATATCCTAATTAGTTGGGACTTGGGGTGAACCTTAATAAATACTTATAAAATTAAATTTAATCCTAAAAAATCAAAATTGAATAAAAAATTACAAGAAAAATTTATAATTGGAAAGTGCAACATGAAAGTACAACAAAAATGTCACGTGCCAACACTCAGGGTTGATAAAGTTTTTTTTTTTAAAATAAATTTGGCCATTATTAACAAAGTTGTTGGAAATGGAGCTTTCAATGTGCTTAGTAAACTATAATTAATTAACTAGTTGTTTTTCGGTTTGTAATTAATGGAAATAAATTTAATTTTGAATTCACACACTCTGCATAGATAAGATTGGTGTTTTCATTTACTATAATCCGGTTTCGAATGAAAAACTAAATTATGGACAAAGTTAGTTAGATTCTAAAAAATTTAATCTTCTAAAAATATTTATTACAAAAATAAAATTTATTATGGTATAATCATTACAATTAACAATTATTGCTAAAATTTTAAATTTTAAAAAATTATATACCCTAATTATGGAATAAGCAATCGATCTTATCAATCAATTATATTAACTAAAAATAAAAATTAATTACTAAAAAATAAATATAAACCCTAATTGTATGGAATAAACTCTAAATAATAATTATAAAATTAAATTAAATTAAAAGAAATTGAAATTGAAGAATAAAAAAAATGATGAAACTCTAATAAAAATAAAATGGGAAATGAGATAGAGAAAGGATTTCACTTGAAGTTAATATTATTAACTACACGGTCTACACCACACGGGTGTAAATAGTAGTTAGGGTTTAAAGAAAAAAAATTCCACGGTCTAGGGCACGATATATATGATCTAAGTGTTTTTTTTAAACCCCAACTAATTGTCGTTGAATACATGAAAAAGTGAATGTACTCTTTTTTTTTTTACTAGAGTAAATAATTCCAAGCAAACTCCTAGCATGTCATGTGAGATTTCTGAGACTAAAACAGAGGTAATATTTGATTATTTATTTTTGAAAAAAATAGGTAATATTTTGTTAATAGTTTTCATTTAAATAATTTAAAAAAAAATCAAAATGTAGATATCAAATTGCATGCTCTATTTAGTTCTTTTGCAAAACTGATTAAAATTCTAAACAAAAATAAAAACATTCTTCTTTCCATTTCTAAACAAGTGTCATTCTGATTAAATACACATATATTAATAAAATAATTAAATTAGCTAATACATCTTTTCATGAATACATTAAATGTGTTAAATATGAATATTTGAATGTATTAAATAAGAACAAATGCGAGAAAATATAAAATTTCTATTTTGATGTGTAGAATGACATTCTTTGTTAAATAAAATTAAAGTGTTAGAAGTGGAGAAGTTATATGTTATATATGTTGGAATTCCAATCATAAGTCGTGAAAAGAAATTTGAACAACGATTTCATACTTAAAAAACTTAAAACTACCGCAAAAAGACATTAGACAACCTAGATGACATCGAAAATCCTATATGGCAGAGGCTAAATATGCCACGTGTCAGTTTCGAAATTGGCATGAGATCTTTCTGTCCCGTTAGCTTCTCTTCTACAACTGATATCAAAACGAGAAAAACTAAGTAAAAAAATAAAATAAAAAACACTCCTCTCTCTCTCTCTCTCTCTCTCTCTCTCTCTCTAACTCTGCACAGTGCTCAGACATCTACACAGTATATACACACGCACAACAGGCATCCGACGACCAACTGCTGACGAGCTATATCAATTACCTGCTCCAACACCATGACCCCGATGCTCCTACTTCACCTCTCTCTATTCCCTTTTTCTCCTTCTCTCTCCTAAACTCAACTCCCCTACAGTCTCGCTTGCCATGGCGGAGGTTGAATTCGAGGCGGTGTTGGAATTCTTGAGAGAGAACGGCTTGTCGGAATCCGAATCAGCTCTCATGGAGGATTTGATGGACAAATCCCAACTGGGCTCTTCTGAATTGGAGAAGTTCTTCTTCCCAATGGCGCCTCCGCCTCCGCCGCTGAGAATTCCATCCGCTCGGAGGCTGCCGCCGCCGGAGGAGTACTCTGGCGGCGGGGAGAGTTCCGGCGATGAGTTTGTGAGTTTGGGCTCTTCTACTACTGAATTATGTTCTTCTGGTATTAATGTTTCTTCCTTTTTCGTATCTTCTTTTCCTTTTCTGGCATAATTTAGTTAATTTTATTGAAATGTGTCGTTAATTTAATGCCCTCAATTTAATGTGATGTTTGTTTGACATTTCAATTCAATTATTGGTGCATTTATGCTGAAGAAATCGATATATATAAATATATTTGTGTGTGTTTGACTTGGTTAGCGATCGAATCTGCAAAAATAAAAATAAAAATATATTGGTTTCAGTATAATTGTGATGGATTTCTTGGGTAGCTGCCTTCCTTATTGTTTCCCCAGCACTTTTCATTTAATCTATTTTGTAGTCATATGTATATATATTGGGGAATATTCATGAACATATATATAAATATGTGTAATGATCTTGTTTGTGTATATGATTGTCACTTACCGTCAACATTCCCTCTCAATCTGCACATGTATCATCTGCCAGTGCTTAGTTTTTGTTTACTTGTATTCATTTAACTACAGAATTTACGAATCCATATGGGGTTCGTACGAGCCGTCCAGCTTCGCATGCCTCATCTGATGGATTGACTCAGTTTGGCACAGCTAGAGATTACCCTGATTTCGATATGCAAAATGACCTCTTCTGGTACAAGGAGAAGGATGAAGACTTTGCTATGCCGCCACTCCTTGCTGGTAGTGATTTTTATGGCGATTTGAGTGAGGATAAGTTTGTAACAGCCGTGCAGACAGGGGAACACGGGGACGATCAAGTTACGTATAATTTTATATCTGTTGAGAGCATCACAAAAATAGAAAGCCGATGCACAAGGGACAGTCTGAAAGATGAAACTTACAAAGATTATTATGAGTTGGGCGATCACTTTCGACTAGAACAAGGTGATGCCTAGGATTATTGCACTGAATATAGTTGTGTGGCCCCTCTATATGCTTGTAGTGACAGTGGAAGGATTTGTGCAGGAATTCTGAAAGCAACAAATGCAAATGACAATCAAATAATGACAACAGAGGAAAGAATGACCGCAAGTGATCCTAACTTCTTCACCAAACAGAAGTGTACAAATGATTGGGTTGGAGATTTTGATAAGAAAGATGACTGTCCAAACAACAACGATGACTTTGACTTGATATATGATAGGGTAATAACAGGAGAAATCCATGAGCCTGAAGCTGCGGTAAATGAAGAGAATGATACAGTCTCTGATGAACTTCACTTATATGAGACAAAGGAAGATGATTTTGAGATATTCAATCTAAGAATTATACACCGAAAAAACAGGTTTGTCAGTCATTGGTTTTGCCTTGTGTTTCCTCTTTTCTGTATCAGATGATACGGAGTAAATTCAAAACTTGCATGTTCTTTCCGTATTATAGTTCGAGTTCTTTTTTTTTTTTTTGAAAGGATAGTATAGCTGCACAGAGAATCATGCTATTTTCTAAACAAGTTTGCAGTCAATTGTTTCCTTTATTCACCACATCATCGATCTCTTAATTTGCAGGTTGATTTGTAGCGTTCAGTTGTACTCATTTCTTATCCCATTCACAGGACCGGATTTGAAGAGAACAAGGACTTTCCTATTGTGATAAATAGTATTATAGCAGGTAGATACTACATAACAGAGTTCCTCGGATCTGCAGCATTCAGCAAAGTAGTCCAGGCACATGATCTATACTCGGGAATGGAGGTTTGCTTAAAGATCATAAAAAATGACAAGGACTTCTTCGATCAGAGCTTAGATGAGATCAAACTTCTGAAATTTGTAAACAAGCACGATCCAGCTGATGAATGGCACATTTTACGCCTTTATGATTACTTCTACCACCAGGTATGCCTATAATGAAGTTCAGCTGTCTTATTATATAACAATAACTTAAATTCATGAATGTACATGGAAACTTATTGATCATTGTACCCTCACCACATCACTTTCTTTTCATAGTGAATAAACGATTTGATAGGATTTCTAAGAAATATTAAATTGGAAATTACATGCTTGAATGAATTAGTAAAGACTAAAGAATAAAGAAATTAAGAACTGCGTAATGCATCAAGTAGTTGAACTCACATCTGCTATGCTGTCGAAATATGTGTTGTGCTTATATCAATATCGCAGAAGAAGCTTTAAGTAAGGATTCACAGATACTTTTGGAAGGCCGTGCCCTGTGGCTGACACATCAAAACAATATAATATTCATGAATACTCCTTATGTTTATAGGTTACATTAATCACATCAAAATCATGTAAATTTTGTTTATGGTAACTGTAGACATGCTATCCATATTGTTTTATTATAACTACGGGGATTATATTATTATTTAATAGAAATAACACTCAACAGCTATTTTGCGAGAATGAAGATGCTTTTACTAGTGTATTAAACTTTTTAATTGTAGAATAGCTTTCACAAGTTCAATTATGATAATATATATATATATATATATATATATATATATATTGAGGCTGGTGTTCAACTAAAAGGATTGAACTATGTACTGATTGCAATGTTTCCATTTCAAATTTTACTGCAGGAGCATCTATTTATTGTTACTGAACTTCTGAAAGCAAACTTATATGAATTTCAGAAATACAACCGAGAATCCGGTGGAGACCCGTATTTTACATTGCACAGAATGCAGGTCCTCTTTGTTGAATTTTTACTCAATAACCTCTGCTTCTCAATAGAACATGTTCATCAGAACAATATCAGAATACTGGGAAAGAACATATAAGTCTAATTATTTCATTATTTGACACATTCTGAAATACTAAGGTTGCCTATGCCTTGCAGGTCATAACTCGACAATGTCTGGAGGCATTATCCTATCTGCATGATTTGGGAATCGTTCACTGTGATCTTAAGCCAGAGAACATTCTGATAAAGAGTTACCGAAGATGCGAGATAAAAATCATTGATCTTGGCAGCAGTTGCTTTCAGAGTGATAACCTGTCCCTGTATGTTCAATCTCGTTCCTATAGGGCTCCTGAGGTTATGTTAGGCCTCCCTTATGACCAAAAGATTGACCTGTGGTCTGTTGGCTGCATTTTAGCGGAGTTGTATTCTGGAGAGGTAAGCCCCAGTATTTCGATTAATTTAATTCCAGGTACGTCATGCCGTAATAGGCGTTCATCTCTTTTGCATTCTGTGCTCTTCCTATAGCTGTAATTGTAAAACGTCATCTGATATATAGACAAGGCCGATTTAATTTTATATATGCGCGTTAAAGTATATGTCTTTGTGTTTAGCATTCATATCGTTCACTCTTGTAATGAACCAGGTGCTATTTCCAAATGAAGCAGTTGTTATGCTTCTTGCACGCATGGTAGGAATTATTGGTCCTATCGACATGGAAATGCTACAGAACGGCCAGGAGACAAATAAGTATTTCACGGACGATTATGATCTTTATTATTTAAATGAGGTGAGTTTACATATATCACAAAAAAAATTCATAAAAAAGCTTTATGGCCTTATTTATCAGGTAATTTTTAGCATGGTCTAACAGTCTCCCCACACTTGTAATGTGGTACTAATATAAAGCAACTTCTCTTGTAAAAGTCGAGATTATTGAATTCGTTGCATCTATATCCATTTCGAACCTATATATATGGTCTGTATCTATACTCATTATTCACCTATGCATAAATTTGCATCTTTTCCCTCTTCGAAATAAAATTGGTGTAGCATCTCTGTATTTCTTAAATCTGTTAGTCATTCTTGCATCTGCTACATTCAACATTGTTTTCCTTATCGTTCCCTAATCAAGATGTCATTTTACAATAATATGTCATGTCACGGTTCTTGATATTGTCAACTGACCTTCTATTCTACACCAATCCTTGATAGTCACTCAATAGTTTTTGAGATCGAGAGATCTTCATTATTGCGGCATAACCCTAATCATGCAACAGGAAACAAACGAGCTGGAGTGTATTGTTCCTGAGGAGTCCTCGTTGGAGCATCACCTGCAGATTTCCGATCCTCTTTTCATCGACTTCTTGAAATACTTGCTCGAGATCAACCCGAAGAGACGACCTACAGCAAGAGAGGCATTACAGCACCCTTGGCTTTCCCATTCATACAATTAAGGTAAAATTCTTGAGATTTTCTGTTCAAAGAACCACAATATGTTTCTTATTAACTGAAGAGGCTGTGTGTATATTGTCCATGCTGATCTCATTTAAGGGCATTGAGAATTTTCACATGATGTAAATAGATTGTTTAAATTTTCTTCACAGTGCCTAATTTTTTTTAGGGATTTAGATTATTTTTTCATGTTTTACATTTGATATGGAAGTACAGATCAAAATTTCAAGCTATAATCAGATCACAAGATCTGAGGGTTGTAAAGTTCCTTGTATAATCTTTCCTTGCATTCAGAAAATTGAAAGTTTGCCCTACTATAATTTTGGATAGTCATTCAACTATGACGAGCTGGAGCTTTGTACTTTAACTTGGCTACTTGCCACTTGGAATGAGGTCAGGTGTAATATTTATAAGATCATAGTCGAGACTATTTGAATATTTGAATATAATGTCACATGAGCAGTAAAATCTCAGTCAGGTGTAACATTTATATGACCTAATTAATCTCGTCAGGCGTAAAATTTTTATGATCTAATGTAGAAAGCAAAGCATATTCAAAGAAAATCTTCTCATTTTATTTTCACTAAAAATCAGTTGCAGAATAAGAAATGAAGTCTTATTTATACAAAGATAATGCTTGCTATCTAAGCTAAGAGAAAACACAAAATTAGATCGACGATTGGGAGGCTTGATCCATTTCACTTTGCATCCAAGGGCTAGGAGTGATTGTGCAATGGTCCCAAGCTCCCATGCATGCAAAAATGACACGTGGATAGTCTTCTCATGTGTCTGCTCTCTCAAGTGTATGCATGGCTTTGATGGACGCTTGCATCTGTTGCTGGGGAAAGCTGTTGTGCTGCTGCATGAAAGTAAACAATCAGCAAAGGAGTAAAAATGCAGAATTCAACACCCTCCTCAAACGAAGACCGGTGATATCACCAAGTGAAAGTTTGGATAGAAGAAGCTTGAATTGCGGGCCCCCAAGGGACTTGGTAAAGACATCATCAAGTTGAGATTGAGAATGAATATAAACAGGTAGAACAAACCCCCTTCTGTATGTGAATGCGTCCAAAATGGCAATCAATGTCAAGTGCTTTGTCCTTTCATGAAAGACTTGGTATTTGGTTATTTGGATTGTAGCCTTATTGTCACACTATAGAGAAAGAGGAGAGGAACAACAACATATAGATCTTGAAGAACATAAGAAATCCATAACAACTCCCTAACAGTGAAACTAAGACATCTATGCTCGGCCTCTGCAGAAGAAAGAGAAACAGTAGACTGTTTCTTGCATCTCCAAGAAATAAGACACTCACCAATGGACACACAATACCCTGAAATAGACTTCCTAGAATCAGAGCATGTGCCCCAATCCGCATCATAGAAGGATTGAAGAACAAAGTTAGGAGAATGTTTGTAAAGCAACCCAAGAGAAGGTGATCCCTTGAGGTATCTGAGAACATGAACAACAGCCTCCCAATGAGCTTTAGTAGGACAATTAACAAATTGGCTAAGTTGTTGTACTGCAAATGAGAGATCTGGTCTGGTAAGATTAAGGTAAAGTAGCTTGCCTACAAGTTTTCTGTAAGAGTCAGGCTTAAGTAAAGGCTCTCTCTTGTGGCTGGAAAGTGTGAGGCCTGCTGGCAGAGGTGTAGGAGTAGGCTTACAATCCAACATCCCAGCTGTAGATAATAGATCAAGAATATATTTCCTTTGTGATAAATATATTCCTGAATTGGATCTGCCTATTTCCATACCTAAAAAATATGAGGCCTCCCCTAATCCTTAATAGTGAAGGCTTCATGAAAGGAAGACTTGACTGTAGAAATAACTTCTAAGGTAGGAGCAAGCAGTGATATGTCATCAACATAGACTAGCAAGGCAACAAACAAAGATCCAACACCTTTAGTGAACAAGCAGTTATCATACTCTGATTGATCAAACCCAAGTGAGAAAAGGAGCTTACAGAATTCTTAGTTCCACTCCCTTGAGGCTTGCCTGAGGCTATAAAAGCTTTTCTTCAGTTTACAAACATCCCCTTTGTTACCCTTGTCATAACCCTGAGGTATAGCCATATAGATTTCATCAGTCAAGGTGCCATGCAAAAAGGCATTATTAACATCAACTTGATGGACAAACCACGAATATTGGGCTGCCATGGCAAAGAAAAGTCTCACAGTTACCCATTTGGTAACAGGTGAGAAAACTTCATTATAATCAATCCCATATTCTTGGTTGTAACTTTTTGCAACTAATCTTGCTTTGAATCTTTCTATAGTACCATCTGACTTCAACTTAACCTTGTAGACCCACTTGGAACCAATAGCATGTTTTCCTTGAGGCAAAGGAACTATATCCCATGTCTGATTCTCTTCAAATGCCAAAAGTTCTTTATTCATGGCTTCTTGCCACTCTTGGTATTGATAGGCCTCCTTGTAGGTTCCTGGTTCCTTTAGAGATTGGACACTCATTAAAAAAATAGTATAAGTATGAGTCAACTCCTTGGATATGTAATAAGGAAAAGTGACTGGTGCAGCTGTAAGCTTTTGTAAAGTGTGATTACACTCATAATCCTGCAGATAGGAGGGTAACTTCCTTACCCTAGTGCTTTTCCTTAGCTCCTGAAGCAAAGGTGACTCAGGAATATCATTATTCAATGTAGAAGGATTTGCTTCATGTTGTGTAGAATCAGTTAAGGCTGTAGAAGGAAACACCAGATCAGTAGGTGAAGAATGAGAAAGAGAAGAATAATGATCTGAAGAAGTATCTGAATTATGCAGCAGTTGGGCAGCAAACAGTGATATAGGATCTGATATGTGTATATGATCAGATGGAGGATCAAAAGAGGTGAAAGGAAGTTTTGGAACTAAATTGGTTTGCAAAGGAAAGGTGGTAGGAGAAAAATCAACATCTCTGCTGACTGTGAGAGAGTGAGAATCTATGTTATAAAGAAGAAAACCCTTTTGATGGGGAGCAATCCCAAGAAATATACATCCTGAACTCCTAGAATCAAATTTGGCTTTGTGAGGAAGAGTGTTGGCTTTAAAAGCAAGACAACCAAAAGGTTGTAAAGCAGTAAGGTTTGGAGCATTTCCAAACAAGACCTCATAAAGTGAAATCCAATTTAACACTCTACTAGGTAACCTGTTGATGATCCAAGTAGCATGTAATATAGAATAACTCGAGAACATAGATGGTAAATTACTTTCAAATATTAGAGCCCTGGCAACCTCCAATAAATGTCTATGCTTTCTCTCAAGAGTCACATTTTGTTGAGGAGAATAGGGACATGTTCTCTGGTGCAAGATGCCATTTTCAGCAATCAACTGTGCAAATTGGGAATTCAAGAACTCAGTGCCATTATCAGTTCTAATAGTGTGAACAGAAGTTTGAAACTGAGTTTTTACCATCTGTAGAAAGCTCTTTACCATATTCCACACCTGTAACTTGTGTTTGAATAGGTAAGTCCAAGTTGCCCAGCTGTGGTCCTCCACCATTGTAAGAAAGAAAGAAGTGTTTGACACACTGGGCTCCCTATATGGTCCCCAAACATCCATATGTATTAAACCAAATAAATTCTGATCTCTTCTTTGCAGTAAAGGAAAGGGATTCCTTTGTTGTTTGGCCTTGTGACAAACTCTGCAAGACTGCAATGCTTCCATGTCTTCATCTCTAATCCTTTTATGAGATAATAGATACTTCATAGTAGTGTGTGAAGGATGTCCAAGTAGCTTGTGAATGTCCAGTATAGTGTCTGCTTGAGGTGTAACAAAAGCTGCTAACTGTGCTTGAGATTCATGTGGGAATACATATAATGATCCCTTTAACTTGCAAATGCCTAACACTTGATCAGTAGTTTTTTGTTGAATTGAGCAGTGAGTTGAGAGAAACTGAATCTTCACATTTATATCCTTTGCAAGCTGCCCTACAGATAGTAGGTTGTGTGTAAACTCTGGAGCAAAGAGAACATTATCTAGGTGTATTTGATCATTAATTCTTGCTCTGCATGTGAGAAAAGCCCATAGGCTACTCCCATCTGGGAGATAAATTTGTAATGGATTTTTCAGCTTCTTAAGATCAGTTAATAAACCTAGGTGACAACTTATGTGTGTGCTGGCCCCTAAATCAACAATCCATTCTCTTCTTTTGACATTATCAGTCACTCCAAATGCATAATGGCCAGAAATCTCATGTGAAGAAGTTCCCAAGTATACCTCAGCTAAATTGACATTGCTGAGATCTCTGTCCCCCTTACTCCCTTCTTTAAGTAGGCTTGAAAATGTTTGGTAATTTCATTCTGTATGAGTTTATCAACATCACCAAAATCTTCTATTTTAGTGAGTTTAGCAGGAGGAACTGGAGTATCAGAGGTGCTTGATAAACTATCATGATCCAACACATAGTGTGCTCGGTGAACTGCAGAGACACATTCACTTGTTCTTCAACTCGGAGAACCATTGCATACGCTTGACAAAATGTAGGCAATGGTTCCAAAATCAATATTTGTTGCCGAATGCTTTCATAGCACTCGTTTAATCCCATCAGAAATTGCATCATTTTCTCCTCTTCATTCTCTTTCAAATTGTCAGTAGCAGCTTCACATGTACAAGCTCTAGAATTTTTCAACAAAGATAAGTCATCCCATAAGCTTGATAGGTTGTTAAAGTAAACCAATACTGATTGATTATGCTGGGTGGATGTAGCAATATCTCTCCGCAACTTATAAATTCTCGGTCCGTTTTTCTTCCCAAAACGGCGCTGCAATTCATCCCACAATTCTCTACACGTCTCAGAGTTATGAAATCCTCTAGATATCTCTTTTGTCATGGAATTGGTTATCCAATTAAACACAATGTAGTCAACACGCATCCACTGCCGATAATCTAAGGAACCTAGTGCTGGCTTAGGTAATGCTACATCAATAAAACCAAGTTTATTCCTAGAGAAAAAGCCCTCTTCTAACTGCTCTACACCAAGTATGATAATTTTTCCATCGAAGAAGTCGGCGGTTAGATACATACCAGGAGTTTCACTAGGGTTGACGTAGAGCTCATCATTTGCTAACAAACGATTGTTGGTGATTTCTGCTGTTCGATTGCCTCCAAAAACATGCTCTAATTGATAACCATCATTACGACGTAATGGAGTTGATAGTGAGAGATTATCACCAGATGGTGGAACCGGTCGTCGATCTTCCTTCACACTACTGGATTCATCGGAGAAATTAGGTTGAGTATTGGCTGTAAAACTTAATTCCTCATCTCGAATGTTTTTCCAGGAAAAATGTTTGTTCTTTTTCGTCATTTGGCTAGAGATTTTGCAATTTCGCAAAATAGAAATCAAATTTATGGATCAGATTCAAGAAAACATTGATCGATTAAGATGACCTAGTTCTAGATACCATGTAGAAAGCAAAGCATATTTAAAGAAAATCTTCTCATTTTATTTTCAATAAAAATCAGTTGCAGAATAAGAAATGAAGTCTTATTTATACAAAGATAATGCTTGCTATCTAAGCTAAGAGAAAATACAAAATTAGATCGATGGTTGGGAGGCTTGATCCATTTCACTTTGCATCCAAGGGCTAGGAGTGATTGTGCAATGGTCCTAAGCTCCCATGCATGCAAAAATGACACATGGATAGTCTTCTCATGTGTTTGCTCTCTCAAGTGTATGCATGGCTTTGATGGACGCTTGCTGGAGAAAGCTGTTGTGTTGCTGCATGAAAGTAAACAACCAACAAAGGAGTAAAAATGCAGAATTCAACATCTAAGCCCTCACATATCCTTTTTTTTTTATTTTGTAATTCAATCTATTATGATTTAGTTTAATATAAATATTTATTTAGGATTCATCCTTATCCTTCCCTAATTAGGGTATATTAAAAAAAAAGCTTAGATAGAGAAGATGTCACACTATTTGTAGTCAGTAATTCAATCCATAAATCTTCAACTCTAAATCATCAAAGATAATTAATTAATGGGATGATATTCGGTACATGTGTGATGTACCTATCACTCGGTCAGACGGTACATGACTCTCACATGCCCTTTTTTATTTTGCAGTTTCCGTTCTTTTATTTCCCCAAAATTAGGTACCGGTAAAATAAAGTAAATTAATTTAAATCTTTTGACCCTATGACTCGCGCAACTGTGCTTGCCCAACGCAAATGCGTAGACTCGTACACTGCGTTCGATGATTAATTATTTAAAATTAAATATAAACCCTAATTAGAATTAACATGACAAACCCTAAACGACCCCTCCCCCAAAAAAATTAAAAACCCTAAAAAATAGTAAGTTTTTAAAAAAATAGTAAAGAAATACTAAAACCCTAAAAAATATATACCCTAATTGGGATTTATAAACCTTAATTATGGTTGATAAATCATAATTGGAATGTATTAAACATTAATTTGGATGTAATATAAGCAAAGCAATGATATCTTTTAGTATTATGAATGATATTTTTTTCTGGCAAGTCTTTTTTTTTTTTTTTTTTTTAAATAAGGTTGGTTGGTGATATGCGAAATTGATCAAATTTGGACCTATTAATCTATTATACTGAGTAACTGTAATTAATTTGTTCCATTGAAAAAGATAAGCAAACGTATTTAATTATCCGGCATCATGATGCATTTTCATGTGTGAGTATACTTTTCTTTTCTTTTCTTTTTTTTTGTGAGGGTGATGTGTAAGTATGCTGAGTATAGGCTGTAGCAGAAGATTGTCTTTCTCCTTTTCAATTATGTGGGGGTTGGTAGCTTTATGGTGTATTACTATTTACCCACTCTCACTCGTGCTTTTCCAAAAACTACCCTTTCCCCTCTCTCTCTCTCTCCCTCCCAAACAAATTTAATATTATTATTTGGCAGAAATGCAGAATATATGTTTTCGTTCCTTTTTTTTTTCAGGGAATGTTTTCGTCCATTTTGTGAAAGTTCTGACCTTCAAACTTTTCATTAAAAATGTCATCGGACCATATTTTTGACATCGAATTTGGGCGTAGCATGCTGGAATCTAGTGTAATTACTATCATGCTCATTTAAAAAAATGAGGCGAAATACCATTTTAAATTAGCATGACATTTACACTCCAGACTCCGACATACCAACACAAAAATTCAAAACCGTAAATTTGATCACGTGACATTGTTAATAAGAAGTTTAAAAGTTATTGCTTTCATTCCCCCATATTTCAAAGTTCTCATTTTAACAAAAAAAAAATGAAAGTTTAGAACATAATCATATATTTAATTTTTTATTTCTATTTTTTTTATGACGATGATAACATGTGATCTATTGCTGCCCAATTATGGCGTGACTTATTTGTACCTAACAATGTTTATATAATTTGAACTCAGAGTCTAAACTAGCAACCCACCATAAAGTTATTCTTAAAGAGAGATAGATAACACTTTATTATTATTATTATTATTATTATTATTATTATTGAGGGTCACAATGAACTAGGTTCAAGCAGCAACCCATGTTCCGAAAGCTGTTCCAGAAAAAAAAAAAAAAAGAGATAATAGTTGTACGTTTTCCTATTTCCAATGAATTGAATTGATTGAAATATCGATTTAATTTGCGCAATGTTGTCTCTCTACGATATAGTTTTTAGCTTTTGCGAGATGTAGGGACCTTTTCTTGTTTGAAATTGTCAATTTAATTGTTAGTAAACTTGAATTCCATCATTATGTCAAGACCCTTTCACGATTAGGTTTACAAGATGCTATCTAATTAAGATGTATTTCACAATTTATTTGGACGTGCGACATCTATACATATATCTATACCTATATATAAAGAGTACATTAAATCTTACAAAATTTAAAGGTAAAATATAGTGATATCATATATTATTGAGAAGCACTTATATGCACTAAGTGCACCATCAGACGCATTGATCGGTCAATATCGAAAAACGCGCGTTGATCCGGTCAACTCCAAAAAATATCTAGGACCAAGACATCATCACTCTATCTTTAGCTGCCCTTCCACTTCTGTAACGTCCCAGCCCCACTAGGACCAAGACATCACCAAAAACATACGTACATGTTTACGTAATAAATACTTTTATAAAAATTAGAATTAACTTTATTAATAATTTGTAAACGGACAGCACTTCGACTTAAAAATGTTCAAACCCGCACTCAGGCGTTCTTAAAGTCAACTTCCAACAAAGCTTTTCAAAATCACTGACTCACACATAACCAAATTATGACCTGTCAACAAGCAATAGATATAACCAAGCAGGCCACACATTCAAAAACTTTACGGTCAACCTTTATATACATTCAAAATATCTGTATATACAATCAAAAATTGACCATTAGGGTCAACAACTTTCAAACTTAAAGGTTTGCAGAGTTCTAACGGAAGCATTTAATATTTAACATACAAACATAAGTTTAAAGATGGTTTTAAGCAAAAACCATACAAGGGTCAACCATCTAACCCACTCCAACAGCTCATCATCAACCAGCTCGATCTCCAGGACCTAAAAATATTTGAAAATATTTGGGTTGAGTGCCAGAAAACACTCACTGGGCATTAATATTCATCCAAATCATACTTTCATGCTTTAAAATCAATCATAAACATACTTTATAACATAGTTTACTCTTCTTATTGGATGAAAGACCCTATGTGATGACATGAATAATTTACGGTTACTTATCTAGACATTTAGTCACAAAGTAAACTGTCTATGCTTGTAAGTCGGAATTCCTCTATGCATGAAGTCTCATAACATCCAATCATTGCGTAAACAATGCTATTAAAACATTTAACATGTTTTTCATGGACGAATTTAAAATATAGTTGTGAATTATAGAAAAACCCATCTGGGTGATCTCAAAGTGTAGTGCAATTTATGTGTGAAATGCTACTATGCTCTTTCGTCGTCTCGACCTACAAAATTAGAATTTCTAACTTAGAATCCTCAAATAGGTCCATAAGATAATAAGTTAGGTCATAAATAATTTAAGTAGGCATTTCCTATGTCTTGGGATCGTTTGGAATAGAGATGGAGTCAAACGGGCGAATAATGCGCATTTGACAAACCGAGTCAATTTAAATTGAGAATTTATTGGGCTTTCTAGACAAATTGAAGAGATATGGAATTTAATTTAATGAGTAAGAAGTTTGGTTAATAAATAGGAGGGAATTATAATATTTAGAATTTCTTTTGATGCAAAATATATAATTTAGAAATTATAGGACTTAATTGAATCTTAATTTTATTCCCTAATTCCAACTATGATTTTATTTTATTCTATTTGGGAATTTTCTTTAATTAAAGCAAGTGGAAATAAGTTTGTAAAACTAAATACTTCAATTAAATTTTCTACTTTATCTAATCTGCATTCTTCTTCCAATTACTCCATAAATTAGCACCATGATCACCAACACACACAATTACATCTAGACATAACTAACATAAACTAAAGTATAATCATTAGTTTATGTCCCAACATACCTAATAGGTATCTACATATTACTATAATCCCTACAGATGCGTAAGAATAAAGGAAATAACATGAACCAAAGAAAGAAATCATTCCAAGTTTTTTTTTTCTTTTTTTCCCAACAGATTTTTCTGTCAAACTTTCAACATAAAACCAAGGGTCGAAATGATATATGATCGATGATCCAATACCATATATTGAAAGATTGTTAAGAGAGGTTCAAAACGATATATAATACATCAAAAACCAACGCTCGGATTGTCGGGAAAAGCCTCGATAAGTTGCTTCGTCGCTGGCTGAAGTCTTTCATGACTTCTTTCCCGAGCTTTCAGACCACAAATCAATATTTTTTTTGATACCTATGTGATCTATACATCAAGGGGAACATTTGAGTATCATTTCATGAGATTTAGTGATGGTTTGGATGGTGAACGACATCGATCAAAAGTCATGAAACTTATCTCCAAACTTTTCTTTTTTTCTTTCCTTCTCTTCCCTTTTTTTCATTTCCGTTTCTTTATCTGTTTTTCTGATCTCTTATAATATAGATTTGCATATATGTATACCTAATTAACTACATCCAAGCACGTGTACCTATATGTACACTCATTGCTTTCAACAATTTCCAAGTGGCACAACTTGTTTGATAGAGAAGATGACTCACCCAAATGGTTTTCCAATCTAAGTTGATTTCTTTGTCCAATATAATTTCTCATACAAATATGAATCAATAGTAGATTGAATGAAGATGGGCTCGGTTTACTATATTATTGTTATTAATATTATCTCCAAACTAAATTGAGTTGAAATAAAATTTATTTAATCAATTTTGGGAGATCAAATGAAGTTCGAGTTGGATGATCCTGATATCAAAACGATCCCATTAATGTCCAATTTTTTTTTATATACGAACTCTATTATTGATTAGAAAACTTATCTAAGGTCGAGACTTTTCTTAGTCTTATTATGCCTCTAAGCCCATAATTAACTAGCCAAAATAAATTGGTTTCTAATTTCGTGAAATTTCTAACTTATAAAATAAATTTATATACTATATTTTTCGGGGTGTTACATCATTCCCTCCTTAAAAAAAATTTCATCCCCGAAATTGAATATACCTGCTATGACGAGGGTTGGATACTTTGCCTGGATCTGATCTTCAAGTTCCCATGTAGCTTCCTCTTGTCCGTGTCTGCTCCATTGAACTCGTTGTATGTCAGATTTAGATTTACTTCTATTTCTTTCTGATTTATGACGTGGCTTGGATCGAAAATATATTTTCGAAGCATTGAAACATGGAACACGTCATAAATTCCTCCTAACTTTGGCGGTAACGCCAACTTGTAGGCAACTTCTCCGATTCATTCGAGAATTTCATACGGTCCAATATATCTAGGCCGTAACTTTCCTTTCTTTCCGAATCGCACAATGCCTCTTGTAGGAGATATTTTCAGGAACACCTTATCTCTTACTTAAAATTGTAAATCCTTTCTTCTTTTATCTGCATACATTTTCTATCGATCTTGGGCCTCTTTCATTCTTTGTCTTACTTTTTCAATAACCTCAACAGTTTTCTGTATAATTTCTGGGCCCAAAATTTTTCTTTCACCAACTTCATTCCAGTAAAGTGGTGATCTACACTTTCGACCATATAGAGCCTCATAAGACGTCATTCCAATGGTCGCTTGGAAACTGTTATTGTAAGAAAATTCAACTAAAGGAAAATATTCCTCCTAGCTTTCTCCTTGATCCATGACTATAGCCCTGAGCATATCCTCTAAGGTCTGAATTGTTCTTTCAGACTGTCCATCAGTTTGTGGGTGAAAAGCTGTACTGAGATTCAACTTTGTGCCCATTGCATTTTGTAAACTTTGCCAAAATTTAGACGTGATCCATGTATCGCGATCTGATGTCACTGACACAGGTGCACCATGAAGTCTTACAATTTCTTTTACATAAATTTGTGCCAGTTTATCCAATCCTAAAGTCATCTTGACCGGTAGGAAGTGTGCTGACTTGGTTAAATGGTCAATGACGCGCTGTCATTTCGTGCTCAAAAATTATATTTATAAACTCCTATGCCCACAGCGAGCGTAGCTAGCCAATGAGTACGAGTCGATCCCATAGAGAGCTGTTGCGATTCTATCTTCAAGTAACCAATCACAAAGGGGGTTTTGGTGTTGTCACTATACTGAATTTAAATCTGCATAGAAACTTAAGAAAATATCAAATAACAAAAGGTTCTGGCATTTGAATTAGAATTTGATTTAAACAAAAAACAATTCGATCATGGGCACACCGATTTTCATACATGATATGTCATCTAGTTATGGTGACCGGATTTCTCTCTGCGTCTCCTTATCCATCCTTTCATTTTAGGTTTAAAAGTGATTCCTCTTTGATTAAAGCCCTAACCAGTGATTCCTCCCGATTCCTCTAAGAGATGTAAGTAAACAAGCAGCAGTGTGCCCTAGACGGACCCAGATCTGTTGTGTTCAACTAATTCCTCTTGTGCCCCAACACCCCATTAATTCCCTTATTACTATATGAACAGACACACAATCACTATTCGCCAATTCAATTAATAGTGGTGTGCCCTCTTTACCTAACGAGTGATCAGCCACATTGGGCACTTCAGACACACACTCACGTGGAACAAGGCTCAAGAATTAACGGAAACTAATCATGCATTACTATGCCCATTTTGGCCTCACAAGTCCAGATTTATGCTTAAACCAATTTCATCGTTCAAATGCCAGAATTAAAGATCTAGCCAAGAAGGCTACACATAATTGAAACTGCAGAATTTAAAGACATAAAAATAAATAAGAACTTATTGAATTAACTTAGCAAAAGGTCAACTCCAGCGTTGAGTAATATTAACATAACCTAAGTCCCGAAGGTTTAAGACCTTTCGGATTGTTTTGGCTGCCTAAGCAACGTACTGAAAATAAAATGCGGAAATATAAAATGTGAAAATGTTTCTGACTGTCTAAAGCTTGTTTTCCCAGAGACTAAACTTGCTTAAATAGTTACATTTCCGAGTGGAGTTTCCCCCACAAGTGGGGGTCTTCTGCTGTAATTCCGGAACGGCGTGCCCTCTCTGATCTGTTTGGATAAGCTTCAGCTTTATCAAATCCCTATTTTTTAGGGATTACACTCATCTCTTTATTGCAGCACCTTCTAGGAGTCCAACTTAGTTCCAACTCTCCATCGGATGTGTAGCTATCTTCCACCATCTCTCTTCCAACTGATTTCCGAGTTTCACAGGAATGCCCATTCTGACCTGTGGTCGAGTCTGTGCGAGTACTATGGGCACGGCATCATCTGTCAATGCTCCATCCGTATCTGATATGTCCACTTCACCGACCAAATATGGGATGGATACTGAAGACGTCCCTTGGGCCTCTGATGAACATATGTGTGAGATAAACGTGAAGATTTTGGCATAAAATGCCCTTTCTACTAGACTCGACTCTTAGAATGCCCTTTGACCGCAACCTGGTTCTTTTCGACTCAAAACACACTAAAAAGGACATTTATAGAGGATAAAATGCCCATAAAAATACGAAATAAATGGATTTATCACACCCACACACTTTAAGCATGATTGTCCTCAAGCATGGGGTGCAACGCATCTAGAAAAAAAAAACAAAAGAAAAGAAAGGAGAAAAGAAACAGACTCAAGACACAAGCATGCAAACTGTTACTCAATGTGGGCACATCAGAAATAATCCAACAAAAATGCAAAGTTTCAGCATACCTAAAATAGGTCAAAAATGAGTTTTAGCTTGGTGTTCCTCACAGACTCTCTTCACTCAGTGTATACTCTCAATTCGGCTGTAATTCTATGCAAATTTGTCCCATAAGTTTGCCAAAGTTCTGCTGTTCATTCTCTAGAAACAATGATGCATTAGTATCAATAGGGCTTTTTAGGCTACAGTTGGGCATTTTAAGTGGGAGGGGTTTTTATTGATTGTACAGACCCCTCCCCAGCTCCTTTCTATTCACTACCCTCCTATGCCCTATTCAGGCACTGAATTTTCCTATATTGGGTATTCTGAGCACTTAAGATTCGGGGGAGTTTTATTCAGACTCTTTTTTTTCTTTTTCTCTAATAACTTTTTTTTTCTTATTTTTTTTTTCTTTTTTTTTATATTTTATTTCCCCTGTCCCTTCATACATATGCCTTCCCAACAACCACTCTGCCTTCCCCTATTTTTCTTTTCAGGTTTTATAATGCCCTGGTTAAGTATAAACTATCCCAGAACAAAATCGACTAGGGCATTTTATAGGCTCAAAGAGGCTGCAAGGGCTGTGTCATTGGAGGGAGTTATTTTATTTCAGTGGTTCAGCAAAAACATGGCCTATCTCATTTACATGTGCATCAATAATTGCCAGAGTTAAACGCAGAATAAAGGTAAATTCTAGAACATCATAAGCACAGAATTATTCACACTCATGAATGAAAGAAAACTGTAAAATGAAACATACAGCATATAGGCTCAAGTCTCACAGGGCATGCTAAAACTCGTTCGTCATCCCTATCTTAAATGGGCATGCTGATTTTTCTGTAAAGCAATTTAAAGTTGGATCATCACGTGAAATGCCCACACAGACTCACAGAATAGCATGCTTTGACTCAACTACCCACCTACACACTTTGCAACTTGCAAAGTGTGGACACAGACTCAAACAACATGACAACAAAGAAAACAGAAAAAAGAATAAAAACAAAACAAAACCTAGTCGGTTGCAGGCGTTGGGTAAGAGAGCCCAACATGTTTGAAATAGGCCTTCAAGGCTGCTTCGATTCGGGTCAGCTTTTCATTGGTTTGGAACTGGGCATTCTTGATCAACTCAAGTCTCCTCGTGATCACTGCGACTGGGTGCTCCCTCTGTGGTGCCTTCCCTGCTGGTGGTTTCCTCGATGTACCTGCCATTGCTAAAAGCATGCTCGAGGGGTCTGCCCCCAGCATAAAGAAAACAGGCTTTCCATCCTCATCTTCAACCACATCTTGCATTCTTCTCAAGCAGTTAAGATCAAAATACTCACGAGGAAGGGGTATTAAATCAGTATCATGCAAATTAAGGAGCCTATATCTAACCGCAATCTGGGTGATCAATTGGGCACAAGAAATACGATGCCTAGGGTGTGTTTTAATCTCCCGAAAGTGTGCAATGGCCACAAAACCAAAATTTATTTTGATTTTATGAACCATGCACCACAAAATAAATAGCTCCTGATTAGTGATCGAATTAGAGCTATCCTTACGGCCAAAGAAGTTGTAGGTCAACACCCTATGGCAGAATCTCAAAGCATCATTATTTAAGTAATATCCCTTTATGGATCCGCTTTGAAAAATGGATCCATCCCCAATATCTACCCATTTTGCATCGACTCCTTTTACAGAGTCGGGCACTACAGTCATGGCATCGACATACTCCTCCTCCTAGAAACCCAAGTATATCACGATGCCCAGCAACATGTTTAAATCACCGGCAGACACAGAGTAACTCCTACCTATCAGTTTAAAAGATAAGACCCTAGTGGATGTAGTAGGCTTGTTCACAGCTTTGATTTTCAGGTTTTGGACAAAATCACGAGACAATGACGGAAAAATCACACACTTCATATCTAAAAAGCATTCCCAACCAATTGCAGAAAACAAGTCCCTTACCTCCTGCTCTATACCAAGAGCTGCGAGTGTCTCACGGTGGACTCCTTTTGAGTTGATGATGCCCCTGACTGGTGGCGGGCCACTGCTGGGCTTACTTGGTGTGGGGCTCCTCATCCCTCTACCTCTTTTAGGCACAGGGGCTGAAGTGCCCTCTTCAGCCTTCCTCTTCCGTGAAGAGGCCTCTCCAGCCAGCTTGGCTCCTACTTTCATGCTCACAGCTTTCCCCACCCTTTACTTGGGTGAAGAGTCCTCCGAGGGCTCTTCAGAGCCTGTCTGAGTTTGGGAGGGCGCACTGGTTTCCTGTTGCTCCTTCTCTTCTTCGGTATCCCCTTGCTGAGACACCTCTAGCTCGGTTAGCTCAGAAATGGGCTCTTCAACCTTTCTTTTTCCCTTCGCTTTCTCCAGTGCCCGCTTCTTGATGTCAGCGGGTGCCTTGTCCTCCTCTTAGAACAGTGGTACCTTTTCCGATTGGGGCTCAGCCTCAATGTCTTCGATCTCAGTCAAGTAGTTGTCCAAATCAGTGTCTCTGTCTCCTTCCTCTTCAACTTTTTCTCATCTTTTGACTTTCTCTCCTTCCTCGTCCTCGATCTCCACCGATGGCACAAGGGTCAGAGCCTTAACTGGCTATTTAGCTTTCTTCTTTTCAGCCCCTTTTTTAGACTTTGGCACAGGCTCTTCAGTAGCCTCTTCCTCCTGCATGCCCTCTGCAGTCGCCTCATCCTCTTGCTGCTCTGTTTGAGTTGGGGTTGCGGAGCTTTCCTCCGTCGCCTCAACCTCAGGCGCAGATTCCTTTTCCGGCAGAGTCTCCTTGGCATGTTTGCTTGACATGGCTGCCTCAAACGCAGCTTTTCCTTTGGGTTTGACAGAGGGTTTCTTCATGCCCTTGGTTGGAGAGAGCTCTTCAGAGATAGTGGGGGTCTCAAAATCCAGGCGTGCCTTAGGTCCAGCTTTTGGTGCGACCTTCTTGCCTCTTGTCTTTACCATTGTTGGATTTTTGAAGGTTTTCGGAAATTAGGGTTGCAGAAAAAATCGAGAGAGAAGGTTCTGATTTTTTTGCAAAAGACGAGTGAAAGTGATAGTGGAGATTTTGTGGGGTAAGTCTTTTATATTAAAGGAATTACTATTCATGATTTGACTTGAGACTCTTCAAATTCCTTAGGAGTCTCCCAGATCAGTATGCCCTATGCTAATGGATAAGCCTTATACCCTGAAAAATCGGAACAAACTTTATCTCCTTAGAGTGCCTCACTTCAGAATCCCTATTTCCAAGGGATTTATTCGATCTTCATCTTTCTCTCTCATTATCTAAACCTGCAAACACCATACTTATCCAAAACAAGCGTAAAATTGCTCCCTAAACTAGTTTAATCAACTGGAAAACTTATTAAAAATAAATAAAAAATGGATTAAGATAAATAAAAAACCTGGGTTGCCTCCCAGTAGTGCCCCAGTTATTATCGTGGGCACGACATTACCCCAGATCAGGCGTAAGTGGGCTTAGCGAGCCAGATCACCGTGGCATCTTCTTCAGAGTGCCCAAGGTAAGCTTTCACACGGTGACCATTCACTTTGAAACGCCCTCCAGTTTCGGGATTTATTAGCTCAATTGCCCCATTTGGGCATTCTACGTATACCTCAAATGGACCTACCCACTTGGTCCTCAGTCCTCCTCCCATAGGCTTGAATCTTGAGTGGTACAAAAGTACCTTCTGTCCTGGAATGAATCTCTTCCTCCGAATTACTTGATCATGGAGCCTTTTCATCTTTTTCTTGTATAGCACCGAATTATCATAGGCCTCCATTCTCATTTCTTCAAGTTCTTGAATTTGAAATTTCCTGAAATGCCCAGCGGCGTCAGGATCCATATTCAGCTTCTGAAGTGCCCATCGTGCTTTGTGTTCTAACTCGACTGGCAGATGGCAACACTTTCCAAATAACATCCTGTATGGGGACATCCAATTGGAGTCTTGTATGCAGTTCGGTATGCCCACAAGGTATCTTCCAGATGAACACTCCAATCTTTTCGGTTCGGAGCCACAACCTTTCCAAGAATGGCTTTAATTTCTCGATTTGAGACTTCAGCTTGGCCATTTCCTTGGGGATGGTAAGGTGTGGTAACCCTATGGTGAACCCCATACTTCTTCAATAATCTTTCCAGCGTTTGGTTGCAAAAATGGGTCCCTTGATCACTGATGATGGACCTAGGCACACCAAACCGACTGAAAATGTGCGATTTCAGAAATACGGCTACTACTCTTGCATCATTGGTGGGAGTAGCCTTTGCTTCTACCCATTTAGATACATAATCAACTGTCAGGATAATGTATTGGTTCCCCCTTGAATTTGGAAGGGGTCCCATAAAATCCATTCCCCAAATATCAAAAATCTCCACTGGCATGATTGGCGTCATGGGCATTTCATTTCTTCTTGTAATGTTCCCTACCCTCTGGCACTGATCACAACTTCTGCAGACATTGTGGGCATCCTTGAATATTGTGGGCCAAAAGAACCCACAATCCAAAATTCTCCTTGCTGTTCGGTTTGGTCCGAAATGCCCTCCGCAAGCATAACTGTGACAATGCTTTAGAATTTCATCTATCTCTTCATCAGGGACATATCTTCTGATGATTTGATCGGCGCATCTCCTCCATAGAATAGGGCAATCCCATGCATAGAACCTGCTCTCATACCTTAGTTTATTTTTTGGTACCTTGAGTACCCAATAGGCATTTCCCCAGATTCAAGGTAGTTTACTATATCCGCATACCAAGGTGCTAGTGTGCCCATTGCTGAATATAAATGCTCATCAGAAAAATGATCGGCAATGGGCATTTCATCACTCTTCTTATTCAACACCCGGCTCAGATGGTCAGCCACCAAGTTCTGTGCCCCACTCTTATCTTTTATTTCGACATCAAACTCTTGTAAAAGCAGGATCCACCTAATTAATCTTGGTTTCGTCTCCTTATTGTCCATCAAGTGCCTCAGGGCACCATGATCTGTATAGACAATACTCTTTGCTCTCAAGAGATAAGATCGAAACTTCTCAAATGCAAACACTACTGCCAATAGCTCCTTTTCAGTAGTGGTGTAATTGCACTGTGCCCCATTCAGAGTTTTGGAGGCATAGTAAATTACATGGCTTTCTTTTCCTCTCTTCTGACCTATTACCACACCCACAGCGTAGCCACTGGCATCACACATAATCTCAAAGGGCATTCCCCAATCTGGTGATTGAATGACTGGTGCCATGACCAGTTGCTTATTCAGAAAATTGAATGCCTTCTTACATTCTTCATCGAATTCAAAGGGAACATCTTGCTGCAATAAGTGAGTAATAGGTTGGGCAATTTTTGCAAAATCCTTTATGAATCTCCTATAGAATCCAGCATGCCTCAGGAATCCTCTCACTTGCTTCACAGAAGTGAGGTATGACAATTTCTCGATTATGTCCACTTTTGCTTTATCGACCTCAATGCCCCTCTCAGAAATCACATGTCCCAGTACAATGCCCTCTCTGACCATGAAATGACATTTTTCATAGTTTAGCACTAGGCATTTGTCCACACAACGCTGTAACACCTTCTCCAAATTGTCCAAGTATCGATCATAGTAGCTCCCATACACTGTGAAGTCATCCATGAACACTTCAATGCAGTTCTCTAGCAAATCAGAGAATATGCTCATCATACATCGCTGAAATGTGCCAGGAGCATTGCAGAGGCCAAAGGGCATTCTGCGATAGGCAAATGTGCCGAATGGGCACGTGAATGTTGTTTTCTCTTGGTCTTCTTGACTTACTGCAATCTGCATGTATCCTGAGTATCTATCCAAGAAACAAAATAACTTATTTCCTGCGAGTCTTTCCAACATCTGGTCAATAAACGGAAGTGGGAAATGATCCTTCCGTGTGACTGTGTTTAGCTTCCGATAATCAATGCAAACTCTCCAGCCAGTTTGCAGTCATATGGGCACAAGCTCTCCTTTCTCATTTTTCACAACTTAAATGCCCGAGTTCTTGGGCACAACATGGATTGGACTGACCCACTTGCTATCTGAAATTGGGTATATAATGCCCTGGTCCAGAAGCTTAATTATCTCTTTTAGCACCACATCCTTCATCACTGGATTGAGCTTTCTTTGTGGATCATGAATGGGTTTTGCATCATCTTCCAACAATATTTTGTGCATGCAAACCGCTGGGCTAATGCCCTTTATATCTGCCAAAGTCCATCCGAGTGTCTCATTGTATAGTCTCAACAATCTCAAAAGACGGTGCTCATCAGCTTGATTCAACCCCGCACTTATGATCACTGGGAGAGTCTCATTATCTCCCAAGTAGGCATACTTCAAATGCCTTGGTAATGCCTTTAACTCCAGCGTAGGCGCTTTGATAATAGAAGACATCAGCTCGTCGTCATTTCTTCGAAGAATGGGCACACCATAGTCCACACATCCGTGTGGCATTTCTTCTAATGAATACAGCATCATAATTCCATCCCTTATGTCATCATCCTCGTCCAGGGCATCCTGGTCAATCAGTCAATCCCATAATGCCCACTCCAGTGGTTCTCTGTTGCTCACCATGGATAAAGTAGAACGACTCGGGGAATGAAATGTGTTCACAAAATTATAATTTTCTGTATCCGGGGGGTGCTTCATGGCTTCAAAAATGTTGAACGTCACCTTCTCCCCATGAAACTCACACGTCAGTGTGCCCTTGTCCACATCAATCTTGGTTCGAGCTGTCTTCATGAAAGGCCTTCCTAACAACAAAACTGAAGATTTTGAAGTCGCTCTGCCCATGTCAAGCACATAAAAATCTGCTGGGAAGATAAGCTCGTCCACTTTGACCAATACATCTTCAATGAGGCCTTCTGGATAAACATTAGATCGGTCAGCTAACTGAATGACCACACGGGTCTCCTTCAAAGGTCCAATCTTTAATTCTTTGAACACCGACAGGGGCATTACATTGATTGATACCCCCAAATCCAGCATGGCCTTTTCAAGTTTCTTGTTCCCTATGATGCAAGGAATTATGAACATCCCTGGATCATCACACTTCTTGGGTAGCTTTCTCTGTATCACCGCCGATACATTCTCCCCAACTAGGAACCTTGCATCATGATTAAAGCGCACCTTTTTTGTGTAGAGTTCTTTTAGAAACCGGGCATACCGCGGTACTTGCTTAATTGCTTCGATCAGTGGAATGTTGATCTCCACCTTGCTGAATACTTTTAACATCTTCCTGGTTTCCTCTTCTTTTCTATTTTGTGCCAATCTCCCTGGAAAGGGAGGTTTCCGTCTCTCTGGAATGGGCAACTTGGTAGGCTGCTTCTCTTCCGGGATAGGCACAGTATTAGTCTGCTCAGCTTCTTGTGCCTCATCCTCTGTGGGAATTTTTTCCACTTCTTCCTCCAAGGGCACATCATCCTTTTCTTCTCTCGGCATGACCATCTCTGGAAGCTCTTTTCCACTTCTCAATGCTACTGCATTCACTTGTTCTCTTGGATTCTCAACTTGGAAAGGCAGCTTCCTATTTTTCTCCTCCATCTTGTGCATGGCTTGAGCCAGCTGATTGATTTGCTTGCTCATGTGCGAGAGACTAGCTCGAGTCTCTTGCTTAAACTTCTCATTCTCCTCAGCCATAGCAAACATAAGATCTTCTAACCTTTGCTTCCTTTTCTCCTCTGGTGGTGGCAATGGGCGTGCAGGATGCCCATCCTCTGGCCTTCTCCATCTAAAATTTTCATGGTCTCTCTAGCCAGGATTATAAGTTTGGGAATGAGGATCATATCTTCTGGAATGCCCATTCTGGCCCCCTATAGCATTCACTTCTTCCATTTCGTCTTGTAGAGTAGGGCATTCATCCGTGAAGTGAGATATGCTTTTGCATACCCCACAAGGTCTGGGCTTCCTCGCCATGCTTGTACCGGACAAGATTTTTTCGATCTTTTCGCACAATCTATCAATTCTGCTGTCCTGGTCCGGTGCCCTTTCTGATTCATTTACAACCCGAATGCCCTCTCCACCGAAGTCTCGGTTATCTTCAACCATTTATGTGAGAATTCTGAATGCTTCAACAGGCTATTTGTTCAAAATGGATCTTCCACATGAGGCATTCACGATCGTCCTCTCATATGGTCTCACTACTCCGACAAAATACTGAATCAAATCGTGTTCAGTAATCTGGTGCTGTGGGCATTTCGCCAGCATCGCTTGGAATCTTCCCCAATAGTCATAGAAACTTTTGTTAGTTCCCATCTTCACGCTCCCTATCCTTCTTCTCATTTCTTGCACTCTGGATGCTGGAAAATATTTTTCCAAAAACTTCTGTTGAAGTTGTCTCCATGTGGTCACAGCGCCAGTGGGTAGTGTGTACAGCCAGTCCCATGCCCCATCTTGAAGAGTAAAAGGGAACGAGACCAACCGCACATACTCTTCTCGTCCATGGTCGGATGGTTGAGTGTGGCAAACCATTTCAAAATCTTGCAAATGTCTTTGTGGATCCTCTCCAGGCATTCCATGGAACTTCGGCAAGATCTGGATAAAGTTTGCATGAATATCCCAGTTCTGAGTCACAGCTGGGAGTGTAATGCCCATTGGGCGTAGATTCATGTTGGTCGGAAAAACCAACTGCCTTAAAGTCCTGTTATCATCCGTATTGCCATTCGCGGCATTTCCATTTACGGCCATGTTTATGTTGTGGCCATTCTCAAACTGTCCTTCCTCCTCGTGCCCTTCGGCTCTTTGATCTTCTTGATCCTCTGGTAGTGGTGTAGGCTCACGAGGTCTATTTGCTGCTTGGCGTGCCTTCTTCACTGCTGCCCTGTTTTTCCTCGAAGTCTTCTCTATCTCCGGATTGTACAATAGAGTCTCCTCTGAAGAGCCCCTGGGCATCAACTTCCGGACTCACCAATTGTGGAAGATAAAATCACTAGAAACCAGCTCCCCGGCAACGACGCCAATTTTGACGCGCTGTCGTTTCACGCTCAAAAATTATATTTGTAAACTCCTGTGCCCACAGCGAGCGTAGCTAGCCAATGAGTACGGGTCGATCCCACAGAGAGTTGTTGCATTTTGTAAACTTTGCCAAAATTTAGACGTGATCCATATATCGCGATCTGATGTCACTGACACAGGTGCACCATGAAGTCTTACAATTTCTTTTACATAAATTTGTGCCAGTTTATCCAATCCTAAAGTCATCTTGACCGGTAGGAAGTGTGCTGACTTGGTTAAATGGTCAATGACGTGCTGTCGTTTCGTTCTCAAAAATTATATTTATAAACTCCTGTGCCCACAGCGAGCGTAGCTAGCCAATGAGTACGAGTCAATCCCATAGAGAGCTGTTGCGATTCTATCTTCAAGTAACCAATCACAAAGGGGGTTTTGGTGTTGTCACTATACTGAATTTAAATCTGCAAAGAAACTTAAGAAAATATCAAATAACAAGAGGTTCTGGCATTTGAATTAGAATTTGATTTAAACATAAAACAACTCGATCATGGGCACACCGATTTTCATACATGATATGTCATCTAGTTATGGTGACCGGATTCCTCTCTGCGTCTTCTTATCCATCATTTCATTTTAGGTTTAAAAGTGATTCCTCTTCGATTAAACCCCTAACCAGTTACCCACCTCCTGATTCCTCTAAGAGATATAAGCAAAAAAGCAGCAGTGTGCCCTAGACGGACCCAGATCTGTTGTGTTCAACTGATTCCTCTTGTGCCCACAACACCCTATTAATTCCCTTATTACTATATAAACAGACACACAGTCACGATTCGCCAATTCAATTAATAGTGGTGTGCCCTCTTTACCTAACGAGTGATCAGCCACATTGGGCACTTCAGACACACACTCACGTGGAACAAGGATCAAGAATTAACAGAAAATAATCATGCATTACTATGCCCATTTTGGCGTCACGAGTCCAGATTTATGCTCAAACCAATTTCATCGTTCAAATGCTAGAATTAAAGATCTAGCCAAGAAGGCTAGACATAATTGAAACTGCAGAATTTAAAGACATAAAAATAAACAAGAACTTACTGAATTAACTTAGCAAAAGCTTAACTCCAATGTTGAGTAATATTAACATAACCTAAGTCCCGAAGGTTTAAGACCTTTCGGATTGTTTTGGCTGCCTAAACAGCGTACTGAAAATAAAATACGGAAATATAAAATGTGAAAATGTTTCTGACTGTCTAAAGCTTGTTTTCCCAGAGACTAAACTTGCTTAAATAGTTACATTTCCGAGTGGAGTTTCCCCCACAAGTGGGGGTCTTCTGCTGTAATTCCGGAACGGCGTGCCCTCTCTGATCTGTTTGGATAAGCTTCAGCTTTATCAAATCCCTATTTTTTAGGGATTACACTCATCTCTTTATTGCAGCACCTTCTAGGAGTCCAACTTAGTTCCAACTCTCCATCGGATGTGTAGCTATCTTCCACCATCTCTCTTCCAACTGATTTCCGAGTTTCACAGGAATGCCCATTCTGACCTGTGGTCGAGTCTGTGCGAGTACTATGGGCACGGCATCATCTGTCAATGCTCCATCCGTATCTGATATGTCCACTTCACCGACCAAATATGGGATGGATACTGAAGACGTCCCTTGGGCCTCTGATGAACATATGTGTGAGATAAACGTGAAGATTTTGGCATAAAATGCCCTTTCTACTAGACTCGACTCTTAGAATGCCCTTTGACCGCAACCTGGTTCTTTTCGACTCAAAACACACTAAAAAGGACATTTATAGAGGATAAAATGCCCATAAAAATACGAAATAAATGGACTTATCAGTCAATGATAACCTATATGGCATGATTTCCACGTAGTGACTTTGGTAGACCAACCACAAAGTCCATTGTGATATGCTCCCACTTCCATTCAGGAATTTCTAGTGCTTTGAGCAATCCAGATGGCCTTTGATGTTCTGCCTTGACTTGTTGGCAAGTCATGCATCTCTCTACATACGCTGCAATATCTCTCTTTATGTTTTGCCACCAGAAGGTTATTCTCAAATCTCTATACATTTTAGTACTCCTTGGATGAGCAGTGTAAGGCGTGCCATGGGCTTCATCTAAAATTTTTCTTATCAATTCTTCATTCCGAGGCACGCAAATTCTATTTTCGTACATTAATGCTTTATCCTCTGCGACTATGAATTCTCTTGGGGCTCCTTGACCTATTCTTCTTTTTATCCTCTCGAGATAGACATCATTTTGTTGAGCTTCAATGATTCGGCCTGGCAAGTTAGACTTCATTACCGTCGTTGATATATGCGCACTTATGCTATCCAGAGGAGTTATAATTTCAATGCTAAGTTTAGCAAAGTCTCTGGTGATTCTTCCCGCTTAGAGCGTCAGCAACAACATTTGCCTTTCCTGGATGGTATTGGATGGAACAGTCATAATCTTTGACCAGCTCTAACCATCTTCTTTGTCTCATGTTAAGATCTTTCTGCTCAAATAGATATTTTAAACTTTTGTTATCCGAGTAAATCACACTCCTTCCACCATATAAATAGTGTCTCCAAATTTTCAATGAATGCACCACGGCGGCCAATTCCAAATCATGTATTGGATAGTTATTCTCATGTAGTTTTAGTTGTCGCGATGCATATGCAATCACTTTTCCATTCTGCATCAGAACACATCCTAATCCTTGTTTTGACGCATTTGTAAAAATCACAAATCCTTCAGACTCTTCCAGTATAGCTAGAACTGGTGCAGTAACTAACCTCTTTTTCAATTCTTGGAAGCTTTTCTCACAATCATCAGTCCATTTGAATTTATTCTCCTTTTTCAATAACTGGGTCATAGGCCTAGCTATCTTGGAGAATCCTTCAACGAATCTTCTGTAGTACCCAGCTAGACCCAAGAAACTATGTATCTCATGTACGTTTGTCGGGGTTTTCCATTCACTAACTGCATTCACCTTGGCAGGATCCACTTTAATGCCCTGATCTGAGACAATGTGTCCTAAAAACACCACTTCCTTTAACCAAAATTCACATTTGCTGAATTTGGCATAAAGTCTTTCGTTTGGTAGTGTGTCTAGCACAATTTTCAAATGCTCAACATGTTGTTCTTCATTCCTAGAATATATAAGTATGTCATCGATGAAGACGATTACAAATTTATCTAGATATGGGTGAAAAACTTGATTCATCAAACCCATAAAAACGGCAGGTGCATTGCTAAAACCAAAAGGCATCACTATAAACTCATAGTGACCATAACGTGTACGAAATGCAGTCTTAGGTATATTATCCCTCCGAATTTTAAGCTGATGATACCCAGATCTTAAATCAATCTTGGAGAACACACCTGCTCTCTTCAATTGGTTGAATAAATCATCAATTCTGGGAAGTGGATACTTGTTCTTGATAGTTAATTTATTCAACCCTCTGTAGTCTATGCACATTCAGAGCGTTCCATCTTTCTTCTTAACGAACAACATAGGTGCTCCCCACGGTGAGACGCTGGGTTGAATATATCCCTTGTCTAAGAGTTCCTGTAGCTGAACCTTTAACTCCTCTAACTCCCTTGGTGCCATGCGATACGACGCTCTTGATACTGGAGCAGCTCCTGGAAGCAAGTTTATCGTAAACTCAACCTGTCTGTCTGGAGGCAGACCTGGCAAGTCCTCTGGAAACACATCTTTATAGTCCCGCACCACATGTACATCATCAATTGTCACCTTCTCTGACTTGTTCATTATCAAACTTACTAAGAATGATTCACATCCTTCTTCTCTAAGCATCTTCATTGCTTTCATTGCGGAAATAACTCTCACTCTAGCTCCCAACTTTGATCCATGAAAAGTGAATTCCGGTTCTTCTGGTCTTTGGAAGGTTAGCTCCTTTTCAAGACACTTAATTATGGCATGATTAGTTTCTAGCCAATCCATTCCAAGGATAATATCAAAGTCTCTCAATTCTAAAACATGTAGATCTGTACTTAGTGATCTATACCCAAGGTTCACATCTATGTTTTTGTATATTTGATCAGCAATTAAGATCCTTCCCGAAGGTATACTTACTTCTAAGGCCTCACTAAGTTTTTCCTTGGTCAGTTTTAGCTTAGATCATAGTGTGGCAGATATAAATGAATGCGAAGCTCCAGTGTCAAATAATTCAAGTACATGCATATTTGATATACTAATCATACCTGCCATATTTCCAGGCTCCCGTACAGTATCTTGTCGATTAAGAGCAAATGCTCGAGCATTTCTTGCCGGAGGTTGACCTGGCCTAGCCACCTCTTTTCCCTTATTCATTGGACAATTATATGCCATATGTCCTGATTGCCAGCACCTATAACACACATTTCTTCCCTTCATACATTCACCATTATGCTTCTTTCCACAAGTTCGACATAATGGTTTTTCTTGTTGTGCTTTAGGATTTGATCCTCTTCTCATCCTAGCCTTTTTGTCGAAATTGTGACCCTTATTCTTGTTATCATCCCACTTTCTTTTCCCCTTCGGCTCATCAACCTTGTTCTCATTGTTGCGAAGTGATGATTCCAGATCTTGAGCTCGTTCAAGAGTTTCAGCATACGTGGCCTTGCCACGCCCAGCTATGATACTGCTAATCTCAGTTTGTAAGCCTCTTTTGAATCTATGAGCTTTTTTCTCATCAGTGTCTGTTAGGTGTGGAGCATACCTAGATAGCTGATTGAACTTCCGTTCATAATCATTCACGGTTATATTTCCCTGAGTTAATTGTAAGAACTCAGTTTCTTTTTTATCCCGATAACACATGGGAACAAACTTCCGCATAACAGCTTGTTTGAATTCCTCCCAAGTCATATTTGCAAATTGTTCAGGCGTCATCGACCTCCTATGCGTTTCTCACCAATGATCCGCATCACTAGTGAGCTAGAAGATTGTACATGCAATGCGCTGAGAGTCGGTACACACCATGTATGTGAATGTGCGTTCCATCATTCGTAGCCATTCTTCAGCCTCAGTTGGTTCGCCTTGACCATTAAAGGTCGGAGGTTGGTATGTTCAAAACTGAGCAATAACACGTGCCGTATCTTCATGTGGAGGATTTTGAGCCTGATTATTTTGACGTCTTGGCGGCATCTTATACACGTATTTCATACATCAGATTATTTTGATCGACAAATACTCTTATAAGATTCTAAGGCAACGATAGAGCGCACTTAGATTCATATACATTATAAAATTCCAGTGAGCTAAATAAGCTCTAAAGTCATACTAGATACTTATGTTTAGTGCACCTATGTTCAAATCCAGCTAGGTTCTGGTCTAAAACTAGCTCAGATGATGTTTATGCATCAAATGGATTTGACATGAAAACACTGATATCCATGGTTTGTAAAACATAACTTTCACAATGCTTTATAAATCATACTTTTCACCATACTTTAAATCACACACTGAGATCACTTGCATTTGTATATCAAGTATACAATCATATACATATACTTTTCATAAAGCACTAAAGAAATTTAAAACATGAACTTTAGTACCTTCCCGGAGTAAGCTTGGTATAGACGATGCTGCTGGGTTATGGGTAACCATTTTATTAACACAACACTCAAAACATTTCAATTTTGAAAACATCACAGGCCTACAATCACGTAGACCTGCTCTGATACCACCTATAACGCCCCATCCCCACTAGGATCAAGACGTCACCAAAAACATACGTACATGCTTACGTAATAAATACTTTTATAAAAATTAGAATTAACTTTATTAATAATTTGTAAACGGACAGCACTTCGACTTAAAAATGTTCAAACCCGCACTCAAGCGTTCTTAAAGTCAACTTCCAACAAAGCTTTTCAAAATCACTGACTCACACATAACCAAATTATGACCTGTCAACAAGCAATAGATATAACCAAGCAGGCCACACATTCAAAAACTTCACGGTCAACCTTTATATACATTCAAAATATCTGTATATACAATCAAAAATTGACCATTAGGGTCAACAACTTTCAAACTTAAAGGTTTGCCGAGTTCTAACGGAAGCATTTAATATTTAACATACAAACATAAGTTTAAAGATGGTTTTAAGCAAAAACCATACAAGGGTCAACCATCTAACCCACTCCAACAGCTCATCATCAACCAGCTCGATCTCCAGGACCTAAAAATATTTGAAAATATTTGGGTTGAGTGCCAGAAAACACTCACTGGGCATTAATATTCATCCAAGTCATACTTTCATGCTTTAAAATCAATCATAAACATACTTTATAACATAGTTTACTCTTCTTATTGGATGAAAGACCCTATGTGATGACATGAATACTTTACGGTTACTTATCTAGACATTTAGTCACAAAGTAAACTGTCTATGCTTGTAAGTCGGAATTCGTCTATGCATGAAGTCTCATAACATCCAATCATTGCGTAAACAATGCTATTAAAACATTTAACATGTTTTTCATGGACGAATTTAAAACATAGTTGTGAGTTATAGAAAAACCCACCTGGGTGATCTCAAAGTGTAGTGCAATTTATGTGTGAAATGCTACTATGCTCTTTGGTCGTCTCGACCTACAAAATTAGAATTTCTAACTTAGAATCCTCAAATAGGTCCATAAGGTAATAAGTTAGGACATAAATAATTTAAGTAGGCATTTCCTATGTCTTGGGATCGTTTGGAATAGAGATGGTGTCAAATGGGCGAATAATGCGCATTTGACAGATCGAGTCAATTTAAATTGAGAATTTATTGGGCTTTCTAGACAAATTGAAGAGATATGGAATTTAATTTAATGACTAAGAAGTTTGGTTAATAAATAGGAGGGAATTATAATATTTAGAATTTCTTTTAATGCAAAATATATAATTTAGAAATTATAGGGCTTAATTGAATCTTAATTTTATTCACTAATTCCAACTATTATTTTATTTTATTCTATTTGGGAATTGTCTTTAATTGAAGCAAGTGGAAATAAGTTTGTAAAACTAAATACTTCAATTAAATTTTCTACTTTATCTAATCTGCATTCTTCTTCCAATTACTCCATAAATTAGCACCATGATCACCAACACACACAATTACATCTAGACATAACTAACATAAACTAAAGTATAATCATTAGTTTATGTCCCAACATACCTAATAGGTATCTACATATTACTATAATCCCTACAGCTGCGTAAGAATAAAGGAAATAACATGAACTAAAGAAAAAAATCATTCCAAGTTTTTTTTTTCTTTTTTTCTCGACAGATTTTTCTGTCACACTTTCAACATAAAATCAAGGGTTGAAATGTTATATGATCGATGATCCGATACCATATATTGAAATATTGTTAAGAGAGGTTCGAAACGGTATATAATACATCAAAAATCAACGCTCGAATTGTTGGGAAAAGCCCCGACAAGTTGCTGCGTCGCACAGCGGCGCAGCAGCGGCTGAAGTCTTTCATGACTTCTTTCCCGAGCTTTCAGACTACAAATCAATATTTTTTTTGATACCTATGTGATCTATACATCAAGGGGAACATTTGAGTATCATTTCATGAGATTTAGTGATGGTTTGGATAGTGAACGACATCGATCAAAAGTCATGAAACTTACCTCGAAACTTTTCTTCCTTTTCTTTCCTTCTCTTCCCTTTTTTTAATTTTCGTTTCTCTATCTATTTTTCTGATCTCTTATAGTATAGATTTGCATATATGTATACCTAATTTACTACATCCAAGCACGTGTACCTATATGTACACTCATTGCTTTCAACAATTTCCACGTGGCACAACTTGTTTGATAGAGAAGATGACTCACCCAAATGGTTTTCCAATCTAAGTTGATTTCTTTGTCCAATATAATTTCTCATACAAATATGAATCAATAGTAGATTGAATGAAGATGGGCTCGGTTTACTATATTAATTTTATTAATATTATCTCCAAACTAAATTGAGTTGAAATAAAATTTATTTAATCAATTTTGGGAGATCAAATGAAGTTCGAGTTGGATGATCCTGATATCAAAACGATCCCATTAATGTCCAATTTTTTTTTATATATGAACTCTATTATTGATTAGAAAACTTATCTAAGGTCGAGACTTTTCTTAGTCTTATTATCCCTCTAAGCCCATAATTAACTAGCCAAAATAAATTGGTTTCTAATTTCGTGAAATTTCTAACTTATAAAATAAATTTATATACTATATTTTTCGGGGTGTTACAACTTCAGTCTCTCTCTCTGTAGTGATATTTTCTCCGGCATGTCCCATTTAGGGTTTGACTCTTCAGCTTCCGTCGCCAAAGTCCTCAATATCTCCCTTCCGCCGCCTTCTCCCTCAGACTCTCTCTCTCTTCCGATATCATCTCCGGCCATTCTTAGTCACTGTAAATGACTGGATCTTTCACTTGTAAGTCTAGATCTATCTCTCACTGTAGAAATCTGTGTATTTTATCAACTATGTGAGGTGGCAGATCCGAAAATCCATGCGATCAGTGAAAAGAAAAATAAGTTTTTATATTTTTATCCAGATTTAAGCAGATTCACTGTGTATCTGTCATGTTTATGTGTTTTTAAATATGTTTTTCTGATGTTTGATTTTTTTTTTGTGTTAGGGGTTTATATGAAGTTTCCCGAGCCGTAACTATTCTCTTCCGCCGCAATCCTCTATCACTCCCTTTCTTCCGCCCAGTATGAAGAGTTCAGTTGGCACATCTCCGAGTTTCCCATGAACCCAAACAAAAGATGAGTTTTTATCTTTCAATCTATGTCTATATCACTGCTTAACATACACACACATATCCTGTATGTAAGACTGCAGATCTATGAATATATATTTAATATTTTATATTATTGACTAACACACACATATCTCGTGCATGTAAGATTTCAGATATAAGAATATATAGAGTATGTATCATATTTATTTGCTGTTTTAAACTCTAATACTCTGTAAAACTACTTAAAAAATGTGTTTGTCATTTGCATTGACCTTTTCTTATAAAATTATTTATGATGTTTTTTTTTATTTGTATGTTACAGATATGGTGTACAAAAGGTGAGATTCATGGTGAGCAAAAATGTTTACTTTTAGTATTTTGCTCGTTTTTTTAACACAATAACACACATAAACATCTACTGAAAGGAACACTTTATTACATAATATTAACTTTGCATTCAACTGAAATTGCAGACCAGCAACGCTCGTTTTCTGTATCTAAGGAGATACTTCAATTGAAGATGTGATACACCTGAATAAATTATAAACTGCAGCTATTAAAGGTATAAATCTTTTACTTTTGATTTATTTAATACAACATGTTAATTGATGTTTTTGTTTAATGTTAATGTTAATGTTATTTAATTTAACTGTTGATCTAATGTGCCTGTTATTAAAAAATCTGTTAATGTTATTTAATTTAATTTAATGATCCTGTAATTTTTTAATTTAATTTCCTGTTTCTGTTATTAGAATCTGTTAATGTTATTTAATTTATTTTATTGTTCTTGTTTTTTTTTATATGGTTGAATGTTTCATAATTTATATGTATGCTTGAATGTTATAGGTAAAAATCTGCTATATATATGCTTTAATATTTTTATATGTATGGTTGAATGCTTGTATGCTATGCTATGTGCTTTCGTCTCTTAGATCTGTGTGATCTGTGACTGTTCTGTTTGAGAACGGTCCTTGTGAAATCTCTTGGTGAGAGATTTCGGTCTGAGTCATAGTGTTTAATCCGATAGAGCCTTGGACTTTGTGTGACCCTCTGCGCCCCCGTTCAAACGGGCAATTGTGAACTGGGCAATCCACTTACTCCTAAAGGATTCTTGAACGGTTAATAATCTGTGACTCAGATCATTCGCAGTTCTTGAGTTAATATTTAATTGTTTTTTATTCTGTTCTTACATCATTACTTGAATCTGATCTGTTTTTTTTAATTGGTCCTGTATTTTATTGAAGTCTGCCATATTTAAATTGCATTTAACTTTTTTAATTATGGTTATTCTGTAGTTAAATTTAATTCGACTTCTTTGTTAATTTTGGATTTATTTAAGACTCTTTTATGTTATATGTATGCTTAATTCGAATTATGGTTTATTTTGTTCATATATATACTGTCTGGCATGTATAATCTGTTGGGATTTTTTCGAATTAAACCACCGCAGGATCATTTGGTTGTTCATTAATCCGTGTTCATGCAAATCATAATTTTATGTAACATGCATATTTATCACAGTCTAATCAAAAAGCATGCAAAGCAGATTCGATTCTAATAAAGTGGAAGACATAGAAAACGAATCTACTTACAAATTGATAGACGGTCTGTGGACAAGATTAAAGATCTAATCTTGCTGTTGAATGAACACTGTATGGCGCCACCTAACACCTCAAAAATTTGAGCACCACAGATTCTACTCCAAGATCTTCTGTTGTATTCTCGGACTGTATCTAGATTCAGAGTGGGCTGAAATCTACTAGATAGAATTGTGAAATCTGTGGATAACTTTGAGAGACTAAGAGGGGCTGATTTCCTATGATTAATATCATCAAATTTCGTGCCCCCCTCCCCTTATATATAGGGAGGGGCGAAATTTCATGTTCCAGCCCTAATGGGCTTGAGCCTCTATCTCAAGTTCAATATCCAGTCCACTATCAGTCAATTGGGCTACAACAGGGATCTAGAAGAATATTAAATTGGCCCACTAATTTATTTAATATCCAATATCCAATAAACCTAGGATATAATTAAATAAATTAAGTTTTACTTTTATTCCACTAAAGAAGTAAAACTGACCTACCAATTTAATACATATTTACGAATATGCTTTCTCCTTTAGTCCAGCCATTCGCCGTGTTTATGATATAATGTTCATTAATTAATTATGTAAGCCTCTGACAGCTATAATTAATTAATATCTAAAACCTTGAGTAGTACCACACAAGCTTTATTCATGTACGGAATAAATTCCACCTTCAGGGTTTCAACATGAACTTGTGCTTCCTCAAGAGAACATCATCAACCTGGCGCACCAGGACACAGTGCTCATACATACTGCTCGAGACATCATGTATACATTGTTATTACCCAAGATATCGAATTCGATCTACGAAAAGATCTCACCCGTTGATAAATCAAAGTAATAAACAACACACACATATGTTCGCCAATATCACATGAGTTCATAACCCGAACTCTGTGGATCTTTATTCTCTCAGTAACTGGGTCAGAGACAGAGAATTGTATCCTATCGTGATCCTCCTCAATACACTAACCAGTGTACTAGAATAATCAGTTAGCCAAGATAAACTAACTTATCAGATTATTCTACGGTGTACCGATGGTATGTTCAGGACCATCTAAGCCGTGAGCTCTTTAATACATTACAAGGTTCTAATGATATAATCTTTACCGTGTGACTCCCCACACCATGTCATCTACAATGTAAGTATATGGAACATTGCATAGTACAATTATAGAACATAATCTAAATGCAAACAGTGACTGCAATAACTTTCATTTCATATCATCATATCATCAGAAAAGTATACAAAGACAAGTCTTCCAGTATACAAAACTAACAATCTCCCACTTATACTTGAAGCATGTCTTTCAAGCATAATAACTAACTGGCAAACTCTCCAATCTAAAACTATCAACTCAAACTGCGCTACCGGGTCTGTATCTCACTCCCATTTTCTCCACGTGACCATCAAAGGTCTTAGCCGCCAGGCTCTTCGTGAATGGATTAGCCAGGTTGTCCTCAGATGCAATCTTGACCACCGCCACGTCTCCTCTCTTAATGATTTGTCGTATAAGATGGTACTTTCTCTCTATGTGTTTACTTGCCTTGTGGGCTCTGGGTTCCTTCGAATTTGCCACTACACCAGAGTTATCACAGTATATCGTGATAGTCTTAGGCAAATCAGAAACCACGACCAAGCCCACTAGGAACCCGCGGAGCCAGACAGCCTCTTTTGCAGCCTCAGAGACAGCTACATACTCAGCTTCCATGGTGGAATCCGCAATGCATTTCTGCTTAATGTTCCTCCATGCGATGACTCCACCTCCTAATGTAAACACATAGCCCGAGGTAGACTTACTCTGATCTTTGTCGGATTGAAAATCTGAGTCCGTGTAACCCAAAGGTACTAGACTATCAGAGCGGAAAACCAACATGTAGTCTCAAGTCCGTTTAAGGTACATGAGAATGTTTTTGACCGCAGTCCAGTGACCTTGTCCAGGGTTAGACTGATATCTGCTTACCATGCCAACGGCATAGCATATATCAGGCCTAGTGCATAGCATAGCATACATCAACCTTCCCACAGCCGAAGCATATGGTACTTTCTTCATTTTCTCTATCTCAGACTGTGTTTGGGGACACATTTCCTTGGATAGATGAATTCCATGCCTGTAAGGTATAAAACCTTTCTTGGAATCTTGCATGCCAAATCTAGCTAGCACTGTATCGATATAAGTCGCCTAGGACAGACATAACATCCTTTTCTGGCGATCACGAATGATCTTGATGCCAAGGACATGTCCGGCTTCACCCAGATCCTTCATATCGAACTGCTCGGACAACCACACCCTAATGTTTGACAACGCCTTCTTACTGTTTCCAATAAGCAAGATGTCATCAACATAAAGTACGAGGAATGCCACCACGTTTCCGTCACATTTTTTGTACACACAGCTCTCATCCGGACTTTGCACGAATCCATATGACTGGATAACCTCATCAAATCGGATGTTCCAAGACCTCGATGCCTGCTTAAGTCCATAAATGGATCTCTTAAGCTTACACACCAAGTGCTCTTGGCCCTTAGCAATGAATCCCTCTGGTTGTTTCATGTGAATGTTTTCCTCAAGACTTCTGTTTAGGAAAGCCGTCTTGACATCCATCTGCCAGATCTCATAATCCAAATGAGTGGCAATAGACAAGAGAATCCGGATTGACTTAAGCATGGCTACCGGCGAAAAGGTTTCCTCATAATCGATCCCTTCTTTCTGAGTATACCCTTTTGCCACCAATCTAGCTTTGAAGGTTTCAACCTTCCCATCAGATCCTCTCTTGCGTTTGTAGACCCACTTACAGCCAATGGGTTTTACCCCATCTAGTGGTTCTACAAGTTCCCAGACTTGATTGTGATCCATAGATCCAATCTCAGACTCCATTGCAGTTTTCCAAGAATCTGCATCTTTATCTCGAATTGCCTCGTCATAGGTCCTGGGATCCAATTCATTGAGACCCTCTGGGAAATCTGAAGCCTCTCCTAGACCAATGAATCAATCAGGTTGGCGTACAACCCTCCCACTATGACGAGGCAGTTCCTGTACTTCTGTGACACGTTGTGCAGTGTTTGGTGGTTCCTCTTCTTGTACAACTGGTGTAGGATTCGATCCTCCCCTTAACTCCTCAAGGATGATGTGACTCCTTGGTTTGTGGTTTATGACATAGTCTTCCTCTAAGAATCGAGCATTGGTGCTAACAATGATCTTCTGATCCTTAGGACTATAAAACAAACCACCTTTCGTTCCTCTAGGATATCCAACGAACAGCCTTACATCAGTACGAGGAGCCAACTTATCAGCTTCCTTGTCCAATACGTGTGCTGGGCTAGCCCAAATCCGAATATGGTTTAAACTGGGCTTTCGTCCAGTCCATAGTTCTGTAGGTGTAGCAGGAACTGATTTCGATGGAACCAAGTTAAGAATATAGGCTGCCGTTTCCAGGGCATATCCCCAGAACGAAATGGGCAACTCAGAATAACTCATCATCGATCTAACCATCTCTAACAATGTACGATTCCTTCTTTCCGCCACGCCATTCTGCTGTGGCGTTCCAGGCGCCGTCAACTGGGATGTAATCCCACTCTCTGCCATGTAATCCCTAAATTCGCTTGAGTGGTACTCGCCACCATGATCAGAACGTAGTGACTTGATACTTCTGCCTGTTCGTTTCTCCGCTTCCGCCTTAAACTCTTTGAATTTCTCAAAGCATTCAGACTTGCGACGTAACAGGTAGATATAACCGTATCTAGAGTAATCATCAATGAGAGTGATGAAATACTCGAACCCTCCTTGAGCTTGAACTGACATAGGGCCACATAGGTCAGAGTGAATCAAATCTAATAGCCCTTCGGATCTATTTCCTTTTGACTGGAAAGGACGCTTGGTCATTTTACCTTCCAAACAGGATTCACACAAAGGAAACGATTCCAGTACCAAAGAAGACAATGGTCCATCATTTACAAGCCTTTGTATCCTCTTAAGGTTAATATGACCTAGCCTTAGATGCCAAAGATAGGTTTGATTCAATTCCGAAGGTTCTTTTCTCTTGTTAGGGTTTATGATCGATGTATTCAACAGTTGTCTTTGCGTAGTGTTTTCAGTTGGTTTAAGAAAGTATAAGTGTCCATCCAATGTGCCAGAACAGATAAAATGTTTACCACTAAAGATAACTACTTTGTTATCAAAAGAAACAGAATATCCATCCATAATCAATTTAGAAACTGAAATCAAGTTTCGCCTAAAACCAGGCACATAAAGACAATCTTTTAAAACCAAAGTTCTATCACTACTGAAAGGTAAAACAACGTCTCCCACTGCAACAGCCGCCACTCTCGTAGCATTGCCCATGTAGACGGTGATCTCATTCTCACTCAACTGTCTTTTTACCAGGAACCCTTGTAAAGACATGCAAACATGATCAGTAGCTCCAGTATCTACTACCCACGAATGGGTAGAACAAGTTGCTAAACATGTTTCCACAATCAGAGTGTGAGATGTACCTCTCTTCTTCATTGCTAAGTGGCGAGCCGAGCGGTTCTAATAACCGAAGAGCTCCTTAAGGTTGAGCATGACATCATAAGCAGTCTTCATAGTCTGATACTGATGTTGCAACACATTCGACATGGAAGCCAGAATGTAGCAGCGCGCTATCTTATCAGACTTGACCCACTTGTCATACACAGCCCTTTGGGCTTCGTCAGAACCCTCATCTGGCTTGTCAGGACATACCTCTTCAAGTACAAACTTGTGTCCCTCAGCAACAAGAACTAAGTTAAGGTTACGAATCCAGTCATTGTAGTTTTCACCGACAAGTTTGTTTTCTTTGAGGATTGAGGACAGATTGGAGAGTGCCATTGATGATATGAAATAACTGAAATTAAACATGCAGTACAGTCACATAACACGTTTAGGATAAACAGTATATAATCGAAAACCTCATAAAAATTATATACTTTTCCACCGACACTTTAAAAACATCTTTTATAAGCCACGATAGTGTGGACGTTTATAAAAAACATCTTTAAATAGGTTAAACCTGTAATTTGCCTCCAGTTGAGTTTCCTTACAACAAGTAAATTAATAGCCGGATAATTAACACGGTCATGTAATCGTCTAACTGATAAGCCACGATCGTGTGGACGTTTATCAATAAATTACATCTAAGTATGCACACCATTATCTTGGCACCAAGATCACTACTCGAATGTAACCGCTCCAGATGGAGGAGTCAGTTAGTCCTAATAGTGTTCTACAGCTATCCATTTAGGAGATTTAATTTCTAGAGAAATCTGTGATATGACACATCCGATATGGAGGAAGACCGATGTCAACGCGCATGCCCATCACTTCTCAATTAAACCAGATTTTAATGGAGACCGTATGAGATTTCTACATACTTTGGTATGAATCTCTCCCACTTAGTTATTTATGTTTGAGGTTTCATTTTATCCCATTATCGAACATGCAAACATCACATAAAATGATAAACATCCATTGCATGCTTCAACATAATAAGCAACAGTAATATTCCAACTATCATGGCTTATATCTCATGTTGATTGATGAGATAAAACTGGAAAGTCAGCTCCAGAATAGGCTTTGAAACCGCCGCCCCTTCACCGCGCCTCGCCGAAAATCCTAGCTCCATTTAGGGTTTCGGAACGTGAACCGGTGAACCTTCCTTTTTGGTGCTGAACCACTTTCCTTCTTTTGAGTTGATCTCCGATCTTTATTCAATACAGACTATCTATTCCAAAAGGAAAAATCTAATATTGCTAGAATAAAAATTACAACTCAAAAACTCGGTCTAACGGCTTTATATCTATTACATTAAAACAACGTAAAATAAAACCTAGACCTAATCCATGAATTTTCTCATGGATTAAAATCACGTAGCCAAACCGGCATACGGCCAACATCCATTCAACATAAACATACATCACATAAAATAAAGGAGCCATGATAGTTGGTAAACCTGCAAACAAACACAGTCTACAAAAACCAACAATCATGTATTATATAATCCACATAAAATAACATATGATATCTATGCATGAATATTAAATAATATTTGAATTTTACAATTAATTAAATTAATTAATTCGATATTATCCACAAGATAAAAATTGGAAATTAAAATAATTATCCACCAATTTTAATCTTGTATATTTTCAAAAATATCACTTAAATAAATATGGAAATTAATTATAATTATCCACCAAATTTATTTAATATTTTCAAGCCACCCTAATTAAATAATAATTGGATATATTGATATAAATCAAAAATCTAATCCAAATATTATCCATAAGAATCTAAATCTTTAAGGATAAAGTTTGGAGATTTGATTCCAATCCAAAATCTTCCAAAACCTATCCAAAATTAAATTCTTATCACAATTGGATTTTGATAATTATTTGTATATATTCAAAATCACCTTATCCAATTTTTTAATCTATAGTTTTCGAAAATAATCCAAATAATAAATCTGGAAATTTGATTCACTTCAAATTCTTTCAGATTTAAAATTCTATTTTCAAATCTATCTAGATTAAAATTAAGTAAATTCAGATATACATCAAATAACATCAAATCTTAATCGAATCTTCATAATTTTCGACCACCACTATTAAATAAATTTGGAAATTTAATTTTCATTAAAGTTTCCTCCAAATTTAATTAATAAAATCGAAAATTACATTAAATTAACATATTTGGAAATTTTGACATTAATCAAAAAACTATTCCAAATAAAATACCTAGGTTTCGAAATTTTCTAGAATTAAAATCTGGAAATTTTGATCCACTTCAAAAATTACCAAATTTAAAATTCTAATTTCAAACCTATCTAGATTAGAATTAGGCAATCTTTGATATACATCAAAAATCACCAAATCCAAATCTAACCATCAAAAATTTCGAACCATACCACAAACAAATCTGGAAATTTTGATCTTGATCAAAAATCTATCCAAATTTATTTCCTAGGTATCGAAAATTTTAATACACAAATTAGGGAATTTTTAACACATCAAATTCGAAAATTTGATCTCCAAATTTTCGACCCCTACGAGAATTAAATCTGGAAATTTGAAGAACATCAAATATCATCCCAAATTTAATCCATAGTGACCGAAAATTCAAGTGCCATCAAAACTAGAATTCTTGATTTTTACATCTCAAATTCTTCCAAGTTTTGAATACAATAAAATCGAAATACATAGCCAATTAAATCTGAAAATTTAAACACCATAAATTTATCATCAAATTTAATCATGCAATTCGAAATTATGCTCGGATTAATCCTAGAACAGTGCCAAAACCTGCTCTGATACCAGTTGTTGGGGTTTTTTCGAATTAAACCACTGCAGGATCATTTGGTTGTTCATTAATCCGTGTTCATGCAAATCATAATTTTATGTAACATGCATATTTATCACAGTCTAATCAAAAAGCATGCAAATCAGATTCGATTCTAATAAAGCGGAAGACATAGAAAATGAATCTACTTACAAATCGATAGACGGTCTGTGGACAAGATTAAAGATCTAATCTTGCTGTTGAATGAACACTGTATGGCACCACCTAACACCTCAAAAATTTGAGCACCACAGATTCTACTCCAAGATCTTCTGTTGTATTCCCGGACTGTATCTAGATTCAGAGTGGGCTGAAATCTACTAGATAGAATTGTGAAATCTGTGGATAACTTTGAGAGACTAAGAGGGGCTGATTTCCTATGATTAATATCATCAAATTTCATGCCCCCCCTCCCCTTATATATAGGGAGGGGCGAAATTTCATGTTCCAGCCCTAATGGGCTTAGGCCTCTATCTCAAGTTCAATATCCAGTCCACTATCAGTCAATTGGGCTACAACAGGGATCTAGAAGAATATTAAATTGGCCCACTAATTTATTTAATATCCAATATCCAATAAACCTAGGATATAATTAAATAAATTAAGTTTTACTTTTATTCCACTAAAGAAGTAAAACTGACCTACCAATTTAATACATATTTACGAATATGCTTTCTCCTTTAGTCCAGCCATTCCCCGTGTTTAAGATATAATATTCATTAATTAATTATGTAAGCCTCTGACAGCTATAATTAATTAACATCTAAAACCTTGAGTAGTACCACACAAGCTTTATTCATGTACGGAATAAATTCCACCTGCAGGGTTTCAACATGAACTTGTGCTTCCTCAAGAGAACATCATCAACCTGGCGCACCAGGACACAGTGCTCATGCATACTGCTCGAGACATCATGTATACATTGTTATTACCTAAGATATCGAATTCGATCTACGAAAAGATCTCACTCGTTGATAAATCAAAGTAATAAACAACACACACATATGTTCGCCAATATCACATGAGTTCAGAACCCGAACTCTGTGGATCTTTATTCTCTCAGTAACTGGGTCAGAGACAGAGAATAGTATCCTATCATGATCCTCCTCAATACACTAACCAGTGTACTAGAATAATCAGTTAGCCAAGATAAACTAACTTATCAGATTATTCTACGGTGTACCGATGGTATGTTCAGGACCATCTAAGCCGTGAGCTCTTTAATACATTACAAGGTTCTAATGATATGATCTTTACTGTGTGACTCCCCACACCATGTCATCTACAATGTAAGTATATGGAACATTGCATAGAACAATTATAGAACATAATCTAAATGCAAACAGTGAATGCAATAACTTTCATTTCATATCATCATATCATCAAAAAAGTATATAAAGACAAGTCTTCCAGTATACAAAACTAACAATAATCATGGTTTTTTTTATTTTGTTCCAATATATCATGTTTGCAGTATTACTTGTTTTTAGTCTTAATTTTTAAATGGCTTCTGTGTTTTATGAAAGTCTGCCATATTTAAATTGCATGGTTAATTGTTCCTGTTTCAAAAATATATATTCTGTCATATCTTTGATGAAGTGAATCTCCTGTTTATATTATTTAACATAAAAGAAAACATGAATAACTTATGTAAAACATCCCAAATCGTGTAAAAATACCAATGTAAAAAAAAAAATTAAATTGTCCTTATAAAAAGCATGTAAATAAATTAATCCAAAAACATGTCAATTTACATAATTGAGAGTAGAGATACTGGTTGATCTCATTTTCCCAGTAGTTAGATACCTCCAAATAAATATATAATAAATAAATGTTAATAAAATTATGTATTTTCAATAAATTAATTAAAATAACAACAAAGCCAAAGATCTAATATGTTCTGAATTCTATAACAAAATTAATTAGAGTAAAATTAACGAACATGTAATATAATAAATAAATTATTTTACCTGAAATTGAAATCTGCCAACTCTGAAACATTATGATTCAGCACAATCTTTGTAACATTAAGTAAAGATGAAACTTGTACATCATCTATTGTAATATTAAATTAATTAGAACCACACCTATAATTAAAAATTAAAGGAAAAAAGAAAAAATCTTACCCATATATATGTTAGGTCTGCACAATTGAATAATAATTGCCACATGAATTCTTTCAGCCTACAAAAAAAGAAACAAAAGGTTTAATTTGTCAGAATATTTGATTTCAAAATATTTTGGAGAAAATTGCAATAAACGTTGTTATTATTGTTACCTGACGATCATGGAAAATACATTCGATACCACCGGAATTGGAGTTTTCGTAGCATCTTATCAGTCGCAGTTCCAGACCGAATGTACTTCTTCCTGGTTTGAGCATATCGATAGTTCCAAATACTGGAGCCATTTCTTCTGTGCTGGCTTCAGAACGTTGATTTATGAAATTGCTCTAAATTTGCAGAATGAAATTATTCAGATCGTTGGAAAGTTTTGAGAGAAAATAGTGGGAATGCAGCGTGAGAACTGAATTGCTGTTTGCAAATGGATCAATTTCAATATTTGTTGCTTTTTTTTTTTTGGTTACAAACGTAGTGGGGAAGTGGATATCTCTTTAGTGGGGGAGTTACTGATTTTATATTCCAATATTCTTTTTTTCTTATTTTCGTACTTAACTATTTTCACAATTAGTAATTATTTAATCTTAGTTTACTTTTTAAAATTAATCTGAGTGATAAAATTTTAAATTTTACAATGCGTAAATCTCTGTGAAATAATATAATTTGAATGCATTTAAATTAGCATTAAACAATTGATTTTACGAAAATTAAAAAAAAATTACCTGCAAAAATTAAATTAGATGCTCTACCGTTGATAATTGGTGTACAGATTCTGGTGAATTCTATTTTAAGTAAATAAAATTTAAAAATAATTATGGAAGAAAATGAAAATGTGGATAAGCACACGTTCACATCTAATATGTTTAGTTACATTTTTTAATTAAAAATTAAATGCAAATTATATACATTGGAAAATAAACACACGTTCTTAAATGAATACATATTTTTTTATAATTTTTTAATAAAATAAAGTGAAAATAAACACACGAAATAATTGCCCTCAATTCACATATTATATTGCAAAATTGCCATCAATTTGGAGGGAAAATTGGATTTTTTCTGCTTTTATATATAGTATAGATTAGTAGCACATAATAATAAGTACTAATGCTAATTAATATTTACATTATTAATAATAATAATAATAATAATAACAATAATATTAATAAAAATTAAAATTAATCATAATCAGAAATAAAGATAATAATGATAATGATAATAATTGATAATTACTCAACAACAATAACAACAACAACAATAGTGATAAATATAATAATAATCATAGTAATAAATAATAATGAAGAGTAAGGAACTAAAACAATGACATTTTTTTTTTTTAATTTTACCTTTTAATATCACATGGAAAGGGGGAAAAAAATAGACAGAGTGTTTTCTACAATAATTTTATTCTTGTCTATTGGACCATGGGATAGATGATTTATATAGAGAACAATTTATTGACAATAGATTTTGTCTATTGTCTTTTGTTGATTGAGGAGTGTGATAGTGATTGAGGAGAATAAATAAAGAGAGTGTGTTGTAGTTAATCAATCTAAGAGAATGATTAATTTATTTTGATTCATATTCCTTGTACCAAGCTTAAGAAATGGGAATGAATCCCCTTTCATTCACATTCATTACCCACCCGTATTATCTCTTTCTTATATAGGACCCCCTTAATCCATTTCATGTTAATTCCTCTTTTTTGACTCTTTCCAACTCAACGTGTATATCACCATTATCACTCTTCCCAAAAAAACTCAAGACTATCAACAATAAAAGAAAAATAAATCGATCAACTTAATGATAATAGCATAATGAAAATTCGAATGAGTGACTCTCAAATGCTTCAATGTCATTTCCTTATTCAACTATCTTCCATTTTTAATTTTATCATTTATATTCCCTTCAATGCTTTTCTTCTATTGAAGCATATTCGACGGTTATAAAAACCTCCAACAACATTACACAAGTGTGTGAAATTGTTACAAAATGACCTCAGCGTGGTATATGATTTAATTACTATAGCAACAAAGCAAACTGTGAACTAAAGTTGAAGCAAAATAATGGACATAATAAGAAGTAAAATTCATATTAAATATCAAACTTTTCAATCATATGAACCCACCTCTCATGTTGCTCACACCATCATATCCCTAATCTCTCAAACTAGAAATGCTCAAGCTATAAGTGGATAACAAAGAATCGATAGCTTTCTCAAGTGAAGTTGTAGTTGTATCACTAACATGAATGATATCCAAAAAAAGTTCAATGATACATTCGGTCTTATTCACATAAATGTAAAATAACTCCCGAAATTTATTTTAACTAATACACCCACTTCAAGAAAATTGCAAATTCGCGACGGAAAATTCCGTCGCCTATACTTAAAATTCCGTCGCTAATACCACGAGCGACGGAATGTGTCCATCACCTATTTCTAGTCGCTAAAAAGGAAGGTGATGGACAATTCATTCGCGAAAAATAGCGATGGAAATGGCGACGAAATTTTTCGTCGCTAAAAAAAAGGAAAAAAAAAATAGGGCTTGTGCACGGCGCCTGAACCACTTAACCGAGCCAGGGCTGGCTTAGGGTGCGGCCAGGATCAACCCACGAAGAGCCTGGAGGGTCCTAAATTAATCCAGAGAAATCCCGCATAGGCTGGATTCGAACCCAGGGCCTCTTAATCTTTGCCCCTGAAACCATGTGGATTAGTGAGTGTTTGTATTAAAATTTAGAAATAATATATATATACATATATATACACACGAAATTATTTTAATTGAATTTTAATTTTTAAATTAAATAGATATAATATTCTTTATTTACTTAAATATCTATTATAATTTTAATATTATATGTTTATTATAAAATATAATTATATTACATCATTTATATAATACTAGATTGTTTTAATTAATATTCTCCAATATTATATATTTATGATTAATAATATTTATAAAAATAAAAATAAAGTGATAAAAAATATTAAAACAAAAAATTATTTAATTAGTAATTTAAAAATAAGAAAACCTAAAAAATATTAAAAATAATATGAAATATTATAAAAAATTATAAAATTATAAAATAAAATAAAATTATAAAAGTAAAATAAATAAAATATTAAAAAATCAATTTTTAATTAGTAATTAATTAATAATTGAAAATTAAAAAATATTAAAAATAATAGAAAAAATTAAAATATTAAAGAAAATAAAAAAAATTCAAAAATATAAAATAAATAAAAAATTAATATATTGAAAAGATTAATTTCAAATTCGTAATTAATTATTAATTGAAAAATAAAAATATAAATTATTATAAAATTAAAATTATTAAAAAAGACTCAATATAATTATATTTTAAAAGATTAAAAAATTTAAAATATTAAAATAAAAAATATATAAAATATTAAAAATAAAAAAATCTTAAAATATAAGATAAAATATTAAAAATATTAATTTCAAATTCATAATTAGTAGTAATAGAAAAATAAAAAAAATTAAAAAATTAAAAATAATTTAAAAATATAAAATATTAAAAAATAAAAAGAATAAAAAATAAATTAAAATATTAAAAATATTAATTTCAAATTGGTAATTAATAGTAATTGAATAATAAAAAATTTAAAAAATGAAAAAAATCAAATTTAATTGTAGTTACAGAAATATTCCGTAGCTAATTCTGTCGCTAATAATTAAAAAAATTAAAAATTAATTTTTTTTATTAACGACGGGTTTTAATAGTCGCTAATTAGCGACAGAAAAATCCGCCGCTATATTTAACAAATAAAATTCTAAAATTGAATTATGACGTGTAACGACGGATTATTCCGTTGTTAAGTTAGTGACGAAATATTCCATCGCCATTTCCGTGGCTAATTTAAACCGTCGTCATTCCGTCACTAATTCCGTCGCCCGTGTTGACCAAATACATTCTGTCGTCATTTCCATCATTAATTTCACATTTTCTTGTGGTGACCCCGTGTCACGGGATGGGAGTTTCTCATTCTCCGACGCATGCCCACATTTCCCCCTCTTGGGGCTTTCCAGATAACTACTGGTTTCGCCCTGCCATCAGGTTCATCAGGGGAGCGGCATCAGCACGCAACCAGTGTGTTCCCACCTTGTGCTCAATGCCCTCCTCGAATCTTATGTCGGCGTCCAGTATATTGTCCGCTAATATCATATCAGAGTACGCTCGCATGCGCTCCCGTGTGCCACATCCGCACATCCTCGGCAATCTCCGCTAATCTCAGTTGATGACGGATTGCGCATGATAATGCAAGGTTCGACCTATGACATCCTCACCCACTTGATTTGTGGCCGTCCTCAGACACAACGTGCACTCGCCTAAGGACTTACACTCATTGCGTTATGCACTGAGGCACCTGTTAACTTGTCCATCCTTCGCAAGGCTACGTAGATCCTCCTTGCGGGGCACCCGCGGTGGTTACACAAGTCCTCCACTTGAGTGCCCGGATGAGGCGATCAAAGCAATCTACCACTAATGGTATTGGATATTTGTTCTTCACCGTCAGTTTGTTCAGGGCGCGGTAATCACAACACATCCGTAGGGTGCCGTCTGACTTCTTCTGGAACAACATGGGGGCACCATATGGGGACTTTTCAGGCCGGATCAGCCCGCTCTTGAGCAACTCCTTTAATTTCTTCCTGAGCTCCTCGAGCTTGGGATATGACATTCGATACGGTTCTCGGGCAGGAGGCTTTGTACCCGGCACCATCTCAATCTCATGGTTGACCGCCCTCTTCGGCAGTAGCTTCTTCAGCAGTTCGTCGGGCATGACATCCTTAAACTCCTGAAGGATTCTCTTCATGACCTCGGGGATTTTCCCCGACTTCTCCTCAATGTCCTCCATGTGGAGGGTGCACAAGAAAGATGGTTCATTCTTCCCGCACCCTTTCACGAACTGCATGGCGGACAACGGCTTCGAACTCGTCTTGGGTGACACCATCTGGGCCACACAAGGTTTGTTGCCCATCATCATAAGGGCTCCTGCGTGGGGCATCACCGCCGTCTTCGTATCCCGCAAGAAATCTAGCCCAAGGATGAGCTTGAAGTCGTCTATTGTTATAATGGACAGGTTTGTTCTTTCTTCATATGGCCCTACTTTGATCAGCACAGACTTCGCAACTCCAACGATCGGTTGGGCAGTAGAATTAATGGTCTTCACTTGGCCCACTCCTTTCTCCAACACTAGCCTAAGTCTTTCAACTTCGGTGCTAGCGAGATAGTTGTGCATGGCACCCGTGTCCACCATCACCTGGATGGGCTTCCCATTGATCTTCATGTCGACAAACATCAACCCTTTCTCCCTGGTGGATTTTGTCGACGATTCTCCAGCTACCCCACCCTCCATTGCGGGAGCGGTCTTCATATTCTTGGGTGACGCCTTACCCTTTCATACTGCGGTCCTTGACAACGAATTGCACCTATGGGAGAAGGCCCCGAGATTTTCTTTCTCGCTCTCGAAGTCTTCCTCACACTCTTCTGGAAATGGCACCGGTTCCTTTTCTTTCTTATTGGACGTTTGTTTGTCTCACACCATGTCTCCACATAGAGCATTGATTAGCTGTCGCTTCGGACAATCCTTCAGCATGTGCGGATCGTTACACAAATAACACCCGTCGAATCTCGAGTTCCCCGCAGCTTTGTTGCCCCATTGAGGGTGGTTATTGTCAGTGCTTCCTTGGGAACTCTCTTGGGAATGGGAGGGCTTTTCTCTTCCACCCCTGTTGTAGATGGGATGGAAAGTTCTGCCCCCACCCCCCTTCTGTTGGCTGCCACTAGGCACTGGTGGCTTCTTCTCTCAGATCTCTGTATGATAGTCCATCAGACATTCCGCCGCTGCCATTACGTCGCGAATGTTGGACACTCGTTGGCGTCGTAGTTCTGCACGGGCCCATGGCTTCAATCCATCCAAAAACTGGTAGACCTTGCTATCCTCGTCCATCTTCGGGAGGTCCAATAATATGAAGGCAAATGCCTTTGTGTACTCATTAACCGTGTCCATTTGTTTGAGCTCCCGAAGTGCTTTGCGGGCATTGTACCCGACGTTCTCAGAAAAGAACTATTTTCTGATGGCCGCTTAAAGAAGATCCCACGTATCGAGCCGCTCACGTCAATCTCGTATGTCTTAGTATTTCCCTCGCCACCATTGTTTCACGTCTCCAGTCAAATACATTGTGGCCGTGGTGATTCTCTCCGATTCATCCTCAATGTCGGCCGCTGTGAAATACTGTTCCATATCAAAAATGAAGTTGTCAACTTCTTTCGCGTTCCTCACGCTACTGTAAAGTTGGGGCTCGGGGATCCGTTTCTTCGCTCCCCTGCCTATGCCAAAATTCTCCATTCGGTTCTCTAGCCCTCTGTTGACAACGGCTTGTTAGAGTGGCGCCACCTACGTCTCCAACCTTTCAATAACACATTGTGTATCTCTTTCGGTTGCCCATGCCTCCCGACTCTCACCTAGTCAATGGTGGAGGTCTAGGTTCTCTTCCTCAAGGATCTCGACTTTTTCCCGTAAGGTCGCAACCTTTTCCTCTAATTCTGAGACTACATATGCCAATCTGGCACACTCACCTTCCATGGAATTGATCATCTCGCTCTTGGTCAAGGCCTTCGGTGGGGACATAATTTTGTGGCCCGCTTGGCCACCCTTCGTGTTTGATGCAGTAGCAACATTTTCCATAGCAACCCACCTCGGTCCGTGGATCAGGAGCCGAGGCTCTGATACCAAATGTCACGGGATGGGAGTTTCTCATTCTCCGATGCATGCCCACATTTCCCTCTCTTGGGGCTTTCTGGACAACTACTGGTTTTGCCCTGCCATCGGGCTCATCAGGGGAGCGACATCAGCACCCAACCAGTATGTTCCCACCTTGTGCTCAATGCCCTCCTCGAATCTTATGTAAGTGTCTAGTATATTGTCCGTTAATATCATATCAGAGTATGCTCGTATGCGCTCCTGTGTACATCCTCGGCAATCCTCGATAATCCCCGCCAATCTCAGTTGAGGACGGATTGTGCGTGATAATGCAAGGTGGGACCTGTGACATCCTTCCCTACTTGATTTGTGGCCGTCCTCGGACACAGCGTGCACTCGTCTAAGGACTTACACTCATTGCCTTACGCACCAAGACACATGTTAACTTGTCCATCCTCCGCAAGGCTACGCAGGTCCTCCTACTGAGTGCCCGGATCGCCACTTGCAGGGCACCCACGGTGGTTACGCAAGTCCTCCTCCTGATTGCATGGATCACCAACCACAGGGGAACCTTAGGAAGATCATCGCCCAGGAACCGACCGGCAAGTAGTACCCGCAATGCCCATACAAGATGGGCCTACGAGCCGGCCCACTCTGATACCAAATGTTAAGAGATTGGAGTTTCTCATTCTCCGATGCATATCCACATTTCTCCCTCTTGGGGCTTTCTGGACAACTACTGGTTTCGTCCTGCCATCGGGCTCATCAGGGAAGCGGCATCAGCACCCAACCAGTGTGTTTCCACCTTGTGCTCAATGCCCTCCTCGAATCTTATGTAGGCATGCAGCATATTGTCCGTTAATATCATATCAGAGTACACTCGCATGCGCTCCCGTGCGCCACAGCCGCACATCCTCGGCAATCCTCGGCAATATCAGCCAATCTCGATTGAGAACGGATTGTGCGTGATAATGCAAGGTGCGACCTGTGACACCCCGATACTCATCAACTAAAATAGAGGAAAAATTATATCCAAAATCCTCAATGATTGCTTTTATTGTCTCAACTGCAGTTGCAATTATAATATCATTTTTAATCTTAAGAGATGTAAAGTTTGATATTTTCAGGAGCATTTTCAAAATTATTTATTTCGTAATTGTATGCAGCTATAACTTTCAAAACCTGAATGAAATATTCTTGGTTTATTGATTTTTTTGACTCATCTAGTTCTGCAAAAGCTAATCTATTCATAGTGAGGTAGCATAAATAGATAATTGACGCATTTAATCAATATCAACATATTTAATTGACAACAATAATCAAGCTTGGATTCGCTTGAGACATTAGAAAAAACCACTTCAATATGTTGTCATGGTTTATCAAATCTTAAAATTAATGTATATCTACATTTATTATGATCATTGTTACAATATGTATGGTATGATCACTCAATCTTATTTTCTTACACCATGTACTAAACCCCTAAGTATATAATAATCATGTCCTCTTTCACAATGTCTCATTAAAAAAAGATAGTAATTTAAGCAAAATGTAACATCTTTTGAAATGCTATATTCCAATCAACTAATGAATTCATCATATCGAGATGCAACAAATTTACATTTTTTATTTCCATCAATTGTTTGAGGAAAAATGCATTCATGTGGTTGGCATGAACATTTTAATATGTAGGCTCTACGAACCTACTCTATCAATTCTGGTTGATACCTTGTGATATTTGGTCGTACTCCTAGATCACAAGGAAGATTTTATAAATCAACTTGAATATTTTCCTACTTTGATGATGCTTGAGATTCAACAAGTACAAGTTTAATAACCTAATAAAGATAATACATCCACAATAGATGATATTCTACTATAAAAGCATTCGATTAATCCAAGAAAAAATAATCAAAATTAGAAACAATTGAAGTTTAGTTTAAACTAGCAATTACACGAGCAATATATGTATTCAACCACTAATAAGTTCTAATAATCTACATACTGTAATTATTAAAAAAAAACATATTTTGCAAGAGCTACATATTCATAATATGTTCTACCATTTATATGATAAAAAAAATACTATTGCTGATTTAATACATGAAAAATAAAATAACTTAGATTGGTAACAAAATAATAGTTTAAACTAACGATTTTCAAGAATTATAAAAATTTAGTCCATCAATTAACTACTATATTCTAATAACCAAGTGCTAATGAGAAAATGCAATGAAATAATAAATTAGAACAAATAATTTATAATGTTATTCCAAATGTAATCAATTTTACTTTATGAAGACAAATCATACTGCGACGATAAACCTTAGATTCAAATGGGGAGGGAGGGGGGGATCAAGAAGAAACTAAAATAACAAGGAATTTGAACTTGATAAAAAAAAAGTTTTATGTTAAAATATAATTCAAAGTTCATATTTGTGGAGAGTTAGGGAGGGGCTACCGAGAATTTGAAGAGAATGAATTGTGATCTGTAACATATGTTTTCAAGCCGTCTTGTGCGAATGTATCCTTTTTAAGGGCATGTATATGAAATTACAGTTATACCCTCAAGCCGTCTTGTGTGAATGTATCTTTAGTGAGAAATTTGCAGTTGTAGATAGTTTCCAATAATGGGAGTGGAAACTGAATATTGTAAGTGTAAGTGGCTGCAAAGATGTGTATTTGTAATCACAAGTGCATAGTGAAAACCTTTCAGTTTTGGAAGAAAGATGACATAGAATCAGGGTACGATTTGAACCTCTATATATCCTGCCTCAGTTATCTATTTTTCGTAATTGTCTTTAATTGATATGTTCAGTTTTTATAGCTCAAATTGTCTAAATGTTTACAAGCTTTAATTAATATTTTTTCAAATATCCAAAACCAACTGAGTTAAAAACTCAGTTGATTAGTTAGTATGTGCAAAACCAACTGAAATCTTCAGCTTCAAGTGAGAACTCGGTTCTGCAAGTCAGTCGATTTGGATTTTCCGCAAAAACTTTGATATTCTCCTTAATGATTTGGCGGTGATTATTCATCCCCTCTAATTACTTATTTATTCTATTTTTTTTCAACACCACCTCTTTACTCACCAGAGATGAATATAAAACCACATGATTCAAACATAAAAAATTATACAATCATCAAGTGTTTTAAATTTTTTACCCATAAACGGCTTCAAAAATACACCACACTTTGGTATGTCATCTTCAGTCATACTAGATGATATATGTTTTTTCATATCACTACGACCACTCAACATATCAGTGCCTACAGTTTAAATTAAAATTGTATATATAATATACTCAAGGACAACATAAACATTGAATTGAAGAATGTCGTGAATAAGGGGGGTGTATTGGATTGAGATTTCATTGGATTTTAAAGGACTTTTAAAATTCGGGTCTATTCAATCCAGACTTTTAAAAATCCTTTAAAATCGTGGTGTATTCAATCCAGACTTTTAAAAGTCCTTTAAAATTCCGGTGTATTCAATCCAGACTTTTAAAAGTCTTTTAAAATCTGGATGTATTCAAAAATCCATGGACTTCAAAAAGTCATTGACTTCATTGGATTTCACCAGGAAATGACGTGAAAATTACAAAGAATGAAATCCGACCTCTGGACATGAGATTTCGATGGATTTAGAAAATCTGGCGAGCTGTGTCTCAGCGGCCGATGAGGAGTTGAAATCGAACATCCCAACCATCACCCAACCTCAGCGGCCACTCGCTTTGCCGATGATGGCACTCCAGCGGCCGCTGGGTGACAACGGTAGCTGGGAACAAGACCGCGGCTCCAGCGGCCACTCAGCCCAGTGATCGCTGGGTTAGCTCAGCCTCTCCTCCCAGCGGCCGCTGGCTTCTAGCGGTCCCTGGGTTCCTTTTTTTTTTTCGGGCCCACTGATCGCTGTGTTCCATGGAGTGCTGGAAAAAATGATTTCAAATCCGTTGAAATCATCCAAAATCGATCTGAAATCCATACACAAAATCAGCCAGACTCTGCGTGAAGTTGGGAGACTCCATGTGGAGTATGGATTTATAAAATCCATAGAAATCCATGGACATTTTAAAGTCCAACAAAATCCATCAAAATCCTAATTGAATACACCCCCCTAAGTGTTGATAATATCATGGTAATATACTACTAATATGAATAATTTATATTGCTAATGTGATGTATAAATATTATTAATTATATGACATAACAATACATCTACTTTGACCTAAAAGAAATCATTGGCATTGCTTAACTAAACACATCAATTCCAAAAACAACAAATCTATAACAATTCTACTATAATAAAAATGATAATTTCAAAAATATCTACCGCATTAGTGAGAAATTTGCAGTTGTAGATAGTTTCCAATAATAGGAGTGGAAATTGAATATTGTAAGTGTAAGTGGCTGCAAAGATGTGTATTTGTAATCACAAGTGCATAGTGAAAACCTTTCAGTTTTGGAAGAAAGATGACATAGAATCAGGTTACGATTTGAACCTCTATATATCCTGCCTCAGTTATCTATTTTTCGTAATTGTCTTTAATTGATATGTTCAGTTTTTATAGCTCAAATTATCTAAATGTTTACAAGCTTTAATTGATATTTTTTCAAATGTGCAAAACCAACTGAGTCAAAAACTCATTTGATTAGTTAATATGTGCAAAACCAATTGAAATCTTCAGCTTCAAGTGAGAACTCGGTTCTGCAAGTCAGTCGATTTGGATTTTCTGCAAAAACTTTGATATTCTCCTTAATGATTTGGCGGTGATTATTCATCCCCTCTAATTACTTATTTATTCTATTTTTTTTCAACACCACCTCTTTACACACCAGAGATGAATATAAAACCACATGATTCAAACATAAAAAATTATACAATCATCAAGTGTTTTAAATTTTTTACCCATAAACGACTTCAAAAATACACCACACTTTGGTATGTCATCTTCAGTCATACTAGATGATATATATTTTTTCATATCACTACGACCACTCAACATATCAGTGCCTACAGTTTAAATTAAAATTGTATATATAATATACTCAAGGACAACATAAACATTGAATTGAAGAATGTCGTGAATAAGGGGGGTGTATTGGATTGAGATTTCATTGGATTTTAAAGGACTTTTAAAATTCGGGTCTATTCAATCCAGACTTTTAAAAGTCCTTTAAAATCGTGGTGTATTCAATCCAGACTTTTAAAAGTCCTTTAAAATCCCGGTGTATTCAATCCAGACTTTTAAAAGTCTTTTAAAATCTGGATGTATTCAAAAATCCATGGACTTCAAAAAGTCATTGACTTCATTGGATTTCACCAGGAAATGACGTGAAAATTACAAAGGATGAAATCCGACCTCTGGACATGAGATTTCGATGGATTTGGAAAACCCGGCGAGCTGTGTCCCAGTGGCCGATGAGGAGTTGAAATCGGACATCCCAACCATCACCCAACCTCAGCGGCCACTGGCTTTGCCGATGATGGCACTCCAGCGGCCGTTGGGTGCCAGCGGTCGCTGGGAGCAAGACCGCGGCTCCAGCGGCCACTCGGCCCAGTGATCGGTGGGTTAGCTCAGCCTCTCCTCCTAGCGGCCGTTGGCTTCCAGTGGTCCCTGGGTTCTTTTTTTTTTTCGGGCCCACTGATCGCTGTGTTCCATCGAGCGCTGGAAAAAATGATTTCAAATCCGTTGAAATCATCCAAAATCGATCTGAAATTCATACACAAAATCAGCCAGACTCTGCGTGAAGTTGGGAGACTCCATGTGGAGTATGGATTTATAAAATCCATAGAAATCCATGGACATTTTAAAGTCCAACAAAATCCATCAAAATCCTAATTGAATACACCCCCCCTAAGTGTTGATAATATCATGGTAATATACTACTAATATGAATAATTTATGTTGCTAATGTGATGTATAAATATTATTAATTATATGAGATAACAATACATCTACTTTGACCTAAAAGAAATCATTGGCATTGCTTAACTAAACACATCAATTCCAAAAACAACAAATCTATAACAATTCTACTATAATAAAAATGATAATTTCAAAAATATCTACCACATTTAGTCTAACAAAGCTAAAATAAGACCATGGTGTTTCTATTGTTGGGAATTGTGAGTGAAAATTGAAAAATGGGATGAAAAATTGAATCCTACGTCGACGGCTCATGGGATGCATTCCCAATTGCTTTTCTATAAATAGAACACATTATCCTTTCTTTAATCACACCAAAATTAAGAGCATTTTCTCCTCTTTCTTTTACCTTCTCGACTTTTCTTTGCTTAAGATCGAGTCGATTTTAGTTTCAAATATTTCTAGTTCAAGTTTGGGCATATCTCAGTTCGTCGGAAGTTGTTCCACTTGATTCGTTGTATCTTGGGAATCAATTGCTCATACGAGGCGAATTTAATTTAAGAAAAATATGATCTCCACAGGCCTGGAGTTTCTTTAAAACTTATTCTTGTTATTTCAGTTGTTCTAGTCATTTAAATGATTTCAGTTATCTAATTTTGTTCTAGATATTTAAATTCTTCTTATTATTTAGATTTAGTATTATATCTATAGTTTTTTACTGCATTATTATATTGTTAGTGTTAATTTTATTAGCGCAATATTTTGTATTGTATTGTATAGCTTTAGCATTATATTTCTATTCAGCTTATTAATTTAATAAGCTTTTGTTGCATCTTATTATTATTGTTCCGAGCAAACAAGACAACCAATAATCTTAAACCAAATTCTACTCGAAAACTCTTATTTTCAAAGATGTCTACTGAACAGATAAACAATGTTATTATTGCTGCTACCATCGTGAGGATCAGTGTTTTTAATGTTCCTGTAAATCATGTTAATAAACCGGATAAACTCAATGGTCTGAAAGTGAGCCTCAAAACTTTTTCGAAGCAGTGAAGTCTTCGGATGGTCCTCAATAGAAAGAGGCGATTCAATGCGAAATTGAATCTATTTTACAAAATCACACTTGGGAGCTAGTGGATCTTCCTCAAGGAAGTAAGCCATTCAGGTATACGTGGATTTTCAAAAGGAAAATGAAAACTGGAGGAATAATTGATAAGTATAAGACCAGACTGGTAATTAAAGGCTACAGACTGAAAGAAGGTATTGACTACTTTGATACTTATTCCCCTATGATAAGAATAACATCTATTAAGATGGTTATAATTTTTACAGCTTTGAGAAGTCTTGAATCTATATGGAGCAATGACAAGTCCAAATTCTCTTTTGTTTTTGTGTCTTTTTCTCGTTCTTTCATCCTTGGCTTTTTCTTTGTTTTTTTAGTCAGAAAGAGCCAGTTTGGGCATAAGGGAGGCATGAGGCAAAATAATCACCCCTAAGGTAGGGCTGGCAAAATTGGCACAACCTGATGATCCAGCCCGAAAAGACCCTTTTCGGGCCGGACTGGGCTTGCAAAATAGTGGCTCGAAAGGATTTTGGGCCTACATAACCCGGCCTGTTGGGCCAAGGCCACAAAAATCTGAATTTTTCAGGTAAAAAAAGCCCGACTTCTAGGTTCTTAAAAACTAATTTATATCGACATTACCCGCCGGCCACCACGCATATTTCATCAATGTCGACAGCCACCATAGAATTACCATTTGAAAAATCCACCTTCTCAATCTCTAGAAGCCCACCAGCCTATCATCCTACCCTTGTTCGTCATCGATACCGACGTCGAGCTGCAACCTACCCTTATTCGTCGTCAATTGATTCTGACCACCGAGTCATCGTCGAAGCCCATTCACACAAGTATGGAATATTTTATGAGATATAAATATCTAAAGTCTGAAATATTCAAATAAGATATAGGGATTAAAAAAATAATAAATATGTTTGTAGAGTAGAGATTCACCAAACAAGAAAAATATTTGTTGAGATTCATAAAACAAGAAAAACAAGATGTGGCATGCAAATTTGCATAGAGATTCAAATGTGTTTCTTGAGATTCAATTAAGATGTATGGATTCATAAAATATGTTTGTGGCGCTCTGCAACTCTGCATCATTTTCTTTTTCTAGATAACTAGATATAGTATAATGGATTTTGTTTAACACACAACTTCATTTCGTTTCCAATTACAATAGCTAGATTCAATTTTTTAAATTTAATTGTTAATCATATATTTATTAATTACATGATGAAGTCATGCCTAGCATTGATGAGGAGAATCCCAAGCTGCAGTTGCAAGGACCGATTACACGCCTACGAGCAAAGAAGTTACAAGGCTATTTCCAAGCCATTGTAAGAAAGAAGTTTGAAGAAGAAGTAATTGAGCCATTCAGCCCTAAATGGATCACCATGTTGTCCGTTGATGAAGAAGAATGAACGCATGAAGACAGTCGGTATGGGCATACTGACCAGATTGCATGAAGACAGTCGGTATGGGCATACTGACTGGGTTGACATTGAAGATAACGTGTGGATTCATCCAATAATAGTCCAACACGTTAATTATCAGGCCCAAGTCCAAGATAGGTGAGATTTTCAAGCCCAAAATCAATTTGGGATTTAACTTTATCTAGATAGATTTTTCTTATTTTATTTTTGGTATCTTTTGATTCTTTCCTTAAAAATAGATTTTGGATAAGGAAACAATCCTAGTTATAATAGGAAACTCTTTTTCTAATTCTTTTAGGATTTTATCTTAGAAATTTCGTCCATCCCTCTTCTATATAAAGGGAATCATTGTTACTTTGATATTTAGACCATATTTGATTAAGAAGAATTTACCTTTCAATATTGTCTCACCCAAGATCCTCTTTTTGTTTATTTTCAGCCGAAAATAAACACTCTTAGAAGCTTGTAACTTTTAAGTTTTATCTTTAAATCATGTTCTAATTCTCTTGTGGAGTTAGGATCAGATTTGCAACCGAAGAGAAATCAAGTAGTGAATCTTTTTGTGTATCTTTTTACACTTGGAGTTTTGCCCCGATTTCAATTCATTCTACAACACGATCATCGCCATCCATCCTCGACGACTTCCAGCAGCCATCCAACGTCCATAACATCACTCTCCATCAAGTTCGAGTGAAGATCTACGTGTTTCCAAGCTGTTCGAGTTTAGTTCAAGTATACGTGTTATTCGAGTCGTTTTAAGCACATATACCGTAAGTTCTCTATTTCTTTGCTATAACCTATCTACTCCAACCATTCTTCACTCTTTAACACTATCATATACGTTACTAGCCTCACCCTTGGTTTTGTTGTGTTTTATTTAATTGTCGTGTCACAAGTCTAGGTATTTAATCGAGTCTTTGAGTCTAGCTATCTAGCCATATTTCGACTCTCATAACCTTTACAGTTGAGTTGACGTGTGTTCGATCCTATTTCAGTCCGGATCACACCATTACAGTAGCTAGATGCCTAGATTGTTTTTATTTAGATTTGGATTAGATTGTTCTTATTCAATTACAACAACTAGATTGTTTTTTTTTATTAAATCTACATCAGCTAGATTTTCTTATTCAATTATTAATCACATATTTAATTATTACAGTAGCAAGATTTTTATTTGTGTAATTTAATTGTTCTTATATTTTCTTAAATCTTATTGCAGAAATGGTGGATATTGATAATGATGCCATATTCGAGATCAATTATTGGAGGATCAACTGGATGATTGGATTTTGGATATAGATGACTTGGGAACTACTCTTAAGGATTTTTAATATTTTGAATTTAAGAATTTTCATACGTGTACAATGTAATGTTTGTGTGCTTTTCTTTTGAGCACTCTCTTTTTTATTTGATGCGGATATGGTATACATGTATTATGTAATGCTTGTATGCTTTTGTTTTAATAATATTTAGAATTGGAATAGGAAATTTGAAAATTTATAAAATTGGAAAAAATATCTAAATTTCGGGCCAAAAAAGCCCGGGGCCCGGTGGCCCAAATCTAGCCGGGCCGGGCTAAAAAAATATAGACCCGCTGACTTTTCGGACCGGGTTGGCCCGACACTTTACACAACTTTTGGCCCACCGGGTCGGGCCGCCCAAATTACCAGCCCTATCTAGAGGGCATTCGGATGCCAAAGGATATCAAGATAGGTAACGACTTCTCAACGAAAAGCTCTCTTTCGAGCCTGACAGAAACCCACCATCCTAGAAGTGTTGAAGGAAAAGTTCGTGATCATACCCATACTAAACCTAGGTTGATTACAGAAGAAGGAGAGGAGAGCGAGCACATGGTCAACATTATCAGCTGAGATAAAACCAGTGAACCCGAGTCACTGAGGGCAGAAATGAGCTATATATGACAAGTCTGACCAAATCCCTAGAATTTAAGAGGCAGATCGGCTATCTAAGGAAGATTAGATCTCAACGATATAGGGCTTGGCGAGTACAGATTCTACGAATCAGATTTTCTAAATAAGGAAAGAATCTGTCAGATATGGAAAGTCATGGGCTTAACAATTTGTAGATCAAGCTGAAGATCCTCTGACTTGTGGGGAAGTTGACTTGTGCTTTGTACTACTATATAAGCTAGTTCATGGCAGAAGCCAAACACAGAATTCTACAGCACAACACTTAATACATTTTCACCCTTTATTTTCAGTACTTTACATTTCCATTTTAAAATAATCTCAGGCTTTATGCCCACATGATCTTAGGTTTACATTTCATGTACTTAAATCCAACGTTGGTGTTGGATCGTTATTTTCTTTAAATCTAAGTAAGTTCTCATTTTAATTATGTCTTTTTTATTTATTTTTATTGTTGTTCTAAGTTTAGCATGAGCGGCTAGACTCGTTATTCTAGATTGAACAAATGATGAAAACTTAATAAACATGCAAAGAACCGTGAGGCTTTTGGGCATTAAATTGTGTGAATTTGGTTTCATCATGTAATCATTTTCTTTGTTGCATTAAAGTGGGCTAAGCTAGTTAATCATGGTTGATCACTTGTTAATTAGAATTGTGTTCACTACCTCTATACATGGTCAATGAATTGTAGATGTGTGTTGATCATAAAGGAATGTGATACATCACGGGTACTAGAGACAAATTGAGAGATTGATGTCTTCAGTAAATATGGATCTGTCTAGGGCATAAAGTTGCCGTATTTCTTACAATCAATTGAGAGATCGGGGTTGGGCAACGGTTTAGGAGCTAGGGAATGAGAGATCAACTCTAGTCTATACTGAAAGGATAGATTGTGCACGCAGAGAGAGATCCGATGCCTTTAACCAATTAATTAAATTCACATATGTAATCAACATGCCCATGATCGTTCTAATGTTTATAAAGTTCGAATCGATGTTCAAATCCGGAATACTTTACTATTGATATTTTCTTTGTTTTCTTTTGTTTATTTTACTTTATAGTTTTTACATTCAAAGTACGGAGACCACAACAACCCTCAAACTTTTGGAATTGCTGACATTGGAAGATAGAGTTCACAGCTCCTCGTGGGATCGATCTTTACTCACGTTTGCTGGCTCCTCACGGGATCGATCTTTACTCACGTTTGCTAAGTGCAAAATGACCACGTGTCAATCAACCTAAAGGATTCTCTATTTCTAGGTAAAATAATAAGGTTTTCAAATTGGTGAAGTCTTTGTATGGCATGAAATACCGAAGTAATACATGAAAAATTTGATAATGTAACGCCCCGGTCCCAAGGATTAGGATGAGGATATTACGGGAATAATAGAAGGAAAAAGGTAACATAATCCAAAATCCAGAGGGTCCTCTCTAATGTCCAGGTCCTAAAAGAAATAATAAATAAGGATCGGGGTGTCACTCAAAAAGAAAATACTATTTAAGATTAATCAAATGAAATGGCGTTAGATTAAGAACATGTTATATTTCCCAGAAATTTGGGCAGTATATACTCTGTAATTGGAAGAAAACTACGTCTTTCAACATATTAACGAAGTCAAATGATTCAATCAAGTCAAAAGAATGCGTATTCATAGGCTAATCAAATTAAAACAGAATCCAACCATTAATAAATAGAATTCTGACTCTTTAAATAAACAAGACCTCTTCATAGGTCACAACAACTAAAACCCATCAATAGGTCAGAGGCAAATAAACTATTTTATTTCCCATTTAAAGGAAAGAGGCAATTAATCAAGTTAAGACTCATTCATATGTCAACTGGAAAATAAACAGAATCGAAGACTCAACTAAATATGACCTATTCATAGGTCGAAAACTATAAAGAGACATGCTTGGATCTATGGAGAAGAAATGAGACTTTATTTATCATGATTCAAATAAGGTATACAATTTAGATAAGCCCAATAATAAAACATAGCATGCAATCATACTATGGGGCAACTGTATCAGAGTTTAAGCAGAAAATAATGGAGTAATATTGTATCACATAACAACATACTCATGAGCAATAATTTAGTCTGAACGAGATAGCAAAGCATGATCAATCCACAACAGTACATCGAGCCATCACCTCTAGCATCTCAACTTGTGAAAAAATATTTTGAAAATATTTTGGGCGTGAGTACTAAAGCACTCAGTGGGTTAAACTTTTAAGTTAATCTTTAATAAAAACTGTAACAGAATATCCAAAATATAAATACAGATAATGGAAAGCAAAATGCGAAAGCCCTTCCCATTTCTGCAAACCTTTACTTCTCTTTGGTACCATGTAGCTCCTTATGTCGTCTACTGCACTCTATGACATGTCGCTGATAGGAAAATAGAGGGGTTATCTCACTAATCCAAGAAGAGTATACTAGGGATCACCTAGCATTGACCCTGAGTATACTAGGGGTCACCCGACATTGACTCCTTATAGTGATGCCCAGATCACGTGTATGTGCAGGGGTTACCTCACAGTGACACCTTTAGTGATTAATATCACAACTGCAAGAATCACAGTTCATGCCTATCCACAATTCTATGTTCTCTATAAAGCGCATAATATGTCATAAGCATAAGAACTATGTCATCCTCTTAATATAGCAACTATGTTAATCTTTAATTTTTATAGCAAACGTAGTTCAATTATGCGTCTTATTCATTAAATAGAAACCATTCTATAACTTGAGTTCAATAATAAATGCACAAGCTAAAAATTATAACTCATTATACACAAGTATAATCAATACACAATAAACATTTAATTTATTGTAACTTTAAACTATGACTTTTAGACTTTACATATAAACACTAAACTTAACCTATAAACTATAAACTTTAAACTTTACACCTTAACTTTTAACCTGTAACACCCCAGATTTTCAGAATCTATTTAGAAAATTAAAGAAAATAATTGGAACTCAAATAAAGATATTTCAGGTATAAGCCGAGACTTTAGGGGTCATTTATCATAAAATTGTCTTTTCAAAAATTTTGATCCCATCTCAATTATGACCAATTTTGGTCATGTTTGGAAGGAATTGATCTAAGGAGTGTGTCAGTACTTTTGAATTTTTAATCCAAGGTCGTTTGAGGTCCCGACGACGAAAAGCGTATAGAGTAAGAGTGGGAATAATGTTTTTCCGTAAGAGCGTGATCATTAGAAATTCACAAAAACTCGTGTGTTGACCCAACTTTTGTTTCGTCAAGCCATCCCTAAAGAAAATTTTTGAAAGAATCCGTTGACGTTCCCAGATTTTCATTCAGAGGTCAATCGAACACTCGAGAATTTTATTTGTCCCTTGTGTGGAATAGTAAATCTATTTTTGAAAAGAAAATCTTTTCTAATTTTTCTTCAAGATGACTCTTTCTTCACCCCGAGTCGAGTTGGTTCAATTGTACTCGAGTCAACAAACCTCTCAGTATTTTCAGATTTTATGTTGGAGGTCATTTGAACCTCGCCATTGAATAAAGCACCTTTTAACCGAATTCAAAATTTATTTAGCAGTATTTTTGCACTGCAGAAGTTTCTTGTGGAAGCCATAATTTCCCTTATATATAGCAGCCTCCCTCCCCTTCATTCTTGCACTATTTTATGTTCATCTCCATTCTTGAGAAAGAGCAAGTCCAGAGAGGCTTGGAGTCGTGAGAGGAGCACTCTTTGTGAGTGTACCTTCGAGATGACGAGTGGAGTGGACGAGAGAGAGGGAGGAGCCACCGCCACTGAGGCCGAGAAGTCAGCCGTTGCGGGGGGCCCAGTCGCCGCTGTAGTGCCTCCTTAGCCAGAGAAAGTCTGTGGGCATGGAGACCCCTGTCGGCACAGGGCACCCCCTGCCCCTCCGGCACTGGGTTGGTCGCTTCAGGGCCCGCCAGCGCCGGGTGCTTCGTTTCCGAGCCTGTTTTTAGCAGGTTTTTGTCCGGAGGCCATAACTTTTGATTTAGTTTGAACCACGAGACCCATGAGTACTCAAATCGAAGCCCTTTCAAAGATCTACTTGGCTGCAGGGGTCAAACATCTGGAATCACGACCATGATTGTTGGAATTTCCAAAGTACATTTTTGGTAATTTCAGGCATTTAATCCTTTATTTCTCATGTTTAAGTCGTGATTAGGATCCAGGTAGTAGATTCATTTCAATTTCTTATTAGGATCTCGAATAAGACCACTATGTCAATGATCGATTTTTATAGGAAGAGGTGAACCCCGAGGAGACTCGGAAAAGGATTTTCAGCTCGTTGCTTTGTCCACGTGCTCGTCATCGAGGTGGATAATTCTAAACCAAGTATATGGTAATTCTAAACCAAGTATATGGTTTGAGTTAGTAAGTTCTAGAAGCAGGTTAGGGCAAGAGAAATATCCAAATAAAATGATTTATGCTCTGTCTGATTAGTCTCTGTGTAAGGAAAGAAAATGAATGAATGAATAAAGTTATAACATGATTATGTTAATTGTTATTTGAGCTCTTGAATAAATAAATGATAATGTGATTTGATATGATATCATATAGTTAATTTATATGAGGTATAGATGATCATGATCATAAGTTAAGTTTGTTATCGATATTATTGATGAGGAAGACTATTTAGGTAAGTAATGCCCTGTAGGTTGATTATAGTTTCCCTTAGGGCATTAAGACTATAGTATTGATTGAGGAATGCAATCTAGATGATTCAATTCTAGGTTATGTTTAATGCTAGCATGATTAAGTATTGAGGCTTTGATATTAAGGATTGAATGTGAGAATTCAATGTTGAGTATTGAGTAATAAGGATTTAAGGTTGAGATTTTGATATTGAACGTTGTGATTCAATTTTTATTAAGCAGGTTATTGAGCTCAAATAATAGTTTCATTGCATTATCATGTCGTGACCTCCGTGTCACTAAAGTTGAAACTTTGATAAAGTAATGGGAGTCACTACTGGGTAACCTCCCTCGTACACTCAGGAGGATATTTGAGGTAACCTCTCTCTAATCCTAAGGTATACCTCAGGGTGCAGTAGACATCAGGTTTGAGCCAGAAAGGGTGCCATGAAAGGAAGTAAAAGGTTTTTATGGATATGGAGAGGGCTTTTTCATTTTGCTCTCCATATACCGCCAGTTGTTAATTGGATATTTCTAAAAGTTTATTAAAGAGTTTTCTCATAAATTCCACTGAGTACATTAGTGCTCACGCCCTATTTTTCAAATGTATTCAGGTTGATATGTCGAGACTGGTGATGTGCTGTTGGTGGGGTTTTCTGAATTGCTGCTCTATATGGTTCTTTGATTACCTTCCGCTATGTTTCTATTGAATACTCTGAAGTCTAGTATATAGTCTTGATATATGTGATTCGATTCTTGATAATAGCATGTCTTAAATGCTATGATTCCGAAATATTAATAAAGTTTTGAGAAAAAAAAGTATGTTCTTTTGACATACTAATTATGTCTTTATTGATTCCGAGCTATTTAAAAGTCATGATTGCTGAGCTTATTGGTTTCTATTCATTTTTCAGTTGACCTATGAATGGGTTTTGCATGCTTATTATTGTTGTTCGTCTATGAAGAGGCTTCTCTGTTCAAGCATAATTCTGCTTATCTTTCAGTCAATCTTAAGTTGCTTCCTTATTTCGTCTTATGAATGGGACATTATGATTTATTTGCCTCTGACCTATTGATGGGTGATAAGTCCATTTATTTCGTATTTTTATGGGCATTTTGTTCATCATAAATGTCCTTTTTAGTCTGTTTTGAGTCGAAATGAACCAGGCTGCGGTCAAAGGGCATTTCGGAGGTTGAGTCTGGTGAAAGGAGCATTTTATGCTTCTTTATTCACGATTATCTCATCACTTATATTGCATTCAGAGGCACAGGGAACTTCTTCAGCATCCATCCAACATTCGAGAGATAGAATAGGCATATCAGAAATGGATGAAGCTGACCAGATGATGCCGTGCCCTCATTGCTCGTACAGACTCGACAACAGGCCAGAATGGGCATTCGCGGGAAACTCGGGATTCTGTTGGAAGCTAGAGGCATGAAGAATAGTTGCGTATCCGAAGAAGAGTTGATGATAAGCTGGACTCCTAAGAGGTGTGGCAACTAAGAAATAAGCATAATCCCTAAAAAATAGGGATTTGATCGAGATAAGGCTTATCTAGACAGATTAGGATGGGGCACGCCGGATCCGGAAGCCAATGAAGACCCTAGGTTTTTGGGAAAACTCTAAATCGAAAATGTAACTATTTAAGCTATTTCTAATTGCTCGAAAAACAAGCTTTGGAAGTCAGAAACACTGCTACAATATTTATTTTCTGCACTTTTATTTCATAGCTGCTTAGGCAGCAAGAACAATCCAATAAGTCTTAAGCCTTTGGAACTTAGGATATGTTTATGTTTCTCATCATTGGAGTTGAGATTTTTAATTAATTAATTCAGTATGTTTTCATTTATTTTATGTCTTTAATTTCTGCAATTTTATTTATGTCTAGCCTACTTGGCTAGATCTTTATTTCTGTTGTTTGAACAATGAAAATAGTTTTAGTACAAATCTGGACTCGTGAGGCTGAAATGGGCATAGTAATGCATGATAGTTTTCTATCGATTCTTGAACCTGTTCCACGTGAGTGTGTGTCTGAAATGCCCAATGTCGCTAATCATTTGTTAGACATAGAGGACACACCACTATTAATTGAATTAGTGAATCGTGACCGTGTGTTGATTCATATAGTAATAAGGGAATCGATGGGTTGTTGTGGGCACATGAGGAATCGGTAAACACAGCAGATCTGGGTTCATCTAGAAGCACAATGCTTCCTATCATTTATATTTCTTAGCGTAACCGGGAGGTGGGTGGTGGGTTAGTGATTTAATCGATAATGAATCACTTTTAAATCTAAAACGAAAGGATGAATGAGGAGATGCATTGAGAAATCCGGTCTCCATAACTCGGTCACTTTTTCATGTATGAAAATCGGTGTGCCCATGATCGAGCAGTTTTATACTTAAATCAAATTCTAGTTCAAATGCCAGAACTTTTTGTTATTTGATATTGTCTTTAATTTTCTTTTGCAGATTTACTTTCAGTACAGTGACAACACAAAACCCCCCTTTTTTAATTGGTGATTCGAAGGTGGAATCATATCAGCTCTCTATGGGATCAACCCGTACTCACAAGCTAGCTACGCTCGCTGTGGGTACATGAGCAATACAAATTTATTTTGAGTGCGAAACGACCACGCGTCAAAATTGGCATCGTTGCTGGGGAGCTAATTTACAGTGATTTTAGTTTCCAAGCTTGTGTGCCTGGAAATTGATGCCTAGGACCTTTTATGAGAAGGAAGAAGGCAACAACAAAAAGGCATAACAAGTGACTATTACTATTCACATGCCCATTCTGGAGAAAACTGATGTGATCACGAGCACAGCGAGGACCATATTTGAACCAGAGTACGTTGTGCCTCGACAACATGGCTGGTGAGCAGGTGCGACGCACCCTGAGAGAGTTAGTCTTTCCGACTACTCTGAATTTACGCCCGATGGGCATTATAATCCCTGAAAAAGCTGGAACATGGGAGCTAAATGCAAGCTTCATTCAAATTTTTTCCAAGTTCCACGGGATTCCTGGTGAAGATCCACAAAGACATCTTTAAGACTTTGAAATGGTGTGCCTAACTCAACCTACAGTAGGGAACTTGGAAGAGTACATTAGACTCTTGTCCTTTCCATTTACACTACAGGATGGGGCACGAGAGTGGCTTTATACCATTTCCACGGGCAGTGTGACCACATGGAGCCAATTACAACATAAATTTCTGGAGAAGTACTTCCCTATGGCGAGAGTGCAGGCCATTCGAAGAAAGATTGGAAGTATCAAAATGGGCGCAACTAAGTCATTTTATGACTATTAGGAACACTTCCAAATGCTGATCGTGAAATGCCTACAATATCAAATCCCAGACTGTGATTTGATCCAGTTTTTCACTACAAGACTGAGGGCACACGAAAGGATGTTGGTGAACATTTCTTGCGGGGGATCAATATTGAACAAATTTCCTAAAGATGCATTCAGATTATTTGCTGATATGGCTGAAAATAGTCGAGAAGATAAAGATGAAGGCATCTAACAAGCGAGTGAGTTGGGAAAATATTCAGCTGCAGAGGCCATAATAGAAAAATTTTGTGAAAGGATTCAGCAAACTATTAGTGATATGGGCACAGCCAAAGAGCCCAGATTTTATAGAAATTAAAAAATCACGACCCACTTCACAAATGAATGCCCAACCATGCAAGGAAATATTGAGGAAGTGAATGCTATATGGGGCCAAAACAACTACCAAATGCATTTAGACCCAAGTTCTAAAGCATTAACCCAATGTTGGAGGGATGAAGAAAGTTGCCGCTACAACTGGGCACGCCAGCAACATCCATAATTCATGCAGTAGTCTCAACAGCCCCAGAAATAAGGACCATCCAAACCATGTCACAAGAAAATGAACGATTCAAGCAGGAGATGAGAGTTGAAATGAACCATATTGGAGCTCAAATTTCTCAATTGGTTGGGGCTATTTCTAAACTTGAAGAACAACATGAGGAAGTTCATTCTCAAATAGAGGTGAGCCTATATGAAAGTGTCAATGGTGTGAACTTGCAGAATGCCATGGTACAGCCAATGCCCACAAGACAGCAATATTCTGCGTATGTTGTGCCCACACCGAAAGATGAAGTCATATTCAAGAAATTGACCAAGGCAGAATCCGATGAAGATAGGCATAATATCAGCACCAAACCTATAAAATCCAAACCAAGAATTTACATTTTACCTCCTTTTTCTCATAAGGCTTTCGAATGTTTCTACCAAAGAAGGAGAAGAAGGTGTTAGATATTTTAGTGGCATCGAGAAGTTGTGTGAACCAAAGGAGAAGGCTGACCAATGATATCTTATTTTCAAGGAACCTGCAGAGAAGGGCACAGCAACAGAGAAGCAAGCAGATGCGATCGAAGAGCCCACAAGATAAAAATAAAAAATTATCAAAAATCTTCCATTTCTTGACGAATTTGGGCAAAATAACAAGGAGAAAAAAAGGAAGAAAACTTTGAAAAATTTTTAAAAAGTGGATGGGAATATTCTACTACATGAGGTCATATACCATAACCTTCATTATGCCCACTCCTAGGAGAAAATGTACACAAAGAAGGCGAGGCACAAAGAAGATGAAAAGTTCCTGACTAGTGAAAATGTGTTCGCCGTGGTTCAGTAAAAAATGCCTGAGAAATGTATTGATCTTGGTATGTTTGACATACCAGGTGTTATTGGTGAAAGAAGGATTGAAGGATCCATGCTGAACTTGGGTGCATCTATCAACATAATGCCCATAACTATTTATAAAGAATTAAATTTGGGGCCTCTGAAGAGTATTGAAGTTAAAATACAATTGGCCGACAAGTCTAGAATATATCCAGAGGGCATAGTTGAGGATGTCTTGATAAAAGTGGATGAGTTGATTTTTTTAGCATACTTTTACGTCCTTGATATGGGCACAGTGACATCCGAATCTTCAATGGTTCTGCTGGGAAGGCCATTTATGAAAACAGCCAGGATGAAGATTGATATGGACAGGGGCACACTTGCTTTTGAATTTGATGGGGTGCATGTAACTTTTAACACTGTCAAGCCCATGAAACGCCCTTGTAATTCAAAGTTGATTGATTGTGTCCATACTTATGACCTAGGGATTGAAGAAAATTTACTTGAAATTTTTTTACAAAATCTGATGGAGCAAATAGCTCAGCAGAGCATTACAGCTTACAGTGTGCCTAAAGATGTTGGAGGTCAAATTGTGAAAAATGATCAGAATGAGCTTATGCCCATGAGACTTGGAAATTATGTAACAAAGATTGGGTCAATCCGACTCCAAGAACCTGACTGAGATATAAGAAATTGATGTCATGCCCATGACAGTAAATGAGGTGCTACTAGGAGGCAACCCAAGTTTTATTTGTTTTATTTCATTTTTAATTTATTTAAATAAATTTTTCGATTAATTAAACTAGTTTAAGGATAATTTTATGCTTGTTTTGAATAAGATATGTGTTTGCAGGTTAAGATAAGGAGAGAGAAAGCAAGAAATAAATAGAATCCCTTGAAAGTAGGGATTTGGAACAGGGCACTCTGAAGAGATGAGGAATCTGCCAACTAGAAGGGCACAACAAGGTGACAGTGCAATTGATGTGATCATAGGGAACTAAGTGTAATAAAAAATACCTTATTCCAGTTTGATACATGTTTGGTACGCATAGAGAAAGCCCTTATTGCCTACTTCAAACATGTTGGGTTCACCTAACCAGCATCCGCAACTGACTGATCCTGGTTCTTTCTATCTTTTAGATTAGGTTTTTTTGTGTTGCCCTTATTCACCCACTTTACCTAGTGCAAAGTGTGTGGGTGGGGGCATTCCAATTTTTGTTGAGTATATTTCGACACTTTGTCTAGTGCAAAGTGTGTAGGTGGTCAGTTAATTGAGTCAAGCATGCTTCTGTGAAGTTCGTGTGGCCATTCTATTTGATTTTCAACTTAACTGCTTTACCAAAATTCAGCATGCCATAATAAGATAGGGATGAAGAATGAGTTTAGCATGCCCTGTGAGATTTGAGCCTATATGTTGTATGCTAATTTCACAGCTTTCTTTACTTCATGTGTGATTAACATTCTATGCTTAGGAGTTCTAGAACTTGCCACTGTTCTGCTTGAAGCCTTGAAATTGTTGATGCATATGTAGATAATATAGGTCATCTTTTCTTGAGCCACTGTGATATAAATTGACCCACCAACAACACAGCCTTGCAGCCCTTTTGAGCCTATGAGATGCCCTGGCAGATTTTTTGTTTAGGATGATAATATATAGCCAGGGCATCATAAAAGCCTGAAAAACAGAAAAAATGGGGAGGCAGAATTGTTGGGAGATATATGTAAAAAGGCCAGAAAAAGATAGGGGGAATAAAGAAAAAAAAAAGAAAAAGAAAAAAATATATGATAAAAAAGAGAGAATAAATTCCCCCTAGTCTTAAGTGTTCAGAATGCCCGGATAAAGAAATATTTATTATCCGAACAAGACACCTAAGGGTAATCGATTAAATGGAAAATTGGGGGTCTGTACAGAAATAAAGCCCCACCTTACATCAAATGCCCATTATAGCCTAAAAAGCCATATTGATACTTATGCATCTATGGTTACTGGAGATTGACAGCAGAACTTTATCAAGTTTATGGGACGAATAGGTAACAGAAATGCATTGAATTGAGTTTATACACTGAGCCTAAACACTAAGTGAAGAGAGTTTGTGAGGATTACCAAGCTAAACTCATTTTTTATCTATTTTTGGTGTGCTGGAACTTTTCAATTTTGTTGGAATATTAAAGTTGATGTGACCACGCTGCTTAACAGTTTGCATGCTTATGCTTTGACTCTGTTTCTTTTCTCCTTTCTTTTTTTTATTTTTTTGGACGCATTGCATCCCATGCTTGAGGACAATTATGTCTAAAGTGAGTGGGTGTGATAAGTCCATTTATTTCGTATTTTTATGGGCATTTTATTCGTCATAAATGTCATTTTTAGTCTGTTTTGAGTCGAAAAGAACCAGACTGCGGTCAAAGGGCATTTTAGAGGTCAAGTCTGGCGAAAGGGGTATTTTATGCCCCTTTATCCACGATTATCTCATCGTTTACATTGCATTCAGAGGCACAAGGAACTTCTTCAGCATCCATCCCACATTCGGGAGACAAAATGAGCATATCAGAAATAGATGGAGCTGACCAGATGATATCGTACCCACATTGTTCATACAGACTCGACAACAAACCATAATGGGAATTCACAGAAAACTCGGGATTCTGTTGGAAGCTAGAGACGTGAAGAATAGCTACATATCTGAAAAAGAGTTGGTGATAAACTAGACTCCTAAGAGGCGTGGAAACTAAGAGATAAGCATAATCTCTAAAAAATAGGGATTTGATCAAGATAATGCTTATTCAGACAGATCAGGATGGGGCACACTGGATCTGGAAGCCAGTGAAGACCCCAGTTTTTTGGGAAAACTCTAAATTGAAAATGTAACTATTTAAGCTATTTCTAATTGCTCAAAAAACAAGCTTTGGAAGTCACAAACACTACTACAATATTTATTTTCTGCACTTTTATTTCATACGCTACTTAGGCAGCAAAAACAATCCAATAGACCTTAAGCCTTTGGAACTTAGGATATGTTTATGTTTCTCATTGTTGGAGTTGAGATTTTTAATTGATTAATTCAGTAAGTTTCATTTATTTTATGTCTTTAATTTCTGCAATTTTAGTTATGTCTAGCCTGCTTGGCTAGATCTTTATTTCTGGTGTTTGAACAATGAAAATGGTTTAAGTACAAATATGGACTCGTGAGGCCGAAATGGGCATAGTAATGCATGATAGGTTTCTGTCGATTCTTGAACCTGTTCCACGTGAGTGTGTGTCTAAAATGCCCAATGTGGATGATCACTCGTTAGACATAGAAGGCATACCACTATTCATTAAATTGGTGAATTATGATCGTGTGTTGATTCATATAGTAATAAGGGAATCGATGGATTGTTGTGGGCTCACGAGAAATCGGTAAACACAATAGATCTGGGTACATCTAGAGGCACAGTGCTTCCTATCATTTACATCTCTTAAGGGAACCGGGAGGTGGGTGGTAGGTTAGGGATTTAATCGACGAGTGTGAAGTATTCGATATCGCACAAGGTTGCTATTCGGAATTGGTTGCCCAGTACACATGATTTTACTGTGGGCAAGCCTATGGTTCTGTTGCTGTTTAAAGTAGGCACTCGTCGAGAGTTCAACCTTGGTCTGATCATAGTTGAGCATGTGTTTGCTCATGTTGAATCCTCTCTTGCCCAACAACCTGTTGGCTATCCTAGCCTAATCTTCAGCATCATTATGGCCTAACATAATGTTGTCTCTGCAAATGATGTGTATGCGCCTGTTGTGCAGCCTCTGACGATCAGCTACAAGCTCTTTTCATCCCAGCATGCTCCGGATGTTCCTGCCCGCGATGCTGATGAAAGCTCAAGACCTGTGTCGTCATCTATCCCAGACAAATCTGCTGCTTCTTTCCCTATCACATCTGCTTTCTTTGATAGGCATATAAAGTCTCTGGAGTGTGGAGTGGTGTTCCTGAGCAAGTCCATTCGGACATTCCAAACCAGGAAGCAGGAGCTGGAGTCCTTGCTGATTGATCTCCGTGCCAGAGCCCTTGGACTTACCTCGCCGCTTGATGTGTCGAGTGCTTCTGCTATCCCTGTTGCTGACAAGCCGGCTAATACTGATGTCGATGTTTTCTTTTGTGCTTTGAATACTCATATTATTATTAATTCATTGATCACTCTTTTTGTTTATGATCGATGATTATAGCCCTATTTTGTAGTTATGAACTTGACATTATGCAAAACATTTTAAAGGCGGGTCGTTCCACCTTGGAGCCTTCTATGTGTGAAGTATGTTGTTGACCCTATATTATATATGTTAATTTATGGTGCTAGACGGATGAGTTATGACAACCTATGAGCCCGATAGGTTAGATGATTGTATGATTGATATGTGTGGGCCTATGCAATATTTCCATTAAATACCATGTTGTGTGACAAATTAGATCCGATAGGTTGTATGTTAAAATTGTGAAAAATTTTGTATTGGAAATTATGATTTCATTCCTCATAATGAAATGACCTTAGTTTCCGCTCAATTTAAAATAAGCACACCAAAATGAGTAAGTAAATTGTATACTAAGTGACGTGGCCAAACGGAGTAGTTTGGGGCGCTACAAATTGGTATCAGAGCGGGTCTACGCTCATGTATACTCGTTTCTGTATGTGTTTGATATATGTATGAGAAATGTGGGTGGTTGTTCACGACGAATACTCAGCTTGACTCCAATCCTAAGGTATGTACCTTTTCTTTAAAGGTTTTCAAGCATGAGTAATATGAAATGGGGGTGTATATATAGAGTGTGTCGGGAAAGAAGTTAAAGAAGTTTAAGAGTTGATTAAATCGTGATAGCATGGTAAAGAAAAAAAATGGTCCAAAGTTGGACAAAAGAAAAGAATGAATGGTCTGAAGTTGGACAATATAGATGAATGAAATGTATTTGTTGTCACGATTAACTATGATGTTTTAAATTCCCAATACACGCTTTAAAGAAATGAAATCTTGAAAGTTGTGTGCTTTCTTGATTATGAAATGATGAAAAGTGCTTTAGTAGTCCTCGAATTAGCCTTAAAATGACATTAACCTAACGAGCTTGTGTGCTAAAAGGGCTTTAGGATGCCGCCGAGTTGTGCTCATGCTCCGTCTGAGGTAGAGGAATCAAGTAATGAAGGGGGTGGTCTCCATGATCCCCCACCACGAGAGAACGGGCCCGACTTTGCTCGAGGTTTCCTTGAGACGCTCCAGGGTCTCATGGCCCAACAGATGGGGCGGGAAGGAATGGCGGAAGGAGATAGGCTCCAAAAAGAGGCATTCGAGGTAGTCAAATAGTTTAGAAGAATGGGGCCATCTAGGCTTAAAGGAAGTGAAGGTCCAGAAGCGACTGAGGAATGGATCCGGGAAATGGAGCGGATCTTCGAGCACATCCAGTCCACAGAGGAGTAGAAAGCCTCCTGTGTTATCTTCTAGTTTATGGAAGAGTCGAGCTTCTGGTGGGAAACCCATTCCCGAACTCTATCACCCGAGCAACGCCAAGCTTTGGTGTGGACCGACTTGAAAGAGTTGATCCTCACCCGATACTTTCCCAAGTCTTTCAAGACTAAGATAGAGATTAAATTCCTCAACTTAAAGCAAGGAGGAATGACTGTGATTGAATATGAAAGGCGGTTCAATCGTCTTTTCTGCTATGCTCCGTACATCGTGGATATGGATGAAAAGAAGGCTTGACGTTTTGAGTGTGGTTTGCATCCCGAAATTGCGGGAATTCTGTTAGGCCAAAGGTTGAGAACCTATTGCAAAGTAATTAAGAGGGCTCAAGCCATCTCTCATGGGCTCTAGCTGGACTTGAAGGACCAAAGGCAACGTGAGGCCTTTGGCAAGAGGAAATGGGAGCCGCAGGATAAAGGAAAAGGGAAGGCTCCTATGCAAAATAAGTTGTGGCAGCAGAGGTCGGACCATCAGAGGGGAAACAATGATAGGGCTGCTTGCCCTAAATGCCAAAAGTTCCATCTAAGAGAGTACCATGCGGGACAAAGGGTTTGCTTTATTTGTGGGGACCCGTGCCACATGTTCTATGAATGCCCGAAGAAGAAGAATGAGCAAGAAAGAAAGGTAAAGCCCTGACTGTTCGCTTTGGAGGGTGAGAAAAAGAATCCAAATTCAGGTGAGGATACTATATCAGATATTCTTCAAGTATCAGATATTCCAGCTTTAGTGTTATTCGATTCGGGTGCATCGCATTCCTTCATATCTGCAAGTTTCTGTTCCAAGCTTGGTATTTCATGCAAGGATAGTGGTGAATCATTAGAGATCAGTATTCCTTCAGGAAAGAAAGTTTCTTCTAGCAAGATGGCATATGGCCTGAAGCTAGAAATCAATGATAGAGTGCTGAGGGCAGATCTCCATGTCTTGGAGATGCGTGATTTCGACGTAATCCTAGGTATGGATTGGTTGAGTGGGAATCATGCCACGATTTGATGTCGTGATCGTGAGGTCGAATTTAATTTTCCAAATGAGCCTAAGCTCATCTTCTATGGTGCAAGAACGAGATCAACTCAGAGAATCATTACAGAAATGAAGGCAATGAAGTTGTTGAAGAAGAGAAGGTGTTAGGGATTTCTCATTAGCATCATGGAGTCAAAGTCTACAGAAGTCCAGGTGTTAGATGTGCCAGTGGTGAATGAGTTTCCCGATGTATTTCCAGATGAGTTGTCAGGGATTCCTCATGACCGTCAGATCGAGTTCACCATTGACCTAGTGCCAGGTGCGGCACCAATATCTAAAGCTCCATATAGAATGGCACCAAAGGAGTTGCAAGAGCTCAAGGTTCAACTTCAAGAGTTGCTTGACCACAAATTAATCCAACCAAGTGTTTCACCATGGGGAGCACCTGTTTTGTTTGTGAAGAAAAAGGATGGATCAATGCGGATGTGCATTGATTATAGAGAATTGAACTGGTTAACGATCAAGAACAAGTATCCGCTGCCAAGGATTGAAGATTTGTTTGATTAACTGAAGGGAGCCGGTGTGTTTTCGAAGATCGATTTGAGATCCGGCTATCATCAACTAAAGATCAAGGAGAGTGACATCCCAAAGATGGTATTTAGAACGCGTTATGGGCATTATGAGTTCACAGTGGTGTCTTTTGGATTGTCCAATGCACCGGGAGTCTTCATGGACTTAATGAATCGAGTGTTCCATCCGTACCTCGACCATTTTGTAATAGTTTTCATTGATGATATCTTGATTTATTCAAGAAGCAAGGAGCAATATACTGAGCATCTCAGAATCGTATTGAAGACGCTAAGGAAATAGGAGTTGTATGTGAAATTTTCAAAATGTGAATTCTGGTTGGAGCGAGTGGCATTTCTTGGCCACGTGGTGACATCAAATGGAATCGAAGTAGACCCGTCAAAGGTGGAAGTTGTTAGCAATTGGAAGACACCATCAAATGTTAACGAAGTCCGAAGCTTCTTAGGACTAGCGGGTCACTATAGAAGATTTATTGAGCGGTTTTCCAAGCTATCGGGTCCTTTGACGAGATTGATGAGGAAGAATTAGAAGTTTCAATGGAGCGAGAAGTGTAAGTAGAGTTTTCAAGAATTAAAGCGACGTCTCGTGTCAGCCCCAGTGTTGACTATCCCGGATGCGACGGTAGGCTTTGTCATCTACAGCGACGCCTCGAAGCAAGGACTTGGTTGTGTTTTGATGCAGCATGGAAAGGTAGTGGCATACGCATCAAGACAGTTGAAGGTGCATGAGCATAATTATCCGACGCATGATCTCGAGTTAGCGGCCGTGGTTTATACATTAAATATCTGGAGGCATTATCTCTATGGAAGCAAGTGCGAGATCTACACCGACCACAAGATCTTGAAGTACTTCTTCACCCAGAAGGAGTTAAATTTACGTCAAAGAAGATGGTTAGAGTTGGTGAAGGATTACGACTGTATGATTTTGTATCATCCTGGAAAGGCAAATGTCGTAGCTGATGCCTTAAGCCAGAAGATTTTTCTTCCAACCAAGCAAGAGCAGTTGATCAAGAAGTTTGAGAAGATGAACTTAGAGGTTGTGGATCCTTCCAACACCACTCAAGGAATTTTAGCAGCCTTAGTGGTTCGACCACTAATTCGTGATCGAGTTCGTGAAGCACAAGTCGACGATCCTTTCCTATGTAAAATGAAGAAGAGAGCATTGGAGGGTTCTATTCAGGGATTTGCTGTTGCAAGTGATGGCGCACTATTCTTCGAAGGAAGGTTGTGTGTGCCGAAGAACAAAGAGCTCAGAAGGGAGATTCTTGAAGAAGCACATAATACTCCGTATTCTGTGCACCCAGGAGGCACGAAGATGTTCAAGGACTTGAAGATGATTTTCTGGTGGAGAAATATGAAAAATTCGATTGGCCAATTCGTATCGAAGTGTATCACTTGTCAACAAGTGAAAGCTGAGCATCAACGCCCCTCTGGATTGTTGAATCCACTCGAGATTCCTGAATGGAAGTGGGAACACATTTCAATAGACTTCATGGTGGGATTGACTCGGTCAGTGAGAGGTCATCATGCAATTTGGGTTATTGTCAATAGGTTGACCAAGTCTGATCATTTTCTTCCGGTAAAGATAACATTTAGCATGGATCGATTAGCTCAGATTTATATCGATGAAATAGTACATCTTCACGGCATTCCTGTGTCGATAGTGTCAGATCGTGACACAAGGTTTACATCCAAATTTTGGCAAAGTCTGCAAGAAGCTATGGGAACGCAGTTGAGGTTTAGCACGGCGTCTCATCCTTAATCCGATGATCAATCTGAGCGGACCATCCAGACGTTGAAGGACATGCTTCGTGCATGTGTGCTTGATTTTGGTGAAAGTTGGGAGAGCCACTTGCTACTTGTGGAGTTTGCTTATAATAATAGTTTTCAAGCGTCAATTGGAATGGTCCCGTATGAGGCATTGTACGGGAGAAAGTGCAGATCTCCTATTCATTGGGATGAAGTGGGAGAGCGTCGATTCTTAGGTTCCGAGATCATTGAGAAGATGGTGGAAGTAATCGAGAAGATAAGAAGAAGGATCAAGATAGCTCAAGATCGTCAGAAATCTTATGCCGACGTAAAGAGAAAAGATGTGAGCTTTGAGATTGGTGACAAGGTATTCTTGAAGATTGCGCCAATGAGAGGAGTGGTTGGATTTGGGAAGAAGGGTAAGTTGCAGCCACGTTATGTGGGACCGTTCGAGATTCTAGAGAAAATAGGTGATGTTGACTATCGCCTAGCACTACTTCCAGATTTGGCGGGTGTGCACGATGTTTTCCATGTGTCGTTGCTTAGACGATATGTGTTTGACCCTAGTCATGTCATTTCATATGACATGGTACAAGTTTCTCAAGACTTGTCGTATGAAAATGTCCAGTTGCTGTATTAGATAGAAGAGTTCACACTCTTCGAACCCGTGAGGTTCCTTTAATAAAAGTTCAATGGAGTAGGCATGGACCTGAAGAGGCCACTTGAGAGAAAGAAGTTGATATTATAGCTCGATATCCAAATATAACAGAAATGTTAGGTTAATTTCGAGGATGAAATTTTTAAAAGTTGGGGAGATTGTGATACCCTGATCCTTTTTGCTAAATTTTAAATTGTAATTTTGGAAAATGATTTTAAGTTGATATTGTTTGAATATTAATCATGTGAGTATGGTTGTATTATGCCGTTGTTTTGTTGCAGGTTGTCCTATTCGAACCGATACGTATTAGCACACAGTGGTATTGTACTGAGTGTATAATACAGTTTGAATTTTAAATACTAAAGTGTCGAGTTATGTGTTAAAGGATGAATGTTATTGCATTAAATTTTGTTTGCCAAACCTTGAACACCCTAACGCTGAGCTGGACGGGGGTCTCGCTGACCGGTCAGCGAGTCGGGGGTTCAGAGGGCGAAGTGCCCTGATGGGAGCTAGGGGCAATGCCCCCTGCTTTTTCGGTGTGTATTAAAAGTGCTTCGAAAAATTTAAAGATAATCGGAGTTGGAAATGTCCGGGAGTTAAAACTGTTCGGGGGTGAATTGTACATGCCGCGCGCCTGCGGGGTGTTGCGCGCCCGTGGGAGCCGTGCGCGGCCGCGGGAGGCTGCACGCCCGCGGGGTGGGTAAGAGGCGCGCGCCGACACAGGGCTGCGCGCTCGCGGGGAGTGTTGGCAGAGAGCGCATGTGCGCGGTCGCGGGGAGGCGCGCGGTCGCGCGGGTCCGGGAATTTTTCCTTCCGGATTTCTACCTTTAAATACCACACTTATCCATTTCTCCTCATTTCTTCTCTTCCATTTGGGCAATTTTTCTCTCAATTCTCTCAAGAAACTTGTTAGTGCCACCATCATGCACTAAGTATTTGTGTTGCTGAATTGGCGAGATATGTTCGACAAAGTGTGCCTGGGTATGTCCCACGAAGTTTTGTTTTCCGCTATGCATGAAAAGAAGAACAGTTGGCAAACTCTTCCAGAGTATGTCCCAGACAGAACCAGGGACACTCTATTTATGGTAGTTTCCTTGTGGGAAAGATCTTGCGCCAAACCAGTTTGGAAGGTCAAGATAGATTCATTTTACTGCTTGTGGTGTAGATCCAGTGCTGAATTAAACCTCCTACACTTGGGAAGTATCTACACACGTTTGGAAGGCCACAAACCACTTACCATGTTGGCGACGGATGGAGATCGACGCCTATATGAAGACTAAATTGAGGAGCAATCGGTACCACTGTTATTTTGTTTAGATTCAAGTGTTAGAATCAGTTTGTGGTCATTTTTATAACTAGTAGTTGTTCCTTAAAATAGTTCAACGTGATAGACTAGTTTTGAGTGTTTACGAGTGAAACACGTGAGGGGATTTTTATATCCGTTTTGTACGCAATCTCGGGAGAGATTGTAAGTTGAAGTCGTGGGTAGCTAGAGGGAGTCTAGTGTCACGGTTGTGAGGGGATCTTACAACTTTCGACTAGCGAAAGAGTTCGTAGAGAAGAACGGGTAGCATAAGGCGGGAGGCTTGTATGTGTAATATCCCTAATACACTCGATGAAGGAGTACCAGTCGAATCTTCAAGATTGGGAGCAATCCCCCCAGAGTAGGTTGGTTGAACCGAACTGGGTTACCATCTCGTGCATTTTTACTATTTTTTATTTAATGTTCTTGTATCTGTCTCACACATATCATAGAACAGTTGTTAAGCAGTTAACTAAAATCAAATAAGCACGGATTATCATTTTTCAATTGGCACCAGAGCGGGTTGCATGTATTCAGGGTTGATCTTGGGATATCAATTCGTGTTCTTGTGTTGTTTTTGCCGAGATGGACTCGATGAAAGAATGAGCCTCCACGGTGCAACATCCGCTCCTTGATGGCAATAACTATGCCTATTGGAAAGCTCGTATGACAGCTTTTATTCGCTCAATTGATGAGCGTGCCTGGAAGATGGTGACTAAAGGGTGAATGCCTCCTATCAAGAGGGATGAAAAAGGTAAAGCGGTGCTGAAGCCAAAAGAAGAGTTTGACGATGCTGATTATCAAATCATAGGGCTGAATGGTAGAGCCATGAACGCCATCTTCTCTGCAGTGGACATGAATGCGTTCAAACTTATCTCCACTTGTGACAAGGCAAAGGATGCATGAGATATCATTCAAACTACTTTCGAAGGAACGAGCAGTGTTCGTGCATCTCGTATGCAGTTCCTTACTACCAGATTTGAAAACCTTCGAATGGATAAAGGTAAAAAGCTTGCTGATTTCAATGCCAAGATTTGTGACATAGCTAATGAAAGCTTTGCACTTGGTGATGCCATATCTGAGGAGAAACTTGTGCAAAAAGTTTTGCGATCCCTTTCTAAGAGATTCGCATATAAAGTGACGGCGATCGAAGAGGTCAAGGACGTGAGCAAGATGAATCTACAGGAGCTGATGGGGTCCTTGAGGACTTTTGAAATGGGACTAACAGATTAAGAGACAGTTCAGAAGAAAAGCATAGCCTTTTAAGCCGGCTCCAGTTCTGATGTGCCGAATACTGTCTCTGACAAAAATGATCTGGCTGAGTCAATTGCTTTGCTGACAAAGAATTTCTCTAAATTTATCAAACGTTATGAGAAGTCTCCACAGAATAACTTTGTCAAGAACAGATTCTCCAAACCATTGAGAACGAAAGATGAAGATTCTATTGAAGAAAAACATTAGGAGGTCAAGTGCAGAGAATGTGGTGGTCTTGGGCACTTTCAAGCAGAATGTGCGAACACCCTAAAGAAGATGAATAAATCCTACAGTTCCACTCTCAGTGAAAGTGATGATCCAGTTAATAGTGGGAGTGATGAAGAATGTGTGAGCAATTATATTGCTTTCATGACACATTCTCTCAATGAATCTGTGCCTACTTCTGTCTCTGACAGACAGAATGATAATGTTTTGGAGTCCAGTGACGATGAAGAATTCACTGAAGAGACTGCCATTGAAGCATACAAAAAGCTTCATGAAAGCTGGACAATGGTAGTTAAAGTTAATGAAGGGCTGATGAAAGAGAATGGTGATCTCATTAAAGAGAGAGATAGTCTGTCCTTGCGTCTCAATGAACTGCAGAATAATCTTCAATAGTCCAGAAACAATTCTCACTCTCAGAATGGTGAACTACTTCATTTAAAGAAGCTCGTCAAGATGATGAATTCTGGATCATCTCAGCTCGATGACATCCTTTCTAAAGGAAAAAGTCCGCAGGACCATACTGGACTTGGATACACTGGTGGAAAGTTCTTTGATCGTTTCTGTCAAGGACAAACATCTAGAACGCATGATGAATATGTTCCAGAACCTGAATTTAAACCAGAGATCAAGCAGCCATAGCCTCAGAAGTCTCAGCCTCGAAAGATTGGAGTTGTCTGCCACTACTGTGAAAAGCCTGGTCATATTCGACCATATTGTAGGTACTACATCAATGATCTCAGAAGAATGAGGAGGAAAGGTCGAGTTCAGAATGACCTGAATTTCAGAAGACAAACTGTGCAGAACAGATCCTGACACAATCACAGGAACTATGTGGTTCACACTGCACTCAATATTCATACAAAAAGTAGCTGGTACTTTGACAGCAGATGCTCTCGGCATATGACCGGAGATGCTAGCATGCTGAGCAACATACAAAAAGATTGCTCATATCAATCTGTTACCTTTGGAGATGGTGTTAAAGGTAGAGTGCAAGGTCGTGGATGCCTAAATGTGCATGGGATGCCCAACCTGGAGGACGTGCTGCTTGTAGAAAGACTAAAGGCTAATCTAATTAGCATCAGTCAGCTGTGTGACCAAGGTCTCTTGGTGCATTTTACTAGAGACAAATGCCTCGTCAAGAACAAAGAAAGTGTTCTGCTGATGATCGGGGATAGATCACATGACAATTGCTATCTTCTCAACATGAAGGAAACTTGCTTCAGATCTCAACTAAATGAAACAAACATGTGGCATGAAAATCTTAGCCATATCAGTGATCAAGAATCGTCAATTGTTCTTGTTAAAAATGACTGTTCCAGGTTTGAAGAAGTTACTGGAAGTGTGCCAGTTTCTGTGCCTAACAGAAGTGAAGACTGTAATCGGATTGAATCAATATCTGAGAGCAATGATGCTCTTAAAAACTATCCAGTTGTTGATGATCTGGAAAAATCTACTGCCCAGATTGATGATGAGAGCCTCGATGTTACTGTCCATGTTCCTACATCTGTGCTTGGCAGAGACCTAACTGAAGCAAGGCCTCAGAAACAAGATAAGTTTGTTAGCCAACCCAAAGGTTTTAAAGACCACCACCAACCTGAGTTTGTGTACAAACTGAAAAAGGCACTTTACAGTCTCAAACAACTCCACGAGCTTGGTATGTCGATATTGGCCTTGGATCTGTGTCAAACAGAATGGTGGACGAATTTTGGAAGAGTACTTCAGGAGGATATTTCTTCCTTGGAAACAACATGGTCTCTTGGTGTTGTAAGAAACATAATTCCATTTCGTTATCTACTGCCGAAGAAGAATATATTGTGGCTGGAAGTTGGTGTACACAACTTTTATGAATAAAGCAGATGCTGGTTGATTATGGTGTGCCACAGTTTGTTCTTACCATACTCTGTAACAACATGAGAGACATAAATAGTTTAAAGAATTCAGTTCAGCACACTTGGACAAAACACATAGATATTTGCCATCACTTCATTCGTGAACTGGTTGAAGATGGATTACTTGTGATCGAGTACGTTGGAATAGATGCCCAACTTGCGGATATTTTCACTAATGCACATGATAATAGAAGATTTGAAACACATAGATCCTCATCGGGTATTTGTGTTCTCTAAACTTCTCCTTCGCGAGAAGTATCTCTGTACAGTCTTGGTCAGTGATGTATGTATAGAGATTGTAAAATGATCAAGTGTTTTATGGTCTTTGCAAGTGTGTGTCTCCATGTGTGCTTGACCGAAGCAAACACAGTTTGTAGTAGTTATTTTTTAACTACAATGGCTAGTGAGCCCTCGAGTTTCTTGCCCAACTTCTTCTTTCCGAAGGCGTGCAGAGTAGATTTAATAAGAGAAGTGATCCCTAATTTTGAAAGGCTCTTGGAGAAATTTAAAAATCACTTGTGTTCTCCACATCTGTTCCCACTGCCGTCATTCCCAGTAGTAATGTTATGTCTGAAGTCCGTAGAAGTCCCTGTATCTGTACCCTGTAATGCTCCTGAAGTGTCTGCGACTCTGTCTGAGTCAGTTTCTGTGACAGTTCCGGAACCCTCATCTCAATTTAGGGTTGTTGATGTTCGTTCTTTATCTCCAATTGTGAAGCCTGCATCATTGGAATCGAGGATTGCCTCTGCTTCCTGTCTTGATCCCTCTTCATTAGAAGAGTCTGCTGCATCAATTGATGCATTGATTTTTATTTCTGTGCCAGCGTCTGTCGCTGATGTAATTACCTCTGTGTATACTCCGGTGGTCATGATCCAAGTTTCCTTAGGAGAAGCCTTGCCGAAGGCCTTTGATATTGATGCTCCTACTCTTGCTCAGGCTGAAGAAGGGAGAATTGAAGTTGATGATATTAAGGAGGATGATATTGCTGTTGAGGAAAATGCTTCCTCACCTGATGCTGAATCTGTTCTACCACTTTTGGAACAAGGAGGGACGTCTTCCAAGTTCCGTGGTATGAAACGCAAGCTTTAATTGCTCCATGAACCAGAAGAATCCCCTTCTGCCTCTGAGCACCATGTTGATTCTACTGATGCTAAGCAGAACTCCAATAAAGATGAGATTCATATCTCAATTGCAGACCCAAGCAAAGTCCAAGTCTGTTGATGAAGAATGCTAGAGCTCCGTCCCATTCTGTTGAAGTGGTAGATGATGTGTCTGCGGATGTCTCAGACAGTTCCGCTTCTGAATCTGAATCTTTTAATTCAAGTTAGTTTTATCTACTTTCCATCAAGGTCTTTCCAAGCTGGTGGTTGGTCGTTCTCTTGTTTCTGAACGATGGTTGGTTCAATCTGACGTTGAGGAAACTGGTGAGATGGAATTATTGCATGATTTACATTTGGATAAATCTCCATATGCTGCTCCTTTGCTTATTGTTGTTGCTACTGGTCATCGTGTTACTCGGAGTCAGTTCGAGCAGATGTTGGGCTTGGTCTCTGGACCTCGCCGACCGTTGATAAAGAAGGCTCGAGCTCCTTTTTCCTTTAATGATGATACTAAAAATGTGCCTGACAGATTAGCCTCTGAGTCTGAAGCCTACGACTCAATGCTCAATACTTCAGAAGCTTGCAGTGAAGAACTGATGTCCCTGCCGGTATTGTTCTTTTCTTGGTGTGTGCCTTTGTTGAGTCTCGATAGACCCAGCAGCCCATTGATTATTCGGGATGCGCTTCAGCATACTCTCTTCACAACATGATGTTGTGACCTCGGAAGTTATTTATGAGCCCGAAGAGCCCCAACTTGTGATCAGCTATAAGCTTTTTTCTACCCAGCATACTCATGATATTCCTACTGGAGATCCTGATACCAGCCTTGTTGAAGATGTGCCGCCATCTGTGCCTCACAGACCTGCGCCCAGATCCTATGCCAATGTTGTGTTCTTTGAATGGCATTTTCAGACCTTGGACTTAGAAGTTTAGAACTGCCTAGTCTCGAAAACAGGAGCTTGAGACTTTGATGATGGATCGAAAGGCTCATGTCTTTGGTTTTGCCTCCCCGCTGAATACACCAGGTCCTTTTGGTGTTGACTTTAATTTTACAGGTACAAGTGCTGTTGCCACGTATCATCCTGTTTCTACTGCTTCGCCACCTAGATTTGTGTCTGAGACAGATCTCGCTGCTCAACCCTTTCTTCAGGTTTCTGAAGAGCCATCCTCTCCTCCCATGGTGACTGCGGAAATCGTGGATGCTTCGATTGTGGCCGTAATAGAGACAGTTGGAGATATTGATGTCTCTTTGGTGCTCGATGAAGATGATGTCACTACCTCTGTTATTGGCGAAAAGCTCACCTCTATTGAGGAATTTACTGTATCTCTTGATGCCCTGAAGATTGTTCAAGTTCCTCTTGGTGAAGTATCACCTGTTGCTGCTGCTGAAACCCTTGTTCAAAGATCAAGGCTACCTCCTCCAAAACTCGCAGGTCCAAATGCAAGTTAGAGTTGAGAGATGTTCCAGTCACTCCTCCGGTGTCTGATGATGAGGATGACACACCTATCGCAAATTTGAAATCGAAGGTATTGGCAAAAGTTGCTGCTAAGAATGGGTCTTCATCAAAACCCTCCAAATCGGTGAAGCCCTCTAGGAAAAAGGCTTTGGCTAAGAAGCATGATGTGGTTCCTGCTTGCCGTGTTACATGGAGTGTGTCTGAGTAGAGGATGGGGTTAATGTCGGGACGTTGTCGCCCGCTGATGAAGCAAGCCAGAGCTCATTTTCCCTCTGAAGAAGAAGCAGAGGATGTCCCTGAGTCTGTTCCAGACAGATCAGATTCCGATTCAGAGGACTTTGATTCAAAGAAATCTGTTTATTCTGCTCCACCTATTATTGCTATTGTTGTACATAAGTTTTATACCAACTTGTCCAAGCGCATACGCGATGCTTCCTATGAGCATGTTTTTTCTATCTTTGTGCGTGGAAATTGGATTGTCTTCTCTCCTATGGTGATTAATGAGTTTTTAGGCCGTAGAATCTTGTTGCTCCTGCCCCAGTCTTTGATTTGAATGAGGTTGTGACGGAATTGACTAGAGGAAGTCGGTGTGTTTGGTCCTCTGGGGTGTTCTGTTAGCCTCTGATCTGAGTGTGAAGTATTCGATATCGCACAAGGTTGCTATTCGGAATTGGTTGCCCAGTACACATGATTCTACTGTGGGCAAGCCTATGGTTCTGTTGCTGTTTAAAGTAGGCACTCGTCGAGAGTTCAACCTTGGTCTAATCATATTTGAGCATGTGTTTGCTCATGTTGAATCCTCTCTTGCCTAGCAACATGTTGGCTATCCTAGCCTAATCTTCAGCATCATTATGGCCCAACATAATGTTGTCTCTGCAAATGATGTGTATGCGCCTGTTGTGCAGCCTCTGACGATCAGCCACAAGCTCTTTTCATCCCAGCATGCTCCGGATGTTCCTGCCCGCGATGCTGATGAAAGCTCAAGACCTGTGTCGTCATCTATCCCAGACAGATCTGCTGCTTCTTTCCCTGTCACATCTGCTTTATTTGACAGGCATATAAAGTCTCTGGAGTGTGAAGTGGTGTTCCTAAGCAAGTCCATTCGGACATTCCAAACCAGGAAGCAGGAGCTGGAGTCCTTGTTGATTGATCTCCGTGCCAGAGCCCTTGGACTTACCTCGCCGCTTGATGTGCCAAGTGCTTCCACTGTCCCTGCTACTGACAAGCCGGCTAATACTGATGTCGATGATGCTTTGCCATTTTTGGACAACAATTAAGGGGAAGAAGAAGTATGGTTGGTGAAAGTGAAAGCCGATGTTGGTGAAGGCCTATGTTTGCTGCTGTGTTGAGCGTGTGCTCATGCTCATGTTTTTATGATTGTTGCTGAACAAACAATTTATTGGGGATGCTGTTTTACCCCAGTTTTTTTTGTTGGTCTGTACTCTATTTTTGATCAACTGACAATGCAGTTTCATACTGCAAAAACAATGCTCTGATCATGATAAAGACACTCCCAGTTCAGATTTAGGGGGAGTGTGCTTGTAACTGTCTCTGACAGTTTTTAAATATATCACTTTTTGATATATTGTTGATCTACGAAGGTTATTCAAGTGTTGTGCAGATTGTGATGATAATTGTCGACCATAAACGCCAAAGGCTGAGATTGTTAGTGCCACAATCATGCACTAAGTATTTGTGTTGTTGAATTGGTGAGATATATTCGACAAAGTGTGCCTGGGTATGTCCCATGAAGTTTTGTTTTCCGCTGTGCAAGAAAAGAAGAACAGTTGGCGAACTATTCCAGAGTATGTCCCAGACAGAACTAGGGACACTCTATTTATGGCAGTTTCCTTGTGGGAAAGATCTTGCGCCAAACCAATTTGGAAGGTCAAGATAGATTCATTTTACTGCCTTGTGGTGTAGATCCGGTGCTGAATTAACCCTCCTACACTTGGGGAGTATCTATACACATTTGGAAGGCCACAAACCACTTACCATGTTGGCGACGGATGGAGATCGATGCCTATATGAAGACCGAATTGAGGAGCAATCGGTGTCACTGTTATTTTGTTTAGATTCTAGTGTTAGAATCAGTTTGTGGTCGTTTTTGTAACTAGTAGTTGTTCCTTAAAACAGTTCAACGTGATAGACTAGTTTTGAGTGTTTACGAGTGAAACACGTAAGGGGATTTTTATATCCGTTTTGTACGCAATCTCGGGAGAGATTATAAGTTGAAGTCGTGGGTAGCTAAAGGGAGTCTAGTGTCACGGTTGTGAGGGGATCTTACAACTTTTGACTAGCGAAAGAGTTCGTAGAGAAGAACGGGTAGCATAAGGCGGGAGGCTTGTATGTGTAATATCCCTAATACACTCGATGAAGGAGTACCAGTCGAATCTTCAAGATTGGGAGAAATCCCCCCAGAGTAGGTTGGTTGAACCGAACTGGGTTACCATCTCATGCGTTTTTACTGCTTTTTATTTTATGTTCTTGCATCTGTCCCACACATATCATAGAACAGTTGTTAAGCAGTTAACTAAAATCGGATAAGCACGGATTATCATTTTTCAAAACTCTTCATCTTTTGGAGTGTATTCCACCATCATCATCCATCAACTAAGGTAACCTCTATACCTCTTCTTCTTAGGGATTAAACACTCATTTCCTGTTGAATCAAACCTAGGGTTTGTTATCTAAAAATTTGGGTTCTTCGATTTTGTTGATTTTCTTGCCTTGATATCTTGAACATATGGTTTATTTACTTCATCGAAGCCATATGTGCCGTTAAATTGAAATATCCATGTTCATTATTGTTAGGGTTTGGATTTTTGCCCTAAATTCCCTTGATATGTTGATTGTTAGTTGGAGGTGTTGTGATGATTGTTTGGGGTTAATTTCCATGTATGTTAGAGCCCTAGGATGAAGGTATTTGTATATGAAATATTAGGTTTAAAGGATTTAAATTGAGTGATGATCATGTGGTTTAAATGAATGCACGTAATGTGTTCGATTAAATGCTTCAAAGAGTTTTAATGTGTATTTTGAGTCCAAAATCATATTATGTGTTGGTATATCCATGATTGTGTGTATGGATATGTTTGAAGACCTTAAAGAAGAGTATAACATGAGTTTGGTCAAATTATGATTTAATTGAATAACTCGACATCTAAAATGAAAAGAGAATTAAAAGGTGTTAGGTGATGTATTGGGGTTCGAGGTGGATGACTTGTGCACAGCAAGAAGTATTTCAAAGGTTAGGAAATTGTGAAAGCGTCTCATAAGGTGGGGTAACTCTAAACTTTGAACACATATAAAGTTATAGTTATTGTTGTGCTTTGATTGTATAAGTATGAAGGGTCTTCGGACCGGTGAAATGAAAGAGATCCTTTGGGGTCGACAAAGAGGTCATTTGGGATCGATAATAGACTCATTAATATCCTCCCTGGGGATAATAAGCCTGCGGGCATCCCTACAGGGATAAAAACGTTCATTAACGGGGGCATCATGATGTTTGGGCCCTATGGGGTTGAGGCTAGTCTCCACAAAAGTAAAGAAGTATACATATGTTATATTTTCACTTGTGCAATTGGCTATAACTGTTTGCAGTGTTCCCCACTGAGTATGTTGTTAAATACTCACCCCATTCATTTAATGAATTTCAGGTTGAGGAGTCGAGGCTCGAGTAGGAGCGTTGTGAACACAAGAGACCCCCACAAGCTTGTATTTTCTTTTGTGCTTTGAATACTCATATTATTATTAATTCATTGATCACTCTTTTTGTTTATGATCGATGATTATTGGGGATGAGACTAGCCCTATTTTGTAGTTATGATGTATCTAACTTGACATTATGGAAAACATTTTAAAGGCGGGTCGTTCGACCTTGGAGCCTTCTATGTGTGAAGTATGTTGTTGACCCTATATTATATATGTTAATTTATGGTGCTAGATGGGTGGGTTATGACAACCTATGAGCCCGATAGGTTAGATGATTGTATGATTGATATGTGTGGGCCTATGCAATGCTTCCATTAAATACCATGTTGTGTGACAAATTAGATCCGATAGGTTGTATGTTAAAATTGTGAAAAATTTTGCATTGGAAATTATGATTTCATTCCTCATAATGAAACTTGACCTTAGCTTCCGCTCAATTTAAAATAAGCACACCAAAATGAGTAAGTAAATTGTATGCTAAGTGACGTGGCCAAACGGAGTAGTTTGGGGCGCTACAGTGACAACACAAAAACCTCTCTTTTTTTATTGGTGACTCGAAGGTGGAATCACATCAGCTCTCTGTGGGATCGACTCGTACTCACAAGCTAGCTACGCTCGCTGTGGGCACAGGAGCAATACAAATTTATTTTGAGCGCGAAATGACCGCGCATCAATGGGTCTTAACGGTTGTGACATATGAAGAGGTCTTGTTTATATAAAGAGTCAAATTCCTATTTGTTAATCATTGGATTTTGTTTAAAATTTCGATTGGCTTATGATTAGGCATTTCTTCGACTTAACTAAAACCTCTGACTCCTTGATTCGTTGAAAATTATCATTCTTCCAAGTCATAAAGTTAAGTTGCCTAAATTTTTGAGACGCGAACTTAGTTTGATTCTAGAACCACCCCCTTGGATTTACAATTTTTCTACTATTTTTACACATAATGACCCCGTCCCCATTCTCAGACCGGGCTGTTACAGATGGTATCAGAGCAGGCTTGTAACTCTGCAGACCTGTCTCTTCTTGAAATGACTGATTGAACTCTATGTGAATATTGAATTGTTCAAAGGTATTAGTCAGCGACCCCCAACCCACCATCACCCTCGCATCTTCAACAAAGTTAAGGTATGATTGAGTTAAAGTATTTTGATTATATTTGGTATAACTTTCGAATGTATAGGATGAGAAGAAATGTTTTGAGCAAGGCAAAGTTAGTCAATTTTTGAAAATCGAATATTATTTGTTTATGAAATAAAATTTTTAAATTTTTGGTTATACCAAAGTTTAAGGTTGAACTTATTGAAGTAAGTTCTAGATCAATATTTTTAAAGAGTTTTGAGTCATTAAGGACTCGAGCAAGCAGCAAATCTTTTCAGAATATTATTTTCTGCAAATACTCAAAATATTTCGATCATTTTTGGATCGTCAAAAATTTTGAGTAAGTTATAAAGTTTGAAATGTGATTTAAAATCTTCTTTGAGATAAAGGCTTGCCTACTGCCCATAAGGAAAGGATTTGAGGAAGAGTTGAGGATAAATGAGACATAGAGAATAGAGTTAGAACATAGACTATAGCGAGCTTGAATTAAGGAGAATTCTAGGATTCCCTTTAGGTTCTCTCAAGAACCTAGATTGAGTAAGTTCTTTCTTAAGGAGCTAAGTTAAGTAGAGTTGTTCGTAAGAACATTATTTCAAGGGTGTTCGTGAGTAGGTTAAAGGATTCCGATGGCAGAATCGGGAATGAGATTATGAAGTTTAAATTTGAGCCAGAAGCAAGAAGATGAGCAGTCAAGTTAAAGGCTAGTTGTGAGATTGCGGATCCAATGCAAGTTCAAGGAATCCCCACGCGAGCAATCAACTCAAAAGAAGTGTTGTCTAAAAGATCCAATCTCGTTTACAAGAAATGAAGATTCGGTTCCTTAGATAGAAGCTCGTTGATAAGCATTGAGGTCATGTCGTGTTCAAATGCCCAGGAATTATCGCTTGTTCAAGTTGATAGAGATTGTCGTTACGATTGCAGCTGAAATAATTTGAGGACACATTTGTCAGTGTTCTACTGAGCTTCCAGGAGGTACCATAGGTCAAGTCGCTTTGTCATATCCCTTTCGATAGGTAGGAAGTGATCCCCAGATGTCTCTTTCCCAACCAGGTGCAAAGTCCAATCGACTCGTGCCATTTCTTAGCAACCTCGTGAAGAGGAAAGTGCATGATGCTCCAGAGAAAAGAGAGAATTCAAGGAAGACCGTTAAGAAGATAGACCTAGTATTTGGTAGATCGAGAATTTCAGTATGATAGGAAGTTTTGATGAGTTTATTTCTTCATTCTCATGTCAATTGAATCGATCGCCCTTCAATAGCTTCATATCATTTGAAATTCTTCGATTATATCCTCTTAGATAAATTATAATGTTTTTTGGATGATACTCCTTAATCATTAAGAATCAGTAATAGCACTTCCTTGTTAGGCTATGCTAACACCTTTGTGAAAATATTTCAGCACGGTTCTCAGTTGCTAACCGTTGATTTTCTTCCATATCTTTGTTATGTGCAATAACCCTTCGAGTTTATAAGTCCTCTGAAAAGACAATATTTTTGGCATATATAACCTAATGTTATATCTCTTCCAGCTTTTAAATTTGTTAAAGAATTATTAATCGGATAAAGCCCTCACTGAGGGGCATTTGTTTTCCTTTAATCCCACTCATAGAACTCGAGTGTGTCCACACACATTTACTTCATACATAATGATACTTTATTTTATACATAGATTACTTCTTTTGTAGAGAGATTGTAAGGAGAGACGGAAATATCCATTTTAATTATCAACGATTAACATTCGAAGCACAAACCTTCTCTCTTCAGTTATTACATCTCTGAAGCCATTGCGTTTTTTGCTCAGTAGCATAAGATTAATGATTTCAAATATATTTTATCTCTCATTTCAAAATTAATTAAGAATATTATAATCTACCAAGAAAATAATAAGGTGCATAGTTTTATATTATAATGCATTAAAATAAACCATGAAACATATGATTTATAATTCTATGACTTCATGCTATTCAAAAGTGTTCATTCAAACATTTTAACTCAAACATACTTTTTTTAGCGAATTAACTTAATGCAAATACTTGCATGAGCAAGGTGTATATAAGGTTTATTTCAGACGGACAGGTCAAATTCACGGGTCAACTCATTTTGATCCAGGTCAACCCACAAAAAAGAATCCGATGAAATCAGTATCAATAGTACCATTAAAAAGTATCACTCAAAATTCAAAAAGTATCACTTGTATCATTAAATAGTTAGTGGTCTGCCACATATTTTAGGGATTTTTGGGGGTGTTTTTAGAGGTTTATTTTGTGTGTTTTAGGGTTTTTTTGGGGTGTTTTTAAGGGTTTATTTTGTATTTTTTAGGATTTTTTGGGGGGTGTTTTTAAGTTTTTTTTTTTGGGGAGGGGGGGGTTTAGGGATTTTTATTGTGTTTTTTAGGATTTTTTTTGGGTGTTTTTAGTGTTTTATTTTGTGCTTTTTTAGGATTTATTAATTTCATTTTAGGATATAAATTTATATTTATTTCAAACAAATTATATCAATTCACTTTAGTTTTAAGGTTCACTAAATTTATTTTAGGGTATAAATTTTGTTGGAAAAAAAAAAGAAAAAAAAAATCTGACAGGCGCGTGGAATGCGCGTGGGCGCCTTGCGCCTGCCGTATTTTGTTGCACCATAAATGTGGTGCATGTAAGTGCTCCTCTTAACTTAAAGCATACTTTATTATCACTTGTCTCGATGTTTTCGTAGAGAAAACCGCGGTCGGTTGCCAAACTAACATGGGTAAATTCTAATGTTACAACTATTTTGCCGGCCAATAAAATAATTTTGATTTCGAACTTTCATAATAAGTAATCAAAGTATTACAATATGTTAGTTGAAGTGTTACGATAGATTTTTTCGACAGGCCGAAAATTTTATTTTTGAACAAAAATAAAAGTTGTAATTAACTAAAATTTGATGGACCCAAAACAAGTGTTGACTGTAGAGATGAGGGTATATTGCAATGACCTTACATTAGAATTTACCAACACACACTAACTAAAATTTACATTAGAATAGTACCATCAATAATATTTTTGATCATTAATTATATATGATATAAATATAGATTTATATAAATGTATAAATTTATATACAGGTACGTATACGTGTACTATATAGGGATGGCCGGAGCCACCTTTGCCCCCCCCCCCCCCCCCCCCCAAATTTTAGCATTTTTAGTGTATATATAATTAATATATAGTATTATATTTTCTAATAAGAATTATATTAATATGGTGAGTATAAGGTTGGTGAGGTAAATATATATGAAGTTAATAAGATTTGTACATGTATTTTTTTAACCTTTAATTCTTTATTTTTTGTAATTTTCAAAATTTATGATATATATTTTTTATATTTCAAACATTATTTCAAAAAAATCTTGTAAATATACTAGAAAAAATTTCAGTTTTACTAATTGTTTAACGGTGTGTTTTGATGATTTTATGTGTATGTAATTTTTATGGTTTAGATTTTAAGAAAAAGAATCCCTAATTTACATTTTTGACTCGGTCACTTAAGTGTATATTTTCAAGTTTTTCATATGTGTACATAATGAAATTTTTGGGCATTTCTCTTTCTAGACTTGTACTCCCTGTTTCTTTTCAATTATCGTTTTAGAGTTTCAGCTCGTTTTAAAATATTTACCGTTTAACAAAGTTTTACATTCTCACTCAATTTTAACCATATCTATAGGATCTGCATTTTAAAAAAAAATATATATATATATATATATACCTTAATATAATTTAATAAATATGGGGTGAAGAGAGAGGGATTATATTTATCACACTAAATAATATCTTAATTTTGTAGAAACTTATAAAACGACAATTATAAGACACCTAGAGATGGAGTATTTAATATAAAGACAAAAAAAGGACGTAAAATAAAAAGCAACATCATTATCAACATGAATAAATAGATATATATATATATATATATATATATATATATATATTGGTTCCAACTTCCAAGATACCTACAATGCTCCATGTAATTCAAAGAACCTCCTCCTCAAACGACTTCATAAAGTGTCACTTTGTTCCTTTACGAAAGAGACAATTATAGAGTGGATATATATTATTTTCACATTTCTAAGAAATTTTATCATGAGTTACTAAAATCTCCATCTCGGAAATTTCATTTGTCAATTGTCTCTCAAACTAAAACGTGTTGCTGACTGAATCTAACTCAAACTTAAAAGAATACTATTCAACACGACGCTCCTAATTCATCTATCTTCTCGAATTATTGGCGTTTCTTTGAATTGGTATTGTAAGCTAGCTAGATCATTATTTGGTACACGAGTCACGAGTGTAGAAAAGCACGCACATGCACACATTTATACAAATGATATATAGACTATGAATTTATCCATGCTAGAATTAAATAATATGTTGAAAATTTTGATATAATAAATGAGCCGTCTGTCTCATTTTAGTGTCCAAAATATTTAATTTTTTAGGAAATAAATGTCTATGATTAATTTATGTTTATAGTAGTTAATCATAATATTTTTATTTTCTCTAAATCGATTTTTGATGAGTGATAAATTAATTGTTAAAATTAATTATTTGAGAGGACATTAAAATGCAAGAGAGTATAAAATGGATTGGATTCAAACCAAGTTGTGGGTGGATCCAAACTCGTGTGCAAATGACAGTTGTCTAGCTCTCTCTATTCAAATCGGATGTTACACATCGAAATTTAATATTGGAGGAGTGCAATGTAACTGTTGCATTTAATCATATAAACACGAAAGTTTATTAACCCAAATTAAATTCCTAATCATGAAATCTCTATATCGAAATCACTGAGACATAAAATCATAAACTGGATACGGAAGCGTACCTCATAAATATTTAGATCTTTATTATTGAATCGACGGTTGAATTTGTTATGGATCTTCCAAACTATCGGTATCACCTTTGTTTTACTTTCTGTAGAAGGAATACAGACCGCAGGAATGAAGTACTGTCGTTTGGGGACCATAACCCTAAATATATAACTGTGTATATCTGTGATTTTCAATTTGGTCCCTCAACAAATTGAATATCTCCTTATGATATCTACACATTAATTCCATGATTATTTGATACCTTTAATAGTCCATAATTAAACTTTAGGAGAACACTTTAATTGGACTTACCGTAAAACATCCATACACATTTTATTTTATATATATAAGTCCACCAAATGGAAATTTTTCAACAATCTCCCACTTGGACTACATATATAACCAGATAAATGTGCATTACCTTATTGAGCTCAAACCTTGCTGTTACTTTAAGGTATTCCGAAAATAATGTTGTCCATCAACTGTACCAATATAGGACTAAAGATGTTTTCATCACATCATATGCGTGAATCAACCCATTAGTAATCACGTATACCAATACAATTGATGACAGATCAATCATGGTGCGTAGCATGGAAATTATATGCATTGTTATCTTACATATCTATTTTTAACTGGTCCAACTTTAAACTTTAGTGAGATCAACCATAACCAAAACTGAACAGAGTGTACGAACTGAATACCAAAATCCGTACGGAATTTTCCAAAACATAAAAATGTGATCCATAACTGAAGTATAGAACATTAATCATACACAGATTCCCACTGAACTAAAGAATCCTTAAATAACATAATACTCATATTAGCAGTATACTCACAAATACATTGGGTGATAATTTCTTGATTAGAAGCCGCCATAACTGAGTATGTCCTTATATGTTCTATAATAATATGTTCACTCTGTAATATTCCTTCACAACTAGGAATGTTGTCAATGTGATTGACTTATTAGAGTTCCTATTGTTATTAGAATATAGACTGTCAAATTATTGTTACAATAATCTTTAGTGGTCATTCAATACCTTAATAATTTGTAGCCTAGTGACAATATTTCGTAGTTATATTCCATAATTGGATGCTCCACAACATTCTATGTATTTCACTATCATGGTTAAAGTGCTACAAGTGTTTGCTTAGCACTTCTCCATAAAATAGTCTCCCCTGCCAGAAGAAATACATATCCAAAAGTATATCATTACCTTTATTAGCATCCTACAAAATCAGAATCAAAATTCTTTATGATCTCCTAATGATCTGATTTTCTGTATGTGAGCATTAGATCTTTTTGTTCTCTGTATATAACTTAATATTTTTATTGTTGCCTTAGGTGATCCATGCCATAATTATTGAAATATCTGTCTAACATACCAACAATAAAAAAACCGAATAAGGTCTTATAAAGACTTTAGCTTACATTAGATTTTCAATAATTGCACTTTATGGAATCTTCTGTATTTTCTTGAATCTTTAACAGATTTAGGGCAATATCATAATATCCTTAATTCTTGAGGTTGTTGGTTTTTTCCTCAATTAATGTATCAATCTTAATGGGGTAATTTTCAACATCATTTTTCGAGGTTCCTGATTTGCTACTTGATCACATACAAGAATGTGAGCTTGTAAATTTTCAAGAGCATTGATCAGTTTATAAATTGATTCATCCTCAGATGTATATTAACCTTATTTCTCCCCCAAACTCAACATCCTTAAAGAATTTTACATTTCTCATCTTAAAAATAAATTCTTAAGCGAGATGTCAAAACTTGAAATCCTAAATTTCTATGAATACCCAATAAAATAGTTGCTTAATTCTGTTGGTGTTCAATTTCCTTTTGTTTGGCCTATAAGGCTTAACCATAGCTGAACAACCCCATATATGAGTGTTTAGATTGGATTTTCATCATATCTAAAAACTCAAAAATTTGACAACCATTTTAGTTAGTATTCTACTTTAGTTGATATTTTGTTGAGAACTCAAACCGTAATCTCTATTGCTTTAGAGACATAATTTACCTGAATTTACCTTATTTAATTTTCATTTAGTATCTCTTTATTTAAAATGCAATGATTTATAACAGTATAAAACATATATAGATTGTCAACTGCACTTCATAAATGGTGCTCTTAATATTGGAGTTAATTGAAAGACAAAACTAACAATTTCCAAATGAACATGAGAACCAAATATGTCCAAAACGGAAATAGGAACCAAAGACTGTCAACAAGACAGTAAACCATAAGTGTCTTTCAAACCCAAAAATAACAGTCTAGCTTTAATGACAATATAAAATGTTCTAACTGCATCCACTTGTATTGATTCACCATTGCCCCAGATAGATGTATCTTTCATCATCAATTGACTTTTGGTAGCTCATGCAATCTTGCATTGAAATATTTGTGTGACCAGTAATATCATAGTCTGATCACAAACTATTGTTACGTACTAAAGCTAAATTAACTTCATAGCAAACCAAAGTAAGAATAGTAATTTCTAAGCACGTCAAACGTGGTAGTGTATAAAATTCTTCTTTATGTGTCAAATTTTTCATAAAAGAAATAATCCTTAATTTCTTTATTATACATCTCTCTTTTGTGAGCTGGACCCTTAGCCTCAACAGATTACTTTAATAAAATTTCTTTTATTGTCCTTAATCTTATCTTTCAAAACACAAACCATGTTCCTACTTCAACCTTACCTCTTTTGCACACAATATGAAATGAACTCATTAAGAGTCCACTTCTCCTTTTGCAGTTATAAATAATAATTGACCTTAATTAGCTTAATTGTGCATGAAGAGAAATTATCACTAAATGCAGGAATAAATCATCCATCAACCTTCCCAAGCTTTAGTGCCTTTAGTTTGAAGTAGTATGTGACATCTAAATGATGAACTCCCTTAAATTTCTCTTACATATACTTTATTTGAGATCAAGCTCACAAAAAATGAACTTGTCTCAACCTTATCATTTTTAACCAAACGATTTCCATTTTAACAAAGTACTACTTAATGGCTTTAATGATTTATCAAAAGTTGTGTCTCGAAAGATTACCAAAATAACACACTTTAATGATCATCGGACTGATGCAATTTCAGTCTCCCACTTCTCAAAGTTCTTTCTTTCATCAAAAGAACTTGCATGCGCAAGAGAATGTGATTGTTTGATCCTTAATGCATAGTCCAGATCTGTACAAGCCATAATGATCAGAAAATTTTATTTTCCAATCCTTAAAATTTAACCCATTAATCATGGAAATATTATTGGTAGTAGGATAAACTGAAGTAGCAGACATAATAACTGAATAGAGAACAAAACTAAATCAACATTTATGCTCACATTATCCTTAACAATCAATTATTGAATTCAAATAAGTTGGTAACATCTCGAGGTACCTAACACAACATCAATATCAAGTCTGTGGACAGTAATATTAACTTGTAAGTGGTTACCTATTTGTAATGATCAAATACTGAATCCTGTCAAACAATAGTCTTCCTGTGGGCCGACATATTGTTCACATGGACAACCTTATAATTGTCACGCATTTATCACCATATATGTTTGTGTATTTCGACCAAGTATTAATCTTCCTATGGGCCAATTAAATACCTACATGAATATACACTCACACAAACATCCGACATTTTTCGTAAATTAATATACGCAGAGAGGTCACTGTGGCAACTTCATGCTTCAATTAATTCACTTCAAATGTTAGACAAATCAAATAGGAACGTGATATGTACCAAATAAAATTCGAAATAAATAATTGATCATAATAAATAAATCTTATTTGGGGAGCAAGTGCCAAAATCTTTAGATTGGTGCTGAAACACCAAATCAAAATCATTTAGGAACTCAAACTTTACTTTAGTTGTATAAATCCACAATTAAAATCAAACCATAGTAAGTGATGCCACAAAATTCCATATTCGGAACATAATTAAAGGTCAATAACATCAAATAATACCAAATTAATTGACCGTATAAAGGCATCACACAAAGTGCATATCAATTTATGCACATAAGGGATCAATTGCAAAACCAAATAACTTTAAGAGACCGTTTATTATGCATTTCACATAATCTTATAGATTAATTGTAATTTCCAAATAATTAATTTTAGGATAAAATTCCAAATTCCCAAAGGGACACACTCCTATTAGACCGTCTAACGGATCACTTACGTTAGACAGATCTTTATACCCGACACAGATTTATAAAATATAAAAAAAGAAAAATCATAAAACATTAAATAGCAAACCCTATTTTTGACTCTGTCTCACGTATTCTACTCTCTCTCTCTCTCTCTCTCATCAATTCTCTTTTCCTTCTCACCCCCATTAGGGTTGTAAATGAATCAAATAATTTTGGTTCGGTTCGATATTCGATTCGATTTTTTGATATTTGAATTCGGAAATTTGTGATTTGAATACAAATACAAATAGTTTTTCCGATTGCATTAGTTATCAAATTCAAACTCAAAATCATGATATTCGATTCGATATTTGAAAATATTCGATTCGATTTATGTTTATATATATATATAAACATATATATATATATATAATGAATTCTGATATATAAATATCCAATAATCCAATGGGCCGGGAAATGAGATGACTTAATACAATATATATATATATATAAACTAAATTAGGAAATTTCGAATCGAATCGAATCAAATCAAATCGAATCGTATTACACTTAAAAAAATCGAATCGAATCGAATATTTTCGAATATCATATCGAATCGAATACGAATAAAAAAAAATATTCAAAGTTGAATCGAATACCGAATCGAATATGCAACAATTTTTTCGAATCGAATACATAGATATTCGCTCTGATTCGATTCGTTTACAACCCTAACCCCCATTTGGATTCAACTCTCTCTCTCTCTCATCAATTCTCTTTTCATTCTCACCCCCATTTGGATGGAGCCTTCGTCAATCTAGATCTATTCATGAGTGTGTGAGGGATCGAGCAAAGATGGCTTATGGTGGTGTGATTTCTCTGAAGCAAACAATACAACACCTTCTAGATTTTTCTCTATTTTCTGTCAACTCTTTTACTCGATAAATTCTGAGAACTTAGTGTAGCCGGTGGCCCCTTGAATTCTCATAATTTAAATTTTGGTAATTTCTGATAATTCGACTTTGTAACAGCCTATAACTGTTTGCTATCTTGTTCTAATTTTAAAAAATTTGTTATCAAATATTTTGGTTAAGATGTTCCGAACTTTTGAGACATTTGTCTTTGTAATTTTTGAGATTCAATTTATATGTTGTTGTACTTGTGTTTTTGTTTGGTCGATTAAGTTCCTCTGCTTTTGTAGTTTACAATTTTTGTTTGGATCTGAAATTGGGGATTTGAATTGCATGCAGAGGTACATGCAACAGCACAAGATCGAGAACATGTTGAAGAGTTTTAGTGATACTTTTATTTGTAATTAGTAATACTTTCTTTTGTAATTAGTGATACTTTATTTTGTAATCAATAATATTTTTCTCTATGATAATGAAATAAATTTTTTTACTCAAGAATGAATTTTTATTGTATTCATAGACCCGATTCTCAATTAGAGATTATATTTTAAACAAACACTTTTCTTTCTAATTAGTGATACTTTCTTTTATAATTAGAGATACTTTTTTCCATAATAATGAGACTCCACTCCATAGGTGATGATACTTCACCCCATAAATAATACTCACATGTGAGTTAATGATACTTCACACATATATAATGATTCTCACATGTGAGTTAATGATACTTCACCCATAAATAATGATACTTGAGTTAAATGATACTCCACTCATAGTTAATGAGATTTATCTATTCTGGATTTGATAATTAATGTTTAATCATCAATAATATCATATTATACTCCACTTTCGAGTTAATGATATTCCATCCATAATTAATGATACTTCACATATAGTTAATGATACTCACCAGATATATATCTGATGATACTTCACTTAATAGTTAATGATATTTTGCCAAATTTATATCTAATATCTAATGATACTTCACTTAATAGTTGATGATATTTCGCCAAATTTATATCTAATGATACTTCGCTTCATAGTTAATGATGCTTCACTTCACAGTTAGTGATACTTCGCACATAGTGATATTTTACTTTATACCTAGTGATACTTTACTTTATACCTAGTGATACTCCGGTGGCTGAGCGTGGGGGCGCGGGTAAGACACGCGACTGGGCGCGAAAATGGGTTTGGGATGGGTTTTGGATGGGTTAGGGATGAGTTATGGTTTTATTTGGCTCGTCTAATGTAAGTGACCCGTTAGACGATCTCATACAAGTTTTTGACAGTCCCAAATTAATTATCTTAATTTCGTAGCAAACTTTAGGTTGGAAAAACACCGCAATTGATCATCAAAACATAAACGAATCCTGAAATCGAGAACACAGTTAGAAAAAACATTCTGAGCCCATGAATTTCAAGTGTACTCTGTTGTAAATTCGTAGCCAAAAAGTCTCGCCATATTAGCTACAACTTTGCTGATCAGCGCACAGGGCAGTCGCCGTTCTCACCTGATTTGCGCCTGAATAGGCCACCGAATGTTGCAAAGCCTAAGCCTAATGTGTTCTAGACTCAAAAGGATTTCTAACTGTAGGTCACACGTCGAAATCAGATCTCTAGTGTGACGGGAATCGCGTCTGCAAGTTTGGTCTGCTGCTGTTGCACGAACAACGCGAGTTCTTAACGTCGCCGGTGAAAATCGCCACCTTCGGCCGGAATTGGGTATCGCCCCATATACCAAAATGATCCTCTATAAGAGTACAACAAAGCCCAACAATCAATCGTCCAAGAAGGTATCCAAATTAACCTGATTTCAGTCGAGAATCCAACATTTATGTGTACACGAACAAGTCACGAACAGCTTCTTTTCTTAGCGAAAATCATCGTGTTCGTTTGTCAATATCCATCGATTCATATATCAAAACACTCGTCTCAATGAGACCAAAGTTTTCCCTTAATTAATTGACTGAATCAACTCCTCAATCGGTCGGAATTTGGTCCGAAACCTACAGTCCCAAAACCTTAATTTGAATTCCGAAATTATCCATATTTTTTTAATTAACATAATTCTTTTTTGAATTAATGGTAATCCAAACTGAACACAAATCTTTAATTCGAAGTTGATTAATAAAAAAAAACCATAATTAGAATCCAATTCAACAACAAATCCCGATATTGAAATTCCCAAATTCTGTTCTCGTGAATTTCTTTTTTTTCAACAAAATTCCAAAACGTATTCATGATCCAAATTTCTCAATTTCGATTAATGGAAAATCACCATAAATACAAACATTAATTCTAGTTCTTAGAGATTCGATAATAGAGTGGTTCTGATACCACTTGTTGGATTTAAACACATAAACACGAAAGTTTATTAACCCAAATTAAATCTCTAATCATGAAATATCTATGTCAAAATCACCAAGATATAAAATCATAAATTGGATGCGGAAGCGTACCTCATAAATATTTAGATCTTTATTGTTGAATCGACGGTTAAATTTATTATGGATCTTCCAAATGATCGGTATCACCTTTGTTTTGCTTTTTGTAGAAGGAATACAGACCGCAGGAATGAAGTACCGTCGTTTGGGGACCATAACCCTAAATATATAACTGTGTATATCTGTGATTTTTAATTTGGTCCCTCAACAAATTGAATATCTCCTTATGGTATCTATACATTAATTCCATGATTATTTGATACATTTAATAGTCCATAATTAAACTTTAGTAGATCACTTTAATTGGACTTACCATAAAACAACCATACACATTTTATTTTATATATGTAAGTCCACCAAAAGGAAATTTTCCAATAGTAACTCCATGATATTACACCACCCAGGATTAATGTCCTTAAACCCTATTAAGACTCTTCATGTAGTGGAGAATTGCCTATAAATTAAAGGTCTTTCTTATATCATTTTTATACCAACAAAATTTACAAGAATCATATATCTATATCTATATATATATAGATCATTCAATCTACGAGTTATCTTGTCCTCACAGTGTTGTCTAGTTTGCTAAAACTTTTTCGGGTCAGTGGTGCTACTCCAGAAAGGACAAAGCCATTTCATTTTTCAAGACAGGAGTATGTCGTTGTCAACCGTGAGCACTAACTCGAGATAGGTCAGGCAATTCATGCTTGTCAGATCATAAACGGATTGATGTGAAGAAATTATCCATGACAAGAACATCAAATTGAATTTTTAAATCTCCTCTTTAGCGGATGAGATTTGTATTGGATATTTCGACCAATAAAATTGCACTTAATAAGCAAAAAAATAACTTAGCCTAATACCCAAAACGAAACCAAACAAAATTTGATAGAAACAAGAATCACCCAAAACAAAAACATAAATCAAATAATATTTCATCCCAAAGGTTGAGAATGATGAAGTCATCTCAGCATAGTCTCAACAACATTTTTTGGTTAAGATTTGCAAATTGAAGATATGCTTTCAACCTTTAAGTGATTTAGAATTAATTTGCTACTTTATAATATAATTTTTAAATAAATTGTATAAATAGAAAAAAAGGAAAAAGACCCAATCCTAGAAGTCCCGGATATCACATATTGATAACTCTAAGGACCGAGACCTCATTAAAACCCATATGGAAAACTCATTGTGGAAAAAATTATATAGGAAAAAGAGTGCCCCTCTAGCTAAAACGAAAATAACTAGGATCACAAAAATCTTGTCTAACAGCATCACAAATACAAGGAATCTCAGAAAGCCAAAAACCAGTTTGAACACTAAGGGAAGCTAACAAGTCAGCAACACTATTACCTTCTCTATAAACATTAGAAACACAAAAGTGAATACAAGAAATAAAATCAAGAACTCACCGTCATCTTTCTTTCAGTGTCCAGGGCACCTGAAGACTTCGAGAAGAAAGAAGAGCAACAACATAAGCCGAATCTGCCTCCAGCTAAATAAAGTTCAGAGACAAACTAACAGCCCATTCTAACGCCACAATCGCCGCCAAGAGCTCTGCTAAAAATGCAAATCCCACGCCTTCCATTGTGTGAAAGCAATAAGAAACTAATCTGTCTGAACCACAAAAAACACCAACCGTGCACATGTTACCTGGTGCACCTTGTGCCGACCCATCCATGTTAATCTTAATCTATCCAACCGGAGGTGGCCTCCAATAGACCAATATGGGATGTCTAGGAGGAGAAATCCGAGGAACAACCTTAAGCTTCTTGATTATAATCAAATCACCAACCGAGTTCATCATAAATTCGTACGATCCATGCATCGATGACAGCTCTCGGATTGCAATTTTAATCAAAGAAATAATCTGATGTGGAGTTGGAGCTAAATCGCCATAAATAGCATGATTTCGAGCTGTCCAAATGTCCCATATTACATGTATCACCGCTGGCTTCCAAAGTAAATGAATTTGAGAGCTGAAATGGCAAATTATAAACTAGACAAAAGCCCCATGAATCGATGCCACTTGTATAACTCCAACCTGGAAAGTATCAAAAACCCAACGCCAAATCTATGCCGCAAGAGGGCAGGACCAAAGTAAATGATCCATAGTCTTCACCGAACCTCTACACAAGAAGTAAATTTGAGGTCCATTAAATCCATGCAGTGTGTCCAGTGTAGGGATTCTGGCAAGAAGAAGACGCCAAGCAATCAAAGACTGCCTCACTGGAATTTTTGAATGCCAAATCCATTTGCCCCATTTCACCAAAGGGAATCATACACACGAATGCAACCTAGAAAGCTTGGTCATAAACTTTCCATGAAGAGAATTCATCCAAATCCTCTCATCCGCGCCCCGAATGATCGGAAGTTTCAAAATATCCAAAATAACATCCGGAAAAGCATTCACAAAGGAAGTAGTAAATCACCAGACCCCATCAATCAAATAATCGCCCACTTTATCACTAAATTTAGCGTGAATATGCATAGAAATAGCAAGCTTATCGGCAATGATATAACCCACCCAATTGTCATGCCAGAAATCAATAGAAGAGCCGTTTCCCAAAATATAATATGACACTTTCAAAAGATTATTAACAGGGTCTTGGATCCCAGGCCAAATCAAAGAGTAAGCAACCATCTTCACCGTATGAGGAGATGACATAAATCTCGTGTGAGCAAGCTGCATTACATGAGCATCTGATGTGATCAACTACCAAGCCAACTTTATAAGTAATCCCCGATTAACCTCCTTGAACAAGGAAACTCCAAGGCCCCCTTCTTCAAACATAGCACATGTTCGAGCCCAGCTGACCATTGTGTATAATCTATCATTAATATCTCATTTCCATAAGAAATTTTAAGTAGTCGTGTCCAGAGTAGTGATCAACATAGCTGGCCACCTGTAAATCATCATAGAATGAATTGTCGAACTCATGATCACTGACTTTATCAAACAAAGTCGGCCAGCCATTGAAAGTGTGCGGCCATGCCAATGATCAAATTTCACCAATATCTTGTCCACTAACGGTTATATTTGATTAATCTTTGGAATTTTCTTAAAAAGAGGAACTCCCAAATATTTTGTAGGAAGCGATCCAACCGTAAAACCCAAGAGGTGCTTCAGATCAGTGCAAACTCCAGGCTTAACCCCTTTACCATAAAAAAAATCTAGATTTGAGTCTACTACAAGACTACCTGAAAGCCTCTCATAGATACTTATCACCTCGACTAGAGTCTTGACATTGGAACTAGAAGCTTGACAAAAAATGAACACGTCATCAATATAAAGAATATAAGTTGGGTACAAAACCCCTCGACCATAAGACATCGGCCGAATTCTTCCTTTTTCCACAGCTTGTAGAATCAAATAACTTAAGACCTCCTCAGCAATACCAAATAAAAGGGGTGATAGCGGATCTCCCTGCCGAACTCCCCGAGAGCAAGCAAAATACCCGTGAGACACCTGATTGCTTTCCAGTTTTACCTACACACGCACAAAATCTACTAACAGGATCCGCAAGAGAATGAGGTCATTTGTAGAGCGGTGAGCTAAACCAAGTTGTGTCTCTCGAGGAAAGCTTAGAGGGGAATTATCTTCTTACACTACAATTGTTAACATGCACATGAATTTAAATACAACCTAACATTCTAAACAAGGGTTGGATGATTTTTACTAAACTATCAAATTTAAGCAAACAAAATTAACTAGCAACACCAACAATAACAAAGACGAGGGAAAAGATTATGAGAGAGAATTAGGGTGTAGATTCTCTCATTGGTTTCTCTTCTAGCTTGATTCAAGTTGATTATGTTAATCCTAGACATACAATAGACCCCTTCAAGTGGCTTAACTTCATTTACTGTCACCGTCAATCCATTAAACCCCCCATCAGCTATATTATACGAACAAGATTAACAATTAGGCTTATGTACCCAGTCCACCTAACATTGAAGGAACCTTAGTCGGGCTATAGAATCTCCTCTCAGTATCATCTAAAGCCTAGCAACGCTAAGTAGTGATCAAGTACTTAATATAAACAAGCACAATTCTGATAACAAGAAATCAACTATCATAAGCATGGATCGAAATCAAATAAATTATCTACCACCTAATATAAGGAATTAGCCCATCACCATGCTCAAGACAACACAAGAATCATAAAAGTTCTCCATTTCATAATTCAAAAGATAAATAAAATATAAACTTCTACAATATTTGTTATCTCAAGAGTTTTGGGACAAATCCCCACAAATGAGCTAAGCCAAGAAAAGAAATACCAAAAGTGGAGATTCCTCGAGCAAGCCTAGCTTCCGTGGATGGCTTGGAGTTGGATTCATCTTCTCGTGCCTTCTTCCTTGAGCTTAAGCTCCATTACCTCTTCTCCTCCTCTTTTCTCTCTCTCTGGAACCGTGGTGTTGTGTGTGAAGTGTGGAGTGGGTATCGTCGATGATAAAGGAATGAATGGGGAGATGGTTATTTATTAGTTGATGAGAGAGGGAAAACAAAATGTGGAGTTATTAGGGGCTTTTAATCCCAAACTCCTCCTACTCTTAGGCTCCAAAAAGTCTCTATAATAATTTCTCTCAGCTGGCCAAGTGGTTGGAGGTAATAAAGATCAAAACTCCCGAAACCACAGATGAAACTCATCGAAATGGAGCTCGAACTGATCACCCCGCACTCGCGGGGTGCTCCGTACCGGCGGGACTGGGATGTCCCGCGCTCGCAGGGTGCTCCGCACCGGCGGGGCGCGTTCACCGTGAACACTGCTCCACGGTCCCGGGAGTCCCGCGCCGGCGGAGCTGCTCCAGCTTCCGGCTTTTCTCTTCAGTTTCGGCATTGTTCATTTGTTGGCTCTCAGTTCAGTTTCAGTCAGCCTTCGTCAGTTGGAGACTTTTAAGCTCACCCCATCAATTGTGGCTCTAGCTCATGTAACACCCCAAACCACTCCGTTTGGCCACGTCACTTAATATACTTGTAACGCCCCAAACTACTCCGTTTGGCCACGTTACTAAATATATAATTCATTTACATATGTTTGCGTTCTCTTAATAGATTGAGCGGAAGCTAAGGTCAAATTTCATTATGAGAAAATAACATCATAATTCTGAATATAAATTTTCTTCCATAATTATAACATGCAACCCATCGAATCTACCCTGTCACACAACATGGATTTAAGTAGAAGCATCTAATAAACCTATCCACATCATTCATACAATTATCCAACCTATCGGGCTCATAGGTCTTAAACAACCCGCCCGTCTAGTACCCTAAATTAACAAACATAGCATAGAAATTCAACAACCTATATTTACATAACATAGGCTCCTAGGTCAACCGACCTGCCTTTAAATCATTGACATGTTATATCGAGTTAAACATAGCATAACCACAAAAGATCGGGCTATTCCCATCCCTAATAATCGTTGTTCATAAAACAGAAAGAATGATCAATGTAATAATACTAATAATATGCATATTCAAAAGCAAGCAAAATTAAACACAAGCTTGTGGGGTTCTCTTGTGTTCACAATGCTCCTACTCGGGCCTCGACTCCTCAACCTGAAATTCATTGAATGGATGGGGTGAGTATTTAACAACATACTCAGTGGGGAACACTATAAACAGTTATAGCCAATTGCACAAGTGAAAATATAACATATGGACTTTTCTTTACTTTGTGGAGACTAGTCTCAACCCCGTAGGGTCCAAACATCATGATGCCCCCATTAATGAATATCTTTGGCCCTGTAGGAATGCCCGCAGACATACTACCCCCAGGGAGGACATTAACAGGTCTATATTCGATCCCAAATGATCTCTACCCTGAAGGGTCTCTTTGTCAACCCCGTAGGATCTCTTTCATTTCACCGGTCCGAAGACCCTTCATACTTATACAATCAAAGCACAACAATAACTATAACCTTACACGTGTTCACAGTTTAGTGTTACCCCACCTTATGAGATGCTTTCACAATTCTCAACCTTTGAAATACTCCTTAGTCGTGCACAAGTTGTCCACCTCGAGTCCCAATACGTTACCAAGCACCTTTCAATTCCCTTTTCATTTTAGATGTCGAGTTATACAAATAAATCATAACTTTGACCAAACTCATGCTATACTTTATTGTAAGGTCTTCAAACATATCCATATACACAATCATGGATATACCAACTCATAATATGATTTTGGACTCAAAATACACATTAAAACTCTTTGAAACATTTAATCGAACACGTTACGTGCACACATTTAAGCCACATGATCATGACTTAATTTAAATCCTTTAAACCCAACATTTCAAATACAAACACCTTCATCCTAGGGCTCTAACATACATGAAAATCAACTTCATAAAGACATCACAACTCCTCCAATCAAATATCAACAAACAAGGGGGAAATTAGGGCAAAATCCAAACCCTAGTAACAATGAACCATGGAGATTTCAATTTAACAACACATATAGCTTCAATGGAGTAAATAAACCATATGTTTGAGATATCAAAGCATGGAGATCAATAGAATTGAAAAACCCTAATTTTTGGAAACAAACCCTAGGTTTGATTCAACAAGAAATGGGTGTTTAATCCCCAAGTAGAAGAGATATAGGGGTTACCTTAGTTGATGGATGATGATGGGAGATTCCACTCCAAAACTAGAAGAAGATGTTGAGAGAATTTGGAAGATGAGTAGCCCAAATGAAGTAAGAAATGAAGAGGAAATGAGTAAAGTGTTGTATTTATAGGTTGGAATTTCCGAAACGGGGCACGGCCTAGGGGTGGTCGCGCTCAGAGGTCGCGTTCGAGACAAAGAAAAATAGCTCTCTGAAGCTGGTGACACGTGACCGAGGGGGTCGCGTTTCATGGTCGCGCTGTAGACCCCTCAGAACGCGACTCGAATGGGGTCGCACTTTCCGGTCGCGCTCAGACTGTAGATTTTTAAAAGAGCTTCTATTTGAGTACTTATGGGCCTCGTGGCTCCAACCAAGTCAAAAGTTATGACCTCCGGACGAAACCCTACCGAAACTCAGCGAGACCCTCCATTTATGCTATTTTCGAAAATACATACAATACACAACTTAAATTTTCAAGACATATTTACTACTCATTCAATGCACACACCAAAATTACATAAAATTGAGGTATGTCAAATCAAAATTAAATATAAACACACTCATTCATTATCATATAACTCGACAATTTAAATGTTAAATTTCAAATTCCATTATGCAATCAGCATAGTGTAACCGTGCTATGACATATCAGCTCGAGTGGAACAACCTGCATTAAAACAACGGCATAATATACAAACATACTCATATGATCAATATTCAAACAATATTAATTCAAATTCATTTTCCAAAATCATAATTCATAATTTAGAAAAAGAGACGGGGTATCACAGCTCAGCTCCAAGCCCTCAGCTCCGGCTTGGAATCTTCAGTTTGGTGCTTCAACTGGGCTTCTTTAGTTGGGCTTCCAGCTCAGCTCTGCACTCTTGGCTTCAGCTTGAAGTGAAAGCTCTTCAGTTGCAACTCTAGTTCACTTCATCAGCTGGGGCTTAGCTTATTAGTTGTGCCTCCAGCTCAGCTATCAGTTCTTCAAGACAAATCAACAAGCTGGAGACCCCCGACCAACTCAGCAAAGCGGGAGATTCAAGTCAAATCAACAAGATGGAGCTTCAGTTGGGAGCTTCACCTCCTGGCCACCTTTATGCTATAAAATCCTGCTTTTGGACACAAAAGCTCAAGTTTTGCACAAACCTGGCACAGCTCACCATTAGAGCAAAAGTGAAGGAAATAACATATAAATAACACGAAAAATAAAGGAAACACGTATACTAAAGACACCAAATTTCTATAATAAAATAGTACAAATAATCACTAAACAACACCTCATTAACAAGAATCGAAAGTCTAGCAGAGTGAAGAGAATATTATTTATCCATGTACAAAATATCTCCAGAAAACCAAATGATTTCATCATCTGCTGCAAGAAATTCCAATTAATAGGTGTCGAAAGCTTTGGTGATATCAATTTTCAATGTCATGTTGTATCCTTCATGAGTACGGTTCAAAGTGTTAATGCCTTCTGAAGTAAAAAAAATTGCATCATGAATATTCCTGCCTTGGATGAATTCAAATTGCTGCTTTGACACTAATGCAGCAGCCACCAAATTTAATCCTGTAGCCAAAATTGTTGTAAAAATTTTGAACAGAAAATTGCTCAAAGCTATTGGCTTGTATTCTTCCACCATGAGAGCACGCCCCATTTTAGGAATTAGAACTAAAAAACTTGAATTAAAACTCGATGGTATATTCTCGTATTCAAAGATTTCTAACACAGCTCCATATATATCAGATGCAATAAATTCCCAAGCAGCATGAAAGAATTTCCCGGTAAATCTATCTGGCCCTACAGCACTATCCGGATCAAGTATAAAAACTGTTTCCTTAACTTCATCTATCGACGGTTGACTAGTAAGATTGTAGCATTGTTATGCTGTGATCCGATTAGTTATCAATTGATCAATCAAAGTGTAATCCTCCTCATTCGGCCGAGAGTCCGAAAAATTATTTTGGAAATAATTAATAACATGATCGGTGATTTCATCTTTGTTACGCACCAGCTCCCCATCTATGGACATCACCGAAATGTGTGCTTTAGCTAGACGAGTTTTCACACTATCATGGAAAAACTTGGTATTTCTGTCTCCATCATTTAGCTAACTAATTCAACTTTATTGCTTCATGTGATCTGATTTAACCAGTAATAAACCATTTATTTCAGCCTTTATAGAAATTTCCTCATCTAATAAATCATCCGTGCATCACGTTGAAGAAATTTGTTCTTGAAGTTGTCCTAGTTTCCATTCAAGACCCTCAATTTTAACGTTGAAGTTACCGAAAACTCAAGCATTTCAAGCCTTAAGAACTCCTTTCAATCGTTTTAAGTTTCATCATAACTAAACGAATACGACTAGGTGATACCAATTGTTCCATCCAAGATTCACGAATAGTTTGAAAAAATGACTCGTTATTCACCCCCCATGTTCTAGAAATGAAACGGACACAGTCCGGCCTTCTCGACAGAAATACAATTCACAATAAGAGGTGAGTAATCCGAACACATTCTTGGGAGTAATGTAGCCGTGACACTCTCCCAAACTGCATGAAATTTATCAGAAACCCAATCTATTTTACTTTCAGTAATCTCAGGATAATATCTTCTGCTTGACCAAGAGTAAAAAAGACCATTACTCTCAACTTCAGAAACCTCTAAATCCCTAATAAAAGTGTTGAAGTTCATGCAAGGTATAGGAGATGGCTTTAACTTTCCTCGGCGTTCAAAAGAGCCCCTCACTGCATTGAAATCTCCCATAATGATAAAATGGTCTTTAAGAGATTCAAGGTCCATCCACAAATCACGACGTTTAATATAAGAAGAGGATCCATGAACAATCACCACAATCCCATCAAAACTATTAACCTTGATTTAAACCAAAACACATTGATCAGAAGAGTAAAGAACCGATGCACTCACACTCTTTTTAACAAACACCCAAATGTTTGAACTCATAGCACCACGATCATTGTGACAAATTGGAGTCAAGCCTAACGACTACCAGTAAGAAGCATAAATATTTCCAAAACGAGCCCAAGGCTCAATTAACCCAAGCACTGCAGGCTTAAAGACCCGCACATGTTTACGTAGCATATTTTGGGATACCTCTGTTGCAATCTCAAAGATATTCCATGTCATAAGATTTATTGTGGTGAAGATAAATTCCTCAAGGAATCATCGTTCTTTGGATTAGTATTTTGATCTTTTAAACCTGCAACTAACTCCATATGTTTAAGTGCATTCGAATTAGGCTCGGAAATAACAAATGGAGTCAAATCCTCCTTCTCTTGTGCCTGCTTGATAGCCTCACCCCCAGCTTTGTTCAACCTCTCTGAACGGCATAACTCCGCAGTTGGAGGTATGGTCCGTCTAGCATAAGTTTTCTTTGGTGCCATGGCTGAAACCGATTCTCCACCACCGTCAAAATCCAACTCCTTAACCTCCTCAACAACCTCAGAACCCGATGGAGCCCTCAAAGAAGACTCTTGATCTGAATCTGAAGCCACCAGCCCATGAGTTGTATCCTCCCTACAAACAAAATCATCGTCCTGCCCAATAACAAGCATATCCTTAGTGTTCCCACTAATAACCATATCCTCAGACATTTCTGAACCCAGTAACCGATCTGCATGTAATGAATCCTCCACACCTGACTTAGCACCAACCATGACATCACCAATAAACCTATCCCCCGTTAAACCTCATGAAGCAGAACCAAATTTTCTTTCAGATGAATCACTCTCCACAGCATGAGAAGAAATAACATCCTTCGTCTTTGTCTCGTGAGTCTCCTCAACAACTCCGCTATCTTTAGAAGTATGTGAGATAAGGACAGTAACTTGTAACAAATTATTGAATGCATTCCCACCCTCCTCAAGTCCTAAATTAGAAAGAGTTGATAAATTGTTTGAAGTTGGAATCATCTTATCCTGGTTCGCTTTATCAACCTTATCACCATCCCCAAACGTCCAAACCACCAATTCCTTGGTTGAACGGCCTGATTTCAAATTATGATCCTCATGCACAGCTGCCCCCAAATTAGAAGAATTCCCAGACTTGTCACCTTTGCTTATCTTTTCGGTAACAACCTCCTGCGATGCTTCTTTCACCTGAGACATAGAATTACGGCACTTTACAATGGAATGTCCAACAATCTGACATTCACTTCAAAATAGTGGTATACTCTCATAATGAATATCCACAAAAAATGAATATTCTCCACGATCAATCATCACCGAGTGTTGTAGGGTTTGCGCCATGTCAACCTCGATCAGAATTCTTGCGAAGTGTCCCAGATCCCCATGCATAGAATTTCCATCTATTTTCAAGGGATTACCAACTGACCTAGCGATGCTAACGAACACCTCCTCGTGCCAATATTCAATCGGCAAATTGTATAGACGTACCCAAATTTGCGCAAGCGTCGACTTAATCTTGTAGAGGGTGAAATTCGGCACCCAATCTCTAATCTTGAGAAATCCCAACTTTAAATTCCAAGATTGTGTTTGACGTACCCTAGATTGATCTGCGGCGCACGAGAATTGGAGTGTAAAGTATCCTTTACCCATCAAGATCAATCGCCAATCTTTCGAAATAGCCCATATCTGTTGCAAGCGAGGCTTTAGATCCATCGCCGACCAAGGTTTATCACCTTTCAACATAATTAGTCGACCAATGAGAGAAAATTGAAATTTCTCTAATTACGACTTATATAAATCGTCAGGAATGGAGATTGAATTGAACTCCCCCCGATGAACTGGGTAGATTCTTGATAATGACATCGTGAAGACATTCGGAAATTTGTCATGCACATTAGAATTAACGGCGGCAGCGTAGGATGCATGGGTTTTTTAAGATGGAACCTTAAATTGAGAAATAGGGTTTTCTGAATTTCCGGTCAAAGATAGGTCAGATAGCAGCGGAGACGGCGTAATTAGCGTGAAGGACAAGAGAGAGAGAGAGGAGAGAAGAGCGCATTTTTTTCCTTTTCAATAGAATTAAAACATTTTTGGTCTACTTTATAATATAATTGAAGGTTAAGCCATAGAGATTATGGAGCTTAGATTTTTTTCCCTCAATCTAGTTTTTTTTTTTTTACTCACATACCCGACATGTAGTATTGAGGAGATTCGAACCCATAACCTTTAGTCTCCAAACTAGCAATTTCACTCCACCACTTGACCATTCTCACCGAGACTCTCTCAATCTGATTATATGTCAGGGTTTTTTTTTCACACCACCCAATCGTCGATCATTGTTTCAATCGCTTCTTCAAATAAAGAAGCGGAACTTTTATTGATTATATTATAAGAAATCAGGTTACAATCGAATTTTTTTTTTCTAATGAAAGTAATTTAAATAATATTTTATTGAATTTTAATCCATGTGCATTCGGCATCACCCAATTTTGAGTTTTGACCAACATATCTCAAATCCATAATATTTGAAATAATATTTTAATATTCAAATTATTGAAAATTTAATCAAAACTAAGTTCGAAACTTTTTTCCTGCTCCTAAAAATAATGTGACCAGTTCTTCAGTGATGTGTAATTAATTAAAAACACGATGACTCGGAAAATTCACGTCTTTTTCCATCTCTCACCCCTCAGTCTCTTTCCGGGCCGCAAAACACATAAAATCAAAGGAAATTTAGAAAACCTACTCCAAGCTAAAGGTATATAATCGAGTCGACCCGAATATTGTCAAGTTTAAATTTGACTTATTTATTTTAGAATCGTGCTTTGAGCTTTTAAATTTATCGAATATTTTGTAACCTAAACATAAATTGATTTATTTAGTTGAAATAAATACAAATTTATACGCTAAATTGGAATAAACCTTCAAATAAAAGTGATTTTTTTTTAAATCTGACAACTTGGGCAATGCACTCGTCTGACGCTAATATATGGTCTTGTGCATTTCGGTCGACAATAAATTTAATTATTTCGAAATAAATATAAACGTGTCGTGATCTCGAAAATTTTGAACATTTTTTATCTTGAAGGTATTTAGGTAGTAGAAATGGAAGAAGTTGAAAAGAATTTTAGTGAGAGACAGAACGAGAAGAAAGGGAAGGAAAATAGAGAATGAGATGGAGGAAATTGAAATATTTCTTTTGTGCATTTCCTAGGGTAAAAACTCGTATTTAAACCTTACATATTCGGTACCACAATTACAAAATACTAACCGAATGGATTAAAGTCCTTAATTCAATTAAAATGCTAAAAGCCCAACTAACTGGCCCGATACTAAAATAAAAGTAAACCAGTCCAAAACTCATTTAGTTAAAATAACCCGATCAGTTACTCCACAAACCGATCTTCTTTCCCTTAGCAAAATACCATGCAAAATAGCATTCTCTATCTTTCACCCCAGGAACACAACAAAACGGTAATTGAAAAGTAAAAATCTAGTTTTGAAATAAATATATACCCTAAAATGGAAATTAGTGAACCCTAAAATAAAATTAAAGTGAATTAATTTGATTATTTTGAAATCCAGTGACTCGGGCAATGCACTCGGCATACGCTAATACATGGGCTCGTACATTGCGCTCGATAATTTTTTCAGCATAAATATAACCCATAACCGAGATTAATAAAACTTAAAAAAAATATAAACCCTAAAAAATACAAAATAAACCCCTAAAAAATCTAAAAAATACTAAAAAAAACCCTAAAAAATCATGAACCCTAAAAATCGCTGAAGTCCTAAACTCTAAACATTAATTTGAATGGAAAAAATCATAATTAATTTGAACTAAATAAACTAGTATGAGATCACTAGTTAGTCCGTTACTTTTTAAGGATATATGATACTTTTCGAATTTTGAGTTATATTTTTTAGTGTTAAAATTGATACTAGTTTTGACGTTTTTTTTTTCACAGGTTGGCATATTTAAAATAATGTTTATTTACAACTAGTGCATTCACGTGTGTGTTTGTGGAAGTGTAATTCTTTAAAAAAAGTTAAAGTATAAAGCCACGAACTCAACAATTCAAAGTGTACGTGTGTGTGCGCGCTTTAAATACTAATCGAAAGTGATTTGGTGAAACATATCTTACAAATTTATTTACAATTACAATCAACATCTGTTTATGTTGGAACCTATCCTTTGACCCGTCGACGGCTCGTATATTTATTTTCTATCATTATACAAGTCTTACTTTGAATTGAAAATTAAATTTCGGAAATTTTGAAATATATACATTTAGAAACCCACGTTTTCTTTTCTTTTTTTTCCTTTTGTTTTATCAAATATGGATTTCACAACCTTCCGTCCAAGCCGCCACGTTTAATATGTAACACCTGAAAATAAAAATTAGATTAAATTAAATTAATAGAGTGATTATTATAAAGGAATGAAATGGTTCATATGGTCAAGATTTGCTAGCTTAGCTTTGCATCTTCCTTCGCACTTTAAACCCACACACGCACACGTCACAAATATATACAATTAGGCATATCTATGAGTATGAGGTCTGTTTCACAAGTTATTAGCAAACCAAAATATTTTATAAATTGAGTTACGCAAAACTGTTGCACTCAATAAGTATAAATTAATTAATCCTAAATTAAAATTCAAAAAACTAAGACTCCAGATCTTACAACCATAGACCTAAATCCCGATTCTAAAAATTACGAATTATGAAACTAATCAAACTTTGAGTTGTCAACCGCAAATTAAACTTCGTTGAGGCTCAATTAAGCTGAAATAAAACTTGTGAACTTAAAATTCGTTTGGTACATTAAACTTGAGTTCGACTCAATAATAAACGAATCAAACTTGAATTTGATAATACGTACTCGAATCAAATATGTCTCAATTTTAGTAGATTCAATAGTAAAAGAAAAATCATCTAAAATGGTGCTTGATTTTATCTAGACTAATTTGTTTGGAATACATAATATATATATACACACACACACACACACATATAGATTGGATCATGTGAGAACCACACCCTCTGTGAGAACTGAGAACCAATTTCAGCCACAGATCTCGCCTATTTGGATGGCCAAGATACACTCCAAGATTGAAAAAACGCGGTGGCATTACTGTAATTATAGTGACTTTTTAATGAACTGAGGGTATTTTCATAATTTATGAAATCTATTATTTTTGGACTGAAACCTATTTCCTTCGTAATCTATACTTCCATTCTAAATTTGTTTCCTTTTTCACGCGATTCTCATCGATTTCGTTGTGCTTATGTAATCCAGATTCCAATCAATTCTCTTCAAAATCTATTCATCTTAATCGTTGTTCACGCGAGTTCTCAAGTTTTGATTGTTCGTTGTTCTTGGATGATGATGCCGGGTAAAAATATTTTTGTTGTACTTTTTCTGCGATTTTTCACGCAATTCTCTTCGATTTTGTTTTAGTTTGGAATGCAGATTAGTTGATAAGAAATCTGATTTGGCTGTGAAGAAAAAGGATGCTTGTTTTACTACTTCTTCATCGTACATACAATCGAATTTATTAGCCTCTCTTTTTTTTTAGCATTTCTGGATGCATAGATTGTTTGTTTGTGATTTCTGTTGATAAATTGGTATTTGGTAATGAATGCTTTAAACGTACATAAATATGACGAGGATGAACGTTTCACCATTCTTCTCGTTTGTTTATTTTAGCATTTGCATTTCACTGTTTTAGCACCGGTAGTTATAATTTTAGCACTTTCATTGCCTTTTTTTTTAGCATTGTTAGTTAATGTTTGAATATTTTGGTAGGTGATAGTGTTAGCATTTGTAGTCTTTTATTTATGATGAGAAAGACATTATAATAACATAGATTTATGAATTTTTATATGGTTGCAGGTATTTAATAATTTATGCATTCTTCACAGGAAAGAACAATCATGGGAAGCTTGTGACCTTTGGGGCTGCTTTAATGTTGGGTGAGGATGTTGAATGTTATTCATGGGTTCTTCACAAGGCTACGATGATGCTAATAGGCATAGCTGATATTTCTTTAAGGATTTGCAAGAAACCTTTAAGGACCTGTAAGAAGTGTGGGAAGAAATGCTATCATAATTCTACGAATTGTGGGAAGAAGTAGATACATTTTTTTGTACTTTGTCATACTGATTTTTTATTAATGATAGTAATATTATTTCCTATAATGCTAATAGGCATAGCCGATATTTCTTTTTTTGCATTGCTAATAAATGTTTTGATAATGCTAATTTTACTGTATGTGGTGCTAATATAGTTCGTTATACTGCTAATAAGACGTTTAATTTTAATGAGAATGCATTACATTTAGTTATTAACAATATTATGAGGTTATATGTTTACTGTAATGATAATATGTTTCGATTACTACAAAATATTGATTTTATATAATGCTAACATACATACTGCTTATATTCTCTTTTATGTGTGAAAGATAAGTCTAAAATGAGAGATAACTGTGCTAAAATTGTAAAATAATAATGCTTAAAAATAAGTGGGGGTAGGGTTAGGAGAAAATGACATTTTTTTATGCTAATGCTAAAACAGTAGTCATGCTAAAGAGGATCCGTATTAGTGCTAAAATAAGTCATGACAATGCTAAAATAAGCTATGAGAATGCTAAAATAAAAAATCATAAATTCAACAACATGTAACAGTGTTTGTTCATAGATTTTTTGAAATGCCGATGACATTTTTCATGTTAATGCTAAAACAAGTGTCACGCTAAACAGCGGTTGTGTTAGTTCTAAAATAAGTTATGATAAAACTAAAACAAGTCATTGCAATGCTAAAATAGGAAATGACAATTGAACAATGTGTAACAGTGTTTGTTTATAGGCTTTTTACAATGTCGATGACATATTTTTATGGTAATGCTGAGACAAGACTCATGCTAAAATATGTCATGACAATGCTAAAATAAAACATCACAATTTTTCAATTTGTAACATTGTTTGTTCATGTGTTTTTTGAAATGCCGACAACATTTTTCATGCTAATGCTAACACAAATGTCATGCTAAAATAAGTCATGAGAGTGCTAAAATAAGCCATGACAATGCTAAAATAGGAAATAATAATGCTAAAATATGAAATTGAAAAATATACACATAAATCACAAATATATTGCCAACACTGGTAGGGTTAACATTTTCATACAAGTTTTTCATCATGAGTAGAATGAAAATGAAATTGATAAATTATCATGCAATAAAATAAACATAGTTTGTTGAAGATTAGATTTTTGTATGTGTTATGCTTACAAAAACACGAAAGAAATTACTAAATCATCATAATATAATGCTAAATGAATGATTATAACAAACGGAAATTACTAAATCAACATAATATAATTGCTAGAAAATCAAATGAAATTTCTGAAAAATAAAAATGAATGACATATTACCTTGAGTTTTCATGCTTTCTGAAGAGGCAAAAACTTCCATGCAACGGTCTTAAATAGTGTTATTTAAGACGGGTCGGGTCAAACTTGTGCTTTGACCCGGGTCAACGCGGGTCAACCCGCGTTGACCAGGGTCAACGCGGGTCAACCCGCGTTGACCAGGTTAACTCGCAAAAAATAGAAAAAAACGGTAAAATCAATATCAACAGTCTCACTAAAAAGTATCACCAAAAATTCGAAAAGTATCATCTGTATCATTAAAAAATAAGGGGTCTGCTAGTTATTTTATACTAGTTTATTTAGTTCAAATTGTGATTTTTTCCATTCGAATTAATGTTTAGAGCTTAGTAGTTTAGGGTTTTTTTAGGGTTCATGGTTTTTAAACGGTTCATGTTTTTAGGGGTTTTTTAGGGTTCAAGGTTTTTAGGGGTTTTTTTTTAGGGTTTATGATTTTTTAGGGAGTTTTTTTAGTTTTTTTAGGTGGTTTTTTTTAGGGTTCATGGTTTTTTAGAGGGGGTTTATTAGTTTTTTTAGAGGTTTATTTTATGTTTTTTTAGGTTTTTTTATAAGTTTTAAATTTATTTTTAAAAGATTAAATTAATAGTCGAGCACAATGTATGAGCCCACGCATTAGCGTCAGGCGAGTGCATTGTGCAAGTCGCCGGATTTCAAAAAAGAATTCAAAGAAAATTGAAAAAAAAAAGTAAAAAATCTGCTAAAAAAAAGACGGGCGCGTCACGCCCACGCGCCAGCCTTAAATAGCCTTATTTAAGGCGGTTGCACGGAATACCATCTCTTCTAAAGATTTTAATGATGTTTTCGGGAAAGTTTAACGGTTGAATTTAAGTTTTTTTCAATTTTTCTTCAAATTTTTTGGCTCCTGAGTTTGCGTAAGTTCCTAGTTGCACTATATTGATAATTCAACATCAATATTGATGACATTTTTTTATGCTAATGGTAAAAAAGAGTCATGCTAAAATAAGTCATGACAATGCTAAAAAAGGTCATGACAATGCTAAAATAGGAAATGACAGTGCTAAAATCATATATTTGAAAAATATACACGTAAATTCTTAGTATTCATATATTTTCAAAATTTTCAATTTTACCCTTACTAAGATTCAGGAACAGTGAAGTTGGACGTTATTACGAGATTGCCACCGCGTTTTTTTGAATTTTGGAACATATCTTGGCCGTCCAAATAGGTGAGATCTATGGCTTAGATTGGTTCTCGGTTCTCACTTAGAGTGTGGTTCCTTCTGGAACCCAACCCTATGTGTGTGTGTGTAGGTTTTGGTTCAGGCGAAAAATATTTGTTAGTGTGAGAAATGAGAAAATATTTTTTTATTGTAATTTATTGCTTAATAGGTATAATTTTATTGCATAATTATCTTGTCCCACGTGTGCAATAAAATTATACCAATTAAGCAATAAAGTATTTAAGCAATAAATTATGGCAATTAAGCAAAAAAATACAATATGATGACCATTTTCCTCATTTCTCATACTAAGATCTTTTCTCACCTGATTCTTTGGGTTATACAAACTTATATGTTACACAACATAATTTTTACTGCAAATTTATTAATTTTCTTTCTACAATTTCAATTTATTTTGCCCCAACAATTCTCACTCTCTCTCTCTCTCTCTCTCTCTCTCTCTCTCTCATCCATAACCTCCCTCTACCCCTCCCAACATCTCCTCTCGAGCTCGCCCCTTAGTTCATCTATGGCGGCCTTCAACTGTCTAAACTCGTACAACAACATCCATGTCAGGCATTTGGGTTTAATAAATTGAGCTCTTTCTCATTTATTCCGATCTTTTAGTGGCCAAAATTAATCTATGTTTATGGTAGATAATTATATTAGTTGTATTTCCTCAAAATTAATTTTTAATAAGTGAGAAGTTAATTGTTAAAATTGGTCACTCAAAGGGACATCTGTGAAATTTGGAGAAAGGTAAAGAGTCGCATTTATGAAATCCCCCTTTGAAGTCTTAACTTAAACTTGTATTTAAGTGTTTAATCACTTAGGTGGAATATTATCTACTGTGTACAAGTATGTAACCTTTGAGCCCACACATGCACACACGCCCGTGTCCGACTCTGAACTTGGGCCTCAGCCAGTAATCAATCTCAGCACCTCAGTTATTGGTTCTCATGCAATAGTAGATGTTGTAACTCGTGAAAGTTACTCAACTATAATTGATTACAACCCCAGTAACTCATGGAGGTTACTCACATGTGATTGAATGCTCTCAAACTCTAATTTGAAGTGGACATTATGTGCCTGTAAATAGGACACTACAACATGATACAAAATCATTCACAAGTATGACATAAACATGTTAGTCTAGTCTTATAATAATCAAGCTCTTGCATTAACTTATTCGTTGAAGCCTTGCTATTGCAGAAAGGACAAAACTGTTTCATCTTTAAAAGACACTACGTCAAACTAGAACACTAGTCGAGACGTAATTGTCTTGCGGAAAGAGATCCACTTGACTCAACTGCTTCCAGTTCAACATTCAAGACGAACCAGTCCAGTTTTCTTCTATTGTTTTTGTTTTCAATTCTATTTAATTTGTAATTTGTCTTTCTATTCTTATTTTTGTATTTAGTTTTATATCCAGAATGCGAAGCATTGTAATATCTTTTACAATCTATTTAGCTTCAATTCCAAAGAAACTTTCGTCATCAAATTTCACTGACAGGGGCTTAGTTCTTGTTTCTATCGAGTCCCGATTTTCACAAATAACTTGCTCCCAATTAAGAAAATGAAAAGAATGGAGAAAACAAAGTTTTCTCAATCAATGTCAGTTTGTTAATGGACTAAGGGAAACATCATTTTGAAACCTTTAAAAAGATCGTGGGATCAATTTTAATTAAAAATGCTATTTTAGAATCAAAGTGTTTCTAATAGTTAAAGGATCAATTAAGACTTTATCCCTTATTTTTATATTAATTATTATTAAATTAAATAATAAATTAGATAATGAAATATGAAGTAAAATGTGAAAAATATAATATGAAATTGGAACTATTTTTGGGAAAGTATGGTGGATTCACCCAATTTAAATCATTATAAAGTATTTATCAAAACAAAAATCAATTTCAATTATTCAAACTAAATGCAATGCAATTTGATTATGAAAACAATGTTGCAATAGTCACTATGGATTAAAAAAAAAGTGAGTTTTTTTTAGTCACATCCATTACACTATAAGTTTTATGTCATTTCATATTGTAAAGTCTAAAATACCACTACATATGACTCGTTATGAGGAAGAATTCTACAGTTTTGTAATTAGTTGTATTTAGAAGTTCGTTATCTTATAAAAAAAGGTAAATCATGACATATACATTAGTAGATGGGTGTTAAGAGCTTGTATTTACACTTGACACTTAAAAAAAAAAATCAATCTAAAATATTGTCAGCAAAGACTTAAAATCTCCACACTGTAGTTCATAATTAACAAATTACAGAACTACCTCACATCTTGTCTTCACACCAATTAACTATACACTGAAGGGACATTATGTATATATCCATTTCTATGTAAACATAATCTCTTCCAAGACACTAATTCTTGCCTTTTGGTTAATTTGAGAAAGATTATTCGCCTTGTTTAAGCTAGTGCTCTAAATTTTACAGTAGAGCTGAGCTTACATTGTCAAACTAACTCATATTTACACGGTCCAATTTATATTTTCAAACTTCTACGATAGAGCTTGCATATATCAAACTCATACGTTTATCTTATTGCTAAAAAGATTCATTGATTAATGAATTTAACTACACCCTTAAAATATAAATTAATACCCTTGGTTTACTGAAAAGGAATTAAGCACTATCTTTGTGAAAGACATTCCAAAATTAATTGTATTTTCGGATGAAAATGGAGGTTAATTACTGCTAAGGAAAAAAGTTACCCTATGATCCCGTTTGGTTGGCACCAAATGTAGCATGAAAAAGTAATATGATTTCTTATTTTTAATTTTCTATGTTTAAATATTATGGAAAGTAATCTGAATCTTAAAAATAAGAAAAGTGGTGCATAATTTTTGGATTCTTATTCCCCACCTAACCTAACCTAACGTAGGTATTTTTTTCCCCAATTTCAAGAAATACATAATTACATTGGCGGAAGGAGCTAGTGTCCGCACATGTTGCAACTATTCAAAGTTCTGATCTAATTTATGTTATTATTATTTTTTTCTCAATGTTTTGGCTCTCAAAGTTTTTACAATACCATTTTTTAAAAAAAATTTGTTGCACTGCTTAGGGCCTTCCGGTAGATTTATAAATTATTTATAATTGATAATATTTTTTCTCATTTTTATATTTTCACCATAGTTTTTATGTTTGGATTGTTTATATTTTTAATTAAATGAATGGTCTTTTTTTGCTTACCAAATGTTTGTGTTTGTATTTCATTATTATATATTTTCATAATTATTAAGTTATATTGGTAAATCAAAATTAGATGGTAGAATTATAAAATATAAGTCATATCCTAAAAAAAATATAAATATTGCCGATATGGAAGTGATAAGATATATTGTAAGTTTTATTAATAATAATTTGATTATTACATTCCTTAGTTTATTAATTTGGATAAAATGTTGAAATAGGAATTCTCACAGTTTACTTGAAATTTTCCAAACGTAATATAAATAATATGCAATATTCTTTTTCCTCATAATCACATTCCTAGAAATCATACTTTCTGACAATTTTACTTTCCAGCAAACCAAACGGGCCCTATGTGGTAAATGAGTGTTATTAGCTTTTCATCGATAAAAACTAATTGCTAAAAAAAACTATGCTCTGTAGAGATGATTACAAAATTTATACTCCTTCCGTCCCGATTATATAATCCCTATTACTCTTTTGGAGTGTCTCAATTATATAGTCTTATTACTATAAGTAGCATTAATTTTCATAGTAATGTACAAATATACCCTTATTAATTCTTGAAAATTAAAACACTAATCACTTAAATTTTGAAAGTCATAAATATTAAATAAGAGTACCATTGGAAATTTAGCTTTAATCTCTTGTTTTGATACTATTTTTAATCTACGTGCGACTATAAAATAGATTATATAATCGGGATGGAGGGAGTAATTTTATTTCAAATAACTATTTTTATGCGTCCACAATTTATAAGAAATCAACAATTAATATATTTTCGTGTATTCCCGTTGGTTTTGCCTTTACGAATGGCATTCTGTTTTTGCTTTGTTTTGTGGTATTGTACGTAATTGGCTTTTCATGTAAAACCTACTCAAAAAACTGAAAGCCACCATTTTGTCCTCATCATTATTCATTACCCACCTAATTTGCTTTTACCCTATAATTAATTATACGTAAACGTAGTAAGATTTTATTAAATTAATTTATATTATAGAGTTCAACAAGATAATGTATGTCGGGTAACTTTACCGTCAGACTGTTTTACGCTGAGATAATTCCCTTGCATATTCAGATCCAACTCCAAAATTCAATTATGAGTAACTATAAAAATATCATCGTATTTTTAATATATATGAGAAACTATTTTTTTTTTTTCAACAAATACACCACTAATGTTTCCTTTTAGAATCAAAAACACACTAAAGAAATTTAGGTACAAAATTTTGGAACGTATTTGATCCTTAAATAAAACATCAGAGTGTATTTTCACAGTTTTTCCTAAAAGCCAATGTTTTTTTTTATTCGATTCGAGTTCAAAATTCAATTGTAATTATAAAAATACCACCACTTTGTATATATTGGTGATCATCTAAGTATGATTTTATAGCAAAAGACAAAAACTCGTTTACACATTTATAATTTTATTAGTATTTGATTATGTTTGCATTTAAATCTTGATCTGATTTATGAATTTTGATACATAAAATAACTCACACAAGAGTCGTTCTTCTACAATCAATTATAAAGATCGATGTGATAAATTTTAACCCGCAATACAATAGTAAAACTTGAAAGAGTTGTTATTATTTTAATTTTTTTCAGAAGGTGAAGAAGTTAATTTGCACAAGTTTGAGAAATGAGAAAAAAGAAAAAGAAGAGAATAGTCTCAGGATAAACCAAGTCTAAAACAACAAACTTGACAAAGGCTTCTAACCTCTTTCCCAAAACCAACATACATTTTTTTCAGTCAGTCAAAGAAATATCACTAGCATTCGCCCACATCATCGCTTCTCTCTCTCTCTCTCTCTCTCTCTCTCTCTAGCAAATGAGGAGGCACTTCCAGAACTCCCAAGGAAGCCAAACGCCCCGTAGATGACGACAATCTTTTCCGCCGTCATCTCCGCTACCATATTATTCCTCGTAGCCCTGTCCACCCCGCCGCCAACCTATGCCCTCGGCGGCTCCGCCGCCACCATCGCCGCCGTCTACGGATCCTCCACCACTGTATGCTCCATCGTAGCCAACCAACCAATCCAGCAAATTCAGTGCTGGAGCAATGGCCAATTACTCCCCCCTATCCTACCCACAACCTCCTTCGACTTCCTCGCCGGCGGTCGCGACACCCTCTGCGGCGTCCGCTCCGGCGGCTTCAGCCTCCTCTGCTGGAACACCACCTTCGACCCCAAAAGAATCTACAACGACGCCTCCTCCCCGTTAACTTCTCTCGCAATCGGTGATTCCCAAATCTGCGCATTAACGAACACCACCGACGCCACCGCCGCAGGCGGCGACGGAAATGCAATTTGCTGGCGCGGAAACAACGTTTCTTCCGCGCAATTCCCAAATGGGTCCGATCAATTCCGCATGATTTCATCTGGGTTGCGATTTTCTTGCGGAGTTGTTGAGATCAGCAGCAGGGTTCTATGCTGGGGTGACGGCGATTCTTCATCTTCAATGGAATCAGATTTTGAGAATTTCTCAATGTTCAACATCTATGTTGGTGGAAGCCATGCTTGCGGAATTAACAATTCAGGAATCGTAATTTGCAGAGGCAACAACGACAATGGGCAGCTGAATATACCCTTAAACACAGCCGGTGATTACAGAGACCTAGCGCTAGGATCAAACCACACCTGCGCGATCAGAAAATCGAACGGCACGGTAATTTGCTGGGGTGGAAATGGAGAATTCTCAACTAATATCACTGATGAAATTTCATTCGAGTCTATTGTAGCAGGCCCAAATTTCACCTGTGGATTGACGAGGCGCAATTTCTCAGTAATCTGTTGGGGGCCGGGATGGCCTAATGCATCGGAAAACGAGCTGCCGATGCAGAAGACTCTTCCCGGCCCCTGCGTCGAGGCGCCGTGCGCCTGCGGAGAATACCCCGATTATCAGACGCTTTGCGTTGGAAATGGTCATATTTGTGCACCTTGTGCGCCGCCGGACTGGGTTCCACCAATTTCGCCGCCGCCAGTTCCGCCACCACCGAGCATTAGTCCGGAATCATCTTCGCCTTCTAGAGGGCTTAGAAGGGGTTTATTGGCATTCGCCATTGTTGGATCGGTTGGGGGTGTCGCAGGGATTTGCTCAGTGATATATTGTATGTGGAGTGGTGGAGCTTGTTTCGGAAAGAAGAAGGTGCATAATTCTGTGCAGCCGACTATAAATGGCGCCAATGCAGCTCAGCAGTCTAGTAGCAATCCACCGTCGCGATCCTCGACGCTTAGACGGCAAGCGTCTATGCTGATGAGGAGGCAGAGGAGTGGGACTTCGTCGAAGCACGCTGACAAGGCGGAGGAGTTTCTGCTCTCCGATCTTGCAGAGGCCACCAATGGCTTCGCTTTGGAGAACAAGATTGGTGCGGGGAGTTTCGGAGTTGTTTACAGAGGGAAGCTGCCTAATGGCCGTGAAGTTGCTATTAAGAGAAGTGAGTCTGGTCCCAAAACGAAGAAATTTCAAGAGAAGGAAACTGCATTTGATTCTGAACTTGCGTTCTTGTCGAGGCTGCATCACAAGCATTTGGTTAGATTGGTTGGATACTGCGAGGAGAGAGAGGAGAGATTGTTGGTTTACGAGTATATGAAGAATGGGGCTTTGTATGATCATTTGCATAGCAAGAGCAATGTGGAGAAGAGTAGTAGTGTGGTGAATTCTTGGAGAGTTAGGATCAAGATTTCATTGGATGCAGCTCGTGGCATTGAGTATCTGCATAGCTACGCAGTTCCTCCTATAATTCACCGTGATATCAAGTCATCAAACATCTTGATTGACGCGAATTGGACTGCGAGGGTGTCGGATTTCGGACTGTCCTTGCTGGGGCCGGAGGATGATCGTGATTATAGGCCGATGAAGGCAGCTGGGACGGTTGGATACATCGATCCAGAGTATTATGGCCTAAATGTGTTGACAGCCAAGAGCGATGTTTATGGTTTTGGAGTCGTGTTGTTGGAGCTTTTGACCGGGAAGAGAGCTATATTCAAGACCGAGGGAGACGGGGGAGAGCCGATCAGCGTGGTGGATTACGCGGTGCCAGCCATCATGGCCGGGGAAGTGACCAGGATATTGGACCCTCGGGTAGGGGCTGCGGAGCTGAACGAGTCGGAGGCCGTCGAGCTTGTGGCGTACACGGCGATGCATTGCGTGCATTTGGAAGGGAAAGATAGGCCTTCCATGACAGACATTGTTGCTAATTTGGAGCGAGCTTTGGCTCTTTGTGATGATAGCCATGGCAGCATCTCTAGTGGAGCAATCTCCATTGTTTCGGATTGATTTTAGTTTAATTTTTTTCCCCCCTATTTGAGATTGTTTGAGCAAAATAGTTTTTTGGTAGTGTAGAGATTTAGGTTTAGGATTTTGTAAATCATTGATAGTTCACCATTATAATTATTTCTCAAAACAAATCATGTGTTAGCTCCCATATATCCAAATTATTGGCTATTGAGAGATGCAGTGTCAATTTTTTGAATGATATAACTCGTTCTTGATTTATGTGTTCTTTGTGAAGTTGTCCAATTTTAAAAGGAATTCCCTTTGACAAATAATGCAATAGGCTCTCGCAAGTCTAATCTTGGAGATGTTACATCCAATATGTTGTATAAATGCAATGTCTACTCATTTTATTCAAACAATTCTATAGTTCGAATAGGAAGTATTGTGTGGCATGTTTCATGGGTCAAGATTCGTAAAACAATGTTCATACTCATATCGAACCAAATATACATATGATCTTATGACCAGTTAGTTAGTGGGCAGTATTGTGAGGATAAAGACACCGCTGAATCACTGATCCCCAAAACATTTTGTTATGAATTTGTAACTCCCACTTGCTCACGTAGTGTTGATCCATAACACAATTTCACAAAAGTTTTTGTGATGGATGAATGTAAAATAAATAGCAGGTAGGAAAAAAAATATTAACGAATTTGATAGTGCAAAATGCAGCCCAGAAGTCTAATCATCTAGTAAAATTGAAAGCATGGTCCAAAGTCCAAACTAAGTTTTCCTTGCGCCCTCTATGTAATACTATATATATATATTGTATTGTCTCCCTTTAGTCTATTTCAAAGGCCTAGTCTTCTTCTTTTTGTGTAGAATTGATTTTGAAGCCATCTTTTAAAAGCAGTCAATTAAAGCCATCAAACCACTCAAGATGTTGACATGTGTAGGGCCTAGATCAAGGCTTTATCCATGTGGGCCCCCTCCTGGTTTTCCAATTCTTGAATTATTGTACAGATATATGTATATTAACACAGCGGTGCAATCAACTTAAATCTGAAAATATTTATAACTACCCCGAGAAACATATGAAGAATAAATTAATAATCTTCGGTTACAAAAAAACAGAATTGAATTACCAACTTTGGTAATATTTATTCTGAAATGATGAGTAGTAAATGCAGAAAGAAATATTTGAGAGGTTGGGAGGTGGTGGTGGATTTTATTGGTGGCCGGTGAGAGAGAGAGTTTGCGTTCATACTTCATGAGGTGTTTTATGATGTCTGTATGGGTCAACGCTTTTACACACGCATTCGCATTGTAGTCCAGTTCACATTCATGTGGGAATCATATTTATTAATACTTTTTTGGGGTTCTTAATTTTTATGACTTGTTTTGGTATCTATATATTATTTTTGGAGTAGTTTAATTTAAAAATATTTTAATAATACTACTCAATTCGTCATTGGATGTCCCAATTCTATATTTATCAAGCACATTTACTGATATACTCATTCAATATGATTACATTAAGCATTGATGTCTATTTGAATGAGACGTAAGGAGTATCATTTTTTTTTTTTAATTTGTAGCAATTTCAAATCTCCAAATTTTTCGGTGAAAGTTGTCTTACAGTTTCACCGTTGAAATTAGATGTCGTCTTTTGTTTAATCCTCTGAAAAAGAAAAAGGCCGCACCGTCCCATCGCGAGCACCTTCAATGTCATGATCATCAGGTTTTCCAATTCATGGTTATTGGGAATTATAATTTAACATTGAAAAAATTGAGGATGCTCAATTTGTTGTTGATCTAAAGGTGGTTATTATTGAATGGTTATAAAAGTGGAAATAGATCAAAGTTTGTGATTTATTCGACAATGAAATATTTTTTAATAAAGAAAAATTTTATGCTATTTACAGGTGTGTTGTGAATATTTCAACCCAGGAAATTTATAGAAATTGAATTATGACCTTGCAGTTATAAGACCGCTCAAATAATATGGTATTATTATGCACACACATGTTTGGGATTTAATGTTCAAAGTTTCTGATTTATTGTGCATGTTTTACGTAGTGATATTATACTGCCAATGAACACAAATTAATTTCCATATCATGTGAGATTCTTTACCTCATTCTTTGACATACCAATGTTATTCTTTTGTTTCTCTTCAATTGTTCTCCAATTTCAGTTTTCTATTGTTTTATTTTAATTTATCTTTTTATTTTTAGTGAATAATTGATTATTATATTAATATTTAAAATTTATTTTTAATTTTAAATATTAGTTAATAAATATAAGTTAGTACACTGAAAAAGGAGACAGATAATCTGGGCCCAATTGTTACATATTTTAGATGTAACAGGTAGAAGAGTCGGAACTTGCGTATACATATTATAATTGCATATAATTTAGATTTAGATGCACTCATTTATTATTATTTTGGGCAGTGATTGTTGATCGCGTATGATTATTATAGTTGTATTTGGTTGTTACTGTGAAGACACGTGTACCGATTACGTATGAATAATGAATAATGAATAATGTATATCAGTCACATGCGACATTTATATTTAGGATGCAAATAAAGTGGATCCGAGGGTAAACCATTTTGTGAAAACAAATTCTCCATGTATCGGGCTAAATTTTATTACACCCAATCGACATCATCTATAAATATGTAATTTAATTTTGTTTAATGTCAATTTATAATATGCAAATTATCAAATATTTAGTGGTAATATATTTACTTTATTTAGTTTGTAACATTATTTCGTTTAATTTAATTGACAATTAATTTATAACATTATTTCATTTAATTTAAGTAGGGGTGTCCAGTGAATCTAAACACATCATAGTGGAATTTACTATATATTGGATGCATGTTAACTTTATATTAGATGGGTGGGTGTCGCCTTATACTCGATCCAAGGAAGAAAAATGCATCACTTTTTTGTTAATGAAAAATATCTCTTATTATATTAAAAAATATTAAGTTTATTTTACTAGAAAGTATTGCTTAAAAGATGACGATGACATTTTTATAATTATTACTGTAAACACAAAATTCTACAATTGATTTCTTCGGGTTTCAAATCTACAAAAGTAAACACGAAAAATGTGAAGTCAAGAATCATGGAGATGGATGATCGATTGGACTCTGACGCTTAAGTCATAATTGAATATAGTAGCGTAAGATGGTAGAAGTGCCGATGGTTGCTAGTCTGAATCAAATATTGCAGCGTAAGATGGTAGGAATGTGGAAGTTTGCTACTCCCAATTTTGAGACTGTATAATAGTTTTTCTAGGGGATTGCTCACAAAAATATGGAAGAATTGAGTTAATGTAGATGCCTTGAATATAATTGAGATATGTAAAATACGTCAAGTTATGAACCTAGTTAATTGGAATGTTGAAGAACTTAGTCGAAGAACTTAAGACACTAAGAAGCTCAATTAGCTAGAGAGCTGAAGAATTCGGTCGAATGACCCAGTTGAAGCCAACTGGAGTCGACTAGTTGAAGGATGAAGTTAGCAGAGCTGGCCTTATACCCGTTCTGTAGAGTTGCAGTTGTTTGCATAGAAATGACTAAACATGGAGAAGATACTTTCAGGAGTCAAATTGAGAATTTGTCAAAAGTGGAAAGAGAACATGAGGAAAAGCCACCTGCTAGAGATCGTCTGAGTCAATCTAAATGGTTCAAATCTTTACACATCCAACGATCGCTTTGAATCAAGATTTTAAAGATTAAGCAACATCATTCCACACTTGAAAGGATTCAAATAAATGATGCATTGACCTATTCAAGAGAGCACTATAAACATGGACGGACGCATGAATTTTAACTAGAGGTATAAAATAATTATAATGCACATTTAAGTAAAAAAACATATATTTAAATTAATTACTTTGCATAAATCGAGCGATAATGTCAAAAATTTTGAATGTTTCGCCATTATGGATGGAAATTCGGGCGACCCGACCCGTCGGGGTTTTGGTTGTTAAGGGTGTCGAGTTCACCCGGCCCAAAAATAGAACAGTTCTGATATTTTGGGCCCGGTTCGGCCCTTTGCGGGCTTTCGGACTTTTCTGGCCTAAAATTTGTACTTTTTTCAAATTTTATATTTTTTTCAAATTTTGTAAATTTCCAAATTTTCATATCCAATTCTAAATTTTATTAAGATAAATGTAGTGTGAACTACAAGTTGTATAATGATTTTGCTGTAATAGTGGCAATAGAAATCGAGAGTGAGGAAGAGTAGAGAGATAGCAGGAGAAGGAGAAGAAAATAGGGAGAATTGGAGTTATAGTTTTTCATATATCTCTCGGCAGCAGTTGGGTAGTATAAATATACCACAACCGGGTCCCACAACATAAACCCTAATACAACCATAAGCTAAAGATAACATAAAATAGCTATGGTAATCAAAATTCCATTTAGCCACTCTTTTCAGCCCAACTGCCCTCGAGGCCCAACATAAACGAGCCCGCCTCCATAATTAATCCACTAAGCTCAGCCCCTTTGTGATATCCGACCCGTTTAGCCCTGTCCGGATCCAATAATTCCCCTTTTTGCTCGCTCATGAACCCTAATTTGGTAAAGATTGGATCTTTACCCTCTTCATCACATTTCGCCTCTTCCTCTGTCTTCAATACCCTTAATCCTTTCCCATCAACCTCTAATACCAACAGATCAGTCTCTTGATGCATGACAATACCCCCGGGCAGAGAGGATTCTCGTCCTCGAGAATAAAAAGACCGGAATGTGCGGCGGAGGAAAGAGTCGTCCTCCCAGGTGCCATGGTCTGCGTCAGAATTCTGCCAGAGAACAAGAGTTTGGGGCACTGGAGTTTCCTTTCGGAGAAGAACCCTGTGGGAGAGAGCTTGCAGAGGTACGGTAGGGAAATCACCGTCTTCAGTGGCTACGGGTAGATCCCTTGAAGGTATTTGCTTCTTACCTATAAACCTCTTGAGTAAGGACACGTGAAACACCGGGTGGATCTTCGCAGTAGGCGGTAGATCCAGCTTATAGGCCACCAGACCAACCTTCTCTAGGATAGTGAAAGGGCCATAGAATTTAGCTGATAGTTTAAGGTTTTTGCGTAGAGCCACAGAGGTTTGACGGAAGGGTTGTAGTTTGAGGTAAACCTGCTCCCCGACCTCAAAACTTCTTTCTTGCCGTTTCCTGTCTGCGAACCACTTCATTCGGGCTTGTGCCTGTTTGAGGTTGTCTCGTAGAGATTGAAGCATCTGTTGTCGTTGGTGTAAAAAATCTGTCACCCCTGGGTTAGGAGAGTCCACATAAGCAGAAATTGAGAGCATAGGTGGTGGGATGCCATATAGAGCTTGGTAGGGAGTGCATTTGAGACTGGTATGATAGTTTGTGTTATACCAGTACTCGGCTAGGGAAAGCCAATGCATCCACTGCCGTGGATTGGCGCTAGTCATGCACTGTAGGTACCCTTCTAGGCATTGGTTTAATCTTTATGTTTGACCATCCGATTGTGGATGGTAAGCAGAGGTCATATCAAGTTTGACTCCAATTAATCTGAACAGCTCCTTCCAGAAGGAGCTAGTGAAAATGGGGTCTCTGTCAGTGACAATGCTTACAGGGAGGCCGTGTAACTTGTATATATTATCTATGAACACTTTGGCTACTGATTCAGCCAAATAAGGATGGGAAAGAGGTAGGAAGTGGCCAAATTTAGTAAGTTTGTCCACAACCACCAGTATCACATTCTTACCATTAGATTTAGGCAGGCCTTCTACAAAATCCATGGAAATATGAGTCCAGGATTGTTGGGGTATAGGCAAAGGCTGAAGTAACCCTGGGTAGGGGCCTGGATCATTCTTGTGCCTTTGACAAACCTCACATTCTTGTACCCACCTTACCACATCAACCTTCATACTAGGCCAATAGAAAACCTCTTTAAGTCTCATGTAAGTACCATTAACCCCAGAATGCCCACCATAAGCTGAGTTGTGCATAACATCCAGAATGTGAGCTCTAGAGTCCCCCATATTACCAATTGCCAATCTGCCCTTATATCTGATCAACCCTTCTGTCACTTGGAACTCAGGATAGGAATCTGCCTCCAGAAGCTTAGCATGCAGTATTTTAGAAAAATAGGGATCACCATGGTAGCTAGAAGTAACCTTCTGTATCCAAGTAGGAATAGCATTGGATAGGGCAGTACATTCTATTTCAGTGACCTCTCTCCTGGAAAGTGCATCAGCCACCTTGTTTTCACTCCCCTTCTTGTAGTGTATCTCATAGGTGAACCCCAAGAGTTTGGTCAGCCACCTCTATTGTAGAGGGTTCATCACCTTTTGATCCAACAAGTACTTCAATGCTTGTTGGTCTGTTTTGATGATAAATTTATGCCCCAGTAGGTAAACCCTCCACCTCTGTACAGCCATGAGGACAGCCAAGAATTCCTTTTCATAAATAGATAGTGCTTGGTTCTTAGGACACAAAGCTTTGCTTAGATAAGCAATGGGCCTTTCTTCTTGCATGAGGACAGCCCCCACTCCAGTTCCACTTGCATCAGTTTCAATAGTGAAGGGCTTGCTAAAGTCTGGCAAAGCAAGCACTGGTGCAGTGGACATAGCAACTTTAAGAGATTGGAAAGATTTATTTGCATCAGGATTCCAATGGAAACTATCCTTCTTCAGTAAATCAGTAAGGGGCTTGCTAATCAACCCATACCCTCTGATGAATTTCCTATAGTAACCTGTGAGGCCAAGAAATCCCCGTAGTTGTTTGAGTGTCTTGGGAACTGGCCACTGAATCATGCATTCTATTTTCTGGGGGTCAGTGGCTACCCCTTGTTGGGTAATGATATGTCCAAGGTATTCAACCTGGACTAGCCCAAAACTACACTTACTTCTCTTAGCATATAGCTTGTTGTCTCTTAACTGCTGCAAAACCACCCTTAAGTGTTGAATGTGATCTGCCCAGCTAGAGCTATAAACTAGGATGTCATCAAAGAAAACCAAGACAAACTTCCTTAGCTGATCCTTAAAGGTTTGATTTATCAAGGCTTGAAAAGTAGCTGGGGCGTTACACAACCCAAAAGGCATGACCACAAATTCATAGTGGCCATGGTGAGTGCTGAAAGCAGTCATAAACCTGTCCTGAGGCCTTACTTGAATTTGAAAATACCCTGACCTTAAGTCAATTTTAGAAAAATATTTTGCCCCATGTAGTTCATCAAGTAGCTTATCAATCACAGGTATAGGGAACTCATGCTTCATAGTAAGGGAGTTTAAATACCTGTAATCTACACACATCCTCCAAGTCTGATCCTTCTTCTTCACCAATATAACTGGTGAAGCAAAGGAGCTTCTGCTGGTTTGAATGAGCCCTGAGTCCAACAATTCCTTCACAATTCTCTCTATTTCATCCTTATAGTTGTGGGATGTCCTATAAGGGTGTTGGTGTCTAGGTAAACTGTTAGGTTTTAAAGAAATATGGTGTTCAACCCCTCTCACAGGTGGTAATCCTGTAGGCTCCTCAAAAACATCCCTGAATTCCTCCAACAGTCCTTGCATGTCACTTCCCTCTTTCTGAATCCCTGTCTGCAGCTTGACCATAAACACATCTTCAATGTCCCTGATGTGTTGAAAATACATCAGCTTGTATAAAATGTGTCCATCAATCACTTGGCAGTCAATTTGAGAAGTTTTGGCCTGTATCTTTATCTTCTCCTCCCCCTTAGTGACTGTAAAAGTCATGTGTTTATAATCTAGCTCAATAGGAGTGCAAGTCCTTAGCCAGTCCCCTCCTAAGATGAGGTCATATCCCTCAGTTTGCAGAAGTCTGGGGGAGAAGGTAAAATCATGCCCCTGAACATTCCACTTAAAACTAGTAGTCTGTGAGTCACTAACTAGCCTCTGCCCATTAGCAACCCTAACCAAGATTGGGGTAGTGCTTTCAACCTGACATCCCAGCCTCTTTGCAGTAGCCTCCTGTATGAAGCTTAGAGTGCTATCTGTATCAATGAGAATGAGGATATCTGTACTTCTTCTAGTAGGGGCTCTTCATAGTTAACTGGGGAATATTCTTCAATATCAACTTGACTGGAATGCAAGTAAGCTAGTTCTTCTTGTTCAGTCATGATCATGTAATTGATCATGTTCTTGCATCTGTGGCCAACAACATAAGGCTCATCACAATTATAACATAGACCCTTTTCTCTTCTAGCTGCCATCTCTGCCGTAGATAGGAGTTTAGTTGGTGGCTTCATAGAAGGTGTGTAGGGCTTAGTTGTGTTTCCCTGGCTGTTATCAGTCCTCCTGAACCCAGGTGATTGGTTAAAATGTGGCTTCCCAGGTCCCTTGATCTTCTTTGCAATAGCATCAATGGTGTGTAACTGGCTCCTTCCCAATTCCATAACCTGATTTAGGTTAGTGGGTTTGAACATTGTGATAGCAGCTTGTAAATCTTCACTGAGCCCACTCAAAAAACTAGCCATAAAATATCCTTCAGTATATTCCATGTGATTAAACAACATCAGACAAGCCCGCAATTCCTCAAACCTCTCCACATAATCTTCATACGAGCCCTGTTGTTTTAGTTTGTTAAACTCTATTATAATTTTAGTCTCTTTCAACTCCTCAAACCTAGCAGAGATTACTTCCAAAAATTGATCCCAGGTTAACCCCCTAAACTTGGTATTATAGTTTTGAAACCATTGTTCTGCCTTCCCTTCAAAGTGCAGTGAGGCTAATACCATTTTCTGAGAATCAGAGATACTAGGAACAAGTTGAAAATATTGATTGCATTTCAATATCCATGAGCGGGGCTGGTTCCCATCAAATTTGGGGAAATCAACCTTAGGAATAGGGTGTTTTACTTGCATAGGGGCTGGATCTTGCTGAGATCTGTACCCAGAATAACTCTGAGATTGGGGGGTAATCCTACTTTCAGCAGCTAAGGGGGTGGGTGGTGGTCCCAATATTGATTATTCCTCCACATGATCCTTTCCTTTGGCAAGAACAGCTAACTGAGATTGGATAACAGAGAGAGTAGGATTAAGGCTGTCATATTTGGTATTTACTCCCTTGAATTGATCTTGAACTTGAGTGGTGATATTTTCTATTTTCTCCTGCATTTTAATTTTAGCTGCCTCTATTTTCACGGATTCAGCAGCCAGAACTTGATCGAGCTTTTTTTGTGCTTCCTGGAGATCCTTCAGACGCGTACCATCTGCCATTTTTTTAAATATATATATATCAGTAGCCTGGCTTTAGATGCCAATTGTAGCGTGAACTACAAGTTGTATAATGATTTTGCTGTAATAGTGGCAATAAAAATCGAGAGTAGGGAAGAGTAGAGAGATAGCAGGAGAAGGAGAAGAAAATAGGGAGAATTGGAGTTATAGTTTTTCATATATCTCTCGGCAGCAGTTGGGTAGTATAAATATACCACAACCGGGTCCCACAACATAAACCCTAATACAACCATAAGCTAAAGATAACATAAAATAGCTATGGTAATCAAAATTCCATTTAGCCACTCTTTTCAGCCCAACTGCCCTCGAGGCCCAACATAAACGAGCCTACCTCCATAATTAATCCACTAAGCTCAGCCCCTTTGTGATATCCGACCCGTTTAGCCCTGTCCGGATCCAATAATTCCCCTTTTTGCTCGCTCATGAACCCTAATTTGGTAAAGATTGGATCTTTACCCTCTTCATCACATTTCGCCACATCCTCTGTCTTCAATACCTTTAATCCTTTCCCATCAACCTCTAATACCAACATATCAGTCTCTTGATGCATGACAATAAAAGCCCATAAATTCATTATTGTAGAAACATTACACAATATATATAAATTATAATCCATATTAAATAAAAAAAGTACACATTTTTCAACTTATGAAATCAAATATTAGAAGTCCAAATTTAAATAAATGCATATAAGTTCTTAAATTTAAAATACAAAGTTCAATAAATTAATTCTTAGTAGTACTCAAAAATCCAAAATGCATAGATAAATAAAGCCTAAAGAAATTCATTACTCCTCCACAGTCCATGCCATTAATCATAAATTATCATCATCAATACCGACTTCATCATCAACATTGCATCAATATCTTCTTTGGAGATGTGTATCTCTTCTACCTCCACCATATCTGCATTTTCAAATTAAAGAAAAGAGTAAATAACTATAATTTAATGAAAAAATATTATAGAATTAATATTACCTTCAACTTCTTCTTCTTTGAACCCATGCAACCAATATCTAGTGCAAATGAGTGCTTGTACAGTTTAAGGAAGCAAGCAATTTCATACTTATTCAAGATGCAACAACCAATGCTAAATGTGGATTCTGAAGTAACTGTCGTGATTGTAATACTCAAAATATCACAAGCCATTAATGCAAGCCGAGGGAATCGACTCTTATATGTATTCCAATATTCTATAACATTTGCGGTTTTTTCAACATTGCAAATCTCCTCCAAGTATATATCAAGCTCTGATTTACCTGAATTTGAACTCATTAATTTTACTTGATACTCCTGCAATGGAGAAACATAATATAAAAAATAAAATTAGAGATATATAATGAAATGTGAAAATCAAATAATATATATAATTATAATACAATTCAAGATTATACTTACATCAAGTTCGTTAACGTCAGTAGATGATGAACCTCCATGTAAACCCTCTTTGGATAAAGGCAGTAGGAAATGAACTTCCTTCATCCCATTCATATTCACTGAAGAGTTTATACAAATCACTCTTGACCTTATTCACTCTTTCTTGATAATCTTGTGGGTAAAGTGTCTTATAGCAAAAATTCAAGAATCCCAACTTTGCATGAGGATCAAGAATACTTCCAAATACAAGTGTTTCACAATAATCATCCCAATACTTATCAAACTTGGCTTTCATCCTCAATGCCATATCTTTGACTATCTCATCCTTAGATTTCATAAGGTCATTCAACTTCATTTCTATGAGAGCAGTTTCTGAAGTACAAATTTGAGGTAGAATAGGTCAACCCAAATATCAAGTTAGTAATCTCATAAAATAGGGCTAAGAAAATCTTCGTTATTTCTGCTCTATCTCATTCTTCATCACAAGGACAATGCTTATAGTATCTATCATTATAACTAAAACTTGTGAATGCACGATGATACTTAATAACAATTTCAAGCATCAAATAAGTAGAATTTCATCTAGTCGACACATCCAACCTCAAGAAACTCCCACCAATATCACTCAAGGGCACCTCTTCAACACATTTTTTAAATTCTCTCAACCTCCCCTCAGAAGATTTCACATGCGTAAAGTGTTTCCTACCATTTCTTCTAAAATTATCATAGCATCAATTGAATTTGTTGCAAGCATAGAACCTCCTACATAATTCCACCAATATTTGGATAGATATAGTGAAACCTCTATAGAGATGACACACTTGTTGTGCTTCTGTAAATTCATGTTGAGGACATCTTCGTAGCATATCTTTGTACATTTCTCAAGATTCGTGTAATGATTCATCAATTGCTTATGTGGATTGGGCAACCTTAGATTTGTAACCAGATTATTTTTCTAGGTGGAAACAACTTGAACAAGAATTTTTGGTGAAGATCTGCCCAACTTTTGATTATTTTTTTAATCAATGGATGTGTACCACATTTTTACCTTATTTTTTCAATGAAATGGAGAACAAACGTAGTTTAAATGCTTCTTAAGGTACTATAATGAACTTTATTGGGTTACAAAGCTCGAGGAATTGCAACAGATGATCATTTTGTCTTCTGTTGGCTTTCCCCAAAACTGATTCTGATGGACCATGTGAATGAGCCCAACTTTTAGCTCAAAGTGTGTGGCGTTGATCTTGGGACCACCTATTGTATTATGCTCCTCTATAGGATGGAATATATCTTAAACATTTTTCTCTTGCTCCTACTTCCTACTACTGCATCTATTCATGCAACGTCTTCAACTCTCTCTTGATTTTCCATGGTGCTGATGTTTCTCTAGAGAAATAACAGTAGATTAAACAAGAAATTAAGGAGTGGTCTTATATGCACTAGGTGCACATCAGACACTCAACACGTAAAAAAATGTTAAAATAGTACTAACCATAACATCAAAAGATATAACTAAAAACCCCAAAGTAACACATTTCCTTAAAAAATTATCGGCAAGAAATTTTTTTTATGAAAAATCATCAAAATTAGTATCAACGGTAACACTAAAAAGTATCACTCAAAATTCAAAATGTATCACATGTATCTTTAGGACATCATAAAGTTGTTATCATATTGTCCCTTCGAGCATATCATAATATAGAAATAATGAACATGCACTTTACCTCTTCATCATTCACACCAATCGTTACTCACAATAAGATCATGAAGTTTATACTTCATGCGCCATATTTATTCATCTTTCAGTCCTTCTAAATACGCATAAAATCATATATCCTATTTTCTCACACCAATTAATAATTCACTTTTTTTATCCTTATAATTAATTAACTTGCATGTATATATTGTGACCATCAACACATACAAACCAAATCAAAACTAGTGAATCACATACCCAATAATAATCTGAAAAGATAACTTAATAAATCAAATCATAAAATCCACTCTATTTACATCCCCCTAAGATCCAATAATTAAATTAGCTAGACATAATGTGAATTAAATAAAACAAAGTTTGAAATGACATAGTAAAAGAAAAGATTACACCAAGAATCATCAGATGTAACTAGGTGAATCTCTGCAGTTTCTACTAGCTTCTGCATCAACAACCTCTGGGATACTTTTTCTCTCTATAATATGTCTTAGTATATTTCCCCATCTTTTTTCTATATAAGGATGAGTCTTTTTATATTCAGTATTGGAAACCTAGTTTGAGAAAGAAATTCAAATTCTCTTACGCGAACTGGACTTCGTCGGCCTGACCGGCTAGGTCGACCAAAGTTTTCACATTTTCTTCTTGATATGGTCAACCGAATAGTGTTGGGTCAATCAGGTCTTTCTCAATTTGCACTAGCCATGGTGGATAGGAACTTTTTGGGTTGACAAGTATTGGAAATGAAAAGCAACTCCTTTGTTTTTCTCTTGTCCCACATCGAATGTGAATTACTCTTTGGAGGCCCTTTTATTAACATTTCCTTCACCTGGTATCAATTGGCTTGAGAGTGGGCTTTTATGGTAAGCTGGTGAAGGTGAAGCCCCCCCTCCCGGTCAGGTCTGGTTTGGTCATCGCGCGCATATGGGGGGTGAGCGGGTTGTGGGTTTGAGCCTTCCTTTTTTACTTCTGCTTTATTTATTTTTTCTTGATCTAATTTATTATTGACTCATTATTCTAGCCGTTTTCTTGAGATAGAAGCATGTTGGGAACGTGGGTTTGAGAGGGTCTTCTTGTTTCCTATATAAATATTTTTACGGCTCTTCAGGATTGTACATGCAAAAAGAAATATGCATCTTTCTCTTCTTAATTCTTCCCTTTCGCTCTGAGCAATTGTTTGAGAAACTCCAATTCGAGTTTTGAGAGTGTACTCAATCCTCGAATGATGTGTTAACCATGAAGATGATTCTGACTGAGTGCTTTACACCACGGGCTGCCGTAAATTCATTTTTAAGGCTGTGGAATCCAACGCCGCATTGCAGTAATCACTGTTATTTTTGTTCATTTTTCCAGTTTTGATCTACAATTTAAAAATGAATTTAATGGCATCTTCCTCTCGCATGCTGCTGGACTTATCGAAACTGAAACCCTTGAATGGCTCAAACTATAAACGATAGTCTCAGAAGCTCCTCTTCTTCTTTTAACGACTAGAAGTCGATTACGTGCTCTTCACCGATTCTCTAAACCCGACTGACTCCGTTGTCATTGCAGTTAAAAATGGAGATGCTCCTGCCACTATGAAGGACAAACTCAATAACTGCATTGCTACAAATACTGCTACTGAGTCTGCAATCAAAGAAAAGATCGATGCCTCATATGCTCTCGTCTGCAGGAAGTTCGACAAAGATAATAAGACTGTTCATGGTCATCTTCTTAATCATATGATGAACAGTCTCTTCGACCTTCTTGTCAATGTCAGGTCTACAAGACATATTTGGGAATCACTGGAAAAGAAGTATGGTGGTGACGATATAGGGAAGAGAAAATACATCATCGGAAAATGGCTGCAGTTCAGGATGGTGGATGATAAGCTAATCATGGAACAACTTCATGAGTATGAAAACTTAACTGCAGCGGTGTTGAACGTGGGAATGAAAATGTGTGAAATTCTGCAGGCTAATGTTTTGCTCGAGAAGTTTCCACCATCGTGGACAGATTATAGAAATTTGCTAAAGCACAAGAAGCGGGCTTGACTCTACAGGAACTGATCAGCCACATACGGACTGAGGAGGCAAACTGGATAAAGGATAAATCTCTATCTTTGTCATCTAATTCTGTTAATATTAAACTTGTCGAATCTGATACAAGAAAAGGCAAATGTCGTTTTGTTCCAAAAAGAGATAAATCAGATTGGAAGAAAAAGAATTGTCCACTGACAAAAAGATTGCTAAGAAGCCACCATCTAAACTCACCTGCTGGGTGTGCAGAAATCCTGGCCATAAAGCATACCAGGGCCATCAAGCCCATTTGACTGAAACTGATGATATTGTCATTGTTGTTGTAGTTGAGGCAAACCTGGTGGAGAACAAAACTGATTGGGTACTGGACACTAGAGCCTTGAGACACTTTTGCAGTAACAAAGAACTTTTTCACGACTTTGAGGAAACTGGAGAGGGCGAATGCGTTTACATGGGCAACTCCAGTGTCATGGTAAAGGAAAAATTCTGCTTAAATTGACATCTGGAACAACTTTGAGCTTGAGCAATGCTTTATATGTTCCTTCCATAGTAAGAATCTAGTATCTGGTGCTCTGTTTAATAAGACGGGTCTTAAAATTGTGCTAGAGGCTAATAGAGCTGTGTTGACTAAAAATGGAGAATTTGTAGGAAAAGTGTATCTGAATGAGGGTATGTTTGTACTCAATATTGATTCTACTATTATTAATGAGACTGCTTCTACTTCTGCTTACGTGGTTGAGTCTTATGATGTATGGCATGCAAGACTTTGACACCCAAATGCTGCTTCTATTAAAAGGCTAAGAAAATTGGATTTAGCCCCGACTTTGAACATGCATAATTTGTCTAAATGTCAAATTTGTGTAAAGGCTAAATATGTTAAGAAACCGTTTAAATCAATCGAACATAGAAACTCTGAACTCTTAGAACTGATTCACTCGAATTTAGCGGACTTTAGAAGCACTGCAAGTAAAGGAGGAAAAATGTATTACATTTCATTTATTGATGATTTTTCTAGATACACTATAATTTACCTCTTGAGAACCAAAGATGAAGCTGCAGACATGTTCATGAAATATAAATTGGAAGTAGAAAATCAGCTTAATAGAAAACTAAGAAAGTTAAGGTCTGATAGAGGCGGTGAATATAGTACTCTGTTCCTTAAGGATTTCTGTGAACAAAATGGCATAATTCATGAATTTCTGCTCCTTATTCTACTCAATAGAATGGAATAGCTGAAAGGAAAATAGGACCTTAAAGGACATGATGAATGCGATGCTAATTAGTTCTGGGTTGCTTAATAATATATGGGGTGATGTTGTACTTTCTGCATGCTATATTTTGAATCGAGTACCTCATAAGAAGCTAGACAAGAATCCATATGAACTATGGAAGGGTTTTGCTCCTAATCTGAAATTTTTGAGAGTGTGGGGGTGTCTAGCTAAAGTTCGTCTGCCTGATCCTAAGGGGTTGAACATTGGATGCAAGACATATGATTGTGTGTTTATTGGCTATGCAATTAATTCTGTTGTGTATATATTTATGTCTTTAAATGATTATTCTATTTCTGAATCACTTGATGTGGAATTCTTTGAGCATGTATTTCCTCTTAAATCTCGTGATGATATGAATGCTTCTAGTTCTTCTGTTAATGATCATATTCATGTGCCTTGTTCCTCTGTGAACGTGTTTGATGATTGAACTTAGAAGAAGTAAGAGATATAGAACTGAAACCTCATTTGGTCCTGATTTTGTTACTGATTTTTTGGTAGATAATCCTAATATGATTGATGATTATGTTGTATCTTCATTCTTTATAAATGAATATCTTATCACATATTCAGAAGGTATGACTAGTATAGATGCCACTTTTTGGAAAGAAGCTATTCATAGTGAACTAGAATCAATAATTGGTAATCATACGTGGGAGTTAGTTGATTTGCCTGAAAATGCAAAACCAATTAGAACTAAGTGGATTTTTAGGAAGAAACTAAAACTCGATGGTACCTGTAGTAAGCGATAATTTAAAATATTATATATAATATTTTTATTATTTTTTATATATTTATTTAGTTTTGGAATCTTATGAAATCCAAAATTAAATAAAGTATTTAAATAATAAAGATATTATTATATGATAAACATCAAGAGTCTTTGGCAACAAATAAATATCTTTCAAAAGATATATATCAATTTCCAACAGCCAATGAGATAGTGTCACATCAGCTCTAGATCTCTTTCCCTACAACTATAAATAGGGGCATCCATATCAGTTGAAAATCACACCAAAAGTCATTTGAAGAGTTCAAGAATTTGAAAAGAAATTCCATAAGTGAAATTCTCTCAAATATTCAACGCGTTCTTCATCAAATTCATCCCGAAGACGGTGTTTGATCCATAAGTAAGGCAGTCAAAGGCGTTCTTCATCAAATTCCTTCTGAAATTGGCGTTTGATCCGGAAACAAGGTGTCGGCCCTCCGAATTAACATTATCAAGTCCAAATACCAAGTCAAAGAAGATCGAGGATACAAATCTTCCCCGAAACAAGTTCAAACAACAAGTCCTAGAAAATCGAAGAGACAAGTTTACTCTGAAGATTTCAAAGACCGTTTGAAGATCAAGTTTTGAAGAGAAGAATCAGAGGAAAAATAGAGATTGAATTCATATAAATATATTTTGATCTATGTTCGGTATTTAATTTCACCTAAACTGCAAGTGTACAGCGAGGCTTATAGGATAGCGGTGAACAAGGTCGTATCCACATGGATTTAATATTTAACTAACTAAGTACTAGGACTTAACTCCTAAATGCTATCTAGACAACAGACTAAAGTGCTTGAACTAATTAAAATACTTAAACATATAATATAAATGAAAACACAGAGAAAAAAGAGTAAAGAAGGAACAACAGAGAAAGACGAATTCTAGAGTTAGAGAATCCTTATCTAATCCATTTATTTACTTGTTTCATCACACGCCTATGTAGGGACTTAAATCTAGCTAGAACAACCACAATTGTACTTTAAACCTTCTCTCGAAGTGCCTAAAGCGTGGATCACACAATTAGTATTAACGTCTTCGTTCAATGCGTAGCATGCAACTCCTGATGGCTCTTAGGGTCTATTGCTCTCTCAATTAACCTCAACCCTCTCGAGTGCTATTGATTAATGAGTTAATTACTCCAGATCACGTGTTAAAACTCATCTCTCGATTTATGAATTAACACATCAAATTGTATCATTTAGTGATCAGTTAAATAATACTTATAAAAACAAGAGTAATTAAAGATTAAGATAAAGTTATAGGAAATATGATAAAACTAATAAAATAAACTTCATAAATAATTCATCATCCAACCCTAGAAAACTAGGGTTTAGCTATCCATATAAATATAGAAAACTAAAATCCAACAAAAAACCATGTCTAACATAAATAAAGATAAATAAAACCCGGAAGTAATTATTATGTCTCTATTCTTGCATGGCTTGAATCTCTTGGTCTTGCTCTTCGTGTTCTTCTCTACAGCAAACCTCTGTGTTTAAGAGAGGAATATGGTGTGTGTTGTTGTGGTTTTTGGTGTTATGGTAGGATTTGTGATATGCCAATTTTCGTGTTTGAGGAGGTATATATAGTGTTGGAAGTATCCCAGTCGAAAAAGGAAAGAAAATGGGCCAAAATTAGCCAAAAATCGGACTCCCAGGGTTTCGCTCGCGACCGGGTCGGTCGCGGGTGTGGTCGCGAGTCCACGTGGCATTTTCCTGCATACTCACGACTGGGAGGGGGGTCCGAAGAGCAAAATTCGCGACCCCGGTCGCGAATAATCTCCTTGGTCGCGAGTCCACGTGGCAGTCCGGCAGCCTTTCACTGTTTTGCTTCGTTCTCACTCATTTCTCATCCGATTGACCCGATTCTTTTTGCAACGCATTCCTAACTTGATTTCCTATCTTTCTAGGGTCTTCCCAAGCTCATTTGAAGTCCACACAAAAAATAAAATTAATTCCCTTCACAATGAACAAACACGTGACATTGCACAAAATATAAAAAATTATGCAAAACTTAACACTTCATGCATGCAATGTCCATCAAATACCACTCAAATGTACCTGAAAATCATCTGAATTGTACACTGTTTAGTGTTTTACTAAATTAAATACAAAAAATTTGTGTTACAAATTTTGGCACGCCCGGTGGGATAATCTCTACCTGTCATCTCTCCTCTTCATCAAAATCCTCAAGTATAAAAATGTCTATAATTTTGGAAGAACAAATTGCAAACTTAACGAAGCTTGTCGAAGGACTTGCCTTGCGAATACAAGAACGAGATGCTCAAATCTTGAAGTTGAAAAAGAAATGATTGTTGATACTTGTGGCGAGCAAGTTGATGAAGATACTTAAGCTGAGATGTCTACAAAGCTACATGCCAACAAAAATGGAAAATCTACAGTTAAAGAAGTTGAAGTATTGTCTGATGGCTCAATAGAAGTTGATCAACTCAAAGATTAAGTTGATCAACTCAAAGATTTCACACTGGAAATAATCAAAGACAAGTTTGGAGAGAGCCGTAAATCAATCTGGACTTACAACAAACCATATACCTTAAGAATTGACAGCTTGAAGATGGCAAACAGCTATCAACCGCCAAAGTTTCAACAATTTGATGACAGAGGAAATCCAAGACAACATGTGGCTCACTTTATAGAGACTTGTAATGATGCTGGGATATACGAATATCACTTAGTGAAGCAATTCATTCATTCTTTAAAAGACAATGCGTTTGATTGGTATACCGATTTGGAGCCAAATTCAATTGATAGTTGGGGGCAGCTGGAGAAAAAATTCTTTAACCGCTTCTACAGTACTCAGAGGACGGTTAGCTTGGTTGAACTCACAAATACAGACCAATAAAAAGAAGAGTCCGTCATCGACTATATCAACCATTAGAGAAACTTGAGCCTGAATTACAAAGATCAATTATCAGAAACTTCAGCAATTGAAATGTGTATCCAAGTCATGTGTTGGGGTCTTCGATATATTTTGAAAGGGATTCAACCAAAGACCTTCGAGGAATTGGCCACTAGAGCTTATGACATAGAGTTAAGCATGACCGCAAATGAAGTTCAAGAACTGTCAATACAAAAACATTACAACTTTGAAGAAGAGCCAAAAATAAATGATGGGGGAAAACCTTTTGAGGAATCTCCAAGTGAAGAAGAAGAAGAAGAAGAAGAAGAAGAAGAAGAAGAGCCAAAAATAAATGATGGGGGAAAACCTTTTGAGGAATCTCCAAGTGAAGAAGAAGAAGAAGAAGAAGAAGAAGAAGAAGATGATGATGATGATGATGATGATGATGATGATGATGATGATGATGAACAAACGGCTACAAATCTCATCATAGGCCCATTCAAATCCTCTAAATATTTCAATCCATGAAAATAAAGTACAAACGCTCCTCGATAAGAGCCTGAACTATCTTCAAAACTCCTTGATAAGAGTCAAAACTATCTAAGGTTTTCAAAATGCAATGCTCCATGATAAGAGCCTAAACTATCTTCCAAAGCTCCTTGATAAGAGCCAAAACTATCTAAACTCTTCAAGAAATACCAAGACTCCTTGACACGAGTATAAAATGTTTACAAAGTCAAATTCAAATCCAAGACTCATTGACACGAGTATAAGAGGTCTACAAATTCAAATTCAAAACTCCTTGACATGAGTATAAAATGTCTACAAATTCAAATTCAAGACTCCTTAACACGAGTATAAAATGTTTACAAATTCAAATTCAAATACAATACTCATTGACACGAGTATAAAATGTCTACAAAGTCAAATTCAAATCCAAGACTCATTGACACGAGTATAAAAGGTCTACAAATTCAAATTCAAGACTCCTTGACATAAATATAAAATGTCTACAAATTCAAATCCAAGACTCCTTAATACAAATATAAAATGTTTACAAATTCAAATTCAAATACAATACTCCTTGATACGAGTATAAAATGTCTACAAAGTCAAATTCAAATTCAAGACTCATTGACATGAGTATAAAATCTCTACAAATTCAAATCTAAGACTCCTTGACATGAGTATAAAATGCCTACAAATCCAAATTCAAATTCAAGTACTCACGAACACGAGTATAAAAGGTCTACAAAGTCCAAATTCAAGTTGAAGGCTCCTCGATATGAGTATAAACTATCCAAATTCAAGAAAAAGCTCCCTGATATGAGCATAAACTATCCAAGTTCAATAAAGCTCCCTGATACGAGCATAAACTATCTAAATTCAAATCTAAATTGAAGGCTTCTTGATACGAGTGTAAACTATCTAATAAATTCAAATTGAAGAACTCTTGAATATGAGTATAAACTATTCACAAGTTGAAATTTAAGAATTCCTTGATATGAGTATAAACTATCTAATTAATTCAAGTTCAAAACTCCTTGATATGAGTTTAAACTATCTAATCATTTTTTTGAGACTCATTCATTTCAAACGACAAGTCGTCCATGAATAAGTCTCGATGGAGCATTTGTAGTAAGTGAAAATTTTAAATATTATATATAATATTTTTATTATTTTTTATATATTTATTTAGTTTTGGAATCTTATGAAATCCAAAATTAGATAAAGTATTTAAATAATAAAGATATTATTATATGATAAACATCAAGAGTCTTTGGCAACAAATAAATATCTTTCAAAAGATATATATCAATTTCTAACAGCCAATGAGATAGTGTCACATCAGCTCTAGATCTCTTTCCCTATAACTATAAATAGGGGCCTCCATATCAGTTGAAAATCACACCAAAAGTCATTTGAATAGTTCAAGAATTTGAGAAGAAATTTCATAAGTGAAATTCTCTCAAATATTCAAAGCGTTCTTCACCAAATTCATCCCGAAGATGGTGTTTGATCCATAAGCAAGGCAGCCAAAGGCGTTCTTCATCAAATTCCTTCCGAAATTGGCATTTGATCCGGAAACAAGACGTCGGCCCTCTGAATTAACGTTATCAAGTCCAAATACCAAGTCAAAGAAGATCGATGATACAAATCTTCCCCGAAAATTTCAAAGGCCAAGTTCAAATAACAAGTCCGAGAAAATCGAAGAGACAAGTTTACTCTGAAGATTTCAAAGACCGTTTGAAGATCAAGTTTTGAAGAGAATAATCAGAGGAAAAATAGAGATTAAATTTGTATAAATATATTTTGATCTGAAAATCATCTGAATTGTACACTGTTTTGTGTTTTACTAAATTAAATACAAAAAATTTGTGTTACAGTTCCATTGATAGGTTTAAAGCTAGATTGGTGGTGGTGGGGTATTCTCAAAAGAAAGATGTTGATTTCTTTGACACGTATTCTCCTGTTGCTAGAATTTCCACCATTCGTGCATTAGTTGCTCTAGCTACGATTCATAACTTGGTAATTCATCAGATGGATGTTAGAATAGCTTTCTTAAATGGGGATCTTAATAAAGAAATTTACATTGAACAACTTGAAGGCTATGTGGCAGCTGGTCTAGAAAACAAAGTATGTAAGCTGAGAAAATCTTTATATGGACTTAAACAAGCTCCAATTCAGTGGTATGACAAGTTTTACAATACTATTATTGCAAATGGTTTTGAGTTTAATGGTTCTGATTCTTGTTTATATTGTAAGATGTACGATTCTGGTTGTGTGATTGTGTGTCTATAAGTTGATGATATGCTTATTTTTTGTACCAGTCTTGATGTGATTTTGGAAACCAAGTCATTTCTGTCTTCTGCATTTGATATGAAAGATCTGGGTGAGGCTGATCTTATACTTGGTATCAAACTGGAAAAAACTAACCATGGTTTTATAATGAGTAAATCACATTATATGGAAAAGGTATTAATACGCTTTAACTGTGATTCTTTGACTGCTGTTAAAACACCTTATGATAGTGGCATGCATCTGAAGAAGAATATGAATGAACCTGTGTCTCAAACTGAATATGCTAAGATCATAGGTAGTGTGATGTACCTTATGAACTACACTAGACCTAATATTGCATATAATGTGAGTCGTTTAAGTTGGTATACTCATAATCCCAATAATGAGCATTGGACTGCACTTTATCATTTACTGAAATATTTGAAAGGCACTTCTGATTGATGTTCGCATTTTGAAAAAATTCCTACTATTTTAAAGGGTTATTATGATGCAAATTGGGTGTCTGATAATGATGAAGTGAGTTCCACCAGTGGTTTTGTTTTTACACTGGGTGGTGGTGTTATTTCTTGGAAATCTGCTAAGCAATCATGTATTGCTAACTCTACTATGGAATCTAAATTTATTGCTCTTGAGTTAGCAGGTTGTGAAACTGATTGGTTGAGGAGTTTGATGGTTGACATACCTCTTGTGAGGAATTCGGCTACTCCTATTTCTATACGAAGCAAAAAAGGAAGGCCCAAACCCACAGCCCGCTCACCCCCCACACGCGCGCAATGACCAGACCAGACCGGGCCGGGCAGGGCCGGACGGCTGGCACATGCTGGGGGCTTTGCCTTCACTAGCTCACCATAAAAGCCCACTCTCAAGCCAATTGATACCAAGTGAAGGAAAGGTTAATAAAAGGGTCACCAAAGAGCAATTCACATCCTATGTGGGACAAGAGAAAAACAAAAGAGTTGCTTTTCATTTCCAACAATCCCCCACAAATAGAAAGCAATGAGATAAAAAAACAACTCTGAGCAAATGAAGGATAAATGCAAAAGTAACAATAATCTTTTGATTTTAAATTGATACTTATTTGAAATGAAGGACAACACGTGAATCCAGAAAGTGTGTTAGACACTTGAACTTTAAAAGATTCAAGTGAAATCCCTCAGATCATTACATCAATCCTTAAATTGAATAAACTCCGCGATAATCATACAACGGCCATCACAACCTTGGATTCTCATGAGTGCAGTCGCAAGACAAAGTCTTACATAGAAGACGGCCAGTTCTCCACACTCAGTTAGGTGATTCCAGATTGTGTGTCTCAAAAGAACAAAAGTCAACAACAATGCGTCTCAAAAGCACAAATGTATAGAATCATTAAGAGCTAATAGCTCAACCTCAAACAGTCAAATATTGTGTACATTAGTACAATACCATCAAGTCCACTACTTAGGACCACCCACAGAGGACTATGGCACACCATTAACAAATGTAAATCCATCAAGTCCATCTCAATAGGACTACCGAAAAATGGGCTATGGAAATAAACATCTCATAGAGATACGACAACATCTCACATGTAAATATCAAATCAAATAAGATAAACTTTACAGCTTCGTTTGATCTTAGAAAGGTATCTACTAAAAGTTACCTCACTGACGAGGCCTTACACCATTCCATTAGAAGAATCCAACACTTGATTTCCATTGAGACCTTTGGTGAGATGATCAACTAGATTTCTTTCGGACCTTATGAAATCTAAAGAAACCACTCCACTTTTCAGCAGCTGCTTCACACCAACATGCCTCACCCGAATATGTCTTCTCTTTCCATTGTAGACACTATTCTTGGCAACTTCAATAGCAGTCTGTGAATCACATTATTTTTCCTTACCCTAATTTATTATTGACTCATTCTTCTAACAGTTTTCTTGAGATAGAAGCACGTTGGGAACATGGGTTTGAGGGGTCTTCTTGTTTCCTCTATAAATATTTTTGCGGTTCTTCAGGATTGTACAGACAAAAAGAAATATGCATCTCTCTCTTTTCTTGATTCTTCCCTTTCGCTCTGAGCAATTGTTTGAGAAACTTCAATTCGAGTCTTGAGAGTGTACTCAATCCTCGAATGCTGTGTTAATCTTGGAGATGATTCGGACTAAGTGCTTTACACCACAGGCTACCGAAAATTCATTTTTAAGGCGGTGGAATCCAATGCCACGTCGCAACAATCACTGTTATTTTTGTTCAATTTTCCAGTTTTGATCTACAACAAGAGCTTTTGGACTAGTAGGGTCCCGAAAACCACAAGTTTTTCTACTTAAATCCAATTTAATGGATTTAGTTAAGTCATTAATTAAGCCAAAGCCTTATGCATCCTACTGGCTATAAATCACTGCAAAATGGACAGCCACATCAAAAGTTCCAAAACATAGAAAATTACTATATAATTACACAAATTCTTCATAAAATCAACATCAATTCACAACCTAAAAATATAGAAAATACACAACTGTATAAACCGTTAGTTTGATTAATGGTAGTTGACCAGGTAAATTTAATCACCCAATTCAATAGTATCTTTTTAGTTGTTGTACTAAGTGATGACAGCTTAGTCGTTTCTAAGGGTAGCAAAATGAATACCCAACCCAGCTCAGACCTAACCTAATGGATTAAACACCACACATTGATCCAATCCAATTTAGTCCAAAAATGAGCGGGCTGCTTTTTCCAACCCAATGCAGCCCATTTGTGCCCATGCATTGGTCATAAATCCTAATATAACCCCATTTTATTTTAAAAAATTGAAAGTTCAAATTTAATATTATAAAACTTCTTATGTATTCAATAAACAAATTAAACTAAATTAACCAACTAAATTATACGTAAATACATAAAAAAATATATTTTTTTAAATAATTAAAATGTCTTTAAATTCAATACACAAATTTAAATAAATTAACCAACTAAATAAACATTATACGCAAATACATAAAAAAATATTTTTTAAAACAATTAAAATGTCTTTAAATTCAATACACAAATTTAACTAAATTAACCAACTAAATAAACATTATACGCGACTTTTTTGAAATACTTAAAATGTTTTTAAATTCAATACACAAATTTATAAGTTCTACTAGATATAAATCCAAAATACAAATATAAGAAACTGGGTGTTTTACAAAGAGAGAGAGAAGGAAGTCGTAATTTTTTGGGCGAGTTTCTCTGGAAGGCAATTAGTACATTTTTACTGATTTTGTGTATGAATATTATAAATATAAATATAAATATAAATATTATTTGTTTTATTTTTTTACCCTTATAGGCTCTATAATGTTAAAATTTATAACAAAATAAGACAAACCCATTTACTCTGTTCGTAATAGAATTAACAAAATAAAAAAAAAAATAGAGAAGGAAAATTAATGACAGTAACTGGAGTTTTAAAAGAACGGAAAAGTGTTCCAAGGATCGTTGCTGATGATCATAAATTCATAATTCATATATATTATTCATTTTTTATCTATTTAGATTGTGATATGGAGAACTAGTTATGCTATTTTATTCATCATCATTTAATTACACACTTCATTTTTTTTTCCTGAGAAGTGTATAATTCATTTTAACCTAAAAGCATCGTGACTCTTTCATCTCTAAATCATTGCATGGAGATGACAAATTTCAGAATTTCAATATTAAATTAACCAAAATAATCATTTCCTATCTAAAATCGTTCAGTAGAAGATAGATAAGATTACTTAATTACCGGAAAAAATAAAAATTAGAACTTAGAAAGGTATGCGCAAACTAGATCAAAAATTGTATCAACTTAACGTCTTTTGCTTTCAATTTTTTTTTGTTTTTTGAAATAATTATGAAGAATGGGGGCTATGCATTCGATATTTTATTTTATTAGGATTTTTAAAATGGAAGGGTTAATTGTAAGGACAAAAAGGTCTAATAAAATAATATTTAAATTTTAATTATTTTTAGGGTTATGAATAGAAAAATGAGGGTTGTGTTTAGAATTAATTGTGCTAACCCAAAGTAGCCCAAAGCTCAATTGGGCTAACCCACTTTTGCCCATTTTTTTGGGTCTTTAATTTTTAGCCCAATCAAGCCCAAATATCATGTGGGCTGGGCTAACCCATTGAGTTGGACCAATTTTGCAGAAAATTGAAGGAAAAGGACGAGCAAATCGATCAAAAGATTTGGGCAATTGAATTGGTGTTTCAAGAATACAAATCTTTTAATTTTCATTTGTCTTCTCTTTTTTTCAGTTATTTTTTCACTATATTCGAACGCGCCTTAGTGCGTGAAAAGTTTTCAGTGGGTTAGCCCAGCCCACATGAAACACATTTGTGACAGATGAGTGGTGGAGAGAAGATGTTGAGAGAAGAGAGAGGAGTAGATTAAATCTGCGAGGGAAATGGCAAGATCGGGAAGAAAATCCTTTACTAATTTGGGTAGATTGATTGGAGAAATTGAATTTAGGCAATCAGCATACTTACACAGCAAAGTTATTTGATTTACAATAGATGTCTCAGCCCAGACACCTATATATAGTAAAGCTGCATGTTTATGCATTGAGTTATCATCAAACATAACTTCACAAAGACCAATTTACCAGATCAAACAAACTCAAATCTCATGAGCAGCTTCACAGACTTGTACCTCTCCCCCTTCCGTGTATGAAGGGGAACGGCTCGGATACCTTGTCTCAGCTCTGATACAGGAAGGCATGTTTGTCCTGCAAAGTCATCCTGTTCAGATGTGTCGTGCTCGTGAACTTCAACACGAAGAAGAGCCAGTTCAGGAACTGTTAATGGGAACACAAACACCTCATCCCAATTAGGTATCCAGTTATCATCAAGAGTTTTCGTTTTCTTCATCACATTATCAGCTGGCACTCCAGCAATTCCCACCTGAGATCATACAAAACCACACATTTTTTTACAAACAATGGTAATGAGAAATGCATAGATATATAGGCCTTGTTTTGGTTAGAGAAAAATATGGCTATGTAGCTATGTACCCTTGCATAAAAATCAGGAGGAGAATAAGTATCGAAGTATGTATGGTGGAAGTCATAATACCATCCTTCACCCATATACACAGTAACCTGTAGCAGGAAGCATGTGCACACGACATGAAAAGATTAGACGAAGCTTAAGCAGATATAGGCCGGTTTTACAGAGAAAAACGAGGCCTTGATGAAGATCATGGAAGCCACAGACTTTTCAGCCTACCCTCAAAATAAATTTTATAGGCAGTGTAGCTTTAGGATCAAAGACCTCTTCTCCAGCTTTTAACAGAAAATCTGGTTTTTTAACATATCCACAACCACCATTAGCCCTGAACATGCCATGCATCAACCAAAGTGATCTTCCATAACCCTGTTGCAGAAAAAAAGATATGTTATCTCACATGAACTTCCAATGACAAATTAAACAATCCCAATTCAAATTCAAGAGACAAGATCAGTAAGTGGAAATATAGAATTATAATCATAGAATATTAACAAGCTAAAAAATAGTTCCTAATTCTTCGTCCCTCTTTTTTTACTTTCAACCACTAAATCCAGAGTCATAACACACAGAAAGTATGTGACAGCAAAATTCACATTGATATTTTTTTTTCCCTTAGATTTGTCTAATATTTACATTCAAACACAATTTTACATAAGCTGCAATTTGAGTAGGAGTCACAATATCCTTAAAATGTTGTGAAAAAATGTACTCACTTGCATATTCAATGCGACCATTTGAGCACCATGCATCCATCCAATTAAGGGGTTGTAGTTGGATGAGTCAAAACGTATGCCTTTAGGGTACACTCTTAGTAAGTTCCTCTGTGTAAATCTGAATCAAAGCAATTTGAGAATGTTTAAGATTTATGTATTGTATAATACAGCACCAAAGAAGACAAAATATACTAGCTAGGTGGCATATCTGATATCTACAGCAGTCAAACGCGATGAATAACTAGGAGGAGCCTTAGAATGTAAAGTACAGCAACAAAAGTTCCTCAAGTTGGCAATTACAGCATAATTAGATGAAAAATTAAGATCATTTATAAACAAGTGCATACATAGTTATTTCAGTTTACATGCTAAGCAACTTTTGAGAAATCACAAATGAAATCTGCAAGGTATGCCCTGCTAAAATTATATAGATTCTTGAAATTAAAAAGGAATTTAGTCGTGCTTACTGCTTAGCCTAGGACATGACAAAAGTTACCTCACAATATCATGTGCATGAGTTATAACAGCCTTTTCCAACTCCTGCTCGCTCAAGCTAAGGCGTCTGACTTTGTTAGGATCCACACGAAGCCAGTCCTGCATTCCGCCTTTCCCCTTTCCAGCATGAATAGCAATGAGACGCCTATACTCAGGCGATGCGCTTTGCTCTAACTTAGAATCATCTTCATCATCTTCATCAGCCTCCTCATCTAAATCATCAACCTAGAAGAGAAAATATTGTGATGTAGCTTAGAACTATAGAAGACAATGTGAATGTGTTCAAAAGCAATTCATGACATAGACTAACCTTATTTACATTGATTTTGGATTTTAAACTTGTGATTTCATTTCCCCAAGGTTCCTCTTTAGTCTTATCCTTTCCCTTCTTTGAGTTACTACTCTCTTGTACCTTAGCATCCTTAGCTTGCAAGTACTCTTTGGGTGGCTTGGTTGATATAATGACCCGTCTCTTTAGAGATTTTGGGGAGGGAAAATCACTCAAACATTCGGGACCAGGTGAAAACAGCATGTCTCCGAATGTTTTAGTTATCATCTAGATTCATGAGGCATGAGGAAATTGATTATTAAGCAATGGTAGTGCCTAATGAACCCTTAGAAACACCGTGTAGACAAACCTCAGCCGTTTTAGCCTGAAGATCGGGAGTTAGATGGTCTTCGAGTGTAATCACAACAGGATACTCAGATTCAATGAAAGCATGCTCCTTAATAGACCTCAAACATTTGATGAGTTTAACTGGAGTGGTTAGCGTCCTATGCACCAAAATCCAATGAAAGAAAAACCTCTGTCAAATTCATATTCATCATTTCAAGCTACCAGACAGGCATATCCTCCATTATTCTTAATTGTTTGTCTAAATAAATCAACTTATATCCTTCTTGCTCATCCTATTGATGGTCAGATCCAATATTTTACTAACTTCTCATTCCTCTTTGTCCCAAGTTCTATAAATATATTTTTTTCAACTGTAATGCATACAAACTCTTCAACACGTTTGTCACTTGTAATTGGCAGATCAATTTGAATACGAAAATTCTTGACTGGTTTACACATTTCATTCAACAACTTGATCATGGAGAAAAGTTTCAATGATTGAACTTGCAGTCTACTGCTGCCATCAATCACACACACTCAATTTTCAACATCCAACATCAAAATAAATTGCAATATAAGTAAAGCATACCTCCCATGCAAAACCTCAACATTGTCTTTTCTGGAATTAGGCCATATATCTAGTTCAATAACTCTCACACCTCTATTCAGAGCATTTATGATAGGCACATCACTGCATACGCTACTTAGTTGATTCCCCGTTAGATATGAATTGTGGCCGGTGTATATGAAGTAATGAGATAGTGGAGCATTCATATCATGGTGAACCTGAATAGCAAAAAAATGGAATGATTTGTGGAAAGATATCTTGAAGTTCTTATTCACAAGAACACATTTGTTGTAGCCAAATTGAAGCAGCATTTGCACGACAAAAGCCGATTAACCAACAGAATGAAACAGATTTTAAAACAAGTTATGAGAAGAAAATATATAGAACCTTGTTCCAAGACTTTTTGGTATTTGTTTTGCTTGCTGCCAAAATAAGCAGATAATTTTTTATTGATTTGCACTCACTTTCAACCATATCATACATTATCCGGTTTCTTTTTCCACATATTTGTTATTGGATTACTTTGCCTCAAAAACAATGTTAGAGGACTATCAAACTAAGCTACTTTTTACATGAATATGGGGATCAGTTTGTGAGGAGAGAGAAAAATAAGCAAGTATTTCAAACCAAAGAAATGAAAGCAATCAATTAACTTGCATCAAAATGAAAGCAATCGTTAAGTGGGGTCACGACACTACTAATAAGACAAATGAGGCACCTCAACTCAAATATAGTCTCTCTCATGCACGATTACTATAACATGATTAGCAACCACAGCAATCTTATTTCATTATTTCATGATTTCTCATATTGTAGATGCTACACGAAATGATGAATATCTCATTATTTCGAGGTGTGGGTAGTAGGTACTATAAATTAAACATGTCATAAGTTCATATATATATGTATGTATGTATATGTATAAGCATTAAAATAAAGAAGCTAGAGGGGATATGATATATATATATATATATATATCAACGTCCACTTCATGATGAGTAGATATTTAATATATAAAAAAAAATTAATTAATAAAAAAAGAATAATTACCCCGAGTCTGGGATCGAGAGGGGGATTAGCATCGCCAAACAAGTACTTAAAGAAGCCCTCGAGATTAATGCCTCGCTTGTGGAATAAGCTCAAATGCTTGAGCTCATGCAGGCGGCTGATGCCGTCCATCAGCGCCTGCGCCTCCTCCAACGTCGCATCCTCCTCCTTCTGCACCTCCACCAGGAACCTCCGCAGCTGCTCCGCGCTCATGAACCCGTTCGCCGCCGAGTACTTGATGAAGATGGCCTTCACGTCGTCCGGGGCCTCCGCCGCCGCCACGCGGAACCTCCGCCGGAAGCAGAAGCAGACGCGGTAGGTCTGTTTCACAGACATTGCCAGCGGATTGAATTGCTGCATTATTAATAATTAGATATATAATGATTTTAGGGTTTGCTTGCGAAGAAGGGAAGGAATGATTGGAATTTGATCAGAAGAAATTGATTGCTTTTGGAGGATGGAAAATGTCGTATTGGCGCCACCGCGGCGGATTGGCCACGGGTTCGACGCTCGCATGAATGTTTGCTGTCGGATTTATTCTCGACATGCTCCAATTATTTGCATTTTTATTTTTTACCAAAAATTAAAAATAAAAAGTTAATTTTTACATAATAATATATAAAGGGAGAGGAAAGATCTACTAAATACTAATAGAACTCGCGGCTCTTTATAAATACACTCCAAAAAATATTTAAGATCCTAGTTGATAATGACAAAAATAATTAACCTAGCTTCTATAAATTAATCAATTTTATAAATGAGTAAAATTACCCAAAATCTTGCGATTAAACTATCACTAGGTTCTCTAAGGTGAAAAGGTAAACAATTCACTTTTAATAACAAAAATCTATATTATACACTTTTATGCACATTTTAAAAATATACAATGTTACCAAAATATCCTTAATGGTCCACATGATTATGACCGTAATTTTCAGCATTTTTAGACTCGGAGCCCATGTGTGTCTAAGTTTTTTTTTTTTTTAACATTGCAAGCATGATAGACCCAACGTTATGAGCGAGACGAATATTTTTAATTCATTTCAAATATGAATACAAATTATCCGGTACTAAAATATAATGTGGTCCACGCTCTTACTTGAATTTTCATGTCAATTACTATTTACCAAGTATAAATGTGTAAAATATTCTCACACGCTGCCATCAAGTTGTTTTCAAATGGTTTTCTAGGACATGCAGTTTGCAATAAACTTGGATATGTATTGGATGTGACAAAGTGGGTAATGAAAAAAAATTATCAAAAGTGGAAAATTTCTACTATTAGCACTTTCTTTAATTCAATCAAATAGAGGAAGGGATAGCATGTAATGGGCAAGAAATATTATGGATATCCGCAAAAATGATCCACAGTTAGTAAGGGAATTACACATTTAATGAGTACACATACATGCGCATCCATAGCCATGTCAGCTTTAATTTAATTGGAAATACCGTGGATATGATGTCTAATTTATAAAAATATTTCAATTTATGTAAAATTAATTATAAAATCTAAAAGTGATGTTTAAAATAAAAAAATCAGACAAAAGTTGTGATTTTAGAGATAGTTAGCCATTAAAAAATATGTTTAATTTTCTTTTGAAGAGTCTTAGCTAGGCTTTGTTAAATCTTTATAAGAATAATTTACTAAACCACTTGGAAAGTAATAAACTAAGTGAAGCATAACAAATATTCTTTTGTATTCCTCTTTATATTTGTTTTAGCTCTAAATATGTCTAATCTTGTCATTCAGTTATGCTAGTTTTATTTCTAAAGACAAGCAACTTAAGGGGAAACATTGTTGTGAAATTGATTCTTTATTAAATATTTATTATTTCATGAATAGATCGCTCTTGTCAATTTAAATATTATCAAGTTGAGTCGGCCATCCTTACTCATAGTCTTAATATTGTGTTGGGTAAAGTGTCATCATGTGCCACTATAAAAAAGTGAGAACAACTCTCTCATTAAGCCGATTTTATAAGACTAAATTAAATTTAATATTCATTTTTAATATGATATCAGGGTGACACTTTATTGAGGATCACGGGGGAAGACAAAGGATTCAGAGAGAAAATATAAGATTTCCGAAGCTTCCGAGCATGTTGAGGACCAGGGCCGTCTCAATCATTTTGTAGGCCATGTGCAAATGATAAAAATTAGGCCCTAAAATTAAAAAAAAATGTTATAATTTTATAATTATCATAATATTATTAGAAAGACTAAAAATTCAAAATATTATTGTTTTTATAGTGTTGATAATATTCTCAATACAACATTAAACAAGTATGAATGTTTTACGATTTTACATAAAAAAGTGATACTCTTCTAGCACTCTTTGAAGCAAATTCATCAATCAAATATTCACTTACAATATTTTTTAAAATATCATTTTCTATGACTATCATCGCCAATTCATTAAATATTTCCTGTGACATCGTCAAATATAGACATGACTTCAACAACTTCAATTTTGAAAAACTTATTTATGCAGATGCAACAATCACGGGAATAGTCAATAAAATTCTATATGTGACAATTGTTAGGAAAATAATCTAAAACTTTCATAAACTTCAAAATATCAAGGGGTCCTATATTCGTTCAAAGAATTAAAATCAGAATCAGAATAAAGGAATGAAAAAATCCGTGCATGTAAATGATAGAATTCTCCATCAATTCGCTCAAGCAGATAATTAAATTCAGATTTCTGAATCATTTAAATTTCAAACAAAAAAAATCAAAAAAAGAAGAAGAATAGGGTTTAAGAAAAAAAAATACTCACTCGGGATTTGGCCTTTGAGGAATCATGGAATGAAAGAAAAACTTAGTAATTATAGAATTATAGTGACAGCAAACTCAGAAGTGTGATTTGTGAAGGAATATTGGAGTTTGATATGAGCCGAGATGTTTGTATTAGGTATTACAGTGAAGGAGAGAGAATGGAGTGAATTTAATTTATTAAAAAAATATATAAGGTATATTAAATAGAAATAAAAAAATTGAGACCCTAAAAATTATGAGACCCTGTGCGAAAGCTCACCTTGCACACCCTGTTAGACGGCCCTGTTGAGGACCTTGGTGCAAGCGATTCCAATATTAATGTTAACACCTCGATCAACGAGAGGTTTTATGACTTCTTTTGTCATTCTCTCTTTTGAAAGACTTTTTTTGTACGTGAAAAACGCATGCACAAGCAAATATAATTAAAAGAGGATGTAAGTTTTTTTTTTCCTATTATTTTTTATAAACATATATTTAATTTTTTGAATTCATTTTAATTTTTTATTCTGCATCTCGCGCAGTGCACTTACCTAACGCTAATGTGTAAGCTCGTGCACTGCGATCGATAATTATTTATTTTACAATAAATATATATCCTAAAATAGAATTAGTGAATCTTAAAATTAAAGTGAATTAATAGCACACAAATGAAAATCAGATTGCTAGTGATTCACTAGGTCATTGGTTTTTACTTGGGCAGTTCAAACTGGTTCTTTTGCAACCCATTTATATTAAATGATTGGATCGCTCTTAACCATCCAGACCGGCCGATCTGGTCCAGTTTTAACAACATATTTATTTAATTTGTGTTTCCCGCCAACAATCATAATTCATCACGAGGCAATAATAGAAATAAAAGAACACATGATTTTTTTTTTCTATTTTTTCTTCTAGCAATGCATCATATATCTACTGTGTACAAAATGTAAGGGAATCAAATTAATTATGGAGTAGAAACACAAAGCTTGTGGAAAATTCGATTTCACTCAAACTGAAACCGCATAAGAAGCCTCACAGATTTATATTTCTGACCCTTGTAGTCGTAGAGTGGAACCGCACGTATCCCGGGCCTCAGCTCTGATACGGGCAGACACGTTTGCCCGCCAAAATCATCTTTTTCTGATGTGTCGTGATCTCTTACTTCAATTCTCAACAATGCTAACTCAGGAATTGTCAATGGGAATCGGAACTCTTCGTCCCAACACGGAATCCAATCATCTTCCTTTATCTGTGTCCTCTTCTTCGCAGCATCCGCGGGCACTCCAACTATATACACCTGCACCGGAAAGCATATAATGTTTGGATCTAACTATGAGTACCCTCTAACAAATATTAACATATATCGGAGATAAGATCTTCTACTCTAATTTCTCCGTCACTTTTATGTCCCACTATTAAATTCATTATTATAATAATGTTTATTATACCCCAAGTAAGAAATAATTATTGAGAATTCTCCGCCGACTTGGAGAGACATTAGCAAATGGGATCTTAATTAATCAAATTGGTAGCTTCCCAAAAGCTTCTAGAGAAATGAAGAAAATTTGAAATTTGCAAGATTAGATAGAAACAAATCTAGATTATACAAGAAGTTTCTAGAAGCCTAGGAGCTAGAATTCTCTAGTATATACAATGGTGTAATAGTGGAATCTAGAAAGTGAATTACTAGAATATTCTAGGTTGGTCATGTTGGTTTAACAACCAACATAATGCAACTATAAATATGGCACTAGGCCATTTAGTGGGTGGGGGAATGAATCTATGCAACTATAAACATGGCTCTAGGCCATTTAGTGGGTGGGGGAAAGAATCTAAGTGAGAGATTCATAAACCATTATCACCTATATAAATTGTGTGAGTGATAAATTGAGTTGTAATATCACATTTGTGATTACATTATAAAATTAATAAAGTTATTGTGTTTAATATATCCTACAATAATCAACTCTGATAATCAATTATTAACTAGAAAATTTTAAATTAAATACTAAAAAATAATTATAAACTCTAATTAGATGGAATAAATGCTAATTAATTAAACTAAACCACAAAAAAAATGAAATTTAAGGAAAAAAAAATAGAAGAAAAACTAATAAAATATTTAAAGTGAGACACATAAATTGAAATAGAGAATCTCAATTGCATTGTCTGACGCACGTTTTGTGTGGCGCATATATGTAGTGAATGAATTAAAAAAAAAAAAAAATCTAAGACAACTATGTAGATTTTAGTGATGAGTTAACATCTGACATTCTCCAGCGTTTTCTTAGAAAAGGTGGGTCTATTGTAAATAGATGTACATAAGCCTTAACGAAATATTATTATTTATAATATTTAAAAGTGTCATGTTTATTTTATTAAAAAATACTGTGAAGAAAGAAAGAAAAAAGACAGTGGTATTTTGTAATTATTATTATATTTTTTAAACTAAAAAAAGTATAAAAAAATGTAATTTCTAACAATGAAAAGTATGATAAATTTACATGTGTTTGTTACGAACCTTGGTATAGAAATCCGGTGGTGAATATTTGTCAAAGTGCGTGTGGCTAAAATCCAATCGCCATCCATCTCCCATGTACACATTTACCTACCAAATAGAATTATAGATATATGAACTACTCAAACTTAATGATCTAAAATAATTTAATTATTCCGATCATCATCTCTTTAAATTAACTCACCTTTAATGTTTTCTTCACAGGCAATCTTTGTTTGGGGTCAAAATTGTATGGACCTTTACTCATAAGCAAATCAGGCTTCTTCACATAACCACACCCTCCATTAGACCTAAACAATCCATGCATCATCCAAAGCGATTTCCCATAGCCCTATTGCATCAAAATTGCACACATTTGCTAAAATTGCTCATTCCAAATGCTTGAAAGCAACCAACATCAGAAAATGAACCTGCATATTGAAGGCCACCATCTGAGCTCCATGCATCCACCCGGTCATCGGCCTAAAGTTCGACGAGGTTACTCTCGTGTTCTTAGGATATACCCTCAGAATATTCTTCTGCGTGAACCTGCAACTCAAAATCATTTTCAAGAACATGTAACTACTATATTATGAAATATGACAAAAGAAAAAAGATCACCCACCTTATAACATCTGTTGCATACAACTCTGCAGCTTTCTCAAGCCTCTGTTCACTTAAACTGAGTCTTCTCACTTTGTCGCTTCCATTTATCAGCGCGTGCCTCAGGCCTTTCTTGGCATTCCCAGCACGAATGGCTATGAGACGCTTGTATTCTGGCGCAGCCAGAGTCCCCGGATTCTGTTGGATCATCTCATCACTTTCTTCATCGTCCTGATCACTCTGATTTTGCAAGAAATAGCACAAATTTCATACACTGGTACCATAAACAGCTAAGTAGCAACACTTATTCATTGGCTGGAAATTGTGACATGTGCCACTTTATAATCTGGTTGTGTGAGGGTGAGTCGGGCTCAATATTCATTTCTAATATTTACCTTGTCCTCGTTTTCTTGTTCAGCTGCAGGATCTTGTTCGTCTTCAGACGAATATTTGTCCTGCAGAGCTGAAGTTTCACCATCCTTGTTGTTGCCATCAAGGTATTCTTTTGGTGGCTTGGTGGAGACTATGATTCTGTATTTTAGGTCTTCGGGTGAAGGAAATTTATCCAAGCCTTCTGATTCGGGGTAATAAAGCATATCACCAAACACTTGTGTAGCCATCTACAAAACAGCACCAATGAATAATTCTGTAGCTGGAAAGTTTGTTAAGTTTATGTTATTGGAAATACATTTTTAAAACTATTTATGTATTTTAATAAGTTGCGTGATGATCTTACCCCTGCAACTTTAGCCTGAAGATCTGGAGTAAGGTGATCCTCTAGAGTGATTATAACAGGATAGGGAGATTTAACGAACGCGTGCTTTCTAATCGACTCCAAGCATTTCATCAATGGAACCGGAGGAGTCAGTGTCCTGCACAGTTTTCATAATGTGATTCTTGAAACCAATGGATAGATTCTTGTTGGGTATTTAGGCTTACCTTCCATGAAGAACATTGATATTATCTTTTGCAGAATTAGGCCAGATATCGAGCTCTATGCCTCTAACACCATTTTCTAGCGATTTGATGATTGGAGTTTCACTGCACTCGCTGTTCAATTGATTTCCAGTTAAGTAGGAATTGTGGCCTGTATATATGAAATAATGTTGCATTGGAGCACTCATATCATGGTGCACCTGTAAATTTTATAATTAGTTCAGCTATATATATATCTAATCTATTTGCAGTTATATAGTCAATATATCTGCAATTTCTGAGTAAGATGATGCAACCACGCTACTGGGAAGAGATGCATTCATATCATTTATCACTATACTAATTTATCCATTTGGATATACAGTATACACGAATAAAGATGAGAATGAAATCACATTTTATTTTGCGTAACAAAATAAATTAGATTAAAAATGTTATGTCATAGATATATATGGTCGATTAGCGACAACATAAGAAGACCCAAATATTTAGCTAAAGCATAAGGCAATTTTTTACCGAAAAATGTATCTGATAATAGATTTGATTAATTTTTAAACTGCTTAGATATTTAATTCACAAAAGTGTTAGTGTTGTCATTTGTTATAGATTTCAAAAAAATTGAGATATAAAGATAGTTTACCTTTTATTTTTCTAAATTGGTCTATTTAATTATTTGTGGGTTCATAAAGATTGAATTATATCCACTATTAATGATATTAAGTGAGTTTGCTAATCGCACTACTAATAAACCGAGCAAGACAAAGGATCATAAGTATTAAATATTTTACACTTCAATTACTTGTGGAGTATTTTTTTTCCCCAAATGCATAGCTTCATTGATTATATTGTGGAGTAATTTTTTTAAATGCATAGCTTCATTAATGCCTTTAGAAGGTATTATACTTAATTAAATTTATACAGTATATTATTTGATGTTATTTTGAAGGGAAATAAAAAGTTAATTGAGAATAATTTATATATATATATATATATAACAAATAAAATTTAATATATGTAAAATTTATAACATATAATTATAAATAAATATAAAAAACGTTCTGAAAATAAGTTGTTATATCATATGGTTAAAAAATTATGTGAAATTCATTTGAAATATTAATAGTTAGTAGATATAATATAATAATATATTAAAATTAATTAATATAAAATAAATCATATATTAACATTTAGTCAGACAATAATAATAATATATAATATATTATTACTTATAAATGCATATGTTTAGATAATAGAATTACTAAAAATGTTACAAATACACTTCTTAAAGATAATACAGTGACAAAAAAGTGTTGAAAAAACATAGTAGTATTATATTAGTATTTTATTTTATTTTAATTTTCGGCTTCTTGAAATCTTTATAAAATAACGACATTATTTTCCGAGCTACCACAACAGTTTGACTTTGGCTAAACATCTCTTTCTTTTGTCTTTTTGATCTCTAATCCCAAAATTTGACTAATAATATGGGAATACCTGAGAATTGATGGGGGCATTGAGATCATCTTGGAAGAGGAAATCGAAGAAGTCGTCAAGGGTGAGGCCGTGACGCCGGCCGATGTGGTGGCGGCGGTTTATTACTTTTGCGATGATCGCCTCCGCGTCGGCGGTGGTGCAGCCTTCCTCCCCTTGGTACTCCACCAAGAACTTGTGCAGCTGATCCGCCGCCATGTTGTCCGCTCCCTCCGCGTATTTGATGAACGCCGCCCTCACGTCCGGCGGCGCCTGCAGCTCGCTGATCTTGAACTTCCGGTTGAAGCATCCAAACACCCGATAGTTGTAACTCCCCATCACTCTTCTCTCTCTCTCTCTCTCTCTCTCTCTCTCTCTCTCGATTCTAGTGTGTGTGTATTATATATTATATATATGCGATGTAACGCGGTTAAGGAAGTGTGATGGATTGGTTGAATGGTTCTTACTTTCTTGGAAGCTTTGTTGTTCGTGACATAATTCATTGAATTGTTTGTATAAAATGAGAATTAACAAATTAAAATAATAATGTTAATGTATGTTTTTTTTTTTTCTTTTTCTTTTTTGGGGGAGACTTTTTGGGATTGGATTCGAAGAGACTGGAATCTAGCTAGGGAGATATTTGGTTTCATTTACAACTTTAATTTCCGGTTTGTAGTGCTTTCAACTCAATTTACAATGTATATTTATTTTTGAAAAAAAATATATTTTTTTATGATAACTGATTTAATATCTAGAGTTGTAGTTTTGTAAAATAAAAATATATACCATCCCATATCCTATCCGATCCATAGAAAAATATCATTTTTAATATTAAAAAGAAAAAATTACATTTTGATATCTACATTTTAAATTCTTTTTCAAAAGTTACACTTTTTTAAAATTAACAAAACAATACTCACTCTTTCAAAAAATTTACAAATTTATCATCTGATTAATTTTCCAGCACGAAAATCTCACATAATTGATTGTATTTTAAAAAAAAATTATTGAAGGTTTTTTACGCGGTTGGAAAAATAGAAATCTTAAAATACAATCAATTATGATTTTCGAGACGGAAAATTGATCGAACATTAGAGTTGTAAACTTTTTAAAAAAATTTGGTATTGTTTTGTTAATTTTGAAAATGTGGGCGATTTTTTAAAAATGAGTACAAAATCTAGATAGTAAAGTGCAATTTGTCCTACTGAAAAATATCACTCTTAGGGTGGTTGCAGTCCAAATCCAGAAATCTCAACTTCTTCATTGCCACGTCAACGCTACGTCAAAAGTTAACCCCCACCAACTTCTGATACAATTTTTCCACAATGTAAAAGTCAAAAAGTAACTTCTAAGAGGGTCCCACTTATACACACCATATATATATATATGTGTGTGTGTGTGTGTGTGTTGATTTTATTTACAATATTCACTTATATATTTAATTTAATTTAATTTTTCGATATTAAAAAATTTAATTAAAAAATTAAAAATTATAACATTAAATAATAAATAAAAAATATTATTCAAAATGTGTTACAACAACAACAACAACAATAATAATAATACTAGGAAATTGAAATAATACAACATACTACAACATTTTATCACTAATTGCGCTCTTCCCGTGCCCAAATATGCTCGACTAAATTGGTTCGGAGTGGTGGTGTGTTTCATTGCTATGTAGCCTTGTGAAATTCTAAAGGTAGGCATGGAATGCTTGAGTAGAACCTAAGATAATTGTTGTTGAAGGAGGAGTGTCTTCATCAGACCAAATGATTGCTCCATCTCCTTCATCTTCAATAATCATATTGTGCAGAATAATGCACGTATATATGATATTCCGCAAAATATCGATGTAATAAAGTCGTGCAAGACCTCTAATTATCGCCCAACGAGCTTGGAGCACTCCAAATGCTCGTTCGACATTCTTTCTTGCAGCCTCTTGTCTCTCCTTGAATAATTTCCACTTTGCATCTATAGGGCACGGAAATCTCTTGACAAATAAAGACCATTCTGGGTAGATTCCATCTGTCAAATAATATCCTTGATTGTACGATGTGCCGTTTACCGTGAAATGAACCTCCGGAGCATTTTCTTGTAGGACAGCGTTGAATAACGGCGATCCATGAAGAACATTTATATCATTGTAGGATCCAGCTACACCAAAAAAAGCATGCCATATCCACAAGTCTGCAGATGCAACCGCTTCTAGAACTATTATTGGGACTACATAATCACCTCGAGTATATTGGCCTTTCCAAGTAACTGGGCAATTCCTCCATTCCCAATGCATGCAGTCAAGGCTCCCCAACATACCAGGAAATCCATGTCTTTGCTCGTGCATTTGAAGTAAATGTTGTGTGTCTACAACATTTGGGCTTCTCAAGTATCGAGCTCCAAAGATTTCAACTACATTTTGATAAAAGTTGGATAGACAATCCAAGGCAGTTCTCTCACCCATCCGTATATACTCATCGAGAGAGTCAACCGGAGAACCATATGCTAATTGACGGATAGCTGTCGTACACTTTTGTAGTGGAGATAAACCCTTCTTGCTCAATCCATCTTCCCTCCACTTGAAATAATCTGAATGGTTTTCCAGGGAATCGACAACGCGAATGAACAACTCTCTTAGCATTCGAAATCGACGACGGAATATATTCTCAGCATATATTGGATCGTCGGAGAAATAATCACGGACAAGACGATCATGACCTTCTTCACGGCCTCAGTCGACATACCTTCTAGTTCTTTTTGAAGAACTTTGAGCCGCATGAAGTCGCTGCTCTTTTTTCTCAAGATGATCAAACATCATCAATTCGAGCTCATCTTCTTCTTCCAGTATCTCATTTCTTACAAAATCACGAATTATTTATTTTTTGAAAGACATTTTGATGACAAAAGAGAATTTCTGTAGAATGAATTTAGCTAGAGTGGAGAGTTGATTGAGAATGAAAAGAATAGAAAATAAACTTGAATTTATAGATGAAATAATTATTGTAGCTAACAGCTAGTTGGCAACGACTTTTTCTGTATGCCAACATCTCTACCGACATCAGAAACTAAAGCTGCCGACATCTCTGCCGATATCAGAAACTAAAGATAATATTATTATAGCTAATGGCTAGTTGGCAACAACTACTTTTGTATTATTTTATTTCTTGCCGACATCAGAAAGTAAATATAGTATTTTTAATAACAATTGAAAAGTTTTATTCAAAATAAATGATGCACACATTAATATAACATTACAACAATACAACAATAGAAAGAAATTACAAACATAAATCAATATTTTAAAATGAAATGCACAATCTAGATTAAGCCACACCTAATTTTGATGAGTTCAACTCTCTTTAAATGCATGGCCAATTGTGGCTCCGACATTCCACTCGTATCCATCATGAGGAGTTCAAAATCCTTATGCTCTAGTTCAATTTGTTGTAGCTCCGCCTCAATTTTTCTCTGTTTTATCTCTTCATTTCTCTGTTTTATCTTTTCATCATTTAGCTTAATTTTTTACTTGAGAAGTTGTTGCATTTTTTCTCATGCTTCATCGTTTTCACCCTCTTCATTAACTTTTGCTTTGGCTTTGGCTTTAGCTTTGCTAAGTTTTTTTACCCTCTGTGTTCCTATTGGACGAGATCGATGTGCTTCACAATCTGTATCTGGATTTGTTGAACTATTCTCCCCAGTGTCAGATGTTCTGGACTTCTTGTTAGAGCTCATTTGTTGATGAGCCCATCTTTCCAATTCTTTCATTATCTTCCATACGTGCATATACCTGAAGTCTTTTTTTGGGTGCGCGACTCGTCATTGTGCAATTGTAGCTTCCAACACATCATCATCACTCTGACCACTACCTCGATTGCTATAAAAATTATTGTACCATTGAGAAAATAAGTTAACTTCACGAATTACCTTATAGTAATGTGCTTTCAACTATTTTCATTCTCGATTGGGAGCATCCACAGGCCGATGCTCGTTAAAGTATACAGCAGTATTTTTCCAGAATTGTTTATCCTTTTGTGCATTGCCAACTTTTGAGCAAGTGCTGATGGTGCTCCAAGAATTCGCAAGACGAATCTCCTCCTCTTTTGTCCATATCATTCTCACTTGGCCATAAGATCCACCAACGCATTCATTGTTGTCATCAACAACTTTTTCTTCATCTTCGAGGTTGATGTGCTCTAGCCCAGTTTGTGTAGAGTGTAGTGGAAACTGAGAGCCAAATCGTGGTGTTGGCTCATTATCGAATGCAGACCCTCCGTGACTCGATCATCTAGATTCATTTGATTGTGGAGGAGAAAATACTTGAGAAGGTTGTGACATAAACTGGCCACCCATGTAAGGGAATTGAGGAGATTGAGAAGGAGCATGAAATATGGAGCAGCAGTGGAAAAATTTGGGGGGAAATGTAACATATGGAAAGGGAATTGTGAAGATTGAGAATTATAATGATTTTCAGAATTTTGAGAGCTTGAATTCTCTTGCATATTTGACAAACCAAAATAATTTGGAAATGGGCGACCGTATTTGTCAGCCATCTTTAGATTTAAATTTGAAAAGATGGAAAAATATGATAAAAGTAGCAAAGAGAGAAATAATCTAAAAGTTGTGAAAAAATGAGTTACTTGAACTTCTATTTATAGGAAAAAATTAAAAATAGCTGTTAGCTAATTTAATTGTAATAAATGAAAGAAATAATAAAATAGTCGTTATTGCAACGGTTACATTTGCATTCATTCCAAAAATAAAAATACAATAGTAGCTAAATTCTGAAAAAAAAAAAAGTGTTTTTCTCATAAAATAAAACGGTAAAATATATATTGTTCTCAAAAAAACAAACGATAATATATGTATGTATGTATGTATAGCAGTTTTTCTCTCATCAAATTGTTGTTGCATGTGGCGGGTCCCATGCTGAAAGTGACATTTTACTGTACAAACTTGAGTTCCAAAATAAGTACCCCATTTCTTAGAAATTGGACAGCTTGGCAGGCTGGCAGCCATAGTCCACAGTTTTCAACTTTCAATTCCTTGGAACCCGTGGAGGAAGTTCGAATGCAGACACCCTTATTTTACTGAAAGTGCTACTATTTAAAAAAAAGTAGCATTTTTATAATTTTTACTATATTTTTTTATTGAAAAAAAAACCCTTATGCATAAGTCTTATGCACTTCCCATGTAAAAGAGATTATCTTCTCTCTTATATATTCTTACAGTACATGTTTTCTTTCTTTTCTTTTTTGAGGGAGAGTTGAACTTATGGATTCTTTTATATTCTCTTATTGCGGATGTGCAAAATCAACAAAAAAAAAATCCGAATCGAACTATTTGATTTAGTTGATTTGGTTTTTTTTTCTTTAATTTTGATTTGAATTTGAATATTAAAATCAAAATATAATTTGATTAAATTTCAATTTTAGTAAAAATATTTCAGTTAAACCAAACTAATCAAAGAATATAATTTATATTTTTAATATTACACATAAATTTAAAAAAATATATATATAAAACTATACACCCAATAGTCAACTGAGGCAAAATGCAAGTGCTTCAACTTCGAAATGTTTACATTTTCTAATTTCCAAGCAAAAGATTTGCTAGATTTTTGTGTATATTGTACCTTGCTATATTTTGATAAGTTAACCATATACGTATTGAATCACGAATGAAATTATCTTCTACACTTGATGCTATACAATTAAATTTATTAATATTTCTTCAATTTTTTCATTTAATTTTAATTTATTGTGTTTTAGTTTAATTTTACACTAATTAATTAGGGCTCATCCTACCCAATTAGGGTATATAATTATTATTTTTACAAAATAATAAATTATTAATTAAAAATGAAATTTAATATTGAAAAAATAATTATATACTCTAATTGAGTAGAATGAACCCTAATTAATAAGTGTAAAATTAAATTAAAGTACAATAAATTGAAATTGAATTAAAAAATCAAAGAAAAAATCATTATGTATAAAAAAATCAAACTACTCAATCTCGACTTGTATTTGTCTTGATTAAATCATATTCGAACTCGACTCGATAGATAATCAAACAAACTCAGACAAAAAATTTAAAGCTTGATATATTATTTCATATCAATTTAAACAAGAATATGTATATATATTTAATCTGGCTCGACTCATTTACCATGCAAGTATCCACCCCTATATTTTGCACGTTGTCGATCAGTTTCTCCCAACATTAATTAACCTTCTTTTCCTACCAAAAAAATAGTGTGATCAATTTGGATTTTCCACGCAATCTTCAGAGCATTTATCTGCATTAATAAACATCATTAATTCTTATTGATGCTTGCACATCACCCCCTTTTTTTGCAATTATCACATGTTTTATATGTACTACTCGATCACTGGAATCATGTTCCCATTAACATTTTTTAATTGCTGTAGGGAAAAGAAAAGTTAAGAATATGTACGTATTTCTTTTCTTTAATTTGATGAAGCGCGAGATAATGCACAATCATTATTTTAATGTGCATATAGTAATCCTCACTTCTATGCAATAGGATGCAAATCTAAAATTAAGTTAGAAATACGTATATTTTTTTCTTTTATCTGAAAGTACTAAAGCTCAATGACACATGTTAGGTAACTTTTCCTTTGAAAAAATGCATCATTATGACCAATAATTCATTTAATAAACCAACCATAATAGGTCATATTCAGATCTAGAAACCTTGACATTAATTATATGAATAATATTTTTAATTTTATTTTTTGGAGTTAATTAGTCTATATATATATTATATGTAATAATGCAACTTAGAGATAGATTTAAAGAAGAAAATTATTTTGAAATTTTATCCGAAATAAACATTTCAACTGAAACCATCTACGACTTGAAGTATAAAGCCTGCAGGCTATAAAAAAATTATTACTTAATTTCATGTATTATTGATTTATTTTGTTGTTAAGGGTAATTCGAAGCCGCTACCGAGGTGCACACTGCCACACAGGGGAAGTTAATCATATTTGACAAGTCAGGTGTGACAAGCTCACACCTAGTGGTGTTGGTAGCGAATCGTGCACACTGCTACACAAGGGAAGTTAACCACTCACACTTGGCTGGGTAAACTCCGCCCTTGTGTGCCACACAAGGGAAGTTAACCACATTTAGCAAGTCAAGTGTGACAGACTCACACTTAGTGGTACGTGTTGGTGGCTAATCGTGCACACTGCCACACAGGGGAAGTTAACCACACTTGGCAAGTCAAGTGTAACAGGCTCACACCTAGTGGTACGTGTTGGTGGCGAATCGTGCACACTGCCACACAAGGGAAGTTAACCACTCACACTTGGCTGGGTAAACTCCGCCCCTGTGTAATAGTCTGCTCACACCTAAGCAATGTTTGGTATACTGGTACGTATATACTCATATTAATAAAATCCGGATTGCTTCACACCTAGGCAATGTTTGGTATACTGGTACGCATATACCCATATTAATAAAATCTGGATTGCTTTGAAAGATAATTGCGTATTAGCTATTTTAATTGTTTGTTTGGTTATCAAGATAAATATACTAAGATTGATTCACACACCTGTTTGTTTGGTTATCAAGATAAATATACTAAGATTGATTCACACACCTGTTTGTTTGGTTATCAAGATAAATATACTAAGATTGATTCACACACCTGTTTGGTACATTGTTTTATTTGATATAATGAGGGAAGGTGTTGGATACATTGTCTAGAAACTATATCTCGGAGGGCGTCGGATACATTATCCAGCCGCCCTAGCGGTGTTGATGATGGGTCGAACTCGAGATCTTTGACCACAAAAAAATCACTCCACCACTAGGCCATCTCAAGGGAACGTATTATTGATTTATTGTGTCTACGATACATGTGTAAACCAGAAAATTGTCAAAGTTAATTATATCATGATCATATTATATATGGCAAAGAAACCAAGATTATATTCCTCCACTAAGAAACGCATGTGGTTTGTAACTACAAAGAACAATTGATTACTAAACATTTATGTTTAAGATAATATAATAATATGCAAAACTACTATTAATGTAGAAATCCACCATTTTTATTGATTACTTTTATGTAAATCGGAGCTATGCTGTTAGCCTGTAAAAGATGTAGATCCAATTTTTTTTGTTTCATTTTGGATCACTCTTTTTTGGTTTTCATTCTCATCCTTTCATTTGCTTTCTCTAGAGAAAAAGAATAATTTCCACACTCATGACTATCATACTATTTGTCTCTTTTTTTTGTATGTGTGGTTAGTGTTGGTTATTGAATAGAAATGAAATTTACGTGAAGTGAATTTTTGGGTAGTGTTTGCTAGTTTTATGTGTGGTTTGCCAGTTTTTCTCGTAATGTCTTCTACTATTAAATTTAACATTTTAAAAAGGGGCAAACTTATATATAGACAAAAGTAAATAAGGATTGAAGAAAAAAGTCAAGATTTAAAACATAATAATTTTATAGGCAATTTGAGTGATAAATGACTAGTATACCCTTAAGATAGTTGCTTTACTATTCATTCTAATATGCCACTTTCATAATCAAATGGAAATAGTCCATTACGACCATATCAGGCCCATCATGCTTCCGTAAATCAAATACATTGAACTATAAACCAAATTCATACCTTTTTGACCGGAATGTTGCCGGATAATCCGCCGGATTTTTACAGGCCTTGCCAAACTACACGATCGCAACCCATGGATTCCAGACACGAATTCCTTCAGTAACAAACAGCACAACCCTCGTTCGTTTCCTACCCGGGGTGTAGAATACTCCTTTGGTTTATAGAAAATATATATGGTAAACACAAGTGATGAGCAAAAGCCTTGATTTTATTTAGGAATAATAAAACATTTATTATAATAAGTAAATCTCCTTTTGGGGAGGAGACAAACTTGTTTAGCTACACATGGTAGCTAGAATCCTTACCATGCTCATAAACTAAGAATACTCAAAATATTATAACTATTACAATTTTGAAGAAAGATAGGAAAATGTTCGATGCCCTATGCTTCATCCAGTTTCTCGTTTTATAGAAGGGGGATCCTTCTATTTCACCAACTCCATTATTTAGCTTTGCAATTCACGTGAGTGGCCCTTTCTGCCGACACTTCCTTTTGAATTAGTGGTCGGGCCCGGTTTCCTTTATCCTCAAGTGAAAGTGGTTGTGGGTGGAGGTACCCACAATTAATGGCACCATGTGTCTCTTGTGTTGGACCACTCAACCTTTGTCGTTTGGTGCTAGTGGCCTCTTCTTTTGGGTCACATGATCTGTAATCACATGTCTCCATCTTCCCTTGTCGGGAAACTACTTTTTTGGTGGGGCTCTTGGCATCCTTGCTTTCGGCATTGGATGCTTATCCTCCCCAGCTCGCTTTCGTTCCATCCTTGGACGGAACCCTTTTCCGAACTCTGGCTCCTTCTGGTTCTGGCAATCCGAGCATACTCGATTATCCCATTGTCCAAAATGAGCCATGTTGCAGTACTTGCGATGGGTTTCTTTGCTCATAGCAAGCTTGTTCTCCCATATCAAGGATCTTTTCTTCTCGAACAGATCCTCAACAAATCTCGTTGTTCTCCCTGTCATGGTATTTAACAGGAATGACCCATTCGCAGAATTGTGGAAAAACTTGAATGGGAACTTGACTTTGTCCATCTCAGTGAGACAGACCCATAATCCCCATGCTTGCCTAGTCGATATTTGATCTTCTGTAATGGAGGCGATTAGTGGGATTTCTTCAGATGAGGTTCTAATATCAACCCATCTTCAGTTGTAACTCAACTTGATTCCCTGTAAGCTCTATAGGAAGCGACATCTCTCTTCTGGTAATCTTATAGATTACATTGTGCTTCTTGCTTTTCAGACTAAAAGTGCGGAGCAATTGATCAATCTGTCTGGCTGAAAAGCCTTGATATCTTTGGATATTAAGGCTCTTGTTCATGATTTTGTCAATCATGCTTTGTGAGATAGTGGTTTGACTGGAATATCCAGTTTCGTCCACATGCTCTTGATGAAAAACCTCAGCTCCAGTCTGATTCAGAGTCTGATCTCCCATCAATACTTTCATTGCTAAATACTTCTTCTTCTTCGTATATACTCTCATTTGAGGGTATATCCTCGAATTGGTAGACTTGTACCAAGTCTTGGTAGTAAACCGCTTCCTCGATGTCTGGTGCACCTTCGAAGCTTTTGACTCCTCTCTTTTCTGGACAATCTATCGAAATATGTCCTCTTGCACCGCAAGTCCAGTAGTTGCAATCTTTAAAACTTTCATTTGCCCTCGTATGGGCTCTTCTGAAAGTTTTCCTCACGGGAGTTTGACTTGATGAACTTTGTCATGTCCTGTCTCTGGAAGGACCCCTTCTTTGTCCAGATTTGTAAAATCTAGCCTTTTGCCTGGTCCATCTGCTCCTCGGTTTCCAGCTCCTTTTCCTTGAGAATTCTTCTTTGGCATAAGGATGAACTCGGTGTTTCTTGTTCTTCCGTGGCCTTTGAGATTCTCCTCCAATGATGGTCAGCAGATCATTGGCTGTGCAGTCAAGAGGGGAATATTTATTCATCCTCTTTAATCTCTTGTAATTCTTTTGTAGAATGGCATGTCCGCACCATTCAGCTAGCTTTTGTTTGACAAAAGACATTCTCCTCCCAACATTGTCAGGATCTCCTGGAATGTATTCTTTAATGAACATTTCCTTCCAGGGACTCGGGAACTTCGTGAAGAAAATCTCTACACAGACCCTTTCATCCACATCTGAATTTCATTGGTAGATGTGGTATAACTTGAAGAATTGGTCAATTGACTCATTCTCCATGTTGTTCAGCCTCAGGTTTAAAATAGCCTGAGAATAATTCTTCCTCTTTTCGGAATCTGCACTTCCGAAATTGTCTGCTCCCAAAAAGGTGAGCTTAAACCAGAAAGCCATTCTATCCACAATCTCCATGTATGAGGCTGGCTCCAGGGTTTCTTCTTTGACTACTGGTGCAACTCTTGACCATAACGTTTTGGCTACACCCAACAAACTCATCTCTAGCAGCTTGATGAATCCCTCCTTTTCTAGATCCAACATTCATGCTGCCATTCTCATCGATGATGACTAATCATCAATAATCATATCGATGTCCTTGAATTCAATATCATCGATATTGAGCATGAGTCCATACGGATATATGGGATCAAGGCTTGTTTTCCCGAGAGGCGTATCTCGGAACTTAGGGATCTGTTTCCTCACCCTAGTTCCTGTAAGATTGTTCATATTGGGCCTCTCTCTCCTGTGTTGATCTCCAACATGAAAGTCCTCGCGGGCTCTCATGAGAACGTCTTGTGCTGGGCCTCCTTCCTGTTGCTGTTGGGTTGGTGGCACCTGCGGTACTTGTTGTTCCGGGGGTACCTGATGGTATCCTCGGGGAATTAAAGCCCCATCTCATGTATTCATCTTCAGATCTACCATCTTCATATTGGCAAATGACTCTGCCAATTCTTGTAGATCTTCCAATCCTATCCTTTCGGAGGACGTCATTCTTTGATTTGTCTTAACAATTGGCAAATTCTTTCGTCCTTCGATTTCTTGGGTTCTTCTTTGGCCTTTGGTCTGAAATTCACTTTGCCAAAGTTGATGGGTTTCCTTCTACTAGAAAATGTCTGATTTAATTCTAGTGTCTGGATCTTCTTTTGAAGTTCTAACAAGATGGTTAGAATTTCATCTTGTTTTATAGAAATTCGCCTTACTTCTTGTGGTACTCCATACGTGTGATTTCCGTAATTTTGTACCGTCTTCTGGATCTCTCGTAAATCCTTCGAGATTTTAGATGTGTCTGCCACGATCACTTTAAATCTGGAAGTTATCTCGTAGTTTCTTTGTTCCATCAACCGTGGTTTTGGTGTGCCCTTTATTGATGGTTCATTAAGTCGCATTGTAGTAGATTGTTTACCATTAACAAGTTCATTTGAGCTTGTCTTTGGAAAATACACTGCTCTATTTCCTCCAGACTTGACTCCGATAGGAATTTCTCTTCGTATTGGGCTTTCCAGTAGGTTAGCCTCTCCTGGTGACTTTCCTCCAGTTCCTTCAAAATTTGAAGGTACCTTCTGAAATAAAAACATCTCGAACAATTGTTCGGATCCATATTTTCTGGGTGTCTCCTCCGTTAGGATATTACTTTTAATAATAAATAAATTATTATTCCTAAATAAAATTACCTAGGCTCTGATACAATTTTCATGTAAAGTGGCAAAATAGAATTAAAACAAAGAAATAACAAAGAAATACCATCCAAACACCAATTAGGACACTTTAACAAGTGCCTTCTTAGCTAAATGGATCAAGGTTGAAAAGTCAATTTTATACAAATTGTCTATTTTTCTCCTATACACTAAAACTTGTCTCTTTTTCCCTTTTTCACAATAGTTTTGTCTATTTTTATATAATAACACTTTTAAAAATATATATTAAAAAAAAATTATTATAGTATAACTAATCATATATATTTAACATTTATTGCTAAAAATTGAAATTTTTAAAATTATATATTCTAATTTTAGAATAATCAACCCTATTAATCAATTATATTAATTAAAAATAAAAAGTAATTATTAAAAAATAAATATAAACCCTAAATAATAATAATAAAATTAAACTAAACCAAAACAAGTTGAAATTGAAGGAAAAAATGAATGAAAATCTGATAAAAATCAAAATGAGACACCTAGCAGGATATAGATAGAGGATTTTATTTGGTGTATTTGATTCGATGAATAACAAATTTGTTGATTAATTCTACGTAAATATCGAATGGGTAATTCTATTTACAACCCCCAAATATATATCTATTCACAACTCTCATAAATTTTAAAAATATAAATATTAATAATTTAAACTCCCCCAATTAAAAACCCAACAAACCCCAATCTATTGTATACTAAAAACACTATCAATTTATCTCTCTACAACTCACGAATAATTTTCTCTGCAAAAATTTTCTTTCTTTTTGTTGTCTTTTTCATACGATTTGTCTTTTTTTATTTCTTTTTCTTTTTTTATATGTGGTCTGTTGGTTACTGAATAGAAATGAAATTTACGTGAAGTGCATTTTTGGGTAGTGTTTGCTAGTTTTATGTATGGTTTGCTAGTTTTTTTCCTAATGTCTCCTACTATCAAATTTAACATTTTAAAAATATATATTAAAAAAATAAAATTTATTATAGTATAATTAATCATATTTAACATTTATTGCTAAAAATTAAAATTTTAAAAAATTATATACCCTAATTTTAGAATAATTAACCTTATTAATCAATTATATTAACTAAAAATAAAAGGCAATTATTAAAAAATAAATATAAACCCTAAATAATAATAATAATAAAATTAAATTAAATCAAAACAAACGAAAAATAATCAATTGAAGTAGTGGAGAGCTAAGAGATGATTTAATTAGGTCTTGAGTTTAATTAATGACTTAATTACAACTTATGGGAGTGGATTAAATTATCAAAGCCGGTTGAAATCCGAAACTCACAAACGCCCAAAGTCTGAGGATGAGACGGGCATGGGCGGGCGCGTGCGTGTGCGCGTGTGAGCTCATGGCCTACATCCTTGTGCACTTAATTACTTCACTTAAGTGTTAATACACTTAAATACACTTCTTAACTTGATTAAGAAATCAATGTGGGATTATTTAATGTGTCTTAAACACATTATCTCACACACCATAAATGCTCAATCGTGTGACCAACTTCAATCATTTATTTCTCACTCACCAAAAATCGGATTTGAGAAAATAAAAATACTACGATTATCTACTCACAACATAGAACAATCCTACAATATTTAATTTCTTCAAAATTAAATATCCCGATCATGAAAAATCAGATAAAATGAGTCAAAACTCAATTTAATAAATCCAATTTTCCAACATCATTTTATGTGATGCTTGGAAGGACTGACCAAGTGAACAAGTATTGCATAGGAATTTAAGTCCAAGGAACGAAGTCGTGAGTAATAATGTGTACGAAGAACCGATCGCAATAAAGTGCATGTTTATGACATGTGTTCTATGAACAGTCTGATAACATATAAGTGATTTTCCACCTTTAATGGAATAAAAAAGGTTAAGTAAGTAATAAATCAATCCGATATCTGATTTATGTGCATTATCCCTAGAATCCCCTGTTTTCAAATCGGCCTAAGTTGTTGTCTTTAAAAAAACTCTAACTCCCTCACAATTGAATCTAAATGTTTGTTTTACAATTGAATCTAAACGTTTGTTCTTCAGAAAAATTCTACACACCTTGTAAACAAATGGGCATCCAATTCATTGTACTCGTGTGTGCCTCAGAAAAATTGTTATTAATTGAGAAAATTATTACTGAGAAAATTGAATATACATGCCCAAATTGAATCTACACGCCCAAATATAATTGAAAATACATTTGAATCTACACACCCAAATTTTGAGCAATTCAATAGAATTCCACACGCTTAATTCTTTGTACACGGTTGGGAAAATTCATCCCCCAAATTAAGACGCCTACACCCCGAATTCTTGGTACATGCTCAATTCTTTGTACACGCCCAAATTAACACGCCTATACTTTTTATTTATTTCATTTTTCACTTGAATGCTCACAGTTGTGGGTTTGTTGAATTTTAAATGAAATGCATTAAATGTCGCACACCAAATACACAATATTTAGTATAATAGATGTTGACTGTGTAAAAATTTGCACTTCAAATTTATTCCAGTGTTTGGTCGAAACGTTTGGGAGGCTTTTTTTTGGTCGAGAAGTTTGAGATGAGAAAATCCGAAAGGCAAAAAACATTACAAGGTATGTTCCAATTTTTTTTTTTTGTCTTTATGGTTTAATTTGTTTAAATTATATTATCTGTGAGAAATATTATAAGGTATGTTTGTAAGGAATCCTAATCATCCGTTGAAATATGATAATCTGAAACATTATATTTCGTATTTGAAATTTTGTATTTCTTAAATGATTAGGTTATAGAATACATTTTATTTTATTTTATTTTATTTGTAAGATGTCAAAAATAGATTAGATTAGCATGTATATATAACTAGCATCCAGGCCTATTGTGAATAGGAAAAAAATAAAAAATTAAAAAATGTACACGTTATACCGTGTACCTGCACAGTGAATAACCATGGAGTCCACGTTGAACAACCGTGTACTACACAGTGAATAATGATAATCGTTATCACACAGGGTGATTAGCATTATCATTATTCCCAAAAATAATTAAATATCTTAACGATAAGTTTAAGTTAATTAAAATTGAACGATAACTTTAATTTAATTAGAATTGATATAATCATGCCCAACCAAAGCATAATGATAACTTTACTTTAATTGTAAAAAAAAATTAATGATAATATTATTCTAAATAATACTATTAGTAAAAAAAATAAAAATCAAAGGTACAAATAATAATAATAATAATAATAATAATAATAATAATAATCATCGTTATTTATTATCATTTTCGTTATGGATGATTAAAAATAATCGTTATGCCCTATTTAACGTTAATTACATGAAATCATTAATGATAACCTTATCGTTATGCCCTATTATAATATAGCATTATCGTTATGCCATAATTATAATTTAATTTAATTATATGTAAACATTAATGATAACCATAATCGTTATGTCGTATTTTAATATAGCATTATCATTATGACTTAATTTTAATTTAATTTAATTAGAAGTAATCATTTACAATAACCTTAATCATTACATCTTATTTTATTATAGATATATCGTTATGCCTTCATTATATTTTAACTTAATTATTTTTAAGGCATAACAGTAACTTAATCGTTATGCTCTATATTATTATAGATATCGTTATCACAAGGTGATTAATATTATCGTTATTCCCAAAAATAATTAAATATCTTAATGATAAGTTTAAGTTAATTATAATTGTAGCGACCCGAAACTTTTTGGAAAATTTGCTATATTTTATTTTCAAAATTTTATTCTTGATAATGCATGCTATATTATTTTTGGTTACGTTCCTATAAGTCGCGCCTATATCATTTTAACTATATTATTATGATTATAATCATCATCGTTAATATTATGATTTTGTAATTATTATTATTATTATTATTATTATTATTATTATTATTATTATTATTATTATTATTATGTTGATATTTGTACTTTTTTTTTAAAGCTAAAACCTTTGATTTAAAGGTGATCCATTTTTTAGACCAAAATATTAACTTTAGCCCAATATTTAATTTTATTTCGAGCCCAAAAATATATATACTGGCCCAATATCTTTTGGCCCAAGATAGGTTGTCTTCCAGTCCTCATGAATACAACAGCCATGAACAAATCCCTTCCTCTTCCAACATATGCTTTGCCGTTCTGAATTCAGCACTCCATTATCTCCACATTTATTTTGAGGCCACATTTAAAACCTATTTGTCCTATATTTTGAGATTTGCTCTCTCGTGGGAGAGAATGGAAGCATCGCCCGGAAAACCAAAAGTCTACAGTCGTAATTCCTTCTACCGTTTCTCACTCCTTTTCACATTCTAACTTTATTATCTTCCATTAAAAATCGGCCTCTCACCTCCATTTCAAACAGTATAAAAGGGAATCTCAGTTTTCATTTTGTAACACACCAAAAACATTCTTCAAAGTATATCACCTTCGTAGCATTTCAAGGTATATATGTGGGTGTGTGCATGTATTTTAGTGTTTAGCATGCATTGGGAGCAGAGGGTATGGGAGAGAAAAGTGTGTTCAAATTCAAAATTTCTTTGTTGCTATTGCGATGAGATATGAGATTGGGAGAGAGAAGATTTGTTAAATTTGGGGGCTGGGGATAGTCGAGAGAGGGAAGAGTGGTTAGGAGAGAGAAAGTGTTTCATTTTCTTTATTTAAGAGAGAGAGTGAGAGAGCAGGTTGCATTTTTAAAGTGATGGGGGGGGGGGTTGTCACAAAAGTGTGGGTGTGAGTGAGGTTGATTTGTTTTAGTAATTAATATAGTTGGGCTAAGCTAGTTTATTATTGAATTCAAGTGGGCCGAGAGGGAATTTGGGTTGGAGTGTTGGATTCATTTTTTGTGGTAGTGAGCTTAGATTAATTTAGTATTGGGAATGAGAGTTTAAATTTATAGTTCATGCATTATATTGTTTGTTTTATTAAAACATTCATTTAATTATTTTATTTTATGTATATATTAAATGTTAGGCGGCGCGCTTGGACTAACCCGTATTATTTTCCCAAGTCAAGTTCAAGTCAAGGTGGGGATCCGATGTGACGCACATTTTGTATTTATCCTTATTATGCTTTTATGCAGATTCACAGTTATTAACCTAAGGGTTACAATTATTATTAGCCGACGGGCTGCATATGTCCCGAATTTAGTCAGGGGCTACCTACAGTTTAAATTGTTATAATTGTATAATTTGGATAAATGCGGTCACCACTAAGTCAATAGCACTCACCCCAAAGCTATTATTTATTTCAGGTTGGTGATTTACTCGGGCGATGTGCGTGGTGACGTGTGATGATGGATTTTAAAGAGATTTTATTATTTAGCTTCCGCTGTAATGATATTAAATATTTTATATTTTAATAAAAGTGACGTCCCTTCTTTATTATTTTTATTTTATTATTTTATGAAAATTGAGGCGTGACATAATTGAACAATAATTTTAATTTAATTAGAATTGATGTAGTCATGCTCAACCGAAGCATAATTATAATTTTAGTTTAATTGTAAAAAAAGTTTAATAATAATATTTGTCTAAATAATACTATTAGTAAAAAAGGTAAAAAAATAAAGAAAAAATTAATATAAATAATAATAATTTTGTATTAATATGATATAGGTTAATTAAAACGTTGTAATTTTACATAATAGATTAATAATAATAATAATAATAATAACAACAACAACAACAACATAAAATTTTAACAACAACATAGCTTTAAATTTAAATTTAAAATTTAATAATTATCTAATTTTCTATTGTAAATTTTAGATTGAGTGGATTCGACGCCCTCTCTAGGGACTGAAGCCGAATATGATGACGTATGTGAAGACGGAGCTACTTGAGCACATTAGAGATGTGTTACATCATTTTTTGGGTTGATGGTACGATCCATATGTTTAGATCTGGATGCTTTGGATATTTTCTGGATTTCAGGAGGGTAGTATAGCACGCAAGGCAATACATGTCTTGATCTGTCATGAGGTGCGTGCACAGGATCCTACATGCGAAGATAGTGAGTACTGGTTCTACATCAATGGATCCATGATGCGATTTGGGCTCTCGGAGTATGCATTGGTGTCAGGCTTACGGTTTGAAGTGGCCATTTATAGCCCCGAACATCGACTTCTCTACATTTTTTGATGAACATGTACTTTTTTTTATATAAATAATTTAAAATATTAAATTTTTATGTGTTAATGTTAACATGGTTATTACTTTGATGCAGTTGGAAGTCCAGTTGATGGCTTCCTCATCATTAATGGACGTAAAGTTGATCCATCTTTGATGCATAGGCTGCTCGTTAACTCATTTCTTCAAAACACTTGTGTTCTTCATGATTTGATCTTCTTCAAATCTTGATCTCCGAGCTTCTCAAACCATACTTTCAGAGTCTGGAGGAAAAGAGTATACTGGGTGTGGGGTATGTCATACCTTGAAAGGTATCCAAGAAAAAGTTACTCACTGAGGTGGCTTGTCGTGTGGTCCTGACGACATGTGCTGGGACGTCTGACGTCGTGGGCCCATCACGACCGCGTAGGAGTTCTCGGACTACACAGCAGGCTCCACGCATGTCGCATCGCTTGATTGATGAGCCAGATGAGGGAGTCCGACCCTCAAAGCAGAGGGCGGGTGAGAGGGCATCGGATAAGGATTGTCTGTCGGATCCTAGAGTGAGCCCTCCTTGAGCATCCTGAAGTAAACGCCCGAGGAGGAGAGCAGTAGAGAGCCTGAGATGCTCGGGCAACATTCAGGGAAGTCGTCTGATAGCTGGTTCGATCGCTTTGTTCATACCGTTGCTGGAGTTGTAGAAGACCGCGTGATGCATCGTATGAGCCAGATGCTCGGTTCATTTTCTACGCGGATAGAGAACAACACTATAGCATGGCTGCGTAGATCGCCCACACTGCCTCCCAAGCCACGCCCCCTATCTCTGGAACTGCTGCAGCCTCTCTGAATAACATATACAATTATCTCTGAGCTCTGTTCGTGGAGTAGGTCAAGCAAATATGCATCATCTTTCAATCTTGTCTTGATTTGTCTGCCACTGTTGATGCTCGACAGATAAGATAACTGGTACTCGATAGATGTGGGATCAGTCTCTAATAGATCATGAATCTCTCTAAGCAGTGACCTAAAACACAACTGCTCTGATGACATGATGATAAGCTCCTCGTCACCATCTACGTATTGAGCTATCTCCCATCGACCACTATGTCGTATAATAATACGACGTCTAACCATCTGCATAACGATATTATACCCAGAAAATTTAAATCAATTTGCCTTTTAAAAATAAAGCATAAGGGTAAGCATAACGGTATTAAATCAATTTGTTTTTTTAAGCATACCAATATTATTAGGCCTAATGAAAATCAATTTGCATAACGAAAAAAAAGGATGATGAAATAAAGAATAATGATAATTAAATCAATTTGCATAATGGGGAAAAAGAATAACGATAGTAACGATAGTTAAATCAATATAATAACGATAGTTAAAAAACAATAGTAACAATAGTTAAATCAATATAATAACGATTATTAAAAAAAGAATAACGATAGTTAAAAAAAGAATAACGATAATTTAAATATAATAACGACAATTAAAAAAATAATAACAATAATTAAAATTAAATAATGATAATTAAAAAAAGAAAAATGATAATGCCTAACGATAATTAATTAAACTTTTGTTATGACTTTTTTTTAAGAATCGTTATTATATTTAAATGATAATAACGATAATTAAACTTTCGTTATCATTATTCTTTTTGTAACTATCGTTATTCTTTTGTTTAATAATTATTATCATATTTAAATTATCGTTATTCATATTTTACTTATCGTTATTCTGTTTTAATTAAAGTTAGACATTTATCTTAATTATAGTTATGACTTTATTTTTAATTACCGTTATGACTTTAATTAAATTATCGTTATGGCTTTATTTTAATTATCGTTAAGTCCATTTTAACTAATGTTATGCACTTATGCTTTATCGTTAAGCTTATTTTTAATTATTGTTGTGCCTTCTATTTAATCGTTATAGATATCATAAACTAGCATTATGCCTTATCGTTCAAGCTATCATTTATGTCTTATCGTTTATGTCTTATTGTTATGCCTTATCGTTTATGCCTTCTATTTGTATTGTTATCGTTATAGCCTAACGTTACAGAATTAAAATAAAGAAACCATAACACTAGTTCATAAATTCAGATATTACATTAGAACGTAGAAACATAGAAACATAACAATAGATAGTCTAAACTAAAAAAAATTCTACCTTTCTTGCAGAAATAAACTCGAAATGTACCTTTCAAAATTTAGGAACTTTTACAGAAAAATGCCGAGGGTGTTTTGTTGATACAGATGACGTTGCTTTCTTCAATAATCTTCTGTATCAAGCTCTCAATATATTTCTTCTCTTTTATTTGAAGGAATTCGATATTTTTTGTGTTTTTCGTTTTGGGTGTTCCAGATCAAACCCTACCTTCAATATATGCACATTACACCACCAACCTCTCTTACACAAAATTAAATGCATTAAATTTAATTTAATTTGGGCCAACTAATATCTACTTATACAAATACATATTTATGCATTTTACCTACCTCATTTTGGCCGAAAAAGAAAGAAAAAATAATGCATTGATGTTCATTTAATGTTGGCCAACTAATACTTAATCATTATGACATAACGATTAAGATAAAAATGTAATCGTTAATTGTGATGTCATTTTATAATGACAATCGTTATTTATTATCATTTTCGTTATGCATTATTAAATGCATAACATTAGTTTTTTTAAAAAAAAAAATTGTTTTGCATTATTCAAAATGCATAACGTTAGCTTTTAGAAAAATTTCGTTATGCATAATTAAATGCATAACGTTACTTTGTTTTTTTAAAAAAAAAATCGTTGTGGCAATCGTTATTGATTATCAGTTTTCAATAATGCATAACATCAGTCTTTTTTAAAAAAATCGTTATGGCAATCGTTATTGATTATCAGTTTTCGTTAATGCATAACATTAGTTTTTTAAAAAAATTTGTTACGACACTCGTTATTTATTATCAGTTTTCGTTATGCTTCACGTGAAATTTAGGTAGGGATCGATCCTTTTTTTATTTTTATATGTTAGGTGTGGTTGTATTTATTGTTTAGTTATTAAAAAAATGTAAAAGGTACACTTACCCAATGATTGGGGTGTGGGGACATGTGTGTCATAAGGGTATTTAAGACATTTAGACTTCAAATTGGCCAAATAACTCCCTATCCTTATATCTTTTTTTTTTTTTTCCAATTACTATTTAATTTTATCTATACTTATACATTTACACTTAATTATGTGTCGTGATATTGTTTTTTTTTTATCTCCCATTATGCTAATGACATTGATTTTTTTTTAAAGACATTATCATCTTGAAAAAGAATGTCATTAGTATGGAATGAGAAAAAAAGTATGGGGCCACACATAATTAATCTCATATTAATATGACAATAAAAATTATACATAAAATATTATATAAATATATATTTTTGAATACATAAAAAAAATAATCCCGGTAGTGCCTGAGGGACAGCATCGAATTTTCCTGAGATTATTATGAGCATTTCCAAAGGTTTGTGATCACCTTTTCGTATTGATGAGCATACTCTGGATGACATGGTGCGAGGTCATTATTAAAGGGTATGGATTGATGTTTATATTATCAACAAGTTCCGATTTATCACTTTTTTTTGTTAGATGATATTAATTGTGTATGTGTATGTGTGTATGTATGTTGTGCTCGTCTTTTTTTTTTTTTAATTCGATAAATTTGATAATTATGAATTATCCATTAAAACTTTAGTGTTACTACAAATTCATTTTAAAATAAATTAATAAATAAATACCTTTGTTAAAAATTATTGTCATATTAAATTAAATTTAATTATATGATAAAAGTCATAAATAAAACTTTTAATAAGTTAAAGATGTAAATAAAATGCAGCGAATTTTTGTAATTTTTTGTGTTTCAATAGTTTGTACCTAAAATTAGGGATTAACACAAGAGATCCCTAAAACAGTTTCAGGGGATAAATTCTTCTGGACCATATTTCATACATCACCATTGTGTCTTACTATCAAATTTAATATTTTAAAAATATTTATTACAAAAATAAAATTTATTATAGTATAACCAATTATGATTAACATTTATTGCTAAAAATTAAAATATAAAAAAATTATATACTCTAATTTTGAAATAATCCATCATATTAATTAATTATATTAACTAAAAAATAAAATATAATTATTAAAAAATAAATACGAACTCTAATTTAGCAAAATAAAACCTAAGTAATAATTATAAAATTAAACTAAATTAAAATTGAAGAGAAAAAATAAATGAAAATTTAATAAAAATTAAAAAAGAGAAAATGGATATGGGATTTCATTTAAAAAAGAAGTAAATATGTAATGTATTAACGCAGTACAAATCAGTAACTGAAAAGTCAAAGTAAAGTTTCTCCAACTGGATTGAAACTTGTATCCTTCCTTTCTTCCCTATTACTCCAAATTCATCCAAACAACGCCTTAATCAAAGCGCCAGAGATGGCCAACACCAGACGATTACTCCCCATTGTGATTTTGTGGGTTTTCATTCTGTTTGGAACCCTTGCTCTAATTGTGGTAAATTCATTCTTCTTTTGATTTCGATATGGTTTACTTCCTGCACATTTTAATCCTTCTTAACTCTGAAATCTCCTGTAATCTTTGAAATTGTAGAACCGGTTAAGCGATCAAGGGGATTCATCGGAACAAAATTCGATTGTAGATAAGAAGCTCGCTAATGGGGTTTGAGTTTTCAACTGAAAATCAATAATTCCGAACTCGTAGTCTTTTAAATGTTCGTCCTTGTTATAATATCGTCCATGAATGTCTGGATTTTTGCAGGTGGGATTGTTGGAGGATGCAGATCAAGTAACACATAAAGTGTACTTTGACATTGAAATGAATGGAAAACACATAGGTATATAATAAATATGTTTTTCTTATGATTATTTTTGTTGTTTACAGAGTCATAAGCCAGGATGCATAGTTTATATGTTGGCTCATTTTTATCAAGATCCATTCTACTTTTGTAATTGTATGTTCACCTGTACTATGTTAGATTCAATCTGCTGAAGGGGCATGTCATTTTTGCATGGAAATGCAAAAATGGAATTCGGTTAATGGGATTTTGGGCTCTTGAATAAATGGAATTGACTTGGAAAGAATATTATTTTGATATATCAAAGATATTGCATTATAGTAGCGTATATATGGAATATGATGTATATTTACATAGACGCGAAGAAATACAAATCATCAAACATTCAAGATAATATTATTTTATTTGTATTGCTTGAATTATAAAAAATAAGACTGATTTCAAAACTCTTTCTACACCCCCTCACCTCTTTAATGATATAATTTAGCTATGGTGAAAGTATGGCTTATTTTTCACCGTGCACTTGAAAGTTGATTTGCCTCAAACATTTTATAGGTGTGTGAACTTTGTACGTGTTTATCCCAGTCACATAATGAAGGAATAAGAGCCAAACAATTTTAGTCCCAAAATTTTATATTTTTGTGGATTATGTGATAGGTTTCAGTTCATATCGCCAGATGTTATAGATGAAACATAACAAATAACTTATATGAAGCTTATCCTTGACTGTGGTGAACTGACTGCCTGGTCCATATCATTGGTTATGATGAAAAGCTTTTGTTTTTCTTTACCTTTTTTTTTTTGCAGAACCATATCAGTCATGAACATACTGTTGTACATAAAAATACATGTCTGTTGAGTCGAAACATTTTGTTGTATGACTTATCTGAATAAGGGTGAGTTGCTTTGCTCCCCTGGCACTAAATAAAACGTGCCATGTTGTTGAGCGTTAACTTTTTCTAATAATTAGGTTAGGGAACTGAAACTGATATTATCCTGTTCTGCATGTTTTGAAAGCTTCTAGAATTTTGTGCTGATGATAGTAATCTATTTTAAAGATACCCTATAGTTATTTTCTTGAATTTTTTGGCCTGGCAAGCTTAGGGTCTATTAATAATCTCTACTTTTAGATGTATGAATCTGTTTCAGCTGAATCACAGTAAAATGATCATATGCCTATGCAAGCATGTTTCTGTTACCAATTTTGCCCAACTATTTGTAGTAATAACAACTTAGGTGGGCAGTTTGGTCAAACTTCTAGCAATGCTGAGAATCTCATTGATTAACGGGGGAGATTAGTAAATTAGAATGCGGTAATAAATAACTTATTTTAATTCTGGATCCCACAAACCAAGCACCATTGATGAGAATTTCTCCCCTCTCATTCTCGTTCCCTAGTTGTATTACCCCAATCAGGCACTCACTATAGCAATTGCAATTGCCAGCTTTGGATGTATTTTTTTCCATTATTAAGTCATGACTTAGTGACTTCTTAGAGTGTTTTTCCTGTTCTACAGTGCCTAGAGTAACACCCCACTCACAAATGGTCACTGTGAGTTGAATGCCTTAGTGCTCTGTTGGATACAAAGACAATAATTTACTGTTGGCATTCTACATTGCTAATCGGTGTAGATTAGTTATGAGTACATTTGGAAATGTTGTGATGCAAAAATAATTGTAAAATAGCCTAAGCACTGTCACACTTGTCTTGAACAATTAATAATCACATTACTGGTGGCATTTTCAGGTCGAATTGTGATAGGGCTGTATGGAAAAATTGTGCCAAGAACAGCAGGTAGACTTTCAAGTGCACCCATTTACAATTCTCCCGTATTTATCCTTGCTTTCGTGAATGAACTTGTGCTTAACTTTTTCATTTTCTGTCTGCAGAAAATTTTCGAGCTCTTTGCACGGGTAGTCGAGTAACATTTTCTCCCTTTTAGTGCTTTAATTCTGTTTTACAGATAAAGATGTTCAGTAAGTTTATTTGATGTGTTCTGCGCTCTGGATATGGAATTTGCATGAACTGTTAAAACTTGGTATTTGTGGAGTTTATTACCTTAAGCCTGCAGCTTAAACATCAAAATACAGTATTGCTCGTGTTTAAGAATATTTGTGTATTGAACATGATATGGTCCTAGAAACTTAAACTTCAAGCAGCATCATACTGATTAGAGTACTCTCTTGCCGCACTTTTTAAAGGTATAGACAATCCACATCTCTATGAATAGATAGGGATTGCTTGTCATATTGTTTGCCACATTTTAATAGTCTAATATGACTCATCAATCAAATATGAAGTAAATAAAATAAAAGGTTGAGGGATGAAGCATGATCAGCTATTTTTATTTGACTTATAAGAGATTGCAACCACTCCCATGTTGGGTTTTCCATATATAAGAAAAAAGGAGGAAGTTGAAAAAGTTATATTTGAAGAGTTTGCATGGATACAGTCATACACTACATATATTTTTAAAGAAAAGATAGTTTTGTCTTTCATTTGAGGCAATTTCCTTTTTCTTTAACAAAGTGTGCTCTGAGGCTTCACGTGGAAAGCAATGTTAATACTGCTCTGTCCTCTGTCTGTTATCCTTCGGCATTGTGTGCCTTTGCTCTATATAGTCCAGTACATATGGTTTATATATCTTAAAGTAATCGAAGTACCAGAGTTGAATTTTTATGTGGTCTGTACCTGTGTACATAATGTGCAGATGGAACCTACATCGTCATATTATTGGTTGGACCTATTTGCTAATGAATGGCCAAGCAACTTAGATATTCTAATACATAACACCCTTTTCTCTCAGGGGAAAAAGGAATTGGAACTAGTGGGAAACCTCTTCACTTCAAAGGCAGTAAATTCCACAGGATCATACCTAGCTTTATGATCCAGGGAGGTGACTTCACACGAGGTGATGGACGGGGAGGGGAATCTATATATGGTGATAAATTTCCTGATGAGAACTTCAAGTTAAAACACACAGATCCTGGTGAGTATCCTCTGTTTGAAGCCAATTATTGAATTGTTACAACCACCATATATAAACCAGATGCAAGCTGTTCCAATGTGGAAACTCTGTTTTCCACACTGCTGTAACTTGTGAACATACTCTCTCCGTAGGTGTTCTCTCAATGGCGAATTCTGGAGTTGATACGAACGGATCTCAATTTTTCATCACAACAGTGACAACAAGCTGGTAAGTGAACAATATTGAAGGCAGACTAATTATATGAGTATCGAGTTAGGCAAATGGTGCCTACATTTTAGATAACCATCACATTCTTTGGATTCGTTCACAAAAGACTCTTTCTTCTTACATTATATTTTGTTGTGGTGCTTTAAAGGTTGGATGGGCGTCATGTGGTGTTCGGAAAAGTGCTTTCGGGTATGGATGTGGTGAAGAAGATTGAAGCACAAGGATCGCAGAGTGGAACACCCAAAAGAACAGTTATGATTTCAGACAGTGGTGAATTGTCTCTGTAATGTCCTTGAATGCTTCTGATTTCAGTTTTATTATATTGCCTGTTTGTAGCTGGAGGAAATATGTAATGTATATAACCACTAAAACACACCACGTCTGGTACACGTAATATGATCTAATGCCTGCGTTTGTTGATTTTAAAAGGGTTAATTGCCTTAAAAATCATGAACTTTGAACTTAATTACAAATTTAATACGAACTTTAAAAGTAGACAATTAAAACATCAACTTTGAATTTGTGCGTTATTCAATCAACATCCTCATTTTTTTATAAAATAAATTGACCTTCAATCTAACATACAATTGTGACCATTTTGATGTCATTTTTAAAAAATAATTGTGACCACTTTGACGTCATGAGGGCTCGAAGAGATGAGCAAGTTATATGTTGGATTGAAGGTCAATTTATTTTATAGAAATTTGGGGATGTTGAATAACACAGAAATTAAAGTTCATGTTAAATTGGCAACCAAGCTCAAAGTTCATGATTTTTAAGGCAATTAACCCATTTTAAAATGCTTAAATCGATCCCTGTGTAATGAGCGACCTTTATGGTTCAATTTTCATGGCTCTCCTATTAAGAATATTACTAACAACACATAAAAATGGATCCCCTTAATATTGTATTTTAATCGAGGAATTTACTTTGCAATATGAGGGATCAAAATCAACCTAAATTTCTAAGTAATCACGATCAATTTGAGTAAACTATAATTATCTTTATTTTCCTAAATCTATCCAAAACACAACACATTTTATCAATAAAATGCCTAAACTATTTTAAAACTAAATGAATGTAACATATTATGCATTTTCCGGCCAAGAACATGTTTGGAAAAGGTAGCAAAAATTAGGCAAAATGCATCGGTCATGATAGAAGTGTTAGTTTGAGATAATTTTAAAAGTAAAACTATTTTTTTTATATAATTTATATATTTTATTGATAAAAATGTTACTTTGAGATAATTTTAAAATAAAAATAAAACAAAAAAAAATAGTTGAAGATAACGTGAATTTGTGTTTCTTCTCAAATTTTCCGATTCAAAATACAAATGAATTTTATTAGCGAATTAGATCTCATAATCTTAATTTTAATGATGAAGAGAAGAGACTAGTTCAAGAAAATCTGTTTGTGTGCTGCATAACTTATGCTATAAATCATTAAAAAAAAGGGAGACTTATACGAAAAAACATAATTGATCAGAAAGAGTAAAGATAAATGATGAATTGATTTTAAGCTCCAATAATGGAAAAGATGAGTTATGAAATTTATTTGGAACTGGAAATATACCTGAATCCAAACCATACATATCTCCAATTAAAAATAGCTAAAAACTAAAGAGTAACAATTGAGCTTCACTTCTCGCCGGAGGAGTTGCTCTTCTCGTCGCCAGAGCGATGCTGCTGGTGGCAGACGGTCGTGAAATTGGTGGAGAGATTCGAATACATCGAAACGACCTTGGATATATTCCCGTTGATTTCCTGAATCAGGGCGACGTTCTTCACTAGATTGTCGTGAGCTTTGGATTGGTGGTTCTCGTTGACCTGTTGGATCAGGACGCGGTTGCGGTCGAGCACCGACTGCACCTGCCGGAAATTCTGGGTGAAGGCGGCCCAAGCCGCCGGATCGCCGTCGATCTCGTCGCCGTGATCGGGTGAGGGAGGGCCGGTGGTCTGCCGAGTGGCGGTGGATTTTGAGGAGAGGTAGCGGTGGTCGGATGTGTTGTCCTCCATGCTCGAGTTAGCGGCGGCGGCGGAGGAAGTGGAAGCCGGCGATTTCATTCATGAGAAATGATGTCTGGTCTAGGATATTTTAATGTTGGGCGGTTTTTTGCTTATCTTGGGTGACTCACCTTCTGATGCCTTGCTATTGCTACGCGATTGTGTCGCGTGAAATTACTCCAATCCCTTGCTCTTTTTCTCCTTTTTTTTTCTTTTTTTTTTTGATCGGGATGAGAAATTGAGAATGAAGTCCCATCTCTCATTCATGAATATCGCCATATAAATTAAAATATGTATACTTATATAAGATTTACGGATCTCAATTCATTAGATGAATCCTCTTATCTAACTCTGATCTCGTATTATGTTAAGTGTTAATTCAGTATTATTACAAAGTATCACTTTTTTACTGGTCCATATTATTGGATCATATTATTACAAAAATGTTAATCTTTGTATTATGTTAAGTGTTAATTCAGTATTTTTTATATTTTTTAGTGCAAAATCATTAATTCTATATTTTTTATGCTCCTTTTTGTATTTATTCTATCTTTTCAATCTTAATTTTTTTCTATTTTTTCTTGATTATTGCAATATATATTTTAGTTTTTATTGTAAAAAAATCACAATTGAAATACTAAATTTTATATAAAAAAGGCCAACTCTTTTCCTAATGCATAAAAGAGTGCTTCTTAATTACATCCATAACATTTTTTTTTTTGCTAATAAAAGATATTTGTAAGTTAAAATTAATAAAAAATGCATGACACTTAAACAATAAATCATGTATGTCTATTTCGTCTCAGGCCCATATTATATTAGTACGACCAGCTTATATACAATTGGTGTATGTAAGACTCCTCTATGTTAAAATAAAGAGGGGGTCTTATGAGAGACTGTCTTACATATTAAAAGTTAAAATCCGCATCAAAACACAACCCGTGACATCTCACGATGAGGACGTCGTGTCTCCAACGAGAGAAGAATGTGACATCCCACATCGATGGAAGAATGAAAGCATGATGATTATATAAGTGGATTCAATGGACTCTCTAACAACTTGGATTAACTAGTTTAGTAATATGAGGACGGATGTCAAATAGTTGTTAACGAAGCTGCCGTCATTTCATTGTTGGGCCCCACGCCCATAGGTTGTTTTTATTATACAACTAAATACCAATAAAATTATAAATATATCATTAAATTTGAATTTGAATCTAAATTTTGACTCGTAATAGGAACCATGCAAATTCCTGTCCAAAATAAATAATTTTACTGAAATATTTAGGATGGTTGATTGAAAAATAAAATAATGTAAAAACGAAAAAGAAAATATGTGAGGGGCACGCGCTGCAGAGAGCTTGGGAGGTATATAAGAGCAAAAAATATCTTAAGATATTTTTTGATAGAATACTGAAAAAGCGCAAATACCTTTCGGCTTTTTGGGCCACGGAGGCGATTTGCGACAACGACATCGTTTCGCTTCAAACTGAAGTTTTTCATGGAACCTCATTTTCAAAATTCCAATGCCAAAATGATTATATATAAATTCATTACTAAACTAACATTATTACTCTGTTATTATTATTTATGTGCTAAATTAATGGGAGCATAAAATATTTACACCGTGCCTAATTAATTAATTTATTTTATTATTTCATTTCATTTCTTGTAGGCCACATTTGATTTGACAAATGAGATAATAAGATTAATTGGATATAATAGGATTTCATTCTTTGGATAAATATAATTGCGAGGTTGAATTGTTTGATTGTAATTTTTGGTTCATTTAGGCACTTAAACTATACAAAAGGGTGCAAATCCACCCTTCACTCAGAAAGATTTCACTGACGTCAAGAAGCTACCCCCAACCTGCTGGTTTCAACCCCCACGGCAACGACGATGGCGAATCCGGCTTGTTTCGATCCCAAAAACACTCCTCCCCCATCGTCAACAATCTTGTTGGTGGTATGTAGCAAGACAGAAATTGTTGATGACCACAGAATTCCGACTATTTCTCTTCAAATTTTGTGAATAGGCCTGGGCAGATCTGTTCCGTCATGGACTCGTGGGCTGGATTTTCGAAAGTGCGAAGATGAAGCATGGTCAGAGTCTCATAGACACTCTCTCTCTCTCTCTCTCTCTCTGGAAGTATTGATTACCTCATTCCAATTTCCATATTCAGAGATTAAACTGAATAGCACTAGGAAATTATTGAAACCTCAACTTCAATCACTGCACATTCCGAAATTTCCCCAAGTAATCAAACAACCCAACTTTGCTCCGACAACCCAAACAACTTGAAGCCACAATCCACCCAGCTATGACCACAGAGAGCGGCGGAGGACGGTCGCGTGTGCGGCGGCCGAGGCGATGCAGTCTCATCCTCTTACCCCGCTGAAAATTTGACATTGTGAACAAAATGAAACAGAGAAAACGGCGTTTAACTCTCAATCGTTAGTAAAGGTGCATTTGCACCCTTTTACATAGTTTATGTGCTTATTTATATGTACCAAAATAATTTCAAGTGTTTGAATGAGATTTTTGAAATAGTTTGTTTTTGGATCTTTATCTTAAATAAAATGTGTGAAAATATCAAAATTGTTCGCTTAAAATTTTCATTATTAATTTGAAGTTGTAATTATATTTATTTAAAAAAAACTTTAAAGTTGAAACCATGAAATCACGGACGAATATTTTTCATCTTTAGATTTTTCAGTTTATGGTTATTTATTTATACTTTTTTTAGATTTGGAATTGTATAACGATATTAATAATTTTGAAAAAAAAAATATCATGCTAATTGACTAAATTGTCCCTGCAAATGGGAGGGAAAAACTATATTCCACAACTCTATTATTAATTTATTATATATACAGGTATACCATACGTGTAATGCACACATTAAATGTTATTAAAAAATATTTATGTACAATAATAAAAATATATTCAATCATAAATTTAGTATATAAATATATGAATTATATTGACTGAATTATGAAATACATGTGTATTTTCAGGATTGGAGAAATCGAGGTGAGCAGCCGCTTAGCCATGCCGGAAACACCTAAGTTGGTGTAAAATCAAGGAGGTCGAGTCCTCATCACCCAGGTTCAATTAATAAATATATTTAACAATTAATTGTTAAGTTCAATTAATCTATTTAATTAAAAAATGTAAGTATATTTAATTTAAAATCAACTTAAAAATTAAACATATTTTAAAGTAATGTATTTAAATTATTTTATTTGAAATTTTAATATATTTAATATTAAATTAAAATATGATCAATTTTCAAAATATTACGGTTGATCTTAATTGAACTTCATAATTTATAGTTTGTTCATGCATAACAATATTTGTAAGTTCTTCAATTTGGGACGAATCTTGTTTGAAAAATAAAATTATTTGTTTTAACTATTTAAAATATATTTAAAGTTGATAACTTTAATATGTTAACTTCAAAATTTTAAAAATATTTCACACTAAATTGATAAGTTCAATTAATACATTTAATTTGAAAATTTAAATATATTTAATTGAAATTTTTGGTTGTGGATCTTAAATTTTTAATATATTTAATTAACTTAAAAATAATAAAAAAAATATTTTAAATTAATATATTAGAATATTTAGGATTAATAATTAAAATAATAATAATTAACATAAAATTGCGGTCCATCATCAAAAAAAGGTATCGAACAATTTTACATATAGATCAACAGATTAAAGGCCACAAATTTTGAAATTAGTTTTTTCAACTTATGTTCAAGATAATTTTGGATAATTTTTTTTTTACAAAATAAAAAGAAATTATAATATGAAAATTGATTATTGAATGGCTATATTATTAACTATGTAATATAAATATTACATTTTTATTTATAGAAAGTGTATTTAGGAGGAAAAACTCAATATTTCTATTTATAGTGATTATCTTACTTTTAGATATAGTAGTATAAATATACATAGATGATTGGAGCCCTCCGATGAACCAAATATGTAATTAGGTTTAATAATTTTATCAAAATGGTCTAATCAAGCTCATCCAACAAAACAAACGTGGCCGAAAGAAATAAGGCAATATTTCAAATCATGAACGACTATTGAATGCAAATCGTGTATGGATCACTTGCATTTTTTTTTCATGTAAATTGATTCATTTGATTCTAAACTATTAAGTCGTGTTTTATTGAGCTCCCGAAATCTGATCATGTTACACACTAGGGCTATTGAACTTTATTTTTTTCATCAAATTAAACTTATTTTATAACTTCTTGAAAATATTTATATTAGTTTTAGCGTATATACTGTTTGGATTACTATCATCAAAAAGTGAATAAGAAAAAGGGAAATCACATTAAATCAGTGTTTTTAAACCCGAATTGGACCGACCGGTCCGACTGATTTAACCGCAAATTAGTCATATGTCCGGTCCAGTTATATATGATTTCTAAGTTGAAAATGACCCGCAGTGATTGGTCAAAAACCGGTCGAACCGATCAAACTGATCAATATTTAATTCTTACATGCGTAAGGAGGATTCAGACCCACAATCTCCACAAAAAATACACAATTTTGTATTATACACTTAACTAATTATGCTAATTCATGTTTTTATTATGTTTTTGGATATTAATAATGTGTGTGTGTGTGTGCAACTTGAAAATAACTAAATCTCGTTTTAATTAAAATCAATGTTTAGTATATAATTAAAATAAATGTTTAAAATACATCTAATTTATCATTTTAGTTAAAATAAATGGAGAGAATAAATAAAGTCTAAAACAGTGACTTATAAAATAAAGATGAACAATGTTTTAATTGTTATTAATAATACAATATTCTTTATAAATAAAATTAATATTTAAGTTTTTGACATTTAATTATATATTTTCTCATAATCTAATATTTTGATGTTCTATGTTTGTTTTAATTTTATAATTACTATATTTTTAATTGTTTAACTTATGGAAAAAATAACACTTTATTTACTTAGCATTGATATAAATTAAGTGCATTTTTTAAATTTAGTTTAATATATTTATCATGATACAAGTTTGTTTATTTTATTTTATAGTTTAACCTGCATATAGATAAAATATAAATAAATATGATATAACAGATCATCCGATTTTTTTAAAACGGTTCAACCGGTCGAACTAGTAACCTAGTAAATTGATCGGTTCGATGTCCGATCCAGGTTTAAAAACATTGCATTAAATATGAAATAGACTATTAATGTTTGTAGATGTAAATATGCATGAAATCAATTTCATATCGTAGTTCAGACTCCGACGATATGCATCAACAAACAAAAACATTATGAAGCCAAAGAGCATTGAAGGTGAAGGTGAAGGTGTTGGTGACTAATCGGGCTCCGACGATCAAGTTAGATATTGAATATAAAGAATGAGATTGAAAATGAAAGACAAAAAATGAGATTAGAAATAACATAATTATCCTTCTCAAATCCTCCATCGTAGTTTTCTTTATATTCTCATATATTGATGTCTTCCCCTCGTCCACTAGCCTCTTTTCTTGAAGACTCGGGTATTGGATTTAATCACATAAACATGTAAGTTTATTGACACGAGATTAAATCCCTAATCATGAAATATGTATGTCGAAATCGCCGAGACACAAAATAATTAAATTGAATGCGGAAGCGTACTTGAATCTTAAATTCTTTATGTCTTTACTGTTGAATCTGGTGTTGAATTCTGTTATTGATCTTCCAAATGAACGATATCACATTTGTTTTGCTTTATGTAGAAGGAATACAGATTGCAGGAATGAAGTACCATCGTTTGGGGACCATAACACTAAATATATAACTGTGTATGGTTGTGATTTTCAATTTGGTTCGTTAACAAATTGAATATCTCCTTATGGTATCTATGCATTCATTCCATGATTATCTGATACCTTTGATAGCCCATAATTAAACTTTAGTACATCACTTTAATTGGACTTGTCATAAAACAACTATACATATTTTATTTTATATATGTAAGTTCGCCAAATTGAAAATTTTCAACACCGGGAGTCTCGTTATTTATGGACTAAGTTCATACCAAATTCGAGCATCTTCCCCTAACTGCTTTAGATCCTTCATACTTAATATTTGATATGTTCTCCTCTATGATTAGATCGATAGACCGGCTCTAATTTTTTATTGAACCTTTTATTCTAACACATTACTAGGCCGACCATTTTTTGTCATAACATTGCTTAAACTATGTGCTCTCACTAAAAATTAGTAAGAAACTTATGTTCAATAAAGGCACACCATCATTTAACACGCGCAAAATACAATTCATAAATATTGTGGCGAGGAACATCGGAGAGACACACAGACACCACCTCTCTGGTGTTTCTCGCCATAACCTCTTTAAAAGCGCAGAATTTGTGCACTGGTTTCTCACTTGCGTTCAGATGATACGTGTTGTGAACAATAACATGATCAACAAATAAATAAAGCTAGTAACGAACACGATCAAGTGATTACCTAGTTTTATTAAATCAACATACTTTGGGGGCCTTAATCCAATGTTCTCAATCCACTAATCCAATGCAAAAAATCATACTATGGCACTTACACATTGAACTATCTTCAAGCGTCGCCCATTCTACCATTTGAACCATCTTACTTGAATTGATGTGTAGATTCCCCTTACACACAAGATACGTTTTGTTCTTACAAGTAATATCTCCCGAGATACTTCTAATTCACTCAAACACCTTAGTATTAGACCAAATATCTAAATACTTTTCATTAGACTCCACGTTAAAAACTAAAGTGAACAACTCTAGATATGACCAAAAACCTCAATCTATTTTGCCTTTGGTGATGATCTAGTGGTGGAATGGTATTTTCTAAAGGCCAAAGGTCTCACGTTCAAATCCCACCACCAACACCACTAGGTGTGAGCCTATCATACATGATTTTTCAAATGTGGTTTACCTCCCCAGTGTGGTTTGCAGGTTATTACACATGGATGAGGTTTACCTAGTGCGCATTTCGGTAGCAGCTGCAGGTTACCCTCGACATAAAAAAAAAAACCTCAAGCTCAAAACACGTAGAGTATTAAAAATATATATCTTGAATTCTTCAATTTGATTCAGAGCTCAAACTGATTATGATCATTTTTTTATCGAGGAGTAACTTGTCCTATAGTCAATTTCCTTGTAGAGATAAGGATCCTTGTTTGAGTAGCACTTTTCTTATTGACCATATCTTTCATTCTTTAGTATCTTTATGTTAAATCTTTATTTGTTGATCTTGGTCTTTCATTCTTTAGCATCTTTGATCTTTATTTGTTGATCTTGGTGAACATTCTAGGTGGCTTCCAAGACAAGTCATCATCATATATCTTTGTAATCAATTAAATTGTCATTACCAATCAAATGGCGCCACGTGGAAATTAAACAATTGAAATATCCAAATTATATTATTTATTTATATTTTAGGAATTAAAATTCCTAAATTAAATAAATAAATTGATATTTGATATGTGAAAAAATCTCAATCAATAGAAGTGCGACACATGACGAGCTCATACAAGAAATGGCTACAATGTTGTAGAGAATCACAAAAGGCACAAGACACCAATGATACGATGCCATGTAAGCCTTAATGAACACACCAATGGGGGGACGCCACGTAAGCCCTAATACACTCTCATTTGCCTATAAATAGAAGGCTTGGCCTAAGGAAAACAACAAGTTGAAGAGCTCAAGTTTAGAGAAGGATTCGTGAGAGAAAGCTCTCTTCAATCTTCAAGGCGTTCAAGTTGAAGATTCAAGACGTTCTTCGCGTTCTTCACCAGAAATCATCCCAAGCTCGATGTTCGATCCAGATTCAAGGTGTTCGGCCCATTGATCGTCGCTATCGACTTCAAATCCTCAAGAACAACTTGAAGATTCAAAGCGTTCTTCAAAAAATCGTCCCAAAAACGACATTTGATTCGGAATCAAGATGAAGATATTTCGAATCGACGTTATAAACCTCCAAGCATTGGATTCCTGAAGATCGAAGAGTAAGAACAACTTGAAGATCTTGAAGAACAATGATGAACAAATCCTGAAGAGAAGAATCAGAAGATTTAGATAGAGAATCGAACCACAAATTGTAAATTCAATCCAAAATCTTTTCTTTGTACGATTTTCCAGTGTTTATTAATTTAAATACTCAGAATTTGTGCTACAATCTTCTCTGTTTTTTTTACCCACACACCCAACCCGACCTGTGGTATTAACGAGATTCGAATCCGTGACCTTTGGTCTTCAAGCAACCTCACTCTATCACTAGTTCATCCCCACCGGAACTCATATATCTTCTCTTTTTAATCATTCTAGATATGGCATTTAATTAATCTCTAATTAAATTTTGAATTATGAAGTAGAGTGAAATCCTTCTGGATGCAATTTTTAAATAATCTCCAATTAAATCTGAATTCTGAAGTAAAGTGTTGTATCTTGTGATGAACACCCGGATGAACATGTTGTTGAATATCAACTCTGAAGTCTTATGTCTTCAATTGGCGGTCTTAAACATAATTCTGAACATCATCTATGAAGTCTTCATGTTATGAACTGGTGTTTGTGAACATAGTTATGAACATCGATTCTGAAGATTTCATATATTTAAGTAATATTTTTCATATATGCACATCGAATTTAACAAACATCATCCAAATTTTCATTATGAACACTCGAAGTCAAACACATTATTTTTCATAAATAATGATAATCTCAAAATGTGCTTATTTTGTGCTAACCATCTTATTTTCCTTGTCTGTGCAAGTCGATGGTGGCCCTGAATCCTGTTCTAACATAATTATGATCAGTGCTCAATCTAACCATTACAATAATACCACCACCACCACCACCCTTATGACTATTATGACTACGACTACGTACTACTGCTACTACGAAACCGACTTTTACGTGATTTAAATTATTTAATTACTTTAAATTCGAGTTTTAATTTATTTGGTAATGCTCGATAGAATTAGTTGTACTCGAGGGAGTCCGAAGTTGCGCCCTTAATATTAACGTATTTTGTTTAATTGAAATTGATTTATTGAGTGTGGTTTTTATCACATAAATACTAACATACATACTTATAAAGAAAATATTTTATTTATTTATTTATTTATATAATCGATAAAAGTGATATATACATAAGTATACATGTGGATCTAATTTAATTTGTTTCCACTCCCACAAGTGTGTGCTAAAGAGAAACTTTGTGAGATGATGTGTCATGAGGAGATATTGCTAACTCATGAGTCATGTTTTTTTTAGACTTATCCAATCAATTCCATTTCAATTAGAAAATCAAATTGTAGTGTTGTAAAATCATTGATCTGTATCTTTCTATTTCTAAATACACATTGAGGGAAATTATAATTCATCCAAAATATTAGATAGACTTCTTAATAAAGGTAAGCTTTTCTCATGCATCTATTGAATTAAATTTGACCAAAATATTAAAGAAGGTTTAGACAACTAAATTTAAGTGAAGTTGTTGTTTGTTGTCGCCTTGTCAAAGAAATTTTTAATGATTTAATAATTTTAGATTCAACTTATGAAAGTAATTTTCTTTTAAATAAATGTCTGAATTCTTATTACATATATTTTAACTTTTAAGTTAGTCTAATTCACAAATTTTTAAATATTTGGCATTGGTTAGGTGGAGTTCGAATTATATTAATTGTTCAACCATTCAGAAAATTTAATATATATATATATATATAGTTAACTTTTTTTGTATGTATAGTTATTTTTTTTATTAAATTTATTTACTACGTATATATGCATGGCTTATTATATATTAAATAGAGAAGAAGACGTATTAAATCATTAATGGGTAATTTTCAAATTTTACTAGTTGAGAATTACTATTTAATTAAGTTTCAATTTAATTTTTCATATTAAATATTTTGAGCATAAATGTTATCAATTATGTTTTAGTTGAGTTTATGAGTTTAGTTAGTTAAGAATAAATAGGAATTTTTCCCTTAAATGGTTATTCATTTTATTTTAATTGACTAGGTGTGGCGCAATTAGGATCCTTGTCCACTTTGTAATTCTATACTCAATTATTACGTGCTCATTATTCTCAGGTGGGTAAAATTATTAACTTCGAAATAAAAGTATATGTTATATGCTATTTGAGTCAGAAATGTTTTTAATCCAACTTGAATTGTCGTGGATGGAATATGGATAACGTTTTATATGCATCAGATCAGAATAGCGTTTTATATGCACCGGAATATGTCCTATACACAGTTCAAGATGTATTCTATAATCAGAAGAAGAGTACCCTAAATCCATGATTCCTGCGATTTATTTTAGTTGGATAAAATATAAAGAAATGTCCACGATCCCCACCACTGAGTATATTTTAAGAGTGCTCACCCCACATTTTTAAATATTTTCAGGCCAGTGAGCTTGGTGCCACGTGAAGGAAATAGGGTGGGCATGCTCAAGATGTTTAGATTACTTAACCTGAATTTTTGGGCTTGTTGTTTAGAGTCTACTATTTTGAACTTGATATTATGTGTGTTGTTAGTGTTTTTGAACTAACCTAAACTAGTAGTTTGCTAATATGGTTTTATTAATATTAGGAGTGTGAATTTTATATCTTAGAACTTGTGAGTTCCTTTTTGAAATGAACTTGGTGTTTATGAAATGCATGTATTTTGATCTAAGTACATATATTTCTGAAAATATATGGTTCTATTTTCTTCTTAGAATTTCTAGCAAGATTAATTATAAAAAAATTATTCGAAGTGCTATTAACTTTCCGCTTTAAAGAATAGAAAGAGTAATATTTTAAATTAAAGAATTTAGGGTGTTACATTTAGTGGTATCAGAGCGGGTCTACCATCCTGTAGACTCAATGTATTTAAAAGAGTTTATATTGTTTGATTTTATGGTATGCCACCAATTTCTACCACGTGCTCCTGCTCCAAGGTACTTTGTTTGATTTATTTATTTATTTTTGCAAAAAAAAATTTAATGTGGTGAGCATTAAGGAAATTTCAGATACTCTATGAATGATGAGAAATGATTTATACAGAAAATTTTTATTATGTTTAACTGCATTTGATGAATTAGAAAGAAATTATTTTAGTCCTCGAAATTTAGAATGAACATAGGAACAATTTCTATAGATGGTCTCCATATTTAGATTCAAAATATTCAGATATTTATCATTTATCTTGAACTTAGTAGTATGTGTTTCGTCGTTTGCCTATGCGTATTATAGAAGTATGAGACGTGGATAATCACCTCTCAATCGTAATCCACCACGGAATCCCGAAGCCAATCAACCACCAAATGCAGGCGGTAGTAACTTTGTGCCAGAATTGATTAGAGCACTACAAGGATTCGTACAGAAACAAATGCATGCTACAGTAAACCAAAATGCAGCACCTAATGCACTTGTCCTGCCAACCACTAATCAGGTGATCGAGCAATTTCGTCGCTACACTCCACCTAGATTCAATGGTAGGAGTGGGCCACTCATTCTCGAAGAATGGATAATGGAGCTCTAATGAATCTTCAAATATATAGAGTGCAATGATGCACACAAGGTCTCATGTGCAGTCTTTCAATTCACTGAGGATGCTGGCCATTCTTGGAAGTCGTACAAGACTGGCATGACTGCAGAAGAGCAACGAGGTTTAACCTGGGATAGATTTAAAGAGATAGTTATGGACAAGTACTTTTCTCAGGCTTTTCGCATGCAGAAGCAAACTGAATTCTTGGAATTGAAGTAAGATAACTTGTCAGTTACAGAGTATGAGCGAAAGTTTAATCAACTCTCACATTATACAGCATGTCTGCTAGACACTGAAGATCAAAAAGCAGACTGGTTCATGAGAGGTCTTCGACCAGAGATACGGGGAATTCTAGCGGCACAGATGATCGATGACTATGGGCAAGCTGTTAAACAAGCTCATGAAGTAGCTACTGGACTAGAAGTAGATAGCGTTCTTCCAAGAAATACGGATTCTCGTGGGAAGAGAAAGTGGGACAATCGTAATAGGGGAAATGTTAGTTTTCCTATTAAGAAAGAGAGGATTGAAGCACGTCCTACAAATAGAGCACCTGCAGGAGTTCCTTCTTGTCCAGAATGCAAGAAGCCACATACAAGACCTTGTTTTTGGAGTAAAGGAGTTTGTTATACATGTCATGAGCTAGGGCACATCTCAACAAACTGTCCCAAGAAGCGGCGTGAAGAGCCGAAGAAAGGTGGTAATGCGAGACTTTTTGCCTTCACACAACAAGAAGCTGGGGAGAATAGTGCTACAATGTCAGGTATGATATCAATTTTTGGAATTCCAGCTTTAGCTCTGTTTGATTCTAGTGCTTCACACTCTTTTATTTCAATCGAGCTTTGTGCTAAGCTAGGACTAAGTTTAGAAGTAGAAAACTTAGCCCTCAATGTTAGAATTCCTGCTGGAGAGACATTAAGAACTGATAGGGTTGCTAAAGATGTTAAATTAGATTTTGAGGGGAAAGAGCTTGTAGTTGATTTACATACTCTCAAGATGCAAGAATTTGATTTAATCTTGGGAATGGACTAGTTAAGCAGAAGTTTTGCAACTATACATTATCGTGAATGAGTAGTATTTCAAAAACCAGACGAGGAAAAGTTTATCTTCCACGGAGCTAAGTTAGGTGGAAGACCAAGAATCATATCAACAATGAAAGCTATGAAGATGTTGAAGAAATGTGGGTGCCGAGGATTCTTGGTAAGTATTATTGAGACTACACCAACTGAACCGACACTGGATGAAGTGCCAATAGTTAGAGATTTTGTGGATGTATTTCCTGAAGAGATACCAGGATTACCGCCAAATCGATAAGTGGAGTTCACAATTGACTTAATGCCAGGAGCAGCACCAATGTCTAAGGCACCATATCGAATGGCACCATCGGAGTTACAAGAGTTGAAGGTCCAACTTCAAGAGCTACTTGACAAAGGGTATATTCGGCCAAGTGTTTCGCCATGTGGAGCACCGGTTCTATTTGTAAAGAAGAAATATGGTAGTATGATAATGTGCATAGATTATCGAGATCTAAACCATCTCACAATAAAGAATAAGTATCCTTTGCCGAGAATCGATGATTTATTTGATCAACTTAGAGGGGCTAGCGTGTTCTCAAAGATAGATCTGAGATCAGGATACCACCGATTGAATGTAAAGGAAGATGATATTCCTAAGACGGCATTCAGGACGAGAGATGGTCATTATGAGTTTGTGGTGATGCCTTTTGGATTTTCCAATGCACCAGACATCTTTATGGACCTAATGAATCGGGTATTTCATCCATATTTAGATCAATTTGTCATTGTGTTCATTAATGACACCCTGGTTTACTCAAAAGATAAAGAGCAATATACAACACACCTGAGAGTCGTGCTGGAAACTCTGAGAAAAGAGAAATTGTATGCTAAGTTTAAAAAGTGTGAGTTTTGGTTAGATCGTATAGCATTCCTTGGGCACGTAGTGACTGCTGAAGGTATTGAGGTTGATCCAATAAAAGTAGAATCTGTCAACAATTGGAGTCCACCAACAAATGTGGGAGAAGTGAGGAGTTTTCTGGGAATGGCTGGATACTACCGGAGGTTTATTGAAGGATTCTCTAAGATAGGCGAACCACTCACGCAACTGACGCGGAAGGGGATACCATTTGAATGGACATAAAAATATAAGAAGAGTTTTCAGGAGCTGAAACGAAGACTAGTAATAGCCCCAGTATTAACCATCCCTGATGGATCAAAGGGATTCGTGATTTACAGTGATGCATCAAAACAAGGATTAGGATGTGTCTTGATGCAACAGGGAAAGGTAGTTGCTTACGCTTCTAGACAATTGAAGCCTCATGAGTTAAATTATCCCACTCATGATTTAGAGTTGGCTGCTATTGTGCATGCATTGAAGATTTGGAGACATTATCTCTATGGAGGTAAGTGTGAGATTTATACAGATCATAAAAGTCTTAAATATTTCTTCACTCAGAAGGAATTGAATATGAGGCAAAGAAGGTGGCTGGAATTAGTTAAAGACTACGACTGTACGATCATGTATCACTCTAGAAAAGCCAATATTATGGCTGATACACTTAGTCGAAAGAAAGTAAATCTCACTAAGGGAATCACGCAACAAGAAGAGTTGATCAAGAATTTTGAGAAGTTGAGTCTCGAGGTAGTGTCCACACCAGAAGAAGTTAATGCTATAATTGCAGCATTAGTAGTTCAACTGATGCTACGAGATAGAATTAGAGTCTCACAAAGGGAAGCTGGTTTTCTAGAAAAGATGCGAGCAAGAGAAGTGTCAGACGATTCTAAAGGATTTGCCATATCATCAGATGGGACTCTACTTTTTAAGGGCAGAATTTGTGTGCCGAATAACGAGATAATGAGAGAAATTTTAGATAAATCACATCAAACGCCTTACACAGCACATCCTGGAAGTTCTAAGATGTGTCAAGACTGAAAAAGAAGTTTTTGGTGGTATGGCATGAAGAAATCGATTGCTGATTACGTTGCACGATGTTTGGCCTATCAACAAGTAAAAGCGGAGCACCAGAGACCGTCAGGATTGTTAAATCCTCTGGAAATACCAGAATGGAAGTGTGAGCATATTACAATAGATTTTGTGGTCAGACTTCCCAAGACCGTGAAGAATCATGATGCGATTTGGGTTATAGTTGATCGACTGACAAAATCAGCTCACTTTTTGCCCGTACAAATGACGTTTACCATGGATCAACTCGCTCAGCTATACATTCAAGAAGTAGTTCGATTACATGGAGCCCCAGTGTCTATAATATCAGATCGAGATCCTTGTTTCACATCGAGATTTTGGACAAGTTTACATGCAGCGTTAGGCACAAAGCTAAAGTTTTCAACTGCATATCATCCTCAGACAGATGGCCAATCAGAAAGAACTATACAGACGTTGGAAGATATGTTGCGGACTTGCGTCATGGATTTGGGAGGTAGTTGGGAGGCGCATTTACCGTTAGTGGAATTTGCTTATAACAATAGTTTCCACTCTAACATTCACATGGTTCCGTATGAAGCCCGATACGGACGAAAGTGTAGATCACTGACGTATTGGGATGAAGTTGGAGAGAGAAAGATATTAGGTCCTGAAATTATCGAAAGAACGGTGGAAGTAGTGGAGAAGATTCGAGATAACCTTAAAGTTGCTCAAGATCGACAAAGATCATACGCCAACAAAAGAAGAAAGGATTTGCATTTTGAGGTAGGTGACAAAGTGTTTTTAAAGGTCGCTCCTATAAAGGGGGTGTTGAGGTTTGGGAAGAAAGGAAAATTGAGACCTCGTTTTATTGGACCTTTCAAAATTTTAGAACGAATTGGTGACATGACTTATCGCCTAGCTCTACCACCCAGATTATCGTTGGTGCATGATGTCTTTCATGTTTCTATACTAAGGAAGTATTTGCATGTGCCAAGTCACATCATCAACTATGAGGAGATACAACTCAACAAAAATTTGACCTATGAAGAAGAACCCGTTGCCATTCTCGATAGGAAGATACACGAGTTAAGGAATCGACAAGTCTCGTTAATTAGAGTACACTGGAGTAGGCACGGAAAACAAGAAGCAACTTGGGAATGCGAGGAGGAAATCCTAGCTAAATATCCATCCTTAGGACAACCTGGTAAGATAAATATTGAGGACGAAATTTTTTTTTAGTGGGTAGGATTGTAGCAACCCACTTTTACGTGATTTAAATTATTTAATTACTTTAAATTCGAGTTTTAATTTATTTGGTAATGCTCGATAGAATTAGTTGTACTTGAGGGAGTCCGAAGTTGCGCCCTTAATATTAACGTATTTTGTTTAATTGAAATTGATTTATTGAGTGTGGTTTTTATCACATAAATACTAACATACATACTTATAAAGAAAATATTTTATTTATTTATTTATATAATAGATAAAAGTGATATATACATAAGTATACATGTGGATCTAATTTAATTTGTTTCCACTCCCACAAGTGTGTGCTAAGGAGAAACTTTGTGAGATGATGTGTCATGAGGAGATATTGCTAACTCATGAGTCATGTTTTTTTAGACTTATCCAATCAATTCCATTTCAATTAGAAAATCAAATTGTAGTGTTGTAAAATCATTGATTTGTATCTTTCTATTTCTAAATACACATTGAGGGAAATTATAATTCATCCAAAATATTAGATAGACTTCTTAATAAAGGTAAGCTTTTCTCATGCATCTATTAAATTAAATTTGACCAAAATATTAAAGAAGGTTTAGACAGCTAAATTTAAGTGAAGTTGTTGTTTGTTGTCGCCTTGTCAAAGAAATTTTTAATGATTTAATAATTTTAGATTCAACTTATGAAAGTAATTTTCTTTTAAATAAATGTCTGAATTCTTATTACATATATTTTAACTTTTAAGTTAGTCTAATTCACAAATTTTTAAATATTTGGCCTTGGTTAAGTGGAGTTCGAATTATATTAATTGTTCAACCATTCAGAAAATTTAATATATATATATATATAGTTAACTTTTTTTTGTATGTATAGTTGTTATTTTTTTATTAAATTTATTTACTACGTATGTATGCATGGTTCATTATATATTAAATAGAGAAGAAGACGTATTAAATCATTAATGGGTAATTCTCAAATTTTACTAGTTGAGAATTACTATTTAATTAAGTTTCAATTTAATTTTTCATATTAAATATTTTGAGCAGAAATGTTATCAATTATGTTTTAGTCGAGTTTATGAGTTTAGTTAGTTAAGAATAAATAGGAATTTTTCCCTTAAATGGTTATTCATTTTATTTTAATTGACTAGGTGTGGCGCAATTAGGACCCTCGTCCACTTTGTGATTCTCTGCTCAATTATTACGTACTCATTATTCTCAGGTAGGTAAAATTATTATCTTCGAAATAAAAGTATATGTTATATGCTATTTGAGTCAGAAATGTTTTTAATCCAACTTGAATTGTCGTGGATGGAATATGGATAGCGTTTTATACGCATCAGATCAGAATATCGTTTTATACGCACATAAGTGTTTTATACGCACCGGAATATGTCCTATACACAGTTCAAGATGTATTCTATAATCAGAAGAAGAGTACCCTAAATCCATGATTCCTGCGATTTATTTTAGTTGGATAAAATATAAAGAAATGTCCACGATCCCCACCACTGAGTATGTTTTAAGAGTGCTCACCCCACATTTTTAAATGTTTTCAGGTCAGTAAGCTTCGAGCTGCGTGAAGGAAATAGGGTGGGCATGCTCAAGATGTTTAGATTACTCGACCTGAATTTTTGGGCTTGTTGTTTAGAGTCTACTATTTTGAACTTGATATTATGTGTGTTGTTAGTGTTTTTGAACTAACCTAAACTAGTAATTTGCTAATATGGTTTTATTAATATTAGAAGTGTGAATTTTATATTTTAGAACTTGTGAGTTCCTTTTTGAAATGAACTTGGTGTTTATGAAATGCAGGTATTTTGATCTAAGTACATATATTTCTGAAAATATATGGTTCTATTTTCTTCTTAGAATTTCTAGCAAGATTAATTATAAAAAAGTTATTCGAACTGCTATTAACTTTCCACTTTAAAGAAAAGAAAGAGTAACATTTTAAATTAAAGAATTTAGGGTGTTACATACGATCACCACCACCACCAATAATAATAATAATAATAATAATAATAATAATATTTTATTATTATTGTTGTTGTTGTTGTCATGAATAAAAAACACGCGAGGCGGACGCCTCGAGGCGTAAAAAAAAGCCTCTGAGGTGCCGCCTCAGGTAAATTAATTGAAACCCATGCCTCGAATGGGTGTGAAGCGGTGAGGCGGATGCCTTAAAGCGGAGGTGCGCGAGGCGCTGCGTCTCAATTGATCTACTTTTTTAAAAAAATTAACTATTTTTTCGATTTTTTGGGCTTTGACCCACTAGCCCAATATGAAATTAAAAAAAGCCCATAATTTAAAACCCTAAATTGCTAAATATTAAAAAGAATGAACCCATTGCTAGCGCCTATAACTCCAAATCTCCAATCTCTCCTCAATTGTGAGTCTGTGACTGTGGGCGTCTGAGACGCACGACTTGCAGCGGACCTGGAAAACGACCAGGCCTCCAAGCTAGAGCCTAGAGACAGACGACCAACTGACCAAGTAAGTTCTTTGTTACTTAGCTAGATTTTTCACTAGTGCATACTTTTCTTTTTATCAAGGAATTATACGAAGTGTGTCTTTGTTTGTCTAATGATGATCAAATGCCATTTTTTCAATTGCCATGTCCTAAGAATCATAATAACTTTGAGAAAATCACTAAGTACCTTTTTTTCTTATATGAGATCACATTTCTAGGCCAGCCAATTCAGCCTGACTAGAACTATAGAAAATAAAAGATCACACCTGCATGAAATATTTCTAATACAGTATATAAAATACATCCATGTCTATAAATTTTGACCTTTGCAGTCTGCCCAAAAAGTTATTTCTGAATCATTTTTAAATCTCCATCTAGATACCAGAATAAACCATTCCTGAGTATATAAACAAGAAGGTGATTTTAGTTAATGATTGCATGTCTGCATCATGTTTTTATTTTTGAAGAATTTATATCATGTGACTAATTGAGTTCATTAATTCATTTAATAGGATGAATGCAGCTGGGGTGAAACTAATAAGGGACTGTGAAAATATCCGACTTGGAAGTACATCGTTGAAATTAATGTGCCAGGTGATGGGCCGATGAGAGGATACAAATATTTGAGGTGTAATTTTTGCAGCATGGAAATTAAAGGAGGGGTAAAGAAAGTGAAAGAACATCTTGCATGTACGCGGAAAAATGTAGCACCATGTCTTAAAGTTCCTCCAGAAGTTAAGAAAGAGATAGGTGACTACATGAAAGAGTTTGAGAAGGCAAAACACATTGCCCAACGAAATATGGAGGAGATGATAGATTCTGGAGCTTATTTTGGTCGTGGCGGTCAGTCTAGCACTCCATTGGAGACACTCAACTCTTGTCTCAACACTTCTAGAGGTGTTAGGGGACCTATGAATAGATATATGGTGAATTCTGGAAATGGTGATGAAGTGGATGGGGTTGTAGATGCCGATAAAGTGGAGAAAATGATCCCATCTACTGCAAAGGAGCACATAAATCAAGTTTGCTTAGATATTGAGAAATTCTTTTTTGAGAATGGTATCCCATTCAATTGTGCAAGAAGTCCATCATTTGTTATCATGTGTCGTTCTATTGGAAGTTATGGTCGAGGATTAAAAGTTCCAACTATGTATGTGTTGAGGACTTGGACACTATAAGAAGAATTGAAGACCACACCTATCATTGTGGATGGGATCAAAGCCACGTGGAAGAAAATCGGGATCTCTATATTATTTGATGGTTGGTCAGATATCAGAAATAGAAGTTTGATCAATTTTCTTATTAACAGTCCACATGGTAATGTTTTTTTGAGATCAACTGATGCATCGGATTGTGTGAAAGATGCAAATAAGTTGTTTCAACTGCTTAATGGAGTTGTTGAAGAAATTGGTGAATATATTGTTATTCAAGTGGTTACTGATAATGCAAGTGCTTACAAAGCAGATGGTCGGATGTTAATGGAGAAGAGGAAACGATTGTATTGGACTCCATGTACAGCCCATTACATTGATTTAATGCTTGAAAGAATTGGAGAGTTGCCGCAAACTAAAAATGTCGTGCTTAAAGCAAAGAGGGTTGCTAATTTCATCTACAACCATCAATGGGTGCTCAGCTTGGCAAGAAAATATACACAGAAAGACCTTTTTTGACCTGCTACCGCACGGTTCGCTACTGTCTTTTTGACTTTAGACAGTATGTATGAGCTCAAACAACCATTGCAAATGATGTTTGTTTCGAAAGAGTGGTCAGGTTGTGCATGGGCTAAGAAAGATGAAGGGAAGGCCATGAAGAAGATCATCATGAATGATAAAGCATTTTGGCCCAGTGTGGTTTATTCTATTAAAATCGCAAAGCCCCTTGTGGATGTTTTAAGAATGGTTGATGGTGAGATAACACCGGCAATGAGATTCATTTATGGTGCAATGGATGAAGCAAAGGAAAAAATAGCCAAGAACTTAGATGGAGAAATATCTGCCTATAAGGAGATTTGGGATATCATTGATGAAAAGTGGGAGAAACAAATGCACCGAGACTTGCATGCAGCTGGGTATTATTTGAATCCTCGATTCAGATGGAGTCCAAATGTTTCCGACCATCCTGAGATTAAAACTGGATTATGGAACTATATGGAAAGAATTTTAGGTGATCGTGAATTATTTATTAAGGTTGATGCCCAACTTCAGGACTACAAAGACAAGACTGGCTTCTTCGGCCATTTTGCATCTTTGTCATCATACTTAACACGTCCACTCGCTGAGTATTTAACCTCTTTTATAGTTATATTTATTACATTATATTTTTTAAAATTATTAATTGAATTTTTATTGTCTATGTAGTTCAATGATGGGATCATGTTGGAGATGAAGTGCCGGAATTGAAGTCATTTGCCATGAAAATTTTGGGGCTCACTTGCTCGGCGTCGGCTTGTGAACTTAATTGGAGTACGTTCAATCAAGTCCATACAAAGAGAAGAAACTGTCTAAGCACAAATAGGTTGAATAGTTTGGTGTATATTATGTATAAAAAAAAGTTGAAGCTCAAAATTTTGAAGAAACAATCAAGAAAAGTGGAAGAGGATCCGTTAATTGTTGAAGATGTGATCTCTAATGATGAGTGGATAGTCAACCCAAATGATGATAAAGATGTGTCAATTGAGATGGAAGATGAACATGGTGGGGGCCATGGGGCAATTGAGTTGAGTGAGTTAATATCGAGCAAGAGGCAAAGAGATGAGACATCAAATAAAAGAGATAAAGGTTACTTTTACTCTTTTAGAACACACTAAGTCACTATAAATTTGCAATCTTAAATTATTCATATTTACATGATACTTGTTTGTGATATAGGAAAAGGAAAATATATCCAAAGCGTAGTGGACGAGGATGAAGAGGAGGAAGATGTTGGAGCTGGAGATGATGAGGATGGAGAAGAGGACTTTGAAAATTTTCTTGGAGCTTTGAAACCTTTAATTTTAAACTTGGAAGTTGAAACTTGAAACTAATTTGAGTTTATGATTTAGGACTTGAAAACTTTTATGTGTTTGTTGGACTAGATTTTGCGTTTGTTCGACTTGCATCTTGTGTTTGTTGGATTTGATTATTATATTTGTTGGATTTGGATCATATGTTTGTTATGGATTTGTGTGTTTTGTTAAGAAATTATGTGTTTTGTGGTATGAATTTATGATTTTTATGATTTTTTTTTATATATTTTCTTCTTATTGTTGAGGCTTACGCCTCGGTTCGCCTCGAGACTCACGCCTCACGGTACCTTGGGAAAATGCCTCGGTACCTGTTTCCGCCTTTTAAAACCTTGGTTGTTGTTATTAATTATGGAACTAGAGAAGGATAATTTTTCACAAGAGAGATAAAAGAGAGAGTGAAAAGTGCAACAACTATTTCATTTCAATAGTGTAATTCTTCAAAAATTTTAAATTTGAAGTGTAAAGTAAAAAAAAAGTGTTTCTAAATATACCATCACTTTTTCTTTACACGCCACTTTTATTTTACTCACCAGACACAATTTCTCTCTTTTTTTTCACACTTTTTATTTGCACACCACGGTAAATATCTATTTCACCCTTTCCATTTTAAAAATTAAGTTTTAATTACTAAAAATATAAAAATAATAATATTCAAGAATAAAATAAAAATTAGCGAGACCTTCTTCTTTGAATACGTCCATCTTTTCTTCTCCGACGAGAGTCGCTGAGCAAGGCATCGATAGTGGTGTTCGGGACATTTCTGCGACGATCCTGATGACGTCAACATCGCGTCACTCCTTGACAATAAGTTTCGCGATTTACTGCAGATTATTGGGGAAAAAGAAATTGCCCCAAATTTTCAGGAAAGAAGATGTCGGGTTTGCAGATTTGAAGATGGCCAACCCGAAATTGAAGATTTGTTGATCTGGAAATGATTGCCCAACATAATTTTTTTATTTTTTTTTGTTTTATTCTTCAATTCATTTTATTTTTAATTTAGTAAGGAAATTAAAGTAATATTATAAATAATTAATTTTAAATTATTTTTATTTAACGGTGTGTAAAGAAAAATTAGTGGTGCATTTAAAAACACCAAGTGAAAATCTTTTATAGATGGAAGACTCTTATGTGAGACCGTTTAACGGATCTTATGTGATGTGATTCCTCAATTTTTCATTTTCTTTTCGGTTTTTTTTTTCAATGATGTATTTCTTCATTTTTTTTGAAGCAAATTACACTTCCATACCTACATTTTGAGTACTTCTAAAAAATGACCCACTTTTTTTTAAAAATTAACAAAGTAGTATCTTTTTTTTTTTTTGCAAATCTAACATTTATTCAATTTTACGTCCCGAAAATCGCGTATAATTAATTTTTTAATATTTCTTGATTGAATGACTTTTTTCTACGTGATTAAAAAATAAAAATATTAAAATACAATCAATTACGCGTGATTTATAGACCGTAAAAATGGTTAAATGTTAGATTTATAATTTTTTTTTTAAAAAATATATATTTTTTTGTTAATTTTAAAAAAGTTGGTCATTTTTTGAAAAGTTCCTAAAATATATGTATCAGTGTGTAATTTACCATCTATGGATTTTTTCAAATATGTATTTAATTTTTGAATTAATTTACTTTTATTCTCTAAACGGGCAGTGCACTCATCCGACACTAACATAACTTGTATAGTATACTTGATAATTAATTTATTTGAAATAAATTTAGCAAACACTAAAGTTAAAATGAATTAAATTTAGCCCATGGTGTACTCGTAAGAACCAATTTTCACTAAAGCTGCCACTCATCGTAAGTCATAACTTGCCACTAATTTCCTCCCAAATCCGTTCCTGCCCTTCTCTAGGGTCGATTTCCGGGGCCACCGTAATCTCGGCGAGCGACCTCCTACGGCGGAGTACGACGTCACACGGCTGACGGCTGACTCTAAAGCTGCGGGGAAGCCTTTTTTCCTTCCAGGTGAGAATATTTCATAATTCCTGAGCTTGCGTTGTTTGATTCTTTAGGAATGAGTGGGAAATTTGGTTGCAATTTGTGGTTTTTCTGTGTGATATGTGTTGCTGAACTGACTCGGTAAAATACTAAAATGCGATTCTCTCTTTTACGGAGAGAATGGTGTGAGGTCTGGTTGTACTCGGTTTCGACTCAGTGAGGGAACTCGCAATGAGTGTTATTGACTGTTAGTTGCTTTTGTTTACAATTTTTTTTCTCTTCTTTTTTAAGATTTTTAGTAATTTGCAATTATATATTAATAATTTAATATACTAAAACTTGTAGGTTCTATCATTTCCCACAACAGTTTCTAATCTTTTGGTGAACTCAGAGACAAAAGCTAGTTCTGCAAACTTTGAAGCAAATGAATTTTGCGGCTGATTACTGTGCTGAGACTAGTGTCCTTAAAAAGAATTTATCATGGTGGATAAGATTGTGTGTGTGTGTGTGCGCGCTAACTTTTGCTCTCTTTTATCATTTCTGATTTTGCCTTTGTTTGCACACTAGAGAATACTTATGCATACTTTGTTTTTGTCAACCTAAAAAAGGAGGAAGTTGTGTGCGGTGAATACTGGACCATTTAGTTTAGGATATTTAACAAGACGTCCTAGATCCAAACAAAAAACAACATTTATAAAAAATCGTCAAATATACAATTAATATATATAGAGTAATGTTGGGTGTCTGCATGTCTAAAGGTATTGGATCCAAAAATAGTATCCTGTTTGCCTATTGTATTTGATACATCTCTTCCTCTGATGGCTGTATGGGCTGCCAGTTCTAATCTCCTGCTTGTCTGCTAGAGGTCTCAAAAATTTCAGCCATGATTTGAGTCGTGTTTGATTTTGTATGTTGCCTTTTGTTATAGTTATGAGAATCAATTAATCCCACATTCAGTTTCCTATCCTTCAAAAGGTTCTGCACTTGAGAAGCCGTGACCTACTAAAAAGCTTTGGTATATAAATTTTTGTATGAGAATAATGAAGGACTGAAACCAGTCTATAGGAGTGTGATTTTGTGAATCATGATTTGTTCAACATAAGAGTGATGTTCTTATGTTCTTTTTTTATTATTATTTATCCTTTTGGATCTCGGTTCCCCATAAATACACATTTACGATTTATCTACTGTTCACTTGCTTTTATATAATAATCTTAGCAATATAAGGTTTGTTTCTCAATTTATACCCATGACATTATTATTATGCTTAATCATTTGAATGAGACGCACCTAGGTTCTGTCTCAGAAGTCTATTTTAAAAGTTCCTATTGGCTATTGTCAACTTTTTCACTTACTTCGGTAATTATTAGTAAGACTCCAATTCCTTTTTATAAAATGGTCTGCTCATTTATAAATTGTCTCTGAAATGTTCTTTACATTACAACACCACAATATGCAAAATTGCCTACTGACATTTGTCCCCTGTACGATGAGAATTAATGATTGCCCTTTTTTTAATATTTGGTGATGTTTTATGGTCTGATTCACTTCTTCATCCTTCTTTCAGTTTTGCGATCTTGTTTTCTTATTATTTATCGTTTTAAGGATTTCCGCTTAGATGGGAAGCAGCTCAGATGAAGAGTCAGACATCAGTGACTCTGAAATAAATGAATATAAAGAGAAACCTTATGAGCTACTTAAGGCAGGTACTTACAAAGTAAAGGGCCCAAATGGTTCTCTCAGATGCCCCTTCTGTGCTGGTAAGAAGAAACAAGATTATCAGTATAATCATCTTTATAGCCATGCTATTGGAGTAGCTAAGGGCTCAGCCAGCCGAAGTGCAAAGCAGAAAGCTAACCATCTAGCGCTAGCAACTTTCTTAGAAAATGACATGTCTAATGAGGCGGAGCCACTGCCTCGAGTTTCAGCTCCATTACCTGCTTCTAAACCTGAGAAGAGTGAATTGTATTGTTGGCCTTGGGTGGGGATAGTTGCAAATATACAAAATGAGCCAAAGAATGATGGCTGTATTGATCGCTATGGTTACTGGTTAAAGAAATTCTCCAAATACAAGCCTACAGAAATTGAGATGTTCTGGGATGACCATCAACACAATGCACAAGTTGTTTTAAGATTTGATAATGATTGGTCTGGTTTCAAGAATGCATTGGAGTTTGAGAAGTCATTTGAAGCTGATGGTCAAAGCAAGAAAGAATGGGATAGACAAAGAACTTCTCCAGGGTCTAATCTATATGGCTGGTTTGCTCGTGAAGATGATTATAATTCAGGAGGACCTGTGGGAGATTATCTTCGAAGGAAAGGGGAGCTGAAGACAATTGCTGACCTTACGCGAGAAGTGATCGAGGATAGGAACAAGATTGTTTACAGTTTGGTCAATGAAATTGAATTGAAAAGTGAAAATTTGGATCAGCTACAGATCAAGTACAATGAGAAGACATTGTCACTGAATAGGATGCTTGAAGAGAAAGATGAGCTTCACCGTTCCTTCTATGAAGGTATGTTGTCTGGGGTTCTCTCATTTTCCCACCCGCTCTTGTCAGGTTGTGATTCCTAAATGAGTGTCTGTACGCATGTCTCTTATCAACTAATCTTATGAGCTTGCTGTAGTTGTTCAAAGCTGTCACTGCTCCAAATTTTCTGATTGTCACCAAAACCTTGTTTATACTCAAGCTGTGATATTCAACTCATTAATTTTCTGATTGTCACCAAAACCTTGTTTATACTCAAGCTGTGAATTCAACTCATTAACATGATCTGCCTTAACAAGTTTAGTTGAATCTCTCTGAGCTTAGTTTACAACATATTGTGACAGTTTATGGATAATCAAAGTGATGAAGTATATTCTATTGGCTAGTCATTTGGCGAAACCTATTGTCCCGAAACTCTCTGAAACTGCTTGATTTTGCTGAATCTTGTTCCTTTTCAGAAACTAGAAAACTGCAACGCATTGCTCGTGAGCACATTAAGAGGATTTTGGCTGAACAAGAGATGCTGAACATAGAGTTGGAGAACAAAAAGAAAAGATTTGATTCCTGGAACAAAGAACTAAAAAACCGTGAGGCAGTAACTGAGCGCGAGAGACAGAAACTTGAAGAAGAGAAGAACAAGGCAAGTCTTTTTTCCATATTACTTATGAGTCTGTATGAATGCACATCCAAATGTGAAATTGCCCTTCTGTTTTGACTGCTTAGGTCTCAACGTGAGCTTCCATGGGTTTGCCAAAGCTAAATATCTTCAAATGTTGATTATTTTGAATTATTTTGTCCTTCTTAATGCTGACTGGGATTGGTTATTTTGGCATATTCCATCATTTGCATGCAGACTGGAATATTAATATGTTATCATGATTTATGCACAAGTTCTTATGTCCTTCATGCTATAGTTGAATTTTCAGCTTCATTAATTTGTCTTTGCCACATATCCGGAGTTGTTTTCTTTGGTGATATACTGCTGACATACTTTGTGAATCAAATTTATTTACCTTCCTACTAATCTCTTGCATATAGCAATACTCATTTTTTATTAGTGTTATGGTGAAACTAGATTGGTGATAATGTGTACTGTTTTTTTTTTTTTTTTCTGTCAGAATGATATGAGGAACAGTGCACTTCAATTAGCTTCTGAGGAGCAAACAAAAGCTAACGAAAATGTGCTGAGGCTGGTTGAAGAACAAAAAGTATGACCCTTGATATCAATACAATTCCTCCTTGTCTAGCATGCACATGAAAACACTACATATATAAAGTCATTGTCCATTGTTTCTATGGCTTCTCAAATATCATGGCATCTATTGTAATGTGCAGAGAGAGAAGGAAGAGGCTTTGAAAAAGGTTCTTGAGCTAGAAAGAAATTTGGACGAGAAGCAAAAACTGGAAATGGAAATTGTAGAACTTAAAGGAAAGCTGGAAGTGATGAAACATATGGCAGGTGATGATGATGGAGCTGTTCAGCAGAAGATAAATGAGATGAATGTGCTCCTGGAGGAGAAAAAAGAGAATTTGGAGGGTATGGAAGATTTAAACCAGCAACTGCTAGCTAAAGAGCGCCAAAGCAATGATGAGCTGCAAGAGGCTCGCAAGGAACTAATTGCGGTATGAAATAATTGTTTGAAGGAACTGGCTTTTGTATTCTCACATTTAACGCGTTTCTCTCATTTTGATTTTTCAGGGTTTAACGGAGATGCTGAACAGCAGCCGTGTTAATATTGGGATCAAAAGAATGGGTGAACTCGACGAGAAACCCTTTAAGAATTTATGTAAGCAAAGATACTCATCTGATGAAGCAGAGATCAAGGCTGTCGAACTTTGCTCCTTATGGCAAGAAAAGCTGAAAAATCCTGAATGGCACCCATTCCGTGTCGTTGTAGATAACAAGGGGAATGCTGAGGTAACTTGAGAAGACTTTACTCAGTTTGCTTTTATACACGTCAACTTTTAATTAAGGAGCGCAGAACAGAAGCATGCTCTTATTTCATTCAATACGACCTTATTTCAAGGTTCCATATGTCAGTAGAAAAACTTCTACCATAATGTATGCCGGTTCTCGATGCAGAGCGTGCTGAAGGAGGATGATGAGCTCCTAGTAGGCCTTAAAGAAGAATGGGGAGATGAAGCCTACGAAGCCGTTGCTACAGCCTTGAAGGAAATCCAAGAATACAACCCAAGTGGATGTTACGTGGTTTCGGAGCTGTGGAACTTCAAAGAGAAAAGAAAGGCCACACTGAAGGAAGTAATCAGTTACATTTTCAACCAATTGACGACGCTCAAGCTCAAGCGCAAGAGAACCTGAGATCTGATCGTGTGAAACAAAACCCTAACTTAAGATGGTACATATTTTATTTTTGTCTTTTTTGCGAGGCTAGTAATGCTGAGTATTACAATGACTAAATTGTATGTTGTGCAGCACTTTATGTTAACTTGCCTCAGTCTTAACTGCTTCTTTGGAGTTACCTTTTTTTGGTGGGTTGTTTTAAACTGTTGCATGAGTGCACAAGTACAAGTATTCGTGTATTTGTGCATGTGTTCAATTTTGAACACATGAGTGTTTCCACTCGTGCACCATTGCAAAAATAGAATAGATACTTAAATACACAAGGATTTCCACTTGTGCACCACTACAAAATCGTACAAATATATGAATGCACGAGGGTTTCCGCTCGTATACCAATAGGGCTGTAAACGAGCCGAATCGAGCCGAATACCTTCAAGCTCGAGTTCGGCTCGTTTAAGTTATACTCGGTTCGAGCTCGAGCTCGAGTTCGACTCGAGCTTCGAGTTTGAGTTTGAGTTCGGCTCGAATTAGAAAATTCGTGATCGAGTTCGATTCGAGCTCGGCTCGAGTTCGGCTCGATAAGGATATGTTCAAGTTCGATTAAAAAAACTCGATAAAAAGCTTGATTAAAGCTCGATAATAATAAAATTTGTGATCGAGTCCTTTTCTTTTCTTTTCTAGATTTTCTTTAATTATGTTTATTTTTATTTTATTTTCTTTAAACTAATTACATAATTATGTAATTGTAGTCATGCTTATTACTCATTTAATTATTTTTCATTATTAATATAGGTGTATTCAAATTTTAATATATATTTACCTTAATTTGAATTAAAATTTCAAAAAAATAAAATAAAATTCTAATATAATTTATAAATCATAATTTACTCATGTCTCATTTTATTTTTATTTTATCATTATTCATTTTCACTTTTTATTTAAAAATTGTATTCATTAGTTAATTAGTAATTTATCTCACTATCCATGATAGCTTATTATTTTTCTTTCAAACTTCAATATACAAATATTTTACAATCATCTTAATTCAAATTCAAATTTCAAAGTGTTTTGTATTATGCAATTTATAAATTATAATTCAAACATATCTCATTTTCTTACTATTTTATCGATTATTCAGTTTCATTTTTAGATAAATTGTAATTATATTAGTTGATTGATGATATAGTTCATTATTCTTGTTAGTTTATTATTTTTTACTACACATTCACACATGTTCCAACTGATAAGTAAATATTTATAATAATCTTAATTCGAACACAAATTTCAAAGTTTTTTTATAATATGATTTATAAATCATAATTTATTTTTATTGTTATATCTCAATTTTCTTTTCTTTTATTGGTATATAAATTAAATATTTCAATGAGGCACGCTAAAGTATACATAATATTTGTATATTATATAATAATTGAGTAAATTGATATAATATATATTGTCGAATCAAATGAACTAAGTAATTATCAGACACTATTAATTGTTTGTTGATGAATAATTGTGATCAATATAATGATGTTTGTTTGATATCATAGGTTTAATCAAATTCATTTGTGTTTATTTCATTATCAAATCTCAATTCTTAATTATAACTATAAACTATAATTTTAATTACCTCATAATTAGATAGTTTTTTGTTAGACTTCTTCAAAATTCAAATATACTATTTTATATTAATATTTTAACTAAATAAATTTTAAATGGATATCTTAAAGTTGGATAATTAATATTTTATTACATTATTTTTTCATCATATAAATCTATTTACATATTCCTATTTTTTGTTTGATAAAATAAGCTTAACTTAATGTTTGTAAATCTCATTAATTGATTCCGTTTTTTTATGATAATACTAATTCTTAGATTTCGTAGAGTTCATATAGTCTGTTATTATTAGTTGAATATATTTATCTGATAAATTGACAATATGATATTATATATGTTTATATAAATATAATATATAAATATTTGCATATATTTAAGTTTTGGAGAATTGTTATAAAAACGTTATTTGATTCAATTAACATAATTGTTAATAATTTGGTCGAGTGACTATAATAACAAATTGAAATACATTTGGCTAATGTTTGAATCATGTTGGGGGTGAAAATTTAAATTTTTTTAGCTTATTTGTCAAAGCTCGATTAAGCTCGATTAGAAGCTCGATTAAAAGCTCGATTAGAAGTTCGATTAAAAGCTCGCGAACTACTCGATAAAAGCTCGTTTATAGTCAAACTCGAGCTACTCGTGAGAAGCTCGCGAGTAGCTCGAGTTCGGCTCGAGAAAATTATCGAGCCCGAAAAAAAGCTCGAATTCGGCTCGTTTAATAAACGAACGAGTTTCGATCGAACTTTTTTCGAACCAATACCCGAGTAGCTCACGAACAGTTTGATTCATTTACAGCCCTATATACCAATTCAAAAGTGAACACGTACACGAGTTACTTAACCCTCTATTCGTGCACCAGTATACAAAGAAATTGTTGCATTACTAACCATGTTAATTCGTCTTCTCCAACAAATCTCACACTTAGGGGTGAGTGAGATGACGGTGGTGGTTGTGGTGGGGTGATCTTTAATCGGGGGAGGCTTAGAAATCTTATTTTTATTTATTTGAAATTATGGTAAACAGTTGTAATAAGAATATTGCTATACATTCTCCTCTAAAATGGTTATTAATATTTTTTCTTTCAAAAGTCATTGTTTACATAGTTTTATTAATGGGTTAGTAGATTAGTATGGAATCTGGGAAAGTGATATAGTTCTCAAAATAAAGAAAATGATAAATTTTTTCTGGATTTTGATTACCTGGTTCTGATTACTTGTCTCTCTAAGAGTGGTCGTAATGGTAAATCCCAAAAAGCAACTTCAACACTTCCACATAAGCGTCATGTCAAAAGTTAAATCCCCCATCTTTTATAAACCTATCCACAATAACAATAAACTTAAAAAAACAACTTCAACATGGGTTTCATTTATATATACGCATCTAAAAGCATGGGCGCACCTCCTCTTCTCTCATTGGTTCTTTCTCCATCCATCCCAACTTTATACAGTTGCACCCACACCATCAACCTCAACCTGAACCCAACCTCCTCTAATGGAATGAAGAAGTAGGTTCAATGGGTTGGATGAACCTCCCATTACAACCACCCTAAGAATCTTGTGCAAAATCATTTCATTTTTCGATTTCTTCATCAATTATATTTATTTTTTATATATTGTTATTAAATTTTGGACTCATAAATTTTCAACAAAAAAATATGGAAAAACTTTGAAAATTGAATTTTTTGGGGTTTTTATTTTTTTATGGATTATTGTTAAATTTTGGATTAATAGTTTTGAGCCTAAAAAATAAAAAAATGGTTACTTTTTTGTCGACAATATTCCAACGATGAGCGGTCTCAAGGTAATGAGCAATTCAGTTGTAGGATCGATAATAATTTTTTTATTAACTTAAAATAATGAAATAATCATCTTTAATTTATTATTTATTATTTTGCTATTCATATAATTTGTTTCAATTTAAATTGAAATAATATGTTGTCTTCAAATTACATTGACGAAAGAAATACATATAATAGAATTATTTTTGCAAATTAATGCCTTTTTTTTGTAATCAATAGTTTATGTTAATGTTTGTATTTATATATCTTCTTAATTTCTAATTTATCTTAAAAAATCTAAATTGAGTTTGTAAAATCATAAACTATATTGTCCATACTTTACAAATTAAAAAAAAAATATTGGAAGTACGAAAATAATAAAAATATATTTTATACATTTCATTTTCTATTTGTTTAATTTGAATCAAACTAAAACAAGAATCATGACGATTTTCTTGTTATGTTCCAAATACTTGATAAATAATGTGTTAACATTCAATTTCATCATAATCACATTACTAGATTTCATATTCCTAAATAATTTTACTTTTCTTCCAACCAAACAAGTCATAAGTGGAAGTGATTATTTTTCTAAATGAACACATATTTTTGTAAACCTTTTATTTATGGGGAGTAAAAACTAGGCAGAACACATTTATAAGTCCTTGTACTTTTAGTTTTTATTTCGATAGGTTCATGTACAATTTTTTATTTTAATAGATCTTTCTATTTTTATATTTTATTTTAACTGGTTCTTCTATTTTTCATAATTGATATCATTCTATTCTTATCTAATAGAACTAATGGAGTTATTAACTTAAAAAAAAAACTTTTTCATTATTTAATCTGTATTCCACTTATTAAAAATAACAAATTAAACATCAATAATAAATTAAAAAAGAGAGAGAGAGAGAGACCAAATGGGAAAAAACGTAATCGACCATCATGTTCTTCAAATTCATGGATTTAGTATTTTTTATATCATATGATATTAGTACTAATCAACGATTTAATTAGGTAGTAAGGTTATTTGTTCTTTTTTATTTTTTATCATTTGAAAAATAGAACTATAAAATTAAAATGATTGAAGTTTTGATTGACACCGATGGTGACGAGGGGATTCGGCATTCCCACAAATTTGCAAGTTTTTTTCCTATTAAAAAACAACTAAAACTTTGTTAAATGGGTTATAGGTTAAACAACGAAAGTTAACAATTTTGTTAAATAATGGGTTATAGGTTAAACAACATAAGCGCTTAATAAGTGAATAGAGGGCTAAATAATAACTTCTTAGAATTATCAAAGTTTTGCGGCTTCTTGGTTTTTCCAAATACAACTTTGAGCCAAGTTTAGGCTTTAGCTAGTATGCTCAGTTGTCAGTTTTGAAAGATAAGAACTGTAATCATACCCAGACAAATATTAACACATACAATACATCACATAACTTAAAGATGAAGCAATTAAGGAAAATTGAAAGAAGACAGCAATTTATAGAGGTTCGAGTCTAACCGTATCCCTACGCCCTCTCTTCTTCCAAATCTGGAAGATGATCACTTATACTTTCGAAGTCTATCGTGTTACAACTCGGACCTCACCAACACTTGTAGCCTCTCAACTCCATTTTTATTGCTAAAGAAACTCGTGAACGGCTATCGCTCATCAACTCACAGATTCCCACTCAATTCAGTTGGAGAATGACACTTCAACTCAAGTTTCCCCACCAAGATCATCCATTTAAGCTCGGTGTTGTGTCTTCTTCTTTGAACAACAACAACTACCTCATAACTTAAATTAAACTAAGTCTCTTTCCTTCCTTTTGTGACTCACACCTGGAGTCATCTTCTTCATCTGAAAGGATGGTTTTCTTCTCTCAAGTGTTAGGGATAGAATCTTCAAGTCCCTTTTCATCTGCATGAGCTCTGCCTTTAATAGGCCTTGCCCAGAGGTAGCTGTTACACCTGAGTTTGGATATTTTGGTCGTGGCATAATTTCAACTTTTGATCAAGGTGATCGTTGAGACTGCTCTTTTCTACTGCAAGAGTCTGTTTGTTGATGACTCTTCTTATGAGTTCAATTGGCTTCCATGTCTCAATCTGAACTGCTCCAAATAACTTGGAGTTGATTTCTTCAATCAATTTCTTCTACTGCTCAGCTAATCACACAATTGATTCAATCAATAACTTGGACAGTTACATGACTCGATTAGTTTATTCTCTTATACTAGAAAATTAAGCCCTCTTGAGATCATTCAAAACTCAACCGTTTTCCCAACAAATGACCTATCCAAACAAAAACTAAAAGTAGATAGACCTACAAATATGTCTTGCCTAAAAACTATATTAAGCCCTAAGTAAAACTATATAATTTGAAATAGCAAAATATTACTATTCATGCAAATCAAATAGCACTTTATAACTTGGTTCTAAGCATTCTTCATACAACAAAATTGCACTGCAAAATTGCATCGCTCTCGAACCACGAGTACCCCAATATTTATGTAGAAATTATTAGTGATTAAGAAAATGGAAAATTCAATGATGAACATGTATATAACAAAAAATAATATTTCAACAAAATGATTCTATATGCAGACGTGTTTATATATTTATCTACATTTGAGAATTCTGGGAAACAAACTAATCAGCCATATTTCTACGTATTCATTTTTGGCTGAAGAGAAAATGACAAATATCACTTTGAACCCCCTAGATTTTGCCCACTTCTATAAAAAAAAGATCCAAATCAAAACTACTAACTAAACAATACTCAATTTTTTATAAGTATATCAAATCTATCTTGATCTCATTTTCTGACGCTAAAAAATGAGGCTGCACACCGGATGCTTGCATGTATATTTCACCATGAATAAATAAATCACGCTGAAAAATTAATTACACTTTGGACCAAATTATTATTTTTTAATTATTAGCTCCGACATGTAATTAGTTTTTCCCACGTCATTTAGTTTAATCTTACCAAAATATCCATGTACCCATTTGGCGTGCCGCCTCATTTCTTGGGCACAAAAAAAATGAGGTTAGGATATGTATTTGTAAAAATCTTTAAAAAAAAAAAATTCTTTTGTCAATAATTTTAATTAGGGCCATTTAAAAATAAATTAAAAATGTAGAACTCAATGTGATAGCTACATAATAAAAAACTAAATGAAATGTCCAACAAAAAATACCTATTTTATCTTATGCTATTCAAAATAAAGAAGCGCGCCTAACACCCCAAATACATTATTTATTGCTATTAAAATGAGGCCTACATACATGCCCATTTTTCACTGCTATTTCACCCCAAATTCTTCTATCCACGATAAAATAGAAACTCAATTTCAAATTTTTTGTAAACCTTCGCGAATCCTACTCTTCTGAATCCCTAAATTTCTTCAGATTTAGTGTAAATGGACTCGATCTTTCTTCACCGTTTTCATAATTTTAACTTATAATTTTCCAATTTTGGGTCCGAACTTAGGGTTCACAGTTTGGCCGCCGGACTCAACCCTCCGCTGCCTGTCTTTCACTCCAACAACGTCTGTCCGGCGATCTTCCACGGCAGCAACCGACCGAAGACTTCCAAGTATGTCCAAGTTGTATTTTTTTTTTTGTAACCGTTGCGATTTTTCTTATAAGACGACCGATAGTTTTTTTGTTCTGTTTTGTGTTATAAAACTTTTTAAATCGTGTCAGATTGATTTAGAATTGTTTCTGTAACGTGCATTTATTTATCCATCTAAAATTTAGTTTTTGAATGGTAACTGCTAATTAACTGATTATCAGCTGTTCTGCAGTTACCTAGTTAGTCAGTCTTCAGTTTTACGGCAAAAATGGAGGCCATACTCACAGATTGTGTTAGGAACAGCCTCCAGCAACTAATGCACCGAAATGCCATTTTCATGTGCGAGCGCCTCTGCTCTGAATTTCCTTCTGAGGTTAGTTTTTTATGTGGGCTAATGATAAATTTTAAATGACATTCCAATTATTTCTGTGTGGGCATTGCACTTAAATAGTTCTTTTTGAAGCTGCCCTTGGTTCAAGCTTGAGCTGAATGATGAGTTTAGTGCAGTTTGAGTTTTGACCTACCCGATATTGTATTGTATGTGGTACTATATGAATACCATGTTGCTAAAAACTGAATGGAGTTTGTTTCAACTTTCAATATTGGGACACTGATTAAGATGGTTTAAGTTGCGATGCCGTATAGTTTAGACATTTTTGGTTGTACAAGTAGTCTGGTGCAGAAGCACGACTATAGACTCCGGTCGAGGTCTTGTTATGTCACTTCTACTTTGTGTCAGATTGTATTTGTGATTGGGTTTGACTTGGTTGGAAAGATTTTAGTTTTAACGCGAACTGTATAATGGTAAAAAGTAGATGGCTTGTAGACTTATGTTGGAAGTTGTGGATGTTTCTGGTTATATCACAGATTCACAATGAGGTTTGTATTTAAAGGTCGGTGGATGCTGAAAAAAGTCACTCTTGAAATTTCTGCCTTTACTTTTCTTAGCTTAAACTTTCAAGTGTTTGGTGAATTATTGGGGATGACAAGTCTTGACTACTTTTAAATTAGATTGAATTTGTTTGGTGCTGCTTCATTGATGTTTATTTTGTTGAATGCAGAAAAATCTGCAGCTGCTTGCTAGCTGTTATTTACAAAATAATCAAGCACACTGTGCTTATCACATTTTAAAGGGTATGTAGTGCAAATGTGCAAGTTTTTCTTCTTTTAACTGAATTTTGACCAACTGACAAATGATGCATGATTACAGATTCTCCTCTTTTCTTTGTAACATTTAATAGTTGAACCAATCAAGCACACTGTACCTGTTCTATTTCACTTTGCCTCGAAAATACCTTATCTGATTCATCTTTGTTGTCTTTGATTTCAAGGAACACATACAGCTGAATGCCGCTATTTGTTTGCACTGGCATGTTTCCAGATGGATCTTTTGAATGAAGCAGAAGCAGCATTATCCCCTAATGAGTCTTCTGCAGAGGTATGCTCATGAATATCTGTAATTAATGATTATAGCACTTGAGGCTATTGATGTTATTTGTGGAAATGATCCTTTGTACAGGTGTAGTAGTCAGTTGTTTTCTTACTTGTTGCAGGTTCCCAATGGAGCTGCTGGGCATTTCCTTCTTGGACTCGTATACAGGTTTAACATGATACCCTCATACCCTTATTCAATTCTTGATTACATTGAGGTTATCCGCCTTTTTTCATCCAAATATCATAAATCAACCTAATCGGGCTGGGTTGTAGTTTCCATTTCTTGTTGTTCTTGTAATTTCTCTTGTAAATAAAAAAATAAGCTGGTCACTTGTAAATGAATTTTTGTTTTTGTTGAAGACGAAATATTGTATTTGTTCTTTCTTGTCTTTATTGATTGAAATTGAGACACTAAGGTAAACTAGGTTGATACTCTACTCTATCTTCATGTTGCAGTGTATATTAGTTAGCGGTTAACTCATACGTTGCTTTTTTTAATCATCAGGAGATGCCAATATTGTGATCAATTACAATATTACATGATTGTAGAAATGTGTGCTCTTAGTCAAGGTTGGGCCTCTAAAAAGGCATTTCTTGCGGATCAATATGATCCACATGCATCTGCCACTACTGATCTTAAGAAGTGCCAAAAGAGTTGGATATATTCACTTACTTTATAACAGCACTATTTGTGTTTAGAGATTTGTGATTTCCTAGTTTTATCATCACATCATGAAGATTCTCTTTTTAAGCTACCTCGTAATTTCCTCAATTCTGGGGCAATAGTTGCACTGGGCTGAGGTCTTCCAAATTCATAGTTCTTGAAGTTCTGTATTGTCTGTCAACTGGAAAGTCTATTGAAAAGTCTGTGACTCTGTGTTCGCGTATTCTACTAGAGAACAAAGTGAAAGGGTGATCACAATGAATTATCAAAAGATGATAGTACAGAAAAATTACTTTTACTAAGAATGATAAATCAAATGAGTTTTCATGCTACTTGCTAGTATGAGTTAGTGCTACTTTTTGTATAATTAGGAAGAAAAGAAATCAACAATGTCTAGAGCGACAGCTTGCACGGATAGTAAGACAACAATAGCGTAAATCTAGTAATAACAAGATAATGCCTCTCTCGTGTTGTTACTTACGACCCAATATTTGATCATTTTTAGCCTGTTAAAATGGAAAGATCAATGAACTTCTGCTGTGATAAATCTATTTGTTTAGAAAAGTATTGGCTACATTTGAATATATCTTGAATACTTTGGGTGAGGATTTCAGAAGAACTTGAAAATAAATTTTTGGAAACTGTATGTAATAGGTGGAAGATGCATGGAATGAAACAATGTATTTGTGTTTTGGGAGACCGAACTGGGTAGAAGTTTGTTTCTAGAAAACAAGCTAAATATTGGCATTGTTTTTGTACTTCAATATTTTACCTTGTTAATTGTTATTACAGGTATACGGATAGAAAGCAGAGTGCCATCAATCACTTCAATCAGGCTTTATCAATGGATCCGTTATTATGGGCTGCTTATGAGGAGCTATGCATATTGGGTATATATGAAGAATGCCTTTTTATTTATTATTATTTTTAATTTGCTGCAATCTCGGACACCATCTGGTAAAAGAATGGCATTTCAATATTCTTTTCTAAGGCTTTTCCCTTTTTTATTATCTGGATACACTCTGACTAAGGCTAGAATACTAGAATAGAAATGCTGAGCTGCTTCTTATGTTTGGTTGAGTTATGTCAAATGATTAAACATTTTAAAATGTTTAATATCAATATCTATACTTACATGTCATAAATCAATGGCTCAAAAATGTTCCATCATACATTCTGGTCTTGTATTTGGTTATTGTGTAGAATCAAGAATTGTAAATGGAAATGACTGGTTTGTATTGTGATGAAATATATTTTTATAAAATCATTGACTCATATCTACATTAAAAGATAGGGTAGAAAAGGAGAGTAAAGGCAGGAAATGAACCTATTTATGGCTGGGTTGTTGATTGGGATATATGGCCTATAGGTGTCAGTTTCAGAAAATTTCTTTGCTTTTTTGGAAAAGGATTCCGTTTTAGGGATGATTATGCAGCTATTTGCATAGACTAAATACGAGTATCAGATAAGTTTACCAAAGGCTCTAAAGATATACATGCACATATATGTATGTATCTATCTGCTTGGATAAGAGATAAGTTAGTAATTTCTGTTGCTAGGCTATTGTGATATATTAAGATGATTAATTGTCTGCACACTCGGTAATGCCTTACTTTTAAGTAAAACTGTGGATTTTGAAATATTTCTGTTGTATCAGCGTAAATTTCTAAGTCTGCTAACTAGATAAAATTGCCAATGCCTTCAATCTATAATTCATAAAAAGATTCTATACTTTAACCAGATAAAATTGGCATCATTTCAGGTGCTGCTGAAGAAGCAACTTTAGTCTTTGATGATGGAGCTTCTATTTTTATTCAAAAACAATACCTACAGCGTGGTTTGGCTTCCCAGAGTTCGCAGGCAACAAATGAGGATCATGAAATTACTTCGAACAGGACTTTAGGCTCTGAAGATATTAGTCCAAGGAAATCAAAACACACCTATGGCAATAACCTACGAGAGATATCTGGGAACTGTTATGGAACAACTTCCATTCAGCCCCCGTATGGTGGTCCCACAAGTTTGCCATTTTACAACACTCCTTCCCCAATGGCTGCACAATCACAGGTACAGTCATGTATTCGCACTATCTGTTGTTTCTCTTTTGGATTAATCATGGTTGGTTGCATTTTTCCTTTTCTTTCTTCTTCTCCATTTTCTTTTTGTTTTTATACATTGCACCGGCTCCATATTGATGCCATCAATTTTCTCATTAAGCTCACATGGTTGTACCATTGTCATGCTCACTTTTTAGTATTTAAGCTGATGACTTTTATTTATTTTCAAACTCTTCAGCAATTGTTGTGGAATTTCGTTATTGTGCTTCCGTTGGTGATCTGCCTTTGTTTACTCTATCTATCTCTTTACACACACACAAACACTCACACATGTATTGACTTCGACTCCTCATTCTAAGTCACTGTAAATAAACATTGTAGGCTGATTTTATTACTCTGTCATTATGTTCTTTACCCTTTCTCTCTTTGTATTTGGGGGAAGAAAAGAGTTAATAGTCGGCATTATTTTAAAATTTGTCATCTTTCTTTGGTGTTCCTCTTTTATTTATTCATGATTTCATGGCTAAATTGAGGTTGATCTTCATTGGAGAATGAGTAAATGGCATTCACTCATGATGTGATAGAAATGATTTTCTCTGTTTCTTTATCTTTTGTGCTAAAGAATGCTAAGTTTGTTCTTAAACTACTTTATGCCTTGCAGTTATCTGGTGTTGCTCCACCTCCAGTATGCAGGAATGCACTACCCAATGGTCCACACATGAGAACCTATGGAGCTGATAACTCCCAACGAGTAGCCATGAACTCTGCTGTTGCAGGCCCTAGAAGAAAATTTGTTGATGAAGGAAAATTAAGAAAGGTTGAGATATTTTAGTGCTTTCTTTCGTACATCTGTTACAGTTATCATTTTGTGCATGTTATTCCCCGTTTTGGCCAGTCATTGCAAGTTTAGTGTTTTTCCTCAGTTATTTTAGCCATTATTCTTCTATCTATCAGATGTGCTTTCCACATTTTTGGAGTGTTCCATTTGAATTTAGTATCAATGAGATGAAAAAAAGCCCCGTGGCATTTGCTAGTTTGATTGAAAAGAAGATGAGGGATGGAAGTCATGCTCATCTGGTCTCCTGTGAAGTGGTATCTCAACCACAAAAAGCTTAGGAACTAGGTATTGGAAGTCTGTCTTAATAACAAAGCATCATCCAGTAAGAGGTTGTGCTTTCAAAATCAGAAAGGATTCTTTGTGGTGCAGAGTTGTCATGAGCAAACATGGTCTGCAGGACAAGTTAAGGGATGCTGGCATCGCTGCTAGAAATAATACTTTGAGAAGTCTGGAAAGCTATATCCAGATTCCAGAGTATGCAGATTTCCATCAATCAGTAAAGTTCATTGCAAGGGGTGGCAATAAAGTGAGGTTTTGAAAGGATGTATGGGTTGGCTACAACTCCTTGGTGATGTTGTATCCTCCATTACCTTGTATCTCAACTTCCCATCACAAACCTCTTACTTCTTTTGTATCTACAATCACCAACTCTTCCCTTCATCTTCCATCTTTTGGCATTTTCATTTTTCCTGCAATTTAAATGACTCTGAAATGCAAGAAATGTGTTCCTTGCTGGGGCGTGTGAAAGGATTTAATCTTTTTGAGGGCAAGGAGGATATTTCTACCTATGAAGGTTGAATTCTTTTCATGGTTGTTGGTGATGGGCAAGCTGTTCACTTATGACGCATTACAGAAATGCTTTCCGTACAATTTTTCTATCCCCAAACTGGTGGGTCTTGCACAGAAACCAATCTGAGAACCTTGATCAATCCTTTTGCTTCACCCCCTTTACGTTCAGCTTATGGCACAAAGTCTTGAGGGAGCTTTTTTTTTTTCCTGTCAAATTTTGGGGACTTCATTAGCAAAAGGGTCAAGCGTTATGAATGCTTATTGTACCAACTGTGTGTTGGCTACTTTTTCTGATAGAAAACTTGTAAGAATCTTCGAGGATAATGAAGAATCAAGGGCTTTTCTGGGTGTCAGAATTAGCTAGGGGTTGGAGTTGTATAATTAGCTAAAATGCTCTCATTAATTTGTGGATAGCTTGTCCCTTTGTATTGTTTCATATTCTCTAATAAAATATTTCTGTTCCTATCGGAAAAAAACACAGGAAAAAAACACAGCTAGTTGAAAAATGGCCCTGAAGTTCTGTTAATTCATGTTTTTAGGTATCTGAGAGGCTATTTTCTGATTCCGGGCAACGACGAAGCATGAGACTTGCTGGAGAATCTTTCAATGCAAATTCAACTACATCTACGGTGTCTGGGAATGGAACAAGCCACTCTTCTAAATTTCTTGGGGGTTCCAAGTCAAACTCAATGATTTCACGTTTTTCGACACTTCGAAAAAGTCACCCTTGTCCAAGTGAGAATGCTGATGAAGGTAATTATGCTTGATTAATATTTATAATCAAACTTGTCTCTTTATGTTGTATTGTATCTATTGAATCATATGGATGGTGACTTGCAGAATGAGGCTTGACCTAATATGATCTGTCTTGAAAGCTGCACTGCACCTGTTAATTATGTGTTAATATTCTTGATCATTCTGGCCTCCTGTATGGTCTTTTACCAATGTCTACTTAACTTCAATCTGCTAATGTCAGTGTGTTTCTTCAGCTTTCAATGTGGGGCATGTGATCAAAATTAATCCCTGACTTCATATATATATATACATGTATATAATTTTGCTTCAGAACTAAGCAGAAAATTAACTTGGTTGCCTGTGGATGGCTTCCAATTTGCTTTCAATACTTTTCACTAGATTTTAGTTATTTACCTTTGGATGCTGCATATCTGACTTCATAGAAATTGACGATGATGATGTTTAACTCGTATGGATCGTGGTACTTTAATTGGTAAAACTGTGAGTAACCAATTAGTTTATTTGTAAAGGGATACTGAACGGAAAGAGAGCTGAACCAGTTGTGTTCTGAATGGTGTTATTCCGATCATCTTTTGATTTTACCTGACTGAAGTCTTGCTTTCCTAGGGAACCATCATGAGGCGTATGATGAATCTCGATTAAATATTACTAGTTCGAGTGCATCACCATGTGGTGAGAATAGGTCTCTTGAACCAGAAGGAGCAACCAGGTCACCCGGTGCAGCGATTTTGAGCAGCTCCAGAGTGATAGATGGTGCCTCTGATATTCTGGGTCTCCTAAGGCTTTTCGGGGAAGGCTTCAGACTTTCCTGTCTTTGCAGATGCCAGGTAGTAATAACAAATTGAAGGAATGTTGTCTGCCATTAATTCACTTTACATATAAAATAAAATAATGCTCATCAATTGAACAGGATGCACTGAACATCTACACGAAACTTCCACAAAAGCATTACAATACTGGATGGGTGCTTTCTCAGGTAGACAGTTCATTTTCACATTGTCAGAGATAGCATGTTCTCCTGATTGTCATATCATTATCTTTATTTACCTGTCTAGCTCTTTTACTTCCAAAGCTTAAGAAGGTAGCTCGCTTTATATAATTTCTCTCACATTGTCTTTGAAAGTACAAAGCATCTTTTTATACTTGCAATCCAAAAGCAGAAAAATGCCCTTATTTATTGACTCTTGTTTTCATAAATCATCTGTAATTTCTTGCTCTTATCATTATTGCTCTTATCATTATTGATTTAACATCAGTGTTTTCCCTCAAATTAATAAAACAAAGTGAAATAGATATCTTTCTTGAAATTCTTAGGGAAATAGGACCAATATTCACGATTTCTCTAAAATGGGGAAATGAGACCACTATTCATGTAATCGTTCCCCACTGCCAAGCACATAATTGTCACTCTTTTATCTGAAAACCTACTATATAGCATGCCCTTGGTCTTCATTATTTTATATACATGTGCTGGTACAAAAATTCTTCCCAAGTTCATCTTCTGAAAGATTAATTCAAGATAGCATGAGAGCACTTGATGAACTTATCTTCATGTTTGCTCTTTATATCATCGGTGGTCCTATGCTTGTGTGTGTGGATGTCTGGTTTGAGGCTTTACATTTATATCTGACTGTGTCCTTGTATATGGTCTCACTCAAGCACAGGTTGGGAAAGCTTATTTTGAACTGGTTGATTATCTTGAAGCTGATCGTGCCTTCAGTCGAGCACGCATTGCCTCTCCTTACAGTTTGGAGGGAATGGATATATACTCTACAGTTTTATATGTGAGTTTTCACTTTGAATTCATTATCCCAGTTCTCAATTTCTAACTTCCAACTCCACATCATTATCTTGATAAATGTAAAGGGCCCATGCGTTTAAAGTTGCGGTCTTCCTTTTTCAAGTACTAATCTATATTATGCCAACACTAGTTCTTTAGATACTACTGTCATTCTTATCCAGTTGCCTTTTGAGCTGAGCCCATGTATTTTACTTTTTATTGACTCAATATACCTCCATCTTTTAGCATTTGAAAGAAGATATGAAGTTGAGTTACTTGGCTCAGGAGCTGATATCGACTGACCGTTTAGCTCCTCAATCCTGGTAACTTCATTCACCCTTAAATGTTTTTTGCTTATAGCCATAACAGTTATTCATGCCGCTACATTATTTTATCATATGCATTGCACGTTAGGTGTTGGCCCTCTAAATGCCTTCGTTTCCTTGTTCTGCTTCACACATACAGGATGTTTTACGTGTAGGAGTGAAGTCTCTAGAACTTTGTTGATTTACCTTTTCCTATAGGAGCTAAAGATAATTACATAACATATATGCTATTGCTGCTGACTTGTGAATGTGATATGGCAGGTGTGCTATGGGAAATTGCTACAGCTTACAGAAAGACCATGAAACTGCCCTTAAGAATTTCCAGCGATCTGTGCAATTAAATTCTAGATTTGCATATGCCCACACCTTGTGTGGCCACGAGTACGGATCACAATCTTATTCCCTTTATTTGTATGTAGCACTTTGCTGCTTTTTGCTATTTTTTTAATCTTGAAACCTGTCTTTATTTTTATAGATATGTGGCCTTGGAGGATTTTGAAAATGGTATCAAGAGCTACCAGAGTGCCCTTCGAATAGACTCCAGACATTATAATGCCTGGTATGGACTAGGGATGATATATCTCCGACAAGAGAAGTTTGAGTTCTCCGAGCACCATTTCCGTATGGCTTTCCAAATCAATCCACTTTCTTCTGTCATAATGTCATACCTGGGGACTGCTTTACATACATTGATGGTGAGATAAACTTATTAGAAAGGGACTCTCCTAGCTTGAAATTGATTTTGACATCATTATTGATTAGATTCATCTCTTAAATCCAAACAGAGAAATGATGAAGCACTGGAGATGATGGAAAGAGCTGTTTTGGCTGATAAGAAGAACCCTCTCCCGCTATATCAAAAGGCTAACATCCTCGTGAGCATGGATAATCTTGATGGGGCTTTAGCAGTTCTCGAGGAGCTGAAAGAATACGCCCCATGCGAAAGTAGTGTTTATGCATTAATGGGTAATATTTACAAGCGGAGAAATATGTACGATAAAGCCATGCTTCATTTCGGACTAGCACTGGATTTGAAGCCATCTGCAACCGACGTTGCTGCTATTAAGGTAACAAGTTCCCTTCTTTCTTGTCTGTAGACATGTGATGCAACCAATGCCTCATTGCTACCACCTAATATATGGTAGAATGCATCAAATAGCATGACAAGATCCTCGGAAGAATTATTATGTTGAACTATACAAAAATATGTCCTTCCCTTGCTTCTGAGGTTCAACCTTCTACATTGTGCCATCTTCTGAACAGGCTGCCATTGAGAAGTTGCATGTACCAGACGAGATAGACGATGGTGATTCTCTTGATTGAATTGGTGATGCTAGGATGGGTGGTTAACTCATATGGTGCACGGTGATCCTCTGCAAATGAGCGGCTTGTGCTTTCGGCTCAATGCTCGACACACTAATTTCTTCCCTTGCACATAGAATCTGTGGAGATTTCGTTGTTTCCGGCCAAACTGGTCCGGCCATCTTGCACAGTTCTGCAGAGCGATCACCACGGTGAAAGGTGCGTATGGATGCATCGATGAATGACGCACATGTTCGTCCTGAAGTAGATGAGATACCTCAATACCAAGTTGGTTTTCTTCATACCTCTTGAATTTGTGTCTCAAAATTCATGTACCGAGACATGTTGGCTGAACTGTGCTTAATATCGAGTTGGGGATTCTGATTTACTTCACATACGTTGTCTAATGCATTGCAACCATCCTCTATCTCTACTCGTCCATAACGTATAACTAGTGTTACACCCATGCTTTGCGAAATATATTAGTGTCTTACCTCATGTATCATTCCATGTTTGAAAATTTTGTAATAAATTTGTTTCCATCGTATTACCAGAAATTCCAAAAAGGAATGAGATATAGTGGGACACAATGATAAAAGTCCAATGACGAGCACGGAAAAAATATTAATCTAGAAAATAAATATTACATTTAAAGCAATGTTTACAAATATAGACATTTTAGCTTTAGTGTACTGTACATAGATAAATAGTCTACATATGTGATTAACCTTCTTCCTTTATAAAATTTGCAGGGGTGCATGTTTAGGAGCATGTTTGGATATTTAGTTTGAACTTGGTAAGTTGATTGTGAAACAGATCGAAGCAATTGCAGTGGAAGATTTTCAATATCGCAATAAGCATTGATGTAGCTGGTTAATTAAAGTAGTATAATCAGAGATATAGTTATCATTATTAAAACAATTATTACACGGTGAGAGACATTCTAAATTTTGTTTCTAGTATATATATTTTATAACAAGATAAAATAAAATTACAGTAATAAAAGTAAAATTAATAAAATATATAAGAAACAAAAATAAGTGTAAGAAATGAAAGTACGAAAATCAAAGTATTAAATAAAATTAAAACAAAAAATTATAACAAATCATTTGACGGGTCATAAATTGTTAGACGTATCTACTATCCGACCTCGTTGACTAAAATATATATAACAAAACACACACACACACACAAATAGCTACCATCACAATCCGTTTCAAAATTAAATGATTAAATATTTATTTGCGAAATTTATTTTGAACTCGTGAAAATTGTGATATTTTTTTAATTATTGGAGCTGTGAATTTGTCTAAGTCACACCTCTAGATATAAACTTTATTTGATTAACTGGAAATGATTTATTGTGTGCAAATAGATTTAGCTTAGTGTGGTGTTTTTATTTCACACAAATACATACATATACATTTAAAAAGAAAATATTATTAATGTATGTATAAAATACATATAAAAGTACATATATATTTTTCTATTATTATTATTATTATTATTATTATTATTAAAATACATGCTTGCATACACAAACATAATAAGCACACTACAAAAAAAACGTGTTTTAACACTGAATTAGCGACATACTATTAGTCCGTGTCCATATTGCGAACAAATTAGCAACAAATTTAGCTCGAGATTTCTAATGACGGATTATCGATCAATTTTTTCGTCTCTAATTTAGAGAAAAAAAATTCATCATTGAATACTTAATATTTTTCTATATATATATATATATTAAATTAGCAATGAATTGGAGACATAATTTCCAGTGGTTAATTTAGAGATAGAAAATTCAGTCATTAAATTCATAATTTTGTTTTTATTTTTTTTAATTTTTAATTGCAGCAGACTTATCTACAGCAAATTTTGTAGCTACAAATACATTTTATTTATTTATTTATTTTATTTTCATCTCTAAATAGCTAATTTTTTTTAATTTTAATAAGAGATATAGTTTAACGTTAACATTAACATAATATATAAAATTTTTATTCTTTATTGAATATTAAAAAATTATCAATTCACAAAATTAATATAGTATCATATCTTTATAAATTAAAAATATAAGTACAAGTATTAATTTTATGTATATTTATTGATACATGCATAATAATATAACAAGTATGCAAAAGAAAGAAAAAGAATGCACATAGTCAATCTTAATGCCTTTTTTTATTACTGTTCAGTGACGGATTAGAGATTAATTTTTTTGTCTCTGAATTAAAGAAATATTTTGTTAGAAAAAACTATCAAAAAACCCCCTAAATATGGTTTTAATGAAATGTCAAAACATATAGAAACATTTGTTGAAAAACTGCAGGAGTTTCAAGCTGGAAGTGTAAAGCTGACCAAAAAGAGGCTCCAAAAATAACTCAGCTGAAGCAAGAGTCAACCAAATTGAAGCATGGTCAACCCAGCTGAAAGGATGCATCAACCAGTCAGAAAATAACTCAATTGAGGGTTAAAGCACAAAAGTCAAATCAACTTCAATCAAACTGATAGCCGAGTCAGTCGAGCTAAAAGAGAGATCAAGCTGATTGAAAAAACTGACAAGTCAGTTGAACTGAAGACTGGAAGCATCCAACTAATAGTCAAAAATCAAATATCAGCCGAACTGAAGCCAATAGTCAAACCAACTGCTGATGGCCAGAAATGAAGTTAGCCAGCTTGAAGCTCAAGCTCAACACTAACTGTTGACCAAGTTCAAAATAAGACCAGTCAAATTGACAAATTATTCAACAATTTGTGATCAGTTGAACTGGCAAGCAAACTCAAGATAAGACCAGCTGAACTGACCAACTAGCTAACAATTGTGATTAGTCGAACCAGGCAAAAGATCTCAGAAAAACATCAAACTGAAGCAATAACCGAATTGAGCTGCTAAGCACAGAACTGCCAACTGGAGTCCAAAACTGAAAACTGAGCAGCTGAAGAACTGCCAACTGGAAGTCCAGAACTGAAAACTGAACAGTTGAAGAATCTGCCAACTGGAGTTTCCCGCAGTTAATGCTCAACCAGAGATCTTGAAATTAATGAAGAATATATTGGAGTAAATGCCCAACAGAGATCAATTGGCTGAGCAACAGCTATTTCAACAGGCTTCAACGGCTACAAGAATCAACTACCATTGATGGATCAACAGAATCAACGATCAATGGAACTCAACAGTCACAAGATTACTCATCTATATAAGTGTTTGATTCCGGTTTATCCTACGCAAACTACTTCGATCCAGACCCACAAGAGGACGAGGTTGATTGTAGGGTGGAGAGCTAACTCGGGTTGTGTCTCTCAAGAAAAGCTTAATGTGGGCGATTACCTTTCTACGCTATAATTGTTCACAAGCACATGAATTTAAATACAACCTAAATATTCTAGTAAGGGGTTGGTTAGCTTTTACTAAACTACCAAATTAAAGCAAGTAAAATTAACCAAGGATTGAAATATCGTGAAATATCACGGATATATCACATATATATAGCGGACATTGACATTGTGATACAGATATTGGGGAGGATATCTTTTTTCCCGAGTATCGGTGAAATATCACAATATATCGCACAATATTATAATATATCGCGATTTTTTATATTTCTATAATATATTTTGATTTTTATTTAATATTATATATTTTTGTGGTCTTTTTTAGGTCTTCAATGTAATTATTTGAATTGTAATATTCTTTGCTTTATAAAGACACTTACTTTGCAAAAAATTATAAGAGAAAGAAGACTGGGAAACCAACGAATGTTTTAGAAAGAAAAGTGAGATGCACCGACTTTATTTTTTCAGTTAGGGGACATGATGGACAAATCACTAAAGTTTTTCTCCCCATATATCATACGAAATTGAAATCTAAAAAATCAAGAAACATATCAAGCGCATGTGCATAATTATATCCATAATTACTCTAATGTGATGGATTTGTACCAATATTGTTTAGAACAAGATGACATTCCATTTACTATATTTGAACCTCATAGATCCTCATTTTGGTATCGATTGTACTTTATAATGTTTATTTAGTTATTTTATGTTGTATTATGTATTATTTTGTCAAATGTATTATCTCAGACGGTATTTATATAATGTATTATTCATATGTTTGCTTTCAAAACACAATTCTATCAAAAAATTTAGTGGAACATGTGCATAATAATGTCATAATAGTTCCTAAAATTTCTTACTAAATTTTCAAGATTTTAATATGATTTCCGTCATTTTTTCAATTTTATGGGATATCGATATGCGATATCGATATATCCGGCGATATATCCGTAAAATTGAAGTTGCGATATATGTTGCGATAACGATATTTTCATCCTTGAAATTAACTAGCAACACCACAATAACAAAGATAAAGGAGAAGATTATGAGAAGAGCATTAATGTGTAGATTCTCTCATTAGTTTCTCTCCTAGCTTGATTCAAGTTGATTATGTTAATCCTGGACGTACAATAGACCCCTTCAAGTGGCTTAACTTCACTTACTGTCACCGTTGATCCATTAAACCCCCATCAGCTATATCATACGATCCATTAGGCTTATGTACCCAGTCCACCTAAAGACTAACAATTAGGCTTACGAAACCCGATTCACCTAATATTGAAGGAACCTAAGTCGGGCTCTAGAATCTCCTTTCGGTCTCATCTAGAGCATAGCAATGCTAAGTAGTGACCAATTACTCAACATAAACAAGCACAATTTCAACAACAAGAAATCGACTATCACAAGCATGGATTGTACCAAAATTGATTATCTACCCCCTAATGTAGAGAATTAGCCCATCATGCTCAAAACAACACAACAATCATACAAGTTCTTCATTTCATAAATTAAAAGATAAATAAAATACAAACTTATATAAATCTTGTTTGTCTTGTCAGTTTTGGGACAAATCCCCACAAATGAGCTAAAGCTAAGGAAACTATGGGATCCTTATAGCCTAACGTTGCAACCCTTAAGACCTATGGGATCCTTATTTTGAGCACACTTGTGGGAAGAGATGAGTTATTTTGCAAGCTTATGGTGGTATACCAGCATTTTTTGATGTCGAGCGTATACACGTCCCTTTTCTCCTTGAGAGGTTGAGTTGAGTGTTGATATTACTTAAAGTAAGGAAAGCCGTGTTTTTACATATTCATTTCTTGTGTATCGAAACTTCATATCCTTATGTATGATCGCATGTTTTTTGTTCTTCTTCTGAGGCACTCTTGATCTTGATTTCCCGTGTTCTCTTTTTCTTTGCAAACTTGTTTGAGGACAAACAAGAACTTAAGTTTGGGGGAGTTGATAATCGATATTCTTGTGCTTCTTTTGACTGCAACTTGGGGCTATTTCAATACCATTTTATAAACCAATTGTATATTTTTGATGTCCAAACCCATATTTAATCTAAGTACAAGTTCTAGGTGTGTTATAGAAGAAACATCTTGTTTGAGGAACTGGCGCGAGTGACAGCACGACACAAGGCGCGAGTTGGCACGACCCACAGCACGGTCGGAGGCGCGATTGAGCCGGGTCGCGCCAACCCAGCTTTTCCACGTTTCTTTGGCGCGATCCACAACGCGAGTTGTGGCGCGACCAAGCCTCTCGCGCCCAATCATGCCTTCGCGCCCTGCTCTGGCGCGACCCACAGCGCGACCCGGGCACGACCGAGCCCGTGTCGCGCCCAGTTACCCTGTTTTACGTGCCTTATCTTCTCCTCCTCACTCACATATGAAGGGGACGGATTGGAGAGAAGGGGGACAACACTTGTAACTAAGAAAAAGGAGAAAAGAACACCAATAGTCCATTCCCAAAAACTTGTTATTCCAAAAAATTGAAAAAAGTTGAATAGCACTAGAACTAGTAGAAGAGAGGGCTTGGGCTTGGAAGAGGAGTTCTTAATTTTGAAGAGTTGAAGCCAAGGGTCATTGTGGATATCTTTTGTACATCATATTGGTTTAATCTAATCTCTACCTATGTTTATTTTCAAGTTTTGTTATTTTGATCTCAAAAGTATGAGTAGCTAATCTCCATTGGTTTTGGGGTGTTGGATCCTTTGATGATTGGTGTTTGAATTGAATGATTGATGAATGTACCTTTCCCTTGCTTTAAGTCTTATGGATCAATGTGTTGATTGTTGAATGTATGTGGGTGGCCTCCATTTAGATTCAAGTGTTACTTAATGTGTGATTAGGTTTGCTCATTTTGTATGTGATCTTGATCCATGAGACCTTTTACTTGTATCTTGAGATAGGTATGAGTATTAGGGGTGTTAATGGTGATTTGGGGATCTTGGAAGGCTTGCGTGATTTATTTGCTAGAGATAGTAATGGTTTACACTTGCTTGTAGGCTAGGTGTTTGAGAAAATGCCTAGGTGATCTTTGCCCAAATCATGATTGTAGAGAGGAGAGTTATGTGATTCATATGGTTTTTAGAATACCTTGATCAATGATCTAGCACCCTAGAACCCCTTTCTTTTATTACTCTTTAAATTTTCTATTGGAATTATTTAATAATCTACATTGAAGAGTGACATTGGTATTTGTTAATGGTTTGGAACACAACATTTTATTAAGAAATGATGTTTGTCTAAATAGTAATTGTAACTTGCGTCAACATTACTTGCATTACAAAGATCATAACTTCTATTCATTGTGGTTCGACTCGTATCATCGCTTGCTACATCCGTGTACACTTGCACTTGACACGATCTATGATTTGAGGTATAAAATATGTCATCAAGTTTTTGGCACCGTTGCCGGGGAATGAAATGTTATGTTTTAAAGTTTATGCAATATTGTTTCAAATGGTTACTTTGCTAATTTAGATGTTTTGATTTTTGTTTTTATTTGTGTTTGAGTGGCTCACATTTTGTCCATTTATAGGTAGTGTATGCACACCAGGTCACAAGGAGAGCCACCTAACAATTTGGATTTGGAAATCGAAGCGACGGTGCGCCACAACAACGCACGACGACGGAGGAGAATGGCTAACAATCCTCCACCGGTACAAGATCCTCTAATTGGCCAACTTCAAAGGCAATTAGAGGTAATGCAAGAACAATTAAGAGCCCAAGAAGAAGCACGATTTGCTGCAGAAGAGGCCCCGATCAGAAATCTTTTTCAACCCATTGTAAATCAAGGGGTAGCGAATGGCCTACCTATTCAAGCAAACAATTTTGAGCTAAAGACATCGCTCATCCTCATGCTCGAACAACATCTGTTCAAAGGAATGGCTATGGAGGATCCGAATGAGCACATTCGGAAATTCCTTGAGTATAGTGTGACCATGAAAGTGAATGGAGTCCCAGAAGATGCTATTCGACTTAGGCTCTTCCCATTCTCCTTGGGCGACAAGGCTGAAACATGGTGGTTTAGCCAAGATCAAGGATCTTTCCAAACTTGGGATGCATTGGTGACTAAATTTCTCCACAAGTTTTTCCCACCCGGAAAAACTCTCAAGTTAAAAGGAGACATCACCGTTTTCAAACAATGGGATGACGAGAACATGTATGAGGGGTGGGAACAATTCAGAGAAATGCTAAGAAAATGTCCTGGGCATGGATTTGGCACCGACCATCAAGTGTACATCTTCTATGCCGGGTGTAAACCCGAGGTGAGGACACTCATGAACGCTGCTGCAGGAGGATCTTTGTTAGCAAGAGGCCCGGAAGAGGCCATGCGAATTATCGAGGAGATGGCATCTAATTCGTCCTAATGGCCGGTGGCAAGAGAGAACGTACAAATCATGAAGAAAGTTGCATCCACTTCTAATTCGGATGCATTGGGATTATTGTCGGCTCAGATGTCTACATTAAACTCAAAGATCGAAGCTTTCACCACTCCAAAACCTGAAAGTTCACAAGCCTTGTTCGAAGAAGTGAATTATGTCAATCAAGGGGGTTATCAAAACCAACAACGGCCGTTCAACCAAGGGTGTAACAAGCCGCAATATGGAAATCAATACTGAGGAAATCAAAATTTCCAAAATAGGGCGCAATACCTTAATCACTCATACGGAAATCCAAATAGTGGTATTGTTCCACCCCCCGGCTTCTCTATGACCAATGGCGTCATTGATGAAGAAAAGAAGCTGAAAATGGATGAGTTGTTGATGGCATTTATGAACAAGACAGAAAAGTACATGGCGGATTCACAAGTCCGTGTGGGGAAATTAGAAAATAATATCGGGGCTATGGGAATTCAAGTGAATCAATTGGAGAAACAGATGAGCCAACTAGCCACGATCATTGGTGGTCAACACCAACAAGGAAAATTTCCGAGTAATACGACCATCAATCCTAAAGATCAATGCAAGACTATCACCTTGAGAAGTGGAACCACCTATGAAGGCTCGGAAACGCCTAGAGATGATGAAGATATTGGTGAAGGAAGCTCAAAGCAAAAGGAAAAACAAGATGAACAAAATGAAGAAAGTGAAGAGATCGAGCACGCCAAGGAGAAAGAGGGCTCAACCAAATAAAAGGTGGAACCACCACCAAAAGGAAATGAAGAACCAAGAGTGCACGTGCCATATCCCCAATGCCTACAAAAGAAGAAGAATGAGGAACAATTCTCAAGGTTCGATATTTTTCGGAAGGTCCAAGTTAATATTCCATTGGTAGAAGCTTTGCAACAAATGCCAAATTATGCAAAATTTCTGAAATATGTGATTTCGAAGAAGAGAAGGTTGGGAGATTTTGAGACGGTGAATCTCACAGAAGAGTATAGTGTACTCATACAAAGAAAGCTACCCGCCAAGTTGAAAGACCCCGGAAGTTTCACCATCATGGGTACTATTGGGGATAGCCACATGGAAAAGGCACTATGTGATTTGGGAGCTAGCATTAACTTGATGTCGCTCTCCTTTTTCTTGAAGTTGAATATTGGACAAATCAAGCCGACTACCATTTGTTTACAAATGGCCGATCGATCCATGACCTATCCTAAAGGAGTGGTGGAAGATGTGTTGGTTAAAGTCAATGACTTTATTTTCCCGTTCGACTTTGTGGTTTTGGATATGGAAGAGGATAAGGATGTTCCCCTTATTCTTGGGCGACCATTCTTGAATACGGGGAATGCGTTAATTGATGTTGAAAAAGGGGAGTTAACATTAAGAGTTAATGATGAGAAGGTAATCTTCTCTCTCCAAAAGGCTATGAGGCACAAATAGGAAGACATAGAACGTGAAGAAGAGTTCAAGGTCCTCGAAATGGTGGACTCGTGCATGAAGTTGGAGCACACCCTGGAACACATCTTGGGCATAAGAGATCCACTTGAGATTTACATTTCTAAATCTCTTTTTAATTCATCCTCTGGTGATTTTTATCCTTTAGATATTGCTCTTGTTGATACTGTTTCTTTGATAATTTCTTTACAGGAGGAGTACTTAAGAAAGCCCAAGTTTATTTCATTGAAGAACGAGGAACAAACATCAACTACGGAATAGACAAAGAATGGCAAGATGGAATTAAAGCCACTTCCACCTCACTTAAGGTATGCGTACCTTGAAGATGGTGAGATCAAACCGGTAATAGTTTCTTCCTTTTTAAATGATAAGAAACTTGACAAATTGCTAAGGGTGGTGAGGAAATATAAGAGCACTATAGGTTGGTCTATATCGGATCTAAAAAGGATTAGCCCCTCGATATGCATGCATAGAATCCTTTTAGAAGAAGATTACAAACCAAAAGTGCAACATCAAAGAAGATTGAACCCAATTATGCAAGAAGTTTTTAGAAAGGAAGTGTTGAAACTATTAGATGCTGGTATAATTTTTGCAATTTCTGATAGCTAGTGGGTGAGCCCTACTCAAGTAGTAGCAAAGAAAGGGGGTACAACCCTAGTAGAAAATGAAAATAATGAGATAATAGCTACTAGGTTGGTCACGGGGTGGAGAATGTGCATTGACTATAGGGCTTTGAATGTTTACACTAGAAATGACCATTTTTCCATCCCTTTTATCGATCAAATGCTTGACAGGTTAGCAGGGCATGGATTCTATTATTTCTTGGATGGATATTTGGGGTACAATCAGATAATGATTGCCCCCGAAGATCAAGAAAAAATGGCTTTTACTTGTCCATATGGAATCTTTGCATATCGATGGATGTCTTTCGGGTTATGTAATACACCCGCCACCTTTCAAAGATGTATGATGTCTATTTTTCATGGTTTGATTGAAAACATAATGGAAGTATTCATGGATGATTTCTCTGTTTTTGGAGATTCGTTTGATATTTGTCTTGATAACTTGTCTCAAGTATTGCAGAGGTGTGAGGACACCAACTTAGTGCTAAATTGGGAAAAATACCACTTTATGGTTCGAGATGGTATCGTGTTGGGACACAGGGTGTCTGAAGGAGGGCTTGAAGTGGATCGAGCCAAGATCATAGCCATCGAGAAGCTACCACCCCTGACAAATGAAAAGGGAGTTAGAAGTTTTCTAGGATACGCTGGGTTTTATAGGCGTTTCATTAAGGATTTCTCTAAAATCTCTAAACCTCTGTGTCATCTGTTAGAAAAAGCGTCTGATTTTGATTTTGATAATGATTATTTGTAGGCTTTCGAGACCCTCAAGGCGGCCCTTATCACGGCACCTGTGCTCATTTCACCAGAATGGAGCCAGCCATTCGAAGTAATGTGCGATGCAAGTGAAGTAGCTGTGGGAGCCGCTTTGGGCCAAAAGCGAGATAAGCTTTTTTGAGTCATCGATTACGGGAGTAAGACCCTAGATCCGGCTCAGACAAACTACACCACCACAGAGAGGGAACTACTTGTTGTGGTGTATGCATTCGATAAATTCAGGCCTTATCTCATTGGGGCCTGGACTATCATGCATACCGATCATGCCGCTCTAAGGCATCTTTTTGCCAAGAAGGATGTAAAACCACGGCTCATCAGATGGATCTTGCTGCTCCAAGAATTTGATGTAGAGATTCGGGACAGAAAAGGGTGTGAGAACATGATAGCAGACCACCTTTCCCGTCTTGAGCATGTGAACGATGAAATGGGGCCGACAAGGCCTATAAATGAGCTCTTTCTCGATGAAAGGATCCTAGCAATCAAATCTCATGTGCCTTGGTTTGCTGACATTGTGAACTTCTTGATGGCAAGGGTGAAACCGTTGGAGTTAGAGGCTTACCAAAGAAAAAAGTTCTTCCACGACTTGAAATACTATGTGTGGGATGAACTATACCTTTTCAGAAGATGTGCAAATTTGGTGCTTTGGCGATGCATGCCGCAAGAAAAATGAGAAGAAATTCTTGAGGCGTGCCACACTTCTTCCACTGGAGGACATTTCGCCTCTATTAGAACCGCAAGAAAAGTGTTGCAAAACGGCTTCTATTGGCCTTCAATATTCAATGATTGTGTTGAATATGTGAAGAGATGCGAGAAGTGTCAAAGAATGGGTTCCATTTCAAAAAGGGACGAGATGCCAATGAATAACATAATCGAAGTGGAGTTATTTGATGTATGGGGCATCGATTTCATGGGTCCTTTCGTTAGTTCAAATGGTTTCCAATATATTTTGTTGGCCGTTGACTATGTCTCGAGGTGGATTGAAGCCATGCCTACCGCAACCAATAATGCAAATGTGGTGTTGAAGTTCTTGAAAAAGAATGTGTTGACACGTTTTGGGGCACCAAGAGCTCTCATTAACGATGAATGACGTCATTTTTGCAACAAGTGGTTAGCTGCATTGCTTGCAAAATATGGAGTTCGACACAACATCACCACTGCCTACCATCCTCAAGAAAATGGCCAAGCCAAGTTGGCCAATCGAGAAATGAAGCAGATTCTACAAAAGGTCGTGAAAACAAATGGCAAAGATTGGTCCAATCTGTTAGACAATGCATTATGGGTGTATAGGACGGCATACAAGACCCCGTTGGGGATGTCACCTTATCAATTGGTTTTCAGGAAATCGTGTCATCTTCCCATCGAGCTGTCACATAAGGCTTATTGGGCCATAAAAAAGCTCAATATGGATTTTATGATGTCAGGAGGAGAACGAATTTTCCGGTTGAATGAATTGGATGAATTCCGACTAGAAGCTTTTGAGAATTCATCAATTTACAAAATGCGGACAAAGCTTTATCATGACAAGCTGTTGAGTAAAAAAGAGCTATCACCTGGTGATGCCGTTCTTTTGTTCAATTCACGCTTGAAGTTATTCCCCGGGAAACTGAAAACCAAATGGAGTGGCCCTTTTGAAATCATAAGAGTATATAATGGTGGCGCCATCGAGCTTAAGGGAAAGGATGGGAATCTATTTGTTGTCAATGGCCAAAGGGTAAAATGATTTTATGTGCCGGAGATGAAGGAAGACAATGGTTCCAACAATCCCACTTCTTCAGGAAGATTGAGACCACGTCGAGCTACCGACAATAAATGAAGCGCTTGTTGGGAGGCAACCCAACCTCGTACTTTTGTACATTTCTTTTATTTTTGTTTAAGTATTTTTCGTTTATGTTTATTTCCTTATTAGATTTAATATGCTACTTTGAGTGCTTGTATAGTTTTGGAATTAGAAAACAGGGTACACGGAGAAAACAAGCTCAAAGTATCAAAACACGGAGTCTCTGGCGCGACCCACAGCGCGGTCAAAGGCGCGATCACCGGTCGTGCCACAGAGCGCGATCTACAGCGCGACTAAGCCCGTCTGTGCCCAAACACGCATTCAAACCTTGCTCTGGTGTGACTGACCCCGCTCGCGCCGACCCAACAAACTTCAAAACGGGTTTTTAAGTCTCCCATTTTCATTTTTTCACTCCATTTTCACACACACCACATTCAAAACACACGCACACACACAAAAATTCTCTCCTCCAAGCAAGAATCCAAGGTAAATATCCTTCCCCATCTCCTACATTTTTGTATTACCCATGACTATCTCCATGATTTACATCTAATTTTGAAGATTAGTGGTTTAAATTGTTAAAATTGCATATTAGGGCAACAATTGGGGGAATTTACATGAGGTGGGTTGTTGTTTAGATTTGTTGCTTCTAAATTCTTCCATGGGCATTATAGACCATTATTTTTGAAGGATTGAAGAAATTGGAGACGTTTGTACATACATTGTGGTGAATTGAGAACTAGGGCTTTTCACATTTGGGTTTTTGATTTTTTTTACCTTGTTCTTTAATTATGTATGTTTATGAACCTTTTGGTACATATTGCAAGTGATGAGAAGGTGCAATGTGCATATGTTGGTTTTGTGTGTGGATGAAAGATGAAGTTTGGGGTTAATTGGAGGTGGTTGGGTGAAATGTTGAATATGGTGAAATGTTTTTGATTGGGATGTTGCTCGATGTTATTTTTGCCTACCTCCAGGTTTATAAATGTTGTTGAATTTTGTTGTGAATTAGGGGGTAGTTTATGTGCAACTCCGACCCTGTTTGTTTGATTCTTTTTGAAAATTGTAGTGCCTAGTATGGATATGCTTTTTGTTTTTGTTGCAAATTATGCTAAGGCCTGCAAGTGTGAATAGTTTTGTTATATTTTGCTATAAAGGGGCTATATTTCTATTTTGTTGGTTTGGTTTATTACTTACAATTGGGTCCTTACTTTTTGTTTGTCTTTATCCTTTGCAAGGTTTTGTTCTTTTGAAATAAATCATATACTAAGAATGGCAAGACCAAGAAGAGGACAAGCTTCTAGGAGATACGTGGTTGAAGAATCTGAGGAAGAAGAATCAAGTGTAGATCTCTCCGAAGCCGAAGAAGAAGAAGAGGAACAAGAGGAAGAAGACCAAGGAAAAAAGGAAGAAAATGAGTTTGTGCAACCCGAGCCTTTACCGGACTTTTTCGACAGTGGACCAAATGACCCTGCAAGAGCGGGTGTTTTTTTTCCGTACACAAAGGGAACGGGACTGTTGGGAGAAGTTGACAGCATCTTTCAACATATTGCCCACCAAGTATTCGTGTGACTCATGCACTCAAGCTATGGGAATACACGATGATGTTTGGAGAATGTTCACAAGAATTGGGTGGGCACATGCAATGCAAGGAAGGTGGCTTACCTATCTTGTCTTGGTCAAGGAGTTCCTATCCTCGCTTAAAGTTCACAAACTCCCTAGCAGAGGGCTGATTTGGTGCACTTTTCGATTGGAGAATCGCGATCACGAGCTCACAGTGGCCTAACTTAACCAAATCTTTTAAACACCGACGGCTGGATACTTTCATTACCACATAAATTTCAATTCCAATGTGTTTTGGAGATTAATCCTAGACCCAGATGAGCGGATGGTCCAGTATGACTCGGGATTGGCAAATGCTTCGCAAATTCAAAATCCGATTTTTAGATACATCCACATAATCCTTTCCTCCACTGTCCTTGCTCGACATGAGAATAGTAGACTACGTAAGGATGAGCTTTACATCCTGTGGAGTATGCTCCAAGCAATATACGTGGATTTTGGAGCTTTGCTTTTGGATCAGTTCAAAAGGCAAGTGCAGCCGAGCAAAGACACGGTGAGTATAGGAGGCATGATCACTCCTATTGCCATGGCCTTGGACATCAATCTCGTTGCCTATTAGCCATTCCCGGGACCTCGAGCTCTCAACTTTGTACATCTTCGCAATGTCCGCATGATCAGCCCCAATGCCGCTCCCATTGAGCTCATAATGAAAGATGGAATAAAGTTTCCACTGCCAAACCCAGTACTCACCTCTGTGACCAATTTCGAGGATCAACAAAATTGGTTGATGAACACTCCGGAGCATAATGCTTTGATGATTACTCCGGAACCCATGGGAGTGCATCTCCAAAGAGAAAATGTACCGCCAAGAGCACCCCGTGGGCAGAGAAGAAAAAAAGGGGACATGGCGGATGAACGACTTGAATCTCTTGAAGGTATGTTGACAACCATGAATCAAAATTTTACTAACTTTCAAGAGAATGTCTTTACTCAGTTCACGGACATACGGACGGATCTCGATGCATGGCTCATGGACATGAGGGAGAATGTGGATAATCGATTCATAGATATGCAGGCGGACATTGACGCAAGATTCACAGGCCTGCAGAGCCATATGGATGGCCGGTTCTTCAGCATGAGGACGGAGTTTCAGGGGCTGCAGAGCAATTATTCAAATCTGCATGGGGATTTCTCTCATTTGAGGTCGGACGTCTCAGATATTGCCACCATGATGAGGCAATGGGGTGGCATTGGATCTTCATCATAGAACCCGTCCCAGACCTACACTCCCCCATTCCCGCCATTCCAACAGTACCTCTATCCATACTCTGGGCCGTTCCAGTTCCCGCAGAACCCCCGTCCACACCCGTCCCTAGATGCTGATGCATGACGCCCTGTTAGTTGATCAACGATACCACAAACCTACCCCCCTAAACTTATTCTTACTTCGGTTTTTGAATAAGTTTGGGAGTGGGGGGTGTAACGCCCCAGACCCACGGGGTGGGGCCCAGCAACGAAACGACGGCACAACAGGCCTGCTAGCAACTACTTGGCATCCGTCCTCGCATTGCCAAAATGGTTAACCCAAGTTTCTAGAGAGTCCATTAAGCCCACTTATATACTTATCAAACTTCCATTCTCCCACCGATGTGGGACATTACATTCTACCCCCGTTGGAGACACGACGTCCTCGTCGTGCTCCTACATCTGTAGGACCGTTCCCCGGGGTCCGATTTGAGCACACCTAGACTGGCTCCAGGGCCCGGTCGAGCGCACCCGGGGTCGACTCTGATACCATTTGTAACGCCCTAGGCCCACGGGGTGGGGCCCAGCAACGAAACGACGGCACAACAGGCCCGCTAGCAACTACTTAGCATCCGTCCTCGCATTGCCAAAATGGTTAACCCATATTGCTAGAGAGTCCATCAAGCCCACAAATATACTTATCAAACTTCCATTCTCCCACCGATGTGGGACATTATAGGGGGTGACTATGTGTGTATCGTTGATCTCTTTTAACTCTAGTACTATCTTTTTAGAACACTTTTTATTTAGAATTGTTAAAACTCTTTTCATATGGATGCTTTTATTTATTTATGTATTTTTGGAATTTGCTACTTGAAGTTCGGATGATTTTTAATTGCATGGGTTTTGTGATATTTTATAGCTTTGTATTTTTTTTAATACGTATGATTGGTTTAATGATAAGGTAATAGCCTTGATGACAAACATGTTTAGCCTTGATCTCGTGTTTCAACCCCTCTATTGCTTATGGACTTAAGTTTGTCATGCTCACTTTTGGGAAATCTTGATTTGCCTATGATGTTGTTTTTGGTAAAAATAAATGCATGCATAAGAATATGAGTTGATTGAACACTTGATGTGTATTGTGGAAATATTAGCATTAGCTTGTAACCATCTTGTGAGAATTGAGCCTTGATCTTGTTCTTTATGTGTGAATCATCAATAATATTGGTATCTCTAGAACTTGCCTTTTGAACTCTCTTGATTTTACAATTTGTGCTTAGAATATGGAGATGACCTAAGGCTTTCTTTGTCAAGTTTGTGCCTAAAATTTTTCTTACAAATACAACCCTTGCTAGCCCTTTTGTGCTTGTTATTGATTTTATTTGAAACCAAGGGGTAGAAGAAATTTGGAAATCAAGTAAGCTTGAAAAAAAATGAGAGTTAATGGTGGATTGAACACAAATTTTATTTTGTTGAATAGCCTTTTTGATCAAACACATATTGCAAGCCTTGCAAGTTGAAAGAAAAATAAATTGTAATTGTCAAAGAACAATCATGAAAATCAAAATAAATAGAGGAGCATTAATGTTTTGTTGGCTATAGAGTCTTAGATCCAATTAAATTCCGAAAGCAATGTGTGGGGTAGGAGGAAACTCAAAATAATTTTGCTTGTCTTGAAATACAAAATAGGTTACGAGGATTGATTTTGAAGTCACTTTTAACCTATATTTTTTCTACCTCGTCCAAAGAGCCTAACGTTGCAACCCTTAACACCTATGGGATCCTTATTTTGAGCACACTTGTGGGAAGAGATGAGTTATTTTGCAAGCTTATGGTGGTATACCAACATTTTTTGATGTCGAGCGTATACACGTCCCTTTTCTCCTTGAGAGGTTGAGTTGAGTGTTGATATTACTTAAAGCAAGGAAAGCCGTGTTTTTACATATTCATTTCTTGTGTATCGAAACTTCATATCCTTATGTATGATCGCATACTTTTTGTTCTTCTGAGGCACTCTTGATCTTGATTTCCCGTGTTTTCTTTTTCTTTGCAAACTTGTTTGAGGACAAACAAGAACTTAAGTTTGGGGGAGTTGATAATCGGTATTTTTGTGCTTCTTTTGACTGCAACTTGGGGCTATTTCAATACCATTTTATAAACCAATTGTAGATTTTTGATGTCCAAACCCATATTTAATCCAAGTACAAATTCTAGGCGTGTTATAGAAGAAACATCTTGTTCAAGGAACTGGCGCGAGCGACAACACGACACAAGACGCGAGTTCGGTCGTGCCACATGGCGCCACCCACAGCACAGTCGGAAGCGCGACTGAGCCAGGTCGCGCCAACCCAGTCTTTCCACATTTCTTTGACGCGATCCACAACACGAGTTGTGGCGCGACCAAGCCTCTCGCGCCTAATCATGCCTTCGCACCCTTCTTTGGCGCGACCCACAGCGCCACCCGGGCGCGATCGAGCCCGTGTCGCGCCCAGTTATCTTGTTTTGTGTGTCTTATCTTCTCCTCCTCACTCACATATGAAGAGGACGGATTGGAGAGAAGGGGGGCAACACTTGTAACTAAGAAAAAGGAGAAAAGAACACCAATATTCCATTCCCAAAAACTTGTTCTTCCAAAAAATTGAAAAAAGTTGAATAGTACTAGAACTAGTGGAAGAGAGGTGATGAAGACTCATATTCGTGCTTTTTCCTTTATGTTTTTACACCATTTGTAAGTGTTTAGTATAGAGTCTAGTCTAGTTTTGGGGGTAAAACTGATTATAGGAGGATGAGGGCACAAAACCACCACAATAGGCACAGGTAGGTGCTATTTATGCTGAGGGCACAAAGGATCAATTTGCCTGCCGAGGACCCAGTCAAAGTTGTTGCGAGAATTACGCAACAGAATCGCGGGCCAGCTCCTTTATGCACGTGGAAGTGATGTGGCGGTCAGTTCCGAGTCCTAGGGAGGTCCAGACACGTTGGAAAGGAAGTGGATACATCAGGAAGTTACTGGAGGCGCTAGGGTTTGTTGCTATCACTCCTAAAATCAAGGAAGAACATGGAGCATGAACGTGATGAAGTGGAGGAGTGCAAGAACCCCTGCGTGGGTGAAATCTGGGCTGCTTGAAGCCTTAATTTACTTTGCTATAAATACTTTTATCTGTTTTTCATTAAAAAAAACACGTTTTGCACTCTGAAGATACAATTTCCCATTTTTGTACTTAGTTTATTTTCTGGATATTCTGTCTGCCTGAAGCTGGCGATTTGCCCGCAGAGAGGTAGTTCAGTTGTTCTGTTGGCAAAACTGGTGTTGGGCCCAAAAGTTAATCTAGTTATTCCCTTTCCAAGTAAGATGTCTTTTATTATTTCTTTTACTTTCGTTTCTATGTTTAGTGGCTAAGTATCCACTGTTCAGGTCAAAGTAATGGTCTAAGGGTAGAATATGTGCATGAGGTGATCGGACTTTAACGCCTTAAGGGTTCACAATCTTAACTTGTTTTTCATTTAGACATAGGTAAAGGGTGATTGAAGATGAAAGTGCGCATTTCTAATTAACTGGTACTAGTGTTAGTTACGTGGGAGTATATAGGTGACCATGCCTCGATACGTACATAGTAACAGGTCCAGGGGTGACAGCTTTGGTAGTTAAGATTGAGTAGTATATGAAGGCACAAGACCGTGTCAAACCTACTAGAATCGGGTTACTTTCGCCCTCAAAGCTGCTATACTTGCAAAACCTTTCTGTGATTCTCTCCTTAGGTTCCTGTATAGTTAGGTCCCTAGGTACCGATCACATCATCTAGACGATATAATATAAGAAGTGATTGGGGAGTGGATGATCGTATCCATTTCCTATAACCAGTTAACCCTCAAAGTGACAATTACCCATATTTGGCCATGGGGATTCCGTTTTTGACCTTTCTGCTAGTATAGGCACAACGGGTAGTAGTGGTAATTACATATGTTTTACCCGGGATTGCACATATCTACCGAATGACTCGGTGCTTTGACTTGAGCAACTTTTATTACTGATATTTTCTCTTGTGATTTCCTTTTCAGCATTTAGTTAGTTTGAGTTTATTAGCAAGGTTTTTAGAGTGACATTGAAGACCCAAACCAAAACTAAGAAAAGATAGAAGGTTATGAACACTCCTCGTGGGATCGATATCCGTCTTCATCAGCTATACTAGCCGTTGAGGGCAGATTAAGCATTTGTGGACTATTTGTCCGCAAGTGTATTTTGCACATCAAAACGACGGTGTGCCAAAATTGACACCGTTGTCGGGGAGTGTAAGCGCACTTTTCTGTCTATTTACTGTTTTACCTTAGTATATGCGTCGTTCTAACCGCGCAGGAGATTTACTCTACAATCCGAAGATAGAGAGGTCAGCGAGGGCAAGAAGGGCACAAGCTAGGGCATTTTTGAAAAAGCTGCAGGAGGAGAATCAAACTGAAGAATCCAGTGACGATTTGACCTCAGGCAGAGAAAGTCAGGCAAGCAACGAACAAGCTGAGACAAGCAACATCAATCCACTCTATTCCGAAGAAGAGATGGAGGACGATCAGATATTAAACTACGAGGAAGAAGAACAACAAAGACCACCACCGCACACCCTTACTTTGAGGCAGCTGAGTTTCTCTCAAACCATGAACATGCGTCCCACGGGCATCGTTTTGCCCACAACTACTGGTAACTGGGAGCTGAGGGCAAACTTCATCTCGATTTTGCCCAAATTCCATGACCATCCAGGGGAGGATCCACAATGACATCTGTAAGATTTCGAGATGGCATGTGAGACATAACACACACGAGCTAATGGGACAGGCGAATACATTCGCCTGGTTTCTTTTCCTTTCACCTTGCAGGACGGAGCTCGAGAATGGTTATACACTATTCCTGCCAGGAGTGTAACCAACTGGAGTCAACTCCAGCAAAAGTTTCTGGAGAAGTACTTCCCCACATCAAGAGTATAGAGCATGAGGAAGAAGATCTCAACCACAAAAGCTAGTTCCAACGAGAGCTTTTACGACTACTCGGAGCGTTTCAAGCAAATGCTCTCGAAATGCCCACATCATCAGATTCCAGATCATGACCTGGTGAACTATTTTGTCTCGGGGTTGAGAAGCGAGGACCGAGCCCTACTGAATACAGCATGTGGAGGATCTATCTTGAACAAGAGGGCAGCTGAAGCTCTAATAATTATTGGAGAAATGGCCGAGGAGAACAGAGACGATTCATATAAAAGAACAAGTGTTGCTGCTGCGGGAAAAATTATCTCTGTGCCTGAAACTGATGACCGAATCGAACAACTCTACAACAAGATAGAGAAGATGATCACCATGTTTTCCTCTAATACCTTGCGAATTTGTGGGGTATGTGAATTGATCGGGCACCACTCTGACTAGTGTCCACAAGTGAAGGAGAAGGAAGAAATGGTCAACACTATTGATGGAGGGCAAAGGAGGAGGCACAATCATTTTTCCCCCAACTACAGTCAGAGACAGACAGCACAATACTATCCTGCGCCCGCAGCAGGACCATCTTTATCAGACATGGTTCACAAGATTGTGAATGAAATGGTGGAGGTACAAAAGAAATCAGAAGCTTTCGAGCAGGAGATAAGGAATGGACTGAGCTATTTGGGAGGACAAATATCCCAAATTAGTGATACAATCGCAAGGATGAAGAAAGCTAAAGGAATTCTGCCCTCACAGACAGAACCACCAAAAAAGGCAGGGGTAAATGCAATAACACTGAAGAATGGAAGGCAACTGCCTGCACCATATCCAGAGACTGCAGAAGATGATGCCCACAACGATGATGAGCCCACAAAGGAGGAACCAGAGTTGAGGGCAAATGACGAACCAGAAGCAGTTGTGCCCAAACCCATCATGAAGAGTAATATTCCAAAAGAGATCGAGGTGCCTTTACCATTTCCAGGAAGAATGAAGCGGAACAAGAAAGAAGCAGAGGATAGGGATCTAATGCACATCTTCAAGAAAGTGGAAATCAATGTTTCCCTACTGGACGCAATCAGGCAGGTGCCCCGATATGCCCGTTTCCTGAAGGACTTATGTACAAAGAAGGTGAGATTCACAGAGGAGGCACAAGTGGTTGTGAATGAAAATGTGTCAGCATTATTGCAGAAGAAGCTGCCTGAAAAGTGTGGAGACCCAGGGATATTCTTTATTCCCTGTGAAATTGGAGAACTTCGAGTTGAGAGAGCTATGCTGGACTTAGGGGCATCGATCAATGTTATACCCTTAAGCATTTTTGAAGAGCTGACATTAGGACCGCTCAAGGATACAAGGACAATTATTCAATTGGCTGACCGTTCCAGTGCTTACCCCGATGGAGTGCTTGAAGATGTCCTAATCAAAGTGGAGAGTCTGATTTTCCCAGCAGACTTCTATGTGCTGGATATGGGCAAAACCAATCCAAAGGCTGCCTGTATACTTTTGGGCAGACCATTCATGAAGACGGCACATACGAAGATTGATGTCGATAAGAGCACATTGACGTGCGAGTTCGATAGAGACAGAGTCACCTTCAACATCATGGAGGCAATGAAGTACCCCAATGACACTGAGGGTACACATATGATCGATGTTTTTGAGCCTATGATCCAAGAAGAAGTGCCAAGGCTGCTGGCAAAGGATACACTTGATTGGGTACTTCAGAATGGTAAGACCGATTGGGATGCTAAAGAGAAACAAGATAAGCAAATCAAAGAGGTAATTCTGCAATTGTATCGCATCGAAGCTGGTTTTTCAAGAGATAAATATCTGCCTTTACCCACAACAAGGCAGAGTGACAAACTGGTGCGGTCTATCATCAAGCCACCCAAGCTGGAGTTGAAGGAGTTGCCCGATCATCTCAAATATGCCTATTTGGGTGAATGAGAGAATTTGCCAGTTATAATCAGTTCATCTTTGACCATGAAGCAGGAAGTCAAGTTGATAACACTACTGAAGATGCACAAGGAAGCAATTGGATGGACCTTGGCCGACATCAAGGGAATAAGTTCCACCATTTGCATGCATCGGATCCAGTTGGAAGAAGGGGCAAAACCAGTGCAAGATCCCCAAAGGAAGCTGAACCCCTTGATGAAGGAAGCTGTGTTAAAAGAGATTCTAAGACTGCTCGATATGGGCATTATCTTCCCTGTGCCCAACAGTGAGTGGATGAGTCCTATTCACGTTGTGCCCAAAAATTCTGGAATCCAGATGGTGGAGAATGAAAACAAGGAACTTATTCAGGTGAGACTACAGACCGGATGGAGAGTTTGCATTGACTACCGCAAGTTGAATGCAGTCACAAAGAAGGATCATTTCCCTTTGCCTTTCATTGATCAAATGTTGGAGAGGCTTGCGGGAAAATCGTACTTATGTTTTCTGAATGGGTATTCTAGTTATATGCAAATCGTGGTGTCCCAAGATGATCAAGGCAAAACGATATTCACTTGCCCCTTTGGCACATTTGCCTACAGAAGGATGCCTTTTGGCCTTTGCAACACTCCAGGCACATTCCAACGGTGTATGATGAGTATATTTTCTGATATGCTTGAGACTTGTATTGAGATCTTTATGGACAACTTCACGGTTTATGAAGGTAGCTTTGATCAATGCCTTGATCATTTGAGCAAGGTACTGAGCCACTGTGTGGAAAAAGACTTAGTGTTGAATTATGAGAAATGTCACTTTATGGTAAGAGAAGGAATCGTGCTGGGACATGTAGTATCCGAGTGAGGAATTGAGGTGGACAGGGAAAAAGTTGAGGTCATTGACAAATTTCCCTATCCCATCAATGTTAAGCAGATTCGGGCATTTCTAGGCCATGCGGGTTTCTATCGTCGATTCATTAAGGACTTCGCAAAGATTGCTCAACCACTCACAAAGCTGCTACAATTGGAGGTAAAATTTGACTTTGATGATGACTGCAAGGAAGCTTTTCATACATTGCAGAATATGTTAGTGTCTTCCCCCATTATCCAACCTCCGGATTGGGGAATGCCATTTGAGGTGATGTGTGATGCCAGTGGATTTGCCGTGGGAGCAGTTTTAGGCCAGAAAAGAGGCAAGGAGAGCTATGTTATCTATTATGCCTCTAAGACATTAAATGCCGCGCAACGCAACTATACCACCACGGAGAAGGAGCTGTTAGCAGTAGTGTTCGCTTTTGAGAAGTTCCGTTCCTATCTGCTATGGGCACAAGTGATTGTTTACACGGATCACACAGCTCTGAAGTACCTACTGTCTAAGAAGGAGTCAAAGTCGAGACTCATAAGGTGGATATTGCTCTTACAAGAGTTCGATGTGCAGATCAAAGACAAGACTGGGGTAGAAAACCTGGTTGCAGACCATCTCAACCGTCTGATGGTTGAGAGCAAAGAGGAAATCACTGAGAATTTTCCAGATGAGTACTTGTATGAGGTTGTGGGCAAAACAACAAATGAGCCATGGTTTGCCGACATAGTGAACTACCTGGTCGCAAGGCAGTTTCCAGTTGGTTTGAGTGACTATCAAAAGAGTAAGATGAAGTGTGAGTGCAAGTTCTATATCTGGGAAGCACCAGCTCTTTGGAAAATTGGAACTGATCAAGTCATAAGAAGGTGCGTCAGTGATGATGAGGTCATAAACATCTTGAAGTTCTGCCATAACAATGCATGTGGAGGTCATTTTGGCCCACGTAGAACAGCAAGGAAGATGTTACATGGAGGATTTTACTGGCCTACATTATTCATGGATGCTTATATATTTGTGAAGAAGTGCAAGAATTGCCAGATGACTGGGAATATTTCTATTCGGGCGGCCATGCCACAAACACCTATCATGCCCGTGGAAGTCTTCGACATATGGGGCATAGATTTCATGGGACCATTTCCCAAGTCAGGTAATAATCTCTACATTATCCTGGCTGTAGATTATGTGTCCAAGTGGGTGGAGGCAAAAGCCACTCCAACGAATGATGCAAATAAAGTGGTGAAGTTCCTGAGGGCAAATGTGTTCTGTCGCTTCGGAATGCCCAAAGTCCTGATCAGTGATCAAGGGACTCATTTCTGCAACTCAGTCATAAAGAAGATGATGGCAAAGTATGGGGTCACACACAAGGTTACTACTGCATATCACCCCCAGACAAATGGACAAGCAGAAGTCTCAAACAGGGAGATCAAAAATATTCTGGAGAAAGTTGTTGGACCAAGGTGCAAAGACTGGAGCAATCACTTGGAAGATGCTCTGTGGGCATATCGCACAGCCTACAAGACACCTATTGGGATGTCTCCTTATAGGCTGGTTTTTGTAAAGTATTGCAATTTGCCCATGGGAATGGAGCATAAAGCATTTTGGGCAATGAAGAGGTTGAATTTCAATGATGAATGCGCTGGAATTGAGAGAAAGCTGTAGATCCAAGAATTGGAAGAGTTGAGGTCCGAGGCCTATGACAATGCTGTGATGTATAAGGAAAGGACCAAGAGATACCACGATGCACTCGCAAGGGGCAAATAGTTGCTCTGTGGGCAAAAGGTACTCGTGTTCAACTCAAGGCTCAAATTGCATGCGGGCAAATTGAAGTCAAAATGGATGGGACCCTATCTGGTGCAATATCAACACCCAAGTGGAGAAATTGATCTGGTAAATCCAAAAGATGGGTGCGAATTTCGAGTGAATGGCCAGAGGGTGAAACCATATTTCGAGCAAGAGAAGGAAACTTGGGCAAAAACCCAAGTTTTGAGCATTCCTGAGTACTAATGAAGGTACAACATGGTCGAGCCAAAGACCTTAAACAAAGAGGCTGGAAGGGAGGCAACCCGGTTTATTTACTTGCTTTAATTTCAATTATGTTTGTTATTTGTATTTTGTTTGTGAATTAACGCTGCAGGAAGGCAAAGACTGGAAACACATCACTGTGGGCAAATTAAATGTTCAGGGCACAACAAGGTTTAAGTGTGTGGATGGGGATTGTAGCAGATTTGACTGATTGGGCAAGGACAACATCTGCAGAGGCGGTTGGTTTTCCCCATGCAGAGCTGATGATCGTTGAAAATCGAGGCCGATTAAAGGGGAGTGAGTGAGAGATGATATATTCAGATATTTTTTTTGAATTACAAACATATTTCTCCTCCATTTCAAACTCCCCCAAATCTCTCAAAATTAGGCAAAACCTCTTCCTAAATTCTCGCCCACGATCTCCCTGCACAAACCCACCACCCTCACAATACCCCATGTTCCCAGAAGCATTCAGATACCTTCCCTCCCCACTCTCGATTTCTCACAAATCGAGCAAAGCGAACCCTACCTCCTAAATTCCCCAACCCTTGTTGAGAAAAATGGTGAATGCGAAGAAAACCGGAGACCCTACTAAGAGAGGCACACGTCGCAGTGCCCGAAACACCGGCGAATCATCGCAAGAGACGACTCAGACCACCTAGACAGAGCAGCAAAAACAGAGTACCGGGCCCGTTCTCAACCCCTCACCGACCCAGACCATTCTGCCACAGCACCCACCACTCCCGCCGCCGTAAGCAGAGAAAAAGAAATGAGCACCGCCAAAGGCTAAGGGTGGTGCGTCAAAGAAGAAGAAGGGTGAGACTGATAAGGACAAACCTCAGAGCCCGCCACAAGCTAGGCAAAACCCTGACCCGACGCCTGCACCTGAGAAGCCACCAACTCCTGAGAAGCCACCGACACCCCAACCCAGTGAAGAATCAGGCGATTCTGAGCCTGAGAAGGAACCAGAGAAGGACAGGGAGGACGATGGTGGACCAGAGAAAGAAGATGAGGCGGAGGAAGAAAAGTAAAATGGTGACGGTGATGAAGAAGAAGGCGATGATGAATCTGAAGGTGAGAGCATAGAAGAAGATGACAAAGAGGAGGAGAAACCAGAGCAAGATCATCAAGAGGAGAAGAAGAAAGAACCAGAACCAGAAAAAGAGAAAGACGAATTGTTGGAGGAAGAGAAAGTGACCTCAGAGGGATCTACCTCTTAGAATGCCCACAGCTAGTCTGAGCAACCGAAACAGGCACAACCCGATCCACCCGCAGAGAAGAAGAAGTCGAAGAAGGCAAAACCACAGGAGGTCTCGAAGAAGGCACATAGGGAACCAAGTCAAAGCAAGGGTTCCGATGTGCCCAAAAAGTCTAAGAGCAAGTCAAAGGGAACCAAGTCAACCAGCAAGGAGTCAAGGAAGTCAGTCAGCAGAGAGTCGAAGAGATAAGAGAAGCCCCCCACCAAGAGAAGACTAGATGTGGAGCAGTCCAACAAAGAAGAGGAAGAGAAGTCGGTGCACAGTGAGGAAGTGGAACCGAATATCCAAATCATCCCAGCCCCGGTTCATTCCTATGTGCCCGCAAAGGTGAAAAAGGGCACAAAAAGCAGGGTGCCACTCAGAACCCTCCTCCGCCGCTTGGTGAAGGAGGATTCAAGCAGCTCAAGACAAGGAATTGTCGAGAGACTGAACAAGAAGAAGCATCTGCCCATGTACGTTTTTCATGACAGCACGCTAAATACACTTGGAGTCATGGACCAAGTGTATGAATACTTTGCCAACATCGGTTGGGAGCAAGTACTCGGCTGGAGGAACACGGTACGCCCTTGTTTAACTATTGAATTCCTTTCCTCGTATGAGTTTAAACCAGTGCAGGGATTCGGTCTGGAGACACCCGGAGTTGTGGACTTCTATATAGCTGGAGAGAGCTATAGCATGTCAATCTCAGGATTGAATCAGCTATTGGATTTCATCTAACCAAAAGATTTGCATGTGAAGTGGTACAAAGAAGCAGCTACCAGCGCCGGCGACGACTGGAGTTCAAACATTCAGCAACGGTGGGAGAAAATTGGAGGCAAAGGCTTCTATCTTTCGGGCTCAAGCAAGGACAAGCACCTTTCTGACCACGCCCTCCAGATTTGCCGTAGATGGATGGAATTCAACCTTTATGGGCGCAAGGATGGTACATGCCAAGTGACGCAGTAGGAGGCATTCCTATTATGGAATATGGTGCACAAACGGAAGGTCAACCTCGGCTACATTCTGGCGGTCCAATTGCAGGCTCAGACCAGCAACACCAGAGCAACTGTTGTATCTTTGGTCATGTTCGTGGCTAGGCTGTTTGAAGGTTTGAAAGGTGGCGACCTCGACGATATCTTCGAGAGGTACCCAGAGCATGACGAAGCGACAGAGTATCTCGATGCCCAGAGGTTGGAGCGGATGCAGCTAGTTGGGTTCACTGAAGAAAACACCCCATACTTCATCCCTTTTGAAGAACCAACGTACTTTGACAAGAGAAAGGCCCCCAAGGCACAAGGAGAATCACCCCGAGCACAAGCAGGACCGAGTAGGGCACAGAGCAGTGCAGATTCAAAGAAACTCGGAAGAATTGAGAAAGCCCTGCAAAGCATTTTTGTTCACCTTGGGTTAGACTACCCCTCCTCTCCTTAAATCATGTTTTACCCCCAGTAGTTCAGGATTTGTTTGTTTTTTATTTTTGTTTGTGTGTTTAGCGTCTATTTTTGTTTTTGTAAATTTACGTCTGTGTATATAGAGTCTGTTTTGAGCATATCTAACCCACATTACTGCTTGTGCCCGCAAGGGTACTTTGCATAGCAAGTGTGTTGGAGGGATATGCCTAGGTTGTTGTGTTTGTATGTGTTGTTTTTATTTTGTGTGTGCATGTTGAGTCTATAGCATATGAGTCATAGATTGACATTGGACATATATAGACATAAATTTATTGTTAGGCAGATGGAATTAATCAATCGCATGTGAAAGCAATATATAACTACCCAGTGAGCTTTGAGCCCAAATTAACATTTGCGACGTCTTTCTGTGTGTTTGATTTCCACCACCTCATTTGATGCTTACTTGCTTGTGCCCTATTAAACTTGATTTCATGTTCTCATGTATGCTTAGATGATTAAGGCATTTTCTTTCGTCGTTAATTGGCTATATTATTCACTGATAAATGCTTCTCATTACTGCCATTATTTGAGCCTACTTATTTGTTCATGACCCGTGTTCTGAAAATCTCTCTTTAAAGAGTATCTTATAACTGGGAATGAAACCTTTTATGCTCGTATTGGTAGTATGTTTAAGCCAAATAGTGACGGGTGCCAGAAATGGGCACAAAGAAAGAAAAAAAAGTGTGAATGATTACTTGGCATTAAGTGTTTGAATTTTTATGATTTCCTAGGTTGTTATGTGGGCACAGAGCTGCCAGTGCTGATTTTGCCCGAATACTATTGAAGGTAGCCAGCTCCTAAATATTTCCAACCTTGATCCGCATGCCCCATTACAACCCTCACAAGACCTTTTTGATATACATGCATGTGAATATCGTAAATTGTTTATACAGGGTGTTTGCAAGTTTGTTGATGATGATTTGGTGGAATTGTTGAGAGTAAACACTTAACCTAAACACTCGAGAAAAAGGCGAGCTAAGTGCACACTTCAATAGTTGTACTAGCCTGTGTTTGATTGACTCGATTTGCCTGCATCATTATGTTCAACTGTTATGCCCTTTATCAACTTATGATTCATATGATGTATTATCTTGTTTTGAGTCATTTGAGACTTCTGTTTGTTGTTGTTTCGAGTTAAAGTTGCATTCATACTTGAGGACAAGTATGGTCCAAGTGTGTGGGTGTGATGAAGACTCATATTCGTGCATTTTCCTTTATGTTTTTACACCCTTTGTAAGTGTTTAGTATAGAGTCTAGTCTAGTTTTGGGGGTAAAACTGATTACAGGAGGATGAGGGCAGAAAACCACCACAACAGGCACAGACAGGTGCTATTTATGCTGAGGGCACAAAGGACCAATTTCCCTGCCGAGGATCTAGTCAAAGTTGTTGCAAGAATTACATAACAGAATTGTGGGCCAGCTCCTTTATGCATGTGGAAGCGATGTGGCGGTCAGTTTCGAGTCCTGGGGAGGTCCAGACACGTTGGGAAGGAAGTGGAGACATCAGGAAGTTACTGGAGGCGTTAGGGTTTGTTGCTATCACTCCTAAAATCAAGGAAGAACATGGAGCATGAACGTGATGAAGTTGAGGAGTGCAAGAACCCCTGCGTGGGTGAAATCTGGGCTGCTTGAAGCCTTAATTCACTTTGCTATAAATACTTTTATCTGTTTTTCATTCGAAAAAACACGTTTTGCACTCCGAAGATACAATTTCCCGTTTTCGTACTTAGTTTATTTTCTGGATATTCTGTCTGCCTGAAGCTGGCGATTTGCCCGCAGAGAGGTAGTTCAGTTGTTCTGTTGGCAAAACTGGGGTTGGGCCCAGAAGTTAATCTAGTTATTTCCTTTCCAAGTAAGATGTCTTTTATTATTTTTTTTACTTTCGTTTCTATGTTTAGTGGCTAAGTATCCACTATTCAGGTCAAAATAATGGTCTAAGGGTAGAATATGTGCATGAGGTGATCGGACTTTAACGCCTTAAGGGTTCACAATCTTAACTTGTTTTTCACTTAGACATAGGTAAAGGGTGATGGGAGATGAAAGTGCGCATTTCTAATTAACTGGTACTAGTGTTAGTTACGTGGAAGTGTATAGGTGACCATGCCTCGATACCCACATAGTAACAGGTCCGGGGGTGACAGCCTTGGTAGTTAAGATTGAGTAGTATATGCAGGCACAAGACCGTGTCAAACCTACTAGAATCGGGTCACTTTCGCCTTCAAAGCTTCTATACTTGCAAAACCTTTGTATGATTCTCTTCTTAGGTTCCTGTATAGTTAGGTCCCTAGGTGCTGATCGCATCATCTAGATGATATAATGTAAGAAGTGATTGGGGAGTGGCTGATCGTATCCATTTCCTGTAACCGGTTAACCCTCAAAGTGACAATTACCCATATTTGGCCATGGAGATTCGGTTTTTGGACCTTTCTGCTAGTATGGGCACAATGGGTAGTAGTGGTAATTACATATGTTTTACCTGGGATTGCACATACCTACCGAATGACTCGGTGCTTTGACTTGAACAACTTTTATTACTGATATTTTCTCTTGTGATTTCCTTTTTAGCATTTAGTTAGTTTGAGTTTATTAGCAAGGTTTTTAGAGTGACACTGAAGACCCAAACCAAAACTAAGAAAAGATAGAAGGTTATGAACACTCCTCGTGGGATCGACATCCATCTTCATCAGCTATACTAGCCGTTGAGGGCATATTAAGCATTTGTGGACTATTTGCCTGCAAGTGTATTTTGCACATCAAAACGACGGTGTGCCAAGAGGGCTTGGGCTTGGAAGAGGAGTTCTTAATCTTGAAGAGTTGAAGCCAAGGGTCATTGTGGATATCTTTTGTACATCATATTGATTTAATCTAATCTCTACCTATGTTTATTTTCAAGTTTTGTTATTTTGATCTCAAAAACATGAGTAGCTAATCTCCATTGGTTTTGGGGTGTTGGATCCTTTGATGATTGGTGTTTGAATTGAATGATTGATGAATGTACCTTTCCCTTACTTTAAGTCTTATGGATCAATGTGTTGATTGTTGAATGTATGTGGGTGGCCTCCATTTAGATTCAAGTGTTACTTAATGTGTGATTAGGTTTGCTCATTTTGTATGTGATCTTGATCCATGAGACCTTTTACTTGTATCTTGAGATAGGTATGAGTATTAGGGGTGTTAATGGTGATTTGGGGATCTTGGAAGGCTTGAGTGATTTATTTGCTAGAGATAGTAATGGTTTACACTTGCTTGTAGGCTAGGTGTTTGAGAAAATGCCTAGGTGATCCTTGCCCAAATCATGATTGTAGAGAGGAGAGTTATGTGATTCATATGGTTTTTAGAATACCTTGATCAATGATCTAGCACCCTAGAACCCCTTTCTTTTATTACTCTTTAAATTTTCTATTGGAATTATTTAATAATCTACATTGAAGAGTGACATTGGTATTTGTTAATGGTTTGGAACACAACATTTTATTAAGAAATGATGTTTGTCTAAATAGTAATTGTAACTTGAGTCAACATTACTTGTATTACAAAGATCATAACTTCTATTCCTTGTGGTTCGACTCGTATCATTGCTTGCTACATCTGTGTACACTTGCACTTGACACGATCTATAATTTGAGGTATAAAATACGTCATCAGAAAGTTGTCAATTTTTCCCTCCAGGCATGGAATGAGTGGTGGAATTCTTGGGAGAAGTGTGAAGTTTTGGAGAAGAAAGTTGTCAATTTTCCCCTCCTAGCAGGGTTGTCAAATGAATAGGGAGATGGTTGATTTATTTGTTGATGAGAGAGAAAGCAAAAGATGGAGTTATTGCTTCAAGTTACCTAATTCTAATCAAGATAGATTTGAAAATAGAATATTAATTTTTAAAGAATTTGAAGTGGATCAAATTTTCATATTTTTTTATTCTTGAAATTTTCGAATTCTATGTGTATTATAATTGGATATGGTAATTTTTTATATATATATCAATAGTTATCAAATTCTAATCTGAAAAGATTTAAAAATAGAATTTAAATTTGGAAAGAGTTTGAAGTGGATCAAATTTTCAGATTTTATTCTTGCAATTTTTGAAAATCTATGTAGATAAGAATTGGAAAAGTAATTTTTGGTGTATATCATAAATTACTTAATTCTAATTTAGATAGGGTTGAAAATAAAATTTAAATTTGGAAAGAGTTTGAAGTGGATCAAATTTTCAGATTTTAATTTGTGTAATTTTCGATCTTAGCTATAGTATTTGGAATAGAATTTTGATCTATATCAAATTTCCAAATATTATTTAATTAGGGTTTATCCGAAAATTAAAAATAAATTTGGTGGAAAATTTTAACAAATTTTCATATTTATTTCTATGGAATTTTTGAGACATACAAGATTAAATTTGGTGGATAATTATTTTAATTTTCAAATTATATCTTGTAGGATTTTCAAAATATTTAATTTGATTAAATGATAATTTCAAAAATTATGTCATGTATGGATATCATATGTTATTTTATGCTAATCATGTAATTATGATTGTTGTGTTTGTAGACTGACATGTTTACAGGTTTACCGACTATCATGGCTCCTTAATTATGTGATGTATGTTTTAATTATGTTGAATGTATGATGGGTCGTATGCCGGTTTGGCTATGTATTTTTAATCCATGAGAAAATCCATGGATTAGGTCTAAGAATTTTATTTTATTATGTTGTTCGAATGTAATAGGAAGAATAACATTATATAGACCAAGTTATTGAGTTGTAATTTTATTCTAGATATATTAGTTTTTTCCTTTAAGGAATATATATTCTATATTGAATAAAGTTTCAAGATCAACTCAAAGAAGGAAAGTAGTGCAACTCAAGAAAGGAAGTATTACTGATTCACGTCCCAAAACCCTAATTGGAGCTAGGGTTATCGGCGAGGCGCAATGATGGGAACGACGACCCTGTTCGAAGTTCCGGAGCTGACTTTTCAATTTTATCTCATTGATCAACATGAGATATAAGCCATGATAGTAGGTTTATTATTGCTTATTATGTTGTTTGAAGCATGCAATTGTGTTTTATCATTTTATGTGATGTTTGCATGTTTTAAGATGGGATAAAATGAAACCTCAATCATAAGTAACTAAGTGGGAGAGATTCATACCAAAGTATGTAGAAATCTCATACGGTCTCCATTAATCTGGTTTAAGTGAGAAATGATGGGCATGCGTGTTGACAATAGGTCTTCCTCCATATCGGATGTGTCATATAATAGAATTCTCAAGAAATTAAACCTCTTTATAAAGATAGTTGTAGAACACTGTTAGAACTTACTGACTCCTCTATCTGGAGCAGTTAAATTTAAAACTAGAGTTCTTGGGGCGAACATGATGGTGTTCACACTTAGATGTAATTTATTAATAAATGTCCACACGATCGTGGCTTATTAATTAGAAGATTACATGACCTTGTTGGTATCCGGCTATTAATTTGCTTGTTGTAAGGAAATTCAACTAGAGGCAAATTAAAGGTTTAATAACCTGTTTATAAATGGATTTTATAAACGTCCACAATATTGTGGCTTATAGAAAACATTTTTAAAATGTCGGTGCAAAAGTATATATTTTTTATGAGGTTTTCGATTATATATTGTTTATCCTAAAGTTTGTGACTGTACCGCACCGCATGTTTATTTTTCAGTTATTCTATATCATCATGGCACTCTCAAATTTGTCCTCGATACTCAAAGAAAACAAGTTAATCGGTGAAAACTATAATGACTGGATTCGTAACATTAACCTCGTCCTAACTGCTGAAGGATACAAATTCGTACTTGAAGATGAAAGTCCTCAAAAGCCAGATGAGAATTCTGGTGAAGAGCAAAGGGTGGCCTATGCTAAGTGGGTCAAGTCTGATGAGATTGCACGCTGTTACATTTTGGCTTCTATGTTAAATGTGCTACAACTTCAACATCAGTCTATGAAGACTTCTTATGATGTAATGGTCAACCTTAAGGAGCTCTTTGGCTACCAGAACCGCTAGGCGCGCTATTTGGTGATGAAAAAACTGATGAGCACGAGAATGGCTGACTCCACACCTGTTAGGGATCACGTTCTCAGTATGATGAGTTATCTGGCTGAGATCAAGACCTTGGGTGGAGATTTGGATACCGAGTCTCAGATAGACATTGTGCTTCACAGCCTGTCCCCGAAGTTTGAGTAGTTTAGATTGAACTTTAACATGATAAAGAAGGACGTTACCTTATCTGAACTGCTCATGGATCTTTAGGTGGCTGAGTTCTTCAGAAGGAAAATCCGAAGGCAGACCTAGCTGAAAATAGGGCGTCTTCTTCTGGTACTAAAAAAAAGAAGAGGAACGCGCCAAAGAAAGCTGCAGATGGGGGGCCTAAGGTGAAGAAGCCCAAGACAAAGATTCATCCCGAGAATTCAAGTCAAAGACAAAGTGCTTCAAGTGTGGCCAGCCAGGTTACTGGAAGGCAGTGTGTCCGAACAAGAAGAAGAAAGGTATATCCCACACTCTTGTTGTTGAAACATGTTTAGCAACTTGTTCTACTCAGTCTTGGGTAGTAGATACTGGAGCTATTGATCATGTTTGCATGTCTTTACAGGTGTTCCTGGTAAAAAGACAACTGAGTGATGGGGAGATCATTATCTACATGGGTAATGCTACGAAAGTGACGGCTGTTGTAGTGGGAGATGTTACCTTATCTTTTAGTAGTGATAAGAGTTTAGTTTTAAAAGATTGTCTTTATGTGCCTGGTTTTAGGCGAAACTTGATTTTAGTTTCTAAACTTGTTATAGATGGATATTCAGTTTCTTTTGATAACAAGGTTGTTATCTTTAGTGGTAAATGTTTTATCTGTTCTGGCACATTGGATAGACATTTTTATTTACTTAATCCTATGCAAAACACTATGTAAAAGCAATTACTGAATACATCGATCACAAATCCTAATAAAAAGAAAGAACCTTCAGAATTGAATCAAACCTATCTTTGGCATCTAAGGTTAGGCCATATTAACCTTAAGATGATACAAAGGCTAGTAAATGATGGACCTCTGTTTTCATTGGTTCTAGAATCGTTCCCTTTGTGTGAATTATGTTTGGAAGGGAAAATGACCAAGCGTCCTTTTGAATCAAAAGGAAATCGATTCGAAGGGCTATTAGATTTGATTTAGTCTGACTTGTGTGGCCCTATGTCAGTTCAAGCTCGAGGAGGGTATGAGTATTTCATCACACTCATTGATGATCACTCAAGATATAGATATATCTACCTATTACATCCCAAGTCCGAATGCTTTGATAAATTTAAGGAATTTAGGGCGGAAGCGGAGAAACATACAGGTATAAGTATCAAGTCACTGCATTTTGATCGCAGGAATGAGTACCTCTCAAGTGAATTTAGGGACTACTTAGTAGAGAATGAGATTACATCCCAATTGACTGCGCTAGGAACGCCTCAGCAGAATGGCATGGCGGAGAGAAGGAACAGAACCTTATTAGATATGGTTAGATCGATGATAGTTATTTGGAGTTGTCTATTTCATTCTGGAGATATGCCCTAGAAACAGCAGCCTACATTCTTAACTTGGTTCCATCAAAATCAGTTTCTTCTACGCCCATAGAAATTTAGACTAGACGAAAGCCCAGTTTAGGTCATGTTCGGATTTGGGGTAGTCCTGCACACATGCTGGACAAGGAAGCTGATAAGCTGGTACCTCGTACTGATGTGAGACTGTTTGTTGGATATCCTAAGGGAACGAAAGATGGAATATTTTATAGTCCTAAGGATCAGAAAATCATTGTTAATACTAATGCTTGATTCTTAGAAGAAGACTATGTTATAAACCACAAACTAAGGAGTGAAATCATCCTTGAGGAGCTAAGAGGAAAAGGATCGAATCCTACACCAGTAGTACAAGAAAAGGTACCATAAGACACTGCACAATGTGTCACACATACACGAGAACTATCTCATCACAGTGGGAGGATTGTACGCCATCCTAACAGATTCATTGGTTTTGGTGAATCTTCAGATTTTCCTGAAGCACTGAATGAATTAGATCCTAAGACCTATGACGAAGCGATCCAAGACAAAGATGCAAATTCTTGGAAATCTGCAATGGAATCTGAGATTGGATCTATGGATCACAATCAAGTCTGAGAGCTTGTAGAACCACAAGATGAGGTAAAAACCATTATGTGTAAGTGGGTCTACAAACTCAATAGAGGACCTGACGGGAAGGTTGAAACCTTCAAGGCAAGACTTGTAGAGAAAGGGTACACTCAGAAAAAAGGGATCGATTTTGAGGAAACCTTTTCACCAGTAGCCATGCTTAAGTTAATCCGGATTCTCTTATCGATTGCCGCTCATTTGGATTATGAGATTTGACATATGGATGTCAAGACAGCTTTCCTGAATGGAATTCTTGAGGAAAAAATCCACATAAAGCAACTAGAGAGTTTCATTGCTAAAGGTCAAGAGCACTTAGTGTGCAAGCTTAAGAGATCTATTTATGGACTTAATCAGACATCGACGTCTTGGAACATCCATTTTGACGAGGTTATCCAGTCATATGAATTCATGTAAAGTCTGGATGAGAGTTGTGTGTACAAGAAATGTGACGGAAACATGGTGGTTTTTCTTGTACTGTATGTTGACGATATCTTTCTTATTAGAAACAATAAGAAGGCATTATCAAAGATAAGAGTGTGGTTGTCTAAGTAGTTTTATATGAAGCATCTAGGAAAAGTCAGAAACGTCCTTGGCATCAAGATCGTTCGAGATCACCAGAAAAGGATGCCATATCTATCTCAGGTGACCTATATTGATACGGTGTTAACTAGGTTTAGCATGCAAAATTCTAAGAAAGGTTTTATACCTTTTAGGCATGGAATCCATTTATCTAAGGAAATGTATCCCTAAATACAGTCTGAGATAGATGAGATGAAGAAGGTCTCATATGCCTCGGTTGTGGGAAGTTTGATGTATGTTATGCTATGCACTAGGCCTGATATATGCTATGTTGTCGGCATGGTAAGCAGATATCAGTCTAACCCTTGATAAGGTCACTAGATTGCAGTAAAGAATATTCTCAAGTACCTGAAAAGGACTCGAGATTATATGCTGGTATACCGCTCTGATAGTCTTATGCCTTTGGGTTACACGGACTCAGATTTTCAATCCGATAAAGATCAGAGTAAGCCTATCTTAGGCTATGTGTTTACATTAGGAGGTGGAGTCATTGCATGGAGAAGCATCAAGCAGAAATGCATTGATGATTCTACCATGGAAACTGAATATGTATCTACCTCTGAGGCTGCAAAAGAAGTTGTCTAGCTCCGGAGCTTCCTATTGGACTTGAGTGTGGTTCCTGATTTGCCTAAGAGCATCACAATATACTATGATAACTCTGGTACAATGAAAAATTCAAAAGAACCCAGAGCCCATAAGGCAAGTAAACACATAGAAAGGAAGAACCATCTTATATGAGAAATTGTTAAGAGGGAGGGACATGGCGGTGTCAAGATTGCATCAGAGGACAATCTAGCTGATCCATTCACGAAGAGCCTGCCGGCTAAGACCTTTGATGGTCACGTGGAGAAAATGGGAGTGAGATGCAGATCCGGGGACTCAATTTGAGTTTATTATTTTGATTTGAGAGTTAGCCAGTTAGTTATTATGCTTGAAAGACATGCTTCAAGTATAAGTGGGAGATTGTTAGTTTTGTATGCTAGAAGACATGTCTTTGTATACTTTTCTAATGATATGATGATATAGATTGAATCTTATAGCAGTCACTGTTTGCATTTACATTATTATATAATTGTTTATGCATATTCCGTATACTTACATTGTAGATGATATGGTATGGGTGAACACACGGTAAGATCATATCATCAGATCTTTGTATTGTATTAAAAGGCTCACGGTTTAGATGGTCCTGAATACACCATCCGTACACCATAGAATAATCTGATAATTAGTTTGTCTTGACTAATTGATTATTCTAATACACGTGTTAGTGTATTGATGAGGATCAAGATAGGATACTGTTCTCTACTCTGACCTTATTAGTGAGAGAACAAAGATCCACATATTTTGAGTTCTTAACTTATATTTATTGGTGAGCATATATGTGCTTTGTTGATTACTTTGATTTATCAATGGATGAGATTCTTTCATAGAATTAACAAACTCGATATCTTGGGTAATAGCATTTGCATATATGATGTGTCGTGTAATATATATAAGCATCGTGTCCTGGTGCGCCAGCTTGATGATGTTCTCTTGAAGAAACACAAGTTCATGTGAATCCTTGCAAGTGGAATTTATTTTGTACATGAATAAAGTTTGTGTGGTACTACTCAAGGTTTTAGATATTAATTAATTATAGCTGTCAGGGGCTTACATAATTAATTAATGAACATTAGATCTTAAACACAGGGAATGACTGAACTAAAGGAGAAAACATATTCACAAATATGTATTAAATTGGTAAGTCAGTATTACTTCTTTAGTGGAATAAAAGTAATATTTGATTTATTTAATAATATCCTAAGTTTATTGGATATTGGAAATTAAATAAATTAGCAGACCAAATTAATATTCTTCTAGATCCCTATTGTAGCCCAAGATGACTTTAATAGACTTAGACTTGAGATGGAAAAAAGAGATAGAGGCCCAAGCCCAGTAGGTTTGGGACTTGATAATTTCGACCACCTCCTTATTTATAAGGAGGTGGGGGGTGAAATTTTTAAGGTTAACAAATCAGCTCCTTTGTGTTCTCTTTATCTTCATAGTATCCATACCTATCTAGTAGATTTCAGCCCACCCTGAATCTAGATACGGTCCGGGAATACAATAGAAGATCGAGAAGTTGAATACCACAGTGAGAGGTGCCGTTTTTCATACATACAACAACAAGATTAGACCTTTAATCTTGTCCTCAACCCGACGTTCATTTGTAAGTGTTTTTCGGTATTCTATGTTTCCGCTTTTAGTAGAATCAAAAAATCGGATTGCATGTTTTATTGAACTCGATTTATTTAAACATATGAGATGCATAAATATATGGAATACATGATATTAGGATTAAAGAATAACCAAAGAGATCATGCGGTGGTTTAATTCGAAAAAACCCCAACACATAGGCCGTGTGTGTAAATTGTGGATGAATCGTATACATTATTTTATTATGATCAATGACCATTATTAGTTTGGAGGGAATTTAGAAAATAATATTATTTTCAATATTGTAAATGTACTTAAGATCAAATATATTAAATTACCGTTTTTGTTTTCTACAAGCATCTTCAATGTGAAAAAAACAAAACATTTAGAAATAACAAATTAAATATTTTGAAATATAATAACAACATAACAGTATATTATGTCATTTTTCTCTCCAAATTAAATTACAAGCATTGTAGATGTGAAAAAAAACATTACGAAATAACAACTTAAGCATTCTGAAACGTAAAAATAACATAAATAAAATAACTATAACAGAGCAACTAAAATAAAATTGGTCTTAACCATCCATTTAACAAATCTAATGGATAGAATTTATCCACAAATTACACACTAGGTTAATGTTCACTAATGCATATAAATATATGGATATAAAGTATCACGCGTAGCCTAAAAAGTATCATTACTGCTACTTCGCTTATATAAGTTTATTACAGTCAAATTAATATTTAATACATTCCAATTAGGGTTTATAAATATCAATTAGGGTATTTTTTATTGTTTTAGGGTTTTAATGTTTTAGGATTTTTAGGCCTTTTAAGGTTCTTTAGGGTTAATTAATCTCAATTAGGGCTTATATTCAATTTGAAAAAAATAATTGTCGAGCGCAGTGCACTCGCCCGACGCTAATACTTGAGTTCGGGCAAGTGCATTTAGCGAGTCGCTGAATAAATAAGTTAAATAAATTCATTTTAATTTTAGAGTTCAATAATTCATTTCAAGGTATAAATTTATGTCAAAAAAATTAATTATCAAGTGTAATGCACGAGCCCATACATTAGCGTCGGACGAGTGCACTGCACGAGTTACTGAATCAAAAAATTTAAATGAATTCACTTTAATTTAATGATATTTATTTTTGGTGAAAAAACTCAAAAGAAAAAAAAGGCACGTGCGTCACGCGCCGTCTGACCTATTGGTTGGTACAACAATAGTGTACACACTCGATCTGAGCTCTTGCATAATATATAACCATTGTACGTTGAAAACAGACATTATGGGACTGCAAAATATTCTGAAAAAAAATAAAAATATATTTGAGCTTTCCAATTTGTCCATGCAAGGATATATATCAAATAAAGCCTCTCAAAATCTCCCACATCTAGTCAAGAATGTTATTCCTTCAGAAACTTCTGGCCATGTGGTTGCCATCAAGTGATTCAACATGAGTGGAGGGCCCCGAATCCAGAATGGTGGAAAATAAACTCAGATGCAGCAATGCAAGTGACATATGTGGAGTTCTAGGCTAGGTACCCATTAAAAAATCAATTCAAATAAAAGTAAGAAATGTATACTTTTTCAGGAGTATTCAACAAAATAATTAATATTTCAATGAATATTAAACTAAATATGAAAAAAATAGCATCTTTTTTTGCAGAACAAACATTTAAACCTTGAAATCACAATATTAATTGAACACAAATATTGTTCATATATATCTCCCAAGTACAACTATATATATATATATATATCCAAATAATTTTATTTATTCATTTATTTCGTCTATATATATGTATAATATTTCTAGTTTCCTTCCAATTCATTTTTGGGTACAATACTAGTAACATGATCTTTGATAGCATCAGCATGAGAGCACACGCAGATTCTCCCAAGCCCAAGCGGCAAATCTTGACAATATGACTTAAGTAGCTTTTCTTTATATGCATCTTTGCATGTACGGGCACAGTCTGCTTCATTACATGTGTTCACGATCCTTTGACCATTTCCAATTCTTGAATCATAACATAAAATCATAACAAATATTGCAATCACTTTCAAAGAAAAATGATTCATTATGATATATCGAGAGATCAGCTTTATACAATTACTTAAACTCTTTACTCTGGCTAGCTTTTTTTTTTTTTTGGTTTAGTACTATACGAAGTGAGGCTTATCAATCTCCCCTATTTATATCCCCTCAAAGTTATAACATTTTGTCCAATGAGGCAATGACCATTAATATTAGCTAACTAGAGAATTCAATCATAATATCCATATATTTTGTTATGATTTCCTACTAAAAAATCTAGATATATGTATATTTCTAAGAATCATGCATTTAATTAGATTTAGTTTCTAGAAGTTAGACTTTATTTTTTAAAACCAAAGTTTCGTAGAGCCTAGCTAACATCCATACGATGACATAAACAAGATGACATTTGTGATAGTTTTTTCAAAATAATTAACTCAAATTATTAAAAGAGTTTAATATTGATCTTGTTATAAATATCATTAACACAATTAATCCACCAATCTATAAATGTTAGTCTTTTCCCATTGTATTGGCATATGATCTCTGTTTCAGTACCTAGATTTTATGAAATTACTAATAGGCCTAGAATAGTTAATTTTTAACTTCATTTTTTTCCCGTGAAATTTGGAAGGAAAAAAATTATAAATCGTTCAATTTTATCTAGGTGTGTTGCAATTAGGACACTATTCCTAAGTAAGTGTGTGAAATAAATGTTAAATGGATTAGTATTATGTAATGATTGATACCACCAAAAAAAAAAACTTTTTAGTTTTCCTTTTGTTAAAGTCGGTGTTTAGTAATTAGTGCTTTGAGTTTATTTCAATTAGTATATATCTCGTACGATGTACGAAAATCTAGATAAAGGCAAATAATGAGGGTAATCGAGTCCCCTCATTATTGTAGCTATGTATTTAATGACAAGATTTTACCCTCACTAAAGTAAGATGATTACAAATTTTCTCATTATATTTTTATTTGCCTCTCACTAATTATACATTAATGACGTAATATCTTCTCATTAATATTAAATTCACCAATATTACTTTTTAGTTCCATATCAATAATATAAATATAAATATAAATCTCGAGATATATAGGAACATATATATGTTAACCACAACTTCCTACTATATCTAAAAGTAGGATAGTTTAGAGTTTTAATTTCCCGCCAAAATTATCCCACCTACCAAAAAATAAAGTTAATAATGTATAAAATATATAATATACACATTAATTATGTAATAATATGGCCAATATCTTTATCTTTATATATATAATAGCACAATGGACCTACTAATAGTAACCTCATATTTTCCCGCCTAAATATACTTGCCGCATTTAGTAAGATGATTTTTTATATACCAATTTAATTATATATATATTATTAATCATATAATATATATATGTATATATATAACCGTTTATATAAATATCTTAATAAATATATATATATATATATATATATATATATAATAATTTGTATATATATGTAAATCTACATCAATATACATACGATATAATTAATATAATGATTATTTCTATATTTTTTACGGCAATTATCTATGTATCTACAATTGTTTACATCAAAGATTCAAAGTACCATTAGTGATCTATCATTTAATATTGGATGACTTTTGAAAACAAATTTCGATCGATTCTAATTGATTTACGTGGATTTATTTTTTAAACCAGATTTACGTGAATTCAGTTTTATAGAATTAAGTTATTTATTGTTGATTGATGTTATTAATTGATTTAAGCACGTTTACTTTTATTTCATTTAGTACTAATTGATGGATTATCATAATTGATCATTGGCTCTTGAGCGTTACTAGACAATTAATTTTAGAATTAATCATATTCAATTGCTCGACCAATTATATAAATATGTGTATTGTACAATCAATTGCATAAATAGTTGTACTGCAAATTTGCAATATAACATTTTTACCAAAATTATGAGCTGCAGCTAATCGGATTGAGAAAATTGTTTCTTATTTCTTATTCAAGTTATCTTTGGTCTTTTTTTCTTGTGCTCAAAGTATATTTTCTTTTACTATTTTTTTATTATAAGAAAAATGTAAAATAGATTTACAGGTACTTGAAGCAATGCTTAGTCCATCATGTGTAAAATATTACATCCATCATGTGAAAAGAAAATAAGATTATGTCATCTTCTTTATGCATAATCCATTCGATTATTGCATTGGAAAATTAACGGTGGAAGATTTCAATTGCTCACCAATCACCACAATATTGTGGTCATCTACAACTTTGTATTGTTTATACTTTTTTTTAATGCAGTTAAGTCAATTGACATTATATAAATTTTAATTTTGTATTTCACTACAATATTTATGTATATGAAACCGATCAATGCAGAAACTATACTTCATTTTCATTATATTACTCTTATTGGTCTAAAGCTCAGCTAAATGTCCATATACTTTTAGTGTATGTAAAAGTAAAAGTATTATGCAGTGCTGCATACTTATAATCACGAATAATTTGTCATTTTATGTGATTAATGTAATTTGAATTCCATTCAATTATTTATCAATCTTATTGCATGATAAAATTGTAAATTTTAATATCAATTTACTTCATCATTGTTTTTTATGAACCAATTTTTTTACACTTTGAAAACATAATTTATGAAATATTTTCAAATTTGTAATCAGGACTCTTTTAATTTTTGACATTTTTTTTTTCATTTTTTACCTCTGTTTACTTTATTTTTTTCACATATCAATATAAGTTTGGAAATTAATATATATTGTTCCTAATCCCAATTATTTTGTTTTGTTTAGTATGTAAATATTAAATATGCGAGTATGTACATTACATATGGGGAATTCTAGATTGCAAGTGTTTCGGTGTATTTTTTTTTGTTTTGGTGTTGAGAAATAGTGTAGTTTGATAAGGTAATATGCATTTGAGTTGTATAAAAACAATTCAAATCTTGGGTCCCTATATACACACAAGCTCTTGAGATCTATGTATGAAATGATATGATTTCGGGTTCGAAACTCACTGCTCTTCTTCCTCCCAACATTCGAAAAAACAAAATCAAAAAAGAAATCGAAAATATGGATTTGAAATTCTTGCACTACTTCATGTTATACCATTCTTTGTATTGAGTAGATGATTAACCCAATTTTGATATATTTTGATTCACTCTTAATTAGTTGTTAGAGCTTTGACGATGGTTGATGGAGAGCATGTTGTGATAGATGAAGAATTAAAAGCAATTTTGAGAAAAGTTGCTAAATTAAATGGATATTTTGAGCAATTTTGAGCTTATCTATGAATTACAATTGCAATATCAAATGGATATATAAATTCCAAAATCCCTCACAATCTGCCGGCCACTTACATGTTTTCATTTATTTTTTAATATATAATAATAAATTGTGATTTTATTTACACTATAATTGTTATTTGAGAGTATAGAATAATATAAATGTGTGTGTGGTGAGAGATCCTGATAGACAATTTCAAGTAGCACATGAATTATAGTCAATTAATTATGTGTGAATTCATAGAATGCAAATGAAAATTTCATAGAATATACACATTAATTATGTTATAATTAATGTAGATTATATTATTTTATTTAGATTATATATTAATCTATCATTATGCATAGATTATGCATATCTTAATCTTATCTTAATATCTTAATTTTAATATAAAAATAAATAAGTATGCCTAAAATAGAAACTCGATTTTCCCCGCCCGTTTACACTTCCTTAAAATAGTAATCTCAAATATATAGTTTTTTTAGGGAGAATATAAAGTTATTTTAATGATAATATTACTCAATGAATTTTGAGAAACCATGTTTTCTTAAATAAGCTACACTAATATCCGTTTAATCTATAATATATATATAGCGACACTAATAACCTCATTTTAGATTATTGCTTAGCTTACAATCCACCTATCTATAAAAGGAATTATATTTTAATTGAATACATTTACTTGGCCTAAAATTCCATTAATTTAGTTAAGATAATCATATGAATATTTACCTTAAATAACAAATAAATATATATTCAATTGTGGTCATTGATTTTCTAATCATGTGAAATTTACCTTAATTATAGATATATCATCGATTAGGTCAATTAAGTAAATCATGTGACTAAATAAATATGTAGATTGCATATACTATATATATGTCTTTCTTTGAATAAATATAGATGTGTTATATATATTATATGTAAATTAACTATATATTTGAGGATATAATGAACGCATATAGAATACACAATAGATTATTATATATATTTACCTTATGTACGTAATAATGTACATATAAAAGCAATATCATTGAATAATGCTTAGTCCAATCAGTATCATGAAATAATTAGTTTGTATATACATGCATATAGTTTCATCGAAAATTAGTCAATACATATACTAGAATAATATCCAAAAATGCAACGATTTGTATTAATAAACATATTTTATTTCAAATTTATGTCCATTTAAGAATATCAATTAACTCCCAAATTAAAATTAATGCATTTCCAAATTTTTAGAACAACATTTGGGGCACGTCCTAAAGGAAACTCCCCAATTTGAGTTGAAAATCATTCATTATAAGTAGGGATTTGTTAGAACTTGCAGCCTCTGGTTTAGTGAGTTGACACATTCAGGATTGGAATTTGTAGTTCTCCATTGTAATTTTGTTGTAATAGTGATATTTATTTGTTTGATCATCAATTATAAGTAGTGACTTGATATTTGCTAGATTGAATGAATTTTCATTGTTTCATTATCAATATCGTTCATATTCCTGTTATGAATATTTATCATCGTGCAACATTATAATTTATATTCATTTTTTAATTACTTTGAATAATGCATATAGCTGGAGTTGCAAGTTGCAACTGAGTAGACCGGAATTGGAAGATCATTTGAAGCGGTTGTTGAGGATGATGATGATGATGATGATGATGATGGAAGTGTGCAATTTTCCTATTGTAGATTAATTGGCTTCCTAAATTCATGATCTTGACAATTGATACATCACAAATGCATGAAGTTGTCGGCATATTGCGAATTCTCTTTTATAGGGTGTGCCCAATATTTGAAGATTCTCCTCAGTTATTTATTTTTTCTTTTTTAATTATCAATTAATTTTTTTATCTTTAATATGTATATATTAGTTCAGGTTGATTTAATTGCAAGCCCAGAATTTCACAATTTTATTTTTTAGTTCATTTTTCGATACTATTCCTATTTCCTGATTTTGTAGTATTAAACATCTATTTAATTGAATCCAGACATTTAGATGTAAAGTTCAAGGTAAGTCAAACTTTATCAAATCGGCAGTTACAATAAAAACTTTAAAGCATATAATTGTCCACAAACCATATGCCATGTCAAAGTGGCCACAAAAAGTATTTTGTAGATAAACAAAATTTTAAACAGAAACCTATGAATTTATTATTGAAGATGGTGTAGATTTCTCATGTTTTATCAACAAATTAAAATAGCTACTTCTAACTACTATGTCTGGTGTACATGTATTTTATATGCTCATTGAATACTCATGTTGTTATGGAAAATTAACATTCGAGTAGCCAAAAGGAGTGTACTTACAAAATGGTTGAAAAAATATTTTTACCCATAAAAAAATGCATATATTTTTAATTATTGCATATATTATTATATTTAAATTAATTCCAACATATTGACCAATGTCACACCTCATTTTATTTCTTTTGTAAATTCACATTGTATGTTATTTCTCTTGCATCTTTACACCGCATGTATTGCAGTCCTTGCAGTTTCAAATCTCCTCGGTGAATCAAATTGAAAATAGTTAATTTTATAATTAAGGTAGCATATAGTTTTACATCAAAAAAATATTTTATATATGATCATAATATTCATGAATTATAAAATTAAAAGAATAAGTAATACATAATAGATTCGAAAATTATCAAAATAAGACACGTAAATAATGTACAAATTATAGATGGGGTCAACTAAAACAATATTTTCTTTGAAATGATTCAATAAGATCTCATTATTTAAGAAAATATTAAAAAAGGTTCAGCCTTATATTCATAAATATTGTATAATATTTTAATATTTTTTAAATTTATTAGGTACATTCAAATTTATTTTAATATTTTCAATGCATTTCGTTTTTGAAATAAATATATTTTGTATTAAATGTTTGGCTCATTGAACAAATAAGATTTTTTCACTCATTTTATTGATGAAGTTTATGTGATTAATTTTATGTCAATATAGTAAATTCATAATTAATTTATTTTCAAAATAATTAATCTTTTATTATTATTATTTTTTATGTTATCATATAATAATGATTTACTTTAAACAAATAATTTCACTTTTTGTTACTAGAAGCTAGATTTCAGGTCTAATTTTTAGAATTTTGATTCTTAGGCAGCTAATTGCTAAATAATGTCGAAAAATGAATAATTTTTCTAGTTAGCATATTTATATTATAATGAGTTTCAAATATGTGAGAGTGCGTATTTGGACATTTATATGCTACCTCATTTGATCCAATATATTATTTATATAACACATTTCAAATTATTGGATATTTTTCTTTAATAGTTAGATATCATATAAATATATATATATATATATATTACAAATTATACATGGAAAATTATCAATGTTTAATTTCATATTATAAATCGAGACCAACATTTTATTATAATAAATAAATTTTTTATTATAATTTTTTATCATCTATTTTTCAAATAATCATTTTTTTTTTTCAAAATATACCAAATAAAATATTTCAAAATTAAAATTGAGGGGGATTTTAGTAGAGAGGCTAAAATAATTTTTTAAATCTTCAATTAACAATTGAAAACTAATACTAAATGCTAAAAGATTTTAACAAAGCCTAATTTGGTAGGATGAACGCTATTACAACAACTATAAAACTAAACTAAAATACTAGAAATTTAAATTGAAAAAAAAATGAAAAAAACCTAAAAAATATAATTATAGTGCAATAGATAAGTGCATCAGGTGATTTCATCCAACTAAAAACGTTCGGATAGAGCATCCTCCTCTTTTTTTTTTTTTTTATTTAGGACAAATGCATCAAATTTAATTGACCGGAAAATCATGTGAAAAATCAAACAGTGGCTAAGTTTATGCTATTAAAATTACGTCATTTAAAATGTGTGAAAAACAAAAATCATTCCAAAGTTTGTGCATTTTAAGATAATTAACTATTATTATATTATCAAACTCAAGTAATTTAATTCAAATCACACACATTTTCTTATTATCAAACAAATTATTTTACCCACCCTTACTAAAATACCCCTCAATTTTTATTTTTATATATTTTATTTTGTATATTTTGAAAAAAAATAAAAATCATAAACACAACAAAAAAATTTAAATGATTATTTGAAAAATGAATTCTAAAAAGTCATAATAAATTATAATTAAGTAGGATGAACAATAAATAACAAGTATAAAATATAACTAAAGCACAATAAATTGAAATCAAAGATAAAAAAATGATTTTTTTATATGTACATTTTTTGTCTCGATCGTGATTTTTTTGGTTCTAAGTTTTAATCTTCCTAGCTTTTAGTCTCAAATGATATGTTTTGACATTTCGTCCCAAAATTTAACGATCGTTAAGTGTCAGGTTAGTTTTGGAACAAAAAATGTAGAAACATATCATTAATTTGGAACAAACAATGTCGCAAAAATTAAACTTGAGACCAAAAAATTTACAATTGAGACTAAACGTATTTTTACTATATTCTAATGAGACTAGAAGTGAAATTAACTTAGAAAATGGAGTTTGAGATGTTTTCTATAAATATAAGAGGTGATGATGAAACATTAATCAAATTATGGACGTTTTGCTAAAGCATGACAACTCTCCCTCGACGATGTCCTATATATCACTTCACACAATCTGGATTATGGGGGGATGACCGAGATGTAATTATTATTTTAAATGTGTTTTACGTTGTTGTGTCATTTTCTTCGTAATTTTTCGAATTGTACCTAAAATTGTAAATGATTTCAATTATGTTTGTAATAAATATCAGGAGAACCAATTAAGTTATTTGTTTTATTGAGCATAGTGAATGAAAATTGTAATTTAAATATGGATATGAGTTGTTGCTAATAGAATAGGGAAAAAACTTGAATATTCTTTGTACATTTTATAATTATTTCTATTAATTATTTCACTATAATTTAATTATTTTATTTATGCAAATTATTTAATATAAATTATTTATAAACCTCTCACTGTGCATCGCACGGGATGTAAAACTAGTTCATTTAAACAAATACAATACAATATCCATGTATACATACATTAAAAATTCACAACTATTAGCAGCTAGCAACAAAAATATGAATGTTGCTCAAAGAATTTCCTATTATCTAATACTTGGAGCGCCAAATTATTTGTCCACTTTCATAATAAGCATTCGATACGGACGCTTCAAAATGCCTGACACTCAACCTTTGGGACTACACTTGAATTCTTCTTCAGGTGACTACCTACAAGAAAGTTGAAAAAAAATTACAACAGTTAAAGACGAAAAAACATATAATAAATTAAAAATAAAATGACTTAACCTTAACGAAAATTAGTGGTGAAAATTGATGCATAAACGTGAATGATAATAATTTTACCTCCAAAAGAGGGATTAAAAGTCTTCAAATGTCCATGTTGATGCAATTGTTACCTAAGAATATAAAAGCAATATGTTTGGATTTAAACTTCACCACAGAATAATAAGCTGAAGGGAAGTAATATAAGTCCCATAATTCTACCTTTTCTTTCTTCAAAACATCTTTTATACAGGCTTTGTCATCATCATGCTGCCAACAAAATAAAGGCAAACCACTAGTAACATATCAGTCATTAGATAAAAAGTAAATTTAGATTAATCCATGTAGCTAAGAATGTGAACATATTAAAATCAAGAAATTTAAAACAAGTTAATCATGTACCTAAGCATTTTGAATAAGTTTAAAATGGCACAAAAATAAAAGCATAGTGGGCATTTCCTATAACTGCCTGGTGAAAAGATAGACAACTCAATTTCATTAAAAAAATTAAAGAGAGTTATGATGATGGGAATCACTCAAAAGTGACAAAGAATTTTATTGCATAGAACAAGAGACAAATACAATAACATTCTTATTTAAAAAATCTTCTTTTTCCCTTAACAAGTCGAGAGAAAAATATTATACAAGACAAGTGTCCCCATAAATCAATACATCTAGAAAACTCTAAATACAATGATTATCAGCTCAGTAATGATGATCTTGAAGTTCAAATGACTATGATCACTAACTAGCTCCTTGCAACTTTATTTTGTGGACATAAGGTCTGCCCCTGCTAATCAATATATGAAAACAAATGAGGAATTTACCACAAACATAAATGATATATCGAAAAAGTATTAGTTCAACTCCTGATTAAGTACCAATCATTAGATCTACTTAAGTGAGAGTGTGAGAGTTTATACTACTGAACAGTAGATCATCAAAATTAGCACATTAGTTATATAGATTTATAGCGTTAACATATTTTAGTATCTCTATCTCATAAAATTTATAAGCTATTACCTCCCCTGTGTGGTTTGCAGGCTATTATATAAGGGCGGGGTATACCCAGTGCGCACTTCGGTAGCGGTTGCAGGTTACTCTTGATATAAAAAAAATAAAAATTTCTAGAATTAAGTCTTTTTAAGAGATAACATAATGACTTGGAAAAAAAAGAAAACAAACCTAATGATCCAAGTATGATACAAATTAATTAGGCTAATCTTATACACATATCAGTTTTAAAGATATCTCAATTATTAAATACCTTTCAAAACATAAAGATGCATAAAAAAAGGGTGACCAGTAGAACCTGTTATGAGGTGTAGTGCTTAGCCCAAGTAATTTATTGATGACTAAAACCTTAAACTCATTTAGAATGTTTTTTTTACGTATATAAAATTATATATGTGATTTTTCAAATATTTTCATAAACTCATTTAGAATGTTTTTTTTATGTTTTTAAACCGAATTAATTGGAGATTTATATACACATTGTGTATGAACACATACAACATAGTAATTCTAATGTTATTTTTTGAAAGAAAAATTGAATAGTTTCTTCATTTTATAGATTTAACATATTAAATATATTTTATCCGGACACACATAAATTTAAATAAATAGATTTCATACAATGATATAATAATAATAATAATAATAATAATAATAATAATAATAATAATAATAATAATAATTTATTGTTATATTATATGGCATATATGTATAACTTCTTGAAATGGTTTATTTTCTAATCGTTAAAATAAATAGATTATATTTATCTATACATATGATATTAGTTTTTTAATTAATAGAATGTATAATCAATTCGTTGAAATCTTTCATCAATTTGAAAGATTGATGTCAACAATTAAATCCACATTGATGTATTATTATTATTATTATTATTATTATTATTATTATTATTATTATTATTATTATTATTATTATTATTATTATTATTATTATTATTATTAGTTTTCTTTGATCGGTTTTTTTTTAAAAGCTCTCATTAATTGTAATTTATAAGTCGTTTGATTATACAATAAGCGGATGAAATCATAAGCTATACTTTGTACAAAATCAATAATTTTAATTGTGTATCACAGAGTGTTGCACAAAATACAATATAGAATTCCATCCACACCATAACATGTATATTAATTAGAATTAAAAATAAATAATTTTTAAATTTTAATTTTTCATTATTATGTTTTAAACGAATTGGTCTCTTTTATCTCTCTTTTTTACCATTTAAAGCTCTTGTCTAGGGGGTGAGCATTCGGTCTATTCGGTCTATTTCAATCAAAAAATCATAAAATCGAATTGACTAGATTAATAAATATTTAGGACCGAACCGAACTGTACCGAATTAAGGGTGAGGATCGAACCAAATTCGGTTAAGTTCGGTACGGTCTAATTTTCTATTTGCTTTTTATTTTTATTTTTCGATTTTGAATTTCTTGACTAATTGTGGAAATAATAGCTTAAATAATAAATAAATTTCACAAATCTATAACTAGTATCATAAATAAACCTTTATAACTAATATATAAAACTAAACTAACAAATAACAATACAAACATACAAATTATTGAACAAATAACAATTAAAAAAATAATAAATTAATAATAACTAAAAAAAAAGAACCGAACTGGACCGAAAAATCAAAAGAACCGAACATGGACTGAAATATGTTCGGTTCGATTCAGTTTTCGATTTTTTCGATGTTTTGCTCACCCCTACTCTTGTCCCTTTGTTTAACTATGAGTAATATTAGAATTTAAAAAATTGAAAAAATGATTACCATTCAAAACCCCTGTTAGTTATATAATAAGTCATTTGATTACACCAAAAATAGTATTTGAAGTAAAAAAAAATGAAAGTTTAAATATTTTCGATGGGCATTTGTTATATTTTGGTGGTATTTTTTTAAAAAAATCTGAAAAATTAAAGATGTTGAATGGTTGTTAATTGTTATATATTCATGTTTTGGTGATATTTTTCATTTAGCAAAATCTAAAAAGTTAAAAATATATGAATTTTACACAATAATTAAGTAGTATTAGAATTAAAAAAATATGTTGTGCTAACTTCAGTAATGCTTTGAAAAACAATTTAATTTTAACAAAGTTTTGACTAATTTATTTTTATAATAATTTTGTCCTACAATTTTGCTTTAATATATGTATAGATAGATAAATACATCATGATTGTTGATTGTGACTGTTGTATATTTTTTCTTTAAATTATACGAGTTCCGTTTGTTATTTGCAACTTTTATCATAAACTAAATAAAAATTCGATTCAAGAAAATTCATAATCATGAAGATCTTACTCGGTGTTGTGTTTATATTGCTTTTGGCTCTACATTGCACAGGTACCAAGTTCTAATTAACTTTTTCAATTATTAATTAATTTAATTAGTTCTCATATGTAAAAAATCCAAAAATATAAATTTTGTTTGTTTGTTTTTTAATTTGTTGCAGGTGGTGATGATGATGAAATCAAAATAAAAATGTGTTCGCATGAATTTGTTAGAGAAATTGAGTGCGTTGAAACCGAATGTAATAATTTCTGCACTTATATATATCGAGAAAGTCGAGCCCTAGGCACTTGTGTTTTAGTGATACGTACTTGCCGTTCTATTTATCAATATTCTAGATAGATATTAGAAGGGATATTAAGTATTTAAGTTTGATATCAATTAACAAATTTTGTTTTGAGTTTTATGAATTTAGGGTCCGGCAAGATGAGTCGAAAAATGTGAGAAAGCTTTGTTTATCTCTCTTTTAGGTGTGGTGTTATACACAAAACTTGTTAATTTCTAATACGTGCATGCATAATACAAATTAATTTAAGAAATTTTAAAACTAACTTAAATCATCAACACTCTTAACCAAGGTAGCAAAACTCCTTAGGCGCTAGTCAGGTGGCTGGAAGACGCCTAGCGGCTAGCGCCTAGATGTTATTTTATATAATTTATTAGTATTTATGCCGTATGTTGTACGGATTTAAATATTGTTGGAAAATAGGATTTAATAAATTGAGTTTTGACTCGTTTTATTCAATTTTTCGTGACCGGGATATTTAATTTTGGAGGAATTAAATACCGTACGATTGTTCTATGTTGTGAGTAGATAATCGTAGTATTTTTATTTGCTCAAATTCAATTTTCGGTGAGTGAGAAATAAATGGTTGAAGTTGGTCACACGATTGGGCATTTATGATGTGTGGGATAATGTGTTTAAGACACATTAAATAATCCCACGTTGATTTCTTAATTAAGTTAAGAAGTGTATTTAAGTGTATTAACACTTAAGTGAAGTAATTAAGTGCACAAGGATGTGGGCCATGAGCCCACACGCGCACACACACGCACGCCCGCCCGTGCCCGTGCCCGGTGCCGGTGCCCGACTGTAACTCCAGGGGGTTACAACACCTGGTTTGAATGCCCTCAAACCCTAGTTATCCCCTGCAGTGGAGATGTGCCTATAAATAGGACATCCTGCATGGTTCAACATGCTACATTCTGCATAAACGAACACATCTTCATATTGTTGCATACGAGTTCCTTCGAGTCACAGCTTCCAGTTCTCGACGTTGTCTAGTTCGCCGGAGCCTTACCGGACTTGTGGTGCTATTGCCGGAAGGACGAAGCCGTTTCATCTTTGAAAGACAACCGCCAAACCGTGAGCACTAGCCGGGGCGTATTATCTTGCGGAGAGAGGTCCCCTCGACTCGGCTTGCCGAAATCTGCACATCGGTTCAAGTCTCTAATTTACTTTGTTCATTTCCAGTTTATTGTAATTGTTCTACTTCTACTCCTTCTTTGCTTGTACTTCAGTTAATCAATTCCAGTCAAAGTGTAATACACGTTCGACAATCGCAAGATAAATACCAGACTAAAAACAATCAACTACCTTTGCTGGAATGGCGTCATCATCCAACACCGTTGCTCCAAGGACCATTCCCCATGGCCAAGCCGAGAAGCCGGAGAAGTTCTCCGGATTGGACTTTGGACTTCAAGAGGTGGCAGCAGAAGATGTTGTTCTACCTAACCATGCTGGGAGTTGCTGGATACATCAAAGAGAATGTTCCTGTGGTCGAGAAAAATGAGCCGGACGTCAACAAACGAACGGTGTATGACCAGTGGATCAATGGCGATTTCCTTTGTAAGAATTACATTCTGAATGGTTTAGTAGATAGTCTTTATTCTATTTATGGGAATTTAACTAGTGCTAGGGAATTATGGGATGCTCTAGAAAAGAAGTACAAAACTGAGGATGCTGGAACTAAGAAGTTCGTGGTGGCAAAGTTCCTCGATTATAAAATGGTGGACACTCGGTCAGTGGTGGATCAAGTGCAAGAGCTTCAACTCATTGTGCACGACGTTCATGTTGAAAGGATGATCCTTCCCTACTCTTTCACCGTTGCTGCGGTGATTGAGAAGTTGCCACCGTATTGGAAGGACTTCAAGAGCTATCTCAAACATAAATGAAAGGAGATGACTCTTGAAGACCTTGTGGTTAAACTTCGAATTGAGGTCGATAACCGAAAGGCGGATCCGAGACCACGAGTCCCGATCGAGGCCAATGCTAACTTGATGGAACATGATGGACCATCAAATAGCAACAAAAGGAAGGCCTGGGTCAAGTTGACAAAGGGAAGAAGCCAATGACGAAGTTCAACGGTAATTGCTTCAATTGTGATAAGCCGGGGCACATGTCCAAACATTGCATGGCTCCAAAGAAGAAACGTACTAACTATGGTGCGCATTTGGCGGAACATAACAACAAAGGCATAGGGAAGGCCCATCAAGATGATTGGGATGACGATGATTTGGCTGTTGTTGTGTTTGAAGCCAATCACGTGGACAACCCGAGAGAATGGTTCATCGACACCGGGACTACTTGTCACGTTTGATCGGATAAGAGCTCGTTTGCTACCTACAAAGTTGTTGAAGGTAGAAAGTTGCACATGGGGAACCAAGCCTCGTCTGAAGTGGTTGGTGTGTGCAACGTGGTTTTGAAGCCGACTTCAGGCCAAGAGCTGACGTGGAAGAATGTGCTGCATGTTCCGGACAACTGCAAGAATCTAGTTTCGGGCTCACTGTTAGTCAATCATGGTTTTATACTAGTGTTTGAATCTGAAAAGTTTATTTTGAGCAAGTACGGAAGGTTCCTTGGTAGGGGCTATCTCGCCAATGGGCTTTTCAAAATGAATGTAATGGCTATGCGCCGTGTTGCAAAAGGAAATGCTAATAAAGTTGATTTTTCTGTTTACTTGCTTGTTGAGTGCTCGGATTTATGGCATTGTAGATTAGGACATGTTAATCTAAATGCTATAAAATGTTTAGTAAATTTAGATTTGTTAAAAGTGAACCAATTTAATACACAAAACAAATGTGAAGTTTGTGTCGAAGCTAAATTGGCTAAGTTACCATTTCAATCGGTTGAACGGAGCACTAAACCTCTAGAGCTAATTCACACAGACCTGTGTGACTTAAAGTTTGTGCAAACTAGAGGCGGTAAAAAGTATTTTTATTACTTTTATTGACGATTGCACAAAGTACTGCTATCTTTATCTTTTAAGAAGTAAAGATGAGGCGATTGAAGCTTTTAAGAACTTCAAAAATGAAGCCGAAAATCAACTAAGTTGTCGAATTAAAGCAATTTGAAGTGATAAAGGTGGAGAATATGTTACCTCATTTGAAAAGTTATGCACAGAGGCGGGTATAATTCATCAAACTACGGCTCCCTATTCACCACAGTCTAATGGTGTTGCTGAATGCAAAAACCGAACTCTTAAGGAGATGATGAATGCTTTGTTGATAAGTTCGGGATTACCACAGAAATTGTGGGGGGAAGCTGTGTTAACAGCCAACTATATCCTGAACAAAATTCCACTTAAGGGTAAGGATGTAATGCCTTACGAGTTGTGGAAAGGACGCATGCCGTCTTATAAATACCTCAAAGTGTAGGGATGTTTGGCTAAGGTTGAAGTGCCACTTCCTAAACAAGTTAGAATCGACCCTAAAACGGTTGATTGTATCTTTGTTGGGTATGCACTTAATAGTAGTGCATATCGTTTTCTTATTCATAAATCGGAGATTCCCAAGTTGACTGAAGGAACGATGATGGAGTCGAGGAATGCTATATTCTTCGAGAATGTCTATCCTTGTAAAGATAAGGATATGGCAGAAGGTAGTTTTGAGAAATGAACTTCTGAAGCTGCTACTAGTTCTGATCTTGTGGATGAAGAATCGAGACGTAGCAAGCGAGCTAGGACGGCTAAGACTTTTGGTCCAGATTTCATCACATATATGCTAGATGATGAGCCAAAGTCTTTGAAAGAAACTCTATCTAGTCCAGATGCTACGTTCTGGAAAGAAGCTATCAATGGTGAAATCGATTCCATCATGTAAAATCACACTTGGGAGTTGACAGATCTCCCAAGTGGGTGTAAGCCGTTAGGATACAAATGGATCCTAAAATGAAAATATAAGGCAGATGGTTCTGTTGATAAGTATAAAGCTCGTTTGGTTGCCAAAGGCTTTAGACAAAAAGAGGGGTATGATTTCTTCGATACCTACTCACCAGTAACAAGGATTACATCTATTCGGGTGCTTTTAGCGATTGCTGCTTTGTATAATCTTGAAATTCATCAGATGGATGTAAAGATCGCGTTTCTGAATGGTGAGCTGGAGGATGAAATATACATTGAACAACCTGAAGGGTTTGTTGCACCAGGGCAAGAACGAAAGGTGTGTAAATTTGTTAGATCGTTGTACGGTCTGAAACAAGCACCTATTCAGTGGCACCTAAAGTTTGATAACGTGATGTTATCAAATGATTTCAAAATCAATGAGTGTGATAAATATGTGTATATAAAGAGCAGTTCTAATGGCTATGTCATAGTTTGTCTTTACGTAGATGACATGTTAATCATGGGCAATAGCCACCAAGTGATTGTTGAAACGAAACAAATGTTGAAATGAAATTTTGACATGAAAGATATGGGCTTAGCCGATGTGATTCTAGGAATCAAGATAGTACGGACAAGTGGTGGAATTGTCTTAACACAATCTCATTACGTAGAGAAAGTGCTTAAGAAATTCAACGCTTTTGATAGTCCGCCGGCTAAGACCCCGTTGGAACTCAATGTACACTTGAGCAAAAACCGAGGAGAACCGATAGCTCAAGAAGAGTATGCAAGGGTCATTGGGAGTTTGATGTACATCACTAACTGCACTAAACCTGATCTTGCATGTTCTGTGAACAAGTTGAGTCGGTACACGAGCAATCCAAGCAAAGAGCATTGGAAAGCTCTAGTACGAGTTCTAAGATACTTGAAGTATACTTTGAACTTCGGGCTGCATTATACAAGGTTTCCTCCTGTACTTGAAGGGTACAGTGATGCGAATTGGATATCAAACACAAAAGATTAATTCTTGACTAGTGGATTTGTTTTCACTATCGGTGATAGAGCAGTGTCATGGAAATCCACGAAACAGACTTGTATAGCCCACTCTACCATGGAATCTGAGTTTATCACTTTGGATAAAGCGTGTGAAGAAGCAGAATGGCTTCACAACTTTCTAGAAGACATTCCATGTTGGAAAAAACTAGTGTCGTCAGTGATGATTCACTATAATAGTCAAGCGGCTATCGGAAGGGCACACAATGCTATGTACAATGGTAAGTCTCGACACATACGTCGGAGACATAATACTGTGAGGCATATGATCTCAAGTGGGATTGTCTCAGTTGACTATGTGAAGTCAATAGATAATCTAGCGGATCCGCTAACCAAAGGGTTAAACCGAGATCAAATGGCTAAGTTGCTAGAGGGAATAGGTTTAAAATCCACACTCTAAGAATGTTTGTAGTGGTAACTCAACCATGATGACTGGAGATCCCAAGAACTTGGTTCAATGGGAAAACTAAGCTAAAAACGTTCGGTTTGGTAGTACTTGTAAACTTATAAGTGAACCTTTCCCTGTGAGCAAACCAAGTGCACACCTGTCAATGTGGTGAGGATAAGTTCTATGACTTTTAATGATTCCTAAACCTAATAAGGTTTGAGTATGGCAGGATACTCGGAAGAGGAGATCACCTATATAAGTGAGAAGTGGGGGCCGCTTCTATGAGATACTTATGAATTCAAAAAGGTTGTCCATGGCCTGAAAAGGACACAAACTTGAGAACAGATAATGTTTGAGACATAGTTGTTTCCAATACTATTGTCTCGGTATACACTAAGGATGTATAGTTCAAGGAATCATGTCCACTAAACAGCTGGTATACTCGATAGTGTTGGAATATGGAAGGTTCAAAGTCACAAGCTACCTATCCTGTTGCAGTTGTGTTTCTAGAGAACTGGGCTGCTTGTCTGCATACATGCATGCACTATTTTCACTCATGTGGGGGATTGTTGAAAAATAGGATTTAATAAATTGAGTTTTGACTCATTTTATCTGATTTTTCGTGACCGAGATATTTAATTTTGGAGAAATTAAATACCGTACAATTGTTCTATGTTGTGAGTAGATAATCGTAGTATTTTTATTTGCTCAAATCCGATTTTCGATAAGTGAGAAATAAATGGTTGAAGTCGGTCACACGATTGGGCATTTATGGTGTGTGGGATAATGTGTTTAAGACACATTAAATAATCCCACATTGATTTCTTAATTAAGTTAAGAAGTGTATTTAAGTGTATTAATACTTAAGTGAAGTAACTAAGTGCACAAGGATGTGGGCCATGAGCCCACACGCCCGCGCCCGTCCGTGCCCGTGCCCATGCCCAAGCCCGAGCCCGAGCCCGAGCCCGTGCCCGTGCCCGTGCCCTAGTCCGGTGCTCATGCTCGGCTCGGCTCGGCTCGTCTCGTCTTCGTCCTCAGGCTTGGATCTTGGCAATTGAACTTTGGACGTACGTGGGCTTCCGGGGCTTATCCGTATCAGTTTTACGGTATAGAAACGGTCGGGTCGTGGAGCGGGTCTGCGGATCGGCTATCCGGGACAGTAACTGAAAAGTAACTCCTATCGGGAGTCAAAGTCTGCAGCTACCTTGGACACGTGTTGGGATCCGAGCCAACATGGGACACCTGTCGGGATCTGCAGAAGGTAACTCCTGGAGGGCTTAATGGCAGAGCTGTAACTCCAGGGGGTTACAACACCTGGTTTGAATGCCCTCAAACCCTAGTTGTCCCCTGCAGTGGAGATGTGCCTATAAATAGGACATCCTGCATGGTTCAACATGCTACATTCTGCATAAACGAACACATCTTCATATTGTTGCATACGAGTTTCTTCGAGTCACAGCTTCCAGTTCTCAACGTTGTCTAGTTCGTCGGAGCCTTACCGGACTTGTGGTGCTACTACCGGAAGGACGAAGCCGTTTCATCTTTGAAAGACAACCGCCAAACCGTGAGCACTAGCCGGGGCGTATTTATATTGCGGAGAGAGGTCCCCTCGACTCGGCTTGCCGGAATCTGCACATCGGTTCCAGTCTCTAATTTACTTTGTTCATTTCCAGTTTATTGTAATTGTTCTACTTCTACTCCTTCTTTGCTTGTACTTCAGTTAATCAATTCCAGTCAAATTGTAATACACGTTCGACAAATATTTATAAATTGATATTTTAAATTTTGAGTGTGACCACATATATTGTGGGTCTCAAATATACTCAAAATATTTATATGCGATTACACAAGTATTATATGATTGGTTAGATACCTTCTTAAAGTATTATAATAATTATATTTAACATTTGAAAGCAAATGGTTATATAGTTATACCTAATATTTGAAAGCAAATAATTATATATGTAGCATCACAAAATATCACAATATCAATTTAATAAAAAAAATAGTAACCATGATTATTGGTATCATTCTATTAATATGGTATTAATTGAACAAAATGCATAACTTGAGTTGTAAAAAATTATTAGGCCCAATATATGTAATTTTGTTATATTGTTTTATATCAATTTGTAATCATAATCAAATTTGTGTTAAACACGCGATATATAAAATTGAAATTATTTTATGGTATATCAATGATTTTTCTTCAAATTTGAAATAACAATTTTTTGTTCCATATATGTTGTTAATTACCTACTAATTCATGTAATTGTTTTCCTAACAAATAATAAAAAATAATGTAATTGTAGGTATTAAAATATTTAATTTCACACAACTATTTTTCTTTACTAATTACTATAATTACATAAAAAAATTAATTAATATTGGGCTTGCCTAAAAAATCTATTATAGAAAAAAAGAGAGTCTATAACATGTTAATTAATTAATTTCAACAATTTAATATAAAATGAAGACTCTAATTTTGAGAGAACGTATGAGAGTGTCCTCCTTCATTCAAGATACAAAATCTTCATCCTTCATCCCTACTATGGACGTGTGAATCACCAATCCATTATCTCCACCTCGTCAACATGTGCACACATAATGAAGAGCTTTAAAGTACTAAGGAGATTGCAAACCGTGATAAATGATAAATTTAAAGAATATTATAAGGAGTAAATTGAAGAGTTTTCAAGAAAACAAATATTTATAGATTTAAAGAAACTATGATTTGAATGCTCATAATTGTCGGGGAAATGTAATCACTTGAAGTAGATAATTTTTTTAATATTTTAATATAGAAGTGATAGATTTCAAAAACTACATATAAATAAGTTCAGGAATACATAAAAGGATGCCATCAGTTGCAATATTAATTAGCCAATGATTAAATTATTAAATAGGTATAATTAATATTAATTAATAAAATTGACTATACCTAAATGTTAAAAAATATTAAAGAAAGAAATAAAAGAGTTACAATATTCAATAAATAGAATGAATTTTAATTGTATAAATAAATCATGGGCATGATCATGTATCTAAAAAATATTAAGAAGTAAAAGAAAAAAAAAGGAAATGGGTAGAAATAAAAGAAAATATTGAAAAGGGAAATAAAGAAAAAACCGAAAAGGAGGAAAAAAAAAGAAAAAAAATAGTAAAGGGCGAAATCTGAAAAGAAAAAAAAAGGTATTAAGTAATAAAAGAAAAAATTTGAAAAATGACAGAAATAAAAGTAAAGATAGAAAAAGGAAATAAAAAACGAAAAGAAGGAAAAAAAGAAAAAAAACAAACAAAAGGAAAAATCCGAAAAGGAAAAAAAAAGGTATTAAGTTATAAAAGTAGAAATAAAAGAAAGAAAACGGTATTAAGTAATTAAGTAATAAAATAAAAGATAAAAAAAAAGAGAGAAGGAAATGAATAGGAAAAGAAAAGAAATAAAAAGGAGATTGAAAAAGAATGTCATCGCGTTCAACCCTAGCCCCATTAGTTTTGGCAATTTAGAGGTGCCCATGGTTTCAGTTTGCCGAACGGCACAAACCGAAATCGCACCGTCTGAAGGAGGGCACTGTTACGCTTTTCAAATCGTAATCATTAGTTTCAAGAACCATCGGTTTATGGTGGTTCTGAACCGATTTACCAGATTTTTTTTTGAATTTTTGATCATTAATTTGATTCAACTATATTAAATATAAAAAGTTTTATAATATCTAAGAAATAAGAATACTCAAAATATATGAGATTTTCTTTAAAATAATTAAAAGATAGTGCAATGATAACCAAATGGTTAATACTCTTATAGAAGAAAAGTTTAACAATTATATTTTATATAAAATCAATATGTGACAAAAACAAAGGCAATGTTTTATATCTTTATTTTCTTTTGTATTTATCCCACATGGATTTTATATCAAAGACAATGATAAACTTTTTCCTTTCAAAGGGTATTAGACATTTAATTATTTTTGCAAAGAATTATTTGTTAATCATAGTTTAATTCATAAATTTGATTGAATTATTTAATTAATAGTATATAGAATCTAACGGCAATGATTAAAGATGATAGATCTATTATTTTATTTTATTTTCGGAAATTATATAGGATTGCTCAACAAATTATTATTTTTTTAGTTTAATAGTTTGACTACATTGGATAAGAATAATCTAGCTAGTTAAATGATTTTTCTTGATTTACTTTATAGATTATTTATCCAATTTATATGTTAGTGTAGCTTATTAAATCTCAATTCAAAATTATGATTGTAATTCAATTTGAATTGATAACAAAAAGGCTAATATAATGTTGTATTCTTTCTTTTTCTAGCTATTTTCTTGTAGTTTTGTAATTTAAAAATGCAATCTTGGAGACTTTCGTGTAACAAAGAATGGGAGAAAGAAATAGAAGAAATGGGGGAGAACTTGGACTAATTTCTCTCTTGTTCTTTCATTCATAGTAGGGTTTCTTATATATATAACAAAGGTGGGCTTTATAGCTAGCCCAGACTAGAAAAAGTAGAAAAACACTATTGGGCTCAATTTAGGCCCATTACAACTCAATATTGAAATACTAAAGTCTACCTTTGACTTGATCCACTCCATCCATATCTGTCTTCCAATTGAACGGTCAATCATATTCCCTAAATTCCCAATTCAAGCCAGAAACTTAAAAATAGAGTCTTGCTCAATTACCTCCTTTCTCCGCCTTCTCTTCGTCACCACCCAAGATGGTCGCCCCCCCCAGCAGCCACATTTACCTCAAAATTATCCCCAAGTTCCATACTTCCACCCTCTGCCATCACTTATGAGATCAAGTACACAACATTTCCTCCCCTCTTTTCAGATTCTCGACCTTGAGAATCAAAGATCGGAAATTTCTTGTTCAAATACTTTTCATCCTCCCAGTTGGTAATATCCTCTGTGTGATTTCCCCACTGTACCAATACTTGGTCGATCTTCTCCCCGCCTCTGCTAATAACCCGTTGGCCAATGACAGCAGTTGGTGATAGAGGAAGATATCCTTCTTCAGTAGCTTGCGGAAGTTCAGAGAGAGGTAAAGCATCCTTACTCAATTTTTTCTTTAATAAGAAAATGTGGAAGACCGGGTGAACACGGGAGCCCGCAGGTAGTTCGAGTTTGTAAGCCACCTGATCGATCTTTTCTATCACTTTGTAGGAGCCAAAATATCTGGAGGAGAGCTTCACACTTCTGCGTAACTGCACTGAGCTCTGGCAGTATGGTTGTAGTTTAAGGTAAACCCAGTCACCCACCTTGTACTCTTTTTCCACCCTGGATTGGTCTGCATATTATTTCATGTGCTTTTGGGCTGCCTGTAGATTATTTCTAATGTGTTGCATAAGTTCCCTCCTCTGCTGTAGAACATCTTTCACCTCTTCTTGGGTAGAGTCTAGATAAGGACCCATGGTTAGGAAAAGGGGTGCATAACTGTATAGAGCTTGGAATGGGGTGAGTTTTACTGAGGTGTGGTAATTGGTATTATACCAATACTTAGCCAGGGGCAACCATTTACCCCACTGTTTAGGATAGCTGGAGGTTATACACCTCAAGTAGTTTTCCAAGCATCTATTTACCTTTCAGTTTGACCATCTGTTTGAGGATGGTAAGCTGAAGTATAGCTCAATGTGATTCCTAGCCCCTTAAATAGATCCTTCCAGAAGGTGCTTGTGAAAACCTTATCTCTATCTATAATTATGCTGACTGGAGCCCCATGCAGCCTATAAACCTGATCCAGAAAAACCTTAGCAATAGTCTGGGCAGAAAATGGGTGGGCTAAGGCAAGGAAATGGCCATATTTGGTCAGTCTATCTATGACTACCAAAATTGCATTTTTTCCTCCTAATGTAGGCAATCCTTCAATAAAGTCCATACTTATATGTGTCCAAGCTTGCATGGGAATAGAGAGAGGTTGTAGTAATCCAGGGATTGGGCCATGCGTCGGTTTGTTCACCTGGCACACATCACAGCTCCTTACTAAGTGTTCTACTTCAGATTTCATGCTTGGCCAGAAAAATGCCCTTTTTAGTTTGACATAGGTGTCCCGCACTCCAGAATGCCCCCCATAAGGTGATCTGTGCATGGTGTGCAACAATTTTTCTTTTAATTCTTGATTGTTCCCTAGAACCACTCTTCTCTTGTATCTTAACAAGTCATCTGTGATAGTGAAGTTTGGGTGTATAGTTGAGTTGTTCTCCTTTTCTCTAATGATCTTAGAGCAGTAGGGGTCATCTTGATAGTTGTCCACCACCTCCTGCAGCCAGAAAGGTGTCACTGTTGTTATTGCCAAACATTGTGATTCTGAATTATGCACCTTAGACAAGGCATCAACAGCCCTATTCTCCTTCCCTTTTCTATAGCAGATCTCGTAGTCTAACCCCAACAACTTTGTTATCCACTTTTGCTGAACTGGAGACATGGCCTTTTGATCCAACAAATGCTTAAGAGATTGTTGGTATGTCCTTATGATAAACTTATGCCCCATTAAGTAGTGTTTCCATCTATTAATTTCCATGAGAACAGTTAGGAATTCCCTCTCATAGACTGAGAGGGCCTGATTTCTGGGACATCATGTCTTACTCAAGTAGGCTATAGGTCTTTCTCCTTGCATTAGCACAACTCCCACCCCAAAACCACTTGTATCTGTTTCTAGAACAAAAGGTTGTGAAAAATCAGGTCGGGCTAGGACCGGTGCATTGCACATGGTCTCCTTGAGATTCAAGAAGGCTTGTTCTCCTTCATCACTCGATTTGAACATGTTCTTCTTAAGTAAAGTAGTAAGGGGTTTACTTAGGACTCCATAACCCTTAATAAATTTTCTATAATATCATGTGAGGCCTAGAAAACCCCTCAATTGTTTCACTGTCTTAGGAGTTGGCCAATTCTTCATACTCTCAATCTTCTGAAGGTCTGTAGCTACTCCATCCCAAGAAATAATGTGCCACAGGTACTCAATGCTCCCCTGTCCAAATTGGCATTTAGACCTCTTAGCATACAATGTATTATTCCTGAGCAACATTAGAACCTCCCTCAAGTGTATCTGATGCCCCTTCATGCTTTTACTATACACAAGTATATCATCAAAAAACACCAATGCATATTTCCTTAAGAAATTTTTGAATACCTTGTTCATTAAGCTTTGAAAGGTTGTCGGGGCATTGCATAGCCCAAAAGGCATGAGCAAAAACTCATAGTGCCCACTATAACTTTTGAAAGCTGTCATGTATTAGTGTTCTGGCTTCATTAAAATCTGGAAGTATCCAGACCTTAAATCAATTTTGGAAAACACCTTAGCTCCATGCAGCTCATCTAGTAACTCATCTATAACTGGAATAAGGTAATCGTGCTTGATAGTAAGCCCATTGAGATACCTGTAATCTACACAAAGCCTCTAAGTTGAATCCTTCTTTTTAACCAATAGTACCAGAGATGCAAATGGGCTTTTGCTATCTTGAATAACACCAGATGCCAGTAATTCTTTTACAATTCTCTCTATCTCATCCTTATGGTCATGGGAGGACCTGTATGGATGTTGATGCTTAGGTATGCTCCCAGGTTTCAAGGTTATTTGATGTTCCACCCCTCTAGGAGGTGGTAAACCTTTTGGCTCTATAAATATGTCCTCACACTCAGCTAACAGAGGTTTTAGGTCCCATCCAGTCTTAGTTTCCTATTTGCTTACAGATATGGCATAAATTTCTTTCACACTCTTGATTTGTTTAGTGTGTAGCAAACTATAAGGCCTGGCCTAATATACACTGGCATTCTGCCCCTGATTCCTCAGCATTAAGCCTCACTTTTTTTCCTTCCCACTTGACTGTCATGGAAATCTTGTCATAGTCCATCTCAATGGGGGTACAAGCCTTTAACCAATCTCCCTCCAAGATCAAGTCATACCCCTCATTTTGTAGGAGTCTTAGAGAATGATTGAAGACCTGTCCCTGCATTTTCTAACTGAAATGCTCTGCTATTTGTGAACTTATAAGCCTCTACCCATTAACCACTTTGATAAGTAGTGGAGCAACACTCTTTAAGAGAATGCCCAGCCTAGCAGTAGTAGATTCTTTGATGAAACTGAGAGTACTACCCGTGTCAATTAAAATATGCAGCTCTTGTCCCTTGCAGCTACCCTTAAATCTCATAGTAGTGATGCTCTCACTTCCAGTCAAAGCATTGAGAGATAACTGAGTTCCCTCCATAGTGTCAGTAGGTAGCTCTTCAACCTCTTCTGCAGTATACATATCTTGTAAGTGGGCCAGCTCTTCCTCTTCTGTCATAAGCATATAATTTATCCTGTGCTTACATATGTGTCATGGAGTAAATTTCTCATCGCAGTTGTAGCATAACCCTAACTCTCTTCTCTCTGCCATCTGAGCAGCATTCACCATCTTTCTTTGGGGTTTGACGGGTTCTAGGGCAGGCGCTGCCACCTTAGTTCTTGTACCCTCTTGAGAGGGAACTCTGTTAAAATCGATCCCTACATTAGCATAGGATCTATTGGCCCCTTTGATCTTCTTAGCAATAGCCTCAATAGTAAGTAGCTGACTTTGTCCGAGCTTAATGGTTTGTTGCAAACTTGTTAGCTTGAACATGATGATCGCAGATTTCAGCTCTTCACCCAACCCACTAAGGAAGCTTGCCATATAATATCTCTAAGAAAACTCCCATGGGTATGACAATTCTATGCAAGCCTTTAACTCCTCAAAACGCTCTACATAATCTTTATAAGCCCCTGTGTGTTTCAACTTATTAAAATCCCTTATAATTTTAGTCTCTTTAAGGTCGTCAAACCTGGCTGAGACTATTTCCAAAAATTATTGCCAAGTGAGGTCCAATTTTTGGGTACTAAAATTCTGGTACCACTGCGCAACCTTACCCTCAAATTGCATAGTTGTAAGGACAACTTTCTGTATATCCGGTATGTTAGAAATCATACTGAAATAGCTGTTACATTTGATAATCCAGGCTCGGGGTAGAGACCCATCAAATCTAGGAAAATCCACTTTAGGCAAGGGATTAAATACATGTACTTCACCTCCTTCCACCACTGTACGCCCCTTAGATCTCAAATATTCTGCCTCTTAGTCAGATTCTTCCATATAGGCAGATGGGGGTTCCTCTAGTATTGAAGGTGGTTCTACAGGTTCCTTCCCTTTTACAATATTTAATATTTGAATCTGCATATCTGCCAAGGATTTAACTATATGATCAAATTTTTCTTACATGTTTGAATTCAGATCGGCCATTTGCTCTTGGATCTTCACCTCAGTTGCATCCCTTTTCAGAGTCTCAGCTTGGAGAGTGCTGTCAAGGCATTTTTGTGCCTCCATCAGCTCCTTAATGCGTGTTCCATCAGCCATAGCCAAGGATTGTTGGCTCTGAATACCAATTGTTGTATTCTTTCTTTTTCTAGCTATTTTCTTGTAGTTTTGTAATTTAAAAATGCAATCTTGGAGACTTTCGTGTAACAAAGAAATAGAGGAAGAAATAGAAGAAATGGAAGAGAACTTGGACTAATTTCTCTCTTGTTCTTTCATTCATAGTAGGGTTTCTTATATATATAACAAAGGTGGGCTTTATAACTAGCCCAGACTAGAAAAAGTAGAGAAACACTACTGGGCTCAATTTAAGCCCATTACAACTCAATATTGAAATACTAAAGTCTAATTTTGACTTGATCCACTCCATCCATATCTGCCTTCCAATTGAACGGTCAATCATATTCCATTTTCCCTAAATTCCCAATTCAAGCCAGAAACTTAAAAATAGAGTCTTGCTCAATTACCTCCTTTCTCCACCTTCTCTCCGTCACCACCCATGATGGTCACCCCCCAGCAGCCACATTTACCTCAAAATTATCCCCAAGTTCCATACTTCCACCCTCTGCCATCACTTCTGAGATCAAGTACACAACATATAATTTTATATGAAATGTTTAACCATTATCTTTAATATTAAATCAATGTGAGAGAAAATAAAGGTAAACAAAGACAACCATCACATATGTATGTATGTGTCCACATTGATTTGATAATGGTAGAAATTTTCCTATAAATTGTATAATCATTGCACCAATTTCTAATCCATTTCAAGGAATTCTCATATATTTTGGGGATTCCTAATTTGTGCAATATTGTCATTATCCCACATTAATTTTATATCATAGATAATGGTTAAATTTTTTTATATTAAATGTTATTAGATAATTGACTTTTATTGCACAAATTTGTAATATCATTTTTAGGAAACTCCATATTTTTTGGGAATTGTCAATACATACACCATATATGTATAGTGAAAGTTTTTTTTTTAAAAAGGGCCAAGCCCGCGGTTTGTCGGTATTTGGGTACACAAATCAGAACTGGACCGGTGGAGTCATGGTTACGATTATGGTTTGTAACCATAACCATGCCGAATAGTTTACAAATCATCGGAAATCAGCAAACCGACGGTTACAAACCGCAGGTCCGGTTTGTTTTGGACGGCTCTATTTGAAATAGCCATGAACCACTACACCGCAATTAAATTTCCAAAAACTTTTAGTAGAAATATTATTTTAAATCAAGTTTTGACTGACAATTTTACCCATACCATTTTGCTTCAATATATGTATAGATATATTGATAGATAGATTATCATATACATTTATTTATAGTAAAAGGTCGAAGACATTGAAACATATATAGGTTGAGATTTGGTACAATGGCCAAGTACTATTACAACAGTGTTTAGAATGTGGGCTAGGCGGTTACCTAAGCGCTCGGTGGCTCCTAGCCATGCTGAAAACCTTGTATACGACCAATTATGCGGTGTCTCCGTCTAAACGGCACTGGATGGTACTAGGCGCCGACTAATCGGCAAATCGCCACTCAGGTGCTATTTAAAAATATCTGTTAACTTATTAGTATTTGTATGTTTTATTGCTTAGTTCCTAATTCACTTAACAACATCACTACCAAAAGCCACGAAAAGTAGGAAAAATACAAAGGGAGAAGATATTAGAGTGGAATACGCGAGAGACTACCCATCCTACTCCATCCCTCCCACCGCCACCGCCGATGACCACTCTTCAACTGCCCCCCATTTTTGTGCCACTGTCTATAGACATTCACCTATTTTCTTGTATTGTTTATTAGTTAGGTTTAGGGCACAAAATCTAATTAATAAATTCACTGTTGAAGCCTGAAAGCTATTACTGAAATCTATTTTCTAGTACTGCGAAGCCATTGCTGTAAATTTCATATTTTTTTATTGTTCATGGTATATGGCTGGAAAGGGGAAAAGAATGATGAAACTTCACGACTTTCAATGTATTGGTGGCTTGGAGTGTATTGACTATTAATTGAATAATATATATATATATATATATATTATAATAACATTCTCATTATTAATTTATTGGAGAATATCATGTAAATGTCTGCAAGGATGGAAATATCACTATCGCACCATATATCATAACTTCAATTTTACGGATATATCACCGAATATATCGATATCGGAGAAAATTGAAAAAAATGACGGAAACTACATTAAAATCTTGGGAATTTAGCAAGAAAATGTATGAACTATTATAACATATTATTATGCACATATTATACTCAAAATTTTGATAGAATTGTATTTTGAAAGAAAGCATATGAATACTACATTATATAAATACTGTCTGAGACAATACAATTGACAAAATAATACATAATACAATATAAAATGAGAATATATGAGGTTCAAATATAGTAGATAGAATGTCATCTTATTCCAAACAATATTGATACCAACTCATCACATTAGAGTAATTCTGTATATAATTATGCACATGCGCTTGATATATTTCTTGATTTCTTCCAACAGCTTCACCATGGATTTGATAATATCCATTGACCCAATTATTTTCTTGATGCACATTTTAACATCCACACACATTTTGAGTAGTCTAATCAAATTGTGAACTCCCACATGTGTAAGAAGCATATAAATCTTGGGACATATCACTATGATCATAGTGATAATATGATCATATGAATCTTGGGACATATCACTATGATCATATGAATCTTGGGACATATCACTATGATCATAGTGATATGATCAGTGCCACCCATATTCATAGAATCAAGATTGGCTGGAAGTGATTCAATATTAGTGATTGAACTTTCTTCTTGAGTCAATGCACATCTCCTTATGTATTACTTTCCTATTGCACCTATCCCAGAACCTCCAGCTTTACTTCCGTGGTCCATATCTTGTGTTGCATGAGTGAAGTCGGCCTCACAAATTGAATGTGTATGACTTGAACCATAATCTTATTAATTGTTCCCACCATTTCCACCACCATCATCATCATTTCCACCACTTCCATCATTTCCTCCATCACTATTTCCCCCATCTTCTGTTGAGTTATCTATTTTTGAATCATAAGAAGTATTAAACACTTCTTGTTGTAATACTTGATTCACATCAATGCCATAATCACGAGCCATAGTAGCTATTTTTGGATCTGAATTTCCCTCATTATCATCTAAATGTGCAGGGCGAACCCATTGAAAAAGCAGATTTCCTTCTTCATCATTTTCATCAGCTGATATATCTACCAGATCTAGATATTCTTGCTCTGCATCCTTAAAATTTTTAGCTTCCATATCTCGTATCCTTAACTTCATATTATAATGGCAAAAGACCAGTTGTTGAAGTTTTGGATATGTAAGTTGATTCATATGCTTTGTGTGAATTAAGGCAAAAGTGCTCCAGTTCCTCTCACATGCAGAAGATGATGCATTATGTGATAATATTCGCACAGTCAAATCTCTAACTATAGGTGATGAATAATTATACATAACCCACCACTTAGCTGCTATTATCAAACTCCAATAAATATACAATGCATATTTATTCATTTAAGACATGATCTTAATTTTTTGCAGTGTGAGTATCTTTATAAAATAAAGAATACTGCAACTCAAATAATTACGTTGAAGACTTAAAAAAGACCACAAAAATATATAGTATTAAATAAAAATTAAAATATATTATAGAATTATAAAAAAATCACGATATATTGCGATATTTCACCGAAACCTGGGAAAAAAGATATTCACCCCCATATCTGTATCGCAATGTCAAAATCCGCGATATATTCGTGATATTTCGTGATATTTCAATCCTTGCATGTCTGTGAGATTGTGACTGTGTTTGTGTGGTATAGCCATAGAGAATAATAACTTTAAATGTGTTTTTATGTTTTAACTTTAATTACTTGTTTAAAATGTTGTGATTTATGCATTTATAAATGAAAATTTTAAAATTGACAGGGTAAATAAATAAAATAAAATTAAAAATTAAAAAATACCTAAGCAAGCTAGGCCTCCCTCGACCGCTCGACTAGCGCCTAACAAATTCTGCAATCTTGTATTACAAACACATGGATCTCATTGAATCGAGTGCTACGAACACATAAATCTCTGAATTTCTTATTTGTTTTATTCCCCAAAATTTCAGAATAAAATAAATTGATAAAAAAGTCGATTATAGTGTATTATTTAGCTCGGCTATGGATGACCGAGTTCTATAATAAAATCCCTCAATTTCATGTGTTTTTTATTCCCCAAAATGTCAGAATAAAATAAATAGATAAAAATCCAATTAGGATGTATTTGGCTCGGCCATGGGCTGCTTGGACGGCTGAGTTCTACAACATAGCTATTAACCCTAACTAAGATTAGACAAATAGAACATGAAGTACGTAGAACTTTTAACCACGCGTAATTGTGCAAATCAAACTTGGAACATTGATATATGTCATATTATTCACAAAATGAAATGAAATTTCATGAGGAAATAACAAAGAGAGATATTAGATTCAAGCAAAAGGGAGTTATATATCATAAGGGAGCAACTATTTGCACTACTACTTTTACTTTTTGCACCACAAAAGAAATAAATAAAAAATTAAAATAATTGTGAAATTACTTCAATACCCTTTTGTTACTTATTCATACCATTAAAATGACTCAGTAAACCACAAATTCAACTAAAAAATATATAAATTATTCAAAATTTTCATCAACTTCTAATGATTTATTAGAAATATTAGATGCTAGTACGATGTATTGATCGAATATAATCTAGTTTAGAACGTGTTGTGAATTTTTTTTGTGGTCCAAATCATTTTTCAAACAACACTTAGAGAAAAAATAGAGTTCGGGGCATTCGAATGTTAATTTTTGAACATATTAGAGTGATTTGAACTTTAATTTTCGAACATAGTTAGTTTGGAAAATATTTTTTGAACAAATGAGGATTGTTTAAAAAATCAACTTTGAACACTCTTGCACCGTGAAATTTTCTAAGTATCATTCAAACTTTAGTTTTTGAACAAATGAGGGTTGTTATAGCTTTAGTTTTCGAACCATCTTTTTTTTTCTAGGTATTGGAGTCATTCAAATTAATATTCTCGAATAAAGTGAACGTGTTCGAAATTGTGTTTCTGAACATTTTTTTTAAGTAATAAATATTTTTTAGAGTGAAGAGTATCAATGTAAATGTACATGATGCAAAGAGTAAAATATGTAGTACATTGAATAACCTAAGTGCAAAAAATAAAATCATTAGTGCAAATACAAATTCTCATGAACATGTCCAATTTGAGGTGAATGAGAAGAGACAGATGATTATAAGGTGTGAAGTAGATAAAAGATGAAGCAACTGGCAGTCATGACTATGGAAATAGAAAACGTGTTTTTTTGTCAAGGGTATTCCGCAGACGATACTGAGGTGCGTACTGGGTAAATCCCGCTCCTGTGTAATAGCCTACAAACCACACAAGGGAGGTTAACCACACTTGGCAAGCTAGGTGTGATAGACTCACACCTAGTGGTCTTGGTGGTGGGATTCGAACTTGAGACCTTTGACTTCAAGATAACACCACTCCACCACTAGGCCATACCCAAGAGAACTAGAAAACATTTTTTAGTTGAATGTGGTTTTGTGAGAAGGTAATACTGTAATACGCTGTCGTTTTAGAAGGACAATGTGCTATCTCACATAAATAGTAGATTGATTCTACTATTAACATGGTTGTAAAAAATGGTCCAGGCGTCCGTCTAGGCGCTTGGTGGCCTGGAACCGTGGTGAAAACACTAAAATCGGGTGGTCTGGGCGGCCCGGTGCATATACGGAACGCCGAGCGCCTAGGCGGCACATCGGCAGGCTAGGTGGCAAGACTAGGCAGCGCTTACATGGTTAGGCGGCCTCTTTTTTTTAATCTATTGTGTGTTTCAGATTTTAAATAAACCTGTTGGCAAAAGTGCAAAACTGAAAAAATGTATTTTCTCATTGCCTAAAAAAATAGATAGCCCTAGCCGCTCATCAATCATCATTCGCTCTGATGTAGTCTTCAACTCGACGCTCGCGGCTCGCCGTCCCATTCATCATCTCTGGTCTCCTATCCTGCCTGCCGCCGTTGCGGCGTCGTATCGTCACATCGCCTCACCTCCGTAGTCTCGCCTTGCAGCCATCAGCCCATCATACTATTTTCTATCCAAAAGATACATTTTTCCCCTTTTTGTATTTTTTATATAATATGCAAGCATGAAAGAGTTGAAAGACAGGTTGTTAATGTTAATTGATTTATAGAACACGATGTTTTCTGTTGCTGCATCTTGGATTTTGCTTGGGTTATGGACGTTCTTATGTGTTGGTTTTGTGAATTCATACTATTTCTTAGAGTAGTTTGCAACTTTGCATTGAGTATAAGTGTATAACAAGTTTACAAGTATAAAATTGTGTGTATGCGGGGAAAATTTTAATGGAAAGAACAATCATTAATTATATGAATGATTGTGTTGTGTGTCTGCATGAGGGTTGGATGGTTAGAGGTGGCTTTCTATTTTGATAGTGATAGTTGTGCATGAAATTTTGAGGTATCTTGCCAATGTAATTATTTTTCTGACACATACTCTATAGTGGAGAGAGGGATTGGTTTCGCACTTATGCCTATTCTGTTATTTTTGTAATGATTTAGATATTTTTTATAATGATTGGAACAATCATGATTGGTAATGAACTAATGATTCGAACAATGTGATATATTTTTGTTATGCCTATTCTACAACAGTTGAGATCTTTAGTTTATTGAGTCAGGGATTCTTGTAAGTATGCATATCTTTTTCCTTAGTTTTCGTATAAATTAAATGCATTATGAGTGTTTTGTCTTTTATTTTGTTTTTACTTTGTAGATCATATTTGAAATGGAAACATCAAGTATTGCTTCAGCTGCTTAAACTTCTAAATCTAAAACTGTGTTTAAATGGAATTCAAATGATGTTGGATGGAATTATGGCATCTTAGTTGATGCAAAGAATATGGATAAAGTTCAATGCATCAAATGTGGGAAGAAAATTTCTGGAGGGATTTATAGAATTAAAGAGCACATTGCACAGATAAAAGGAAATGGTTCTTCCTGTACAAAAGCTTCAAAAGAAGATCAAGAAATTTGTAGAAATGCGATTAATGAGGCGAAGCTTAAGAAGAAAATGAAGAAAGATGGAGGGGAAGAGCTGAGATCACAGGTCAATATTCACAATGACCCTCGTGAAGAAGATATTGATGTTGATCAATTGAAAGAGTCTTTTGAGTCTATGAAATCACCACGAAGTCTTGGCCCCATGGATAAATTTGCAAATCCTATATCTCCTGAGGCTTGTTTGAGTTCTGGAAAGAGCAAACTACGGGAACAAAACATCAAGAATGCATTTGATAAACAAAGATCAGCAACTATGAGTGAATATATGTCTAGAGGACTTATGAAGCTGGTGTTTCATTTAACTGTCTCGAGTTAGATAGTTGGAAGTTGTTGGTAGAGTCCGTTGACCAATATGGACCGGGATATGTACCTCTTACCATATATGATTATACTGTGCCATTGTTGAATAAAGAGATTGATAGGACTAAAAATTTGTTGAAGACACATAAAACTGAGTGGAGATTGAATGGATGCTCGATTATGATAGATGGTTGGAGTGATAGAAAGAGAAGAAGCATCATTAACTTGTGTGTCAATTCAAAATTGGGCACTGTTTTCCTTTCTTCTAAGGATTTTTCTGACATTGCACACGCAAGTGAAGTAATATTTGAGTATGTTGATCAATGCATTGATGAAGTTGGCCCAGACAATGTGGTTCAAATTGTAACTGACAATGCATCGACCAATATGGGGGCTGCAAAGTTGTTGAAGGAGAAGAGGCCAACCATCTTTTGGACTTCATGTGCTGCTCATACAATAGATCTTATGCTTGAATCTATTGCAAAACAATCGAGGTTCAAGAAAGTTATTGATCAAGCAAGAGCATTGACAGCCTTTCTTTATGCACACCACAAGGTTTTGGCAATGATGATGTCATTCACAAAAAAGAAGGATATAGTGAGATCGGGGGTGACATAATTTGCTTCTGCATTTCTTACTTTGCAAAGTATAAATGACAAAGGATTAGAATTGAAGGCAATGTTTGGAAGTCATGAATGAGAAGAGTGCAAGTTTTCTAAGAGTGTCAAAGGAAAATCGGCTTACACTACAGTGGTGCGCCTCACTTTCTGGAGTGGTGTTGCATTGTGCTTGGAAGTTTTCACGCCTTTGATTAAGGTACTCCGAATTGCTGATAGTGATAGAAAGCCATCAATGGGTTTTGTATACGGAGAGCTTGTCCAAGCAAAGGAGGATATCAAAATTGCTGAACATAGTATTCCAAAAAACTATGAGCCAATCATTGAGGTTATTGATGCACGGATTAAAGATAGGTTTGATAGCCCATTGCATTTGACAGCTCATGTGTTGAATCATTTGTACCACTACAAGAATCCAATTCTTCATTTGGAACACGATGTCACGATTGGTATGATTGAGTGCATGGATATCCTGTTTCCGGGAGATGTTGATTTACAAGATAAAATCTTGAATGAAGAATTTCCCAAGTATAGGGACAAGGAGTAGCTTTTTGGGAAACTAGTTGCAGTGAAAGGATGTTCTTTGAATGATGCTAGATTTGATCCAGGTAAATTAAATAATTTCATTTTCTTATTTTCAGAGCAATTTATTTTTAGTTTCTTTATTGATATGTTTTTATTTTCTTTTTATGTAGCATCTTGGTGGTCGAATTTTGGTGCAATAACTCCTAACTTGCAAAGATTGGCTATGAGAATTCTTTTATTAACAAGTAGTTCATCTGGTTGTGAAAGAAACTGGAGCGTATTGAAGGGGTTAGCTTATTTATCTTTTAAATTATTATTGTATTTTTTAGCTAATTTGATTTAATATTTTCAACATTGTAAAGTATTTTGTTGTAGGTACATACAAAAAAGAGGAATAGATTGGGTATAAAGCTACTTAACAATCTTGTGTTTGTCCAATTCAATGCAAGATTGTTGAGCAAACAAAAGAGAGAAAAAGATAGAAGTGATGTGGATACATTACTTTCCAATGATTCAACAACGGTACAAGAATGGATTGTTAATGATATTGTTGTATTTGTTGTTGATGATGATGATGATGATGATGATGATGTTGGTGGTGGTATGGGAGGACTGGGGTCTCGAACTCCAAAATATCGAACAGTAAGAGAATTGTATGATGAGAATTTTGAGTCTGAGGATGAGGAAATTACTGAGAATGGAGATGAAGATGAGTTAGATGGAGATCATTTCTTGGGAGATGTTTGAATTTTGGATATTTTGAACTTTTAGTGTTGTTTTGTTTTGACTTTTGGAGATTTGAACTTTGAATGTTGTTTTGTTTGGAATCTTGGATGATTTAAATTTTGAATGTTGTTTTGTTTGGAATTTTGGATAATCTGAACTTTGAACATTTTGTTTGTAATATTGTAGTTTATGAATTTGATAGGGTATAAATAAATAAATAAATAAATAACGTCTAGCTGCCGCTTAGACCCCGCCTAAGTGGCCTAGGCGCTAGGTCCCCCTCAACCGCCCGACTAGCGCCTAGCGACTTTTACAACCATGATTATTAAGTAGCCAGATAGGTTATTGTATTATTTATATTATTATGTCTCTAGTTCTCTATGATTTATGTTCCTCTGTAATACCTTGTAATGGAGTTCCAATATTTCAATTCATGCTATGAGATTGACAATTCATTCTAAAAATAATGTTTACCAATATAGATTAAATTAAATTACAAAAAATACATTTAAATTACAATATATCATAAAATGAGGAGATGATAAATATTTTGCAGGAATTGGAATATGCGCAATTTTTATGGATGGAGAAGATGGAATAATCGGAAATTTTCCATTGGCAAATTGCACGGAGAGTTTCAAACGAAGATTGTGTGTGCGCGCTTTTTAATCTTTATAAACTACTTATTTATGTACTATAATTTAGAGTTTAAATTATTCTTCCGTCATCTTAAATTATTGAATTGGCCACCAAAACTTAATTGCTTTTTTTTTTTTAAATGATTGTAATTGATTTTTTTAAATGCGGACTATTATTCTCGAATTGATTGAGCTATTCGGTTGCCTTAAAATTATTATATGGTTGGTTATTTACATTCTTTTATACGTTTGAGATAATTGAATTTATTCCAAATATACTATATATCAAATTTATATGATCAACAATGATTCAATCTGTTTTTTTAGAACCAATTCACCTGTCTAATTTTAGTGGAATCAAATTTTTGTTTTATATTGGTGTAATGAAAAAATTGGATATTTCCCCATCAAAATTGCACATAGCAATGGACTTTCCAGAAAATAATAGCAAACTCTTCAATTATAAATTAAAATTATAAATAATATTATGATATATGTGTTTTTTATTTTTGTTATTTAATAAAACTAGTATTTCTCTTGTATGATGCACGAATAATATTTTATAATTTATGCTAATATATTTGAAGTATATATAAATATAAAAATTAATATATCTTTATATAAGTTCATCACAGGTAGTTTCTTTTACGATAACAATCTTCCCAATCTTTATAGAGCCGATTTTTTTTTCTAGCCACTCAAACTTTTAAAAAATTTATTTTAGCCAATAAGTTTTAAACATATTTTTTTAGCCACTTTGGGCAATGCCCTTTAGACATTAAAAAAAATAAAAAAATAAATTGAAATATCCCACCTACCCCTACCCATCACACTTCAGATCTGTTTTTCATTTCCATCTTCATCTTCATCGTCGATCTTCATTTCTTGGATCATATTTCTCGTCGTAGTTCGACCATGCCGAGCTAGTGTAGTGAGCAACCAAGTTCAACTTTTACAAAAAAAAAGTGATTTTATTCTTAATTGCGCACTAAATTGTTCTTAAGTGCACTCAAGACCCGACACGCACAAGTCGTGCACGCATGTAACAATGAACATTGGCAGAACAATTCGGCAGACATCTACAGACATCGACATAACTTCGGTTGATAATTTCCGAGCATCGGCAGAACAGTAGTTGATAATTTGGCCTCGGGTGCGCGCGAGTGGCCACAAAGCGTGCTCACACAAGGCATGCACGCGATTTTCTTCTTAACTGCGCGCTGAATTGTTCTTAACTGTGCGCATAAAGCATGCGCGCGTGCGCAAACCTTGCAGAACATCGGCAGAACACATCGGCAGACATCTACAGACATCAGCACAACATCGGTTGATAATTTTCGGGCATCGACAGAACGACTGTTGATAATTTGCCCTCCGGTGTGCGCTTGTAGCCACAAAGCGTGCTCATACAAGGCATGCGAGGGATTTTCTTCTTAAGTGCGCGCTGAATTATTCTTAATTGCGCGCACAAGCATGCACGCACGCGCAGACCTCGACAGAACACATCGGTAGACATTGATATAATATCGGTTGATAATTTCCAGGCATCGGCAGAACAACAGTTGATAATTTGGCCTTAGGTGTACGCATGTGGCCACAAAGTGTGCGCACACAAGCCTAGCGCACATGCACATTGACTGCGTACTGGTAATTGCGCACTAGGGTCAGTTAAGAACATTTTTTTAGATTTTTGAAGGTTGTAAAAATACTTAATTTTTTTTCAGATTTTCAAAAATCAACTATATTAGAGATGAGTTTAAGTACTTCTGTTATCAAAGCATGTCTATTATGTGTTGAAAATTATTCTACTCAATTTTTCCCCAAATCAAACCTCAAAAATAAACAACACCAAACAATCTAACGATATTATTAATAATTAGATCTGAAACTTACACGCGTTGGAGAAGGATTTTCTATTTCTTCTCTTGAATTTTCAGAGGTCAGCAATGGCTCGTTGGTGGAGAAATCTGGAGAGAGAAAAATGAGATTGTGAAGAAGATTGTTCCAGAGTGGTCGACAATTTGGAGAAATATTCCAGAGTGGTCGACGATTTCTTCCTGATTCTGCTGCAGATTGTGAAGAAGATAAGATTGCAGAGGAGAGATAAAATTTTCAAAATCTGATTTCAAAATGTGAATGGCGGCTGCTGTGGGGGAATTTAAAATATTGTTTCTTTTTTAAAATGAATATGAGGGTATTTTGGTAATTATGACTAAATAAAATATATTTAAAAGTTACTGGCTAAATTAAGTTTTTTAAAAGTTTGACCGGCTAGTTTGGCCCATTTCCACATCTTTATATATATAACAATACAAAGATTCATTATCAAGGGTAACCCGCAACCGCTACCGAAGTGCGCAGTGGGTAAATATCGCCCCTGTGTAATAGCCTATAAACCACACAGGAGAGGTAAATCACACTTGACAGCTCACACCTAGTGGTGTTGGTAGTGTGAATCGAACTTGAGACCTTTGACCTCAAGATAACACCACTCCACCACTAGGTCATCCCCAAAGGGACAATAAAGGAAAGGGGAACGGTTTACGTATGGTTCGATCCCACACCCTTGTTGAATTTATCTATGCCGTGAAATCCCTCTGCCACATTAAAGGATTTTTAGTAACCTTTGTGTTTTCACGCCAAAATATTACTTCACGGTAATTATTTGATGTAAAATAAAAGCAATACTCTAATATGTTGGTATGTATTATATATATGTAGATATTACCTATTATATACTTGAGTATATTGGTTTAAAAAACCGATTATGTTATATTATATTATTTTATATATACTAACTTATAGATAAAAATTATTATAATTAACATATCATGTTATATTATAGTATATGTTTTCTTTGATATATATATGCGATTTTATTATATTATAGATACGATACACAATTAAATCACTAATTAATTTTATAATTAAGCAATTATTTCAGAATTAGTTCTATAGTTATCGTGTATATTAAGTTAATTCCATAATATAATAGTTAATTTACAAAGTAGTATTGATATGTGTGTGTGTGTATATATTATAATATAATATAAGCCTCCATATAATAATTAGACATATTTACACGTATATATAGGATCTATTGATATATAAATAATCTATTATATAAATGCATATATATGTGTGTATAAATTATTATGTATATTATATATATATAACATAATTATATTATGTTGTATTTTATTTTATATAAAGTTATGATATATAATTAAATTAATATATATTTATTAAAGTTACTACATTAAGAAAATATGTTTTAGCGGGAAAACACAAAGACTGTTAAAAGTCGAATTTTTGTGTATATATATATAGAGAGAGATGGGATCATGTGAGAACTACACCCCCTGTGAGAACTGAGAACCAATCTGATTCACACATCTATTCAATTTGGACGGCTGCAGATTAGACTTTTAAGCGGTGGCAAAATTGTGAATTATTACAAGTTTTAAATATGCGGGGGTATTTTTGGTAATTAATATAGCTATACAAACACTCTGAGATCTGTTGATAGAAAAGGAAAAGTTGTTATTTGTTGTCGCCGGTGAAGTGAAGGCCCTCCAAACGCAGCTCAAAGAGATCAAGTGGTTTCTCGAAGATGCCGACAGAAAGCAGCACGAAAGCAAAATCGTGCGCAATTAGATCGCCGAGATTAGAGATCTTGCAAACAGATCTGAATATGTGGTCGTGAAATACAGCGTTCGAATGTCTTCGTCTTCAGATGGATGGGGACGAAGACTACTCCATCGATTTTTTGGTGTTCGACACAGTTCCTCACTCTACCAACTAAGCTCTGAGATGTTGCTTATTAAATCAGAGCTTGCAAGAATCACCGATGCCATGGAAGGCTCTGTGTTTGGTGATATTTATATAACTCATTCATTAATTAATGAGGAGATTGAAATTTGGTGCTCCATTTTGGTGGTAGTAAATGCGGTCCAGCAGCTTTGTTACCAAAGAGATGCAGAAGAGATTGTCGGCGTCGATGAAGAATCCCATTCCGGCAATAACGATTGCTGTGAAATGATACCATTGTGTTTTGGCAAGATCTAATGCGTTTAGCACTTGCAATTCCTTAGCCATATTCACACCTTCAAAATAAGAAATAATTATTCCATTAATATTTGAAGTTTATTTATGATCGTATTGTTGTGAATTGGAAAAATGAAAAATCTCGAGCGACTACTGTGAACACAATCGTCATTCTATGTGTGATCTATTTTAGCACTGTTGTAACTTATTTTAGCACTACTGTGAACTATTTTAGCATTGCCATGTACTTTAACACTACTGTGATCTATTTTAGCACTGTTGTAATCTATTTTAGCACTACTGTGAACTATTTTAGCACTTAGGTTGACGAAGCTGATTAAGCTGTTATTTTGAATTTTTCACTATCAGTACTTTAGCACTACTGTGATCTAGTTTAGCACTGTTGTAACCTATTTTAGCACTACTGTGAACTATTTTAGTGCTAAAATAAGTCATGATAGTGCTAAAATAAGGAATGACAATGCTAAAATACTAAATTGAAAAATATACACGTAAATCACATATGCAATGCTAAACTCTAAACTATAATATAAATGTACAAAATAAATTATATAACACTGTCGCCTCTTCAAATCATAAACATTATTCAAAAGCATCCACATAATTAAATTACCGAATATTTTTAATTAGGAGAATGGATTGTGACGAGCAGCACAAAACTACGTGGCATATTTTAAGATTTGTAGTTTGCATATGAGGATCAGTGCATACTACGTGGCATCAATTAAATTATCAGTTCATTAAATAGTCATATTAAAAAAATAAAAATTTTAATGTATAAATAATATATATACACACGCATATACATTATTTATGCAAAAGTGATGGATAATGTGTGCATGTGGTTTTTTATTTGAATACTTCTATTGGTTTCAGACCTGTCAATAACATATTGCCGAAAGTGGCTCACACAAATTTATTTTATTACCAACAGAATAATTTGGGTGTATGTATATGCTAAAATAAGTGATTTTATGCTAAAACCTAAGAGAGACATGCTAAAAAAGGTGATGACAGTGCTAAAATAGAAAATAACAGTATTAAAACTCTGAAAGAATCATGCTAAAATAAGTCATGACAATGCTAAAATAGAAAAATGACAGTACTACAATCCTAAAAAAGTCATGCTAAAATAAGTCATGACAATGCTAAAATAGAAAATGACAGTGCTAAAACCCTAAAAGAGTCGTGCTAAAAAATCTCACGTACAAATTGACATTTAATTTGATAAAAATAAATAAATACATAATCTTGATCTATAATTAATGGATACTTTATTATTATTATTATTATTATTATTATTATTATTATTTGTAAATATCAACTTAGAATCGTGCCACAAAAAACAAAATTTTGCAAATTAAAGTTATAAGATAGAATCAATTTCGGCAAAATAAAAAGTGATGTGTCTGATGGAGATTGAAGTTGTCCGGTGAGTAAAATAAAAAATGAGATTATTAATTTGAAGTAATTATTAATTAGTGAGAATGAGAATAGATAGTACATTTTGTGCAGGAAAAGTAGTATATCCAGACATAAGATCGTCGAGTTTCTTATCGTTTGTTGGCAACATTGAATTCTTCCTATGAATTCTTAATTATCTTGATTTTGTGTGTCTCATACATTCTTGATTATTTGAAGCTTTACTAACCCAAATGAAAATACAACCGTTATTTACTTCTCTTTCATTTGTTTTAAAAGGTTGATTGATATTGAATTACAAAAGACCATGACAGTGCTAAATAAGGTCATGACCGTACTAAAAAAGGTCATGACAGTGCTAAAATAAGAAATGACAGTGCTAAAATCCGAAATTGAAAAATATACACGTAAATTCTGAGTATTCATATATTTTCCGATTTTACCCTTACTAAGATACAGGGGCAGCGAAGTTGAATGTTATTACGGGATTGCCACCGTCTTTTTTTTAAATCTGGAGCAAATCTAGACCGTCCAAATACACCGAATCTATGACTTAGATTGGTTCTCGGTTCTCACCTAGGATGTGGTTCCTTTTGGAACCCAACCCTATATATATATATATATATATATATATATATATATATAAAGATAAAGATGTTATGACAAATGTCACATTTTTTAGTAAGTATATAAATATCTTAATCGATCTAATTTTTATAGTTTCATATATCTTCAATGTAAAATTCACAAAAATAAAATAAAATAAAATAAAATAAAATATACGATATTATCTATATATATTATAACACACTCATGCAACCCACTTTTTCTCTCCCATTTATAAGAGTATTTTAGACAATTAACAATACAATAATTTAATAAATATTTAATTTAATGTTACATGCAAATTTCTATGATTAATATTTTTATAATTAATGCAAATTATGTGCTACTAAAATTAACATGTGTTTATTCATTCATTCCTAATAAATTCCATTATATTCTATATAACTAATTAGAATATTATCATATAATTATATTAATCACGTCTATACAAAATAAATTACATATCCTACAATTACTTTAGTCAATCTACAAAAATATTAATGTTAATCAAAGCATGTAATCATCAATTTATATAAATGTAAACGATCTTCAATTACATTAATCAAGCAATGTAAGTTTTCATAATAATAATAATAATAATAATAATAATAATAATAATAATAATAATAATAATAATAATAATAATAATAATAATAATAATATGTTTACAAAATTTTATTCATTTCTATTTCTTTGAAGTCTTTTTAATATAATTACAATTATTTCTTTTTTTTTTTGCTATCTTTTTTATCTGATTTTTATGATGTTGCAAATTGAAAGAGTGATGGCCGTGATTGTTTGAAATAATCATTTTTATAATATTATATATTTTTCCCTTTATCATTGTCTTTTTCTTGACTTTGTTTCACACACGCACACATACACATAATAGAATATGCGTGTGTGTGTGTGTGTGTGCAGTGGCGGATTTACCCATGGGCTGCACTGGGCTCCAGCCCAGTGCAAGCCCAATCTTTTTTTATTACCTACATGTATATTTAACCCCAATTAGATATTTAGCCCAGCCCAATTTTAAAAAAAATTAGCCCAGAGAAAGGATGAAAAAAATTTAAAGAAATTGCTTTGCTTTGCTCGCTGCCTCAATTCTCCTTCTCGGCGCTCCTTCAATCAGAAACAACACCATTCACCAGTCACCACCGTCCGGCTCCCGGCTCCGGCATTGTCGTCGTCGACTAGTTTGTGTTAGGAAAAACTATCAAAGAACCTCTAGAAAAGGTTTTGATGAGATGTCAAAACTATTTATGAAAAACTAACTAAAATTCAAGCTGTAGATCTGAGCTGACCAATCCAGAGCATCAAAAAGGAACTCAATTGAAGCTGAAGTCTACCAAACTGGAAGTATGGTCTACCAGCTGTGAGGATACGCCAACCAGTCAGAACTCAATTCAGCTGTGGATTCGAAGAGTCGAGCCAGTTGAAACAAACTGATAGCTAAGTCAGCTGAGCTGAGGGAGAAAAGAATCAACTAGACTGAAGAAACTGATACAAGATCAGTTTAAACTGAAAGACTAGAAGTATCCCACTGATGGCCAAACTAAAGTGAACAGACAAATCAGCTAAAGGCCAGAACTGAAGTCAGCCAGCCTATGATCAGTCAGACTGACAAGAGAGCTTGGAGCAATAGCTGAACTAAGCAGACAAGCTCAGAACTCCAAACTGGAGCAATAGCTAAACTGAGCTGACAAGCTCAGAACTGTCAATTGGAGCAATAGTCGAACTGAGCAGACAAGCTCAAAACTGCAAACTGGAGCAATAACGGAACTGGAGGAAGAAGCTCAGAACTGCCAACTAGAGCAATAGCTAAACTGAGCTGACAAGCTTAGAACTGCCAGCTGGAGTAATAGTCGAACTAAACAAACAAGTTCAAAACTGCCAACTCGAACTCAAAATTGCTAAAACTGAAGCTCAGAACTGACCAGCCAGAGAACCCTGGAGTTATTGCTCAACCGGCGAATCTTGGAATAAATGCTTCAACGAAGATCCTGGAATTAAATATCCAATGAAGATCGATTGGTAAAGCAACGGCTACTTCAATCAAAAGGTCCAACGATCAATAAAGACCATCTGCCATTGATGAACCAACAGAGTCATTGATCAATGGAACTCAACGGTCATAAAATCACTCCTCTATAAAAGACGAGTGAATCAAAGTTTTAAACAACTCTTGCCTCTCAGACTTTTCGCAATACTTATTCTTGAAGCCTTCATTCAAGCAGGGCTTTCTTTCTACCTCCTAGCTCAAGTTTAGCATTTGCTAAAAACTGCGAGAGTCCAACTAAGAAGAAGAATTCAAAGAGTCAAAACATTCAGCCAGCTGTTTATAAACCAGCCAGAGCAGCCTTCTCAGTTTCAGCAATACAACAATCAACTATTCAGCTCAATTGAAGGAGCACATCAGTTGATATCCTCTGTTCAAGACTAACCTCTTGAAGATCGAAAGAGATCTAAAACCTTGTACAGACGTCAATAGCACCTACCTTTCTAGCGAGTAGTTAGGGACTTCAAGTGTGAGCCATCGACTCGCTGAGGTAGCGAGCAGTTACCAGGTTCAGCCAATTGTCCTTCATTGTGTAATTTGTAAAGAAACTCAAGTCATATAATGAAGTTGCCCTTCTACGGAAGGAAGAGAGGACGTAGGAGTTTGAGACTTCGAACCTCTATAAATCACTTGTGTGCTGTACTGTTTTGATTACTTGCATATCTTCGAACTGTACACAAGCTCACACAATCTGCACTCAAGCTGTCCAAAGTACTTACTCTAACTGTGCATAGATAAGTTTCTAAGTGAGTGAATGGCCCTTATTATTCTGCAATTGAAGCAAATATTTTAATCAGTTTATTCACCCTCCTTCTAAATTGATATCGACTCGCCCGGGACCAACAGGTGGTATCAGAGCTATTGATTCTAAGGATCAGCCATTTCTGCGGATCAATTGAATCAGATCTACTTATCTGTGCTAACATTTCAAGCTATGGGAAACCATAAGCTACCTTTATTTTCAGTTGAGAATTATGATACTTGGAGCAGGTGAATGAAGGCGCATCTCTGCTCGATCCATGAGAATATGTGGGAAGTTATTGAAGATGGTCCAATCATCATCATGATAGACAATGATGCTCACATAGTTGATATCAATCAACCAGCAAGGATCCTAAAGCCAACTAATCTTCTCACCAGCGAAGAGAAGAAGTTGAAAAATCTAGAGTTTGTGGCTCAAGTTGCACTATTTCAAACTCTAGATGAAGATAGAATGAATGACACAAAGAATTGTACAACTGCCAAGGAGATATGGGACTTACTAGCAGATCTATGCCAAAAGTCCGAAGCCATCAAAGGAAACAAGCTCCAACTAGCAGTCGACAGATACGAGTCCTTCAAAATATAGCCAGAAGAGTCCATATCAAGCCTTGAAACCAGATTTCTAGGCATCATCAGTGAGATGACCAACCTAGGGAGAAATTATCCCAATTCTGAGATGAATTCCAAAGTTTTGAATAATCTCACTGAAGAATGGGACATGAAAGTGATAGCTACAAAAGAATTAAGAAATCTAAATAGCATCACTCCCTGAGAATTGTTTGGCTCTCTCAAAGCTCATGAGTACAGTCTAAACCGGAAGAAGGAATCATCAACATCATCAGCTCAAGATGCAGCCTTTTATGGTGAAAGGAACCGGTTCAGAGACACTCAAGGAAGGAACAACTTCCAGCCCAGGAGCTCACCAGCCAGAGAAAATCAAGGCGGATCTTCATCCGAATAAAAAAGAGAAACAACTGAAAAAAATGAAAACTTGACTGAAGACATCAATGATCAAATCCAATCAGTTACCAGGTTGTTGGAAAAACTGAAGAGAGTTCGGGATAAACAATCAGTTCCACCTCAAACTAATGAAATCCCAAAAGATGAGAGAACTCATCAACCAGCTAAACGATCAGCTGAACTATTCAGGGGTGGCAATCGAAATCTAGGAGAATGTTTTCATTGTCACAAACAAGGACATTATAGATATGAATGTCCAGAACTCCCTGAAGACAAGAAAGCTAAAGTGAGGAGAAGCTTCTTCAAAAGGAAAGTAATGGTTGCAAACTACGAGAATGTCGTGCTAGACGATTCAGACTATCCATCTGGAATTGATTCTGACGGCTACGGCTCAGATGATGAAGCGTTATTTTGCCTTATGGATGACAATGATGAAGAGGTTAGTACAGCTGATTCTCAAACCTCATTCTATCATATTAATGAAGCAACTGTCTTTAGCAATGAACTTGATATGAAACTTATGATGCTAGAAGATCAATTAGCTTCAATATCCTGCTATGTTGAACTGAAAGATGAAAATGATGAACTGAGAAATAGAGTTAGGAAACTGATAGGACATATTCTACTTGTTATTATCACTACTTTTTGGTGTCGACGACGAAGCTCCGCTTATATAACTGTGAGATCTAATTGTTTGTTCATAATTAATTGATGCATGTATATGTTATTCTTGGATTTCGGGTCGTTAATTATTCTAAGTCTATCGAATAGTTGCAAATATTTGGTAGGTTGTGATAAATTACTAGCCAATTAAATCGGCCATACGTAATCGTGGTTTAGGTTTAATCAGTGGTAAAACGGTTGCTCAAATAACTAGGGGAATAATAGAGTTAATTTTACAGTCCTGCGTCAGTGTCTATAAGTTAAGAATCGGGTCTTTCTTGTGCTCATTGCTGTCGGCTCATTAAACTCATAGAGCGTCTCTTACAGTTGTCAGTCGATTAGGGAAGTAATTAATGAAGCGTCTTCTTAATTATCGAAATAGTATGGAGAGATGAGGTCATGTCAGAAGCGTCTTCGGTGACTATAACTGATTTGCATGTTTTGATTAATTAATTCCTGCATCTGTGATCGGTGTTATAAGTGGAGTGGAGTTTGTTGGATCCGGAATACCCTTTTATAATTGATTTAATTCAGTTCATTTGCACACGTATTTTCGATAGTTGTCTATTTAATTCTTTAATTTATTTGCTACATAATTCACACGAAACACGTTTCTGGAAGTTTGGGCACGCAGACTGAAAGTCAAGAGTAATTCTCACCGGTCCTTTGGGAGACAATCCTGCTCGCCACTGTACTCTGCAGTGTGGGCTTGCCGACGAAAGTCGGAACATTTATTTTTGGTGAAAAACGACGCACCAAATTTTGGCGCCGTTGCCGAGGATCGGTTTCAAGCAGTGACTACTCGAAATTTTCAGTTTGTTATTTACTTTGCTTTATTTTTAATTTTTTTGGTACATGACCCGTTTCTCTGCAGAAAAAGATTTAGTGTTCGATCCAGAGCCAGAGAGAACGTTACACCAATTGAGAAGAGCTGCTAAGGAGTCCAAGAGAACTCTTGAATCTGAACGAAACAATCTTGGTGTTGATCAACTTTTCAAAATGGCCAATAATGAAAATCCACCAAACCCGCAAGACCTTGCTGCAGGACGCGCTCTCCTCAATCCCAATACTGCTGATCCTGAGCCCGAACATGAGCCTCTCATCAGAGAGCTGGGTCGACTTCGAAGCAACCGTCCCATCTGCATTGTGCTGCCGCTAATCGCAAATAATGCAGAGATCCGACCTGCATTCATTCAAGTGTTGCCGAAGTTTGGTGATTTGCCAGGAGAAAGTGCACACAAGCACTTATCTGAATTTAATCTTGTGTGCTCGACTTTGAGACCTACTGGTTTTACTACTAATAACCTAAGGTTACTCACTTTTTCTCACACTTTGCAGGGAAAGGCACGAGATTGGTTGTTTGATTTGCCACCGGAGTCTATCACCACATGGGCGGAATTAGAAGGACAATTCTTGCGAAAATTCTTTCCTGAATCTCGAGCTGCAAATCTAAGGATGGCAATCAGTAGCATCAAGCAAAAGCCGAATGAAAGCTTGGCCGAATACTGTGAAAGATTTCAACAACTTTGTCACAAATGCCCGGACCATGGATTCACTGATTATCAGTTTCTGACTAATTACTTTTACCGTGGCATGTCTTCTTTTGATAGGAAAATCATCGATGCTGCCAGCGGGGGATCTCTTACCAACAAAACCCTCGGCGAGGCTAAACAGCTCATCATAGACATGGCTTCTGGAGGACAGCAGTACGAAGAAGAAGATGACAGCAGACACCGACCTATAAGGGCACTCGGCCGAGCTGAAGAGTCGGAAGTGAATGAAAAGATAGATGCTCTTACTTCCCTGGTCCGAAGCCTTGCTGTGGCGCAGACAAGGCCAAACCGCTGCGGAGTCTATTCTGAAAATGGACACTTCACTGACGAGTGTCCCAATTTGCAAGGGCCCTCAACTGAACAAGCTTGTTATGGATCGGGCGATGCACAGCAAGATGCTCTCAGAGGAATCAACTATGATGCCCTGCGAGGAGACAATTTTAGGAGAAAGTGGAATAATGATCTTTACTCCAATACCTACACTCCAGGTTCGAGAGATCATCTGAATTCCCGATGGAGACAGCCTGGAGACCAACCAGCAGCAGGAGATTTGCCACCGAGGCCCCCAAGGGGTGAGTCGTATGCCCACACAGACCGATCTACGCCATCTATGAGTGAGATCATGAAGAGTCTCGAACAGAGCACAAGCCTAGTGAACAATCTAGCGCAGAGCCAAAAGGCCTTTCAGTAGGAGACACAAGCCGTCCTAGGCAGTATGGGCACACAAATCACTCAGCTCGCCATACAAATAAACAAGATGCAGGCGAATCAAGGAAAACTCCCATCCCAAACTGAAATGAATCCAAGAGCGCATGTTTGCGCTGTCACTTTGAGAAGTACGGAGGAGTTAACCGAGTTGGAGGCCAAGAAGGAAGAAAAGAAGCCGGAAGGGCACACTGAAGGGCCGAAAAAAGAATCTGGCGAAAGAAATGAACAACATGTTATGTCTCTTCTCTTTCGAACCGAGTTGAATCCACGAGGGAACATCAGTGTTGTGACCCTTCGAAGCGACAAAGAATTGGTTGAGGTTGAAATAGAGAAGAAGAAAGACAACACGCGGTGTGGGCAAACTGCAGAAGCTGAAGACAGACCAAGCGCAGAGGGCAAACAATCTGCTGCCTCGTTTGCCCCTACTGAGGTACAAGTTCCACCTAAAATTTCTAACCCTATTGATGTAGCTCATTTTCCTTCCAGGTTAGCAAGGCACAAGAAAGAGGAGGATGAGAAAGAGATCTTTGAGCTTTTTAAGAAAGTCGAGATCAATCTACCATTGATTGATGCTATCAAGCAAGTCCCGAGATACGTGAAGTTCTTGAAAGAACTATGCTCTAAGAAGACAAGATATGGGAAAGATGCAAAGATCAAGGTTGGTGAGACTGTTTCAGCCGTTATTCAACAGAAATTACCTCAAAAATACCGAGATCCAGGTATGTTTTCAATCCCTTGCATCATTGGGAGCAAAAAAATAGAGAAAGTTATGCTAGATTTAGGTGCATCTATCAATGTTATGCCTTTCTTTGTTTATAAGGAATTACAGTTGGGTCCTATGAAAGATACTCGAGTCATCATTCAATTAGCTGATAGGTCCAACGCATACCCTAGAGGTATAGTAGAGGATGTCTTAGTTAAGGTGAATGAGTTGATTTTTCCTGTTGATTTCTACATTGTTGACATGGATGATGCATTATCTGCCCATAGATCCTTGATTCTTTTAGGCCGTCCGTTCATGAAAACTACACGAACCAAGATTAATATAGACAAGGGAATGCTAAGTTTCGAATTTGATGGGGATGTTGTCACATTTAATATATTCGAAGCTATGAAGCATGTGGAAGACCTTGAAGCTCTTTTTATGGTTGATACTATCGATTTCATTATTGATGATTTTGTTGAGCATAATTTTAGGGATGACAAATTAGAGCAGGTACTCTTTAATGGAATGCCCAAACCCACTGCGGATTCGGAGGAAGAAAGGACAATCTGCGAGATAGTCCAGCAGCTGTACGCAGCCGAGGAGTTTCCAGCCAGCAATCGGACAGGCCGTTTGCCCTTACCGACTAACTCGAAGCTGATTTTACCATCTCATGTGAAGACTCCAGTGCTGAAGCTGAAAGGGCAAGAAGCAAGGATAGTCGAGCCTGTGAAGAAGCATAACGGTGCGGGGATGGAAATGATTCCTTTCGACAGGGGTAGATCTGCTACCCCTGAAATTGTCTCTTGACCGTGTCTCCCCTCGTCGAGCCTCCAACGTTAACTAAGGGCGCTTCTCGGGAGGCAACTCGATTTCTTGTTCTTTTATTCATTTTATTTTTCAATTTTCGCTTTCTTCTTTTTATTTCTTTTATTTTCTTATTTTTCTGTTTTTTTTTACTTCAGCCATCTCACTAAAAAAAAGAAAAAAAAACGAGGTGGAACCACAAAAATACAAGCCGCAAGGGCATACAGCAGACAGGGGGCGCTTTTGGGTTACCTGTCAACTCCAAGTGTGGGGGGTGTCTTTAATCAATTTTTTTTTTCTGCAGGGACTCAATTGCACAATTGACATAGTTAATTTGGAACTTTTTGTTATAAAACCCTACCCCCAATTCAATTTCACCCATGACTTAGTCAATTTTACCTTCTTTCAAATTTTTACTCCCTCTTGCAGAAGTTACACCACCAGTCGCCGACCGAGGCCCTCTCTGAACTCAACCGACTGCCGTCCTTCCTCCGCCGCTCGAGGTGCCAGACCGTTGGTGAAAAGAGCAAGTGCTCCGCCATCTGGCGGATCAGAGTTAGTCCTCTCTTCCCCCTTCCTTTACCTTGCTTTTCGGGTTTTTTTTAGTTGTGTCAGCATATTTTGTTTTTCTTTGTGTGTTCTTTAGTTTGCTTTTGTTTTCCTCTCCCAGTGAGGACACTGTGTCTTTCAAGTGTGGGGGGGGAGTCTTAATGATTTATGTTGAAAAAAAAATGAAAAAAAAATATATATGTTTTATTTGAGTCGTATACTTTGTGATTTTGTTGGGAATTTGACTAATTGTTAACAACCCGAATTGATGAGTTTGAGGAGTTTGGGTTGTGATTGGCTTGACTGGATGAGAGGTTGTTTTTTGTGATAGAAATGTGCCAAGTTTTGGATGAAATCTTGAATGATGAATTATGCTTTCAATCAAAACTTTTTGAGCCTACAAAATTGTGAGTTTTTGAACCTATGAGCATGCATTTATAAGAGCTCGAAGTTTTTTGTTGATGAGTGTTATCTGACTAGGCTATTCGATGCTTGAATTGCTTTGCTGTCATTTTATTGTTACCTTTTGGTTTCATTCACAAAAATGATCAAGGCATTAGGGATACCCGAGCTACTAGACCAAAAGAAAACTCTCTGTCTGTTCATTGTCAATTAGTGAGCCCCTTTGAGCCTAACAGGTCCAATTCATTGATTGCAGCCACTATAAACTAACCTTAGCCTTTCTTTTGGTATATTTTCTTTTATCCTTGGAATCAGGCATGTTTTGTATGAATTGTTATTTGAGCTGCGATGTTGAAAGAATTGAGGGCTAGAAGTGATAAGGAGACTCATAAATTTTCATTCCCTGCTCCTCGAAAAAGAAAAAAAAGATAAAAAAAAAAATGAGAGAAGCACAGCTTCAGAAAAAAGAAAAAAAAGAGAAAGAAGGTTGAGGAGTAGGATGTGAAGAAGAGCAAAACTTAATATGCTCCCACTTTTGAAAAAGCCCTGTTTTAAGCTAAAATGAAAGGATTTGTGTTGCAGCTACACTCCACAGAGACATTCATACTTACACTTGCCTGATTTCACTTAGCCACATTAGCCAAAAACACCCTACCTCATGCGCCTAAGCCCCATTACAACCAAAGAGGGAAAGACCTTGTGATTTGTGATGAACTTGAAGAGTGATAATTTTGATGACAAATGAGCAATTCTATGTTGAAGATAACTAGTCATGATCTTTGAGTGAATGGCCGCCTGATTTGAATTTGCTTTTGAGTGATGAATGAGTGAATCTTGGTGAGGCTAGATTGTGAAGCATAATTCTAACTTGATTGACAGAGTGTTGGCATGTTTCTTGAACAAATCAGTTGGTGGTTTGTGGATTGATATATCACAGCTTATGCTCTGATTTCTCATTGATTTGAGGTGTTGATACTTGGTCATTCATCCTTGCTAAGTCTGTTTTTGTTCTTGATGTTCTTTTTGTTCTTGTTTTCGTTGCTCGAGGACGAGCAAGGGTTAAATGTGGGGGGATTTGATAGGACATATTCTACTTGTTATTATCACTACTTTTTGGTGTCTTTCCTCCTTATTGTTTACCCTATATTTGTGTATTTTGGTGCTTTGATATGTTGATAAGTTGTGTAGGGACATGGTATAAAAATGGAGAAAAGAGGCAGGTTTTGGTGCAAGAAAGGATATAAGTGAAGAAAAGAGAGAAGTTCGAGCAGATCAAGCTGCAAGGGCATGTAGCTGGATGATTGAAGCAAAATTCTAGAAGCTAGACTGGATACGCGTTTTGGGCCTGCTGAACCAATTCTCGGCCCAAGCTTAGACCTGGACGCGGAATTGAACTCTCCACCGCCTCAAGAGTCCTTCTCTTGCTATGTTTCCTAGTTTAGATTGATTAGGATTTTATTTTCTTCTCTAAGGTTTTAACTAAGGATATTATATATAGATTAGGACTTATTTCTTTATTATTCATTCCATTATTCCATTACGCAAAAACGCAGCAGCAGAGAAACGCTTGGAGCAGATTTTATATTTCATCTTTTTCGTTAATTTATGTTGCTCGATTCCAGCATGCAAAATAGCTAATTTATTCGTATTCCGGTGACGACGATGAAGCTCCGCTTATATAACTGTGAGATCTAATTGTTTGTTCATAATTAATTGATGTATGTATCTGTTATTCTTGGATTTCGGGTCGTTAATTATTCTAAGTCTATCGAATAGTTGCAAATATTTGGTAGGTTGTGATAAATTACTAGCCAATTAAATCGGCCATACGTAATCGTGGTTTAGGTTTAATCAGTGGTAAAACGGTTGCTCAAATAACTAGGGGAATAACAGAGTTAATTTTACAGTCCTGCGTTAGAGTCTGTAAGTTAAGAATCGGGTCTTTCTCGTGCTCATTGTTGTCAGCTTATTAAACTCATAGAGCGTCTCTTACAGTTGTCAATCGATTAGGGAAGTAATTAATGAAGCATCTTCTTAATTATCGAAACAGTATGGAGAGATGAGGTCATGTCAGAAGCGTCTTTGGTGACTATAACTGATTTGCATGTTTTGATTAATTAATTCCTGCATCTGTGATCGGTGTTATAAGTGGAGTGGAGTTTGTTGGATCCGGAATACCCTTTTATAATTGATTTTATTCAGTTCGTTTTCACACGTATTTTCGATAGTTGTCTATTTAATTCTTTAATTTATTTGCTACATAATTCACACGAAACACGTTTCTGGAAGTTTGGACACGCAGACTGAAAGTCAAGAGTAATTCTCGTCGGTCCTTTGGGAGACGATCCTGCTCGCCACTGTACTCTGCAGTGTGGGCTTGCCGACGAAAGTCGGAACATTTATTTTTGGTGAAAAATGACGCACCAAAAACTGAGCATTGATCATGAAAGAATGAATTATCTTGAGTCTCAGTTAGTGGAATTCGAAAAGTTGAAACTAAGAACTGTTGACCTAGAAGCTGAAAATCAAAAACTCAAACAATAAATCCATGAGAGAGAAAAAGTAACTCTTAAGTTCAAAAAGGGATCTCAAACTCTAGATGAGATATTAAATCATCAGAGAACTGGAACCAGCAGCACGGGGCTAGGATATAGCAAGTTCACTGCCTTAGAGAAAGGAAAGGCAATTGCTCAACCTTGTGATAAATGAATCCTAAAAGGATTCACCAGGTCAATTCATGATCAGCCAGCTGAGCCAACTAAAGGCAAAGGAATATTGAGAAATCCTCAAACTCAGCCCAGACAATTCAGTCAATTCTCCCAACCAAAAACACTAGGTCAACTGAAGCCAAAATTCCAGCCAAGGCCAACAGTTCACTCAAACCAATCCATTCATTCAAAGCCTTCAGTTCAACAAAGACCACCAGCTCAACACAGAATGCCCCCAAGGCAAACTGATAGATCAGCTCACTTTAGAAAGAAAAATCAGTTTAGATCTCAAGCCTATCCTACTAAGAAGTTCAATCAGAACACCTATAGGAGAGATCAAAGAAACTCGTTTGAACCCTACCATCACTATAACGAGTACCTGGATTCCAGAAATGAACCAAAAGGGTTCAATCCAATAAACTGAAAAAATACAAGGCACTGGTCTGATCATAGAACTCAAAGGTCTCAAGACCAAAGCATTTTAGTTGAATTGTTTTATCCAACTAACTCTCAACGCAGGTACCATTCAACTGATTTAAATCAGAATAGAAGAGTTGAGAGAAAATCTAAACTGATTAGGCGATCCAAGTCAGTTGGATCTCTGAATGATAAAAAACCGAAAGTTTGGCAAGTTTGGATTCCAAAAAGCTTGATGTATCAACAAGGACCCGATATGAAACGGGTCCCTAAATGCTAATCCTTATTTTTGCAGGATAAGAGCATCCTATCTATGAAGAAAACCAAAGATATCTGGTATCTAGATAGCGGATGCTCCAAGCACATGACCGGAGACAGAGAAGATCTCGACGGTTATGAAGAATTTAAAGGTCCACTTGTCACATTTGGAGACAACTCCAAAAGCCGAACCATTGGAGAAGGGTTCGTGATCAAAGGAAAAGTTGTAGTAAATGGAGTCTCCCATGTGGACGGACTAAAACACAAACTACTCAGCATCAGCCAGCTGTGCGACAATGGCTACTCAGTTGACTTTACTAAAAACTCCTGCAATATAAAAGACAAGTCAACTGGAGTAATTCTTCTTACCAGCATAAGGAGAGGCAACATGTATATTGTTGACTGGTCAACCGGCTACTCAGAAGCTTGCTTTTTTTCAAAAGGATCAACTGAAGCAAGCTGGCTATGGCATCGATGACTGAACCACCTCAACTTCAAAACAATCAACTACCTAGCCAAGAAAGAGCTAGTTGAGGGGCTTCCCAAGGAGATATATAAGAAAACAGGTGTGTGTGGACCATGCCAAAAAGGGAAGCAAGTGAAGTCATCTTTTAAGAATAGAAGTCATCTACCAGGAACAACTGATTCCCTCCAACTCCTACATATGGATCTGTTTGGTCCAGTTAGACCACAGACACCAAAAGACAAAAGATTCACTCTTATAGTAGTAGATGATTTCTCAAGATATACGTGGATGGAATTCTTGAGAAGCAAAGATGAAACTTACGACAAGCTAACGGCATTTATCAAAAGGTTACAAACTGAAAAAAAAATCAGTTCAAAGGATTCACTCCGACAATGGAACTGAATTTGTGAATCAACAAATGATCAATTTTCTCAGCCAACTTAGAATCACTCATGAACACTCAGCTGCAAAAACTCCACAACAAAATGGTGTAGCTGAACGGCGAAACCGAACGCTTAAAGAAGTAGCTCAAGCAATGATAGCTGATGCCAACATAGCTGAAGGATATTGGGCTGAAGCAATCAACACAGCTTGCCACACTCAAAATCGAAGTGCAATCATATCCGCACATGACAAAACACCCTATGAGCTGTATAAGGGTCGTAAGCCCTCCATCTCATATTTTAAAGTATTTGGTTGTAAATGTTATATTCACAACAATGGCAAGACTCAACTGAAAGCTTTCAGTGCTAAAGCTGATGAGGGAATATTCCTTGGGTATAATTCACCTCATGCACAAGCTTACAGAGTGTTCAATAAATGAACTCTTGTTGTGAAAATAACATGTCATGTGGTATTTGATGAATTTGCTAATGAGTACAGAAACAAAGAAATAATAGACACATCAGTTCAAGTACTACCTAGTGAAACTGAGGACTCGCAGGACTATATGGATCACATTGTTCCAGAGCGGCTTGAAGTTTCACTAGAAGAAGGTAATGAAACTGGTACTAAACCAGTTGAGAACAATATGGTCAATGAAGACACGAATCGTGCTGAGACCATAAACCCCACAACTGAAACAGGGAAAAGAACTGATAAAGATGCCGAACCAACTGATGAAAGGGTGACTGATGAGGTCACCATAGTGGACCCAGCTGAAGCTATCTTGCCCAAATGGCTCCGAAGCCATCCAACTGACAAGATAGTTGGTGATCCAAGAAGTCTAGTTCAAACCAGAAGTTCAACTGAGCATGCATTATTTACATGCTTCATATCTCAAACAGAACCAGCAAACGTCAAAGCAGCCTTAGAAGATTTAGACTGGATCATGGCTATGCAAGAAGAACTGAATCAGTTCACAAGAAATGACGTATGGTTTCTTGTCGATAGACCAAAAACTCAGAAGGTCATTGGTACAAAATGGGTTTTTCGCAACAAGCTTGATGAACAAGGTGTGATCACAAGGAACAAGGCAAGACTGGTAGCCAAAGGATACTCATAAAGTGAAGGGATGGACTTTGATGAGACATTCACACCAGTTGCAAGATTGAAAGCCATCAGACTGTTCCTAGCCTATGCAACTCACTTCAACTTCACAATCTATCAAATGGATGTCAATAGTGCTTTTCTTCAAGGAATGCTCAAGGAAGACGTGTATGTTGAGCAACCGCCAGGATTTGAAATTGGGGATCAAGTCTTCAAGCTGAAGAAAGCCCTCTACGGATTGAAACAAGCTCCTAGAGCATGGTATGAAACTCTCACAACATTTCTGCTGAAAAATGGGTTTCATAAGGGAGTCATTGATCGAACTCTATTCCGAATAGAACGATCAACCGAGATCTTAATGGTTCAAATTTATGTGTATGACATAATTTTTGGATCAAAAAGTAAAGATCTATGCATACGATTCGCTCAACTAATGCAAAGCGAATTTGGGATGAGCATGATGGGAGAAATGACATTCTTCCTAGGACTCCAAGTGAAGCAACTGAAAGATGGGATCTTTATCAGCCAGGCCAAATACACTAAGGAGCTAGTCAAGAAGTTTGGAGTTAATAAAGGAAAAACTCTCAAGATTCCTATGAATACATCAGTTCAGCTAACTCTTGATGAAGAAGGAGAATCAGTTAGCTAAACATATTACAGAGGAATCATTGGGTTGCTACTTTATCTAACAGCTAGCCGACCAGACATCTCCTACTCAGTCGGTCTATGCGCACGGTTTCAAGCCAACCTAAAGAAAAGCCACCTTGAAGTAACAAAGCGAACTATCAAATATCCTAAAGGAACCATAAATCTTGGAATATGGTATCCCAGAGATGACAGTTTGAGTCTAATTGGTTATTCAGATTCAGACTTTGGTAGATGCAAGATCGACAGAAAAAGCACCAGTGGAACATGTCAGTTTCTTAGAAGCAAACTGATATCCTGGTTTAGCAAGAAGCAGCACTCAGTTGCCATGTCAACAACTGAAGCAGAATATGTAGCTGCGGGAAGCTGCTGTGCTCAGATACTCTGGATGAAGCAACAGTTGAAGGACTAGAAAGTTGAAACTGAAGAAGTACCTATATTCTATGACAACAATAGTTCAATTGCAATATCTCAGAATCCAATTCTGCATTCAAGAACTAAGAACATTGACATAAGACATCACTTCATCAGAGATCACATCGAGAAAAAGGACATATGCATCAAATATGTCAACACGGAGAAGCAGATAGCTGACATCTTCACCAAACCATTGCCTGAGGCAAGGTTTATGGAGCTATGCATACAGCTAGGGCTACTTGACCTAGCATCAAAGGATGAAGACGATCAACTGAAAGAAAAAGGCCAAGAAACCGTTCCAGCTGAAGAGAGGAACTGAACCGAAAGGCTTCAACTCATCCGAATGAGTAGTTCATAACTGAAAAATTTGTTAAACTGATCATTTGGACACATAAGCTATCAGTTTGAAATGAAGCAAGAAGTTGTGCAAAGAAAGTAAACAGAAGTTGATCAGCCTAACACATCAGCTCAACTGAATCATCAGTTCATTTGCTCAAACTGAGGCAAGGAGCAAGGCAGAGTTAGTCAAATGGTCTCAACTGATGATCCAGTCAGTCAAGCAAAGCATACCAGCTGCAAAATCATCAAACTGATGGAGAAATGAAAGAAACTGGCTTCAACTCAATAAGGAGACATCAGTTCAAGAACTAGCTGAAGGAAAGCAGCAGAACTGAAGGATCAGCTGAACTGAGAAACAACTGAATTAAAAGTTCAAGCAGTTGAAGGAGCGAGGAACTGATGAGCAAATATCTCAGTTGGAACTGATCAACATGGAGATCATCAGCTACAGTCGAAGCCAACTGATGACGTAATCAGTTTCAAGCCAAGAAGAAACAGCTAGAGAGAAAAGATAAGTTCCAAATTTTCAATAGTGGAAACTGTAAAAACACGTGTCACTCAAATATTACCGTTGAACTCTCTCTCTCTCTCTCTCTCTCTCTCTTCATTCATCCCCAACGGATAGAATTGAAAGGCCAATCGACGGGTCGATTGAATTAATTCAACCATTGAATTCCAGGCATACGAATCGACACAACCGTTGGATAAACCCCATCTCCTCCTATAAATAGGATGGCTGAATTCTAATTTCATTTTTACCGATCCAAAACTCAGTAAAGAATTAAAGCCCTTCTCTCTTCTCATTTTCTCAAACTGTTCTACAAAAACAGTTACGAAAGTAAAAGATCCAGTTCCAAATACAGTCAAAACCAAATCATTCTTTTTCTCCAAATCATTCGTCAAATCTCACAAAAACTTCAGGGCTGAAAAGAGCACACCAACTGTTCGACGAAAGTTCAATTTCAAAAGAACTGGTGAATCTTCTCAAAGATTCCAATAGAATCTATACAGAGTCAAGTTTCTAGATCAAAAAACATTCAGAGAAAAGTGCTCAGATTCTCCACTCTGCAACTCATTGATTTCAAAGTTGGAGCAAACATGATTGAAGAAATTCACAGAAGTCTATCCAGCAAATATCTACCCTAAACCAGTGGTTGAGTTCTCTTTGAACTCCAAAGGGTATGGTGACAGAATCACAACAGAAGTTCATGGAGTTGAACTGATAATCACTCCAGAATTACTCGAGAGGATATTTCAACTGCCCATCACTGGCATAAGATTATAAGATGTAGAAGTTGACCAAGAGCAAACCTACCATCTCTAGAAGTGAGCAAACTGCCAAGATCCCTACAAAAGCAGTACACTTATGTCATGCTTTCAGGAAGAATACAAAATTCTAGCAGCAGTTGCAGTCAGGATGATTGTTGGCACAACAGGGAGTCACTCAGAGATGTCAGAGCACAAATATAAAGCCTGTGCAGCAATCACCAGAGGTATCAGAGTAAACTGGGCTCAGTACTTCTTTGAACAAATCAAGAAGTATGTCGATGTTGTTGAAAAACGTTGGAAAGAAACTAAGTTCCATCAGAAGATGTGCTATGTCTGCAGGATCAGCAGCATACTGGAGAGCAAACTTAACTTCATGGCAGAAGAAACCGACACGTTGATGATTGATAAACTGGATTTCATACCCTCAACTGACAGAAGACAACCAACTTCAAAATTTATAAGCATCAAAAGCAACCGGCAAGCTGATGCCCACTCAAAGAAAGCAGAGGAGTCTGCTAAAAGAAAAGGTAAAGAGATCGCTATAGAAATACATCAAGAGGACTCCGATTCTGAAGATAATGTCCCAATAAGCCAAATGTTGGGAACCACAATCAGAGCCAAGCCTCTGCGACAAGTTCGATGTGGATCAACAGTTGATTCACTTGAAGAAAAGACCTCTACCGGGCCAGTTCAAGCCAATGAAGGAACTGGTAGATCAAAGAAGAAGCCCACAACATCTCAACTAAAAAGAAAGAAGAAGCAATCAGGGCCTCCATCCCCTCCAAAACTACCTCCTTTTAACATCAAGGTGTTTGATATGGCACCAGTTCAAGGAGATGACATTGTACCTTACAGAGGAGTCCTACCGCGAGGCACAGGAGCCGACTTCTTCAGAACTGCGTGCCCCCCGATGGCAGAGATTGAAGGGAATATAAGAGCTCTATCAAGAGTTGAATTCATCAAGAGCTGGGCTGATGAACATGTAATCAAGTTCATTGCTGAAAACTTTGTTGAAGATATGATTGGCACGGCTGCTCTGTACAAAGCTCTCTCAAGGTACGTATACTGGTACCTATGGAGACACTGCTTCAACTCTGAAGCTCACTTTCTCCTAATCGCCCTTCATGGGATGAGCTTCTGGAGAAGAGAAGAGAGATGGAGTATGCAATGGGCTGGGCAGGAGACTCCTAAACAAAATCTAATTATTACACTGAAGAGAATGCTTGTCATTCGAAGGAACCACCCTCACCCAGAACAACAAACATTGATGGAAGTGATGAACGATCTACTCAGCTGGGCCAACATCTGACTGCCACCGCTACAAACTGAGGCTGAACAACAACATTGGAAGAATCCCCAAGTTCAACAGCATTGGTTGCTTAGGGAACTGCTCATCCTCAGAAAACAACAGTACCGGCAAGGACAGACTTTGTTCAACAGAGAAGCCCAGAGCAATCAACAAGGTGCTAAAACTGCGGAAGATCACAGCACAAGGCAAAATGTCATAGCATCTGTTGCTAGGCAGTTAACTTTTGAAGAATCCCCTCGACCAGATGACATCATCATCAACCTCCTTGATGATTCTCCAAAGGAGCAAGTAGTTGATGAGCGAACTGCCAGTGATCTGGAGTTCGAAGAAATGCTCAAATCTCTTATTCCACCAGTTCTTCCAAGTGATGAAGAGTCAGAGAAGTCAGCTGAAAAGGCTCGATTGTTTGAGGAGCCAACTGAACCCGAAACTGCTCCTCCCCAAGAGTCAACTCCGGGGACAGCCGAGTCTGATCAGCCAGGTGAACAGACAGCTCAAGTTAATGATCAACCTACCTATCAAGGTACACTAGCAATAATTGTGTACTTTGATCTAATTCAAAGAGCTCCTCAAGCTGCTGCTCAAGATGCTGCACCGGAGATTTCACCAGAGTCAAGTTATGACAAGACCATCATCATGGAGAAAGACGAACTAACTCACACAGTTCCTTGTGAGGAACTAATTGGAACTGAAGTAGGTGAAGAACCTGACTCAAGAGCAGTTCAGTTCCATGCTCAACCAAGCAGTTCTACAGTTCAGCTCCCTACTTACTATGTGGAACTGATCCACATCCTGCAGCAACAGGTTAAACTACACACAAAGTAAATTCAGTGGTTGCAAGCACATCCAAGACTTCAGACAGCTGGAACTGAGTCATCAAGCAGTGATGAGGATGAGGAAGATGACGCCACAGAACCGCTTGCCAAAAGGAGGAAAATTGATCACAAGAAGGACTAGTGGCTAATCAAGTTCAAACTGATTAGAAAGCCCTTAGTTTACTTCTTGTAATTCAGTTTGTCATTACTTATTTTTGATTTATAAAAAGATTATCTTTTTATTTTCAAATAAATGTCGAACTTTGTATTTATTTTTGAATATTTTGACCGTTGCAAAACAATGACACGTTTCAAAGTCATTAAATGCCAACGACCAAAAAAGGCCAGGAGCTAGTACCATTTCAACCATTAGATCTATGAGCCTGCCCAAACACTCATAAAAAGCCCTCTCTTTCAAGCCTCTTAAAAATACTCCTCCTTCACTCTCAAAAATTCTCTCACTCTCAAAGCTCTAGAAATTCCTCAAAATCTCAGCCAATCCCAAAGATGGCCGAATTATCCAGATCTCTGAATTCCTTCAAAAAGCAACTTATGAGAGACAAATTCCTTGATAGGAAGAAATTTCAAATGATTCTAAATGAATCAAACAATCCAATCCTTCTGTCAAATCTTCACATGACAGGAATTCTTCACTACCTGGAAACACCACCAAAGTTCTTTAGACAGAATTTGGTGAGTGAGTTTTTGCTTCACACAAAATTGTCTGCAGATGGAAATACAGTATCATCAGTAATTCAAGGACGGCTACTTCAAATCACTGAAAGAACAATTGCAGAAGTGTTCGAGCTTCCACAAGAAGGCTCATTAGTTCAAGAACTAAAGGAATCTGCAGAGTCATACTGGAGAAAATGGAAAGCTTCAACCTGCAACAAGCAATTCAGTTTTATAACTGCTAAAACTGACCTAAAGCCCGAGTATAGCGTTCTACTCGATATAACGAACAAGATGATGTTTGGAGCTATTGGAAGCCTGAGTCAACTCACCCAAGAGAGATACAAGGTTATGATTCACCTTGCTGAAGGGCAACGAACAAACTGGGCAGAATTCGTCTTCCAACAATTCAAGCATCAAGCCATGAAGGCCTCTAACTCAAAGAACTCTAGTAAATTTGAGTCCAAGGTAGGACTTGTTCTAAGAATGAGCAAAATGCTTGAAGACCTGCTGAAGCTTCCAAATGATGAATCACTACCAGTCCTTATCTCTGACTGGATTCCCAAGAAGGGAACTGCTCATCTTCAGTAACTAAGAAAGAAACGAAGAACAAAAGGCCAGGACGAGCAACAACACCTCAAGCAACTCAACTGCCAATGTCGTTCATTCTCCAAGATCAAAGAACGGATCACCAGTTGATTTCCAGGTTTGCTCTGATCCAGATGAGCTTATTCCATTCATTGGAATCCCTCATCCAAACTATGGAGCGGACTATTTCAGAAACACATGCCCTCCTCTCCAGCTAACTGAAGAAAATATTCACACTTTCTATAATGGTGAATATGCAGTCAAAGGTGCACAAAAGGAAGTGACCAATCTCCTTCTCACTCACTTTGCTTTCATTGCACAACGTGACCAAGAGTTGTTCAAACAACTCAACCAGTATTTCTATTGGTACAACTGGAGACATTCCATGTCCATCCAGTCTCATTTCTTGCTAACTGTCTTTCATGGCATGAGCTACTGGCAATGTGAAGAAACTTGGAGCATTAAATGGATAGGATCGTCAAATCCATTCCCTCCAACCATTGTGCAAGTCCAAGACATCATGAATCACCAGCTTATCAACAAGATTCCAGCAAATGCCTTGTTAGCTGAATTTAAAACCAGCATCATGCCTCAAGGAGCTGTGGTTGCAAATCAATCAGTCAACTGCCCAACTGGGTCGCTTTACCGTAAACTGAACTTTGATAATTTATCAAGCCAGTCAGCTGAGCCATCACGATGAACTCCAACTACCACAGCAAGGATAGAACCACATCTATCAAATACTGAAGTCATGGCTCCTCAGAAGAATCCAAGGCATTATGAGAACGACAGTGATGATGAGGATACTGCCATATCACCAAGTCTCCTATCCAAAAGCTATATCACTCCCCTACTCACATCCAACTTAAAAGGCGTGCAGTTGATTATGGAAAAAGATCAGTTCAGATCGTCGCCAAAGGGAACTTCACAATCCCTCAACCAAAGGATGAAAAACTAATCAATTGCCATTTAGCAGTTTCACCAAGCCTGGAAGACAGCAAGGCCCGCACTGCCAAAGAAGAGAACTGGACCTGAATCAACATCTAAGCGATCAAACTGCTCCAAAGGAAGCAATGGAACTAGTCCAGCTCGGCCTTTCAAAAAGAGGAAACTGACTCAAGCAAGTCAAGCAGCTGACCAAACGAACTGATCAGTTCAGATCAGTTAAAGCTTCAGTCAGCTCATCAGCGACGACTGGCAACAAGATGAAACTGATCATCTAACTACTGAATCGTCAAACCAATCAGTTGGACTGTATCCCAACTGATTCCGAATAAGTTTTCATAATCCTCTCAAGCTTATCATAATTAAATTGTTACCGTTGTGATTATAAAATTTTTTATATTATATTCAACGGCTACAATTGAAAATAGGGTTCTCTCTCATAAGTTGCCATTAATATCTCTGCATCGATATTAAGTAATCTCTGCAAAGAAGAAACAGAATTATATTTTTCTAATGAGATATAAATAGCAAAATCTGCAGAAAATATTTTGCTATTTATGGCAACTACCCCATTTTCAAAATAACTCCATCTCAGCCACATGATCATAAAGCTACTTCACAATCGAACAACTGGGATGCATGCATCATTAATTCAGCTAATCATCCATCAAATTGGACAGCTGATCAGCTAAGAGAAGCAATCGAGTGTCCTCGATCAATGCATGTAAAGCTGAATATATTTATGCAAGGAGATGAAGGCTCCGATCATCTGCAAATTCTCTCTCATCCTTGCTTTGATCACCTGTAAACTCTCTCTCTCAACACACTTACATATCTAACAACTCCATCTCTTTACAGAAATGAAGCCTTCATTTCAGATGGTAAATGTCGAATTGCTTATAAAGAAGCTGAAGAAAGATAAGACTCTTAATCTACAGTTTCTTAACGCATGTCTCGGCTCAGACAACTTTCAAAGAATTTATCGACCATTGGAGGAAATTGGACTGCTGCCATTCTTGACAATCGTGTCAGTCAAGAATGTACCTTCCCATGTTGCAGAGTTCTACTACAACACAACCATCTCCGGCAACAACATCATCTCCATCGTCCAGAACAAAAAGATCACGGTGACAAAAGAAACGATGATGTCTACACTTCTCCTCCCCGGCGAAGGCCCAGACGTGATGGAACTGGAACTGCCATGCAAATATGCACTGTGGGATCTTTGGAAATATCCTCACGTATACCATCATGACTACTTACACAGGCTGAAGGAAAGCCTGCCCAACGAGATCATCCAACTTCTGGATATCACCGGCCATATCCTGCATGAGAACTTTGAGACAGTCCAATTCTCAGACCTCAAAGCCCATCTAACGGCCGTTCTCTACTTCGGGTGTAAAGCTGATTGGGCCTCATTTATTCTTGCTCAACTACGAGCAAATGTCGAGCGAGCAGAATATGATCCATCAACTGGCTTGTTCCGAGAAAAAGTTAGGTTTATGAGTCGCATAAGCCACATCATTCTAAGCTAGTTTGATGAGATCATTCTAACTGGCGAACCGATCAAATGAAGGGACATGCTCCCTACCATCTACTGCCATCCAATCCCGAAGAGATCCCGCCAACTAGGAACTCCTGACTCAAGTTGTGGAAAGCAACTGGTTGTCGCCCATGCCAGCTCCTCAGAAGAAAGACAGCTGATGATTGAGAATGAGCCCCTCCCTAGACTTAGTGATCAGTCTACAATACCAACCAGCTTGCAACCTCTAACCTTAGTCAATCGCGACTCAATTGAGGTTGAGTTTAAGGCAGTTCTAGACCATCAGCTAAGAAGCTGCTTCGGTTTTATTGAGGGCACTGATCCCTCCTTATTCGAGCAACTGAAACGGTATCTCCAGTACCACATCTGTCAATTCCAACTCGATGAGACCACAATGTTCCACCTCAGTACTCGTGGATCCCTCTTCTGGATCAACGAAGGAGAATGGAGTAGACATTGGATGAACCATCCACTCTCCTCACCGTCAACGCTCTCAGAGATAATGGATTCGATGATCAAAAGAATCCAGCTTAGTGTACCTGCTGACGCTCCTCTTTCCGATAATGAACCAGCCAACTCCTCCTGTACCCCATTTCTCGAAGATCTAGCAACCACTACAACCGATGAGATCTTCACCAGCTTGGCTTCCATGGACTTCAGAGAGCAAAAACTCTCTCAAATCACTGATCATGGTCAGTTCATGACAACTGAAGAAGCCTATGCATGGTTCTCCTCGCCCATGCCAATTTCTTCAGTTCCCTCAGTCCATGATGACAATTTGGCAACTGCCTTCACATTCTTGCCAAATCTATCAATACCCTCGTGTGATCCTTCCCAGCTTTTGGATGATGCCAAAAAGAAGGAAAATGGAAAGTATGATGATGGAAACTTAACTCTTTGGGATCAGATCCAAAGAGAAATACATCATGAGGGGGAAGCTTAGCTTCAGGGGGAAGCTTGGAGAAAATTTGGAGTTCAAGAAAGAGGAGAATCAAGTAGGAAGAGATGAAGCAATCAAAGAAGAGAAGTAGTTCTAACTTGCTTTCAAAAGATCATTTGATATGATTTTGATCCATACTTTATGCTTGCCCTGATACATGTCTTAATAATATACTCTAATACTTGAATTTATGCTTCAACTTACTTTAATATCAAGTATTGTGCGCTGCTCTGATACTCGGACAATCATGCACTAATTACTCAAAATGAAAGCATGACTAAAAAGAAAGTATGTTTTGAATGCTCTGATACATGAATTTTAAATGCTCTGATACTTGAATTTCATGCTCTAATGTGCTAGTTCAAGAACTTGCCTAAACAAACTACAACATGTTTATCAAACGAACATTTACAGTTTTTCCATCATCATTGACAAGGTTTTGACATCATCAAAAAGGGGGAAATTGTTAGGAAAAACTATCAAGGAACCTCTAGAAAAGGTTTTGATAAGATGTCAAAACTATTTATAAAAAACTAACTAAAATTCAAGCTGTAGATCTGAGCTGACCAATCCAGAGCATCAAAGAGGAACTCAATTGAAGCTGAAGTCTACCAAACTGGAAGTATGGTCTACCAGCTGTGAGGATACGCCAACCAGTCAGAACTCAATTCAGCTGTAGATTCAAAGAGTCGAACCAGTTGAAACAAACTGACAATTAAGTCAGCTGAGCTGAGGAAGAAAAGAATCGACTAGACTAAAGGAACTGATACGAGATCAGTTTAAACTGAAAGACTGGAAGTATCCAACTGATGGCCAAACTAAAGTGAACAGACAAATCAGCTAAAGGCCAGAACTGAAGTCAACCAGCCTATGATCAGTCAGATTGACAAGAGAGCTTGGAGCAATAGCTAAACTGAGCAGACAAGCTCAGAACTCCAAACTGAATCAATAGCTAAACTGAGCTGACAAGCTCAGAACTGTCAACTGGAGCAATAGTCGAACTGAGCAGACAAGCTCAGAACTCCAAACTAGAGCAATAGCTAAACTGAGCTTACAAGCTCAGAACTATCAACTGGAGCAATAGTCGAACTGAGCAGACAAGCTCAAAACTGCAAACTGGAGTAATAACCGAACTGGAGGAAGAAGCTCAGAACTGGCAACTAGAGCAATAGCTAAACTGAGCTGACAAGCTTAGAACTGCCAGCTGGAGTAATAGCCGAACTAAACAAACAAGTTCAGAACTGCCAACTGGAACTCAAAATTGCTAAAACCGAAGCTCAGAACTGACCAGCCAGAGAACCCTGGAGTTATTGCTCAATCGGCGAATCTTGGAATAAATGCTTCAACGAAGATTCTGGAATTAAATATCCAATGAAGATCGATTGGCAAAGCAACGGCTATTTCAATCAAAAGCTCCGGCGATCAATAAAGACCATCTACCATTGATGAACCAACAGAGCCATCGATCAATGGAATTCAACGGTCATAAAATCACTCCTCTATGAAAGACGAGTGAATCAAAGTTCTAAACAACTCTTGCCTCCCAGACTTTTCGCAATACTTATTCTTGAAGCTTTCATTCAAGCAGAGCTTTCTTTCTACCTCCTAGCTCAAGTTTAGCATTTGCTAAAAACTGCGAGAGTCCAACTAAGAAGAAGAATTCAAAGAGTCAAAACATTCAGCCAGCTATTGATAAACCAGCCAGGGCAGCCTTCTCAGTTTCAGCAATATAACGATCAACTATTCAGCTCAATTGAAGGAGCACATCAGTTGATACCCCCTATTCAAGACTAACCTCTTGAAGATCGAAAGAGATCTAAAACCTTGTAAAGACGTCAATAACACCTACCTTCCTAGCAAGCAGTTAGGGACTTCAAGTGTGAGTCGTCGACCCGCTGAGGTAGCGAGTAGTTACCAGGTTCAGCCAACTGTCCTTCATTGTGTAATTTGTAAAGAAACTCAAGTTATATAGTGAAGTTGCCCTTCTGCGGAAGGAAGAGAGAACATAGGAGTTTGAGACTTCAAACCTCTATAAATCACTTGTGTGTTATACTGTTTTGATTACTTACATATCTTTGAACTGTACACAAGCTCACACAATCTGCACTTAAGCTATCCAAAGTATTTACTCTAACTGTGCATAGATAAGTTTCTAAGCGAGTCAAGAGCCCTTATTATTCCGCAATTGAAGCAAAAGTTTTAATCAGTTTATTCACCCCCCTTCTAAACTGATATCGACTCGCCCGGGACCAACAGTTTGATTTCTTAGTTCATCTCTCTATGACTTTATCCTTCACTCATATATGGATCCCTAAATTAAAATTTAGGGATTAAAAATCAGAATTAAAATTTAGGGATTAAAATTCAGAATTAACATTGTTATTATGTTGAACCCACAAAACCTGATCTTTTATCCAGATTACTTTTTCGTTATGGAAAGACAGCAATAAGGCTTGTTTGTGAGAAATTGTAGTATATTCACCTCAATTTTGGATGGTGAAAATCCAGTAAAGCGTCAGGTGTGGAAGCAGTAATTTTACTTGTTCGATTAAGCAGGCTGCAGGCAGCCCTTGCTTGCTTTGATCATCATCCACATAAGATTTTTAACATCATTCTATCTTGAGCTTGGAATATGGCAGCCGTGACTGCAATTAAAAATCACATCCAATTTGCTATGGATTGATTATATTTTCTTAATCCTTACCACAACTACAGAAGCATGTAGATGCAAATCTAAATCCTGTTAATTGGTTTCTAGGATTTTGAGAATTTGCTCTTTATTTCTAGGTTATTTATTTGGTGTCTTGTGGGATCCCAAAGAAGTAGAGAAATTGAAAAATGGTTAAACAGGTACCTGGTTTTCTGATTTTGTTTTTTGGTTGTTGGTGCATATTGCTTGTCTTTTCATATAATTTATCATATGAAATCCTCTTGTAGTCTTGTTTTAATATCAATTGATAGTTCAAATACTAAAAAGCAAATGTTATAAAATTCTTGTTTTTGGCTACCTTTGTAGTTGAATGATATGGAGCAACAACCAATTGCAAAGAAAGGAAAAGGACTTATATCATCTTTTTTTAAGAAACTTGATCGTCAAGAGACTCAAGATAATGAAGATAGCTCGGAAGCTTCAACTATGGCCACCCAAAATCAAACTCATCAATCTCCTCCAACACTTATAGAACAAAATTCAGTTCCATCTATTGAGCGTGATCCGGGAAAAAGAAAGCAAGTGTGCGAATATTCTGTTAATGTGCGAGATGAGATAAGACGTGCATATCTTAAAGTTGGGCCTTATCAACCGAAAATGGAAGTATATCCCGGTACACAGTTTGGCAAGCAGAATCGTAGTTTTCAGAAGAAATGGTTTGACAAGTTTCATTGGTTAGAGTATTCGCCTTTCACAAATAAAGCCTATTGTTTTTATTGCTTTCTTTTCACAAGTGATGTTAGTATGTCTGGTTCTTCGGCATTAGTCAATGAAGGCTTTGACAATTGGAAAAAGGGTAAACCAAGGAAATAAATGTGCATTTCTTACTCATATTGGTTGTGCAGCTACATCACCACATACTATGTGCCTAAGACGTGCAGAAGACTTGATGAGACCATGCGGGCACATAGACAAAGTTATGTATTCTTAGACAATAATTGAAAAGGAGAGAAATCGTCTGCGATTAAAGACCTCAATCACAAGCCTTCATTGGCTTGCACTTCAAGGTTATGCTTTTAGAGGTCATGATGAATCTTCATCTTCATCCAACCGTGGAAACTTTATTGAATTGGTGAAGGCTTTTGCAAATATGAATAAGAAAGTTGGTGAAGTTGTTCTTGATAATGCTCCGAAAAATGCACAATACATTGCTCCGAAAATTCAAAAGGAGATTTTGAATATTATGGCCAATAGAGTACGTCAAATGATCCGTGAAGAAGTTGGAGCTAAATATTTTTGTATTCTTGTTGATGAAGCACAAGATGTCTCCAAGCAAGAGCAAATGGCAATTATCTTGAGATTTGTGAATGATGATGGAATTTTGACTGAGAGGTTTTTTGCCATTAAAAGTGTTGCTGACACCACTTCACTAACTTTGAAAAAAGAGATATGCGGTGTGCTTTCTCATCATGATCTTCTGGTTGGGAAAATGAGAGGTCAAGGGTATGATGGTGCTAGTAATATGCGTGGTTCATGGAATGGGCTTCAGGCATTATTTCTTAGAGATTGTCCATATGCCTATTATATTCATTGTTTTGCTCACCATCTACAACTTGCATTAGTTTCTGCAGCTAAGGACGTCAGTGTTGTTTGGGAATTCATTTCTCACTTGGATAATGTTGTCAATATCATAACTTCTTCACCAAAGCGCGTCTCTCAATTGCATGTTGCTCAAAGACTTGAAATTCAGAAATCATTGATTGCAGATGAGCTTGATTCAGGACGCGGTGCTAATCAAATTGGTAATTTGCAGTGGGCTGGAGCTACTCGTTGGAGTTCACACTACAACTCTGTGAGAAGCTTGATAGATATGTATGCTGCAACTTGCAAGGTATTTGAATGTCTTATTGAACACTCTCAAAACGGAAGAGCTATGGCTGAAGTTCAGGGGGTTTACAAAAATATGGCAAGCTTTGAATTTGTATTCACTCTACACCTAATGCATAGGATTATGAGAGTTACTGATTCTCTTTGCCAAATTCTTTAAAGAAAAATACAATATATTTTGGGAGCTGTTGCGTTTGTCTCTACTACGAAGACTCTTCTTCAAGAATTGAGAGAAAGTGGTTGGAAAATTTTTCTTGAAGAAGTCAATGGTTTATGCTTGAAGAATGATATTGATGTCCCTAATTTGGATTCTCCATATAAGGTTGGTCGTTCTCGTGGGCAAACTACAATTGAACATCATTATCACTTTGATGTTTTCAATGTAACAATTGATTGCATCTTGATGGAGTTGAATATAAGATTTAATGATGTCTCTGTTGAATTGCTTCATCTCAGTGTGGCCTTAGATCCTAAAAATTCATTCAAATCATTCAACAGTGATAATATTTGCAATCTTGCGAGAAAATTCTATGCTGAAGATTTCTCTGATCAGGACCTTGTTTCATTAGCGTATGAGTTAAGACATTATAAGCATGATGTAATGGTGCTACAAGAGTTTCGAGTTTCTACACTTGTTGAATTGAGTCAACTACTTAGTAAGAGTGGAAGGTCGATGGTTTATGTTATGTTAACTAGACTGATTCATCTAGTTCTGACGTTGCCTGTTTCTACTGCTACAACTGAACGAGCATTTTCTGCAATGAAGCACGTGAAGACGGCACTTTGTAACAAGATGGGGGATGATTTGCTTGAAGATTCATTAATGCTTTATATTGAGAGGGATTTTGTTAAAGATATAGATATAGATTCAGTTATTGATGAATTTTATGTACTAAAGTCTCGTAGAGCACAACTTATGTAAACTTAACTTTAATATATTTTGCTATGTATAAAATTTATTTTTCAGCCCACCCCACTCTCGAATCCTGGATCCACCCCTGTGTGTGTGTGTGTTCTTAATTATTAGGATGATGAATTGAAAGGTATAAGATGAAATTGGAATAAACTATTGGGAATTCTTAAGTTGTATTTGTTGTTTATATTAGTGCTACAATATTATCACAATAATTATTTAATTTATATTTGTTAATTGAATTTTATATTTTAGGAGAAGGTCAATTGGAGCCAATTGATTCAATTATTTTTTACAATAGCGGGATCATCCAAAAAGTTTCATTTGGATGATGTGTTTTTTAATTTGCTAACTTTAAATTTTTAATCTTTTTTCTTCTAAATTTTTTCATTTTGTAATGGAGGATTTCTCTATTTAGTTTTAAATACTAAAGAATGTACGTCAGGATGATGTGATTTTTTTTACAGTATGCGGTGTAACTTTTACTCTTTTCATTTGATCATCCACATATTTCTTTTGACTAAGATATATATATCATTTTGAAGGTATTTCATTTTATTTTTAATCACATTTTGCTCTTCTATTCATATTCAAACTAACATAAATTACTATGGTATTCTATTAAAACATTTAAGCAAAATTTACATCAACTGGTTGCATAAGCTTATGAATAAAATTTGAAGTTACTTTGAACAATATAATTAGTTTTCGAAGACCATATGAGCATGTGTATCAGTTTTGAAACCATTGTTTATGTTTTTATGTTCAACTATTCGCAATTTCAATTTTTTAGATTTTCTTCATTCTTAATTATTTACATGTTGCTCTACAAAAATCATTTTCATATTTAAGCAATCCTTCCAACTTTTAATAGTATATATTTATATTTAGAAATTATTTGCATTTTTCAACATGCATTACACCTGTGAAGTCATCAACAAAAAAAACACATTTTTATGAAAAAAATGAAAATTTACTTATTAATTGTTCAAAAAATATTGTCTTCCTTCAAAGTAAAGAATCATATTTTCTATCTTATTTTCATTCTAACTTATAACATACAGATTTAATTTGAATAATTTTTCATATTTTTTTTTATTTTTTAGATAATCCACCTCCTTTTATGCCATAATATAATTGATCATATTTTAGATAATTATGTGTTCTCTTTTAAGTTTTATTTTTTTAATTATTTGATCAAAATTCATTAGTAATTTTTAATAAATTGGTTGGGTTAAACAACAAAGAAGCTAGCAACTTTGTTAGTTCAATTAAATAAAGACTAACTGAGATCAAATAGATAAGTAGGAGCTATTAAAACAATAAAAATTTATCCAGGAATCTCTCAAAATAGAACTAGAAAACACATGAACTTGAGAAAATATATTATAGAAGTAGAATGATCTACTAAACTAAAAAAATATTGAAGGATCTATTGGAACAAAATGTATATAAAAATTTAGCGACCTAAGAATGAATTAACCCAAAAAATTATTTTAGAAAAGCGCTTACTACTTTTGCTGTAAACCATTGTAAATAATTAAATATCCATTATAGAAATATCTTTTCAAAAAATCAAAATAACTTTGTTTTTTATTTCCTTTTTTAATTATTTATCAATTTAATATATGTATAATTCATAATACTATAATGCATTTTATTTTTATTTGCATGTGTTCATAACATTATTTAGTAATCTTCAATAAATAAAACTGATGGAAATAAAATATTGTAGTTTAATAAATTACACACAATATATTTCTTCCTTACAAGTACAATACAAGGATAATTATTTAATTCATGCTGTCTTATATCTAGGAGTGTACGAATGATTGGTTTGGTGCAAAACCGAGCTAAACTAACAAAACCAAATAAAAAATTTCTTAAAACAATTTAAACCAAATCAACCAAAATAATATAGATAACCGAACCAAACCAAACCGTAATTCTTTGATTAGTTTGGTTTGATTTTTGGTTTAACCGAATTTTTAGTGATTATTTTTTTTTCCGAAATAATTATATCTAAAGAGAATAACATGCACTCAATAGATAACAAACCATATATTAAATAAGTAAATATTTTAAAAATTCTATAACTAGAAAATTGAAACTAAATATTAGAATTACTAATATTACTTAGGTATAAATACTTTTTAAATTTATTAATTTAGATATAATTAATATTAGAATTATAAATCATAAATTATAAATATAGTGTGTGTATATATATATATATATATTTTGGTTGGGTCGGTTTTAATTAAAATATTTTTTACTTAAATAGAAACCGAACCAAATTATATGTTGGTTTTAATATTCAAAATCAACACAAAATTAAAGAAAAGATGACCAAACCAACCGAACTAAATAGCTCGATTTGGTTCGATTTTGGTTTTGATTCAATTTTGCACACCCTTACTTATATCCAAAAATCACTTATACAATTTCAATATTTTTTATACTTCACTTTTGTAAAAATTATTTATTTGTATTTATAAGTAATTTATATTATTTAAACTTAAAATGCATAAAATGATCTAGGGAAAAATACTAGTAATTTTATATGAGACGATTTTTCATTCCGTTAATTCCCGCCACATATAGGGGGTAAAAAAACAAACCCTCAACACAAAACCCTAGCCTCCACTCTCACTAAACCCTTCCCTTCCTCACATTTCCTCTGCAGCAAAAATGGAGGCTCAAGCCGTGAAATCAAACCTCGTTCTAATCCTCGACTTCGGCTCCCAGTACACCCATCTCATCACTCGCAGAATCCGTGCCCTCAACGTTTTCTCTCTCTGCATCAACGGCACCTCCTCCTTGAAATCGATCGCCGATTTAAGCCCAACCGCAATCATCCTCTCTGGCGGCCCCCACAGCGTCCACGCTCCAAACGCGCCATGCTTCTCTCCGGAGTTCATCGATTACGTGGAGTCGAACAACATCGCCGTTCTTGGCATATGCTACGGCCTGCAACTCATCGTGCAGCAAATGGGCGGCGAGGTTAAGGTTGCCGGGAAGCATGAATACGGGAGGATGGAGATCGTGGTGGACAAGGCGGAGGGCCTTTTTGGGAATAAAAAGGTGGGGGATAGGCAGAGCGTGTGGATGAGCCATGGCGATGAGGCTGTTAGGTTGCCCGAGGGGTTTGAGGTGGTGGCTAGGAGCCAGCAGGGGGCCGTCGCCGCCGTCGAGAATAGGCGGAGGAGGTTTTTTGGATTGCAGTATCACCCCGAGGTATCCTCAACGGCTCAACTATTTCTTCTTTCAATATTTATTTTTTATTTTTTTTGGGGGGAGGGGGGGGATACGGGGGACTTTTTTTTTTTTTTTTAATTTATTTATCAGAAGTTGGATTTGTTTTAGTGTAAAGTTGGAAGCTTTGTTGTATTCTTTTATTGAATTTAGTTGGATGATATTTTTTGTTGCTACATCCATTCTCTGTTGTCGAAATTTGCTGAGCGACTGTATCGAAGCAAACGGGAATCCTTCTTTTTTATTTGTTTCTTGTTCTAAGAAAGTGTATGCAAGTTGAAGTAGATTCTCATGGAACTTTGCAGGTGACACATTCACCTGAAGGAATGGATACGCTCAAGTATTTCCTCTTCGACATATGTGGGATTACTGCTGGTTGGACAATGGAAGACGTTCTCGATGAGGAATTGAAGGTGATCAAGAGTACAGTTGGACCTGAAGATCTTGTCATCTGTGCGTTGTCCGGTGGTGTAGATTCTACTGTTGCGGCTACTCTTGTTCATAAGGCGATTGGAGAAAGGCTTCATTGTGTTTTTGTTGACAATGGATTGTTAAGGTGGAATTGCTTGCTCTTTTAACATGAGTACATGTGTTGTGCCATGCCATGCCTGCTCGTTTAGTTTTTCTCAGAATAGATAGGTTTTCACTGTGGATGATGATGTCAGTTGTGTACCTGGTCTTGATTTGTATGCTTATGATTTATTTTATGTAGATTGTTATTGTTACTGTAATTTTCTTTTATAGGTGGCGTGAGAGGGAGAGAGTGATGGAGACATTTGAGAGAGATCTTCATTTACCTGTTACATGCGTTGATGCTTCAGAGCAATTTCTCAGCAAGCTGAAGGGTGTTACTGAGCCTGAGAAGAAAAGGAAAATCATTGGGAGTGAATTCATCAGCATATTTGATTCTTTTGGTCATGAATTAGAGCGGAAATTGGGAAAGAAACCTACATATTTGGTTCAAGGAACCTTGTACCCTGATGTGATCGAATCCTGCCCTCCTCCTGGAAGTGGAAGGACTCACTCTCACACAATCAAAAGTCATCATAATGTCGGAGGACTCCCGAAAGACATGAAGTTGAAGCTCATTGAACCGCTTAAACTTCTATTTAAGGATGAGGTATGAGTTTCAAGGTCTTCTTCTTGATTGATATTATGCTTCTGTGCTGTATTCTATTGATGATCTAACCGAATGCATGGCAGGTTCGTGAACTGGGAAAAATCATGGGGGTTCCACAGGGTTTCTTGAAGCGCCATCCCTTCCCCGGGCCTGGTCTTGCAGTTCGTGTCCCTGGTGATGTTACATTAGGAAATCATTTGGACATCCTCCGCAGGGTATATATCATTTTTTTTTCTTGGACGCGAATTGTAATATGTGACTGAGCTTACCCTCAGTATTTTTTTTTAAAAAACTGAATCTATATCAGGCGGATGAGATTTTCATTCAATCGATCAAAGATGCTGGGATCTACGACGCCATATGGCAAGCGTTCGCTGTATTCTTGCCTGTACTAACCGTTGGTGTTCAAGGGGATCAAAGAACGCACAGTTATGCCATTGCACTCAGAGCTGTCACCAGTCAAGACGGAATGACTGCAGATTGGTATATGTTCTCTTCTGTATTGACTATTCTTTCTGCTCGATTTCCTGTTCGTTTATCGATTGTGGAGTGTAAAAACAGCTGGTGATGATATGTATTTTCTTGCAACATTCAGGTATTGTTTTGATCAGAAGTTTCTTGCTGAACTATCCACAAAGATCTGCAACGAAGTTCCTGGTGTTAATCGAGTTCTTCTGGACATAACATCGAAACCTCCGTCCACTATTGAATGGGAATGATCAGATCATCTATATCCCAAATTTTGATTGTTGGAACTCACTAGTGTTAGAAGTGTAATATGCATTTTTACCTTTGAATTTTTGTGATGAAAGGATGATTGAGCAATAGACAATTTCACTGGTATATTTGAGCGTGTTTCTTTTTACTTTTGCGCCTTTTCATGCATGAAGATTCATCTTCAGTTTTTAGCGGAAAGTAAAAAAAGGGGGTAATTGATTCATGGTGTATTATTTGAAACACTGGTACTAACTTTGTTAACTTTCTACACCACATGAATATTGAATAACATCATAACTTTACACAAGCTCTCAATATAGCTTCTAATGGTGCTGATTGTTAGTTGAGTTTATTTTTTTCTGTTTTACTGTCTTCTTAAGGAAGCTGGAGGGGACTTTGTGCAGTTTAATTTTATATTTTCTTAGTAGTTCTAGAAATACTTTAGCTATTGCCGTAGAGGTTGAATTTGAGGTTTTGGTTATGTGTTTTAATATATCTTATGACAAAAATCAAGATCACCATCCATGAATACCTGTTCAATTTGATTATTCATCTATCTACTAACTTACAACATGAAATCTGCGTAGAGGTAGTCTCTTGTTGTTTGATGTCATTATTTTGAACTTGGAGTTCATTTTGGTAAAATTGTATTAGTTTGTACTTTTATCATGTTCTTTTTTAACTGTTGTTTGAAATTTATCACAGATAGGTTCTGAATCGTCTTCTTAACCTGAGCTGGTATTATTTATGGGAAAGCCTGCTGCATTTATACTGTTGGGATCAATGATACAGCAGATGTTATCACTTCGTTGATAACATCGGATTTAATGTTGCACGTAATGTGTATCATCGTTCCGATAACATTGATCACCTGCAGCTAGTTGGTTTAATTCTTCAAAATCTGCAAAAAAGGTAATCAGCTTATAGCATTAGCACATCTTCCTCTTTCACTGTTTATTTCATCTTTACATTATCTCTTCTATGCTGATCACACTTCTACTATGTATTAGATGCATTTTAGAAGGCATTAGACTCTGCTTCACAGCTGAAGTAATAATGCCATTCTGTGTTGTATTCTATTCCAAATTTTCTGCTGCCTGCACTATGTTCCACTTTCAGACTCAAACATCTTATTATGATTGGCTTTCCAGTTGAATGATTTTTAGGTTTTGTTTCAGACAGTTTTTTTTATGCACTTGGTTTGCCCAAGTGGCTAGATTGGTTATTTTCATTTTTGTATTTCCTTGAGTCTTTTCTTCTTTTATTTAATATTCTTTTTCTTTACTTTGATTTTCCCTGGTTAGTTTGTTCGTTCTGTATTTTGTCGAGTGGCTAGATTGGTTATTTATCTTTTTCTTTAGTTTTTGGTGCAATAGATATACAGTTGACGGCTCTCAGCGATGAGTTTCTGTTGGGTAAAATAATCTTGTTACATATCAATCATTTCATGCGTTTATGCTAGATATCTTATTTATAATATTAGACACCGGAGTTTGGATTTGATTAGCATGGCAAGATTTGTTTCATTCTTGTGTACAAAAGATAAACTGAATACACGTTACTTGTGTGTAGCAAAATCAAGAGTTGAGGTCATATTCATGTGAGCTCTAAATATGAGGTATGGTTCTGGAATATCATGATTGAAGCTTGTGCAATACTATTTGTACTAGAGGCTGAGTTCTGACATCACCATGACCCCTTTTGTGATTTCACAGGCAGGAAGAAGAAAAATCGCATGGCTCCTCCTGGTGGTATGTATGATCTTAACAAAATTTAGTTGCTACCCTTTTCTGCTCTTTATGTACCTTGATGGATTTACTTATTCGTTAAGAAAATTTGCTATCATGCTATATAGAGAGGAGAGGTACATTTGGGCAAGCAAGAGGAACTGAACTTACTCTGCTTGGCTGCTGTTTTTTTCGTGTGTTGAACTTTTCTTCTATTCAGTTGGGGCTTTACCTGGAAGTATAATAAATTAAGCTAAACCCTTGTGTACGATGGCATTTCATGCTTTTTTTTTTTGATGTCGAGGACCGTGGTGCGCACTGGGTAAACCCCGCCCCATGTGTACGATAGCATTTCATGCTTTTTTTCTCTTACTAATATTGTGTTTAAGTCGATGAAATACTTTATCAACTTGCTGTTTCAATTATGAAGGATTTTCTACTCATAATTCTTCATATTCACATGTATTTTTAAATTCAGACTGAGTTTGTTAGAAGCCAACCTGCACTCATGCCTTTTGTTGTGTATCTGATAATTGTGACTTTGGAAAAAATGCTCATGAGAGGAGAGGGGACTTCTCCCTCAAATTCATGATTATTATGCATTAATGACAACGTGGTCAAAATCCTAATTCCACTTCTGATTCATCCATTTCGTTTTCACCAAAAAAATAAAAGCAAATTTTTTACCTAGATTTCTTATTATCCAAAATTGGAACAATTTAAATGTTATTTGAATTTATTTAGTCTTCTATTAATAAGAAATTAAACAATTTGAATGATATTATTTATTTAGGTCTTCTATTATTTAAAAGATAGAATTTAAGAAATAACAAAAGAATAGAAACGTGTGACACATATCCCCGAATGGGTCACACATGTCAAATCTATTTTTTATTTATTTATTTAATAATTAATTTATTTTGTTTATTCATTAACCATTTAACAAATTAATTTGCTTTGTTTAATTTATTAATTATTAATGTAGAAGAGGATGACCATTGACCACCTCATTCAAGGTTGGAACAGCTTGAATGTTATCTAGGTTTTCTATTATCCAAAATTTGTAAAATTCTTGGAATTTTGGGGAATATTGATTTTTTGAATTGCTTTTATTTTATTTAATTATTAGACCAAATTAAGAAAGGCTAAAATTATCCTTAATATTGTAATTTTACCTTCGTAGTTTATGCAGTGACATATATTTTTGGTGATTGTTAATTGCAATTAATGTTAAAATTTTCATTTGATGGAATCCACTCTACGGACACACTATACGTATTTTGTATTCACTGAGGTTGAATCTGGCTCAACCTCATTTTCCCCCTTCTACAAATACCATTTTATTTTTTGAGTTTCTTTTCACTGTGTCCTATAATTTTGATATTCGATTTTTTCTTGAATTTCTACCCCTTTTCCAACTTGTTGGTAAATTTGTGTATCGGACTCAAGTATTGAGAGTTATTTGAAGGAATGATTAGTCCTTTTTTTGGGTTTTTCATATGGACAAATTATCTTAATGTTATAAAATTAGTTTTGGATACATAGAAGATTGGTCAAGTGTCATTCATATTTATATTTGATTTGATTTATTGTTTTTTATGTTAATTTTACACTAATTGGAACGCATTCTACCCAACAAGAGTGCATAATCATTTTTAAGATATAATTTTAAAATAATCAGTTGTTAATTAAAACTTAAACAAAGTTCCCCCTATCAAATAATTGTAGTCTCCTCCAATTTTTACACGTATTAAAACAATTTCTTTAATGTACTTGAAAAATATAAAATTATATAAAGTTTCCCAACTATACATTTATTTAATGATTGAAAATGGAAGGATTGTTAATTTGAAAAATATAAAATAAATGTATATTGAGGAAGAAGAAAATTTAATGCATATTAAATAAAGCAAATAGATTATAAATTTGGAACGGCTAAAAAAGGAATAAGAGACTACAATTATCGAAAGGAAGGAATAATGAACTCTAATCAAATAAAATGAAGCACAAAGTGAAAATTAAGCCAAAACACGAGATTGAAATCGAAGAAAAAATGAAAGAAAAATTAATAAATTTAATTGTGTTTCGTAGTATGTAACACGATTTAGGGAAAGAGGATTTCTGTAACTTTCTGTAACACCTTAGAAATTTCAGAATATCTTAAGGAGAATTATTAGAGCTAAATAAAATGAAACAAATATAAGACATGACTTTATGTATCATTTATTCGGAAATTGTTTTAAAGATTCCTGCTAATAAATTCTAGATAGGGTCAATATTGGTCTTCATTGAAAAAGAACGACTTGAGAAATTCGTCGGTACTCTTGGAATTTTAATCTGAGGTCAATTGAAGTCCTGATAGACAAAAAAGTAAAAAGTAAAAAAAAAAATCAAATAATAATTAGTATTTCTCCTGTGGGATGTACATTTTTTTTTTACATTTGTAATATTATGATTATTTTTAATTCTATATGTTGTTTTCAATTTTTTAAAATTAATAAAACTATATGCACATGCATTAATCAATTAGCTAAGATCGATTTTGTGTTGTTATGACAAACAAAAAGAAAATTAAATTTTAGGAATTAAATGAAAATTCATGTTAGAAAGATTGAATTGGAATACTTCAAACAACAAGATGATATAAATAACAATTATAATTGCCGATGATTAATTAACATTCGATTTCTTTGAAAACATGATAGGTATAAACAATATAATTATTTAATTATTTTAAATGATGAAATTGAAATAGAAAAATAGTAAATTATTGCAAATTATGTTGTTGTTGTTGTTGTTATTATTATTATTATTATTATTATTATTATTATTATTATTATTATTATTATTATTATTATTATTATTATTATTATTATTATTATTATTATAGTGCAACACAAATTAAAATTATTTTTTAGGCGATAAATGTAGAGTATTACAAATCATCCACCTATGCATAAAAAATAAAATAAAAAAAATATTACAAATATCAAAATTTCAAGTAATAATAATAATAATAATAATAATAATAATAATAATAAATCAGATTGCAAAAATTTGTTAAAAGATAACGATTGTAATCTAGACCATCGTGAAAAATTCAAAAAAATAAAATCAATAAATTCCACTACTGTTGTTTATTAACTCAAAATTGTTGTCTATTATACAAAATTATTATCTGCAATATTGATTGTTAAATTGTGAGATGGTTAAATAATACTCCTTTCATTTCGTTTTAATTGTTGTTTTAGGAGTTTTATTTTGTGTCAAAATATTTGTTGTTTTAGATATTTTCACACCATTTCTCCCAATTTTTTTAACCCTACAAATATATAGAGAGAAAATTTGCCAGCTTTTTAGAAAAATATAAAGGAATAATATTTTATTTGTTACAGAAGGAAGAGATATATTAGTCCAAAAAATTAATTGTTAATTATAGATTAAAATCCTAAAATAACAAACATTATGAAACGGATGGAGTATTATTCTAACTTGTTTTTAAACTTGATCCTTTACGAAATCCCAAAAGTTATCTCGAGACTTGGTTTAACATGGTTTTGCAATAGGAATCGAGCCAAGGAATCCATTGGTGTTCCTGAATTTTCATTTTGAGGTCAAACAAATGAACGGCAACATCCGAGGTGTTGTGAATAGTGATTTCTTGATAGCCCGGAAAAGGAATCTCTCTTTGTTTGAATATCAAATCACCTTATCTTCTAGCCTTTTTGGTCGGCTTGATTGGAAATAAATCAAGAAGTCTCCCGGTATTTTTACTTTTTCATTACGAGGTCAAATGAACTTTCATTTCATTAAAGCAATTTGTAAATAGTATTTTGATAAAATAATCGTGTCCAAAATAACTTTATCGGTATTTTATATTCGAAAAAGCTATACCCGACCGAGGCCAATGATTTCTATAAATAGGGGTCTCTAATTTCATTTTCTCTTCACACATTTTCTCTCTTTTCCCCATCGACTCGTATTAACGTCGAGAATGAACTCGAGCCGAGGTAAATAGTGTAACGAAAAGTTAGCCTAGGAGAGGGTCTAAGAGGAGGGAGCTGTCGCTAGCCACTAGCTCCGATGACTACCGCCACCGTTGCTACTACTTTCGCTACTAGCTCCGATGACTGCCGCCATCATTGCTACTACTTTCGCCGCCTCGTCTCAGGCCATTTCTCATCCTTTAAAGTTGAATTTTTATCATATCATGTATTTTAAATAGTACTTTAATGAGTCCATTTATTTTATGTTTTTCAAGTATTTTTGTTAGTATACATGTCCTTTTTATTTTCTTTTAAGCTGGAAGGAGATTTGATGGATAAAGCTTGCTGGAGATATGATTGAGGTTGAAGATTGGCTGCTAGAGATTTCCTGAAATTTCAGGATTTAGTTCAACCACCTAAAGATAAGCCTTATCCATCCAGATTTCTGCGGGCACAGAAGATCCGCCAGACAGTTGAAGATCCCCTTTTTGGGAGATTTGATTTGATCATCCTACTCCTTTAAATACTGATTTGATTGTTGGAAAACACACACTACGATTGCTAAATTCTACAAATTAATTTATGTAAGTTATTTCCTACATTTAGTTACTTCGGCAGCAAGATCAATCTCGGGATTTATGCCAGTGGGAAATAGATTTTATATTTGAATGCCGTCAATGTTCATTGTTGGTGTTGAGCACCTTTCATTTCAATTCTAGTAAGTTGTTTACTTTTTAGTTCTTTATAATATGAGTACGTAACTAGATCTCTATTTTGGGATTTGAACTAGAGATGAAAATTTAACATAAACTGAAATACTCGTGAGGCCGTATGGGCATAATACTGTATGAATGAGTTTCTGCTGACTTCTGTATTTGTTCCAGATGAAAGTGTGTTTAATATGGATAATGTGGCTAATCATTCTTTAGTTGTAATGGGCATGCCAAGGTTAACCGGCTTAATGAATCGTGAATGTGAGTTAATCTAATAGTAACTGGGAACTCGATGAGTTATTGTGGGTACACGAGCAATCAGTAAACACAATAAACTTGGGTTCATTTAGGGCACAAGACTTCCTATCATTTATATCTCTTAGGGGAACCATGAGGTAGGAGGTAGGTTATGGATTTAATTGACGATGAATCATTTTTAAATCTAAACTGAAAGGATGAATAAAGAGACGTAGTGAGGTATCCAATCTCCATAAATCGGTGACTTGATTATATAGAAAAATCGGTGTGGCAATGATCGAGTAAGTGTGAGTTAAATTAGAATCTAGTTCAATCCCGAAACCTTTTATTATTTGTTATTTCATTTGTTTATTTTTTGAAGATTAGTTTACAATTGTTGTGACTACAATATCAAACCCCTATTTAAATTGGTGATTGAAAGTAAGATTACATCAACTCTCTGTGGATCGACCCTTACTCGCAGATAGCTACGCTCTCTGTGGGCACATGAGTATTGAAGAAACCGAATTCTCGATTTCTGACAGAGTTGTGATCAAAGTTGTATCTGAAGTTGAGACAACTTTGTATACGCAGCGGAAATATAGAAACAGACAATGGAATAAAAATTTCACGAGATTATATTTTTATAATCTCGCGAAGTGCCTCAGGGCAAAAACTTCACTATATGAATACGTGAATTACAAAAACACTACTAGACAAATTCTCACTAAATATTAAGACACTTTATCTCTTCCTTCGCAGAAGGTCGTGACTAAAGTTGTCTTAACTAACTCTAGTAGAAATCAGTAAATACTAAAAGTGATCTTTGTAATATCCGAATATACTTTCTAAAAACTCGTATCTAACTATGTACATTCGATCCCTATATATACAAGACTAATGACTTGATCATCACAAAAATAACCGAACCATTATCACATGATCTTCACTCCTAGATTTTCAGCTACACTTCCTCCACTTCAGTAACAACCTTATCACTTTGACTCTATCTACTTGGACTCGGTCATATAGCCGCATGTTTCTATTTTTGCTCAACCGAACACATCTGCAAGAAAGACAAAAACAACACAAATATATGGATATACAAATCCCTAAACCTACGGTTTCAACAATCTCCCCCTTTTTTGTCTTTTTTCCCAAAACAAAACCATGCTAATTATCAACCTTTTAGCTCCCCCTAAAGAAACACATAAAAACAACAAACACAACCATGAACACTAAGTTTCTGCTCCCCCTGAAGCAACACAGCAAATACACAGGAAAATGTAGAGCATAGTTGCTCCCCCTGTCAAAACAACTCCAACCACTAGTATCAAAATAAACTTAATTTAACACCTGCATAGATCAGATTGCAAAGCAAAATATCATGTCCAGCTGATCAGTAACATAAAACAGAAATATCATAAGTTGTTTGTTAGAACAGCCATTAATTCAACACTACAACAGACTGCAGTCTTCATCTTCAACTTCTTCTCCTACTCGTCCTCCTCTTGCTCATCATCACTCCGAGGACCTCGGCTGGTGCCTTCTTCCCCTTTTTGGGAAGAAAGAAGGCGTTGAAAGATCCTCCTTTGGCCCTCAAGAATTGTAATTTGGGAAGTGAAGAAAGCAATTTGTTCCTGCAAAATAAAAACAGGAATAAAACACATAAACTCTGAGGAGGGAACATCATCATCGGCTGCTTCAATCCATGGAAGATCTCAGGTTCTCTTCTTGCTGAGGAAGGCTGGTTGCACAGTCTGCAGTGGAAGCCTAGATGTTAAGACATCCTTTTTCCTTGTCTTCAATCCTTGTTCCAGAAGCATGCTGTAGATAAGGGAGGGAACAACCAATTTCTTATTTGATTTTGTCATTGCTACTTCAGCAATTGAGTTGAAGATATGGCTTCCTAGGTTGAATTTCTTTCCCTTAAAAACCTTATATAAAAGGCACACATGCTCGAAGGGCACCATAGTAGAATTGGATGTAGGAATCCAATTTGACACAGAAATCTTGTGCAAAGTTGAGAACAAGGAGGTGAGGACCGAAGCAATCCTATTCGGCCTTTTGTTAACTACCCAAACATCAGCCTGACCGCCGGTTAAAATATTTGCCATCTGAGCCTCCAGCTTCTCATCAACCTCTTCATCGGGTTCAACCACATTAGGTGCTCCTAAAAATTTGTTAATTCGTGCCGGAGTAACAGTGAAGATCTTCCCACGGACAAAAACTTTTCCATACAACTTAGACGATGGATTAGCAAAATCATGGCTAAGATTAGCGTAAAATTGCTTAACAATTTCAGCAACATAAGGTTTGACATAAGTCACACTCCTCAAAACCTTTCTTTTGTTCAGAAAATCAACAAGATCATACTGAGAAAAATCCTTCAAGTCCACTGCCCTATCATTCAAAATCTCACGATTTTTGAAGAATTCCCAATTTTTCTTGGCAATATCATTGTAGAAAAAATCAGAAAGAGCTTTTGATACCTCAAGTTCGGAATCGGAGTCAGCAACATCTTCAGCATTACGTTTAGCCTTCTTGGCAGATTTTCCTCTGGAATTTGATGGTGGCGAAAAAGTCATCTTGCGCTTCCCTTTCTTGAAGACCATCGTCTCATCCTCAGGTTCGACATCCTCGTCTGTCTCCGATGGTTGCGCAGACGGAGTATGTGCTCTGTAGACTCTCCTTCCGAGGTCGCCTCCTCCCTCTCCTCTTCATCTGGGTCGCTGTCGACAGAGATGGGTTCCACCGGAGCCTTTGAGGAATTTCTGGCCATATGTAGTCATTTAGATCGACGAGCTGGCGAAACCCTCTTGCCCTTAGAGGACTTCTTCTTGGGCGGCGATGGAGTCGGAGTAGAATGTTCTTGAGCTTTCTCTTAGGGCTCCTGGTCAACCTCAGAGAATGGTACTTCAATGGGGCCTCCATCATAGTCTGCTTCCCCGAAGGGGATGACCGGGTCGACTTGTTCATCGACAAGGATTGGAGTATCCAGTTCTGGAAAATCAAGGGATGGTATCACAATGCCACTGGGGGCTATGATAATATCCTGTTCGGACGTCAGAGAGAGAGTGGAGGGCTGCATCGGAGACGGCACTGGCAAGGGAAGAGGCTTGGATTGAACCTCCGAGCTCCCAATTTCAGGAGAAATCTCCATAGGCGCGTTCCCTCGCGACGGCGAGAGGAGAACAGTCGGCCGAAGGAGGGGAGTAGTGTCCGGTGACAAGAGCTGAAAGGGGTTTGGTATGATGGGTCGTGGAGGAGTTAGGGTTGGCTGCGGCGGAAAGGAGGAGAGTTGCCGAATGTATGCTGATGTTTCAGGATCGCTCAAAAATTCTTAGAGTTGCTTCATTTTTTCCGAATTCATGATGGTCGGAGAAACGTGAACGGAGAAGACGAAGAAGGGAAGATGGAAGGGTTTTTGATTTAGAAGTTTTTGAAAGTAAAAATCTTGAGTGAGAGAGACTTAGAAAGATAGAGACGGGAGATTTAAATAAAGGTATTAACTAACAGATTCGTCCCGCCACATAAATAAGGGTCAATAAATTAAGGATATAGTCAAAGAAGAAATTAAAGAAAGAGTAAGATACACTTCCAGATTAATTCAACTGACTTTCAAAATTTTGATTTTTTTTTTGTTTTTATTAAAACAACTGTTATCAAGAGATAAAATCAATCAGCTTACTTTCAATACATCATAGAAAACTTTTTAAGAAGAGAACATATGATGAACAGATGAATAACCAAAAGAATCTTAAAAATACCATTTATCTGAGATCTTTGATCCAGTTATATGGTTTTATAAGAACAATCATGGTTTCACCCTGTTATAGGCTTTTTCATCCTCGAATCTGTTCAACTTCATAGTCAACTATGATATACCGAAAGTGTGACAACAGTTGAGTCAACTTTGAGGTATCATATGGAACATAAGCCAAGAGATTTCCTTAGTAGCGAGAATCTCTCATAGCTTAGAGCTTTAGTAAACATGTCAGCCAGTTGAATATCTGTACTAATATACTCCAACTTTAATAGCTTTTTTTCAACTAAATCCCTAATAAATTGATACCTTAAGTGGATGTGCTTGGATTTAGAATAGTGGACCGGATTCTTTGCTAGGTTGATTGCGCTTGTATTGTCACATAGCATCACCAAGGGATTGTTCTCCAATCCATAATCATCCAACATCGACTTTAACCAGATCAACTGTGTTGAACAACTTCCAGCTGCAACATATTCGGACTCAGTTGTGGACAATGAAATGTAGTTTTGCTTTTTGCTGTGCCAGGAGATGAGGTTGTTGCCAAGGTAACAGCATCCTCCACTTGTGCTTCGTCTGTCATCAGTTTCTCCAGCCCAGTCCGCATCACTGTATCCTACAAGATCTGTAGTTGTGTCCTTTGTGAACCATAGTCCCAATTCACAAGTGCCAGCAACATACCGAATGATTCTCTTTACAGCTTTCAGGTGTTCCTCCTTTGGACAAGATTGGAACTGGGCACATGCACAAACGCTGTACATAATATCTGGCCGGCTTGCAGTCAGATAGAGTAGACTTCCGATCATCGATCTGTATAAAAATGGGTCAACTTCGGGCCTAACTGCATCCTTCGAAAGTTTCTCTGTTGTGCTCATGGGGGTTCTTATGTGCTTTGCACTTTCCAGTCCGAACTTCTTCACAAGATTCTTTGCATATTTCGTCTGGGAGACGAACACTCCATTTTCTTTTTGCTTGACTTGAAGTCCGAGGAAATTGCTAAGCTCACCAACCATACTCATCTCGAAGGATGTAGACATAGCCTCCACAAACTCTTTCAAAGCTTTCTCGCTTGTTGACCCAAATACTATGTCATCGACATATATTTGTGCAATTGTGAGAAAGTTTTTCTCCTTTTTGAGAAATAGTGTCCTATCCGCATGTCCCCTGAAAAAACTAAAATCAAGTAAGAACTCGATTAGTCGACTATACCAAGCTCTAGGAGCTTGCTTTAGTCCATACAAAGCCTTGTGTAATTTGTACACATGATCAGGTTTTGACGGGTCTTCAAAGCCTTTGGGCTGCTCTACGTATGCTTCTTCTTCCAAGATTCCATTCAGAAATGCTGCCTTAACGTCCATCTGATGAAGAGTAATGTTAAGATAACATGCAATGGCAAAAAGTAACCTAATGGACTCTATTCGTGCAACAGGTGCAAAAGTCTCATCATAGTCTATACCTTCTACTTGAGTGTAACCTTGGGCAACTAAGCGGGCTTTATTTCTAATGACATTCTCAAATTCATCAGTTTTGTTCTTGAATATCCACTTAGTTCCAATTACATTTATTCCTGAAGGTCTGGGCACAAGTGTCCAGACTTTATTTCTAACAAACTCAAGTAGCTCGACTTGCATGACACTAATCTAAAACTCATCTTTTAATGCTTCATTCACATTTTTAGGCTCAATCATGGACAGAAAGACAACAGTACCGACTTCATTTATAACACGCGACAAACACATCATCCTTACCATTTCCTTGTAATTGACAATAGTTTTACCTCTTGCTCTGACCCCTTCGTGAACATCTCCAATGACTTGATCAATTGGATGATCTTTGCGAATCCTCTTCGGTGGGTCTCTTCTAACACTTCCCTGGATTACTTCTGGTATCTCTGAATTTTCTAAGTTAAGATCTGATTCAGAGTCATCTGAAGGTGTGTCCTCGTTTGTCGCTGAAGTGGGCTCAACTTCAGGGTTAACTTTTTCTTCTTCCTCTTCAGTGCTTCCTGTTCTGCCCTGTATCTCAATTAAATCATTAGTATCGTCTGCAGGAGTATACAAACTGGCCATATCATCAAATCTCATATTCACACTTTTCATCACGGTCTTGGTCCTGAGGTTATAGACACGGTAGGCATGACTGTTAAGCGAGTAACCAACAAACACACCTTTGTCACTTTTGGGATCAAACTTAAAAAGATAGTCTCTATCATTCAAAATGTAACAAACACAACCGAAAACATGCAAATATTTCAGATTGGGTTTTTTACCATTTAGAATTTCGTATGACGTCATGGTGGTTCCGGTTCTTAAGTTCACACGATTACTTACATGACATGCCGTGTTTAGAGCTTCAGCCCAAAAACGTTTGGCCAACTTCTTCGAGTGTAACATAACAGTGGCCATCTCTTGCAGAGTCCTATTCTTTCGCTCGACTATACCATTTTGCTGAGGTGTCTTTGGAGCTGAGTATTCATGATGAATACCTTCTTTTATGCAGAAATTCAAGAGTTGAGAGTTCTCAAACTCCCTTCCATGATCGGATCTTATTCTCTTAACATAAGCATGGTAAAAGTTTTTGATCTTAGCATACAATTCTAAGAAGGTATCATATGTTTCACCTTTATTTCTCAGAAACTTTACCCAAGTGTACCTGGAGAGATCATCTACTATCACAAAGGAATACCACTTACCTCCAAGGCTTTCAACTTCAGTTGGTCCCATAAGATCCATATGAAGCAATTCGAAGCAGCTTTGAGTGGTAAAAGGTCTCTCAGAAGTTGTCACAACAGGGTGCGACACTTTGACTTGTTTCCCCTTTTGACAATCTCCACATAGGCTTCAGCTTGATATGTTCAATTTTGGAATTCCAAGAACAGCATTGAGCCTTTGGAGATTCTTCATATTGCGGAAATTTGTGTGACCCAATTTTTGATGCAAAAGCTGCACCTCATTCACCTGCGCACTCAAACAGCTGTTTCTGTTGGTTTCATAGATATTATTGGAAGACCTTACCCCAGAGATTACATGTTTGCCATGGCTGTCAATCATAGTACAACTTTCTTTATGAAAGACGACACTGAAGTTGTCATCACAGAGTTGGCTGATGCTAATGAGATTTGTTGTTAGCCCTTCAACATGTGATACATTAGCCAACTTTGGAAGTCCAGGACTGTTCAGGGTTCCCCGTCCTACAATCTTGCCATTTGATCCTCCTTCAAAGGTCACTTCGCTACCATTGACTTTCTGGTAGTTTGATAGATAACATCGAGATCCAGTCATGTGACGAGAACACCCGCTATCAAAGTACCAAGTAGCTGAATCATTAGCTACTGAAGCAGTAAAGACCACTTGGCAGGTGTCTTTGGTGACGACTTTGGGTTTCCAAACTAATTTCTTGGTTCTGTCACTTTTGATTGAAAAAACTGATTTTGAGGCTAGTGTCCTTAGATGAATTTCTTTTTGATGTTCCTGCAAAAATCTATGGCAGAAAGGTTTAATATGACCCGGAAGAAAACAATAGTGGCAAATGTATTTTCTTCGTTTCTTTCTAACTGATGGAGTGGGATGAACTTCATGTGCTTTTACAAATGGTATTCCATGGGTAGACATGATTTGTGTAAAGGCGGGCTTCACACTTTTATCATAGCCTATGCCATGTGAAGTAATTACCTGGGTTTGAGCAAGAACCTCATCTAGTTTGGAAGTACCGGTGTTGAGCCTTTTGAAGGTCTCATTTGCATGGTTGAGCTGGATCCTCATGTTGTCAATCTCTGCGTCTTCTTTGTTAGCATCACTTCCAGCTTTGCCAGTAACGCCTTCTGGATAGTGGTTTCCTCATTAAGTGACTCCACTACTTTGCACTGTTTGCTCCACTTTAAGTACAACTCCTTGTAGAGTCCCTGCATCTTTACCAGTAACTCCAATGTTTCTTCTTCAGAGACTTCTTCCTCCTCATCTGTAGTAGTTATAACAGTGTTGAAATAAAAGAGAGTTTTATAATAAGACTCATCATACCTTTCAGAAGTTATCTTAACTTCGGTGTGACTTGACTTATTCTCTTCGACACATACTGCAGTTAAGGCTGCGTGCTCATTTGGTGCATTATCTGGGATCTCCTCTACATAAATCCCTGAAGTGTCCAGCTCACTGTCACTAAGAGATAGAAAATTAACATGTTTCCCAAGTTTTCGAAAAGTGTTGGGACACTCGTTTGCAAAGTGCCCATAACCTTTGCACTCATAACATTGAACAGTGGAGAAGTCTTTCACTTCCTTTGGTCTGAAATGGTCTGATGCAGCACGCTTTATGATCTTTGGTTCCTTTCTAGGTGTGTTCAGTCTTTCATAGAGAACCAAGGATCTGGAAGAATAATTTCGAGGCTTGCGTTGTTCACCACCTCCTTTTTGTTGTTTCCCTTTGCTAGCTCGAATGAGAGTGTTAAGTCTTCTGGTAAGAAGACCATAATCAGGATTTTTTTCATTGATTTATTCAAGATCTTCTTCGTCATAAGCTGAAGTTGACTTTGAAGTTGTCCCGACAGTCAAGGCAATTCCCTTCTTCTTATGTCCACCTTTTTCATTCAATTCCATCTCGAAGGTCTTCAAATCATTCATCAGTTTAGTAAAGTCCAAGCATCCAGTATTCGAAGCCGTATCAATCGCAACAACCTTCATGTCAAAATGAGGTGTTAGTGTCCTCTAAGCTTTTGAGACTAACCTTTTGTTGGTGATCGGATCACCAAGATCAGTGCATTCATTTGCTATCTCAAGCAGCTTGTTGCAATAGTCTCCAACGGTTTCATCATCCTCCATTTTCATGTTTTCAAATTTCGTGGTGAGAATCCGATGCCTCGATTCTTTAATTCCAACATCACCTTCGCAATGTTACTGAAGTATATCCCACGCTTCCTTGGCTGACTCACAATTTCTTATGAGTTTGAACATTTGAACATCTAAGGAGGATTGAATTGCGTTGAGTGCCTTATCATTGTAGGTAGCTTCTTCATTTTGTTCCCTGGCCCACTCTGACGGAGGGGTGTGGTACGAGTCTCCATCAGCATCCACGGTCTTAGAATGCGTCCATGTCTTTTGTACGGCATTCCATGCTCTTGCATCAATCGATTCGATGCATGATCTCATTCAAACTTTCCAGAAAGAATAGTTCATGCCATCAAGAACAAGAGGTTTGTTGAACAACGGGTTCGTGCAATCCATTGTGCTTTATGAAAACAGGATCACCACTTAGTGTGTCAAGTGTCTGCTCTCGATGCCAATTGAAGAAATCGAACTCTTGATTTCTGACAGAGTTGTGATCAAAGTTGTATCTGAAGTTGAGACAACTTTGTATACGCAGCGGAAATATAGAAATAGACAATGGATTAAAAATTTCACGAGATTATATTTTTATAATCTTGCGAAGTGCCTCAGGGCAAAAACTTCACTATATGAATACATGAATTACAAAATCACTACTAGACAAATTCTAACTAAATATTAAGACACTATCTCTTCCTTTGCAGAAGGTCGTGACTAAAGTTGTCTTAACTAACTCTAGTAGAAATCAGTAAATACTAAAAGTGATCTTTGTAATATCTGAATATACTTTCTAAAAACTCGTATCTAGCTCTGTACATTCGATCCCTATATATACAAGACTAATGACTTGATCATCACACAAATAACCGAACCATTATCACATGATCTTCACTCCTAGATTTTCGGCTACACTTCCCCCACTTCAGTAACAACCTTATCACTTTGACTCTATCTACTTGGACTCGGTCATATAGCCACATGTTCCTATTTTTGCTCAACCGAACACATCTGCAAGAAGACAAAAACAACACAAATATATGGATATACAAATCCCTAAACCTACGGTTTCAACAAGTATATAAATTTATTTTGATCGCGAAACGACCATGCATCATACTTCATTTTGTATGTTGAGCCCATCGTCAACCTTTCTGGCCAAAACGCCGAAAAACATGAAAAATAAAGGGGCGCTGATCAATTTCGGTTGTTACTCGATTAATAATTTATACATCAAATGATTAGGATGAAATTAATTATTATTTCAAATTTTATTGCTAGTATAACCAATTAAATTTCAATTAATGAATTAGTTTAAAAAAGAATTCAATTCAAATTTTATTTTATTCATGTTATTATTTTCATTTATTTATTTGAATGAAAAACGACATTCTTTTCTATTTAATTTGGGGAAGACAAAGGAAGACGAATGTTTAAAATGATTCCAAAATGTCATCGTTTCACTAGAGAAATAATGAACAAATGAAAATGGGGTAGTCTTAAAAATACATTTATGCTAAAAAGTAATTAAATGCATAAATATTGGCGATCGTTTCATTTTCAATATTCTTTCTTAGCAATACGAATAAATAAAAAGTATAAACAGTTGCCGGTTCGCCCGCTAAAGAAAAATTTTGAATCCACCATTGTTGTTGTGTATCACTAAACCAACATCGGTTTATCAATGAAACGACGTAGTTACTACTAACACGAAGTTAGTGATACTATATATAATTGAGATAAATTAAATAGTGATGCAATTGTAATTAATGTTTTAAAGTTATGTAAAAATTATGAAATGAGTAAAAAATGTTATTTGATGACACAAAAAAGTGTCAAATATTATCTTTTACTATTTATTTCGAGAGGTGATCAATCTCACGTACATCAGATGTATATATGAATTTATATCAGACAGAAAAAAGTATAATTTATAATACTGAAAATTATTACTCTATATACTAAAAAGTATCACATTTATTTTGAAGAAAATTATTGTATAAAAAAACAATGATATTTTTATAATTATTACTACAAATTTTAAATTTAAAAAAATATATATCACTTTTAATATTAAAAATATCATTTCTAATAATGAAAAATATTATAAATTTTCAAATCTTACTGAAACAAATCTGTACCCAAGTGTTCGTGTTTCAATATAACCCGTACATATGCCAAGAAAATTATCTTTAAGTAAATAATACGACTATTGTTGGAAAATTAGATGTAATAAATTGAGCCGTAACTTATTTTATCCGATTTTTAGTGAGCGGATTATTTAATTTTGGAGGAATATTTTTATTTTCTCAAATTCAATTTTCGGTGAGTGAGAAATAAATGGTTAAAATCAGTCACACGATTAGGCATTTATTGTGTGTGTGAAAATGTGCTTAAGATACATTCAATTATCACAAATTGATTTCTTAACTTAATTAAGAGGTGTATTTAAGTGTATTAACACCTAAGACTAATATCTAAAGTGCACAAGGATGTGGGTCATAAGCCCCCATGCGCCTGCCTGTGCCAGTGCTCGGGCTCATCTCATCCTCGAATTTGAATTTTGGGTGAACTTTGAGCTTACGGGGCCTAGCCATTACGGTTTTACGATTCAGAAATGGACGGGTTGTGGAGCAAGTTACGATTTCACGATTCAGAAACGGACAGGTTGTGGAGCTTTCTGAACGGGTTGTGGAGCGGGTTGACAACAAAACAACGGGTCGGACGCTCGGTACGCGGGTGCACTTGATGGTTCAGCCTTGAATTGTGTAACTTCCACCTGGAGCTGGTGGAGAATTGTGTAACTCCCACCTGGAGCTGGAAATGACGGGTCGGACGCTCGGTTGGTGGAGAATTCTGTAACTCCCACCTGGAGCTGGAAATGACGGGTCGGACGCTTGGTCCGCGACACAGGACATGACACCTGTCGGTAACTCCTAAGAGAGTAGGGAGTTGATACATTCTATTGAAACCGTGTGGTTAGTTAAATACTTTGGATATAGATTTTGTTTTGTCTTTCTTTATTTTGTGCAAGAAGTAAAATTGGTTGAGATATTCTAGGAAATCTGTTATGGTTGACCAATTCAAAGAGTTGATCAAGTCAAGATAAGGTTGTTGCTGAAGTTGAGGGAGTAAAGCCGAAAATCTAGGAGTGGAGATCATGGAGATTTAAAGTGGTTATTTGGAGTAGAGATCAAGTAATTAGTTTGTATAAATAGGAGTCATTTGTATAGAGTAGAGACACGAATCCAGAGATATAAATCAGATCTATTTATAGAGATATTAGTTTCCTACAAGTATTAGTTAAGACAACTTTAGTCACGACCTTCTGTGAAGGAAGAGATAAAGTGTCTTAAGTTTAGTAAGAGTTTACTTATAGTGTTTTTGTAATTTACAAATTTATATAGTGAATATTTTGTCCTGAGGCACTTCGCGAGATTATAGAAATATAATCTCGTGACGAGATTATAGAAATATAATCTCGTGAAATTTTTCAATCCATTGTGTGTTTCTAAATTCCGCTGCATATACAAAGTTGTCACAACTTTAGATACAACTTTGATCACAACTCTGTCAGAACTGAGAGTTCATTTTTTTTCATTTGGCATCAAGAGCGAACACTTAACACACTAAGTGGTGATCCTATTTTCGTGAGTACAATGGATTACACAAACCCGTTGTTCAACAAACCTCCTGTTCTCGATGGGATGAACTATTCCTTTTGGAAAGTTCGAATGCGAGCATGCATCAAATCCATTGATGCAAGAGCATGGAATGCTGTTCAAAAGACATGGACGCATCCTAAGACCGTAGATGCTGAAGGAGATACAATTCGTACACCTCCAGAAGAATGGACCAGGTCACAAAATGAAGATGCTACCTTCAATGACAAGGCACTCAACGCAATTCAGTCTTCCTTGGATATTCAGATGTTCAAACTCATAAGAAATTGTGAGTCGGCCAAAGAAGCGTGGGATATTCTTCAACAACATTGGGAAGGAGATGTTGGAATTAAAGAATCAAGACATCTCACCACAAAATTTGAGAACACAAAGATGGGTGAAGATGAAACCGTTGGAGAATATTGCAACAAATTGATTGAGATTGCAAACGAGTGCATTGATCTTGGTGATCCAATCACTAACAAGAGGTTAGTTTCTAAAGCTTTGAGAACTCTAAGCCCACGCTTTGATATGAAGGTTGTTGCTATTGACACGACATCGACTACTGGAAGTATGGACTTCACAAAGCTGATGAATGATTTGAAGACCTATGAAATGGAAATGAATGAGAAATGTGGATCAAAGAAAAAGGGAATTGCCTTGACAGTCGGTTCAACTTCAAGGTCAACCTCAACTTATGATAAAGAAGAGGATGAGGATCTTGAAGAGATCTGTGAAAAGAATCCGGATTATGCTCTTCTCACCAGAAGACTAAACACCCTCATTCGAGCTAATCGAGGAAAACAACAGAAGGGAGGTGTTGAACAACGTAAGCCTCGTTATGACTCGTCTGGATCTTTGGTTATTTATGAAAAAATGAACTCACCTGGAAAAGAACTTAAGATCATAAAGCGTGCTGCATCAGGTCACTTTAGACCAAAGAAAGTGAAAGATTTCTCCACTGTTCAATGCTATGAGTGCAAAGGCTATGGGCACTTTGCTAACGAATGTGCCAACACTTTTAGAAAACTTGGAAAGCCTGTCACATTCCTATCTCTTAGCGACAATGAGCTGGACACCTCAGGAATATTTGTGGAAGAAATCTCAGATGAAGCAACCAACGAGCACACAGCCTTAACTGCAGTATGTTCTGAAATGGTTAACTCAAAGCTCACAGAAGTTGAGATAACTTCTGACAGGTATGATGAGTCCTATTATGAAACCTTTTTCTATTTCAATACTGTAATAACTACTGTAGATGAGGAAGAAGAAGTTACTGAGGAAGAAACTCTGGAGTTGCTAATAAAGTTGCAGGAACTCTACAAGGAGCTGTATGCTAAGTGGATCAAACAGTGCAAAGAAATTGAGACACTCAATGTCAAATCCACTAATCAGAAGGTGTCCCTTGCAAAATTGGAAGTAATGTTGACAAAGAAAGATGCAGAGATTGATGATATGAGGATTCAACTCAATCTTGCAAAGGAAACATTCAAAAAGTTCAACGCAAGTACTTCTAAACTTGATGAAGTTCTTGCACACACTCAGGTAACGTCTCATGGCATAGGTTATGATAAAACTGTAAAAATTGCATTTACTCAAATTCTGTCCACAAGTGGAAAACCTTTTGTGAAATCTCAAGGAGCGCATCCTACTACATCAGTGAGTAAGACACGCCGGAGATTCGTTTGTCACTATTGTTTCCTCCCTGGACACATAAAACCCTTCTGTCATAGATTTTTACAGGAACACAAGAAAGAGATTCATCTGAGGACACAAGCCTCAAAATTAGGTTTTTCAGTCAAAGGTGACAGAACCAGTAATTTGGTTTGGAAACCCAAAGCTGACTCCAAAGACACCTGTAAAGTTGTCTTCACTGTATCAGTATCTGATGATTCGACAACTTGGTACTTTGACAGCGGGTGTTCTCGCCACATGACTGGATCTCAATGTTATCTGACCAACTACCAAAAGATCAACGGTAGCGAAGTCACTTTTGGAGGAGAAACGAACGGCAAGATTGTAGGACATGGTATCTTGAACAGTCCTGGTCTTCCAAAGCTGGCCAATGCATCACATGTACAAGGTCTTACAGCAAACTTCATCAGTATCAGCCAACTCTGTGATGACAACTTTACTGTCATCTTTGATAAGTAAAGCTGCACTGTGGTTGACACCGACGGCAAACATGTGATCTCTGGGGTAAGATTTTCTAATAATATTTATGAAACTAAAAGGAAAAGTTGTTTGAGTGCGCAGGTAAAAGACGTACAACTTTGGCATAAAAAATTGGGGCATACCAATTTTCGCAATATGGAGAATCTTCAGAGACTCAATAATCAATGATGTTCTTGGAGTGCCAAAGCTGAACATCTCAAATCCAAGTCTGTGTGGAGATTGTCAAAAAGGAAAACAAGTAAAAGCCTCACATCCAGTTGTGACAACTTCAGAGAGACCTTTCGCTACTCAAAGCTGCTTTGAATTGCTTCACATGGATCTTATGGGTCCAGCTGAAGTAGAAAGCCTTGGAGGTAAACGGTATTCCTTTGTGATTATCGATGACCTCTCCAGGTACACTTGGGTAAAATTTCTACATGACAAAAGTGAAACCTATGATGCTTTCTTTGAACTATATGCTAAGGTTAGAAACTTCTACCATTCTTGCATTAAAAGGATTAGATCTGACCATGGAAGGGAGTTTGAAAACCTTCAACTCCTAAACTTTTGCATCAAAGAAGGTATTCATCATGAATATTCTGCCCCTAAAACACCCCAGCAAAATGGTGTAGCTGAAAGAAAGAATAGGACCTTGCAAGAAATGGCCACTGTCATGTTACACTCTAAGAAGTTGTCCAAACGTTTTTGGGCTGAAGCTTTAAACACTGCATGCTATATAAGTAATCGTGTAAACTTAAGGACCGGAACCAATATGACGTCATATGAAATTCTAAATGGTAGAAAACCCAACCTAAAATACCTGCATGTTTTCGGTTGTGTTTGCTACATTTTGAATGACAGGGATTATTTGTTCAAATTTGATCCCAAAAGTGATAAATGTGTGTTCATTGGTTATTCACTTAATAGTTATGCTTACCGTGTCTATAATCTCAGAACAAAAACTGTTATGGAAAGTGTTAATGTAAGATTTGATGATTTTGCCAGCCTATACTCTCCTGAAGAAGATACTAACGATCTGATTAAGATACATGGAAGGACAGGAAAGACCACTGAGATAGAAGGAAGAGTTAACACTGAAGTTGAGCCCACTTCAGAGACAGATGAGGATACACCTACAGAAGGATCTAGATCAAATTCCCACTTAAACGAGTCAGAATTTCCAGAAGTAGTTCAGGGAAGTACCAGAAGAGACCCACCGAGCAAGATTCGCAAAGATCATCCAATTGATCAAATCATTGGAGATGTGCACGAAGGGGTCAAACTAGAGGTAAAACTCCTGTTAACTACAAAGAAATGGTAAGGATGGTTTACATGTCTTGTGTAATTAATGAAGTTGGTGTTGTTGTCTTCTTATCCATGGTTGAACCCAAGAATGTGAATGAAGCATTAAAAGATGAGTTCTGGATTAGTGCCATGCAAGCTGAGCTACTTGAGTTTGTTAGAAACAAAGTCTGGACACTTGTGCCTAGACCTTCAGGGATAAATGTCATAGGAACTAAGTGGATATTTAAAAATAAAACTGATGAATTTGAAAATGTCATTAGAAATAAAGCCCGCTTAGTTGCCCAAGGTTACACTCAAGTAGAGGGGATTGACTATGATGAGACTTTTGCTCCCATTGCACGAATAGAGTCCATCAAGTTACTTTTTGCCATTGCATGTTATCTTAACATCACTCTTCATCAAATGGATGTTAAGGCAACATTTTTAAACGGAGTGCTAGAAGAGGAAGCTTACGTGGAACAACCTAAAGGCTTTGAAGACCCAACCAATCCAAATCATGTGTATAAATTACATAAAGCGTTGTACTGACTAAAACAAGCTCCAAGAGCTTGGTATAGTCGGTTAACTGAATTTTTGCTTAAGTTTGGATTTTTCAGGGGTCATGCCGATAGAACATTATTCCTCAAGAAGGAAAAAGACTTACTCACAATTGCTCAAATATATGTCGATGATATAGTATTTGGATCAACGAGTGAGAAAGCTTTGAAGGAGTTTGTGGAGGCGATGTCCACATCTTTTGAAATGAGTATGGTCGGTGAACTTAGCAACTTTCTTGGACTTCAAGTCAAACAAAAGGAAAATGGTGTTTTTGTCTTACAGACAAAATATGCCAAAAATCTTGTAAAGAAGTTCGGTTTGGAGAATGCAAAACACATGAGAACTCCCATGAGTACGACTGAAAAGCTGTCGAAGGATGCAGTCGGACCTGAAGTTGATCCAACTTTATACAGATCAATGATTGGAAGTCTCCTCGACTTGACTGCTAGCCGGCCAGATATCATGTACAGTGTGTACGTGTGCTCGATTTCAGTCCTGTCCCAAGGAGGAACACCTTAAGGCGGTAAAGAGGATTATTCGGTATGTAGCCGGCACATGTGAATTGGGACTATGGTTTACAAAGGACACAACTATAGATCTTGTTGGGTACAGTGATGCCGACTGGGCTGGAGAGATAGATGATAGACGAAGTACAAGTGGAGGATGTTGCTATCTAGGAAACAACCTTATCTCTTGGCACAGCAAAAAGCAAAACTGTATCTCATTGCCCACAGCCGAGTCCAAATATGTGGCCGCCGGGAGCTGTTCAACACAGTTAATATGGCTGAAGTCAATGTTGGATGATTATGGATTGGAAAGCAACCCTTTGGTGATGCTCTGTGAGAATACAAGTGCCATCAACCTTGCAAAGAACCCAGTTCATCATTCCAAATCCAAGCACATTCACTTAAGGTATCATTTTATTAGAGATTTAGTTGAAAAGAAACTATTAAAGTTAGAGTATACTAGTACAGATAATCAACTGGCTGATTTATTTACAAAAGCTTTAAGCTATGAGAGGTTCTCAATTTTGAGGAAATCTCTTGGCTTGTGTTCTATATGAAAAGTACAGTTGACCCAACTGTTGTCACGCTTTTGGTATATCATCGTTAACTGTGAAGTTGAACAGATTCGAAGATGAAAAAGCCTGTATTAAGGTGAAACCATGATCGTTCTTATAAAATCATATAACTAGATCAAAGATCTTAGATAAATGGTATTTATAAGATTCTTTTGGTTATTCATCTATTCATCATCTATTTTCTCTTCTTTAAAGGTTTTCTATGATGCATCAAAAGTATTCTGATAATAAAATCTTCTTGACAATGGGTTGGTTAAAATTAAAAAAAAATGAAATTTTTAAAAGTCAGTTGAGCGTGTCTGGAAATGTATCTCACTCTATCTTTAATAACTATTTTGACTATATCTTTAATATGCTGATTCCTATTTATTTAGAGGCGGGTATCTAATAGCTATATTTATATTCCTCTATATATATTACTCTCTCTTGTCACTCTCATTTGGATTCTTGCCACTATTCACAAAACCCTCTAAAACTCTTCGTCTTCTCGGAATCCTTCTCTCCCTTCTCAATTCATTCGCCATGAATCCCGATAAGTTGAGACAGATTCAGGAGCTCTTCAACGACCCCGAGGTGTCAGCCTATCTCCGACACTTGTCTACCTTTCCCCCTCAGCCTTCATTCTCTCCGCCGCAACCTATCATATCTAACCCTTTCCGTTTTCTGTCACCTGATTCCACCCCAATTCTTCGACCTAAAGTGCTTCTATCTCCGTCTAGAGGAAATACGCCGATGGAGATTTCTCCAGAGATTGCAAGTTGTTCAGAGATTCAATCGCACCCGCTTGCACTACCGGCCTCATCTCCGATGGTCGACTCATCTCAGGCAATAATACTCGCCCCTAACGGTGTTATTATGCAACCTCTTAATACTCCGGTACTCACCGAAGAAACCCTTGACACTCCGGTGCTCGCCGAGGAAACTCTTGACCCTCTTTTTCCTTCCAACGAAGGGAATACATACAATGAAGGTCCGATTGAGGTTCCATTTTCTGAAATTGAAGAAGATGCTAAGGAGGAGGTACCTGAGAAGTCTACTCCGACACATACACTGCCTAAGAATAAATCAACCAAAACTAAGAAGATTCCTCCGACTAGACGGTCCAAGCGTCTTCATGTGACTGGCAGTTCCTCGAGAACTCCGGTGGAGCCCATTGAGATCAACAGTGAACCAGAGGCGGAGAGTGAGAGAGTGTCGGAGAGTGATTCAGGCGAGCATACATCATCTGTGCATAAGTCGGACTCCGAGGCAAGCGAAGACATTGAAGTGGAGACTGCTGCTCCAAAGAAGGGGAAAAGAAAGATATCTTTCTCATCTCCGTTGAAAGCTCGTGGGAAAGTTGTGAAGAAAGCCAAGCGCAGTGTTGTCCCAGCTGGGGAGGAAGCCCACTCTGATTCGGATTTAGAGGTATCAAATGCTAACTCAATCTTGTTTTATTCTGATCTTGCTAAGCGTAATTGGGAATTCTTTAAGAATAGGGAAATCTTGAACGATCGTGCAGTTGATTTAAAAGATTTTTCTGGATATAATTTAGTTGAGTTTTTGAAGAAAAGAAAAGTGTTGGGGAGTGTAACTTATGCTAGGCCTTATGTTGCTGAAGTAGTTAGATATTTCTATGCTAATTTGTCACATAATTTCAGAAATCAAGCCTCTAAGCAATATGGAAAAGTTTTTGTACGTGAGAAGGTATTCATAGTTACTCCGTCTAGGATTAACAAATTTTTGGGAATACCTAATGTTGTTGAAGCTGATGAGGAGGTGGGTGAGGAGTTGGAGGCTAAGATGGCCGATGTGTTAACTGGAGGCCAAGCTGAGTTGTGGGTGGCTAATAAGAAGCCGAATAGGCTTGTTTCGGTTCTCACATCACTATTTTCAACACTTCACAAACTTTCTGTGTCAAACTGGATTCCTACTTCTAACACAACGATGGTGCCATTCGAGCATGTTTGTTTATTGTATAAGGTGTATATGGGGGAAAAGGTGAATCTAGGGTAACATATTTTCAATTCGATTGCCGAGATTGCCATGATAAAGTCCAACAAGAAGTTGGTGGTCCCCTCTCTCATTTACAACATGCTGTTGGACCAAGGGTTTAAGGCAACAAAGAAGAATGTTCTGACCTCCAGACTTCCTCTCCAGACTGTTCAGAAGGCCTTTCTAGCTGAGTTCAGAACTCGTGATCTTCCATGGGGTGATGCTGCTGAGACTGCTCCTCCATCTTCAGATCATCTTTGCTCTATCCCTATATTTATTTTGCAGGAACAGACTGAGCTCTACACTGCCCAGATAGAGATCTTTGCCAAGCAAAGAAAAGTATTTCAGCGCCTTCTTTCTTCCCAAAAAGGGGGAGATACTGGTGGAGAAGGCAGAAGAAGGGCAACCGCAAGTGAAGATGAGGAAACTGATGAGCAAGAGGAGGAGGAGTAAAAGAAAAAGAAGGAAAGATGAAGAAGGCTGCAGTCTGTTGCAGTTTTGGGTTGATGTTTTCTCAAACAATTTCTCTAACAATTTCGATTATGTTTGTTTTAAACAACTATCTGTTTGCTGAAGATCTGATAAGATCTTTCTTTTGTTGATGTTTTTGTTGCTAACATTTAGTTGTTTTTGATGGTATCATATGATTATCTAAGTATGTTTTGAATATGTCTATGATATCTTTTGGAAGTATGCATGACAGGGGGAGCAATTGAGTAATTGTGTCTATTTTTAATTGTGCTTGTCCTTGTGTTCCAAGTACATGTTTAGGGGGAGTTCAGTTATGATTTGATTATGTTGCATGTTTGAAGTTGTTTTGGGAAGAAAGACAAAAAGGGGGAGATTGTTGAAACCGTGTGGTTGGTTAAATACTTTGGATATAGATTTTGTTTTGTCTTTCTTTATTTTGTGCAGGAAGTAAAATTGGTTGAGATATTCTAGGAAATCTATTGTGGTTGACCAATTCAAAGAGTTGATCAAGTCAAGATAAGGTTGTTGCTGAAGTTGAGGGAGTAAAGCCGAAAATCTAGGAATGGAGATCATGGAGAGTTAAAGTGGTTATTTGGAGTAGAGATCAAGTAATTAGTTTGTATAAATAGGAGTCATTTGTATAGAGTAGAGACACAAATCCAAAGATATAAATCAGATCTGTTTATAGATATATTAGTTTCCTACAAGTATTAGTTAAGACAACTTTAGTCACGACCTTCTGTGAAGGAAGAGATAAAGTGTCTTAAGTTTAGTAAGAGTTTACTTGTAGTGTTTTTGTAATTCACAAATTTATATAGTGAATATTTTGCCTTGAGGCACTTCGCGAGATTATAGAAATATAATCTCGTGAAATTTTTCAATCCATTGTGTATTTCTAAATTCCGCTGCATATACAAAGTTGTCACAACTTTAGATACAACTTTGATCACAACTCTGTCAGAACTGAGAGTTCAGTTTTTTTCACATTCTACACAATCATCATCTTGCATTACATTGTTCTTCATTCGTGTCTCTGCTCCTAGTCCTGACATTACCTAGTTCGCGACACAGGACATGACACCTGTCGTAACTCCTGAGAGAGTCGGGGGCTGGTACATTCTACACAATCATCATCTTGCATTGCATTGTTTTTCATTCATGTCTCTGCTCCTAGTCCTGACATTACCTAGTTCGCGACATGTGTACATTCTACACAATCATTCCAGTATTCTAGTTTGTTTAGCTGCTTTGTTCAGTTTATTATTCTTATTACTTTCTGTTCGATTCTCTTCTTCTTGCACTTCAGATTCTTGTAAATCCAGAAGCAGTATAATTGTACACAATAATTATTGATTATTTGAAATGATATTACGTTTTTTAATTTTGTAAGGTCGATGTGAACTGATCATCACTTTCGTAGAGGAAATGAGCTGCTGCTGCTGCCACTCCTTTTTCAATGTTTAATTATTACGTGTTTCGAATTTTGTGGTAAATATGAACTTCTCACTTTAGTAAAGGAAATTAAATAATTATGACAGAGACTTTATGAAAGTTATATTTGCTTCTAAGTTGTCTGTCTTTTTTGTCATGTGGTCGGTATTATGCTATTATATGATGAATTAATGTTTAAATTGAATGTGGGGGGGGGGGGGGGGGGTCAGTTTCTCCATTACGATGGTTTATTAATTAGGTTAAGTCATGTTAAGTTGAGCTTAGTAACTCAATATCAAACATATTACAATATTACAAAAATCCAAATAAGTGTCCCTTTAGAATGACTAGGGGTGGAGTGTTTGAAACTGAAAGTCTCGAGTTTGAATTACACCAATACGCCTAGATATCAACTTATCACATATGATTTTTCAAGTGTGGTTTATCTCTTGATATGATTTATAGATTATTATATTTGATTTTCTAAACGTGATTTACCTCTTCTACGTGGTTGGTTTTATAGTATAATTTACTTTTTTTTTTTAATGTGGTTTGCATGTTATTACACATAAGCACAATTCACTTGGAGCATAGCCTTAAGTGGCCGTCGTAAAAATAAAAAATAAAAAAAGTCTCGAATTAGTACAAAATAAATCCCTTTTTTTGTGTTTAAGTCAAACTAAATTAAGACCACACATCGGTGTAAAAAAAAATTCAAAAAGTCATGCATTTTGGTAACTTGAGTCGGCCAGCCGACCTTGAGGCCAACCTCAACTTGTGTACATGTGACACCCTCTAATTGGGTGCCATATGATTTTATATATATTAATTTAAAATTTAAATATTTAATATAATTATAAAAAATTAAAAAAATAAAATATATATCAAAATTTATATTATTTTTTTCCTCTATAAATAAAGCCTAAAATATTGGTATATTTTTATAAAAATCTAAACTCTCTTTTTCTCACATTTTATTTCACAAAATTCTCATTCTCACATTTCTTTTTCATTTTAAGTTATGGATTCAAATAACCCAAATTATTATTATCACCCCCAAAATTTTTAAAATTTTGGAACTTATTTTCACCCACAAATTTTTTTAAATTCAGAAGATCAGTAAAGTTCCCAATATTATCAAAATTCTCAATTTTCACAAACTCCACTCAAATTTCATCCTCTAAAAATATATCTAATAAATTAATTAGAATTATTTAAATATAAAAAATATTATTAATAATATATTATTAAAAAAATAAAATGATAAATATTTTATATAGATTAATAGAAAGAGAAATTAAAATTTTAGTTGAAAGTCAAGTTAGGTGAGCGTGGATTGTAAATTTTAAAATATTGGAAATTGTGAACGTCTAGGATAGATAAATTCATATTTTATTTGGAAAACTGAAAAAGTATGAATGATGTGGATAGTGTAATGGATACCTACAACTACAGCGTCAAAAAAGCTCCACTCATAATTTTCAATCATCTCTCTCCTCTCTCTGAGTGTGTGTGAGAAGCATGAAGATCAATGTGAAGGATTCGACGTTGGTGAAGCCAATGGAAGAAGCGCCGAGTGGCTGCAGTCTGTGGCTGTCGAGCTTGGACTTAATAATGCCCGCCAGCTTCCATAACCGCAGCGTCTACTTTTTCCGCCACGACGGCAACGCCAACTTCTTTGATGTGGGGCTGCTCAAGGCGGCGCTCAGCCGAGCACTGGTTGAGTTCTACCCCTACGCGGGGAGGCTGAGGAAGGACAATAACGGCCGGATTGAGATCAACTGCAACGCCGAGGGGGTGCTGTTTGTGGTGGCGGACTGCGACGGCGCAATCGATGACTTACTAGACTTGGGCGGTTTCACTCCTAGGGCTGACGTCAGACTGGTCCCCAAAGTCGATTATTCTCACGGAATTTCCACCTTTCCCCTTTCGCTACTGCAGGTATGCACAAAATCGATTACATTATCGTCAAATTTATTATTTTTTCTTTCATATTTTTATTCGATTTGATTTACTGTGCTTTTGTTTAAGCGCATTCTACTCAATAACGGTGCATAATCATTTTTAATATATAATTTTAAAATAATAAGTTGTTAATTAAAAACTTAAATAAAATTTCCTCAATGATTATAATCCCCTCAAATTTTTACAAAGATTAAAAAAATTCCTTTACTGTACTTAAAAAATATAAAATTATATAAATTTTTCCAACTATACTTTTATTTAATGATTGAAAATAGAAGGATTGTTGATTTGAAAAATATCAAATAAGTGTATTGAAGAAAATTAAAATTTGATGCATATCAAATAAAGAAAATGAACTATAATTTTGAACGACTAAAAAAGGAATAAGACTATAAGAGGCTACAATTATGGAAAGTAGAGGTAGTAAACTCTAATTAGATTAAATGACACTTGAGATTTTCTATTATGTTATAGTTTTCGAATTATGTGATATTTTTTATATATTTTTTTATTCAATTATTTTTTTTTCTGATTTAGCTTAAATTTAAAATTATTTTTTAAGATTCATCCCATCTAGCTGGAATTTATAATTATTTTTTAGCATTTATTTTCATTTTTCAATTTTCAATTAATAATTCATTACCATGGTGAATTAATTAAAAATTAAATTTTATAACTTTTTTTTAATTCATTTTTTGTTAATAAAATGTTGATTATGATTATTTAAGTTACAATTAATTTTTATTTTATAATAAATATTATTAAAATCATAAATTTTATAGTGAAACATTGAGTGGAACACATAGAAGTGTGACGGGAAATTTGAACCCATAAAATGAAGACAAGTGTAAAATTTCCTAAAAAAAAATTATAAAATTTAGTCAAAACACGAGATCGACATTGACACACAAAAACACGACATTGACACACAAAAACATTTTATAAAATATCCTCTTAATATTTACTCAAGAAAATTTTATCATTTATGCACGACATTGACACACAAAAACACAATTTTCTGCATGATGTTCAGTGCACATCTTTTGTACGACTGGTAATTCATGGGCATCGGATTGTTAACAAGTTGACTAGATAATGCTAAACATGGATGTCGGTTAATGATCTAATTGACACATGATCCATTTTGTATAAATATGGACATGACACGAACACGAAAAACATGATTTTTATCATGCCAACACAACACAATAGTAACACACTAAGAATACGACAATATTAACACAACATAAAATGATTAGTAGTGCAAATTAAATTAAAATTACATTTTGAATATCATTAAAATAATGTGAGGAATCTTGCAAAGTTGAGGGGTGGTTTATTTTTATTTTCATTTCCAACTTTTTATTTCAAAACACTAAAAACACTTTTGTTTTATTTAATTTCCATTTCACTTTACATTTTTTTCAATTTTATATATTCTATTCAATCATATATATATATATATATATATATATAATAGTGAAATTCATTATTTAAATATTCATCAATTCATTCTATCCACACAAATATTTATTTTCTTATTTCAACCACAAATTCAAATTGAAAATATAATAAAAAAATATGTTTCAAATTGAAATGACTATGATATGTGGATAAACATTACAGAACAACTCATTGAGGGGAACTTCTACCCTACCCTATGGGGTAACACCCTCATGGGTCGTAAAAATCCTATTAATTGTTCGTGCCACGTAAAGAGCATCCACTATAGGAGAAAAATTTGAGTATAAATTAGACGGTAAGTACTAAAAATTAAGGTACATTATAGTAGAGGAAAAAAACAAGGTACAAACTATTCATACCTTACATCTGCATGTGCCAAGTAATTATGTGCAAAAAAGTGAGATGTAAGACCCACCCCTTTTTTTTCTTTTCTCGCTCTCTTTCTCTCTCTCTATTATTTCTCTTTTCCAACAATCTTTCCTTCTCTTTTTATCTCTTTTCCATTTTTCAATCCTCCCTTCTCATTCTCTCTCTTTTCAAAATTATTGAATTTTACTTTGCAATAAAATTTCGATTTCATAGACCGAGCATGATAATTAATTTTCTGATTTCATGCATGCACTTGTCAATTCAACTTGGATGATTGTTTAAAAACTCAATTCATTTTTAAATAAAAATAAATAAATAACATTGATTCCATTCAGTTTCAGATTTCGCATGTATTTTGAGAAGGGAATCAAATAGCGGATATTCTAGCTTCTCCTAGTATTCCTTCGGGAGTTTGGTTTCATTTTATTTCTTGTATTGACAATTTAGTTGCTAGTGATTTTTCCGGTTCTGGATATTTTAGATTTTCTTAGAGTACTCTTTTTTCTATATGATTTTTCTTGTTTTTGGATTTTTCATATAGGTTTTAACGAGGTCCCGGTCCCCAGGGTTATCGTTTTGTGATTTCCGGAATTTTTTAGGTTTTGTCACGTTTTTTCTTTCTTAATACACAATTTATTTGGGTACTTAGAAAAGTAGATATATAATTTTTGATATGACGATAACTTGATGGAATTATGTACCTAAAATGTAGTACACTGTGGGAGATGCTCTAACAAGATTACTACGCACACACGTGGGGTAGAATCTCAGTCTAATCAACGTGCTCATGCCAATGCAATCATTTTACTCAAATACGTATATAACTTTTTTTTTTTCAAGAGATTCTCTCGTATGACCATCAACATATATAGAGCGGTCCTTATTGGTGAGAAATTTGAAAAAGAGGAAGGGGCAGCAGTTGTTCATTCTTTTGAACAGATTTTATTAAAAGATATTTGGAAGTATATTAAGAAAGGGGTTCAAATTTCCTGTTACATTTTCTTGTGTTTCACTCCGTATTTCATCATCAAATTTATGATTTTAATAATATTTATTATAAAATAAAAATTAAGTATAACATAAATAATCATAGTCAACATTTATCAACGAAAACAATGAATTAAAAATTTATAAAACGTATTTTTTTTAAAAAATAAACTATAATAATGAATTATTAATTAGAAATTGAAAATTAAATATTAAAAAAGAATTATAAACCCTAATTGGGTAGGTGAACCCCAAAAACAATCATAAAATTAAACTAAATCACATAAAAATAAAATTGAAAAAAATATAAGAAAAACTCGTAATTTGAAAGTGTAACACGAAGTGTAACGCAAAAAGTGTAACAGGAAATTCCAATCCATTAAGAAAGGGAGATTAGAAAAAAGAATTGGAATAAATACGGCACCGTTTATACTACACAACATGTTGTGCTATGTTTGCAACACATGCATCCTTGTAGTTGTAGACTTGTAGTGATGAGGAATTATAATTATAATGGTGCAGATAACACGCTTCAAATGTGGTGGAGTTTGCTTAGGCGTCGCCAACGAGCATCACGTCGCGGATGGGATCGCCGCTCTCAACTACATCAACACATGGTCCGACATTGCTCGCGGCCTCACCTCCGCCGCCGCCACCCCTCCTTTCATGGACCGCCGCCTCCTCGCGGCGCGGAACCCTCCGCGGCCGCAGTTCCCACACATCGAGCACCAACCCGCTCCTTCACTGAAAACCGCTTTAGGCATCTCCGAGACACCATCGTTCAAAACATTCAGCCTCACCCGCGATCAGCTCAATTTCCTCAAACAAAAATGCAAACACGACGGTGACGAGAGGAGTTACACGACGTACGAGGTGGCCGCGGGCCATGTGTGGCGCTGCGTCTGCATGGCAAGGCGGTTGCCGCATGATCAGGAGACGAAGCTGCAGTTCCCGGTGGACGGGCGGCAGAGTCTCCGTCCGCCACTCCCGCCGCATTACTTGGGCAACGGGATATTCATCATGGCGGCGCTGGCTTCGTGTGGTGAAATAGAATCGAAGCCGCTGAGGTTCGCCGTGGGGAAAGTGCAGGAGGCGGTGGCGCGAATGGACGACGAATACATGAGATCATCTCTGGACTATTTGGAGCTACAGCTTCCTAAATCTGAAGGCATCGTGCGAAGCACAAACAAGGTGAAATGCCCGAATTTGGGAATAACAAGCTGGGTTAGGCTGCCGTTTTACAAAGCGGATTTTGGATGGGGGAAGCCTATTTTTGCCGGACCGGGTGAAGCTGTACCCGAAGGGAAGAGCTATCTGTATGCCGATCCTAACAATGAAGGGGGGGTTTTGCTAGCAATCACGCTGCTCAAACCGCATATGGACTTGTTTCACAACTTGCTTTATGATTTTTCAATCTAGCTAGCTAGCTACTCTATCACTCTCTGTGTATTTGTGAAGTCAATTTACAGTTTCTTCTATTTAAATTTTAATTAATTATGCGACTGGAAAGAGTAAAATTAAGGGTAGTAGTTTGAATTTTTCCATAATAAAATTAGATATTAGTCTCTGAGCCACATTTACTTAAGAGGCAATATAAGGTGGCAAGTTAGCCGGTAAAAAAAAAAATTTATTTCAGCCAGTATTTTTTAAAATTATTTATTTTGTCCACATTTACTCGAATAGTCCTAAATTTTTATTTTTAATTATTTTATTTTTTATATTTCAATTTCTGAAAAATCGAACCCACCCTCCTCCGTGTAATACCCTAGAATATTAAAATATGGATCATTTTAGGTTTGGGTCAAATTAATTAGAAGTTGATGATTTTTTTTAGAGCCCAAATTAGTTTAATGGGCTGACCCGAAAATATAAAAAAAATAGGCCTAGTACTAATGAGAAACAAGCCATGACCCTTTTTAACCGAGCAAAAATAAATATAAATGTATACTAATCAGTTTGGGGATCATTCTTGTTCATCATTTCAAATATGAGCCTTTCTTCTTCAACCTTCCTCCTCCAAAAATGATTTCCGGCAAGGTGGCTGGAGGCGAAGCACCGCCGCCGGAAAATCTCAATTCCGGTCATTTTTTTTCCAAAAATTCATTTTTTCAACTCATTTATGCTTTTTAAATATTTTGGAATATGTTTGGTGGGGAGATGAAGGTTGTAAAGGCCAGAAAAAGGCCACCATGGCCGCAAGTCGGTGCTTTTCCGGTGGCCAGATCCAACATGCAACCACACCAATGTCCTCCGCTCTTCTGCCTCTACCTCTTCTCATATTTTATTTTAGGATCCGTGATATTTTGAAGGTCGGAACTCGGGTTTAACTCCAAGAATTTTAACATTTGGGAAACACCCCTCATCATCCATGGTCTTTCGATTTTCTTGAGTTTTATTTTATAAGGAAGCTATTTAAAATAAATTTAAGTTTGTGAGAGTTGATGCATGTGTTGAAAAATGAGGAAAGAAAAACATAAATTTAAGTAACCGTGTGTGTACAGTGGTCGGCTACCTTGACAAGAGATTAAAAAGGTATGTTAAAATTTGGAGTTCTTCCTCACTGTGTGTGCGTGCGTATTTTTGTTTAAAAAAGAGATAGAAGATGTGGGTATTAATAAGCATGTGTAGAGAGAGAGAGAGAGAGAGAGATGTTGACTTTAATATTTAAATTGAATTTTTATATGTGTAGTAGTACAGATTGTTTAGGGAAGTGTAAGAATGAGATAATTTTATCTTGAAAATTAGTCAGAGTACAATTGCATTGCAGTAGAGAAGGAGAGAGAATTAAAATTCTAAAAATGATTTGGTTGTGATATGTGTGCGCGCACGGAGAGGGAGAGGAGAAAATAGTTCAATTAATATTTGGTAAAGTGTGCAGTGCCAGTGTGCGTGCGTGAGTTAGATTAGGATTCTATTTTATTTTATTTTTTTATTTCGTTTTCTTTCTTTTCTCTTTTTTTTTTCCCTTTATTTTATTGTTCTTTTCATCTTTTCAATAAGTCTGAAATCAGACTTAAAAATGTTATAAAAAAATTATGATAGCTTAACTTGATCATACTTTTATATCTTACAACAATAAATCAGCATGATAATATTATAGCATCTTATCATGTACCTTGCTCAGATAGGTTCAAATTCGAAAAACAAACTCAAATTTAAAATAATAGACAACGCATAAGAGCCTGCGCCTCATCTATGGCCTGGTGACCAAAAAAATAGAGTAAAAATACGAATATGCACTATCCGAAGACATTATAATGTCGCAGTTGATGCTCTATAATTTTTATTTGGATGGACTTACCGGCATCGCAACAACCAAAATATAAACATGATGTTTACTAAGAAATGAATTGAGTGGCTGCAATGCAAAGAATATAAATCTCAACCAGAGAAAGAATTGTGGTTTCCCAAAATAGATCAATGAATGAGAAGGTGGATTGGTTCTCACAGAGTCAAAGCTTTCTGAAGTTTCAGAAGCCACACTGCAGTCTGCAATCCAAACAACCGAGCCTCTAAGAGAAACTCCTCAAACCAAACACGAACCCGAGTTAAGACAGACTTGCTCTGCAACAATTTCGACTGAATAACTGCTTCGGAAGAAACTCTTCCCACAATAAAAAATGTCTCAAGAGAAGCATCTCCAATCTGTTAAGCAAGCATAGCGGTATTCATAAGGATCTTGAAAGAAGAGCGACACAATCAAACCCTTAAGAGTTCTTTTCCTTGCATGACAAAATCTTAAAAGATAAAGCGAGGAAGGAGGTAATTGATGCATACATATCGATGTGTGATGGTTTATCTTAAAAGGCATGTGCTAAGCGAGCACAACAAAAAAGTTGATATGCAAAATTTATTCTAAATTTTCAAGTGCAGAAATTGGGGATTAACCAATTAGGAGGATGCTTATGGAACCGAGAAAACATATACTTTGAAGAGATTAATATGTGTACAAGTACAGTCCTGTTGCTCTTCATAAAAGCACCTAAATTTTAAAAATGAATGGTCAACATAATACTCATTTGGTGGCAGTATCACTGTTCTTAGAGTCCAGTTTCACAGACTACATGAATCACAATATTCAAGAATTAAGAGGTAAGATAAGTTACATACCAGTGCTCTATTAACTGCTCTTAAGCAATCATTTGTTTTTAGCATTAATAGTATGACACGGGGGAGTCTCCCCAGGAGCTCATTAATTTGTGGAAAGTATTGTGAAGCATACATCTGCAAACACGCGGAAAAAAAAAAGGGAAGAGTTATCTATCAGGAAAAGATGGAAATTTTAAGCATCTACAGTCATACACAACTAGAGAATATTATACATAATATATATATATATATATATATATATATATATATATATGTCTCATTATGCCTTTTGTATAAGTTTTCAGCTTCAAGAATAATATAGATAGCATGGGATAAGGTTCACTATGATAAATCTAGTTAGTAAAATCAAATATGTCCAAGCTGAAGAACAGATCCTCAAAATATTTTCTTTAGAGAAGACTGTTATCATTAGGAGAAAACACTTGAATACGGTCAACCTGGAGTTCTGAACGATCAGTGCCCTGGACAACCAGATGATCCACAGCTGGATCGATGACTTTATCCCAAGGTCTCATAGTAAGAATGCCAGCAAACAGCACGTACAAATCTTCACCAGCACCTAATTTCACACTGTTTTCTTTAATTGCATTGGCATCAGAAAACACCAAACCCTGTAAAGTTTGTCAATGTATAATATCACCAAATAAGATTTAGCATGTAGAATCTGCAAATTGGAAAACATAATTTTTAAAGAACATCATGCACCTTCCACAGTGAAGCATAATTGATGCGCATTGAGTTGTCAAGATCCTTGTACAAACCATGGTCCAGCAGTACCAACTGTGGTTTTTTCTTTCCTGAGCATGAAACACAAGCAAATATCAAGCTAAGCCAAAAAAAAAAAAAAAAACCCAGCCAAATTTAACTTTAGTAAGTATTATTTGCAAGAAATAGAGATTAAAGAAATAAATCGTAAGCAAGTAGAATCGTAGATAAACAGGAGGATTCAGAAAAGTTACAAGTGTAACTTGAAGCATGAGATTTTTTTTTTTGAAGAATCCATTGAACTTTTTTTACTCTTGTCATCAATATTGATATTGAGCAGCTAATGATCATTTAAGAGCAATTAAAGTTTCTCTTCAAGGTAACTACATAGCCAAATGTGCACTACAGTTGCGCTCTTATAAACACCATTACATGGTTTAGTAGATAAGAATGCAGATAGGATACCAGGAAGAGGAGATACAAAGAAACACTAGAGATGTGTACTAGTAGATATTTAGATAGTTGAGTTGACCAAAACACTCGCAGTGAACTAAGGCGGCATTTAGCGTTTTGAGACGAATGGGAACAGAAATATGAAGGTAATGGGGAAGGGTATGCAAGGCGTTTCATCCCCGCCTTTAAGGCAATAAGGGGTATGGTTGATTTCCCATTTTGGGGAATAAAAATAACTATTGAGGAACGATTCCCGAGCACCAAGCACAGATTTTCATTTCATTCACATCCCCATTTCCCCTCCCCCAAATCACCATACGAATCACCCCCGTAAGCTATTGCTATTCAGTGAAACAATGTGAATGCAGATTGCATGCGATCAATATGTAATAACAAAGAAGACCATATCAGGAATTCTTAACCGTGCAAACAATCTAATAAATCAACAGCCATATTTAAAGATAGAAGCAGGATGCAGTATTAAGTGTAAACATCAACCATGTAAAATCTGGAAAATGCCTCACCAAAAATGCTTCCAGAAGGCAAAGGGCGAACTAGCACGTTGGCAGCATGTGGGTCACAGTGCACGAAGCCATGTTTAAACATCATTTCAGCAAAAGCTTGACTAAGCTGCATATGGTAAATAAAACATATTACCCAAATGTAGTAAGAATACATAACATATTTAAGATGACAGTGTTGAAGACTTTTCAGGAGTTTTAGATTAATAACTGAGCCATTGATATAGTCCAGTAATCAATGAACTCATAATAGATAATCAAGTTCAATAGTAATACTGCAATAGCTATGAGAAAGAAACTGTTCACCAAAACATAATTTTCCAACCAAAATGCTTGATCCATCTGATATTTTTTGGCACCATCATCCTGAATTTCATAGAGGAATTACATAAACTTACCAACTTCGAAACATCACTTGGCTGGATACCCAGCTTCTTAATGGCCCTACAATCATTTACTTGAGCTCCATCAATAAATTCCATCACCAACAACTTGGAGGTACTTAAGTTCCAATATACCGTTGGAGCATAAACATATTCTGCAATACGTGGAGAGAGCCTCCGAAAGTTATCCATGCATTTTATGCTGTTTTTGGCCTCACCCAAGAAATCTAATTCCTGAGAAGTGAGAAGTTCATTGTAACTCAACAAAAAATGTCTAAGAAGTGGTAACGTGATTAGCAAGGGATATTAGTATAAATTAAGGACACTGTGAATGCAAAAAGGTTTTGGTGCTTTTCCACAATCCTTCAGGGAATCAGATACCATATAAGTATGAAATACTACATCACTCACAAAATGACCACACACTAGCTGATCACTGTTTGACAATAGTTCAAAACCTCCTTGAGCACATTAAAGGAATCTGTAGATTTTGTAAGAATTTTAGTATATGTTAAAAGTTAAATCCACCTTACATTTTCGTATTTTGTTGGCAATATAATGCAATCATGAGCAAAAAAAAACATGAAAAACAGGGGAAGAAGTGATAATGACAAAGACGAAGTGAGTGAAGGGCAATCTTATATTAGAGAAACATATAAGGTAATAAGAGACCCAAAAGAGAGACATATCGCAAACACTGTGAGAAGATAGGGAATTGGCTAGGACTTTTAACTGTGCGGGCAAGATCAAAAAATTTCCCAAGGAAATATTGCTAAAAGATCTTTTGAGCCACATGAAAAATTTGTTATACAAATTGGACTCCTGAATCCAATGAGCACCTAACAAGCATGTGACACCATAACTTGTAGTAATTGCGCTTGTACAAAAGGTATGTAATAAGACAATAATCTTCATCTCACGAAAAAGGACGGAACAGATTAGCAACGAACCTTTGGTAAACTTTCCCGCATTTCTTCAACCAACCACCTGAACAAAATTGAATTTCTCGAGTGTTTAGAAGGAAAAGAAAAACGAATATAGCACCTAACATTGCACAATGTCTAGACTATGCAACAACACATCAGATATCATCACTATCATTTACAAGGTAAGAATAGAACTGTGAACACTACAAATGAAAGAAGCCTAAACAGAGTGTCTTTATGAAGTTCACTTAAACCTGTAATCAAAAGAAGGAAAGATGCGATGTAAAGTGTTCACAATTAATTCCACAGTTGCATAATCAGCTTCTGCAGTGTCTGTCATGTGAGTATGTTGAACCTGAAGTGGAATAATACAAAAAAAATTGACAAAAACAATTGACCCATTAAACATCAACACTGCAGAACATGAAGGTTAGATTTTTTGTCACCTTCACAGCCACTTTCTGCCCATCATGAGTTCGGGCAATGTGAACCTGTGCTAAAGAAGCACTTGCTATGGGGACAGGATTAAATTCATCAAAAATCTGTGAGAACAAAGTTTGTGTGTGAATGATAAGAGGATTTGGTAAATGATAAGAAACCAAAAGTCAAGTTTGTTTTTGGTATCTGGAAGAGCCATTCAAATGCCAATGCTATTTGAACTGAATGAGGGCACTTACTTTATCAGGTGCCCCACCAAGCTCTTTCTTGAAAACTTCAAGCACTTGCTCATATGAAGAAACGGGGCATTTATTCAACATTGACTGTCTCATTACCTGTACATATTCATCCGGCACCAAGTATTCCTGAAACATGGCAATTTTATGAAGTCCAGCAATAAGAATTACACTCTGAAAAAACAGTAACTGAAAATAACAGCATACCAGCTGACTAATATGCTGACCTAGCTTGATGTATATCCCACCATTTCTAAAGCAAAGTTCTTGAAGCTTCAATGCACTTCTGGTATGAACTTCATGTTTAACTCTTTCCCTTTCTTTGCTACCATCAGGCAACCCCCAGAGCGAGTATTCATAATCTATGAAGAAATTGTACATCATAAGATCTCAAATATAATGCTGCATCAGTTAGAAAAATCCTATCAGCAACAGGAACAGTCTTCCAGATGCAAGTAGTAATATGGTTGCCAATAGTTGTTCTGAATTGAGGTATATTAAAATTCACAGGCTCAAGCTGGCTCAAAATATAAGCACGTGTCATGTCATGTCATGATCTCTTCCAAGTCAAGCTGGCAATCAGTATCTGGTTTTTCTTTAATATTCAAATTATAAAAAGGAATTCCACTTATGCAGCTAAAAAGTTTAGAATAAGTGAGAAGATAAAAGTAGAAAGTTGGCCAAAGTATGACGTAGAGTATTTAAATTGTTATGCTGCATTTTTCTTTTTTCTAATCTTACCATCAGATCACAGGATTTGATGATTATATCTCAGCTTATGCTCAAGTCAACTGGCTCCTGCTGTAAGAAGCTCAAGAGCATTGACCTTATTTAAGACACCTTAATAACAAATGAGAATCTACATCCGAAAGTAACCATTGAGACCAATTTAAGGGGAGGAAGGTTAATGCTGTTCCATGACTGCAGAAGCTTGTGCATTCAGTTTCAGCATCAGCGTAATGGGAAAACAATACAAAGGCAGACAAAAACACCAACACTTGCTGATATATATCGAAGTTATTGTAATTATTTTATGCAGAAAAAAGAATATTGAGTCATATCAAATACATTCCTCAAAACAAAATAAGAAGCAGGACCCCTACCACTCTCCACCCTCAGCCCCCAAAAAAACAAAAATAAGAGCAAAAGGCATAATCAGGGTAATTCTAGAAAGTTAGGATAAACAAAGATATTAATGATTTCAATAGTTGCATATGCTTTAGTCAAGTGTTCAAAGAGAAGCTGTATCACAAAATTTAGCATTTGCACCGCTCTCTGTCAAAACAAATGGAATCATCCTTGTAAGGATTGAAGGAATTTTCCAAGATACAAATGGATAAAATCGGCGTAGGAACTCGAAGTACTTCTGCTCATAAAATGAAGTAAGAATGTAAGATGAAGCTAATAGCATCTCAGCATAGTAGCAGAACTTTTGTGTTTCTTCTTCCTTCTCTTTAACTATTCCTCAAAGGTTATGATCTACATGGCCACTTTAGATCCATAACATGAACTTCATGGTTTAGCAAATGGATTTCATATTCAATTCCATGTAATTCTGTGTTTATCTTCCTTCCTAGAATACCAGGAGCTTACAAACCTGTTTTGAGTTGCATTACATATTTCACATCCATTGCAGTCATATGTATCTAGATTTAGCATATGCCCCAAATTCCAACCCTATAAAATTGTTTCTTAACAAATAAGAACCAATCCCAGACAACATCATCTCATTACCTCAGACAAAGTTCCCACTGAAACCCCAGAACCTGAAATGTTGGAGGAGCCACGTTAGCTCTTTCAAATTCCAACCCCTGACTTTTTTTTAAATGTTCTCAAACTGCAGATTAAAATTCTGCCCATCCCTTCCAAACACTTCTTTCAAGTTAGAACTGCTATCCGATGCTATTTCTTGAGGCACCCAACATCAGACTAAATTCTCCTGACTCTCCTCCACATTAGTAAATAAATTTCTTGAAGTATTTAATGATTTAATCATACAATTTCACTTATTACTAATATCTTTTGTACAGTAAATGGCATAGAATATACTTTTAAAGTAACTGTAGTGCAAGAAAGAAAGGGGAAACCTGCAACTACGCGCCCCAGATCTTTCAAGATTAAATTTTGTAACTCTCACTTTTGGTTTACTTGAAGGCTGGTGCTAGAGTGGGAACACAAAGAAAGACAATCAACCTTCGCCTATCTTAGTTTCCAAGTAGAACATTTTACATTCAATACTGAGAAATACGAATTAAGATTCAAAAGCCGCTGTTCAGATTCTTTTAGGAAAAGAATTTGTTCAGCTCAACAACCTATCTATGTTAGTGCTTAGTATACGAATGAATTGGGTCAGAATTTAAAGCAATACAAGCAAACGAGTTGAATTATGATGATCAGGTTTCAAATAAGGAGAAACGGACGTTTTATCATATGCTTAATAAAAATAAAAGTTAAAATAAAGGGTGAAAGAGGTAACTTGAGGGCAGGCTGAAACATTGAGCAAAAGTAGTTCAAACAGAACTGAATTGCTTTCTTGTTTCTCTATTGAATTTCACTTAACTAACAGGAAAAATCCATACAGAGAGAAAAAGGTGAGTGTTTGGGCAATCAATATTCAAAAGATCAACTTAATTTTTAACTGATTCCATTTTTCCAATCAATATAAGAAACTAGTCATTGGATTATCTACCTACACATTGCACTTATTAACAAAGGCCACATGAATGGTGTCAAATCTAGTCATACATTTATGTAGATAAATAAGGTGATAAGACACAACCAGTTTTGTGAGAGAACATCTTAAAATTTCCTAGGTATATAAGGCAAGGCAACATTGGATTCATTTTGGAGAGAGCCGCTCTCTTGCAATCTCTCGCGATTACAATGCAGAGCTATTATCTTGATTAAAACATACATCTTTGTTTAACAGAAATCAGTAAATCACAACCACAAAAACACAAAATTCTCCAACTAATCACAACTGAGAAAAGGTGAAACTTTCAAAGAAGCAGCTCGATTCAGCTCAAGTATCGCACGCCAGCTTAACCTTCCCAATCAATAAACCAGTTTTTATTTTTATTTTTATTTTTCCAATGTACTATAACTATAAGCATCAAAATCATTCAGAAAATCCAAATATAGCAAAGATGGCTTGAAGTAAAGGAAATGATGAAAATTGGTAAACAATCGAAGGCAATCGTACCGAACGCAATGGAGGCGGCGGTGGCAGCGTCGCGGAGTAGGCGGATGGGAACGGTGGTGGAGAGCTTGAGGGCTGAAGCCGGGTCCTCGGAGCTGGCAATAGCGAAGGCGCCGGCGCCGGCGCCGCCCGCTGCAGTAGCCAGCAAAAGCAGTTTAGTTTGGGCGCGCCAAAAAGCTCTGGCCGCCATTTCTTATTGTCCGCGAGATTCCTTTGTTCCTTGGGAATTTCGATGGTTAAATTAATCAGAATCTTAAATCCCTAATCAAGTATTTGTTGCGCTAAAATTTGTTATGAATGGGACTCGCAACTCCAGAATTGTTCCCGCGACGCCAAGAGAGAGAGAGGGAGAGAGAAAACTTGGAAAAGGGGAAAAACTATTATTATTATTATTATTATTATTATTATTATTATTATTATTATTATTATTTAATTTAATGATCAGCTATGCCAAAATCTGTTCACACTGTCGACACAACTCATGCACCCCTGGTTTACATCAAAAATAACGAACAGCTTCAGACATACACGACGTCGTTTTGGCTCCTACCAATACCAATTAATAGAAAGAAAACTTTATCACTAGCGACAATTTCTATTTTTCTTGCACTCGTAATATTAAGTCTAAATAGATAAAAGGGAACAAAAGTAAATAGTTTTTGGGAAAAAATAATAACTTTTAAAAATAAGTAGTTTGTTAGGCAATTCGTACTATACTGGAATTGGTCCCCACATCCAATGATTGACATATTGTACTTTTGTCAGGCATTATCAATGCACAACCCTAACAACCAAAACCCTAATTCTAAATGCCTCGATTATTTTTAAGAGGCCTCGATTATTCTTGAGCGTCGATTATTGTTTGAAAATTGTCTCGATTGAAATTGCAAGTCTTGATTGATATTACAATCCTCGATTGAAATTGCCTCTATTGATATATATGTTGAGTCTCGATTTTTTTTAAAAAATTGTCTCGATTGAAATGCCTCGACTAATTTACAAAAGTGCATCGATTATTATTGAAGAAGCCTCGATTAAATTTTAAGAGGCCTCGATTATTTTTCAAAAGCATCGATTATTTTTTAAAATCATCGATTATTTTTTCAAAAAGCATCGATTAATTTTTCAAAAGCCTCGATTATTTTTTTAAAATTTATCTCGATTTTAAAAAGTGTCTCGACTATTATTTTAGAAGCCTCGATTATTTTTTTAGGAGGCCTCGATTATTTTTAAAAATTGTCTCATTTTTTTTAAAAAGCCGCGTATATTTTTTAAAAAATAACTAGATTACTTTCAAGAGATTCTCGATTGATATCTAACTTGCCACGTTTAATATCTAACTATCCTCGATTAATGTCATTTAATCGAGGCCTTCAGTTAAATGAATCGAGGCAATGTTCCCTACCTTGTGTGTAAGTGAAGTAGTTACTGACTTTCAATAAATAAAAAGAAGGAAATGTTACTAGCTTCATGGGACCCACCTGAAGGGAAAGAACAAGGGGGTTCTCTTTGTTGCTGTGACGAAGGGCGGCAACGAACAGATCTTACCTGTTGCAGTTGGGCTCGGATCGATAGAGAACGATGAATCTTGGATATGGTTCCTGGCCCACTTGCACATGGCTCTGGGTGATATAGATGATCTTCTCATTGTTTCGGATCAGCATCAGAGCATTAAAAATGCTGTAGAGGCCGTTTTCCCTAGAGGGACGCACGGACTGTGCTACTACCATTTGAAGAATAAGATGATGAAGAGAGGGAAACACGTGACGACGCTATTTCAGGATGCTGTCTACGCATATCGGAGAGACACCTTTCAGGAGAGTATGTCGACGTTGGAGCAGGTCTGTCCAAATGCATATCAGAAGCTATGTAATATCGGCCCAGTTCACACTGTCCCGTACGGCGCTACGGGTTCATGACATCTAATGCGGCAGAGAGTCTCAATGCCTCATCTATTGTGGGCGAGGAGGTTACATGTTTGCTTACTGTTCGAGATGTTTAGATCAATTGTTGAGCAGTGGTTCGTCGAGCGACGTGCGGCAGCACGGGGCTCGAATCATGTGTTGACTGATGGCATTGCGCTGAAGCTTTCGGGGAACGTCGATAAGGGACGCTGCTATGCCGTGCGGCCCATTACATTAGCAACTTTATGGAAAGTCGAGGTTGGGAGGGAGGTCTACATGGTCGATCTTCAGAACTGGACCTGTGACTGTCGTGAGTTCGAGCTGGACTTGATCCCCTGTTCTCATGCGGCAGCGGTCATCTGGTATGACATTTAAATCTCTATTTGTTCTTATTTTTTTACATGTACCTAATCAACTGTGTTTAACTTTATTTTTCCTTTCGCAGTTGTACTGGGGCGGCTATATATGATTATGTGGACAGGTGTTACAAGGTGGAGAGCTTGGTCGGCATGTATAACTCGGTCATCAGGGGTCTGCCTCATCCAGAACAATGGATTATGCTCAATACATTTGGATCACGAGTGGTTTTGGCGCCAGAGATCAGACGACGTGCTGGGTGTCCATCTACATTCAGAGCTCGAGCCCCATTTGAGGCCTCATCCAGTGCACGGAGGCAGTTTTGCCCTAGATGCCATGGACAGGGGCACAACAGACGTGTATGCACAGCCCATTTGCCTATTGGCGGTGTTGATCTGAATTCACCGCCCGAAGATGTTCTGCGGAGAAGGACGCCAAAGAAGTGTAGCATTTGCGGAAGTACAGAGCATACACGTCCTACATGTCCGTTTCAATTGTCGGCCGACGAGCATTAGTCGATTAAATTAAGTTGTTGTTTTTTGAACCCTTTTTTTACGAAACAACTTAATTTGTCACGAAGCAACTTGTTTTGTCACGAGAATATCAATTTTCACGAAAACATTTACATTAATCAAGTTCAAGTATAAAATCAACAAAAACACCACATAAGTCATAGTTCTACTCATACGATCCTCTTAATGTCAATATTGTAATGTCAGCATCTACAAGCTAGGCCTCTTGGCCTTTCCCGCATATAGCCTGTGGCCTATAGGGGAGGATGTTGATGAAATGCATCAGCACCTGGTAGGAGTACGCCCCCCAGGGAAATGAATTCCACCTCTCCGCATCCTCCACCAGTGCCCACACCCATGGATCCACTGCTCGATTATGATCCAGGCACAAGATCATCCTATATGCGAACAATATGTTCGCAACCTTCACGTAATTCAGACCATCTCTGGCAATCGCCTCCGCCTTGAACTGATCCTCTAAATGCTTCACGGTCAAGCGCTTCCCTTCAAATAGGCGATAGCAGACGGATCTCTGCGGAACAACGTGGTTCTCAGCATTCGGATTGATGCTCGTGCTGCCGAATCGTAAACCTGACACCAGGTTGTACTCAGTCGGACCAAAGCGCAGCCGGGAGTGATGAATCTGAAATCATGTCTCCCGTCCCTCCAGTGCACGATCCGACATGCGCACCTCACGGCTCATCAAACCGTGAATCGCCTTCTTCAGGACCGGTCCAGCCCTGTAGTCCAGAAAATGGCCGAAACATCCGGATCTGAACGACTCCAGGGCTGCACACCACCTATTGCGTGTAGTGTGGCTTTGATCATGTCCAGTACCTCCGGTATGGCCTACACTACGACTGAAGGCCTCGCCTGCTGTAGCGGTTGTCTGACCCAATCAATCTGAAAAGATTTAAAACAAAATCATAATTAAAATCAATACTTTTAATATTTCCTAAAATTTGTTAATACAAAATTAGAATTAAAATAAATACTTATTAATTTAATTGTGACTTTTGCCTAAAGTTAATCTTGGATAGTTAGCCTAGATTATTATTTTTAATTTTCTCGATTAGTTTTAAAATGCAATTTTTAAAATTAATCAAGGATAATTTAATATTAATCGAGGACAAATTAATCGATTAGTTTTTTTAATTTTTTTTAAATTAATTGATTAATTTCTTTTTGAATTAATCAATTAGTGCCTCGATTAGTTTTTTTTTTAAATTAATCGATGAAAGTTAAAAAATAATTGAGGAAATTAAAAAATTAATCAAGGAAATTAAAAAATTAATCGAGGAAGTTAAAAATTAAATGAGGAAACAAAAAATTAATCGAGGAAATAAAAAAACTAATCGAGGTAATTAAAATTTAATAGAGGACATTAAATATTAATCGAAGACATTAAAAAAATAATCGAGGAAATAAAAAATAATTGAGGCTAACTGTTTAAAACTAATCGAGGAAATTAAAATTAATCGAGGACATTTTTAATAATCCTCGATTAATTTTAATTTCCTCGATTAGTTTTAAACAGTTAGCCTCGATTTTTTTTATTTCCTCGATTATTTTTTTAAGTTTCTCGATTATTATTTAATGTCCTCGATTATTATTTAATTATTTCCTCGATTATTTTTTAAGTTCCTCGATTATTATTTAATGCCCTCGATTATTTTCCTAAGCCTCGATTAACATTGGGCCCTACTTAACATAACAGAAATCATAATTAAAATAATCTAAGCATCGATTAACATACGAATCAATGACTAACATATCATAAGCATCGATTAAAAAATGGGGCCACGATTAACATAATATTTTCCTCGCTTGATTTAAACAAGCTGCGATTACTAAATCATACTCCAAGATTATTTTAAATAGGATTACGGTAATTAAAACAATAAGCCGTGACTAACAATACCTAAACCACGATTAATTTCAACAACCACTTAATTCAGTTCAACAAACCACGAATATTTTCGAGAAGAAGACGTTGCCGGCGGTCAGGATTAAATCAAACTATTAAATCTAATGAACAATTAATAAAACACAACGATTAAACCTACTTGAGAAGAAGACGATGCCGACGGTTCTCCTTGTCCTCGTTCCATCTCCGGCGGCAAGGTTTCGAGAGAGAGATGGCAGCGACGTTGGCTTTTGAGAGTGTTCCAAGAGAGAGAGAGAGAGAGAGAGAGAGAGAGAGCAATATACAGTTTAGAGAGAAAAAAGGTTTGGGAAGATAAATGAGGGAGTGGGCGGTTGGGGGTTTTAATTCAAAATAATACTCCATTAATATTCTTTTTTTGGCTGTTCCTTTTTGCAGAAACAAGTACAAATTTCTGAGAAATTTCAGATTCTGAGGGCCCGGGTCTTGAAAGTAACAGAGATTGCCTACATAACTCCTGCTTTTTAAATCTTGTTATTTTTTTCCACTTGTTATTTACTTGTGTCCAAATAAACATTTCCCCCTAATATTAAACCCTTGCTAAACCCTCGCTAGTTTGCTCCAAAAAAAAAACATTGCTTGTGATTAGAAGTTGTCAAAATATTTCCGGCCCGACCTTATTTTAAACGGGCTTGGGATATCAAATCGTAGCACCGAGAAATTTGGATCAACCCAGCCTAATCTGAACTCATTCATTGATCAAGTGATTCCAATTTGACTCGATTATTTATAACGTTGACTCGTGGATAGCCTGAAAAATCTCTCTTTTAAAATGTTCTTTGATATAAGAAGCGACTGTCCATAAGTTTGATTGAATTAAATTGAAGTACCCACATATTCTTGTTCTAACTTCTTGCACCCGGTGTCACTTTTTCCAAAATTTAGAGTCTGTTGAAAACTTTTAAAAACTTCAATTGAGGACAAATATTTAGCAAATTACTTTTTTAGGCATAATTTGTTTGTCATTTAGAATGGTGAAAAATGAAAATATTATGTTGGCCATCAACTTAAAAAATGTAGTTCTTTCATCAAATTGACATACACACTTTAACGACCTTTTAAAATTTCACTCTAGTAATTTTACTTTTCAATTTTACCTTCTTAAACCAAAAAAATGGTTGTCCGTCCTTCTGCATTGTCCTTATTGAAAAGTATTTTGTATATATATATATATATATATATATATATATATATATATATTTAGGGAATGAATCAAACAAACAAACAAAATACTTTTCAATTTACCTTTGCTTGTTGGGTTTAATATGAATAGTATTGTGTATGTGTAGGGAATGGATCAAATAGGGGATGGCCTAGTGGTGGGGTGAGGTTGCTTGGTGACCAAAGATCACAGGTTCGAATCTCCTCAATACCACAGGTCGGGTGTATGAGTAAAAGAAAAAATACATTTTTTCTGAGTGTGAGAACTATGAATTAAATTATTTAATGGTTGAGATTTAATATAATAAGGGATGACAATTTTGTAAATAATAAGGCAAAAAATAAAGTAATGATGGTTATTTGTATCCAACCTTTTAAATTTGATGATGTCAATCATTTAAAAAAAGCTTAAAACTTTAAATGATCGTAACTTACTTGTTTTAATCAAATTGACGCAAAAAATATATCACTTTCTTCATGCTTTTTTATTTAAGATGTTGGAAGATCATGTTTAGATGAAAAGTATAGACGAAGAATACAAAAGATAATTTTTTATGTATACCCAGATTGTAAATGTTTTTGTTAGATTATAACAATTCTTCGTCAGCATTATGATAATGTATGATAATGAAGCGTTTTTCATATGCTAACATAATGTAATAAATGTGCTAATGAAAAATTATCATAATGCTAGCACAATACATGTTTATTAGGATTTGTTCAATTTCAATTATGCTTTATTTCATCTCAATCAGACTTTATTCCATCTAATTATGATTAATAATTGGTTTTTTGAATTTAATTTTCCTTTTTTAGTTTCCAATTGATTATTAAGATTTATTTCATCCAATTATGATTTATTATGTATTTTAACAGAGTATTGTCATATGCTAACATAGTGTAATAGAGCTGACGAAGCAAGATCATAATACTAACGTAATACATATATATTATTGTTATACTTTGTTCAGACTCACTTATGATTCATCACATCCAATTAAGGGATATTTCATCCAATTAGGTTTATTTCATCTAATTAAGTTTCTTCCATCCAATTAGGATTTTATTAAATCAAATCAGGTTTACAAATATTTTCTAGAATATATTTTTTTCTTTAAAAATATTAGAAAACTTTAATTAGCACCACGATAATGTTTGGCTAACATGATAATAGTACTTCATTAGCGTAACGATCATTTTATGACACACTCCACGTTTTTTTATAAGAATTGTCAAATTTCTTTAATGCCCCGTCTAAAACTTTTCAAATATTACAGAATTGTCACCGACTTTTAAATAAAATGCAAACATTTTATTTTTAGAAATTGTATGGTGTGAGATGTGGTCCTCGTTCATATTCTATGTTTAGTTTTATTCATAACCATAGATACAACATATATATCGAAACAAAAGATGAAATAAGTTAGAGAAGATCTCGTATAAAACTAAAGTGAGGAATTTTAGCTGAATGAGAGTGGAAAAGTAACCTCCAAAAATATGGCAAATTATATGCTACCCCCGGGTATTACCCGGGGGGTGTCCCCTGTCGGCACGTGGATACGCTTTTTAAAAACAAAAGTAAACAAAAGTAAATAGTAATTGGGAAAAAATAACAACTTTTAAAAACAAGTAGTTTATTAGGCAATTTATACTATAATAGACTTGGTCCCTACACCCAATGATTGACACATTGTACTTTTGTTAGGCATTAAATGCACAACCCTAACAACTGAAACCCTAATTCTAAAATGGAAACCCTGATTCTAAATGCCTCGATTATTATTGAGTGAGAGTCGATTAATTTTTGGCCTCGATTATTATTTAAAAAATGTCTCGATTAATTTTAAAAGTGTCTCCATTATTTAGTTAAAAGTAAGACATCGATTATTTTAAAAAGTGTCTCCATTATTTAGTTAAAACTTAAATGTAAGGCATCGATTATTTTAATAAGTATTTTCTAAGAATCCACGATTATTTTGTAAGAAGCATCGATTAACTTTGTAAGGCATCGATTATTTTGTAAGCATCATCGATTAATTCTGTAATAAGCAGCATTAATTAGTTTTGGTAAAGCATAGACTAATTTTGGTAAAGCATAGATTATTTTGTAATTTTGTAAGCAGCATCGATTAATTTTGGTAAAGCATCGACTAATTTTTAAGTAGCATCGATTTATTTTTTTAAAGCATCGATTATTTTTAAAAGCCTCGATTATATTTTAAGAAGCATCAATTAATTTTGAAAAGCATCGATTAATTTTTAAGAAGCATCGATTATTTTTAAAAGCCTCGATTATATTTTAAGAAGCATCGATTAATTTTGAAAAGCATCGATTAATTTTTAAGAAGCATTGACTAATTTTTAAAAGCATAGATTATTTTATTAAAATTGTCTCAATTATGTTTTAAAAAGCCTCGATTATTTTTTAAAAAATGCCTAGAGGAATGTCATTAATCGTGGATCATGCAATTTAATCGAGACCTTAATTAAAATGAATCGAGGCAATGTTCGTGACTTTTTTAAGGAATATATTACTGGCTTCATTAAATACATGTGAAAGGTCATTCGCTTCATTAAATGAATAGAAGGGGAAGGTAGGACCGAATTTAATACATGTGAAAGGTTAGTGGCTTCATTAAATGAAAAGAAGGGGAAGGTAGGAATACTTTTAATGTTTTGTAAGAAGGTAGGTTAAAATTTTTAATAAATAGACAACATCCAAGCTCATTTACCAAGTTATTTCACACCACAATACAATCATACAATCGACCAAGAAGAGCAAGAGTTGGAGAAATTTTTTGGAGCAAGGCGGGCGAAAATACGAATAAAAAAAGTAGTGCACCAAAATTTCCACCAATTTACAAAGGTAAGTTTCTTACTCTGCATCTTTTTGAACTTATTTTGTAAATATTTATTATTTTTATTATATATTACATGTGTTGTTAGATTTAATTTGAAAATAGGCGACATAGAGAGAGATATGCATGTCCTACCCTTTTATCTGTAATATATTGATGATTTTTCATGTCGTAGACTATAATCGTGGCTATTAGAATTAATCTAGTTATTTTTTAGAATTAGTGGAGGTTCTTATAATTAATCGAGGCTATTCTAAATATAATCGATGCCTTTTTGTATTAATCGAGGATATTGTTAGAATAATCGATGCTTCTAGGATTAATCGATGTTAACTCCAATTTAATCGAGGAATAATTTGAATTTATTCTAAATTTAATCGATGCCCTTTAGTATTAATCGATGACTATTTTAGAATAATAGATGACTTTTTGATTAATCGATGAATATTAGTGGAGGCTCTTAGAATTAATCGAGGCTATTCTAAATTTAATCGATGCCTTTTTTGTATTAATCGAGGATATTGTTAGAATAATCGATGCTTCTAGGATTAATTGATGTTAACTCCAATTTAATCGAGGAATAATTTGAATTTATTCTAAATTTAATCAATGCCCTTTAGTATTAATCGATGATTATTTTAGAATAATCGATGACTTTTTTATTAATCGATGAATATTGTAGATTAATCGATGCTTTTTTAATAATCATGATTATTTTAGAATAATCAATGCTTTTAGTATTAATCGATTAGAGTAAAATTGTCTTCGATTATATATTTAGATGCCTCGATTATTTAGTTAAAAGTAATCGATTAGTTTTGAGTTAAATTGTCTTCGATTAGTTAGTTAAAAGTAATCGATTAGTTTTTAGTAATCGATTAGTTTGCTTCCAACAAATTTTCTCAAATATTATGAATTGTAGAGAGTATTGTTGCAAATATTATGAATTTTCTTCGATTATATCTTTATGTAGATTGCATTGTTGTAGTGTACACGCCCTTTTCTTTTACTATTTTTATTCTATTTTTGATAACCACAAACTAATTAATTAAGCTTTAACCATATTGTGTGAGGTCCATTATGTGCATCATTTTCTGACTTCATTTTTAGTTCACGCTATTTGACTTAATAGGTTTTAGGGTTTTAGGGACTAGGGTTTAGGGTTTTAGGGACTAGGGTTTAATAGGGTTTTATGGTTAAATTGTGATCTCATGTAGCATGTTTATAAATTGCAGATGGTTAGGCGTCGCATTATTATACGACACAGTGGACAATGGGAGAGATCAGAATATGTAGATGGGGACGAGCAACTCATGACAATGTTATCCGATAAGCTGTGTTTTAGCTCACTGGTGAGAAAGGTTCACAAGTTGTTGCGGACTGACCCGAACAGGATCGAGTATGAATTATTTTACCACACCAGCACCAATACTGGCAGACAGATCAGAGCATCTTTACTAGATGATGGAGATTTGCTCGATTTGCTTCATGAGCAGACTACTGAGATGGTCGTGTACGTGATTTCAAGACAGTTGGAAGGTTTTGGAGCCGGGCCATCTATGAGAAACGACTATGTTCCCTACTTTCCACATGTCTATGAGGGTTTGAGTAACCTTGTTGACGAAGAAGCACAAGTAGAGACGCATGCTGATGCTAGAGAAGAAGAGGGAAAGGGAGAAGAAGAGGGAGAAGAAGAGGAGGAAGAACAAGAACAAGAAGAGGTGAATGATAGAACGAGGTTGGTGGAATCACTGTTGACAGAATTCAGTGGTTGGCTTCGTTCTTCTGCTGATCATACAGACAGATTGTTGTGCTTGACGGGAGTCATCCCACCATCTACCACTGGTGAACACTTCAAAGCTGACGGGCCTTCGAGCAATTGGGTGGTTCCCCTTATTAATTGGGACATTACGGGCCCACTGTCTTGGGATGAGGGACCATCACCACAATCAGATACACTGCACCAGGGAGCCATTTTCCGGACAAAGAACGATCTGGCTCTGGCCGTCGGTATCTATCACATGCAGAATCGAGTAGAGTACGCCTTGTATCGCTCGAACAGGTCATGATTGGGCTACGTTTGCAAGCATGGTGGTGATTGCCTGTTCAAGTGCTTTGCCGTTGCTGATGGACATATGTAGAGAATATACAAGTTCAACTGCACTCACACATTCCATCTTGATATGGGTCGAATTGCTCCGCGACAGGTTCCTGCGCGAGTGCTCGGGAAATACTTCGCCCGTAGATTGGTGGACGAGCGGATTGTTCTGAAGCCGAAGGAGATGATGACGGAGCTTGTGCATGAGTTTGGCATCCATATCGATTACAGCTTCGCTCTGCGCATAAGGAACATTACCATTCAGATGGTATATAGAGAGTTTGACAAGTCCTACGCACAATTGCCCGCATTCCTTCACACTCTGCAATTGATAAATCCGGAGATTGTAGTAGACATGGAGATCGCGAGTGATGGTCGGTTCAAGCATTCATTCCTTGCTCTCGGTGCATGTGTCAATGCATTTCTCCAGTATGCTCGTCCAGTACTTGTGATCGATGGGACCCATCTGAAGAGAAAGAATAAGGGGGTTCTCTTTGTTGCTGTGACGAAGGATGGCAACGAGCAAATCTTACCTGTTGCAGTTAGGCTCGGACCGATAGAGAACGACGAATCTTGGACATGGTTCTTGGCCCACTTGCACATGGCTCTGGGTGATATAGATGATCTTCTCATCATTTCGGATCAGCATCAGAGCATTAAAAAGGTTGTGCATGCCGTTTTCCCGAGAGTGACGCATGGACCGTGCTACTACCATTTAAAGAATAAGATGACGAAGAGAGGGAAACACGTGACGGTGCTATTTCAGGAGGCTGCCTACGCATATCGGAGAGACACCTTCCAGGAGAGTATGTCATCGTTAGAGCAGGTCTGTCCAAATGCATATCAGAAGCTGTGTAATATCGGCCTAGTGCATTGGTCCCATTCACACTGTCCCGTACGGCGCTACGGGTTTATGACATCTAATGCGGCGGAGAGTCTCAATGCTTATCTATTGTGGATGAGGAGGTTACATGTTTGCTCACTGTTCGAGATGTTTAGATCAATTATTGAGCAGTGATTCATCGAGCGACGTGTGGCAGCACAAGGCTTGAATCATGTGTTGACTAATGGCATTGCGCTGAAGCTTTCGGGGAACATCGATAAGGGACGCAACTATACTATGCGGCCCACTACATTAGCAACTTTATGGAAAATCAAGGTTGAGAGGGAGGTCTACATGGTTGATCTTCAGAACAGGACCTGTTACTATCGTGAGTTCGAGTTAGATTTGATCCCATGTGCTCACGCGATAGCGGTCATCTGGTATGACATTCTCAACCTCTATTTATTCTTATTTTTTTACGTGCACCTAATCAACTGTGTTTATTTTTCCTTTCACAGTTGCACTGGTTGGGCCATATATGATTATGTGGCCAGGTATTACAGGATGGAGAGCTTAGTGGGCATGTACAACTCGGTCATTAGGAGTCTACCTCGTCCAGAACACTAGATTGTGCCCGATACATTTGCAGGGCGAACGGTGTTGGCACCAGAGATCAGACGACGTGCCGAGCGTCCATCTATGTCCAGAGCTCGAGCACCATTCGAGGCCTCTTTCAGTGCACGTCGGCAGTTTTATACTAGATGCCATGGACCGGGGCACAACAGACATGTATGCATAGCCCACTTACCTATTGGTGGTATTGATCTAAATTCACAGCCCGAAGATGTTCCACGGAGGAGGGCGCCCAAGAAGTGCAGCATTTGCGGTTGTATAGAGCACACACGTCCTACATGTCCGGTTCGATTGTCGGCCGACGACATTTAGTTGATAGCGTTATTTTAATTGAATTGTGGCAATTAGTACTGTTTATCAAGGTCAATATTATTTATCGAGGTCAATTGAACTAAATTTTACATCGATTAATGTCAATATTGTAATGTCAGCATCTACAAGCTAGGCCTCTTAATGTAAGTCAACGAATATATCCGAGCCCCTATAACCTTCCGATACGCATGTACTGCCTCTTCCGGTATACCGGACGGAGGTCCTGCACCCAATAGCCGCTCCATATACATGCAGGCATATACTCCACAGCTCGTGTCGTCCGTCTGCATGTACTGGTCCGGTATAGACTTGTCCAGGGTCATCGCAAAAGCACATCGGGGCGGCATCTGACTACCCTCCCAAAATCCGGCACATATGAGTAGGCGTGGAAGTAGGCAGAGTAGGAGCATCAACTCTCTATCTCGCCTCTCATAGTGGGTACGGTCGCTCGGATCGTCCATCTGATACAGTAATGAGTCATACAACTCTACTACCCAGTCAGAAAAGCGGATACGAACCACTACCCAGTGCTCATCTACGACGTCACATACCACGATCGCCTACAACATAAGATCAGGATCATATCAAGATTAATGTCATCAAATAATATATGACAATATATTATTTTCTTGTGAAGCTCACTTACATAATCACGCCCCTTCCATGGCACCTGATACCGCCCATCACTGCCCTGGATCCGATGTATCAGTCTCTCTGTAGGTATCCACCGCCGGTAGTCATCGTCCCCATATGCCCCTCTGCATTGAGGGTCAAGAGGATGAAGGGTCTTCCATGCTACAAGGAGGGCCTCTTGCAAAAAATGAATTACGATTAAGCATGGGGTAAAAAAAGACTAACTAACAATGTTTTGCAAAAAACATTCAAACAAGTATATGAACTCACATATAGACCGGTATTAGCCACCATTGTCCCTCTGTACTCATCGAGCAATCGCGCTCAGAAAGTAGCTCATGTGAACATCCTTCAACTCAGTACTCGGATCCACAAGCTCGTCAAACCAGGACTGCAGCAAGCGATCACCGTTGAAGTAGAGCTGAATAACTGCACCCGGACCCTGAAGTCTAAATCGTGAGTAGGCGATCTAGAGGCTGCTATCATCAATGCTATTCATGAGCTGATAGGTCGCGCTAAAACCACCATGGCGTGGAGCCAAAGTGCTAGTACCCTCATGTACTATAGTGGGCTGTGGAGCCCTCCCGAGTGGTGGGGTGGGCACCCGATGAGCTGCACTACGGTCGCTCGGCTCTGAGCTATGGCGGTCTCTAACCTCAGGTGTGGGTGACCTCCGAGCGCGGCTACTCAGACCAGCTAATGCTCGATCAATAGGTCGTTCCACATACTCCTGGACACGGGGCGCAATAGTCGTGTTAATAAACTCCTTGACACGGGGCATCACAACATCCACAACCCTTTGCAGGAAACTCTCTGAGGGCTCCCCACTGCTCTGAGATCGATCCCTCCTCGAACGCTTTTTTCCCCAAGCTCGAGGAGGGCTCTCTCGATGAATCGGATCTGCTGTGTGCTCTGGTACATCCTTAGTGGGGGGCCGGAGATCATGTATGTAGTCTGGATCTGGCTCATCCCTCAATGCCCGGCTCGAGGATCGACTGGTCGCCTGACGACGCTTCTGTGGTATTCGAGCAACTCTAGTGTCTCGGGCTGATGGGGGAACAACCTCTTCTGCTGATGTGGAACAACAAGCTGCTGCATTTGCAAGCATCTTCTTCTTGTTCCTGGATCGAGAGGGAACAAATTTCACGCTCTGAGCTCCAGGCTCCAACTACATGCTCAGGTAATATGAAGTCCCCGTCTCCTCGGGAGATGGCACCAACATAACCACACATGACTGCATAGAATTAATAATAATATCATTAAGATGAATTAACAAATATAGATTGGATCTTCTAAATAGATAAAGAAACCTCAAAACGTACCGCTCGCTATAATAAGGTGGCTGGGTCAGTGGCAGAGCGACTGAATGTCCACCTCAGACATCGAGACAACGTGAGCTGTCCACTATGCACACCAGTCTTACGGGCCAACTCCGGTATCACCTCACAAGCCCATACCTGTAAAGTTGATTAATGGATTAGTTACATATTCACTTGATCTCAATATACATCGTTAATTTAGAACAATTAAATTTAAACTAATTACCTGAAGTGCCCAGATCGGCCCGTAAAAATGATACTGCCCGGATCCTTTCCCGCCCATAGCCTGTCGAGTCCTGAGGACGAGGCCCATGAAGTGCATCAACATCTGGTAAGAATATGCATCCCATGGAAATGAGTTCCATCGCTCCACATCCTCCGCTAGCGCCCACACCCATGGATCCACGACCCGGTACTGATCTAGGCACAAAATCATCCGATATACGTACAATATGTTCGCAACCTTCACATAATCCGGAGCGTCTCTGGCCATCCGCTCCGCTTTGAACCTGTCCTCCATCTGTTTGATGGTCGTACGCTTCCCTTCGAATAAACGGTGGTACACAGATCTCGATGGAACAATATGATCGCCATTCAGATCGAATGTCGAGCCGTCGAATCATAAACCTGACACCAGGTTGTACTCACTTGGACCGAAACGCAGCTGGGAATGATGAATATAAAACCATGCCTCCTGCCCCACACGTGCACGATCCGGCACATGCACCTCGTATGTCATCAAAGCGCGAATCACCCTCTTCTGGACGTCACCACCCCTGTAGTCCAGAAAATGTCCGAAACAGCTGGATCTGAATAGTCGGACGGCGTCATCACCACCAATCTTGAGCAGTGTGGCTCTGATCAGATCAACGACCTCCGGTTGGGCATACACCACGACCGAGGGCCTTAGGCTCCGTAACGACAGTCTAAGCCAATCAATCTAACAACATTTTCAAAATTATAACTATTAAAGTAAATTCTTTTAATATTTCATATAAATTAAAATTTCTTAAAATTTAAATTAATCTCAGAAAATGCATTTATTAAAATTAATCGAGGAAAAAAATTTAATATTAATCGATTAGTTTTTTTTAAACTTCATCGATTGATTTTTTTTTAAACTTCATCGATTAAAATTAAATATTCATCGATTGATTTTTTTAGTTTAAACTTCATCGATTGATTTTTTTTAAACTTCATCGATTAAAATTAAATATTCATCGATTTGTTTTTTAGTTTACACTTCATCGATTGAATTTTTTTAGTTTAACCTTCATCGATGGATTTTTTTAAACTTCATCGATTAAAATTAAATATGCATCGATTATTTAAATATTCATCAATTAGTTTTTATTTTATTTTAACCTGCATCGATTGATTTTTTTAGTTTAAATTTCATCGATTGAATTTTTTTTAATCTTCATCGATTAAAATTAAATATTCATTAATTAGTTTTTTTTATATTAAACATTCATCGATTAGGTTTTTTTAGGTTCCTCGACTAATTAATATTTCTCATTTAGTCTAATAAACTTCCTCGATTAAATTCAAAGCCTGTGTTAATTTAATTCAGTCCTCAACTTCACTAGTTTCTAACTAGCATTGATGAACATATAACAATATAACAATTAACATCTATTTTTTAATTAACATCACATAATAGAATCGATAAACATATAACAATTTTCATGCGAATTCACTAGTTTCTAACTAGCATCGATCAACATAAACATTCATAAAACATGCCAAAAAATGTGAGCATTGGAAAATTACTTAAGAAGAAGACGCGGTCGGCGGTTGTCCTTGTCCTCCTTCCATTTTCCAGCGATAAAGTTCCAAGAGAGACAAGGGCGTACGGTTGTTCCGAGAGACAGAGATGTTTTGCTTCAAATGGTTTTTTTCCTTCAAAATTATCGCTGAAGAGAGAGAGAAGGGTGCTTGCTTTTTTCTTCAAGATTATCGCAGAAGAGAGAGAGAGAGAGAGAGAGAGAGAGAGAGAGAGAGAGAGAGAGAAGGGTGGGTGCTTTTCTCTTCAAAATAATCGCAGAAGAGCTAGAAGGGTGGGTGCTTGCTTTTCTCTTCAAAATAATCGAAGAAAAGAGAGAGAAGGGTGGGTGCTTTCTCTTTAATATTATCGCAGCAGAGAAAGAGAGAGGGAATTATCGCAGAAGAGAGAGAGAGAGAGTTGTTGAGATATTAAAGTTTTCAAACCCTAGTCATTAATATTCCATTCTTGGGAAGGCTTTGTGTAAGGCTGTGTAAGACTTTTCTGAAAAAAATGTACAAAAACATAGATTTGGTGGGCCCGACACAAAAAATATTGTACAGTCTATGTACTATTGTCAATAAAACTACTACAATTTAAACCTTGCCTCTTTTTCTCAATTTTGTCGATATATCCCACTCGGTCTAATATTAAACCCTTACTAAACCCTCGCTAGTTTGCTCCAAAAAAAAACATTGCTTGTGATTAGAAGTTGTCAAACTTTTTCTGGCCCGGCCTTATTTTAAACGGGCTTGGGATATCAAATTGTAGCACCGAGAAATTTGGATCAGCCCAACCTAATCTGAACTCATTCATTGATCAAGTGATTCCAATTTGACTCGATTATTTATAACGTTGACTCGTGGATAGCCTGAAAAATCTCGCTTTTAAAATGTTCTTTGATATAAGAAGCGACTGTCCAAAAGTTTGATTGAATTAAATTGAAGTACCCACATATACTTGTTCTAACTTTTTGCACCCGGTGTCACTTTTTCCAAAATTTAGAGTCTGTTGAAAACTTTTAAAAACTTCAATTGAGGACAAATATTTAGCAAATTACTTTTTTAGGCATAATTTGTTTGTCATTTAGAATGGTGAAAAATGAAAATATTATGTTGGCCATCAACTTAAAAAATGTAGTTCTTTCATCAAATTGACATACACCCTTTAATGACCTTTTAAAATTTCACTCTAGTAATTTTACTTTTCAATTTTACCTTCTTAAACCAAAAAAATGGTTGTCCGTCCTTCTACATTGTCCTTATTGAAAAGTATTTTGTATATATATATATATATATATATATATATGGAATGAATCAAACAAACAAACAAAATACTTTTCAATTTACCTTTGCTTATTGAGTTTAATATGAATAGTATTGTGTATGTGTAGGGAATGGATCAAATAGGGGATGACCTAGTGGTGGGGTGAGGTTGCTTGGTGACCAAAGATCACAAGTTCGAATCTCCTCAATACCACAGGTCGGGTCTGTGAGTAAAAAAAAAAGACATTTTTTCTGAGTGTGAGAACTATGAATTACATTATTTAATGGTTGAGATTTAATATAATAAGGGATGACAATTTTGTAAATAATAAGGCAAAAAATAAAGGAATGATGGTTATTTGCATCCAACCTTTAAAATTTGATGATGTCGATCATTTAAAAAAAAGCTTAAAACTTTAAATGATCGTAAATTATTTGTTTTAATCAAATTGACGCAAAAAATATATCACTTTCTTCATGCTTTTTTATTTAAGATGTCGGAAGATCATGTTTAGATGAAAAGTATAGACAAAGAATATAAAAGATAATTTTTTATGTATACCTAGATTGTAAATATTTTTGTTAGATTATAACAATTCTTCGTCAGCATTATAATAATGTATGATAATGAAGCGTTTTTCATATGCTAACATAATGTAATAAATGTGCTAATGAAGAATTATCATAATGCTAGCGCAATACATGTTTATTAGGATTTGTTCAATTTCAATTATGGTTTATTTCATCTCAATCAGGCTTTATTCCATCTAATTATGATTAATAATTGGTTTTTTGAATTTAATTTTCCTTTTTTTAGTTTCCAATTGATTATTAAGATTTATTTCATCCAATTATGATTTATTATGTATTTTAACAGAGTATTGTCTTATGCTAACATAGTGTCATAAAACTGACGAAGCAAGATCATAATACTAATGTAATACATATATATTATTGTTATACTTTGTTCAGACTCACTTATGATTCATCACATCCAATTAAGGGATATTTCATCCAATTAGGTTTATTTCATCTAATTAAGTTTCTTCCATCCAATTAGGGTTTTATTAAATCAAATCAGGTTTACAAATATTTTCTAGAATATATTTTTTTCATTAAAAATATTAGAAAACTTTAATTAGCACCACGATAATGTTTGGCTAACATGATAATAATACTTCATTAGCGTAACGATCATTTTATGACACACTCCATGTTTTTTATAAGAATTGTCAAATTTCTTTAATGCCTCGTCTAAAACTTTTCAAATATTACAGAATTGTCACCGACTTTTAAATAAAATGCGAACATTTTATTTTTAGAAATTGTATGGTGTGAGATGTGGTCCTCGTTCATATTCTATGTTTAGTTTTATTCATAACCATAGGTACATCATATATATCGAAACAAAAGATGAAATAAGTTAGAGAAGATCTCGTATAAAACTAAAGTGAGGAATTTTAGCTGAATGAGAGTGGAAAAGTAACCTCCAAAAATATGGCAAATCATATGCTACCCCCCGGGTATTACCCGGGGGTGTCCCCTGCCGACGCGTGGACACGCTTTTTAAAAACAAAAGTAAACAAAAGTAAATAGTAATTGGAAAAAAATAACAACTTTTAAAAACAAATAGTTTATTAGGCAATTTGTACTATAATAGACTTGGTCCCTACACCCAATGATTGGCACATTGTACTTTTGTCATGTATTAAATGTACAACCCTAACAACTGAAACCCTAATTCTAAAACGGATACCCTAATTCTAAATGCGTCGATTATTATTGAGTGAGCATCGATTAATTTTTGGCCTCGATTATTATTTAAAAAATGTCTCGATTAATTTTAAAAGTGTCTCCATTATTTAGTTAAAAGTAAGGCATCGATTATTTTAAAAAGTGTCTCCATTATTTAGTTAAAAGCATGGTTGCAGAAGGCGCTAGGCGACCTGATTGAGGTATGTTCCATCTTTATTTAATTTTCGAAGATTACTAAGTATTGGTTTGGTATTTACCCAATTTCTTTGTTTAACCCTGCTCAATACGTGCTTGAGATTGACCGGGTTGTGTGGTGCAAGTCATCCAGAAATGATGTCTTCTTTAGGTTGTACTTTTTTTGGGTACAGTTACATGTATGAGTTGTTCTATCCTCGAGTTTATGTGATTAGATTTTTTGGCCTTGTTTTAGATTTCATTTTTGTTCGCTCTCTTTGTAATTGTTATTTGATTGGTTGAAATTTTCGTTTCATGGTATTATTGTTGTAGGTTTATATATTTTGAAATGAATATTGATCTGAATATTGCAATTGAGACTGATATTTTCGATGAGGATAATCCTAATCAGAACGCCGATAGAGATGAATTCCATGATTCTGATGATGAATTAAGTTATGGCGATGATTCTATATCTTTGGAATTAGAGAAACGATTTGAAGTTGGAAATATTGTGGAGAGTCCAGAGCAAGTATACTTACTTTATTGTGAGTATGGTAGGTGTCGTGGGTTTAGTGTTAGGAAGGGCGATCAATCTTATTTCTCTGACGGTAATTTGCTGCGTATGAAAGAGTATGATTGTTCATGTGAAGGTAGACCAGACGAAAAATGATCAAAACTGAGATTAGCTGCTTATAAAAAGCAGCTAACCCGCACTGATTGTAAGGCAGGCATACATATTGTTAGGGAGCGGGATGGGCCTTGGAAAATATAAAAATTTATTAAGGATCATAACCATGAAATGCTTGCAGTAGATCAACGATATTTGTTGCGAACTGCACGTCAGTTATCTCATGCAAAGCAATCACTTGTTGAGGCTCTTAACTCAGCTGGAATAGGAGTTAGTCGGGCTTGTAGGTTTCTAGAGATGGAAGCTGGTGGTCCCAAAAATTTTAGATTCACGCGAAGGGATGCTTATAACCATTTGAATCGTGCGAAGCTATCCACCAGCGTTGATAATGTTAATGCAAATGCCCTTGTGCGATTCTTTGTAAAGAAATTAAATGAGGAGCCTTTCTTTTATTGGAATGTTCAGATTGATGATGATGGTCGATTGATGAATTTTTTTTCAGAGACTCTCGCACACTGATTGACTATGAGTATTTTGGTGATGTTTTATCGGTCGATACAACCTACAAAACAAATAGATATAATTTGATATGTGCACCATTTGTAGGGATTAATCATCATATGAAAAATGTTATGTTTAGATTGGCCTTTTTATCGAATGAGACTACTACTTCCTTTGAATGGATGTTTTCAACTTTTTTGGAATCAATGCACGGGAAGGAGCCCCGAGTGATATTTACTGATCAAACTCCGCATTTGATGAATGGAATTGATTTAACCTTCTGCACTGCAAGTCATAGATTGTGTCAGTGGCATATTGTCTGAAATGCCCCATCTCATTTTGGGGCTTTGAATGCGATTACTGAGTTTAAGAAGAGGTGGTATTATTGCATGAATGGTGTGGAGTCTGATGTTGAGTTTGAGAAATGTTGGGAGACCATGATTCGAACGTTTAAGCTTGAGGAAAATAGGTGGTTTTCAGCTATGTACAAATTGAGGAAAAGATGGGCATCTGTCTTCACAAACAATACTTTTAGCATCGGGCTTCTCGCTACATCTAGGAGTGAGGCGACCAATAAGGTCTTGAAAGATTTATGCAACGCTAGATGTTCACTGATTGATATTGTGTAGAATTTTGAGCGAATACAACTTGATTGACGAACAAGGGAGCGTGCAGATGATGCATCAAATATTGGGAGCGATGGGCAGTTTGTGAGCAACAGTCTTTTGTTGTCCCAAGCCTCGAAGGTTTATAAACATAATGTTTATAAAATCTTTGAGGCTCAAGTGGCACTTACAGTAACTGTGGTTGTTATTGGGAATCCGGTCTATGATGACGATGAATCAATGCAATTTAGGGTAGCCTCTCAGCCCCTCATGAGAAGGATTAGGTGTGTGCAATTTAATAGGACTTCCAATCTAGCCACCTGTTCCTGTCGCATGTGGGAGACCGAAGGAATACTGTGCCGGCATATTTTTTGAGTGTATTTGGCTATGGATGTGATGAAGTTGCCTGAGTGTTATATTCTTCCCCGGTGGACCAGAAAGGCAAATGAGAGGCATGTGTATGATGGGGGTCAGTTCTGCAACTCGAAAGCGGGTGATGTTGTTGGTCAAATGGGCTTTGTAAACTACATCATGCGGATGATGCTAGAGTTAGTGCATGATGCGAAACAACAACCTGATTCTAGAAAACTCATGCTCAATCGTGTAGTTGCACTAAAGAGTGAACTAAGATCGTCACATAAAGCTGGTGGGTCAACTTTCGAGGGAGCTGGTCAGTTGGGTTCAAGAAGACAACAATCGAGCGAAATTCGGTCGCCACTCTCTCGCAAACGAGGCAGAAGTCCCTCACCAAAGTTGAAGTTGCACTGGAGTAAGAAGAAAGGTGAAGCCAGAGTGAAGAGAAGTCCACAGCCTCCAAAATGGCCAGGTATGTTCTGGAGTAGAAAAACTTCATTGAGCATCATAATTAACCAGAGAATTGTATGATTGGTTATGAGATTACATTCTGGTTGTTGTAGACATAGAGTGTTCTCAGCAGACGGAATCAGCAAGCCACAAGTCAATTGACTCCAGATAAAGGAGTCCCTCAATCTCTGCCATTAACACTCAGGAGGAGGAGAATAATGCAAGAACCAGTCAGTTTTCCCAAAATGAGAGCTTGGACAATCCTATTGATGTTACATCAATTTTCCAGGTTCAAAGTAGAAATTGTATGTGTAAATGTTATGAGCTCGTAGATCTGTAAGACTCTAACCTTACATTTTTTGCCATTGCAGTCGCAAGTGGGGGAGAATGTGGGCCCCAAAGTTTGGGTGTAACCTACTGTATGCTTTGGATTCTAATTCTGCTTAAATGAAACCCTAGACAGGCTCCTTTTTTTTCTCTTTTGTACATGATTGTGACATTTCAGAACTCCACTTTTATAGTGGCCCAAAATTTAATCTAAATCGTTTTCTGCATGAAGCTTATATTACTTATCCACTATATATATATAGACATATAACATAGCATGTCCCAAAATTTTCGTGGAGATTTTCGGAGGAGGAATGGCTCCGCTTGCTAGGAAACAGGATGATGTGTTCTATGTTGAGCCTTGGACTCGGTATGTTGAGTATATTGTCTTGCACGAGCTTCAAGAAGAGCATTGGCATAGGAACTGGATACCAGGAAAATATGAAGACAACCTACGAGTTATTCACCGTGTTCATGAAATTGTCCAACATCGGCTAAGAATGATGTTCACCGGTGCAGAGTTCGAGACTAAGTTGGCGGAGTAGCGCCACAGGTATGAAATGTTTCAGTGGTTGCTCGATCGAATTAATCCCATGCGCTACGACTCTGTAAGGAATGTTGTGAGAGCTGCAGATGATGAATGGGACGTCATTGAGCGGGTAAGCACATTTATAGTTGCGCTCTATTGTCATGTTAGAGTTTATAACTATTTTATAATTGATAACTAAAGTAAAGTTGTTCTCGTAGATATGGCCTGAGGTTCTAGCCTACAAAGATGAAGGAGAGGAAAATTGATGGATTCTGAAGTTGTTATTCGAGGTGGAGGAAGTAATTGATGATGATGATGAAATCACCGACACTACATTGTCTCCCTCCGATGAGCTGGAGATGAATGTTGATGATGACGGTGAAGGAGAAAACGATGTTGTCCCTGACAGTGAAGATGAAGATGATGGCTAGAATTTAGACTTCATATTACTTCCATCATCGCATCATAATACCAATGACCCTCATGGCGTAGATGCCCTAGCTAGGGTTAATAAGTTGGTGTCTTGTACTTTCGTGTGTGCTACCTTAAGTAGCTAGTATGTTGTATGATGTTGTTTGTTTGTAATATTGTTCATCGTGTGTGAGATGTATGTTGGGTTTCTTTAGGGGCCTTGCTTATGCTTGTATAGTTTGACCTTCGTGGTATCTAATATCGTGCTTTCTTTAAGTTGGTGTAATGAAGATGTTTTAAATATTAAAAAATTAGGCCACCTGCATTTGTAGTTGAAAATTACTACACAATTTGGAAGAAATTTAGAAATCCAACACCAACATTCATGAACTGGTATCCAATGCGTGAAATAAGTTGTTTATTTATAAACCTCTAGCGCAAAAATGATTAAAAAATCCATGGAATTGTTATCCCATGCGACCAATAGTTTTGTTTTAAGTGTTAGGCCCACAAGCTTGAAAATAGTTTTCTCATCTATAAATAGGCGCATAAGATCCTCAAAGCTTTAATAGTCTCACGAAAAATGGCAGTACCTGACAATAACAACAGTCAACATTTTCAGTTCTATCAACCGCCATGGTCACGAGAGGTGGATCTATTTTGTCTATCCCATATCAATTTCTTAGCCTTCATTAAGAAATGGGTGCTTGCTGAGGATGAACGCAATCTCCGGTGTCTAGCAATCATTAAAACGGAATTGCAAAATGAGAAGGCGATCGACATTCCACTTGAACTATTTGAAGCAAGGGTTGAGACCTGGCGTCGGAGGTATGAAATGATGTCTTGGCTAATCCATTTCGACAAGACTGTTCATCTTTCTGAACAAGAATAGGCACATGTTGCACAGGTTTGTCCTTCTCTTGAACGAATATGATGTACATACTTTTATGACCTTGAGACTGCTATAAGTGACGTGATCTTCCCTCACAAGTATGCCCTGACGTACTCATGTATAAGGAAGCTGACGAGGAGAGATGGCATTTGCTTAAAGCCATGTTTGAGACCCCACCTAGCAAAGACGAACCCGACGATGACTCCCAAATAGATGGCCCTCCACCAGCTATTTCAGACGATGATTAGAGATGATAATCTATCATTAAGGTTGTATTAATGGATAGTTATATATAAGTCCAAGTATTTTATTTTTTCCATGAATCAATGTAGCATCCATGAACGACACATCTAATCAATCGTACTGTATGAAGAACGTGGTTTTTGCCAAAATATATGGGAATATATTCTCTGCTAGTAGGCAGCTTTATCCAATGCTTGTTTTATATGTCACGGACCTCACAAGAAGGCTATAGTAGTCCCAAGACAAATTATAGCCTTCAACTTTAGCTGCCTCAGTATTCTATGTACTATATAAATAAGAAGGATATATTACATTTATTTCAAGCACCATTTCCTTGCAAAAACATCAACTATGTCTCCTATGTTCCAAGAAGATTATTTCTACGATGAGTATTGGACAACCCGCATTGAGGAAAGCTTCATCAAAGAGCTGTTGAAGCGGAAGGATTCCGACAAGTGGGTTGTAGGGAGCAATGCAAATGAAGAAGCATTGGATAATGCGGCAAGTGTCATTAATGAAATGTTCAATGTAAGTTACACGTCGGAATTCTACCGGTCCAAGGTGCAAGCGCCACGAGAATGTTACGACACCTATGGTTGGCTGATTAGACAACCCTATGATGTCAAGCACGACACAAAGACGAATAAGTTCTCCCCTATCTATCCAGATGCATGGTCTAATCTAGCCATCGTAAGTCAAATGAAGAATTATTGAGGATTTGTAGAAAGAAAGACATCGCTTCATATTTACTAATCTTTTTTATGTTGAGTTGCGGATGAACCCACTAGCCCTTGCTTATGAGGAGGAAGGCGAGCCTCATTGGTATGACTTGTTCAAATTTTTTTTGTAGAGGGACCAGATCTTGGATCAGATGAACTTCCCGCATCTTGGAGGAATAGGATTTCAGAGGACAAGTGGGACAGTTCAGATTTTGATTCAATCTAAGAAATACGGCTTTATTGGGAAGGAGGCATGGGGATGGTTGATGGCCTCTAGGATTTTCGTGACTTTATTGCTTTTTCTTCTGCCACTGTATGTGTGTTTTCATATTCCTGCAAAGTATGTTTCTATTCGGGTTTCTTGTGAAATAAATCATCTTCTCTCCTAAGCAAAGCAACTCACCAACTAATTAACTAGCTAGGCCCATCAAAACCACAACTGAAGTAAATAAAGAGGCCCATCAAATTAACAATTTTACAGGCCCATTAATACCAAAACTAAGAGGCCCATTAAACATCCAATATTTCAGGCCCATTTAACCTTTTCACCAGATAATTATTTTTCAAATATGGCATGCCAGATAATATAAGAAGTCTATTAAATTTGCAGGCTCCCAAAAGCATGTTAGAAAATAATGAACCACCATGATTAAAATATATTATCAATGAAAAAAAACCAAAAAAATATTGGAGGACCAGGATTCTCATGCATGACTGTGCTATGATTGTTTAACCTAGCTAATCAATAGCAACCAGCTGGCCCTGCAACTGTAGCACTAAATTAACAGGCACAATACATAATATTTGTTTGCATTAACCAAATGATCCTCTCCTGAGCACAAAAACCTCTAGGGGCTATCATTTGGCCATCACACTCTGAAGTATTAAATATCATATTTTCCTGCCCCTCTACTATGAATCCATACATCATGACTAACAAGAAAATACACAAAAGCATTTGTTCAGAACTACTACTTATGCAACATTGTCTATTCATCTACCACAGCTTGACTCTTGGAAAACAGCTCAATACAATATGATTTCTTGTACCTTGAACACAACCCAGGATTTATCGTAGAGAAAGGTTTACCTGTTAGGAGGCATTCCAATAATTTGATGCACATCATACCGCAATCAGAAAGGTTGGTCTGCTGTGGAGGGTGCTCGTATCTCACTAGATCCCACACCTTTTTCAGTCTTGGCTTTGGCAGCTTGTCCTTGTACACATCCAGAGCCTCAACGAGCAAAGGTATATTTCTGTAAAGATTGGCGAATGCTACCTTGACATCATCCCAGTTAGTTTGGCCCACAAACATTGAATCAAATACCACAACCCTCTGCTCATTAAGGTCTATCCTGTAGAGCACCTAGTGATTTTCTCTAATATGACCAATTCCAAAAATGTGGTCCACCTCATACCAGGCTTCGCCACCCTAATGGGGGTACTCGTCCTCAACAAATGGCATGATCCTCTCTGGCACCTGATCCATGCTATCAAGCACCAATGTTTGCTGCAAATATCATTAGACAATCAATTTACTTACAGAAATATATGATCAGGGACTATAATAGCTGTTGTGCAGTGGCTATTCATATGGGCTTACTGTTCCAATAGACTCAATCAGCATCCAGTCTTGCTTAAACTGTTCAGAAAGTTGGAGTGAATATATGATCAGCAAATTCAACAAGACGTCACAGTGCTGCATTTAACACAAAAGGTGACTTAATGAACTGAAAAAACTAGACAAATATCTTCTGGTGCTCATAAATAAGGATTTAATCATACCTCACCACCAAGCCAACCTTTAGCTATATGCAGATTAACAAACCACTTCACGTCTACCTCACTCTTGCACTGGGTTGGTAACATGATTCTCTGATCTCTGAGGCAGAAGCACAGTCATGAGACAAGGCAGATTACAAATTATTTACATAAAATGAACCACAGAATTACTTCAGCAAACTTACGGGTTCTCCTTACGGCCTTTGGTGAACAATTCATGGAATGGCTTCTCCACAGGTCGTAGTCTTTGTGTGGCTCAAATATCTCCCAGCTTAATGACTTCAGCTTCAAGAAGTTACTTTGCATACATTTCTTCCCCTCAGTCCTCAGTTTTTTCGGCAGTGTCCCAACACAGATAGCTCCATATGATGGTTCTGCACATCCTTCCACTTCATCAAACAACATCTTCTTAGCAGACACCTTTATAATCTCGTTCCCGGGAGAGCTGTCTGGCTCATAAGCTGCTATATCGGAGATTTCATACTCCGGTGAATGAGGCTCATTCATATCTACTGCCGCCTCCAAGGATCCTCTAGCTTCATGCTCTTATTTTAAACTTGGCTCATTCATCTCTATTGGCACCTCCGGTGCACCTCCAGCCTCATGCTCTTTTTTTAAATGTTGGAACCAATCTCCCTACAAGACCTGGTCTATATTCTCCCACAAGGTCTTAATCTCCTTAACAGTTGGCAGAACTTTCCTCTCAACGTCCGCATCTCCCTCACAGTCCTTCTTTGAAATCACTTTCAATGGATCAGTATGTCCACCGTCTCCACCTGGCCTCCCAACAGACCCACCTCCCATCAAGTCCTCATTTTCCTTCACTTTGTCAACAACATCCACCTCTTCACTGTGTCCACATTTTTGGTCATCAGCACCACCATGGTCTCTACCCTTTTCACCATCAACCCCTTCAAAATTAGGGTCAGACTTGGGTCCGGCAGTACATTTTTCTGCAACCTCAGGGGGGAGATCGTTATTCAGCCATTCTACAGCTTCCCCTTGCACAAAGCCAACACCCTCAAATCTCCTTTTCATCTCAAGAACAGCTTTCTCTACAACAGCAATCCGGTCTACTGCGGTCTGTACCAAGACGTTCATTCCCTATTATCAACAATCAAGCCACCTCATAATCAGCTCTATTACATCAAAAATTGATGCATGAAGGTCTGCAGGCATTTCAAATATGAGGAGAACAATACCATCATCATCTCCGACATCTTCTGCATACATATAGAGTCTGTCTGCATCCTCGCATTCATTTCCTGACATTCAACCTCACAGTCAATAGGCTTGTGTTAACTAAGCAAACAAACTAGGGTTGAATAAAATTGTGACACTAACCAATATAATTTTCCCAAGCTTCTCAATGGAATTGCATTCACCGTTTAAGTCTTCTGGCACTCTGGAAGATGAAGCCCCTGCGGCAGATCTCAACAGCTTCCTCAATTTAGAAGCATTCACCCTCCGAGACCTTCTTGCTGCAGAAGTCTCACCCTCATTTGCCTTTCCCACTTCACACACCTTATCTGCACCTCTGGTTTCAACATATCGTCAGCCTCATCCTCCTCCTCATCCACTAGCTGCCGAATAATTAGTTTCCGCCTATGCAATGACTCCACATCTAATAGACCAGTTGCTCGCAGTCGAGTTCTTTCTTCAGCAGAGAATTCAAAGTGCATCTGTCACAAATAATTGAGACATTAGCAGATAATTATAAGCATAGAAAAATACTTCTTGTACAACAACTATCTCCTCAATTACCACGCTTTCGACAGCTTCACTCTTAAAAAAACTTAGCAGATGAGTATATTTGAAATATAAGTCGGTTGTCCACCGATGGATCCGAGGAAAGGCCACTACATTAACCAAACTAGTGCATTGCCTAGAAATGATGGGCATAACCTCGAATACAAAAATTTGCAGAGTCAAATAGAACCCACATACATCACTTGCAGGTCTGTCTGATCCTAGGGTCAGTCGGTCTACATTTTTACGCGCGTAGAATGTCGACCGAACCAAGAAATCATAGGCCACCCTCCCCATGGATATTGGTTGAAAACATCTACGTCATCCACAAGATGCATGTAATTAAGTTCTATCGACTTCCACTTTTGGTCTCTGTTCAAAAGCAGGCCAAAGACAACGTGCAGCAGGGCTAATTTTAAAGGGGCAGACTTGGGTGAGACCGTCTCATACATGAGACGGGTCAATACTCACATGCGGGGATCATTATTTATGGGTGAAGTATCATTAACTCACATGTGAGTATCATTATTTATACCCACATGTGAGTATCATTATTTATCGGTGAAGTATCATTAACTTACATGTATCATTATTTATGAGTGAAGTATCATTATTTATGGTTAAAGTATCATTAACTCATATGTATTGATCCGTCTCATGTATGAGACAGTCTCATACAAGTTTTTGTCAATTTTAAAACCAGACTCCCATTGCCCTTATGTTTTTCGCTATAGTTCTCAAAAGCTTTGTCAATCCTCACAGCTTTCAACTTTCGTTTGCCTTGGAAAACATCTCGATGCATCATCGATGAAGAGGGCAGTCTCACAGTCTCTTTGAAACTCAACCCTGAGATGCAGAAAAACTCTTGTGGCCCTAATTCGACGATCCTATCATTAATATGGAAGGCCATTACATTCCTACGCTCGGATGCCTGATCTAGCGACTTCAACATTAAGAAAATCAATTGCATTTGAGGCTGAATTGGCTTCACATCTAGCAGGTGACCAAAACACGTCCGCCTGAAAGCATCAAAATTCTTCGGGCTCAAACATTGATGCACATCTTTCATGACATTATGCAACTGACCACGGGCGCTAAGGTGACCACCTACAACTGCAACATAACATTCGGGAGTCAAAACCAAATCTTCACACAGAATACAGAAACTATAAAGTAATCAGTGGAAAACTATGATCAAATCAAACAATTTCTTTCCACACAATCCACAATCTCTGAACTAATGACTACAAAACTAAGATTGGGGGTACAACAATGCAAATTCCACAAATTCCACAATCTGCAATGGAATGACTGAAAAAACTATAATCAAATCAGAAACAATCTTTCCACATATTTCATTGGTTACCTCTAGTATAATGACTCCAAAAATATGATCAAATAAAATGACTTATTTGCACAGAATATTCAATATCACTTACACAGTATGAAAGAACAAATGATCACATCAAACTCAATTCTTTCATTCAGAATCTGCCTTACAAAGTATGCACCAATAACATATTGAATCTGCCTTACAAAGTATGAAAAAATAAATATATGATTAAATAAGGGTAATTGCTTTCAGAATAATATTGAATCTATGAAAAAATAAACTATGATCAAATAAAATCAACGCTTTCAGAATACTATTGAATACGTCTCACAATGCATGCAAAAGTCTTTCAGTATGATGAACTCAAAACAATACTTTCCACAGAAAATTGAATCTGCCTAACAAACAAGGTATGAAAAAGAAAATTATCAAAGGAAAAAATAGCACAAGCTTCAGAAATGATAATCTACCCACTTCATGATAAAAACGTCATTCCAATTAAATCAAAGTAAGATAAAATAACAAAACTTTCAGAGACTGGCCAATAACCCATTAACAGTTAAAATTTCACTCAAACAATATCAATAACTACAAATTCACTAGAATTTAAAATGGAACTAAAAAGACTCACCATCCAAGTCAGGAAGCGTCATCTTCCCCTTCTCCTTCAATTTGCCTTTCTTACCGCTTTGCGGCATGCTAACTGACCGGCGGCCCGACGACATTACATTACCACTTCTTCTCTATGTTACACAAGAAAGTTAAAGAAAAAGCAATAAATGCAACTGTATGTTTTTTTAAAGATGTTAACGGAACCAAAGTCTAGTATATATTACAGAAACTCACTGATTCAAACTGAAAAAAACTTATAAACAAGGTTGTGGCAGTCGCGACTCTACAAAACGTCAACCGTCAACAACCGTCGATGATGAAATGGTAGAGCTCCGGCAGAAAAGGATGAGTGAGGTATAGAGAGAGAGAGAGATAGAGAGAGATCGATGAGAAGGAAATGAACTGTCGCTTTCTTTTTTGGGTTTTTTGAATTCGAGCTTAGCGGTACTCTCGATTTCATAATCCTTATTTTAGCTTAATAATATCTTAATACCATATGTTAAAACTAAATATAAAATGTATTATGTCCTATAAAATAAATATTAATCAATACTAATCTCGGTGGAGATGTCGGGGGAAACCTGCACGTGGCCAATGATTAAAAGGTAAGCAAAAAACTAGGGTTTTCTCCCTAAATCTTAAGAAAATCCTATTAATTAAACAAACAATCTCCAAAAATTCTGAAAATATGGGGATCTGGACGAACTCATTGCGCTCTATATCCTGGATCACTTGCCGACGTGAAAAAAATCCAACGAGGATGCTGGAATCGGAAAGCATTAAAATGTGCCGACATACTACGATGTTGTGCTGATGTACATGGTGGGGCCCATTCACCTATCCAGTCATTAATGCGAAAAGTGCCTCAATAGCTGTTGACCATATTTCTACGAAAATACGCCGTATTTCGAATTTTCGGGCTCTAAAAAAAAGCAAATTAAAAAGCGTGTCCACGCGTCGGCAGGGGACACCCCTGGGTAATACTCGGAGGGTAGCATATAATTTGCCCAAAAATATTGATATAAGCATTTGACTGACTAGACATAAAAAAGATTGTAGCCAAATTAATGGATAATTAACCAGCCTCCACAAAATCTGGGTGCATTCAGAATATATCAATTAAAATAAAACAGTCATATTTTATTTTTTAAAAATAAGTAAAGGAGATTCGAAATGATGAAATTTGGCATGTGCCCACACATGATTCTCTGGGGTCGGTTCCACCGTACCCGCTTCTTTGATGAACTTCCATCGGCATCTTGAGGTTTATAACCTACCTTTTCTATTTTAGTTGGGGAAGAACGTCGAAGTCCATCCGAGCCGTTTTCAATAAATTATTGTGCTACACCATCATTGAATATCTTTTTTTTAAAGGAGAGAACTTCATTAATTAGAAGAACAATCGTCTAGTAAAGTAGACAACAACTCAATAGGGACATTCCCCCTATTAAAACAGCGATTCGGAATAGAACAAGACACCCTAGCGAAGCTATGAGCCACTTTATTAGCAGACCGATAAACAAACAAGCATGAAACATTACTCATACTGTGAAGGAGGCGTTAACACTCGTTCACTACTAAACCGAACGGAGATCTCATAAAGAGATTGCTACGGATAGCATTGATCGCCACCAAACAATCAGATTCCAGAATAGCCTTTTCCCATCGTCTTGCTTTAATCCAACTGAGCGCCTCTTTTATCTCGATCACCTCAGTAAGTTCCGGCGCCACCACACCCTTTCAGTAGACTGTCCGAGCTTCCACCAGTTGTCCGAAAAAATCCTTCGCCACCATGCCCAGCCCAAATTGACCTCGATCCATGAAAAAGGGCAGCATCAACATTCACCTTAGTACTTAACTCATTAGGTCTGACCCAAGCAACAGCACCATCTTCCGCCATACTTGATGACAACAGCACCACCTTACTTTTATCTTGGGCAACTCTCCATTGTTCAAGGTATAATTTTGCTGTAGATACTACCTCTTCAACTCTCGGGGATCGTCCATTCCAGACTAATGCATTACGCGCCCTCCAAATGGACCAGTAAACAACCGCTACCTTCTCTTACTTTTATTTCCCGATGCAAGCCCCTACATTAGTAAAACAACTTGCAAACGAAGCAATCGGATTAGAAGCCACTCCCGCATTCATAGTATATAGGCACGTGATGCAAAAGTACACCAAACCAGAATATGTGATGTTGTCTCTTCAGTTTGCACACAGATAGGACATTCCCACTGTACCGGAACATGTTTAGAATGAAAACCATGCATCGTTGGTAGAATTTCCTCACATGCACGCCACACAAAATCTTTCACTTTTGGTGGTATATTCAAACTCCACAACTGTTTCCAAAACCCTGAATCCAGCTCATTTCCCCAACGCCCATTGAGAAATTGTAAAAGCCGATAAGCACTGCGTACCGAATATACACCCAATACTTCTTCGCTCCAATACATACAATCCTCATTATTATTAGGATCCAACTGAATATTCAAAATGAGATTAATATCTCTTTCCTCAAAAATATCGTGTAATATCTCACCATCCCACTGGCCTGTTTCAGGGCAGATCAAACTACTAAGTTTTCGGCCAACCAAAGCCAGATGACTTGTTGAAACCCGTGGCTCTATCTCATCAGGCAGCCATGGTGTATGTAGGATGGGAATGTTCAAACCATCCTTAACGCGCCAACGTATCCCTGCCCTAATGACATGCTTAGCCTCCCAAATGCTTCTCCACACAAAACTAGGATTGTCACCAATACTAGCCTCAAGCAAACTGGAGCGAGGATAGTACCTGGCCTTAAAGATTCTGCCAACTAGTGATGTGGGCTGCATCAGGAGATGACATCCTTGCTTACCAATAAGCGCGATATTGAAGTCTCATAAGTCACGAAACCCCATCCCACCGCTGCTCTTCTCTCTGCTCAACCTATCCCAGCCCATCCAATGTATTCCTCGACCGTGAGTCGCATTGGATTTCCACCAAAACTGCAACATTTGTTTCTCAATATCTCGACTGATCTCCAACGGCAGCAAGAATACGCTCATAGCATAACTTGGAAGGGCCTGAGCAACTGTTTTAATTAAAATCTCCTTCCCTACATGAGATAAAAAATGACTATCCCAACTCTGCAACCGCTTATGAACCCGCTCTTTCAAAAATCCAAGAATTACTGATTTATTCCTTCCCATGGTGTTGGGTAAACCCAGGTAGTGGTTGTGCACATCTGCCTCAGCCACACCCATTCTGCTACACACAAGATTCCGCATAGCATCTTCTGTATTCATGTTGAAAAAGACTGATGATTTGTTAAAATTCACCTTCTGTCCAGATGCACACTCAAATTTAAACAAAAGCTCCACCAACTTAGACACATAACTTTCATCAGCTTTACAAAACACATAGGAATCATCTGCAAATAACATATGAGTGATAATATGCGCACCTCGGGCAACACCAATTCCTTGTAACCACCTTCTTTCCTCATACTTCCGTAGTAAAGCCGAGAAACCCTCTGCACACATGATAAATAAAATAAGGTGAGAGAGGATCCTCTGCCTAATACCCCGTGATGGAATAATTGGGCCCAATTCAAACGCCCCATGAGTGATCATATATCTTACAGTCCTGACACAACATATAACACGTTCTACAAGTCTGGTATGAAAACCCATTTTAATAAGCATGGCCTCAAGAAAACCCCATTCCATACGATCATATGCTTTGCTCATATCCAGTTTCAATGATTATCTTTATACATATGAACATGACAAATTCTCCCGTATATTATTCAGGGCCCTAAACAGGCTCATACAATCATCAGATGAGTGTACTGCTCGCAGATTAAGTCGGGTTGGAAATCCAAAAAAAAAATCACACTAGAAAATAGTATCACTCATTCTACTGAGGAGTGTCAGTCATAGTCTTAAGAGCTTATTTGATTGGTAGGAAAGTAAAGTTTTTTAGGAATATGATTTATGGGAATGTGATTATGAGGAAAATAATTACTAATAGAATCTTTAGTCTGTGTTTGGAACATACCAAGTAAATTGTTAGGATTCTTGTTCTATAATTGGATTAAATTTAAATAATAGTGGAGAATTAAATATCTAATATATGCATATATCTTATTTCATATTACCAATAGTTTATAATTTTAAATTATGAACAATATAATATATAATTCTTCAATTTGTAACACTACTATATGTATTGAATGCAACACATTATTTCAATTTAAATAAAATGATATAACTAAAAAAATCAAGAAAATCATTTCATAATTTTGGGTGAATATCTTTATGACCAATTAAGGCAAATATTTTGTAAAATTATTTATATTGACAATGGTATGGACCTATGGTCGTCGTTTAATCCGCACTATTGTCTCAAAAATGATATTATTGGAATTTTGATAGAAATGATAAAAAAATGATGGATAGAATAATTGAATTTTGGTGGGAATTTCGTCAATAAAAAGTATCACATTTTTTGAATTTTTTTATTTATAAAATTTTCTATTTTTTTCATTTTTTTATATTTTACTCATTTTTTTATCGTAATGTTTTAATCCAATCTTAGTATTAATAAAAAAAATCTGATAATAAATCTTTTTTTTTCCAATTTTACAAAAAATAATTTTTATTTTTGGGTTAAAAAATATGAATCCAAATTTAATAATAATTTATAAAAAAAATAAAATGATAATAAATGAAGAAATCGAACAATGAAACTATTTAACATCAGATTCCCAAAAATAAGGAATAAGAATACCTACTTGGAGTAGGTATTCACATTCCATGAAAGTTGCAAAATTTTCCTTGTTTTGAGGAATCTGATTCCTTTCCATATTACATAAAAAAATGAACCAAACACACTAATGTTAGAATACTTTCCCCAGTCAGATTTCGTGCCAACCAAACGGGGCCTAAAAGAATCACACTGCCACTTTAATTATACGAGTTTATAACATTTGAATTATGGTTTTATACATGTAAATTAGGGTTTATTATTTCAATTAGAGTTTAAATTAATTCAATTTTATTTTTGGTTTACTAATTCCATTTTAGGGTGTATATTTATTTCAAAATTAGGGTTTATTACTTCAAATTAAGATTTTTATTTGGTTTTGAAAATTAAATGACGAGTGCATTACACGAGTCGCCGGATTTCCAAAAAAACCAAATTAATTTACTTTAATTTTAAGGTTCATTAAGTTCATTCCAGGGTGTAATTATTTCAAACTAGGATTTCTTATTTTCAATTAAGATTTATATTTATTTCAAAAATTAATTGTCGAGCGCAATGACATAACTCCCGCGCTAGCGTCGGGTAAGTACATTGCCCTTGCGAATTTCCAAAAAAATTAATTAATTCACTTTTAGGGTTCATTAACTCTATTTCATGGTATATATTTATATTTATTTCAAAAAAAATAAATTAAATGACTTTAATTTTAGGAAACATGATTTTTGAGTAAAAAACTATGAAAAAATGGAGAAAATTGAAAAAAAAAAACTTATCAGGAGTGTGCACCTCGTGGGCCACGTGTGATGTGCACACGACTGAAATATAGTAATTGTTTTTTTTTTAATAAAAAAAATTTAGCCCAAAATGCTATTCGGTTAGGCCCATTCAATTTGATGCACGAGACCTTCTCTATGAACATATATTTAAAAAATAACATATCAGATCCTATGACACCCTACTATATTTCCTGTGTCAAATATATATTTTTTTTCATTTTTTTAAATTTTAATTATTATGATTTAATCTAAGTTTAAAATTTTACTTAGTGTTCATCATTTTTCAATTAGAGTATATTAAAAAGATTAAAAGTTATATATATCCTGACAGTAGAGATGTAACTGAAATTGGTATAGTGGATGTAATTCAGAAAATAATATAATATTAAATTAAGAGAAAAGGAGCAAAAACACCCTTCTTACGTTTATCCTATGAAATGAATCTTCCCCCCCCCCCCCAAAAAAAAACATTTTTTAGAGCAATATACCACCCTAACGTTTATTAGTAATTGCAAATCCCTCATTTCCCTCTCCAGACTTTTTTTTCCCCCACTTTTTCATCCCTAAACAATATTTATTTTTGTATATCTTCCATATATACATATATATAATTTCCTTTTGATTATGTACCTAAAATCATATATATGTGCAAAAATTAATATTATTTTATCATATTGAGTTTGTACTTTTGTGAATGAAATTTATTGAACATAAAAGTATGAAAAATACGTATAAGATTTTTAATAAAATTCTTTCATAAAAGTACTAGTTACATCAATATAAAAAAATAATACTAATTTTATTCATGTAGATATTGTCTATAATAAAATGGAAATTGTACAAAAATAAATATATTTTTAGGATAAGATATTATATATGTATGTATATTTGTATTTGTATTTTTTTGCACCAAAAAACAACAATCATTTTTATTTTTATTTTTGCTAAAAAACTATCATTTTTTTACAAATTAATATTTCTTCTTTCTTACGTAAAAATCCAAGTACTTTCCAAGTTAGTTGACGAGCAATTGATTTATTACCATACTACATAACGACATTACTACTATAATGAAATATTATTTAAGTAAAATATTAATATTCATATACTAAGGCAATGAAATAAAACATTAATTGATATTAACTATATATTGTTTATAATAACCTTTAATAATTACTATACGTTAAATTACAGTACCTTTCCTGCAGTGTGCTAGCAAAAACTGTTTGAATCAATATAATTTAGAAATATATCTTATATATGTAATTCCATTAGAATATGTTTTAAGTATTTCATCGTAACTTATTATGTGTTTGTAAGTTGAACACCCTTTAAAATAATAACTCGAACTAAGTAAAAGAAAGTGCCGATTAAAATGCTTTGTTCACTAAGAATTTATAAGGAAATAAAATATATCGATTATTGAGTCATCCTCCTACGACAAATGGAGAAGACCGTTTTTCAGAAGTAAGCTAAAATGACAATATAAATAAAACAAAATGAATTTGTAGTCAACTACACACACACACACACACCAAATTCAAATTAGAGTTCAAGGAGCCTGAAATTTACGAAAAATCTGACCAAAAATAATTAAAGAGGGTCTTGTACCTAATTAACCTAATATTAATGCTATTTTTTTTTTCTTCTGGTGGAGTAAAATGGACTCTAATTAATAAATGTAAAATTAAATTAAAACATAAAAATTGAAATAAAAAAAAAACTAATGAATTTGGTCATACATACTGCAGAGGATGTAGCACAATTGGTAGCAGATGATTTTGTCCCATTAAAGAGGGTCTAGCTTATACCTAATCATCCTAATATTAATATTGTTTTTTTCTTTCTAAAAGAAAATAGTAATTATATGTATTAGTAATGCATCATATAAAAGTCATTTGGGGCATCATATCTTTGTTGTTTATTAGTTATAATATTCCACTAATTAATGTTTTGTTCTTCTAACCAATATTATACCTTCCCCTAAACATAAATATACAACTCCAAGTTCAAAATCAGTTATTTTCCTTTTTCTTTTTGTCAATACATGCCACTATGCCAGACACACCATGATAGTCATCAATTTAATTATGTAAACAATATATATACACTGATTCTAGTATTATAATATAGAAAATCACAAATGTTCAACATGTATATATAACCCGCCCATACGTTGATCGCAGCCAAGATGATTAGGTATTGCAGTTAATTAAACATTAAGTCCACAATTTCGCAAGCATTATATATATAAAATTCTAGAGAGAGATTAGAGAGAGAATTCAACTTAGACAGAGTAAAGCCTCCTCTATTTGACCATCGATCTCCTTCCTCATGTAAAGCGCCTAGTTTCTGAGTCATTTTTTCCAACCTCTTTCACCCCTCTTCTTTTCTTCATCCATTTTCTATTCCCTCCTCTCTCTCTCTCTCTCTCTCTCTCTCTCTCTCTCTCTCTCTCTCTCTCTCTCTCTCTCTCTCTCTCTTCACAAATATAGATAGATAGATATAGAGAGAGAGATAGATAGATGGGATTCTTGAAAGAAGAGAAAACGTTGAAGAAGATGGTGCTAGTGATCCCAAGATGGATCAAAACCCTCTTCTTCTTGATCAACATGATCATATCTCTACTAATATTCTCAGCCCCCATTATTGTCATCATCGCCGACGCCCTCCTCCCCTCCGCCTTGTTGTCCGCCGCCCTCTCGCCGTCGTCTCTCACATTGCAGACCTTCACCTCCCACCTCAGCAACTACGACTTCCGCCGCTCGCTCATCGACATCCCACTCCTCTCCCTCACTCGATCCGCCATTATATTCTGTATGTATATATTATATACAAATTAAAACTTCAATTTATTCAAATGTTGCAACTCTATATATGACAAAACATAACTTAAAATATTTCCCACTAATTTATGGTCTCTTTAATATATGTAGGTGTTTATGGTTTGTGCGACGGTCCGCAGCTGTCGAGGGGGCCGTACTTGGCGATCGCCACCGTGTGCTCGGCGGCGTCGCTGGTATTCGTGTCGCTGAAGGGCTCTTACATATTCATCATCAACGATAGTTTCAGTGGAGGAGGTTACGTGAGAGCAATGGAGGTTGCTCTGTTCCTTTCCTCAGCTGGATTGGCGATCGGCCATGTGGTGGTGGCGTACAGGATTTGCTGTAGAGAGAGAAGAAAGCTTCTCGTTTACAAAATCGATATTGAAGCTGTAAGTCAATCTCTCTCTCTCTCTCTCATTAAGGTTCTTTCTACCTGGTCAGGAGGGGTTTTGAGACATTTTGAATCGTAAAAAATGTTTAGACGGAAGAGATTTTTTGGTGATTTTGTGCTGTTTATTTTAGTGGGGGTTGATTGAGAGACATGCATTAGATTTAAGTTTGAAATGTGGGAGATTTGAGTGATGCAAGTTGGGTTGGTGGGGCCTAGTACAGCGCTGTATGAAGATGACTAAGATTTATACATATATGTGGTTTGACACAAAAAAATTCCCCTAGCTCAAAATATATCAAAAGAAAATTTACATCTGTGCAAAAATGTTGTACGATTCAATTTATTTTTGGTGTTGAGTTGCTGATAAGCGATGTCAGAGTCTAACATGTAAATGGTGTGAAAAATTATTTTTAATCTCAACGAAAAATATGATTTTTCACGTCATTTAAGTAATTAGTATCGGATTCGTGTATGTTTTGTCGGCTATCCAACACCTAAATTAAATTCGATGATATTTTTGTAAGATTGTGGAATGATTTTTTATTTTCTTTTTTCGTAATTTTTAAAATCCATGACATTTTTACTAAACGGATTAAAGTTCAGCACATAAATTAAAGTATATATCTAGCTAGTCTTTTAAAAAGTGTTCATGCTTTTACATTTTTATTCTATTATATATGTATATTTGATGATATTTATATTATAAATATAAATATTATATATTGGATATTATTGGAATTTTGGGGACTATATAGGATTCCAAATCTGAATACAAGATTCCAATACGTTTGATTATTTAGATTCTTTCCATTGGTTGAGCTCACGTCAATAAAATTGGGATTAATATTCTAGAGAAAATTCTATAAGACAGGTCAAGTACTGTATCACACCGTAAATTAAGATTAACACATTCTTAGAAGGTTAAATCATTATTTATATTTTAAATTATTTTCATTTTTTAAATCTAACTCAAATTAACACTTTTTATTAATTAAATACGTAAATTATTAAAAAAATAATTAAATATAACCTTGAATGAATTTTTCAGCCAAAATCAGGTCTAAATAGGTGTTAAAAAAATTAGAATATAGATATTATGTCATAAATTTGATCGATTTGCCTACAATACAAGAAGAAGGCCCCAATATTTAGCTAAAACATAAGGTATGCAATTTTTTGCCCAAAAATGTACTAGGGATAGATATGATTAGTTTTTTTTTAATAATTTAGGTATTTAATGATAACTAAAGTGTTAGTTTGTGATAAATTTGAGAAAGTCGAAATAGTTTGAGAGATAAATGATGGGTTACATTTATTAGAATGTTTTCTAATCTACAAAAGGTCAATAATATGCACGATCTCTGCCGTTGAATGTAATGCCCCTACATGTATTATAGAGTTTCCGGGATTGTCGATATCTTATCTTCTAGAAATATGGCCTAATTAAATAACCTCTTAAATTTAGAGTATGATTCTTGTAAAATTTCCAAATTTTAGGTTTAAAGCAATTGGAATATTATTTTTTGTATGTATATCCCATATCTGGAATTAGGAAAATAATATATTAATAACTATTATCATGATTATCATATAGGAGAAGGGGCCTGATAATTACGGATCAGATCCTCTCTTACAATTCCTATTATATTTGGTGTTGCATAATTAGAATGTTTTTTTAATTTTTTTTAAAAAATATTAATATACTCTAATTGGGGATGGATGAACCCTAAAGAGAAATTTTTAATTAAATAAAATCATAATTAATTAAAAATTAAAAAATTAATTTTTTGTTTTTTAAATGAAGACTTGAAACAAGAAATGTGATAGGAAATGCAACAGGTGATGTGATGATTAGGCATCAATAGATGGACGATAATTGAACTATGACTTTTTCTATCAGTCAATTAAAACTAAATAGTTATAATTATAGATAGTAGGTTTTACATAATTCATGCTTTGGGCTCTTCGGGATACTTAATTAAAGATAACAAAATCAGCTTTTAGAATTAATTATTATTAATATTGACAAAATATATAGTGGTAGCACATGAAAAGTAAGTAGAATAGAGATTTGGTATTCTAAATTTCCGGTTCGTGTTTTAATATTAAATTTATGAGTTTAACAATAAATATTACAAAAATATAATTTAATTATGACATAATTGATTTACTCAACATTTATCAACAAAAACATGAAATTAAAAAAAAAGCATACAAATCATAATTATATTAAATAATAAACCATAGCAATTGATTATTAATTAAAAATAAGCACTAAAAATTAAATATAAACCCTAATTAAGTAGAATCGACAATAATTCATCATTGTAAAATTAAACTAAAACGTAATTAAGAAATTGAAATTGATGGAAAATAGAAGAAAAACTCATGAATTTGAATAGCATATATTAAATAAAGAATCTAATCCGTAGATGATCGGTTCTAGACTTCTAGTAGGAATTAAATTATAGGTAATTTAACTGCCCAAAATTTTTACACGAGACTTATAATTTCAATTAGGAGGACTAGCTACATGATATGGGTAATTCGAATTGGAAATATTTCGTCGGAGTGACATGTTCGCTATAATTTGTACTCCAACGTGATGCCTAACCTAGCTAAGGAAATTGGCCTACTTTCAAAATCTCAAATGTATTAATCTTATTGCCTGGACGATATAATAATATTTGCCCTACTTTGAAAATCTCCAGCCTATCATTGCCTTAAGTAGATTTTATGGAAAAACTTAATTTTAATCAATCTACATCTCCATTATTTAATTTTAGAGCTGGTCTTACATACATCAATTGTATATATAAGGGTATATATGAGAAAGAAAAAGTTTCACTTTTAATGTTGAAAAGTATTATATTTATTTTAGTGGAAAAATTGCGAAATAAAAAATTAGTAAAAAAACAGTGATATTTTTATGACTTTTTTTATTGAAAACTATAACTTTTAACAATAAAAAATATCATAAATGTCCAGTTAATATAAGAGTTATGTACAACAGGTGACGCAAGTCTTTGCCATTATTTTAACTAGCACATCTTTGTGATGACACATTATTATTCATTTATGAAATGAAGTTTCTATCTCCTATTTTAATAAACCATTATATTTGATGTCACCTTATGCACATGACTACGAAATAGAACACTATTTTATGACATTGTAAACAATTTTTTTCTTGAAATTCGAGCTTTGATGAGTAAACAGTCTTGATTCTCCTAATATTTTATTATTGAATGGAGAAAAAATTAACAATTGAAGAACTTTTACTGTTTTACTATATGTGGGTGAATTATTATTATTATTATTATTATTATTATTATTATTATTATTATTATTATGATCATCATCATCATCATCGAAGTTTTAATCATTCAAAACTTAGATTTTTCGTCCAAGAGTAATAATTAGAATACATGAATTCACCGAGTTGTTCCAAATTGCACCTAACTAACTGCACAACTTGTCGAGTGGAAGCATTTGTTGTTCTGAAAATTCAATTATTATATCCGCCTTACAAACTGATATCATATTCAATGAATCATTCATTTAAAATATGAAATATTTATTTTAATTTATTCCATCATAGTATCATATATACACTATACATATATATGTACGTATCTAATTAATTTATCTGGTGTCACATGGGTGCAGGTCTCCGCATGCAAGAATGGATTTCCTAGATATCATCAAAAGATACTCCAAGAATCAAGAACAAAGTGATGTGCATTTATACATATATATTTCATTAGACAGATTCCAATTTTCACACGACCGAGTTAGGTTTCAGGTAAATACGGCTAAACTATCTTTCTTATTTATTTATGCGTCTATATATTAATTATTCATTAGTCCCATGTGCCTCCATTTGTAATTTTCCTACACAGCTAATCACATGTACAGACAAAATTTAAATTAAGCTCAAATTTATAAGCATATATATAGTACCCCCAATTTAAGGAATGTAAGTTTAACTAATTACTTTGTGCAATTGTGCATGCCTAAGAATCCCCCCACCCCCCACCCGGCCATTTGTGTTCTAACTTCTAATATCATCTATATATGTCAAATGTGATTAATATATTGATGTAAACAAAATATACATTTAACATGAATTGATTGGAATTCGATATATATATATATATATATATATATATATATATATAAGAAAAAAAACATTGTTTTGAACATGTGAACACCGCGACTAATTGTGATGTACGTATACTTAATTTCTTTTGACAGGTTTGTCCGAAGGATGGATTTTGGAGCCTCACGGTGATCAAGAAATTATAGAAATATAGATTAGAAAGTAGAAACGTATACAACATTTTTCTGTAACATGTACACAAATATATAAGTGTATAGTAATTTTATGGTTAATCTCGATCAATATTATTTGATATTACGAATCGATAGACCGTGACTTTAGTTAGTAACACACATATGATATTTATATATCTCAACTATAGTATTTTTCCCGCGCAATACATGAAATTTTACTTTACAAACCACAAAATTGTATATTCAAATGAAAAATGACATGATTGTTAAATTAGCTAGAGAATGAGAAACGAAAATACTCAAGTATTTGTTGCACGAAAAATAAATGACATCATATTTTCATATCGAATAACATATATGCATATATACTTTAATAATTAGGACAAACCTAAGTATATGTAGGCTTCCGTTGAAATCTTTTTAGTTGAGTGAAAAATCATTTCATGTTTTGCTGGGTATAATTGAAAAGAAAATTATATATATGAATAATGTATAACTTAATTAACTTTTTTTATAATTCGGGATTAAATATAACATTTAAACATCACTTGTACATAGATCAAAGAATGATAATTATTCAAATATATATTCATAATATTAACAGAACAACATATCTCACTAGCTAGAGATTTAGTTCATTGTGATGATTTAACAATATTTGTCATGCTTGAATAGTTTGCTCAATAGTCAAGATTGTATTAGGTTTGATAATCGATTACAAAGCTATTACATCTCTATATGTATAACTCAAAAAACATATTTATGGAAATAATTAATCTTGGACCTAATCTTTATTTGATTTGATTCTGCAGGATTTATGGAGCTACTCCGGGCTATTATTCGGCTATCATGATCTGGCTAACACTCCCCCTCAAGTTGAATAGTGGGGTCACCCATACTCAACTTGTCGAGTACATTCTCAAAGCTTTTTGTACTCACAGCTTTAGTGAGTATATCTGCCAACTGCTTCTCTGATCGGACGAATAGCAACTCAACAATCCCAGCATCAATCTTCTCTTTGATAAAGTGTCGATCCACCTCAACATGTTTAGTTCGATCGTGCTGCAGTGGGTTTTCTGATATGCTGATTGTTGCCTTGTTATCACAAAATAATCGAGATGATTGGTCTGATAGAAAACCAATTTTCCTCAACAGTTTCCAGAGCCATAGTATCTCGGTCAAGCCACTTTTGATTCCCCTGAATTCTGCCTCAGCACTTGAGAGCGCCACCACTTTCTGTTTCTTGCTTCTCCACGTCACCAGATTCCCACCAACAAATGTGAAATATCCGGTTGTGGATCTTTTATCCATAGGATTTCCAGCCCAATCAGCGTCGGTGTAGCCATATATATCGGTGTGCCCATGTTTGCCAAACAGAATTCCGTATCCAACTGTTCCTTTTAGGTACCTCACGATCCTCAGAGCTGCTTCTAAATGATCTGGTTGAGGTTTGTGCATAAACTGACTAACTACCCTAACCGCATATGCAATATTAGGTCTGGTGTGGGATAGGTAAATCAGCTTACCCACCAGACAGTGATATTGACCTCTGTTTGTGGTATCACCCTCTTCTTTGATCTGTAATCTGTGATTAACGGCTATGGGTGTATCTGCTGGTCTAGAATCCACCATTCTTGTCTCTGCCAGGAGATCCAGAGTATACTTTTTCTGACATATAAAAATCCCTCTTTCTGATCTGAGGACTTCAATGCCAATAAAGTATTTTAGAGCTCCCAAATCTTTTATCTCAAATTCAGTAAATAAACTTATTTTCAGTCTCTCAATCTCCTATGTATCACTACCAGTGATAATCATGTCGTCGACATAGATAATCAAGCAAGTAATGAGACTGCCTCATTTTTTAAAAAACAAGGTATGGTCTGAGTTACTCTGTCTGAACCCATAGCTTTTCATCGCACCAGTGAATCTCCCAAACCAGGCTCTTGGTGATTGCTTAAGGCCATACAATGTCTTCTTCAATCTACATACTGTCTTTCCTCCAAATTCAGATTCGAACCCAGGAGATGCTTCCATGTATACCTCCTTGTTCAATTCCCCATGCAGGAAGGCGTTAGTGACATCAAATTGATGTAGTGGCCAGTCTTGATTTGCTGCAATGGAGAAGAGAACGCTTACTATGTTCATTTTTGCAACTGGAGAGAAGGTTTCTAAATAGTCAACTCCATAGGTTTGTGTATACCCCTTAGCGACCAGTCGGGCCTTGTATCTTTCAACTGATCCATCTGGTTTCCTTTTAATCGTAAATACCCATCTGCATCCAACGGGTTTTTTTCCTTGTAGTAGGTAACAAGTTTCCCATGTGTTGTTCCGAGCTAACGCATCCACCTCTTTTTTCATAGCTCCTGCCCACTGTTCTGATTGGAATGCCTCTTCAGCCATTCTCGGAATATTCTCTTCCTTATATAAGGCAACTTGAAATGCCTTTGCCATTTTTGACAGGCTCTTCTGAATGATGTCTTCTATCGGATATCTGGATTTCCTTGTAATCCTTTCTGGAGAGTATCGCTTTGGAGGTATTCCCCTATTACTTCTTGGAGGTAAAACATATCGCCCTGTATCCTCCACATGTTCGTCTCGGCCTATATCCTCCACCTGTTCTGTTTCTTCTGGAAAATCTCTATCATCTGACAAGTCATGATTAGGAGAAATAGTAGTATCAATACTTTCATATTCTCTTACCTCGGATATCAAGTTGGGAAGAGATCCTTGGATCAAAGCACCAAGTTTCGTAGACTGTGGAGATGGTTCTGAAGTCTGCTCAGCGGAACTGCTAACTGTCTCTGTTGGAACCACACCAGGTGAGCTCGGATTTGGCAACCAGTTTAGTGGGTCAATGGTGATACTATTCTCCCCCTGACGACTAAGATGGTGATGATAAAAAAACTCAGACTCAAGAAAATCATAGCTCATAGTGGTGAACATACCACAAGTGTTTAGATCATAACATCGATACCCCTTTTTGTTGATTCCATAACCAACAAAAACACATTTAATGGCACACGGATCAAGTTTGGAGCATTCATGTTTGGGTATATGAACAAACACAGAACAACCAAAGACACGGGGTTTGAGGGTAAGGGAGGATGGGACATCAGTTTGTTTAGAGAGACAGTGAAGAGGAGTTTGTAGGGACAAGCTTCGGGTAGGTAATCGGTTGAGAAGCTAAACAGTGGTGGCAATGGCTTCCGGCCAAAAATGGGAGAAATACGAGACTCAATAAGGAGGGCTCGTGTGATTTCAAGAATGATCTGATTTTTCCGTTCAGCAACTCCATTTTGTTCAGGCATGTGTGGATACATGGTTTGGTGGATTAAGCCATTCTTATAGAAAAATTGGGTCATAGATGAATTGACAAATTCACCCCCGTTATCAGATCGTAAAATTTGGATAGGAGTGTGGAACTGGTGCTTGATCATCGTGTAAAAGGTGATAAACTTAGAAAAAACTTTAGATTTGTGCCGTAAAAAATAAACCCATGTTATACGAGAATGATCATCAACAAATATTAAAAAATATTTAAATCCCTGACCTCCCACAATAGGCGCAGGGCCCCAAACATCAGTATGAACTAATGAAAAAGTAGTCTTAACACGAGTGTAATTAGGCCTAAAAGTTTGTCTATGGCATTTTGCCAAAACACACGTCTCACAAAACAAAGTTTGAGAACCAAACAATTTAGGAAACAAAAGCTTAAGATAACCCGTAGAAGGATGCCCAAGCCGATGATGCCAAAGCCAAGCATCCTGGGTAGTAGTTCTGTGAGCCAGCATTGCGGTGCCTTTTTGAGTGATTTCAACCACGTAATACAGCCCACGGTGTTCAGTGCCACGCCCAATGATCTCCTCCGTCCGGATATCCTGTAACAGACAGAAAGTGGGATGCATCAGAACAGTACAATTGAGTTCTTTGGTAACATGGCTGATGGACAGAAATTTATGAGACAATCCAGGAACATGCAAACAATTTGAGATTGTCAAAGTAGGAGAAATAGCCACTGTCCCAGCACCCACAACAGGAGTAAGTGCACCATTTGCAGTCTGAACATGAGTTTTATGGGGTTGAGATGGAGTGCAAATATCTAAGGTATCGTATGTCATGGTGTCTGTGGCCCCACAGTCAAAAATCTAAGTAGTACTTTTATTTTAATTTTTTTTACTTTCAGTGGAAATACACGCATAGGATAGTGTATTATTAAAGGAGGATATGGTAGTGTTATTAAAGTGAGTGAGAGATGGATCGGGCATAAGGAGACCCGACCCTGTACCTTCATAACCCGTTTCTCCTTCAAAACACGCCTCTCCTTCCACCGTGGCGTTGCTCACCCCTGCAGCAGCGGCGGCGGGGGCCTTTCCCCCTAATCCACTACTCTTTCTCTATTTGTGATTGTCTTCCCACCATTCTGGATAGCCCACAAGCCGGAAACACGACTCTTTGGTGTGCTTTGACATTCCACAGTGTGAGCACTTCAATTTTGATTTGTCGATTTTCTCTCATTTTTGGGATGATGCACCGGCGTTCTTCGCCGACGGAACTGACCGATTGGAGGGCCAATATCCACGCGCCGCCATTCCTAGAGCCTCCTCCAACTGGGGTACCGTGGCTATTGAGAATCCACTCCCGATTTCATGATCTGGTGTCCCAGTGCTGCTATCGTCGTCGGACCCCCAGATGCCTCTCCTTGCCGCCCCTCGTCAGAGAAGAGCGTAGACAGCTTCCACATTCGGTAGAGGCTTCATCTTCAATATGTCTCATCGTTTAGGTTCGTACCTCTCACTAACTCCGGCGAGGAGTTGAAACAGTCGGTTCTCCGTTTAAAGTCGATTGTATGTACGTATGTCTTTCTCGCATTCCATGGGATTTGATTGACTTTCATCGATTTCTACCCATAAACGTTGAAGATTACTGTAGAAATTTTGAATCGTCCCCTGCCCTTGTTTGAGACTGTTAGACTTGATTGTAAGTTCAAAAATTTGGGCGAAATCTCGGTCGACACTGTAGGTGGTCGCCAGCCCCGTCCAAAGTCATTTTGCTGTCTTATACTGCACATAATTGCTTGCTAATGTTGGCTCTATGTTTTGGATGATCCAGGAGATGACGATGAGGTCATTTTGGTACCACTTATGGTATGTTGGGTCCGTTGTTTTGGGGGGAGGAGGATGGCCTGTGATATGGTTGAGGCAACCCCTCCCTCCGATCGCGAGATGTATCTGTAGGTGGCGAAATTTTACAATATTATAAATAATATTTTTATTGATTTTAACATATGTATTTAGTTTTGGAATCATATCAAATCCAAAATTAGATAAAATATTTAATTAATAAAGATATTATTATATGATAAACATTAAAAGTCTTTGGTAACAAGTATATATCTTTCAAAAAGATATATATCAATTTCCAATAGCCAATGAGATAGTGACACATCAACTCTAGATCTCTCTCCCTACAACTATAAATAGGGGCCTCCATATCAGTTGAAAAACACACCAGAAGTCATTTAAAGAGTTCAAGAATTTGAAAACTTCCATAAGTGAAATTCTCTCAGATATACAAGGCGTTCTTCACCAAAATCATCCAGAAGACGGCGTTTGATCCACAAGTAAGACCATTTAAAGAGTTCAAGAATTTGAGAACTTCCATAAGTGAAATTTTCTCAGATATTCAAAGCGTTCTTGTGACATTTAAAGGCGTTCTTCACCAAATTCATCCCGAAGATGACATTTGATCCATAAGCAAGGCAGTCAAAGGCGTTCTTCATCAAATTCATTCCGAAATTAGCGTTTGATCCAGAAACAAGGCATCGGCTCTCCGAGCTAACATTATCAAGACTAAAGATAAAGTCAAAGAAGATCGAGGACACAAATCATCCCCGAAAACTTCGAAGGCCAAGTTCAAACAATAATTCCGAGAAAATCAAAGAGACAAATTTACTCTGAAGATTTCAAAGACCGTTTGAAAATCAAGTTTTGAAGAGAAGAATCAGAGGAAAAATAGAGATTGGATCTGTATAAATACTTTTGATCTGAAATCATATTATTTGTACACATTTTATTTTACCAAATTAAATACAAAAATTTGTGTTACAAATTTTGGCACGCCCAGTGGGACTATCTCTATCTCTCATCTCTTCTTTTCACCAATTTTCTCAAGCATTAAAATGTCTACAATTCTGGAAGAGCAAATTACAAATTTAACGAAGCTTGCCGAAGGACTTGCCAAGCGGATACAAGAACGAGATGCTCAAATCTTGAAGCTGAACAAAGAAATGATTGTTGATTTTGGTGGCGAGCAAGCGAATGAAGATACTGAAGTTGAGATATCTACAAAGCTACGTGCCAATAAAAGTGAAAAATCTACAGCCAAAGAAATTGAAATATCATCTGATGGCTCAATACAAGTTGATCAACTCAAAGATTTAATACTGAAAATAATCAAAGACAAGCCTGGAGAGAGCCTTAAATCAATATGGACTTACAACAAGCCATATACTCTAAGAATTGACAACTTAAAGATGTTAGATGGCTACCAGCCGCCAAAGTTTCAACAATTTGATGGCAAAGAAAATCCAAGACAACATGTGGCTCACTTTGTAGAGACCTGTAATGATGCTGGGACATATGAAGATCACTTGGTGAAGCAATTCGTTCATTCTTTAAAAGACAACGTGTTTGATTGGTATACCGATTTGGAGCCAAATTCAATGATAGTTGGGGACAACTGGAGAAAGAATTTATTAACCCCTTCTACAGTAGTCGAATAACGGTTAACTTGGTTGAACTCACAAATACAAACCAACAAAAAGAAGAGTATGTCATTGAATACATCAACCGTTGGAGAAACTTGAGCCTGAATTGCAAAGATCAATTATCAGAACTTCAGCAATTGAAATGTGCATCCAAGGCATGTGTTGGGGTCTTCGATATATTTTGAAATGGATTCAACCAAAGACCTTCGAGGAATTGGCCACTAGAGCTTACGACATAGAGTTAAGCATGGCTGCAAATGAAGTTCAAGAACTTTCAATGCAAAAACATCACAACTTTGAAAAAGAACAAGAAACAAATGATGAGGGCAAACTTTTTGAGGAATCTCCAAGTGAAGAAGAAGAAGAAGAAGAAGAAGAAGAAACAGCTACAAATCTAACAATGGGCCAATTCAAGTCTTTCAATACATGTCACAATCCATGAAAAGAAAAAGGACAACACTCATTGATAAGAGCCTAAACTATCTTCAAAACTGTAACACCCCGTCCCAAAATAAATCTGTGAAATACTTCAACCGTATAAGAATCATGTGTTGATTATATGATTCTTTGAAATGATTTTAGAAAATTTCAAATATAGAAAAGAAAAAAAAACTATTAAAGTTGGCTCAATTCTATTCTTAAAATCATGTTGTCCTCTAAATCTTTCTCGATCACAAATTTTGTTCCTCGTGACGAGACATTTCCATTAGCCTTTTTCATTCATCATTTGGAGATTTATTAAATCATGGGTGTCCTAATTATTGAAAGACCGTATTTTTATCCTGAAAATAAAATTCTACCACTTTATGTCTAACTCTGAAAATTTTGGTTTCGTCTTTGACTAGAAGTTACAAATCTTTTCATAATCGTGTGGTCATTAATTTCATTAAAAATGGAGTTTGTTTAACCTTCTAACCCAATTTTATTCATTATCTATTTCAACCCAATACCATATATTAAAATACATCACAAATTGATTGCCACCACTCAACCCTACCATGCTCCAAGTGTCAATCTTATCTTGTTCCAAATGTCACCTTGCATTGCTCCAAATGTCACCATGCATGATAAGAGTGCCCCATATGTCACCATCTATTCCAACTAGTTGGATGCATATTCTACACATGTCTAACATAGTTATTGGTTGAATCAAGTAGAGGGGGATGAGGAAGAGCCTAACTTTCTCCCACATTCTCTTCTCCAATAGCTTTTCTCTTTCCCTCCCAGCAACACCCTTTCTTTCTCTTCTATTTTCGACCCTCAAACCTTAACCAACAATTCTTAAATTTTACAGAGAGCTTCCCACTTTGATGTAGATGATGTTAGCTGAAGAAATCATCCAATTTGGTTCTCATATGGTCGAGAACAAAGGCAAACATTACACCGGTCGCTGTTTTCTGCCAAGCTGCAGCAACAATTGTATTCTATATATTTTGACCTTCAAATCTCCACCAACATAGCTGAAATTTTGATATGTTGTTCATCTCTTCACGAAGTTGATGGTTAGCGCTAGAATCACTCGATATAATGTACGAAAAGTTAGAAACGAAGACATGCAAAATTGGGGCTTCTAGCTGTAAGTTTTATCATTAGTGTAGCAGTCGTATTTTATCATTTTCGTCCCTTAAATCTCATCCATAAATTCTGAAATTTTAGTATGTTTTTCCTCTAATTATGTAGTTGATTTTAGGATCAATAATTTCTCAATTCGGATCTCTGAAGCTCCTAAACGAAGCTCGACTATTTTCTTGGTGGTTTAATTTTCATAACTTATTGAAGTCATTTCCAACATTTTTTTCATAGATCCAGCCATTATCTTTCTATGAGATCTACATCATTATAAACTTCACTCTTGAAGGTTTCCAGAATAGATCTCGGATCGTTGATGTGATATCATTTGGTCTATCAAAGATACGTCGCATATCGACATGTCAAATCTGCCGCAGAAATTGTCGTGTTGCGAGTGCAACTTCGGAGGCTATTTCTCGTCAATTCCTCGATCTTCTTGACTTGATTTTTGGACTGCACAATCTTTTCATATCAATATTTCTAGACATATTTTCCAATCCATGATCTGATATCATTTGTTCTTCCAAAATCGAGTCGTAAGTTTCCCGAAAACCAACTTGTTTCCGGCAGATTATGTCTTATGTTAATAATGCTGAATTTCATGCTCATTTACAGTCATTATACATTATAAAATTTAAATCCATTTGCTGCATTGAAATCTTTGTTTCCTCTAGTATCAAAAATTGTATTTTTAAGCGAAAATCCGTTGAGTATCGAGCTCGTTTGAGCCTCAAACTTTTTGATGAAAAATCTGTTCCGTGAACAGTAAACAGTATATTTTCCGGCCAATTTCAGGCCAGGATGATCAGAATTTGTCTCCGACTCCTTCTGACTAATTGTAGGTCTCGTCGTGGCGGACGCGTGGCCGCTGACCGTGTCTCAATCCGATTTGAATTGAATTTCTTATGATTTTTTGAAGTTTCTGTCCTGTTTTAAGTTGTTCCATTTTACGTCAAGTTTATTTCAAGTTAATTGAAGAGTATCGTAAGAACCTATTATCGATTCGTGTTGGATTTAAAATGTGAGTATTTCGCATGCCGAGTCGAAGTAAAATAAATAAAGCTCTAACTAAATTAAAGCGAATATTAGATTAATTCCGGAAGTGGTTATTGATCCTAAAGCAAGATTGATCCTTGTAGGATTTGCGTGACTTACGAGGAAGGTGAATGATTGAATCTCGAGAAGGTTAGAGCAGCTTAGCCCTAGGGGAACCCGGGAAAGAACTCTGGACCGTTGCTCCGTCTCCAGTACCGTATTCGAGTGTTGGATCCTTGTTAGGACTTCTGTATGTATAAGGTGGGCTATTATACTATCTTTGCAAATTGTATCTTTCGAGTTATTAAGCTCTGCTGTGTTAAAATTTGCATATGTGACTATCTGTGTTAAATCTTTACGTGCTACTGTATGTTGTCGGAGTCTCATAAACCAGCGTTGTGTCAATGTGAGTAGCTACAGTATGCATGCATTATTTGTCCTACCCTACTCCTTATCGGTGAGACTAAAATGAAACACTTATTGGTTACACTCTTTGGTTACACTCATTGGTTACACTTATTGGTTATACTCATTGGGTATTCTATGGCCATACTCAACTTTATGTGCTGGTGATGTAGTTCGGGTTGCGGGCAGCGACGGGTTATACTCTTAAGCGCTTCACGATAAAATGTTTTGGTGAACTTAGGTTGCTTTCAACTTTTAAACCTCCTAAGCTTCACTACCTGCATGAACATAGATAGATTACTTTAACAAAATGATTTGCATAAATTGAATTGTGAAAACTTGCCCACTGAGTGCATTAGTACTCAGCCCAAATCTTTTCAAACATTTTCAGGTCAGTGGGTTGGAACGTGGAGGTGACGAGGCTGAGAGATGAACTTTTGTTATTTACCTAATTCTCATTATCTCTTTTTGTTAATTCTTATGTTACGAATTAAGCTTCCGCACTTATCCTACTCTTTTGTTAAAACACTAAGAATCCCAATCTTGGTGTTTTGGATCTATATATATGAATTAAAAAGCATGTTTGATTATTGTGAGTCTTCTCTTGATATTTCTTTGATTAATTAATTATCCCTTTCTTTCTCGCTTCTTAATTCCAACCTCCGTAACATCCATTTCCACAGTCTTTCGGGACCAGGGCGCTACAAAGTGGTATCAGAGCAGGTTTGCAACTCTGCAGACCTGCTGGGTCTTATTTCATTTCTATTAAATTCCTGTGTGATATTATATAAGCCCTCAGCTCGTCACTCATGCAACAACCCAAAAAGGTACGCATGTTTTTATACGGATTTTAGTTTTTAAAAGTTTACATTATTTATTGAAATGTTAAGTTTGTCTGAAAATGAAAGATTAGGATTCGCCGTGTTGACAGGAATTCCTTGAAAGATTGATTTCTATGCTGATTGCATACTCTGATTAATTGCGCTGATTGCGTACTCTGTTGCTATTTTGATAGCATACTGGTTTTGAAATATGTCTGTGAGCATATTGGTTTCTGTCTAAAAACCATGTTGATTAAATAATTGTACGAACTTGTTTATCTATGCCTTGTGTATACTTGTGATGTTGGGAATGTGCAGAATGCATACTGTGAACTGTGATAGCCGAAACGTGTTTGTTATATATACTCCGGAATGAGAACGAGAACTTGAAAGCTTGATAACGTAAGATTAACTTAGCTTATAGTTGTTGAACTTAGGCTGGACTTGTAAACACTTATGAGATTGCCAAGAACATAGTTTGACTGAGGAAATGTTTCATTTTCACGAATGAACAATCACGATTGATTAGCGGATTATGAGATTTAATACGTATACCGAGAAAGAGATCGATTTGATATTCGAGTTTATTTGATACACATATATATATTTTTGGTACAATTATAGTTGTTGATTATATTTTTTCAGAACTTATGATTATGCACATAATAATGGAAAAAAACTCCAAAATGCTAATAAAAATTGTAAGGCCCTATTTTTCATTTCGTCATGAGCCCCCGTAATATCAGGATCGGCCCTGGCTAAGCGGTTAAACTTAATTAGTACTTCAGTTCTGCATTCCAAATTACCTGCATATTTAAATCACATTCATGGCACCAATGCATGCATCTCTCCACTTCTAATTTCATGTTCAATATACTTAACATAAAATGTTTCAAGTTCAAATTCTACCAACAACACTGATAGTTGTTTGTCTGTCATACTTGATTTTTCAAGTTTGATTTACCTTATTTTGTGTGATTTACATACTATTATACAATAACGGTGTTTACACAATGTATATCTCGTTAGCGATTGCGGGTTACCTTCATCATAAAAAAAGTGATGTAGAAGAGTCAAATTGAATCGAATGTACAAATGTTTAAACTTATTTGAATAGATATCAAAGTTTGAAAATTATATTTGCGTTTGTTTGATTAACTAATCAAGCTCAAAGTTTGATATTTTAATACTTGTGTTGCTCCATCGTTTTGTTAGAAAACAAATAATTTAGTAGAATAAAAATCCTATAAATTATGGGATTAGATTAGAAAATCCTATGTAAATTAGGTAAGAGATAATTTCCTTTTCATAGTTTAGTTTAGCTATAAAGAGGGCTTGAGGATGTATCTGTATTCAACATAATTAAAAATACAATTACAATTACAATCCATCAAACCGTCTGCAATTCCTACTACAACTTTTACTACAAACTCTACAATTTCCATTCATTATGGTTTGTTACATTTTTTATCAGATACCAAAGTTCAACTTGGTATCAGAGCAGGTTGCTCTGGTGTAAGTCGGACTCAGAAAACTCATCATCATACATACCATTCTCGGTTCAATTAAGCCACATATTAGGAGCCCTGCGAAAACCAGTTTCAATGTCAGAAAACAACCAACTTTCAGAAACTAATCAAACAGAATTAACTCAACAGATTGTCAATCTGTTTCGAGGAACAGAAAGCATCACATTGGGTCTCAAACTAGATGGTACAAACTATCCCCTCTGGTCTCGACTCATGTGAGTCGCAATTAGCAGTCGGGGGAAGTCCAGCCATGTCACCGGAGTCCCGTCTCCTCCAAAATCTGACGATCCAAAATACCTCTAGTGGGAGGAAAGTGACCTCACAGTGTTTTCATGGATAATACAGAACATGGAAACTAAGTTAATTCACAATTTTTCCCAACATCAAACATCAAAGGCACTATGAGACAGTTTAGCCATGACTTACAGGAGTGGAGCGGACCCCGTGCAGATTTATAACTTAGAAACACGAGCAAACAAAGTGGTTCAAAGCAGTCATACCTTAGAAGATTACTGGAATGAACTATAGAGTCTATGGATCAACATCGACCGACGGTAGCCGGAGCCAATAGACTGTTGTGAAAAGGGCACCAATTAATATTGGAAACTCACCGAGACTCGCCGGCTCTATCAGTTTCTGGCCGGACTCAGCGACTAGTTCGACAATATCTGGCGAGACATCATCAAGACCTCTTCGCCGTCTTCAGCCGAGGCCGTCTTCACCACAGTGAAACGGGAAGCTACACAGCTCCAGATTTTAAAGCCGGCAACTATTACCGGCGTCGGTGGTGAGAACTCTTTCTCATCGGGCATCGGCATCGGCATCGGTGCAGGCCTCATGGCTCGAGGCGGATCCGGGCAACCACAATGGAACAAACCCAAGAACAGAGACCGTGAGAACAAGGACTTGCTCATTTGTAGCCATTGCAGGATGAAAGGGCACACGAAGGAGCAGTGCTTTCAGATCATCGGATTTCCCGATTGGTGGGAAAATAACCACAAGAAACTGAAAAATCATAAAGAAAAATCTACGGTCACCGGCGCTGCCGTGATGGTGGGTGGCTCTGCAGCCGCTGATACTCTAGGCAGCAACATAGCTGGGCTTCGGAGAGAAGCTGTGAGAGATGACAATGGAGAGGTCGCGGCGGCTAGGGTTGGCAATGAAGGAGGCGAAAGAGACGGCTCTCAAATAGGTAAAGGGCTCAATTTGCAATTGAGCCCTTCTACTTTTTCTTCTTTTAATTTCAACCCTTGTGATGTACATATTGTGAAAAGGGGTCTTCATCAATCCACACCTTTATTAGATAATGGGAATGTGTCTACTGCATGTACTACTCAAACCAACAGTGGTGATAAATCTAATCAGTGGATTTTTTACTGTGGTGCTACTGACACAATGACATTTGAGGCCTCTGATATTATACAGTCCTCTGTACCCCTTAAGACACATGTTCAGAATGCTAATGGTGCCATCACCCCTGTCCACGGGGCCGGGATAATAGAAATTTCCCCTACTTTGAAAATTTCAAATTGCTTATACGTGTCGTCGTTATCTCACAAGTTGCTCTATATCAGTCATGTCACCAAAGAATTAAATTGTACTATTCTCATGCTTTCTCATTTATGTCTCTTACAGGATATCATGACGGGAAAGATTATTAGGCGTGGCATTGAGAGATGGGGATTGTACTATGTGGATGAAATTGCTCAACAAGGCACTGTGATGCTGGCTCACGGATCTCAAAATTGGGACGTTTGGCTTTGGCATAGACGTCGGGAACATCTGTCTTCGGGTTATTTAAAACTTCTTTTCCCTAGTTTAGATTTTTCCTAGCATTTATTTTGTCAGACATGTGTTTTAGCCAAAAATCATCGCAAACTTTTAAACCAAATAATATTAAAGTTGATTCACTGTTTGCTTTAGTTCATTCCGATGTTTGGGGTCCTGCTCCTGTTTTAGGGGGCCAAGCTTTTTGATATTTTTTTATATTTGTTGATGATTGCACACGTATGACCTGGATTTACTTCTTAAAACATAAATCTGAGGTTTTTTCTAAATTTGTCCAGTTTTACACCATGATCCAAACCAAGTGTCATTATACTCCCGAACAAAATGGTGTTGCCGAATGAAAAAATAGAATCCTTCTTGAAATCACCCGAGCTCTCCTCCTTGAATCTCGAGTTTCCACTCATTTCTGGCCTGAAGCCTTAGCAACAGCTACCTATCTCCTTAATCGACTACCCACCAAAATCCACAAACTTCAAACCCCACTCCAGGTCCTATCTACTCACTCCAACATTTCACATGCCTTGAACCTTCAGCCGCGAGTCATTGGTTGTTCTGTTTTTGTCCATGTTCCTAAACACGAGTGCACCAAGTTCTCTCATTGTGCTATAAAATGCGTGTTTTTGGGTTACGGGGTCAATCAAAAAGGGTATCGTTGCTATGATCCACACACCGGTCGCATCTTCACCACCCTAAATTGCGACTTCCTTGAGACCGAATACTTTTACCATCACCACCTTAGTAGTCAAGGGGAGAAGGACATTACTTCTGTTTCTGACCCACTAAGCTGGTGTTCTATGCCAAATTCAGACCCGCCTAGAGGTCCAACAGAGACAGTTAACAGTTCCGCTGCGCAAACTTTAGAAACAGAAATGCAAACCCAAACTCTCAGTGACACTGTCCCACCATCTTCGTGGCTTTTGATACTCGAGGTAAGTGATACTTTTGAGGTTGATAATACTGAGATTTCTGATGTGCGCTCTGATTCTTCTAATTTACTTGTGTCACCTGAGATAATTGAGCAAAAGGAGAATACCGCTGTTGATGGGGATACAGGACAGTATGTTCTACCACTGAGAAGTAACAGAGGGGTCCCACCTAAATGGTATACTCTCGAGAGGAATATAAGGAAGACACGATATTCTGTGGTAAATGTTGTCAAAGGAAATCTCTCTGAAACCGCAAAGGCCTTTGAAACTTCCCTATATGAAGAAGAAAGTATACCAAGGAATGCCAGAGAGGCTATGGAATCTGAACAGTGGAAGAATGCAATGAAGAATGAAATGGAAGCACTGGCAAGGAATAATACGTGGGAGAAGTGTAAACTATCTTCAGGAAAAAGACCAGTTGGGTGCCGGTGGGTCTTCACTATCAAAAGAAAACCAGATGGAACAATTGAAAGATACAAGGCTTGATTAGTGGCGAAGAGGTATACTCAGACTTATGGGATAGACTACTCAGAGACTTTCTCACCTGTGGCCAAAATGAACACTGTCAGGGTTTTACTATCAATAGCTTTGATTGGGTCCAAATTTACACTTATATTTCCAGTTTATGCTCACGAGACAACTACTTAGGACCACACCCGCAATTGGATGGGGTCAATTGTAGAAGCAATAAGCTTAACATGAGTCGATCTCTCAAGGAAGACTTTATATGAAAGAATTATCTAAAGACTACACATGCTTTTAAGTAAACAACTAAAATAAAATCTAAACATTCTAACAAGGGGGTTTGATGATGATTATGATAGGAATTCAAAACGGACAACAAAGCGAGATAATTAAATGCAAAAACACAAATTAAATTGAGATTAGAAGAAATAAGTTTGATTAAGGTATTAGGGTGTAGATTCTCTCAATGGTTTTATCACTATGCTTTATTCAAGTTGATAATGCTACTCTCACAAATACAATAGTCCCTTCCAATTAGTTTAACTTCAATCACTGTCACCGTCTATCCGTTAAACCTCTCTTAGCTATATCGTACAAGCAAGATTGACATATTAGGCTTAGGAACCCCATCCACCTAACGTCGAAGGAACTAATTTCCGGATTTAGATTCACAACCAAGACTCCTCTAAATCCTATCAATGTTCAAATAGTGATCAAGTACCTAAACATGAAAAAACACGATTCCAACAACAACAATCAACAAGAACAAGCATAGATCAAAACCACATCGATCCTATACCCCCTAATAGAGAGATTAGCCACTAAACATGCTCAAAAATATGCAAACACTATAGAAGAACATCATCTCATAAATCAAATGTAAATGAAGATAACTTCTACAATATTGTATATCCTTCAAGAGTTTTGGGACAAATCCCCACAAACATCCAAGAAATGTAAAGAAAAACACAAGATAAACCTCCTCCGAGCTTAGCTTCCGCGGATGGCTCGTCGTCGTCCGTCTCGTGTCTTCTCCGTCTCTCTTGGTTTGATCCTCTTGCTCTTCCTTTTCTCCTTCTCTATTAGGTGAAGGTGAGGTGTGAAAATGGTGAGAAAAATGGTGTAGAGATTTAGTGTGTGTAGTGTGTGTGTAGAGAGAATGGAGAGGATGGGTGGAATGGTGAGAGTATTGGAAAAAATGAGATGGTTGAATGGAATGATAGTGAATCTCCAAAATCTATCTATCATATGAGAGAGGAGTGAGATACAAACCAAAAGAGAGAGAGAGAGAGAGAGAGAGAGAGAGAGAGAGAGAGAGAGAGAGAGATGATGATGAATGGTGTGATATGATGAGAGGTATGGTGGTAGGAGAGAGGTAAGGTGGTAAGATGATGGTGATGGAGCATTAATTGAGAGGGATTTTGGGGGGAGATTGGAGAGCAAAAGTCCAAGACTAGATTTAGGGAAATAAATCCCTATGATCCTATTGCAAGATTAGGTTGGCCAAAAGTCTCCTATCCAACATGCCAAAATGATGGAGGTTAAAGGAAATGCCTTCTCGTGCAAAATGTTGAATGAAAAGGCGAGAGGCGAGTGCAGGACAGGGCAAATCGGGTGAAATAGAGCATCTCGCGCGCCCGTGGGGTGCAAAGGTGTGCGCACCCACGGGAACCGCGCCCTCACGGGGCCTCTTGGCCGAGAGGGTAGCCACACGGTCGCGCACTCTGACAATTCTGTCTTCGGCAGCTTCCACGGTTTTCGATCGTTCTCCCTTGTTTCTTAGCTGATTGACCCGATTCAACTTGTCACGCACTCCTTATTCGATTCTCTACCTTTCCATTGTCTTGAATCCCTCAAATTTTGTAGTCTTTAATCCTCCATTTTCTCAAGATCTTATGCAAATCTACACAACTTACCAAAAGAGCAAAAGTGAAGGAAATAACATGAAAATCACACAAAAATAAAGGAAAAATACCTACGAAAGATACTAAACTACTAAGATAAGATAGGAAAAATATACACTAAACAACTCCCCCCACACTTAACCTTTTGCTTGTCCTCAAGCAAATAAATCATTCAAGATATGAAGCAAGGAATTGCCCCCAAGAAGATCATGCATACTAGAACATTCCACATTATTCCAAACTAGAAAGCGTATCATCGAAGAGAATGACAACATTTATAAAACAAGACATGTGGCTCGTCCAATGAGAATAAGAAGGCAAGTTGTTTTCAAGGCAAAATGCAACAATTTTCCTATAGAACATTCTTCTCACTAACTCCCCCACACTTTTATTCCAAAAATAATATAGGAATGCACCAAAAGGATATAATTCGTTAGGTGAAATCATCGGGATAAGCCGAGCTTCCTAATGTGGTTTCCCATACTCATAATGGTTAGATTCAAAGGAACAACACACATGATAGGAGTAGAATCCAAAATGCAATCCCGTTTATTACAACAATTAAATGAGAGAATATGGATCAAAATTCACAAGGTTTAGCCCTTGGGGATAAAATCCCAAGTGTCCTTGTGTGGTTTCCCGTGCTCATAGTCGATTAGATGACTAGAGGAGCAGAAATCCTTATTATCCTCACTTATTTCAACATACATTTATTTCATTCATTTTTTCATTCATTTTTTTTATATAAAATACATGATAGGAAGTTAGAGAAGAGAATGATTTTTTTTTCAAGCATAATTGACACATTTGACAAGAGAATGAATCAAGCCTTCAAATTCTTAGAGGACGAGACCCCACAACACAAATCATGTAAATATAATCATTCTCAAGACAACTTACATTCTACAATGAAATAATGGGAATGATTTCATGCAACATGAACATCTTAATAATAATCCATTAAAGATTCATATTCCAAATAATCAAGTTTGACAATTAGACAAGACAAATCATGCTAAGTACGAGTATCCACCGATAAAAGATAATCAAAGCAAAATAAAAACGACACATAACAATTTTCACAATAAAATTTTTAAAATTTAACATAAAACAACAAAATCAAAAATACTACCATAAAAATATAAAACACGAGTTCACCCCCCCCCCCACACTTAAATCATTTATTGTCCTCAATGCAACAAATAAACGGAAGAGAAAACATTATGAAAATTGAGGAGGACCGGCAACAGGGTAGGTTCCTACAAAACAACACAAACAACAAACGACGAACAAGGAAGATAATACGAAAATTGGAAAAATAATAAATAAAACAACTTCACTGCTCTTGGTTGCTGAAAATATGGTGGAGGTCTCGAGGGATACGCACCCGCGGAGCCTTGCGCGCTCGGGGGAGTTGAATTTCGGCCAAATGAGCCGTGCGCTCGCGGGAGTTGCGCGCTCGCGGAGTCCGAGCGCCGAGAGGGGGGTCGCGCGGTCACGCGGGGTGCGCGGCCGCGGGCCAAGACTTAGCCAATTTTCTGTTGTTTCGCCCCAACATCACTTCGACTCGCACCTGCAAAACAAACACCAAAAATACGAAAAACTTAAACACACAAACACTAAAAAAGATTAAATAACAGAAGTAAAAAAGAAGATAATCATGGGTTGCCTCCCATGCAGCGCTCATTTTAATGTCTCGAGCTAGAGAAGTCTCAGTTAGAGGTCATGGGGGTTCGTAGAGCGCGATGACTTGTGCCCCTTGACATGGATGGGACATTTCGTCTATGGGCTGAAAAGCTCGAACTCTCCACAAGAAAAATACTTCTTCAGTTATCGACTCCCAAGTCTCTTTAGAGTTTGATTTCCCCAGGAACCACCTCTTGCGGGTATTGGATACAAGATTTTGAAGCTCTTGGGCAACCTTCTTCCTCGAAGTGCATTTATTAGAGACTTTCTTCACTTTTTCCCTCTCAATCTCCTTGCCATCTCTTCCCGTGTTTCCTTCCTGCACACAAAAACTTTCTCGGGCCCGGCATCAATAACATCGAGGAAAGAGTAATTTTTTATTATGGGGTTATAAGGTATAAGAGGATCAAACATAGAGAAAGATACGGTTTCTCCAAAAATAGACATTTTCAATGTTCCATTTTTAACATCAATGAGGGTGTTTGTGGTAGCCATGAAAGATCTACCCAAAAGTAACGTGTATTCTTTCTCATTTTCTTGGACTTAGGGATGTCAATCTAGTCCGAAACCGATGGACCGACCCGAACCGCCCGAAAAAAAGGTGGGTTATGGTTAATTTTTTTAGGATCGAATTGAATTTTAACCGAACGGGCCAGCCCGAATGGGCTGGCGGCCCGAACGGGCTAGCCCGATCGGCCTGTGGGCTGGCCCATTGGGCTGGGGGTTTCTTTGAAAAAAAATATATTTACTTAAAACCCAATCTTCAACCCTAAATGCTAGAGATAACTGAGAAGCGAGTGCCGCCTATTTCAATCATATATTGTCTTAAGCTAGAATTGAGGTTGAATAATTTGTGAAGTTGTGGTTTAATGGTTACTTTGATGCTTCTTTACAAATGGGTTGAAAATTTTATGTTTGTTGATTTCTATTTTTTTTTTTTCAAAGATAACGATTGAATAAAAAAAATAATGATTTCAGTTCAACAAACTACTAGGATATAAAATTGGTTTGAATATTAACCATAAACATGTGCTTGAAATCCATAGTTTGATGAGCTGTTTTAAATTTCGTTATGTAAAAAGTGTGAAGACTTATATTTTATTTGAGAATTTACCTTTTTGGATTCGTTCTTTCTTGATTTGGATATAGTCATAATTTTTTGGTTCATTTTTTCCGATAATGCAGCTTCAATTGAGCTTTGGAGTTGTATTAATAACTAATGGGTATTTTTTCATGGGACTAGAAAAGAATTTAATTTTTATCGAAAATATGTCGGCCCGATGGGCTAGCCCGAAAACCAAAGTGTTAGGGTTAGGGCCAAGAATTTTTAGCCTGAAAAAATTTTAGCCCGAAATAGCCGAACCGAATAGCCCGATAACCTGATAGGATTGGCCCGAAACTGACGGGTTGACCCGTTTGACATCCCTACTTGGACTTAGCCTACGTCTAAGACAACAAAGTCAAAGGGGACTATCAACCCACCTACTCTCACAAGGATATTCTCAACAATTCCCTTGGGATATCTAATAGATTTATCAGTGAATTGTAGGCACATTGTAGTAGGTTTCAAGTTCCCTAACTCTAGTTGCTTGAATAAAGAGTAAGGCATCAAGTTTATTCTTGCTCCCAAATCTAACATCCCACATACTTCCTTACCATTCCCTAAAGCAAGTTTAAAAGTAAAACTACCTGGATCACGGAGCTTTGGCGGTAGTTGTTGTTGTAGGATCGCGCTTTCCACTTCGGACACCACAATCTTTTCATTCTCCACAAATTTTCTCCTTTTGGAAGCTAGTTCCTTGAAGAACTTGACATAGGCCGGCACATTGAGAATGAAATTAAGGAGTGGAAAGTTGACATTCACCTTTGATAAGAGTTTGTAGAACTTTTGAAATTGGGTGTCTTGCATCTCATTCCTCAACCGGCTTGGAAATGGAATTGGAGGAGTATAGGGATTTGCGGCCTTGTGGAGTGTGGGCTTCTCCACTTCTTCTTTTTCTTTTTCAGGCTCATTTTGTTGTAGTTGACGAGCCTCCTCTTCTTTTTCAAAGGTAACTTCCTTCAAGTTGGGCTCTCTAAGCTCATTCTCCTCAATGCCGCCACTTTTGAGCACAGTAATAGCGTGCACTTGCTCGGGCTGGCTTGGCAATTTTCCGCTCTTTAGCCGCTTGGACAGGTCACTCACCGTATCTGCAACTTGGCCCACTTGGACTTCAATCCGCTTAACAGATGCTTCCACGGACTCGAATCTTTGTTGAGTTGCCTGCATGAAGGCTTGTATTGTATCTTCTAAGGACAGCCTTGTGGGATGGTTCGGTTGAGCCGGATATTATTGCGGCCTTGGATAAGGTGGAGCTTGGCCACCTCCGGCTTGTTGGGGTGGAGGTGGTTGTTGTGGCGGTTGAGGTAGTTGTTGAGGTTGTCTCCAAGAGAAATTTGGGTGGTTTCTCCATCCCGGAATGTATGATTGAGAGTATGGGTTGAAAGGTTGGCGAGGTTGGAATCCTTGAAGGGCATGCACTTGCTCTTGAAGAGCATGGAAATGAGCCTCTTCACTTGACTCCGGCTCGATCGACCTTTGGCACAAATTGGCTCCATGGCCATACTCTCCACAAATCCCACAAGTCTCAACGGTCATGGCTTGTTGGGGTGGTCTCTCGGAGGTTCGAAGCATCTCTACTTACCTTGTCAACTCGGCAAGTTGTTTCGTCACATCATAACTAGGGTTGGCTTCATTGACAGAAGCTCTCTTCCCCCTAGCACTTTTTTGTTGAGAAGTCGTGGCCATCGTCTCATAGATGTTTGAAACTTCTTCGGCGGTCCGGCCTAGGGGTAAGCAACGGTCGGTTCGGTCCCCGAACCGACCAAAATACTGAAAACCGAAGGCACCGACAGTGGCGGCGCTGCCCGACCGACCACCGACCGATGGAGGTCACCCACCAAACCGAGCACCGACCGTGTCATTCGGTCGGATCGGTTCGGTTAACCGATAAAAAAAACAAAGCAAGATGAGAGCAATTCAGTTCTGCACTTCTAAGATTTCGAGCGTAACTTGTTGCCGTTTGGTATAGAAAGGAGGTGGTGGCTCAAGATTCTTATTTGTTGTATGATGAATCATTCTCCTTCTCACTAAAACTCACGACCAGTTACAAATGAAAAATACAAAATCCCAATTCAAAATGAAATCCCTCTCTCAATCCTCTCTTCTTCAGCCTTCCACCTCATCTCCGGCAAATAACAACTACCGCCGATGACCAGACCCATCGACAACCAACTACACATACTAAACCCATGTACACTCCAAAATCGAGAATACACAAGAAATCCTCAAATTAAAAATCAATTCTTTTAACTCCTGAATCCTTAATCCTCAATCGGTGTTGACGGGAGAAGAGAAAAGGATAAAAATGGGGATGGAGGTGGTTTGAGTTTCAAAAAAGTAAGAGAGAGAGAAAATAGATGGGAAGGGATGGTGGAGGTGGCGTGTGTTTCAGAAAAGCAAGAGAGAGATATAGAGGGGTGTAGATAGGCAGGGAAGCTGTTAATTTGGGGTGAGAGAGAGAAAGGTGGGGTGGGGCTCGAGGTTTGTTTAGATGGAAATAAATGAAGAAATATAATATATATCTATATGTATATCGGTCGGTTTGGGGAACCGACTTTTTTTTTTCATTACCCGAAAACCGACCGATACACCATCGGTTTTATTAAAAATAACCGACAACCGACCGAAAGAGATGCAGCACCGCACCGACCCGACCGAAATCGATCGGTTCGGTCGGTTGGTTCGGGTTTCGGGTGGTTCATGTTCACCCCTAGTCCGGCCTCCAATGTCTCCTCCCGATGCATTATCCACCATATATTGGAAATTTTGTGAAAGCTCGTCATAGAAGAATTGGTTGAGCAACTCGGGTGCGAGATGGTGGTGAGGGCATTGTTGTTGGAGACCTCTAAATCGATCCCAAGCTTTATGAAACGATTCACCCGGAGATTGGGTAAAAGTAACAATTTGAGCTCTCAAATCCTAGGTCTTTTGGTTGGAGTAGTACTTGGCCATAAACTTCTCGTAGACGGCATTCCAATTGGCCAATGAGTTGGGCGGTAGGGACATGAACCATATTTTGGCTCGATCCTTCAAGGTGTAGGGAAAACACCTCATCTTCAATTGATCTTCATTCAAACCTTGTAGAGGAAAGGTTTGAACAACGGCATAGAACTCCCGGATGAAGTTCAAAGCATCTTCGACCGGCATCCCGTAGAATGGGGGAAGTTGGCTAAAATGAATGTTCTTCAACTCGTAATTCCTTGCGGCTTCACCAAGAACTATGCAAGAAGTCGACGCCCCAATCACGGGGCGAGCAAAGTCTCTCATGTTCCTAGCCGCATTGGCATTTTCAGGATTGTTGAGGGGGTTAGCTTCCATCTCTCCTTCCCACTCGAATATATTGAATATCTTTGGTCGGTAAATGTTGTCAAACACGGGGGCTAATCTCCGATTGAGGCTTCGCCTCCCTAGCATACACAAACACAAACAAAACGGAGATCAAACGTACCTTTCGGAAAGAGATATCAAAGCCAAACAAAAGGACATAAACACAAAAACTAATTTAGACAAACAACACAAAGACTTCAATAACAAGTTCACAATTTCAAAACAACACAAAAGCAAGTATAGCACTAAAAAGACAATTCTTAAAAGCCCTCCCCGGCAACGGCGCCAAAATTTGATTAGGTCCAAATTTACACTTATATTTCCGGTTTATGCTCACGAGACAACTACTTAGGACCACACCCGCAATTGGACGGGGTTAATTGTAGAAGCAATAAGCTTAACCCGAGTCGATCTCTCAAGAAAGACTTTATATGAAAGAATTATCTAAAGACTACACATGCTTTCAAGCAAACAACTAAAATAAAATCTAAACATTCTAACAAGGGGGTTTGATGATGATTATGATAGGAATTCAAAACGGACAATAAAGCGAGATAATTAAATGCAAAAACACAAATTAAATCGAGATTAGAAGAAATAAGTTTGATTAAGGTATTAGGTTGTAGATTCTCTCAATGGTTTTATCACTATGCTTTATTCAAGTTGATAATGCTACTCTCACAAATATGATAGTCCCTTCCAATTAGTTTAACTTCAATTACTGTCACCGTCTATCCGTTAAACCTCTCTTAGCTATATCGTACAAGCAAGATTGACATATTAGGCTTAGGAACCCCATCCACCTAACGTCGAATGAACCAATTTCCGGATTTAGATTCACAATCAAGACTCCTCTAAATCCTATCAATGTTCAAGTAGTGATCAAGTACCTAAACATGAAAAAGTATGATTCCAACAACAACAATCAACAAGAACAAGCATAGATCAAAACCACATCGATCCTCTACTCCCTAATAGAGAGATTAGCCACTAAACATGCTCAAAAATATGCAAACACTATAGAAGAACATCATCTCATAAATTAAATGTAAATGAAGATAACTTCTACAATATTGTATATCCTTCAAGAGTTTTGGGACAAATCCCCACAAACATCCAAGAAATGTAAAGAAAAACACAAGATAAACCTCCTCCGAGCTTAGCTTCCGTGGATGGCTCGTCATCGTTCATCTCGTGTCTTCTCCGTCTCCCTTGGTTTGATCCCCTTGCTCTTCCTTTTCTCCTCCTCTCTTAGGTGAAGGTGAGGTGTGAAAAATGGTGTAAAGATTTAGTGTGTGTAGTGTGTGTGTAGAGAGAATGGAGAGAATGGAGATGATGGGTGGAATGGTGAGAGTATTGGAAAAAATGAGATGGTTGAATGGAATGATAGTGAATCTCCAAAATCTATCTATCATATAAGAGAGGAGTGAGATACGAACCAAAAGAGAGAGAAAGAGAGAGAGAGAGAGAGAGAGAGAGAGAGAGAGAGAGAGATGATGATGATGATGAATGGTGTGATATGATGAGAGGTATGGTGGTAGGAGAGAGGTAAGGTGGTAAGATGATGGTGATGGAGCATTAATTGAGAGGGATTTTGGGGGGAGATTGGAGAGTAAAAGTCCAAGACTAGATTTAGGGAAATAAATCCCTATGATCCTATTGCAAGATTAGATTGGCTAAAAGTCTCCTATCCAACATGCCAAAATGATGGAGATTGAAGGAAATGTCTCCTTGTGCAAAATGGTGAATGAAAAGGCGAGAGTCGAGTGCAAGACAGGGCAAATCGGGCGAAACAGAGCGTCTCGCACGCCGGCGGGACGCCGCGCGCCCGCGGGGTGCAAAGGTGAGTGCGCCCGCGGGAACCGCACGCTCGCGGGGCCTCTTGGCCGAGAGGGTAGCCGCGCGGCCGCGCACTCTGACAATTCTGTCTTCGGCAGCTTCCACGGTTTTGGCTCGTTCTCCCTCATTTCTTGGCCGATTGACCCGATTCAACTTGCCACGCACTCCTTATTCGATTCTCTACCTTCCCATTATCTTGAATCCCTCAAATTTTGTAGTTATTAATCCTCCATTTTCTCAAGATCTTGTGCAAATCTACACAACTCACCAAAAGAGCAAAAGTGAAGGAAATAACATGAAAATCACACAAAAATAAAGGAAAAATACCTACGAAAGATACTAAACTACTAAGATAAGATAGGACAAATATACACTAAACAAGCTGCAAACCAAGACTGGTCACTTCATCAGTTTGATGTCACCAATGCATTCTTACATGGTGATCTGAATAAATAAGTTTACATGGAGACACCACCTGGCTTCTAAGATGAGTTTGGACATGAGAAAGTGTGCAAGCTGAAGAAAACCCTATATGGTCTCAAACAATCACTGAGGGCATGGTTTGAGAGGTTCACCACAACTATGAAAGGTTATGGGTTCCGTCAGAGTAATTCAGATCATACGCTATTCCTGAAGAATAGAGAAGAGCTGATTACATATCTCATCATTTACGTCGATGATATGATTATCACCAGTAGTGACGTTGAAGAAATCAAAAGGCTCAAAAAGAATCTATTCACTGAATTTGAAATGAAGGATTTAGGTGCTCTCAAATATTGCCTTGGCATTGAAGTCCTTAGGTCAGCTAAAGGAATTTCCATCTGCCAGAAAAAGTATACACTAGATCTCCTTGCAGAAACTGGAATGGTAGACTGCAAGCCGGATGACACATCCATAGCAGTAAATAACGGCTTGCAGATTGTTGAGGGTGCGGAGTTGGCCGACCAGAGTCGATATCAACGACTAGTGGGAAAGCTTATATATTTATCCCACACAAGACCTGATATTGCGTATGATGCAGGAGTGGTGAGTCAATTCATGCACCGGCGACAAGCTGATCATCTGGAGGCAGCAATCAGGATTGTGCAGTATCTCAAAGGCACTTTTTCACATGGGTTGTTGTTTGAGAAATACGGCTATTCAGGGATTCAGGGATACACAGATGCCGATTGGGCGAGTAATTTGACAGACAGACAGTCTACAAATGGATACTTTACCTTTGTTGGTGGAAACCTTGTTACTTGGAGAAGCAAGAAACAAAAGGTAGTGGCCCTCTCCAGTGCAGAGGCAGAATTTAGAAGCATCAAAAGTGGGTTAACAGAAATTTTATGGCTGCGGAAATTATTGAAAGAAATGGGGTACTGTCCAGTCTGTCCTACCCAAACATGTCAGTTGTTTTGTGATAATAAAGCAGCAATAAGCATTTTTGAGAATCCGGTGCAACACGATCGTACCAAGCATGTGGAGATTGACAGACACTTTATTAAAGAGAAGCTAGAAGCTGGTATTGTGGAGTTGCCCTTTATTCGATCAGAAGACCAATTAGCAGACATTTTAACGAAGGCCGTCAACTCCAAGGTCTTCAAGGAAGTTCTAAGCAAGTTAAGTTTTGGTGATTCGGTAACTTAACTTGAGGGGGAGTGTTAGAAAGCGAATAATTTAGCAGAATAAAAATCCCATAAATTATGGGATTAGATTAGAAAATCCTGTGTAAATTAGGTAAGAGATAATTTCCTTTTCATAATTTAGTTTAGCTATAAAGAGGGCTTGAGAATGTATCTGTATTCAACACAATTAAAAATACAATTACAATTACAATCCATCAAACCGTCTGCAATTCCTACTACAACTTTTACTACAAACTCTACAATTTCCATTCATTATGATTTGTTACATTTTTTATCAGATACCAAAGTTCAACTCGTTTGACTATCAAATTTGAGCCTAGTTTTTAGTCTTAATAAATCTAAATTATATTTAAGCTTGTTTGAGATGTTTATGAAAACGAACTTTTAAAGAACCATCAAAATTACTTGGGTATCAAACTATTTTGGTTTGATTTTCAGGTCCAACAAAAAAACAAAGAAAATGAGTAAGGCGTCCGATGATCATGATATATACAATGATATATTTTATTGTAATTAACAAGAAGAATCGAAGTTTCAAATTAATTAATGTGTATAAAGTATACATTGGTTGAGATACAAAATGTCGATACCAAATATATGATGGAAAAGTTCTATTTTGATACTTGAACTTCGGATTTTTTTTACACAAAAATGTCTCTATCTTCAACTGTTCATAATTTGATATCTAATTTTATAAAATTTTAACAAATTAATATATTCTAGAATTTGATTTTAATTTGGCACCTGAAATCTAACTTGAAATCGAAAATGTGGAATTTTCTTTTTATTAAAATATTTTCCTCATATCTCAAACTTCGGTTGTTTGACTTCGACTTTAAGATAAATTTTGATATTATTATCACTCTCTCATGTTTTCCCGAAAGAAAAAATATTGTGTTTTATAAATAATCTAAAACTCCACTTTGTTATAGTAAAATTCATCACATTCTCCCTGGATACAACATTAATTAAAAAGAACATTTTAACATATATATATTTCCCATTATTGATTATACGTACCATGTTATATTTAAATAAATAAATATATTTAAAAAATAATACAAACTTATGAAATTATTACAATAGCAAACAAGTATTAGTTTGGTAAAATACTAAAATTTTCAAATAATATAAAATGTATTTATATTTAATAAAATGGTTAAAATTGTCTTTATGCATAACAAAAATATATAGTAAGAAAAAATCATACTTTCTTTCTTCACAGGTGTGGTGATTCAACACTCCTCAAAATGAGTTTTTTGACTGTTTATCAGTGCTAAAAATCGAACTTCATGATAAATTTATTAAAATCTTAAAAAATCGAGTTTTTTTTTTCTTTTTTTGAGGAAAAAAAAGTTCTCTCTCTCTCTGAATAATTAATACAGGCAAGGGTGTGCATGTGCATGATTAGTTGATATAAAGATACCTCGAGAGTCCGTCAGAACATAATTAATTATATAATATATAGGTAGCTGCAAATTGATTTCACAGATCATGCTGATTTCTTTTGTTGATATAAATACTAGTTTTACAGAGATCAGGCGCCCAAAATCCCAAACAATGCAAAGATAATGGCCAAATTAGACAGCTAATTCTGCTTCACAATTCACATTGAATAAATTATCCATAACAATATATAGTTTGATGATAATATAATGATCATATATCAGGTGCCCCTTGATGATCAATTTTTATATGTGTGTGTGTGTGTCTAGAACATCAGCAACTTCCACTCACTCATATATTTTAGGGTTAAGATAAAAAAACACACTTAAGGCGTTAACTGAGTTCTAGATAAACACTTTATTTGTTATGTAATATAAAAGGGCGATAAATATCTATGACATCTTAATATGGTGTTTGTTTGTGAAATCAAAATTCATGATCATGCAAGGTGTCACGGGATGCCACCCTCATCCTATCCCCTCTCCCAGGATACGCCGGGACAAGTCCATTCCCTTATCCCGATCCTTGGGATAGGCAACGCCGGGCCCCTTGCTGCCGAGGCCCGTCGGGCTCCCGTGACTGGCGCCCCAGCACCCCGGGCCACCCGCACCCGCCTGGGCCGCCAGCACTAGCACCAACATACCGTCGGGGCGGACCTCCGCCAAACGCCCCGCCCGAAGCTCCTTAGTTGCCTAGAGTGCTAGCTTTTTCCCTTGTAGTGTACATATTGTAAGCACGGCCTTGCACGGCCGTTTGTGTCATTTTCTAGCTTAGTAGTATCTAGTGCTGTCGCTAGCCTTTTTTTCTTTAAGCCTATTATAGGGGGTGAGAGCGAACTTTTGTCTGACTGTGAGCGTTGTAAGGAGCGACCCCCTCTCCGACCAACGCGTGCTGTAATTGCTTCCAAGCTATAATGTACATTCAAATTGCATTAATGAAGATTTCCTTGCAATCAATCGTGTTCATGTGTTGCTTGCTCTGCCGAGACCACTAAAAGCACCGGAGGGTGTGAATTGCGTCGTCATCGTGCATCAAGCTTTGCGAGCAAAACTTTTGTGAGTGAGGCGGACGTAGTCTAGGATGGACTACTAGCCGCACGGTGCGCCACCAACCCAAGCACTACAAGCGCCCCGTGATAGGTGGTATCAGAGCCTCGGCTCCTGATCCACGGACCGAGGCGGGTTACTATGGAAAACGTGGCTACTGCTTCCAACACGAAGGGTAGCCAAACGGGACCCGAAATGGGGACCCCAACAAAGGCCCCCACCAAGAGTGAAAGAATGAACTCCATAGAAAACGAGTGCACCCGATTAGGGTACGTAGTCTCCGAATTGGAGGAAAAGGTTGCAACCCTACGGGAAAAGGTCGAAATCCTTGAAGAGGAGAACCTAGATCTCCACCATCGGCTGGGCGAGAGTCGAGAGGCACGGGCGTCCGACGGAGAGACGCAACGTGCTATTGAAAGGTTGGAAACGCAGGTGGCGTTACTCCAACAAGCCGTTGTCAACAGAGGACCGGCGGGCCGAATGGAGAATTTTGGCACTGGAGGGGGAGCGAGAAAACGCATCCCCGAACCACAACTCTACAGCGGCGTTAGGAACGCGAAGGAAGTCGACAACTTCCTCTTCGACATGGAGCAGTATTTCCTAGCGGCCGAGATAGAGGAGGAATCGGAGCGAATCGCCACGGCCACTATGTATTTGACTGGAGATGCGAAGCAATGGTGGCGAGGGAAATACCAAGACATACGGGATCGACGGGAGCGGCTCGATACGTGGGACCTCCTTCAAGCGGCCATCAGAAAACAGTTCTTCCCTGAGAACGTCGGGTATAATGCCCGCAAGGCACTTCGGGAGCTCAAACAAACAGGCACGGTTAATGAGTACACCAAAGCGTTTGCCTCCATATTGTTGGACCTCCCGAACATGGATGAGGAGAGCAAAGTCTACCAATTCATGGATGGCCTGAAGCCCTGGGCCCGTGCTGAACTACAACGCCAACGAGTATCCAACATCCGCAACGCAATGGCAACGGCGGAATGTTTAATGGACTACCATACGGAAACCCGAGAGAAGAAGCCACCAGCGCCCAGTGGCAACCAACAGAAGGGGAGTGGGGGCAGAACTTTCCGCCCCACCTACAACCGAGGTGGCGGAGAAAAGCCCTCCCATTCCCAAGAGAGTTCCCAAGGGAGCACCGACAAGAGCCGCCCTCAAGGGGGCAACAAAGCCGCGGGAAGCTCGAGATTTGACGGGTGTTTCTTGTGCAACGGCCCGCACATGCTAAAGGATTGTCCGAAGCGACAACTAATTAATGCTCTATGTGGAGACATGGAGTGGGACAAGCGAGCACCCAAAAAGAAGGAGAAAGAACCGGTGCCAGTCCCGGAAGAGCCTGAGGAAGACTCCGAGAGTGAAGGAGAGAATCTTGGAGCCTTCTCACATAGGTGCAATGCCCTGTCAAGGACGGGGGCACGAAAGGGTAAGGCGTTACCCAAAAACACGAAGACCGCCCCCGCAATGGAGGGCGGAGCAGTTGGAGAAGCGTCGGCAAAGTCTACCAAGGAGAAGGGGTTGATGTTTGTCGACGTGAAGATCAACGGGAAGCCCGTTCGAGCGATGGTGGACACAGGTGCCACACATAACTATCTTGCTAGCACCGAAGTTGAAAGACTTGGGCTAGTCTTGGAGAAGGGAGTGGGCCGAGTGAAGGCCATCAATTCTGCCGCTCAACCGATTGCCGGAGTTGCAAGGTCCGTGCTGATCAAGCTAGGGCCATACGAAGGGAGGACAAATTTGTCCATTGTGACCATGGATGACTTCAAGCTCATTCTTGGATTGGACTTCCTGCGGGACACGAAGACGGCGGTGATGCCCCATGCGGGAGCCCTCATGATGATGGGTAACAAGCCCTGCGTGGCCCAAACGGTGTCACACAAGACGAGTTCAAAGCCGTTGTCCGCCATGCAGTTTGTGAAGGGGTGCCGGAAGAATGAGCCATCCTTTCTGTGCACCCTCCGAATAGAAGACATTGAAGAGAAGTCGGGGAAAATCCCCGAGGTTGTGAAGAAAATCCTACAGGAGTTCGAAGACACCATGCCTGATGAACTGCCGAAGAAGCTGCCACCGAAGAGGGCAGTCGACCATGAGATTGAGTTGGTGCCGGGCACGAAGCCTCCTGCCCGAGCACCGTATCGAATGTCATACCCTGAGCTCGAGGAGCTCAGGAAACAACTAAAGGAACTGCTCGAGAGCGGGCTGATCCGGCCTGCAAAGTCCCCGTACGGTGCCCTTGTGCTGTTCCAGAAGAAGTCAGACGGCACCCTACGGATGTGTTGTGATTATCGCGCCCTGAACAAGCTGACGGTGAAGAACAAATATCCAATACCATTAGTGGCGGATTGCTTCGATCGCCTCAGCCGGGCAAAACATTTTTCAAAGATCGATCTTAGATCGGGCTACTGGCAGGTTCGGATCAAGGAAGGAGATGAGTTCAAGACCACTATCGTGACAAGGTACAGGGCATATGAGTACTTGGTGATGCCATTCGGCTTGACGAACGCCCCCGCCACCTTCAGTACCTTAATGAACCAGGTACTCCACGGGTTCCTGGACGAGTTCGTGGTGGTATACCTTGACGATATTGTCATCTACAGTGAATCCCTTGAGGAACATCTGGAGCACCTCCGCAAGGTATTCACTAGACTGAGAGAGCACGAGCTTTATGCCAAGCCGTCGAAGTGCTCATTTGGCCAAGATAGAATCGAGTTCCTGGGCCACATCATTGAGAGAGGGCGAATCCGCATGGATCCCAAGAAGATCCAAGCCATCGAAGAGTGGAAGCCGCCGGAAGATGTTCATGGAGTGAGATCATTCCTTGGGCTGGCTAACTACTATAGAAGATTCGTGAAGGGGTACTCCGAGATTGCCCGCCCCTTGACGGATCTCACGAAGAAAACCGAGGTGTGGGAGTGGACGCCCCAAGCACAGGCGGCCTTTGAAAAGTTGAAGAAGGCGATCATGAGTGACCCCATGCTCGCACTCTCCGACCTCACCAAACCTTTTGTTGTGGAGACGGACGCCTCCGAGTTTGCCCTTAGCGGAGTGCTAACTCAGGGAGCGCATCCCGTGGCTTTTGAGAGCCGAAAGTTGAAGGATGTCGAAAGACGTTACCCAGTGCACGAGAAGGAGTTGTTGGCCGTTGTTCACTGTTTGAGACAATGACGACACTATTTGCTGGGCTTCCCTTTTGTGGTCAAGACAGACAACACAGCGGTGAGCTACTTCTTGACCAAACCGAAGCTAACTGCGAAGCAAGCAAGATGGCAGGAATTGCTTGCAGAGTTTAATTTCTCACTGGAGTACCGGGCCGGCTCCAGCAATCACGTCGCTGACGCCCTAAGTCGTAGGGCTGATTTGGAAGATCAACCGGTGATGGCGGCTCTCGCCTCCAGCAAAGCGACCACCGACTTGAAGAACCGAATCCGTGAGCTCACCAAGGAAGACCCTACTGCACAGGGCCTACTCAACCTAGTCGAGCAAAAGAAGACTCGGAACTTTTGGCTCGAAGAGGGATTTCTGAAGACAAAGGGAAACCGCCTCTACGTCCCGAAGGGCGGGGACCTACGGAGAACTATCATCGCGGAGTGTCATGACACTCTCTGGGCGGGACACCCTGGCGAAGAACGCACCGTGGCCCTCGTACAGAGGACGTACTTCTGGCCACAGATGCGAGATGAGATTGAGACGTTCGTCCGCACCTGCAAGGTATGTCAACAGGACAAGGCGGATCGACACAAGAAAGCAGGATTGCTAGAGCCACTTCCCATACCCTCACGACCATGGGAGAGTGTCTCAATGGACTTCATTACCGGTTTACCCAAAGTTGGAGACTTGGATGCGATTGTGGTGGTGGTAGACCGGTTCTCGAAGTACGCCACTTTTGTGCCAGCCCCCAAGACAATCACAGCAGAAGGGACAGCTCAGCTCTTCTTTAAGCACATTGTCAAGTTTTGGGGACTGCCGCGAGATATTGTTAGTGATCGGGACTCCCGTTTCACTGGCAACTTCTGGACCGAGCTGTTCAAATTACTCGGGTCCAAGTTGAATATGAGCTCGAGCTTTCATCCACAGTCCGACGGGCAGACGGAGCGCTTCAATTCTATGCTGGAGGAATATCTTCGGCACTTTGTCAGCGCCAATCAGAAGGACTGGGTGAAGCTCTTGGATGCTGCTCAGCTGTGCTTCAATGCCCAAAAGTGCTCTACCACTAACGATACGCCTTTTGAGATATGTACCGGGCAGCAACCGCTCCTCCCACACTCGATCGACGCCCCACAAGGTGCCAGGGTTTCGCCGGCGCAGAGTTTCTCTCTGGAATGGAAGCAGAACCTCGACCTCGCCCGAAGCTACCTGGAGAAGGCACAGCAGCGCATGAAAAAATATGCAGACCAGAAGCGACGCTTCGTGGAATATCGAGTGGGAGACCGAATTATGGTTAAGGTCCCGGATCAACGTCTTTCCAAAGCATCCCGAGGGCGGGACGCCCGGTTGATGCCAAAATATATTGGGCCCTTAACCATCTTGCAGCGCGTTGGGAAGGTAGCCTACCGAGTAGAGTTGCCCCCATGGTGGCGGATCCACAATGTCATCCACGTCAGCCAACTGAAGCCGTTCCAGGCAGATAAAGTGGACACTACGCGCGCCATGCCCGACCACCCCCAGCTCCGTCTGGCCAATGACACAGGGAAGCGGATCGCAGAAGCCATCCTTTGCCACCGGGACGCCGCAAAACGCAAGAAGCTCCACAGAGAGTACCTGGTGAAGTGGGTGGGCTGTCCAAAGGAGGAAAGCACGTGGGAGAGAGCGACAACCCTCAAGGCGTTCTAGCCGCTGATCGACGCGTACCTGCTGACTGTGGCGCCGAGGACGTCGCCAACTCCAGAGGGGGAGAGCTGTCACGGGATGCCACCCTCATCCTATCCCCTCTCCCAGGATACGCCGGGACAAGTCCATTCCCTTATCCCGATCCTTGGGATAGGCAACGCCGGGCCCCTTGCTGCCGAAGCCCGTCGGGCTCCCGTGACTGGCGCCCCAGCACCCCGGGCCACCCGCACCCGCCTGGGCCGCCAGCACTAGCACCAACATACCGTCGGGGCGGACCTCCGCCAAACGCCCCGCCCGAAGCTCCTTAGTTGCCTAGAGTGCTAGCTTTTTCCCTTGTAGTGTACATATTGTAAGCACGGCCTTGCACGGCCGTTTGTGTCATTTTCTAGCTTAGTAGTATCTAGTGCTGTCGCTAGCCTTTTTTTCTTTAAGCCTATTATAGGGGGTGAGAGCGAACTTTTGTCTGACTGTGAGCGTTGTAAGGAGCGACCCCCTCTCCGACCAACGCGTGCTGTAATTGCTTCCAAGCTATAATGTACATTCAAATTGCATTAATGAAGATTTCCTTGCAATCAATCGTGTTCATGTGTTGCTTGCTCTGCCGAGACCACTAAAAGCACCGGAGGGTGTGAATTGCGTCGTCATCGTGCATCAAGCTTTGCGAGCAAAACTTTTGTGAGTGAGGCGGACGTAGTCTAGGACGGACTACTAGCCGCACGGTGCGCCACCAACCCAAGCACTACAAGCGCCCCGTGACACAAGGGCTCAACATGATTATAGAAATATTAATTAATCAATAAATTAATATTTATTAATTTAAAAGTGTTTCCGCAAATTAATGAATTCAAATTTTTCATTAAATCAAAATTCATTGTATCATATTAATTTATATATCATATTTATTGAATTTATATAAAAATAAATTCATTGCATATAATATTAGTGAAAATTCATAAGTAATTCTCAATGATTCTTAATTAATAATCCAATATTATTCCTTTTTTTTATTACTACTAAAATCATTCATTGTGTGTTGTTGAAAGAGAACACTGTATAAACTCACAAAATTTCTTGAAATCATATCCAACAAGAGCTTCTTGAAATTTCTTGATATTGTATGATTGTGAGATAGTACATTATGTAAATAACATGAAATCATATTTCCCTATGTTGTCTTAATAATGTTTGTAATATTAAGGAATTATTAATTTATAATATTAAAGGGATCGTTTATTTATATATATAAGGATTTTCCTAAAATATATTAGGGGCACGCTTGTGTGAGACCGTCTAATGGATCTCTTACGTTAGATGGATCTCCACCCGACCCGGATTAAATTTAAATATAAAACAATAAAGAAAAAAAGGTAAAAATAGAGATGCTTCTCTTTCTCTCTCCCTCATGCAGCGCCGCTTCTCTTCTCTTTCTCTCCCTCTCTGTGCAGCGCGCTTCTCTTTCTCAATGGAGCAGACAGATTTAGCAGAAGAAAAATCGAATCCAGGTCTCCAACACCAAAAAGCCGCTCTTCTTCTATGTCAATCTCGCTAAGGTACCTGCTTGCAATCTACAATTAAGCAGATATATACAATCAGACGCACATACAGATACAAAATAATTTTCAGTTTTATTTTCATACTCTTACTCTCCATTGAATTTTACCATCTTCTCCCGAATCTAGGGTTTCACAAATTTCGTTTATCTTCACTAATTTCAGGCTAAAATTTCCCATATTCATGTTTCCCGATCTCTAATTTTTGATTTGGAGGTTAATTCGTTAAAGCATTTATGTTATTGAGATGTTGACAATTTGATCGGAAAAAATATCGATGAAGAGCAATGCTTCGATTAGGGATCGGACGCACGAACTCTTAGGGATTGCGGAGAGGGCGAATGAGTCAATTTCGTTGCATTTTTTTGGATTTATTTTTTGTCTTTCGACGAATTATTATTGATTTGTTTGTATGCGTTGTGACTGCAATACCGAATCTAATTTTGATTTTTTTTTTTTTGATCTGAAATTGGGGATTTGAATTGCATGCAGAGATACATGCAGCAGCACAAGATCGAGACCATGTTGAAGATTTTTAGTGATACTTTTATTTGTAATTAGTGTTACTTGCTTTTGTAATTATTGATACTTTATTTTCTAATCAATAATATTTTTCTCTATGATAATGAAATAATTTTTTTTACTCAAGAATGAGTTTTTATTGTATTCATAGACCCAATTCTCAATTTGAGATTATGTTTTAAACTGGCACTTTTCTTTCTAATTAGTGATACTTTTTTCCATAGTAATGAGTCTCCACTCTATAGGTGATGATACTTCACCCTATAAATAATGATACTCACATGTGCATTAATGATACTTCACCCCATAAATAATGATACTCACATGTGAGTTAACGATATTTCACCCATAAATAATGATACTTGAGTTAATGATACTCCATTCATAATTAATGACATTTATATGTTCTGAATTTGATAATTAATATTTAATCATCAATAATATCATATTATACTACACTTCCGAGTTAGTGATATTTCATCCATAATTAATGATACTTCACAGACAGTTAATGATACTCACCAGATATATATATATATATATATAATGATACTTCACTTAATAGTTAATTATATTTCACCAAATTTATATCTAATGATACTTCGCTTCATAGTTAATGATACTTCACTTCACAGTTAGTGATACTTCACATATAGTGATACTTTACTTTATACCTAGTGATACTCTAGTGACTGAGCGTGAGGCGTGTGTAAGACACGCGCCTGCGCGCGAAAATGGATTTTGGGGCGGGCTTTGAGTTTTATTTGACCCGTCTAATGTAAGCGACCCGTTAGACGGTCTCATACAAATTTTTGTCAATATATTATCTTATTCTCATATCAAAATCGGTGATTCTTTTATTTTAAAAAGTTTATTAATTTACCAAGTAGTAATTTAAATATATTTTTACTATATTATTGTTTTACTAACTCATTTACAATCGATTTTTTATTTTAAATTACATAAATGGATAGTGGCTACAATTTGGAGCATAGGGATGATGACATGCAATTGTCAAAATCTCCTTCTACTCTTAAAAGTTTTTTTTTTTGTTTACTTACGTCTCGTTTGGTTGACAAGGAATCTAACCTTAGAAAGTAATCTGATTTCTTATTCTTAAATTTCTGTGTTTGGTTTAATTTTGGTAAGTAATCAGAATCCTCAAAATAAAAAAATTAATTCTACCTTCCTGCATTTTAAATATCTACTTGGAGTAGGTATTCTGATTATTTACCTCTAGGACTCTTATATATTAAACCATTTTTATTATTATATTTTTTCATCCATTATTTTTATTATTTATATAAATTGTTATTAAAATTGTATTTATACTTTTTAATAAAAAAATTGAAAATTTTATAAATATATTTTAATCTTAATTTTTTGTGGATTATTATTAGTTTTTTATTATCAAGTTTGGAATTTTAACAAAAAAAAAAGAAAATTTGAGAAAATAAAAATCCTACTAAATCCGATTATCATTTTTTTTTTAATTGGTAGTAGAGAAATGGCAAACTCAAAACAATGAGCAACTCGACTTCTGAATCAACAACAAAATTCGACATTAGTAACAATTTACTTTTTAATGATGTCGACCAAATATATAACAACAACAACAACAACAACAACAACAACAGTCATTTCGGTTGTATACCGCGAGGTCTCTATGGGCAAGGGGACAAGTGAATCATTGGTTTACAACAACAACAACACTAATAATAAAAGTCATTTTGTAAATTAATGCAATTGTTTTTTTTTCATGCTCAATGGTTTTCGTATGTTTGTATTTAGACAATATATAATTAATTAATTAATTAATTAATCTTTATTTATTTATTTTCATAATTGTTAATTTTGTTTTTGAATTGAGGGTGGAGAATGATGATCGAACTCATAGATTATAAGTCTATAATATTATTAAATTATTTTAATAAACATACTTGATTAATTTGATTAAAAATACTAAAATAAGAATCTATCCTTATCATGTTCCAAACACAGTATAAATAATATTTAGCATACACTTTCCTCAGAATCACATTCCTAGAAATCATATTCACAAACAACTTTATTTTTCTGCCAACTAAACGAGCCCTTAATGTTATATATTTGCTGGGATAATTACAATTCAATAATTCCCAACATTTGAAGGGTATAACAAAAACAACTCAACATTTTAATAATTACAATTTAATTCCCAATATTTGAATATTTTAACAGAAATAACCCAACATTTAATAATAACAATTTAATTCTCAATGTTTGAATATTTTTACATAAATGACTTGATATTTTAGGCGAAAAATCATTTTGGTCATTTTTTTGGCAAAAACGTCAGTCTGTTATATACGTTCTCTAACTCACTTGAAAGTAAATCTGATCAAAATCGACCGAAATAATATTTCCGCCGAAAATATTGGCTCATTTTTGTTAAAATGTTCAAATATTAGGAATTGAATTGTTATTATTAAATGTTTGATTATTTATGTTAAAGTATCCAAACGCTGAGAATTAAATTGTAATTATTAAAATATTGGATTATTTTTACTAAAAATTTTAAATATTGAGAATTAAATTATAATTAGATCTATATTTGCTTCATATGAACTATAAAAATTAAAAATGAAATTAGAGCCACTTCAGGCTGATGGCCTTGATGGGAAAAAATTGTAAGTAGCTCAACCAAAATTTGGGTTGGTCCGACCCAAACATTTTGATTGCTCTAGCCATACATAATAAATTAATAATTCGATGCTATTCTAGGTAGTGCCCGCAATTTTAAGAAAAAATATATATACAAGCATTTATATAATATTTTCAAGTGATATTTTATATATAATTTATATTATCATATTATGAAGACATTAATTACGTGTGCTATGATATTTTTTATTTTTATTTTTTTTATTTTTTTTTTACTCACACACTCGATCTGTGGTCTTGAGGAGATTCGCACTCATGACCTTTGGTCTCCAAGCAACCTCACTCCACCACTAAGCCATTTTTTTTTACTTCATAGAATGTTAACAAGATTGATTTTTTATTTTTATTTATGACAATACCACTTTAAAAAATTACAATATTATTAACATAGTAGGAGATAAAAAATAATATACATAAATAACTAATCTCGTTTTAATATGATAATATATGAATTACGTATAAAATATTGAAAGAAAAATTGCATAAATGCGTGAATATGTTTTTTAACAAAATTCGGGTAGTTGCCTGGATCTTTCATTTAGAAATTAAAGTTAAGCAATATATTACTCGCACTATACTTTTGACTCTTTGATGAATTTTTTTTTTTCGAATAGTTATAAATTTACTGAAAATACTTACTAAAAAATAAATAAATTAAAACTAGCATGGTCCTGTTTTCATCTTCACTGCATTGTGCAATCACCGCCAACTCGCCAGTTAGCCCACCACCACCGCCAATCAACCCCAATCAATCCGCCAACACCGCGAGTCAACCACAGACCAACCAAATGAAATCCTCTATCCCATTTTTTTCTATCCCATTTGGTGTCCCATTTTGATTTTTATTCGATTTTCATCAATTTCAATTTGTTATGACTTAGTTTAATTTTATAATTATTATTTAGGGTTCATTCCACCCAATTAGGGTTTATATTTATTTTTTAATATTTATTTCTTGTTTTTTAGTTAATATAATTGATTAATATGGTTGATTATTCCAAAAGTAGGGTATATAATTTTTAAAATTTTTAATTTTTAGCAATAAATGTTAATTATGATTTGTAATACTATAATAAATTTTATTTTTGTAATAAACATTTTTAAAATATTAAATTTCATAGTGGGACACAATAGTGGGACATGAAAAATGGACTAGAGGATTTTATCCCCAGACCAACCCGCCACCACCGCTCACAATACTCAACGCCATATTTCTCCGTCATCCCTACCCTACTCTTTCGGTCTTTCCTATTCAACTTTTCGTCGCGAGTTGTTTGGAAAATACAATCCGAACACATTGAAGAGTGTTCGAAAACACATTTTTGAAACTACAAGAGGTGTTCGAAAATTAGATTTTCAGACAAAATTGAATATAGTTTTGGTATCTTTCGAAAATGATTTTTTGAACATTTTGAATATGTTCAAAAAAATACAAGATTCGAAATTTCCAGTTCGAGCTATTTTCCACTCCTAATAGATTTCCACATTTGCACATTTAATTTGCAAATTGTCTGAGTGTGGTGCTTGTTGTCGCCGACGGTGGTTTGTCGAGGAGGAAGATATTTATGGCGAGTTTGGTGCAAGTTGTGGTCGATGACGGAGAGTACGATACTCGCCGGAGAAGGTGACGGATTTACCGAGAAGAATACCAGGCTGAATTTTAATTTTATTTCCTTTTATTATTTAGTAAGAATTTTTAAATAAATTAATAATTAATACTCCCCCGTCTTAATTATATGGTCCAGTTTCTCTTCGCACGTAAATTAAAAATATTTATGAAAACAAGATATTAGAGCTTAATTTCCAGTATTACCCTTATTTAAAATGACTTTAAAATATTGAAGTGTTTGATTTTTAATTTCCAAGAATTTATAAGGGTATATTTGTACATTATTATGAAAACTAAAATTATTTATAGTTATAAGACTATATAATTGAGATACTTTAAATAGCAATATAGACTATATAATTAGGGTCAATGTGGAAGAGTAGCCACTTAAAATTTTATAAAACTTATTTTAGCCACAAAATTTTAAAACTTATTATTTTATCCACTTTTACTAAAATACCCATCAATTATTAAATTTTCTATTATTTTGGATTTATTTTAGTTTGAAAAACTTCTCCTCCCTCTATCTTCAAAGTGATATTTTCTGGAAAAAAAGGAAAACAGTGGCCGTCCCTTTCTCCCAGTTGCTTTCCTGTTAACCATCTCCTCCTGCTGCAGCAACTCCGGTGGCAACACACATATTCCTCTTTAATGCTGCGTCACTTTCCCCTTTTTTCTCTCTTCCTCTCCTTCCCATCTCTCTTTATTCTCTCGCCAACACAAAGCCACCATCAAGTCACCTGAAAAAATAGCGGTGCCCCCTCTCTTTGTACTTTCTCTCCCTCATCGCTCTCCTCTCCCTTGTTGCTTCCTCGAAGTCTCTCTCTATTATCTCGCCACCAAACTCATCACCGACACCAACTCACCAGAAAAAATGGTGTTACTCAACACTGCGTGCGCAACCGCAGCCCCCGAAGATCACAGCAGCGCCAGCACACAGCCTGAGCGCACCACAGCACCTGCGCGCATACCCGATGCGCACCCGCTCGTCGCCGTCTCTCTCACCTCCCTAGCTCCGCGCCGTCGCTGTCGTCGGTCTCCGAGGAGATCTCCACCATTCTCGAGATGACAATGTTGGAGATGAGTTGTTGTTCGTTCGATGGTTTCTCGCCGCACAGAAGACGAGAGGGAAGAAGGGGAGAAAGGTAGGAGGTGGGGTGTTCTTGGTCAGACATGGAGGTCGGTTGCAGAAGACAAGAACAGGTTATGGGAGAGGAGGAAGATGACAGCCTGTAAATTTTGTTTTCTATTTTTTTTCAACTTTTGTTTTTTAATCCAAGGGCATTTTAGTCCAAAGTGGTTAAAATAATAATATTTAAAAATAAGTGGCTAAAATAAATTTTTTAAAATTCTAAGTGGCTAAAAAAAAAATTTGCTCATATAATTAAGACAGAGGGAGTATAAGAAAATAAAAAATAATTACTGTATAGCATAAAAAGTATGACATAAAAATATAATCTCCCTAAAATCAAATGCATTTTTATGCTCCAAATCAATGGTTACCTAAATAAGACACGTCAGCATAAACTATATGTTTATTTAATTTTGAAATGGAAATAAGCAAAACATTAAAATTGAAATCGTAAATTTTAAGCGACAAGCCGCTTCGAAGCGGCCTCTCTTCAACGTTCCCAACTTCTTCCACCAGAGATGCGGTTCTCTTTCGACTTAACGGAGACCGACGGCCGTCAATCTCCGGCTCCTTCGCCGTCAACTTCAACTCCCAAAGCTGAGCTCGAATGGTTCCCGCTGCAGAACCACCCGCTCTTCTCCTCCGCCGCTGCCGCTGCCGCTCCGATTGCCGCCTCCGCTACGGCCGGAAGAATGCCTCCCAATCTCATGGCGTGGGATGGAGCTTCTCGGCTTTATTTCTGGGATTTGAACAAGAGATGCCTCCACCGCATATCAATTCGGTTGGGTGAACCCGAACCGTCTTCGATTCTCGCTGCTTCGCCCTCTAAGGTCTTTGATTCTTCCTTTTTGTTCCGAATTTGATGCAGTATATGTACGCGAGAGACATTGGCGTGCGCTTTGAAATTGGGGAATTATGCATTCAGGGTTTAAGAGGGGTTTATAGAATCACAATCTTTTAAATTGGATTTCACTCATGTTCCTAAAGGTTTTTGTTTTAAGAATAAAAGGGAAAAATAGATAAATATGGATTACATTTTTGCATGGGGACGTTACTACAGTAGGAACCGTGATACTTGTGTAATTTTACTAGCTCAGATTTCATTTTCGACAATAAGATGGAAGTTTATGATAGTAATTACTTAAATTAAGTGAGAGAAGCTATGCTGTAGAAGGAATGAATGCGTCCACCTCTATACTTACATGCTCTCTTATAGGTGTTGCAAGCAGAAACGCCATTAAGTTTTGAGGTCAATAAGATTTCTATCAACAGAAATGGATCAGCTTTGCTCCTGGCTGGGCTGGAGGGCCTAAGTGTTATGTACCTTTATGGACGCTCTTCAGTGGAAGAAAATACCATCATCTGTCGGTATGTAAACATTATTGCAAAGCATCAACCCCTCTGCTTAATAAAGTTTTTCTTGTTGACTGCATCATATACATAGAGGAGTATGCATGTTCTTGATATGATGTTGATGTTTAGTCTTAATCATTTTGTTAATATAATTTGGTGACTTCTTTTGGTTGCTAGTATTTGGGTCTTTCTGGTTAGTTGAAGAAAATCTAATGTTAATCGCACCTAGGTGCGCGCAGCCCTGACTATACTCTTGTGAAGAGAAAGTCTCTGCAATCCCCTTAGAACAGTACTCCCTTAGATTCTGATCCCTTTCCACGGCTGAGTCATTCTTCTCTTTATTACACTACTCATGTATGATAGTTAACAAATTTTGTGTCCTCAGTAAATGTGAAGATGGCAGTTTCATTGGTGGATATTGTTAATGAATCTAGTAAGGAGAAGTTCGTCATTAATGGCTGGCAATGAAATAAGTAGTGTCTCTAGCATATGCCAAGTTTCTAAGTGTGTTATAAACTTTAGGTAAATAAAATGTATGGTCTCTATCTATTCCTTTGATAAGCTGGATTTCATTCTGCAATAGAGCACCTACTTATGTTTAAAATTTCTTTGCTAAGGAGACTGAGAATACTGCTGCTAAGACCTAAATTTTTTACAGGATTGATTCCATTGGTTCAGAGATTTACTTCCAAAGAAACAACTTCATACGCATTCTGCAGATTTCTTGGCACCCTTATAGTGATACACACTTGGGAATCCTGTCCTCTGATTCTGTTTTCAGGTATATATTTTTTACTGGACACATTTCTTTGAAGAAATGATTTCTGATATTTGTTTAGCAAATATGTGATCTGTGTCTCAACCATTGTGAATTTTCATATGGATTTGTGAAAAGTGAGAGTTGGTTGTTATTGTTGTATTTTTTCTTGGCAAACTTATTCTGGTAACTTTGTTCAAATAATAGTGCTAAAAAGTGTGACATTCACATAAATTGAAGCAATCAAATCGAATAGTAAAGGACATGTTGCTATGCATGTCTCCTATTCTTAGAAGTATGTTTAACTATCCGTTTGTATGATCTAAATCTCCTCAATATGAATCTATGTGCTAATATACCATTCTGTAACACACATGTGCCAACATGAACTCATTTGATTTGGTCTCTGTGTAGAATTTTTGATTTGTCTACAGACATTGGTGAGCCAGAACAGGAATATTATTTACAACCTGTGGAGCAGGGCAGTTGCCGTAGCGCTGCAGCAATCTGTCCAGTTGATTTCTCTTTTGGAGGCGAACATTTGTGGGATAAATTCAGTGTACGGGAATTCTCTTTCATCTGCCACTGGATTTTTTTATGTAATGTTCATATCTAGTAGAGTTTTGTGTGCTTGCTACTAAAGACTAAGTACCTGCCCATCTATGCTCTATTGAAGTTCTCAGATCTTGATCTTTTAGCATCTGCATTTTGATTAAATATATTGTTTGGCTGAGAAATTGTGATCCTCAATTATGTTTATGACTATTTACCTGACTCTTAATTACACGTTCCTTTTTTTTGGTAGTGGTTGCTCATTTGGTTAGTGTGTTTTCTCCAATTTTCACCACTTGAAATTTTGTTGAAGGTTATTGTCTTAGGTTCTGCTTCATTGGGGGCTTATTCATAGTCACCATTCTTCTTTTAAATATTTTCCCCTCTTTCCTCTTTTAAGTTATATTATTTTTCTTGGTAATTATTGTCTGTTTAAGGGTCAATTGCTTGTTCTTTTCTTCTTCATATCTCAGTTTGATTTAATTTGGAGCTATTTATGTTTAGGAACATAAAAAAAAAAAAAAAACTAATGCTAAGGCAATGAAATTTGGTTAAATGGAGTTCTAATTCTATAATTTGATGTCTAAGTGCCATATTTCTGTAGAAAATTTGAGATGTCAAACGCAGTTCTATAAGATGTCCTCACACCTCTATCTCAACATTGTTAACTTACAAACTGGGTTTAAAAAATCGCGCCATGGCGCAAGATTATGGCGTGGCGACCAAAATATGGAAAAAACTGAACCTGGCGCACGGCATACGTATGGCGCTGCCATGGGCCATGGTGCAATCTCAATGGCGATTTTTAGGGTTTTTTTTTTCTTTTTTTTTTAAATTTATTATTAAATTAGACCTAAAATTATCAAGAAGTCTCATAGATGAGGATGATATTATTGATGGCTTTGGTGAAGATGAGGAGATGGAAGAGGAAATTGGTGAAGACAAATATGATGAAGATGAAGAAGATAGGGAATGGGAATTTAATGATGATATTTAATTGATTAAAACTTAAGACTTTGACACTTCTATTTTGCTTGATGAATTGTGTGTTTTGTGTTAAATTGTGTGTTTTGTGTTAATTTATGCATTTATAATTGTGTTTTGGGTATTTAAATAGGGTGTGTATGATTATATTTTATATTGCATTTTTTGTACTTCTTGTGCGCCATACATATGTGTGGCGCGCGCCATTTGCCATGGCGATCGCCATGGCACCAAGGCCCTTTTGTGCCATGCGCCATTTAAAACCCAGCTTAAAAACATTCCTGTAATTTTACAAAATGTTTAGAATATTTTTTTATATGGCGAGGAAAAGACTAATGGAATTGCTCGTTTACAGGTTTTTATCTTGTTTAGTGATGGATCCACTTACATAATTTGTCCAGTTGTTCCTTTTGGAAGGTAATTCCATTGTCCTGATGGTGACCTTTGTCTGACCAAAAATATATTTGTGTTCTGATTATGCCCTTTACTTGTGAGCAGTGTTTATAAATGGGAATCAATTCTGGAGGTGTATACTGATGCTCATACATTTGGGCTAAAATCGGCCGATTCAAAAGCTGTTAATAATTCTAATATGGCAATCTCTTGGCTGGAAGCAACATTTCCTGAGTTAGTCCGTCAAGCTGGAGATGGTGGACAGTTGTATATTGTAAGAGCTCAGCCTTTTGTTCTGTTGGATGCATCAGTTTCAATGCAGGTAATGATTTTTTTTTCATGAATCCAATGAAATTAGACTGAAATGGATATCTTAATCCCCTCCTTTATATATGTTAAACTAGTCTTGCCCTGTTTCATCCTTCAATTGACTGAAAAATGTGCTGGTTCTGAATCTTCTGATGTTTTAAGGCTAGATTCTTCTGTCTGTTGACTGAATTATATATCTGTTCTACTATCTTGATTTTTAAGTGGATTGTTTTGTATTTAATGACAGTTTTGTGCAGTTAATTGTTGAATGGCCTTCTGTTTGATTTTCTTTCTTGCATCTCACCACACAGTGCAACTTCAGTCGACAAACTTAATTCCTTTGATCCACACCCTTCATATTCAATATGACATTAATTTCAGGGGCCTCTGCGTAAAGTATGTCATGGTGTGACTGAAGATTCTGATGTTCAAAGAGGCGCAAGTGAAGGACGTGCAGTCAGTTTTCATTACAATTTAGTTGGCAAAGACACAATTCTTGCTATTGCACGGAGTGACGGGCAACTGCAACTGGATGCTTTAGCTGATGAAATTCAGCCAGTCTGGAAGACGGGCAGTGTGCCTCGTCTTTGTTTCAGTTCATCTGATCAGATAGTTGGTGCTGCTATGATTTGTGAATCTGCTTCTAGTGATAATTCTGTTTTGAACCTTGATCAAACCTCTTATTCTACTGCTTGGTTGGGCCATCCACCTCCTCTGCTGAGGTTAGCCATTGTGGATTTAGCTTTGCCTATCAAAAGTAGTTCTCTGATTGGCATGATCACTGATCCCCTTCTTCCTGAAAGAATATTTTGTATTCACGCTGGAGGGATAGATTCGATTGTCTTGCATTTTCTCCCTTTCACTAACCAGTCAAGTGGGAAGGAAGAGCCAATGAGAACCCCATCTGTGCATTCCGTGCTTAGTACATGCCCTGGCGACTCATCCACACCATCACCTCTTCATGGTTTCCTGGCTTTATCAGATTCTTATGGAAGTTCATGGATTGTGGGACTTACCTCTTCTAATGACTGCATAGTGCTACAGATGGAAACTTGGAATGTTTTGCTTACTGATGCTGTTCATAAGATACAAGGAGCTTTTATGAAAGATGAGACAAAAGAGACAAGACACACAGATCCTCCCACAATAATAAGCAAAGAGCTTCTCAGTGGACCTAAGGCAGTTCTATTGCCCCCTTCTGCACCAAATTTACGCTCTGTGACTGCTGATTCCATTGAAGGTCGATCAATGCTTCATCAGTATTTCAAGCTATTTCACGAAAATTATGTGGAGTATGCACACAAGGTATGACCTATTATGTCAAGTCATGTTTCTTAATATCTAATAATTAAGCTGGACAAAATGTTGCTGTCCTCTTATTATTGTTGTGGAATGCATGTAATTGTTAGTTTCATAACCTGAAGTTATTTCAAAACTCTCTGCTTGAGAACAATTAGCGGACAGGAAAAAGTTTTGTACTTATAGGATCATACACTGTTCTTACATGACTGGACAGGCATGTATTTACCCCATCCGTTAGATTCACTTTGATTTATTTGGAAGAATTATATGATATTTTATGATGTTAATAGGTGTACTTTGAGCTCCAGCATCACGCGCCTCAGTTGAAAAAAATAATTGACGAGGAGCATTCCCGGTTAAGAAAAATGCAACAGAAGCTTTTGGAAGTTGAAAAGGAAAAAGAAAAGATAGAGGATCGAGTAGACCAAGCAGTTGAGCGTCACATTTCCTTAGAAGAGCGCTTACGAAACTTGAGGAGCTTACCCGGAGCACAGAAAAAACCACTTTCAAAAGCGGAGAGAGAATTCAAGATAGAACTAGGTAAATTTTCCACTCTTTTTATTTCTATCAACCTGAGCTTATGTACAAAGACTGCCAGCTGCAGTTTGTCCATTTGTTGGGATGATGGGTGGGGATGTGTAGAAGAGCAGACGTTCGGGTTGGCTAATTTAAAACTCGCATGCCTTCTTGTGTAAGAGAATATGCAGATAACTTGAATGTTGTGTTGACTAGGTTTCTTATTGATTCCAGTCCTAACCTGACTTTTTTCACTCATTCTCTTCTAAATTTGTAAAGGAAAAAAATTGAGAAATCTCTAGTTACTAAAAAACCTATACTATGTTTAGATTTGTCAAGAGGTGAAATGTTCCAAGGGAAAGTATGTTGGGGAATACATAGGACTTCTGCCTTTATTTTGAGAAAATGTTTTGAAACTGGAACTATAATTTTGAAGAAAATGAGTAGCATTTTTGGCTGTATTTTGAAATTCAAACAGGTCTGCTAATTGGATTGTCTATCTATTATAAAATTGGCAATCAAGTCTAGCCAGCCAACAAAGGCCACAGAAGTCCATTACTATGTAACCTTGCAAGAATGATTACATACTTTCTGACTTTCCCTGTACTATTATTTCGTTTAAAAAGATTGGCCTTACCCGCCCTCTTTTTTTCTTTTTCAAATATCCACAGATAAATTTACTGGATTGGAGTTGGATGCATTGCACTCTTCCATTGAAGCCCTGAGTGCAAGGTTGAAAAGATACACGCATTCCATGCAATCCGATTCCCCAAATCAACGAATACAGAGACAGGGAAGAAGGGATAGTCGGGTTCCAGATGATGTATCCGAACTTAAATTGACACTCGAAAAACTCTCGCTTGTGAACAGCGAGAACAGCAGAAAGGTGAAACTCGTTGAATCTGCATTGAGAAACAAGGAAATCATCGACTGACATTGAATAATAACTTGGTTGATCTTGTACTAGTCATATTTTGAAGATTGGGATGTGTACATCAGGTGATGCCTGAGTTTTGCTCACTGCCCATTATAAGCTAAGCATGCAGGTAGTGTGTCTGAGTATCTATTGCTTGAGGGAACTGATAACTGCTTCCTTCCAAAGAAGCTTCAAGAATTTATGCAACAGATTAGATTACTCAAATGCTAACTTTGTTGCTAGTTTGTATAAATCGTTACTAATCGGATTCTGGTAAACTTAAAATGAGCCCGGGTTTTCTGCAATTTTTAGGAGCATGAAATGAAATAGATGTTTGTCTCGTAGATGCTACACTAAGTAAAATATGCTAATGCAACATCTATTCTATGCAATATCTTTGATTGTTTCAGAAGCTTTCGTGCGAAGAGAAAAGAGCTGCAACCCTTGCGTTACCGAACTTCCCTTGTGCGCCAAAAAAAAAAACTCGGCAGAAATAATCCAAGCGAGAAGGTGAAAAAATCATGGATATAAATTGACAAAAAACGGGGGCATGGTGGGAATATTGAAACTTTCATGAGGATATTATAGGCATTCCAGAAGTTAGTCTGCAGATAAAATAATGTACCAAACAGATGTGTGAAGCAATCTTAGTATATTTATCTTAATAACCAAACACACAATTTAAATAGTTAATATGCAATTATCTTGCAAAGCAATCCAAATTTTATTAATATGGGTATATCCATACCAGTATACCAAACATTATCAATGTGTCTATGAAATACTGTTATTTTATAAATTATATTCTAAATGGAGAAACTCGCCGACCAAAAATACTATTGTAATGGATAATTTACACAATACTGTTATTTTATGGTCAAATTAAATGGTGCATGACACAACTACAGGTTATTATATCAAGAAGTTTAAGTGTCCTTCCCCTCGGAATGATCTAGTGGTGGATTGATGTTATCTTCAGGCTAAAAATCTCAAGTTCGAATTTCACCACGAACACCACTAGGTGTGAGCCTGTCACACCTGGTCTGCGTGGTTTGCAAACTATTATATAGAGGTGAGATTTATCCAGTGCGCACTTTGGTAGTGCCTGCGTGTTACTCTCAACGTAAAAAAAAAAAGTTTTAGTGTCCATTTAAAATTGATGAAATAGTTTCGAATCCTACCTACTTGGACATTTTTTTTAATAAGAAAAAGAAAAGTTTATGCCAGCATCACTTCTTCCACCCAAAACCAAACCATACATTTACTTTCTAGTTTCTAATATGTCCGATTTTACAAAACACGATACAAAAACACACGAAAATATAAATCTCAAGCTTGGGAGAAACACACAGCTGCTAAATGAAGTAGGAGACGAACATCACAAAAGGTTACTGATGATTGCTTCTCGATTTCAAAAGAGAATATTAGGAAATTAGGATAAACACACAAAGACTTGAGTTATTGGACTAAGTGGACCAGACAATGTATCAACTGTATTATTTGAATGGTCGAATATATTCATGAATTGACTTACCAATTTGGGTACGAACCACGCATTTTCTTATAATTATTCTTCAATTGTGTGGTAGTAAGATTTGTCATTTTATTATCTACTAATGTAATTTAATTATTTTATTTATACACAATATTTATTATAAATTATTAATCTCTCACTGTGCATTGCACGAGTCTTATATAAGTAATATCTTATTTTAAATAAGTTTAATTATGATATTATTTTTTGTAAATACAATTATCAAAATATTATATGATTTATAAATAAATTCTAATAGTTTATATTTTTAGAACAAACATAATATTTTTGTAAACTAATCGACATACCATATTAAAATATTTATAAATTCTAAAACATGTTATAAACTATTTTGAATACCTTATAAACACACTAACATTTTAATTTAGGAGTATTTTGAAATGATAAACAAAAATAAATGGGCATTCTGGTAATATCAGTTTCGCTCCTCTAAACCCTAAGTAAACAAACGAGCGTTTATCGCAATTCCTCACAGGCTTTCTCAAATACGGGTTTTCCAGAGTTGTGAAGCAACGAAACCAAATCCCTTTCACTCGCCGAAGCCATGGTATGTCTCTCAGTTTGCTTGGAATTAAGTTTCATTGCGTGTTCATTTACGCAAATGCATTCTTATATCTATGACTGAATTGACATATTTATTTGTTTCCAGATCTAAAAATGATGTTTTTTCTTTAAATTATGGATTTTATTTGATTTGTATTCTGCTGTCTGTGTCGCTTATCTAACTGTTCTTCTCTGCGCTAATTGATTTTGCCTTATTTTTCTTCAAAATTTAATCTAGATTCGTGTGAACATTGATCCTTTAACGCTTTTTGCCTTGAATTTTTGGGACAAAAGTTTTAGGACCACGCATTCGATTGGACCGAAAAACCATGTTGTGTTTCATGTTGTCACTGTTTGTCTTAGTTGGGGAAAAGAGCATGATTAAAACAATTTTTTTGATGATGCGAATTTATTATTCTTAGCACTGTTTGTTTTCAGCTGATTTTATTGTTGCTAGAGCCTGGAGGGAGTGTGCATTTTTTAAACTTTACCTTTTATACTTTACTGTTTTGATCTTGTTTTGTCTTTCCATATTCCACCATTAATAGCTGCTTAGAGTTTAAGGAATTTAGCATTCAGTGTCATTATTCTGCATATCAATTCTGAAGTAGTAATCATCCTTACTTTTTGCTGTATATAAAGACTGTTATTGTTTTTTTTTTATCAAATTGCCATCTTTTGTTGGTATGTAACTGGTTGTGCACCTAATCACTGACTTGAATTTGATAGTCTAAGAGAAAGACCCGGGAGCCTAAGGAAGAGAATGTCACTCTTGGACCTGCCACCAGAGATGGAGAGCTCGTTTTTGGTGTGGCCCATGTCTTTGCCTCATTCAACGATACCTTCATTGTGAGTGTAGAAGTGTACAACTTGAGTTAGATGTTATCTATTTTTGCAACTGATTGGGCGGATAAAATGAAACTAGCAGCATTCATTTTTTTAGTTTTATTGATTCAATTGATATTTTATTTGCAGCACGTGACTGATCTATCTGGAAGAGAAACCATGGTTCGTATAACAGGTATGCTGAGCTGGCTTCACTTTTAGTGTTCATAGTGGTTTTGTGTTAAGATCTTGAAAAGGAAGTGCACTGACACTCTACTTTAGAGTTTTGGCTTGTGTTCCTGAAAGTAAATTTAAAACTTGTTATATTACTTTTTTTCTTACAAGTTGTGTACTGTAGTATTTAGATTGACATGATGCTAATCCATGTGTGTACTATAAATTGTTATGGTGTTAGTTTGTCACATTTTTGGCACTATTCATAAATTATTTATTCAGAAGCATCTTAAGTATAGCCGATGGGAGGTACTTTGGATTGAAATCTTTCTTTGTCAAGGCATGCACTCCTGAAATGTGACTTTAGGTATTTGCTTAATTCTGATTATCAATTCCTATGCCTTGATATTTAGGTGGTATGAAGGTGAAGGCTGACAGGGATGAATCGTCTCCCTATGCAGCTATGCTTGCAGCACAGGATGTTGCTCAGAGATGCAAGGTTTTATAATATTCCATCCAAACATGTCATCACATAAATGGTTTTCTTAGTTGTCTTTGTGCTTTACTGAAGCATGGAAATTTCAGGAACTTGGTATCAATGCTCTTCACATTAAGCTTCGTGCCACTGGTGGCAACAAAACTAAGACTCCTGGTCCTGGTGCTCAGTCTGCACTTAGAGCTCTTGCCCGTACTGGCATGAAGATTGGTCGCATAGGTATTGTGAAATTTGGACTTCTTTGAACTTTGCGACCAGTTTATGTGTGGCACAACTTATTGTCAATGAATTTCATCGGTATTAATCTTGCATAATTGATATTTTGTTCCTATTTGCAGAGGACGTGACTCCAATTCCTACCGACAGCACCCGCAGAAAGGGTGGTAGAAGGGGAAGAAGGCTGTAATTTGTGTGTCTGGTCCTCTTACTCGCAGTTGTGGTTTGGACATTTTTGTAAGGCTATGGATTTCGTTCTTTCTATTTAGTAGTTCAAACAAAGATTGTTGATGTTTTGTTTTGGGACATGGATCAATTATGAGAGTAATTTTGTTGGAACGAGCTTAACATTTCCTATCATTTATATGAAATATTTTTTTCGTTAAAATTCATTGTTATTTGCAAGCTGCAAGGTGTACGTATGTTGCTTTCTGTCTTAACTTCTTGGGAGTGACAGATCAAATTCTCTGTGAAATTGATGAAAAATGTACGTATGTATGAGACGGATCAATACATGTGAGTTAATGATAGTTCACCCATAAATAATGATACTTCACCCATAAATAATGATACATGTGAGTTAATACCCATAAATAATGATACATATAAATAATGATACTCACATGCAGGTATAAATAATGATACTCACATTTGAGTTAATGATACTTCACCCATAAATAATGATCCCCGCATGTGAGTATTGACCCGTCTCATGTATGAGACAGTCTCACCCAAGTCTGCCCCATATATATATATATGTATATATTAAGTTCTCTTATAATTTATTAGACGAGTTATTCACTGGGATTTTAATTAATATGTTGAAGGTTTGTTTAGTCTAGTAATTATAGATGACTGTTTCTTATTATTATGTATCTTTTGATTACATAGGTAGATAATGCACGTTTGATCGTCATTGAAACGTTCATCTTCAAAGCAAATTATTGAGTTATCGTGTACGTATATAGGTTCGTTCTTATTATTTGGACTCATAAGCCATTTGTCTCATAAATCTAAATATGTGAAACAGGCTCACAAATCACAATACCTACCCTACTAATTATATCTCTTTTTTCCCTTATTTTTTTTTATTAAACTAGCAAACAACAATTCATATGATTTTATATATAAAAGATAAATACACACACACACACAAAGACATGAAATATTATACTATAGCTAGTAAATGTCAAATAATCAAATACCTAACAAGTTAGAAAATGAACTTTATTAATTACATTATAAAGTATATTATTCTAATTATAGGACTGATCTTGCTCCTCGAGGATGGCTTGCTCGCATTATTTGGTCAATCAATGATTATCACAATTTTAATGTTTTTTTATGAGTTAGGGATTAGTACTTTCTATGTAATTACATGTAGAGCTCATTTGATTGATAAATAAAATAATTAACTTGAGAAAGTAATACGATTTGTTTAAAAAAATTTCATGTTTTGTTCGATTATATAGATCAAGAAAAATAAAAGAATCCTTATTGAAGTAAAATAGTACAAATCATTGTATTGATAAAGAAAAGTAAAACAATTCTTATTTTTAGACATACATATTATTCTATTAAAAAAGTAAATTAATTCTAAATTTAAATTTGTAAAATTAAAGGTAAGTTTTTTTTCCATTTTTTGTAATTCAAATAAAAAATTACATTTCTTGGAAAAAATATTAATTAATTAAACATTATAACTATTTTACTTCATTGTATTATCACTACATCATTATATTTAATTTTATTCTTATTAAAATGGCAAGATTTTACTAAAATATGTAAAATTAAAAGTTTTTTTTGAAAGTGTAAAATTTAAAGTTATAAATTATATTATAATTAGAAAATATTAATAAATATTTAATGAATAATTAAAGTAAGAATATATATATATATATATATTAATAAAATTAAAATGAATTCTTTTATCTAAAAAAAAGTAATATATCATTTTGTTAAATTCTATATTGAATATTATATGTATATCTTCTAAAGTACAAATTTAACATATATGTGAAATATAATAAAAATATATATAACAAAAGAATAATATTTAAATTGATTTAAATTTAAAACTATATATATTGGGCGAGTGAAGATTTTCATATATGTGAATACAATAATCAAACTTTTTAGTACGTAAGATTGACCCTTTGAACTTCTTCTTGAATTTAACATATTTTTATATTAAAATAGAACATTTTGTCAATGCTTTGTTACTAATGATTTTTGGATGAACCTATGCTGATAAAATAACTTTCCATGCATTATATTAGGTATCAAACAAAATTCATTATGATTTCAAAAAGCGACATCTCTTTTTGGTTATGTTGGTTTTAATTTCTCATAGCAATATAATTGTAAAAATTGAAGAAAATAGATTAAAATTATAATATTTATACTTTATAGTTAAGTGTGTTTCTAAATACGCCACATATTTTTCATACAAGGATATGTTTGAAAATTCATTTTCAAAAATACAAGGCATGTTTGAAAATATATTTTTAAGCATACATGATCAATATAGCTTAGGAAAAAAAAAGTTAGTTGAACGTATTTTTGAACTTATTGATCATATTTGTAATTCAATAGTTTTCAGATCTAAAATTGAGCGACAAAACATCAATATTTACAAGTTTAAATCACATTTTTATTACAAATTCAAAGTATACATGACAATCATATTATTAACTTATTCTAGTATTTTTGTCTCCCTCTTTTCAAATTCAAAAAACTAAATTGTGACACCTCTTTTTATCTCTCAAACATGAATATTTCTCGCTCACACGTGAAAATTTCTCTCTTTGATTTTGTAGCATACGTGAATTAATATTTTTTAAATGGTTAAAACTAATTTTTTTTAAAATTGAGGATAAAATTGGATCCTAATATTGGTCGTCTTACGAATTTTGACATGTAAGATGGACTTATACAAGCTTTTGTCATTTATGAAAATAATAAAGTTTAGAGATATATTTTTTTAATATTTTATAAGGCTCATATATATTCATATTTCATTCATATTATTAATTAGACACGGGCATCCTTACTTCCACTTGACTTACATAAATAATAGTTGATTAAGAGTGGCCAACGACCTAACCATTTTATTACCCATGTGTACGTTCTGCCCAGAATGAGGTTTGGAACCATTTCAAGATATATTTAGATCCCTAAGCCTCATGCATGTTATTTACCTTAACATATTCACATTCAACTTGAACACTGTGTACTTAGCCGGAAAACATATTAATAAACAAAGCAAAAGTAAATAAACAACTCATGATAAAAGAAAAATGTACTAGATTAAAGACTGAATCCAACTCAGCTCGGGCAAAATAAGTACTTGCATCAGTTGAGGGCAAACCGCCAACTGCTGTGCAGAATATCCAGAAACTTAAATGCAGAAAAATAAATTGTATCTTGCGGTAAGAGAATTAAAAGATGTGTGTGATGGTATGTTCTATGCGAATGAAACTAGCAAGTATTTATAATTGTTTTGATCAGCCACAATCTGGCCCTGCCCAGCCCACATAGGGGTGTGAATCGGTTGAAGGAGTCCACTTCATCACCAACGGTAATGCTTCCTAGATTGTAGGGATATGCTCCACTTTCTTCTCTTCCCTAATCTCATCTCTACACGTCTTCTCTCTTCACTGAATTGATTTCCCCAGGCTTAGGAACTGCTGCGCACGTGGACCCATGTCATCTGAGTAGAGGGTGCTGCTGAACTTCCGCGCTTAATTCGCAACAGACTGTCAAAGATTCAGTAGTTGATCCTCTTTATACCCTCAATCAAGTTGGCATCTTGGCTATGCCCATAATGAGTCCAATCGTATTTCTTCTTTCCTCTGTTATACTTTGTCCCTAACAAGACTTTATATACGACTAAAAGTACTGGAAATAAGTAAAAAGACAGAGTAAAAAGACACGAAATTGATAACTAATGAGAAGAATAATTGTAATGTAATAATAAATTTTTGGTTGAGAAGTGTAAGAAATGATATTTAAAAAATAAATTGTTATATTTGCCAAATTTGGCAACTAAAGTCTACATTTTTAATTATAACATTTGTACGCGCTATTATAAAAGCAGTATTATACTCTAATATAATAGTGTAATTAATCTAATTTTTTTCCCTAGTTAAAATAGTATTAGAAAAATTAGCAGTGAATAAAAATAAATTATTGCATACATGGTAACTTGTTAGGGTCACTTTGAGACAATATGACCGACCGAGATGAAATAATGAATATATTTATAAGTAAAATATTTTTTAAAAGATAATACACTAATATGTTTTAAAGAAATTCATTTATTATTTCTCATTTTATCAATAATTAAACCACTTTTAAATGTTCTAAATTCCAAACTGTGACATATTATTCAATTTAAAAACTTACTTCAGCAAAAAAATGTTATAATTAGCATATCCAATAGATAATATATACATTGACAAATGTTTATTTATATAATATAATATATATATATAATTTTATATTTAATTTTATGTCCTAGGTTCTATTAATGTGTACTTTAATTTTAAAAATAAATCAAATCTATTAATATCTAAGTGTTTTTCAAATGTTAGATAAGTTAGGATTAAAAAATAATTTGTTAGAGATTAAGACATGATAAACTTTATTCAGAAGCCATAGATTTGATCATTTGTGTATTTAAAATACTTGACTTCAAAAAAATTGTTAATCAAATATGGATAATACACATATTTATTTAGCTAACTATTTTAATGAAAATAATGAGGCCTGAGGCGATCGACTCGTTTGCCTCATAGTAAAAACGACATGTTTTTATTTCACACACACACACACACACACACACACACACAGAGAGAGAGAGAGAGAGAGAGAGAGAGAGAGAGAGAGAGAGAGAGAGATTCTTGATTTAGGGCAAAGAGTCAAAAAAATACCCGAACTATATGCTCAATCCCACATAGACGTACAAACTATTTTTTAGCCTAAATATACACCTAAACTATTTAAAAAGTACAATCGGCCTCCTCAACTATTCAAAATATATCAAATTCACACTTTTCGTTTAGCACCGTTAGTTTTTTATGTTAAATAAAATGCCCATGAATTCTTCGACCTAATTATGATTTATTCGGACGATGATACCATGTAATGTGGTATGATTAGAAAGTTCTAGTCATAGACTTTCTAATTATACACTCAATTTGTCAATTGTGTGTTAAACAATAGAATAATTACATGGAGAAACATCGACGACGAGGGTTTGTATTACGAATTAAATTTTAAATCTCGATACTGATTCGATGTTGGATTTTAAAATTAAAAGAGGGGTTTGAAACTCCATAGTGTGGGCTATTTGGTCATGCTTTCAATTTGTCCGATCAACATTCATAGGTGATGGAATTGAGCTTGATATATTTTAATTAGCGAAAGAAACTAACGGTGTTAACATCAAGTGTCAGTTTATTTTTTTACGAATAGAGTAGTGATCCGATTGTACTTCTTAAATAGTTTAGGTATGTATTTGGGCAAAAAAATAGTTCTTACGTCTAGGTGGAATTGTGCATATAGTTCGGATGTTTTTTTTGGCTCTTTGCCCCTTGATTTATATATATCTTAATCAAATTACTTATGATAAAATTAAAATTAATATATTCACTTATGAATAATAGTTTTTTTTTTCCAATCTATATATTTGAAATTATGCTCTATGATTTTACATTAATATTAAAAAAAAATTATTTAGATTGATGAGTAATTGTGAAGTTTAGTTTGATAAAGTATGTAATTTTTTTTAGAAATAACATTTTTATGATTTGGAGGGCATGACATAATTTTTACAACTTAATTACTTTGATAATATTAATTAACTTATCTTTAATAAAAATAGATAAGTGGCCAAAATAACATTTCATTATATATACTATCTTTAATACAAATATGTAGTCGATGATAATTTTTTTGGTGCTCGTATAAGTTCACATCGCTCTTTTGTAATGAAATTGATTTAATTTATGTACATTATGTAACATTTTTGTTATTTTTTTATCTCTTTGAATTCAATAATATTTGAATTATTGATATCACATAATGTGAATCAGTAATTTATAATAAAAAATTTAAATTTTAAGTATATTGAATAAATTATACTCATAATTCCCAGATAATTAAATTATTCACGATTCTTAAAATGTTTTAATAATGTCACCTTTTAAATTATGGAAAATTCGAGATCCCTAAATTGTTACTAAAAAATAAATTAGATCAAACATTCATCATGTAAAAAAAGAGTAATAAAAATAATTGACATGAATGTGTGTGATATGCATTGTATATATATGAATTTATATCTTATTAATTTATAAAGATATTAATGAATTGTCAACCATGTTAATTAAAAAAATGTTAGTTGAAATTGGAAACTTATATAGACACGCACATGTCAAATTGATGCACCAATCGAAATTATATATGTATTTTAAAGATTAGTATTATGAAAGTCAATAATAATATTTATTAATTATTACCATATATATTCATATGAAATGAATGATCATTTGCATAAAAATCACTCTAGAAATTTTATATCTATTACTATATGATAATAAAAAGTTCATGTGGTAGATTTATTATATTATACTATTGTGATTAATTTAAATATATTATAGGGATATATTAGATACATTCAATTTTGTAAAATAAAGATCTTATTATGTATAGTAGTAGATTCATATGAAAGCTAATATATTATATTAGATTTTACATTATAAATACATATTATATATTATATTACATAATTAATTTTAAATTAAAGTTATATCAGGGATATAATAGGTAAATTAAAATTTGTAAAACATCACACTAGTAGATAGGAGATATATACAAATTAATTACAAGTAGCAATTAATTTTATATGAATAAGATATCGATGTAATTATAATTTAATCATTAAAAGGAAAATATTGCATAATCTCGACAATATCAAACGAGCTCGTCCTACATTCCCACACAAATAATTAAGCTTGGTTCCTTGATCCAAAACATGTGCTACGTACTTGATTATATTGTCTAAAAATAAAAATTAAAGTGTAAATCTATAAATATAGACAAAAAAAAAAGTAAAAAGGGGAAAAAAAAGGCAACATATAAGCTTATAGTAGTTTCATGGGCAATTTGGAGTTATGACACAGTTGTCCCTACACCCAATGATTGGCTAAGTGTACATTTTACAATTTTTTAATAAAGCATTAAATGCATCCACACCTAACATATAAAATTTAAAAAATGATGAATCCCTACCCAAATCTCACGTAACGAAAACTAGAATATGCAAAACGATTTTGAATTATGCAACGAAACATTTATTAAAAAAAACATATGACAAATTTCACGTAACAAAAACATATAACGAAACATTTATAAAAATATATAACGAAACATTTATAAAAAAACATATAAAAAATTTCACATAACGAAATATATAACGACACATTTAAAGAGTAACAAAACATTTATAAAAACATATAACGAAATATATATAAAAACAAATGTTATGCATCTTGAATTATGCTAAACAATTTTTTTAAAGAGTAACTGATAAGTTGCATATTTGCACCTATTTTTAGGTGATTTTCCCGTGTTTTACTAAGCTTTGTTGTGCGTTTATTGGGATTTGATGATCTTTTGAGTTTTGCAAGGGAATAAAGGTGTTTTGTAGGAAAGAAGGCTAAAATGATCATTTTGGAAGCAAAAGAATTGAAGAATTTCGAGTAGGAAGAGTCCAGGAGCTTCTGGCGGATAAGGCGTGGCCACGCCTTAGTCTGCTGGCGGGATTTAATTCATAAAATCACAAGTGGGCCCAGCAGAGATATACATGGACGAAATTCTTCTTTCCAATTGGCGATTTTTCCCAAGGAAAGAGCCTTAGAGTCCAAGAAGGAGTAGAAGACTTACCATTGGGAGAGAGGAGAGAGAGAATAGAATATCTAGAAGACACATATATATCGGGAATTAATTTTCTCTCTCAACACAACTCCATTCACGCCAGAAACACAAATTTACGCCATTCTTCATCTGTTTTCATATTTTTCCAGACTTTGCTTTAATTCCATGATGATGTTCTAAACACTTTTCTAGCGAGAGGATAATCGAGACTCGGATTCTACACGTTTGTGAGATCGAATTGGTTTTATTATAATTAATTTCTCTCTTTATTTATAAATCCTCTGTTTGTGATTTCTGTTATTGTTTTAATGATTATGCAAAGTGCACGTTGTATGATTGTTAGAATGATATCTTGCTAGTGAATTATCTAGATCCGTAATTGTTTAGATTATTTACCTAAGTAGCGCAATTGGATAGATTGGGGGTAAACAGTCCCGCTTTCGACACTTTGGGGATTTATAATCTTATCTGAACGGGTCATCGTATAATTTTCGTGGGTTTGAATTGGTGTTTCTCTGGTTATTAATGCTGTTAGTAGATTTAATTCTATGGTCATACCTAGGATTGTCTATTAATTAGAGAAGTAGTTAACGGTCGTACCTTGGCTGCCGATTAATTAAGGAGAAACGAGGTTGTTAGGTCGTACCAATAGCCATAGCCAATTTAGAGAGAGAAGTGAATTATATCTGTGCATCTGTGATCAAATTGTGTAGTCCGTTGTCGAGATTATTCTTGAGCTAGATATTTCTCTTAATTGATCTTCGTTTGTCATTTTATTTCTTTGCCATTTAATTGTTTTCGTTGAATTATTTTTAATTCCAGTATTCAAAACCCCCCCTTTAGTTATAGGATTTTAGATAAAAAGATTAATATTTAATTTACCAGTCTCTGTGGTTCGACCCTGCTTGCTACTATTGCAATTTATTTGGATATTGAAAAGCAGGTTTATTTTTGTTGGTTTCGACACCCATCAGTAACGAAAATGTTGTTAGTGAATAACGATAAATCAACTATTTTCATTATTAACGAAAATTTTGTTAGTAATAACGATAATTCAAGTATAATAAAAATTCATTTATTAATCATCAATTAACGTTAATTAGGCATAACGATTTTTTTTATTTTTTTTAGCCATAACGATTGATTTTCATGTTGGCCATAATGATTTTTTCAGTTGGCCAACATTAAATGAACATCAATGGGCTATACTGTCTTTCTGTATGTGTCAAAATGAGGTAGGTAAAATGCATAAATATTTATATTTGTATAGGTAGGTATTAGTTGGCTCAAATTAAATGAAATTTAATGCATTTAATTTTGTGTAAGAGAGGTTGGTATAATGTATGTATATTTACACTACACTGGTACACTAACTCAAACCACACCAAAGACAAAAATAGTTTGAGAGTTTGATGAAGAAGGGAAAACGGTGAATTCCCTTATAAAAAAGAGAAATTTATGAAGAGTTTGATCGCGAAGCCGGGAGATTAATCAAGAAAGCATCATCGTTTTCACCAACAAAACTACATCCTGAAATCGCGCAGAAAAATTCTCAAAATTTGAAAGGTACGTTTCAAGTCTTGTTACGTTGCTTACTTAGAAAATTATTTTAGGTTTTATTTAGCCAAAATTATGTTCCTGCAATTAGGCTATAACAAAGGCATAGCGATCATCTTAAATAAGGCATAACGATAAAGTATAATGATAGTTTTAATTTTCTTATCGTTATGGTTAGTTTCAATTATTGTTAAAATATAACCCTAGTTTTAATTTAATATTCGTTATTGTCCAATTGAATTGTCGTTATGGTTAAATAGATTTTTTCGTTATGGTTAGTTAATGTTGAAATTTAATTTTTGTTAATGGTTATCGTTACGGTTAGTTAATGGTTAAATTTAATTATCATTATGGTTAAATAGAAATATCATAAGGATTGGTTAATGGTTTAGTAGAATTATCATTATGGTTAAATTTAAATTTTCGTTATGTTTAAATTTAAGTTTCGTTATTCTTAAAATTTTATTTTCGTTATGGTGTAATTTAAATTTTCATGATTCTTAAAATTTCATTTTCATTATTGTGTAAGTTAAATTTTCGTTATTGTTAAAACTAAACTTTCGTTATTGTTTAATTTGAGTATTCCTTATGTTAAAATATTTCGTTATTGTTAAAATTTAATTTTGCACGGATTGTTAAAATAAATTTTCGTTATTGTTTAATTTAAAGTTTCGTTATTGTTGAAATTTAATTTTCGTTATTGTTAAATTTAAATTTTCTTTATGTTTAGAAATTAACTTTCGTTATTGTTAAATAAAAATTTCGTTATGTTAATAATAAATTTTCGTTATTGTATAAATTCAATGTTAGTTATGGCTAAATTTATATTTTGTTATGTATAAAATTAAGTTTTGTTCTGTATCGTTAGGGGCGGTTTTGAGGGTGTACGGGGTGGGCGACCGCACAGGGCCCCGAAAAATCGAGGGCCCTCGAATATATATAGGTCCATATATGTATATATAGATAAATAGTTGAAAATATTATCAATTAGTCATTTAGCTCAATGGAAAACCACTTTCTTAAAGTTTCTTAGTGCTAGGGATCAATTCTTGAGTGTAACATTTTTTTTTACTGCTTACGCTTGGGGCCCTTTGACATAATTCCTTTTTAACAAGTAGGGCCCTCCCATATTCGCACAGGGCCTCCGATAGGCTAGCCTCGCCCCTGTGTATCGTTATGCTTATTTTTAAATTTATTTTAGGGCAGATGGTTAGACGTCATATTATTGTACGACATAATGGCCGATGGGATAGAGCTCAGTACGTAGATGGTGTGGAAGGGTTGATCATCATGTCATCGGATGATTTATGTTTTAGGTCACTGATCAAAGAGATACATGAGTTATTGGAGACCGATCCCACATTTGTCGAGTACCAGTTATCATGGATGTCGAGCACCAATAGTGGCAGACAGATCAAGACAAGACTGAAAGATGATGCTGGTTTGCTTGACTTGCTCCACGAGCAGAGTCAAGAGATGGTTGTGTATGTTGTTCAGAGAGGCTGCAGCAGGTCAAGGGTCATCCCTGACACCGTGCCCGAGTACAGAGAACCGGTCAGAGAGGAGGTTCGTGATGATACGCAGCACTATGAGGCTTCAGAGCACAATTTTGACGATGATGCATTCCCGCATGAAGAAGAAGAAGAAGAAGAAGAAGAAGAAATTCCTACCACTGATGAATAAGCGGAGGAGAACGACAGAACGGGATTGCTGGAATCAATGATCACAGAGTTCATAGGATGGGTGCGTTCTACAGGGGGTACATGACGATTGATGGGCATGATGGGAGGAGCATCATCATCGAATACTAGGGCTGAGGATGTATCCGAGCGGGGTGAGAGCAGTTGGATTGTTCCACTTGCGAATATAGAGAACAAATCACAACGTCGCTCCTGTGCGCTCTGTGTAGTCGTCGCTTTACCTCAAGCAAGAAGTGATCAACCATCTCTGCATCAATAAGCTCCATACAGTCTTCGACCCTCTCAAAAAATGCCTGGGGGAGTACTGATTGGTTCGCCAGAATCTGGACACTAGCACCATAGCCCTGCCGTCTGAACTCCGAGTATCCAGCCTCTACCAGACGCCGATCCTGCGCCTCCACTAGGTCAATAATAGCTGCTCGACCACAGACGATGGACCAAGGGATGACGGACCAGCAGACGACGGACCAGGGGACGACGGACCAGCAGATGATGGACCAGGGGACGATGGACCAGCAGATGATGGACCAGCGGACGACGAACCAGCAAACGACGGAGCAACGGATGACGGACCAGTGGACGACCAACCAGTAGATGATCTACCTCTAGCTCTATCCCTTCTCGTACGGGGGGGCGTACGAAGAGTCGTGGCCTGTCTAGGAGGAGGAGGGGGCAATGTGGGCTCACTGGGAGGCGTGGGCCCTCTAGGAGGAGGTGTGGGCCCTCTGGGAGGAGGTGTGGGCTCTCTGGGGGGCGTGGGCCCTCTGGGGGGAGGTGTGGGCCCTCTAGGAGGAGGTGTGAGCGATCTACGCAGCCGAGCTACAATATTGTTCTCTATCCGTGTGGAAAATGTATCGAGCATCTCTCCCACACGACGCATCACGCGTTCTTCTACAACTCCAGCAACGGCATGAACAAAGTGATCAAACCAGCTATCAGAAGACTCCCCCGCACGTTGTCCGGGCATCTCGGGCTCTCCACGGCTCTCCTCCTAGATCCTCCTCAGGCGCTTACTGTCGGATGGTCGAGGAGGGCTCTCTGTACGGTCCGATCCTTGACTCGAGGGTCCGAAGCCCTCATCCGGCTCATCAATCAACCGGTGCGTCATCTGTGGAGTCTGCTGCTGCGCAGTCCGGGCACTCCTGCGTGATGGTGCTGGGACGACGACGTCAGAGGTCCCTGCACATGTCCTCGGGACCACACGACGAGCCACCGCAGTCAGCAACTTCTTCTTGGAGACCTTTCGAGGTACCACATACCTCACACCTAGCAAACTGTTATTAAATTATTAAATTAAATTTTTAGCTACGTGTATCAAATATTTTGTGTTATTATTAAATTTCTAATTATATCATTATATCAATTTCTAATTAATTAAAGTTTATCATTCAATTATGATTAAACTAAAGTATTATTTCGATTAGTAGTATTATTTAGACTAGTATTATTTAGATTAATATTATTTTTAGACTAATATTATTATTACATTATTTAATTATTTTTGGTAATACCGATAATGTTAATCACATTGTGATAACGATATCTACAATTAAATAAGGTATAAGGATTAAGATTATCATTAATGATTACTTCTAATTAATTTAAAAATAAATTATAATTAAAGCACAACGATAATACAATATTAAATTAATTTACTTAATTCATAACGAGTAATGTCATCATTAATGATTTCACGTAATTATTAAATTAAATAACTCCTATACCCTTTAAATATAGTACAAAGCATTATTATTATTATTATTATTATTATTATTATTATTATTATTAATAAAATAATAATTATTAATTATATTAATTTTTTTCCTATTTATATTTTTTACTAATATTATTAATTAGCAAATATTATTGTTATTATTAGATTATTAATAATATTAATATTATTAAATTATTGTTGTGGTTATTATTATTATTATTATTATTATTATTATTAAATTCGGCATAACGATAAATTAAACAAGGGCCATAACGATTTAAGCATAACAATTTAATAAAATGATTTAACCATAACTATTTAAGTATTTAATAAAATGATTTAACAATAACAATTTATTAACATAGGCATAACGATTTAATAAAATAGGCATAACGATTTCATAAAACGATTTAATAAAATAGGCATAACAATTTTATAAAATGATTTAACTTAATGCATAAGGATTAACTATAGATTAAGGCATAACGAAAATAGGCATAACTCATAAAACGATTTAACTTAATGCATAACGATAATTAAAAAAATATATTAAGGCATAATGAAAATATGTTAGGCATAACGAAAATTAATTAAAGCAATATAACGAAAACAAATTAAAGGCATAACGAAACCAAATTAAGGCATAACGAAATCAAATTAGGCATAACGAAAATTAATTAAAGCAATAACGAAAACAAATTAAAGGCATAACGAAAATAGGCATAACTCATAAAACGATTTAACTTAATGCATAACGATAATTAAAAAAATATATTAAGGCATAACGAAAATATGTTAGGCATAACGAAAATTAATTAAAGCAATATAACGAAAACAAATTAAAGGCATAACGAAACCAAATTAAGGCATAACGAAATCAAATTAGGCATAACGAAAATTAATTAAAGCAATAACGAAAACAAATTAAAGGCATAACGAAAACAAATTAAGCATAACGAAAACTAACAATTAAGGCATAATGAATATTTATTAAGGCAAAAAAGGCATAACGATAATTAAACAAAGTGGATTAAGGCATAACGAAAAGTAATTAAATCAACAACGAGCATAACGAAAACAAATTAAGGCATAACGAAAACTAATTAAAGCAAATCGAGCATAACGAATCAATAGCGAGCATAACGAAAGGTATTTAAAGTATAACGAAAAAAATTAAGGCATAATGAAAATTGGGTTCTCGTTCAGTTATGGATGAAAACTAACCTCTCTCGGTTCAGGTGGGTTGCTTTTCTGCCCGATTTTGTTCCTCCATTGATGTCGTCGTCTTCTTAGTCTTCACGGTTTTCCGGCGAGTTCATGATTTCTTTTTTTTTTTTTGGGTTTTCCGATGAAGTGATTTGAAGAGTGTTTTTTTTTTTTAGTTCGAATAAAACTGTGTAGGGGAGAATGAAAATTTGGGGAGAACGACTGTTGAAGAGTGTTTTTTTTTTTTTTTTTTTTATGTGGGTTTTGAACTCAGAGTTTTCTACCGTTGAGGAGAATGAAAATTTGGGAAAGAGAGAGAGAGTGTGTGGATTGAGGGTGGTTACCACAATTTATTAGGGTATTAAATCTGAATAGATTCACAAGCCAACGATTTTTTTTTCAATATAGTACAAATTGCCAATATAACTCCTATCCCCCTTAAAACTTGCCCAATCATACCAATTTTAACATTTTATTGTCTAGATAAAAATTTCTCCCTAAATTAAATTTCAAAATGTTCACATCCCAAGCTGTGTACAACAATAATTAACGTTAACCTTAGGGAAAAAAAAATTAAAAGAAAGACAAATCAATCACCAGTGACATCATCAAATTTTTTCAAACTTCAAACAATCATATTTTTGTCCTTGAATCAGATGTACACAATACCAAATTGAAGGTTTTTTACGATCTTTCATTTAAGATCTAAATTAGATTCATCGAAATGAAAAAGCAATCTGAACACTCAATATAGATGACTTAATATATAAATTAGTTTGTTAGCATTTTTTCTCCCAAATACATGTTGGCGATAATGGGGTTGCAAATGCCTCGGAGCTCTCTCATCTTGTGTTGGAATTCATGGGCCTCTGCAGCTTGGTTTGAGTCCAACCATTGTACGGCACACTGGATAGCATCTTCCATCTTCTTCTTCTCGGCTTCATTAATATTAATCTTGGCATCTTTGATGGTGTTCCTCATGTCGTTGGCGTACTCCTCGAAATAAGTCTTCGCCTTCACCTTCTTAAACTGCTCATCTTCCCACTTATACTTGTCGGCCGCCTCCACCGACTTCTCAATCTCTTTATTTGACACCCTTCCCTTCTCACTGGTGATGGTCGATGTCTTCGGCTGACACGTTCAAGACGAAGCACACTTTGACTGTAGCAACACCTATGGGCGCAGCTGGAATGCCCCTGAGCACGAATCCCCCTAGCAGATTGTTGTCGTCTGTTCTGCTTCGTTCCCCCTCGTACACTTTAATCAACATGCTCGTCTGATTGTGGTCGATTGTCCAGAAATTTTTCTCCTTCCTTGTTGGGATACTTGTATTCCTCGGTATCACTACACTCATCACACCTCCAAGTGTATCAATACCGAGTGACAACGGAGTAACATCCATAAGAATCATATTCTGCACCTTCTCAACATTGCATTCACCACTCAAGATCGCAGCCTGTACAGCAGCACCATAAGCCACAGCTTCGTCCTCAGAGCTCTCGGATTCCCACTGATATCCTTGTTAGGCTTCTTCCGCTTGAACTCCTTCATGAAGTGATCCACCATCCGTTTGTCGAAGTCAGCGCCTCCAAGGTGAGTATCACCGGAAATAGCCTTCACATCGAAAATGTTCTCATCAATCGTCACCAGAGAGACATCAAAGGTACCACCACCAAGGTCGAAAATCAGCACATTCTTTTCCCCGGAGGAGCTCGTTCCTTTAATTTTATCCAGACTAAAAGCGATAGCTGCAGCAGTAGGCTCATTGATAATCCTCATAACATTAAGGCCAGCAATGAGTCCAGCATCCTTGGTCGCCTGGCGCTGAGAGTCGTTGAAATAAGCAGGCACGGTGACGACAGCATTCTTCACAGTCGATCCAAGGTATACCTCTGCAATCTCCTTCATCTTGGTGAGAACCATTGAGGAGATCTGCTCAGCTGAAAACCGCTTCTCCTCCCCTTTGTAGGTTACAACAATCATAGGCTTCTCACCGGAGCCTTCAGGAATGACCTTGAATGGCCACATTTTCATGTCACTTTGAACCGATGAGTCACTATATCTGCGACCGATCAACCTCTTTGCATCTGCAACAAAACAGATTAAGCAACACTAAGTATTTGAAACTGCAAAGATATATATGCTTCGTTCCACACTCGAAACTAACCAAATGCACTAATTAATCAAGAATTTGTTCAATAATGCAAAACTATTAAAGCGCGCAAGCAGGCGAAACCCTATGGCCACTTAAGACCTTAAGAGAGGGAACCGAATCTTTAGATAGAAGAATATATGCAAAACCATGAAAGTAAACGTAACTGATAATTAAAAGTGGTCGGCGACAAATTATACAAGTAAAAGAGTAAATTAAATCACCGAAAACAGTGTTGATAGGATTCATGTCGACTTGATTCCTCGCGGCGTCTCCGATGAGGTGCTCAGTGGCGGTGAACGCCACAGAAGACGGCGTCGTGCGGTTGCCTTGATCATTGGGTATAATCTCGACGCCGCCGTGATGCCACACTCCCACGCACGAATAAGTCGTCCCCAAATCAATCCCAATCGCCGCTCCTTCGCCTTGCCCCGCCATCGATATTCGATTCCACAACAAACACAAAAAGAATTTCGAACGACCAAAGAAATAATAGCAGGTAAATTCGAATATCTGATTGTGCCGCCAAAGAGATTAACTCACAAGCTTTAGTGGTTTATTGGATTAAGATTTCGTTGGACTTTTAAAATCCGGGAGTATTCAATCGTTGGACTTTTAAAACTTTTAAAATCCGGGCGTATTCAATCCAGATTTTTAAAAGTCCAACGAAATTCTGGCGTATTCAATCCAGACTTTTAAAAGTCTAATGAAATCTTGGTGTATTCAATCCAGACTTTTAAAAGTCCAACGAAAGCGGCCTGGGATCAAGGTCGCTTAATTCTAGCGGCCGCTGGGTTTAATTTTTTTTCGGATACACCGATCATTGTGTTCCAACGAGCGTTGGCGAGATGGATTTGAAATCCATTGAAATCGTTCAAAATCGTCCCAAATCCATACACGAAATCCGCCAGACTCTGCGTGGAGTTGGGAGACTCTATGTGGAGTCTTGGAGACTCATGTGGAGTCTATGGATTTATAAAATCCATAAAAATTCATGGACATTTTAAAGTCCAACAAAATCCATCAAAATCCTAATTGAATACACCCCCTTAGTGTTTAATTTTTAGGGTTAATAACAATTTTTAGCTCGGGCCTTTCAACTGATCCATGTCCCCATATTTCATAAATAATAATTTAATATCTCAACTATGGAACTTATCACAAATCTAGTATGGATTTAATTTTAAGATTTTAAATAGTTGATTTTCTTTTTTTTACTCACACACCCGACCTTGTGGTATTGAGGAGGTTCGAACCCGTGACCTTTGGCCTCCGAGCAACCTCACTCCACCACTAGGCCATTTTATCAAAATAATGTTGTCTGAATATGATGTGGCATAGTGATTTTTCATATGATTTGAATCTTTGGATAAAAAAAAATACACGTTAGCTATTCAAAATTCGAAAATTGATCATAAACTATATTTTTGATAAATTCAAAAAATCGGGTATTAAATTATTATTTATGAAAGGTTATAACTTATTTGTGAATCAATTGAGAGTTGAGGCTAAAATCAATATTAGCTCTTATTTTTATACGCGTTGAGTTTGTGCTATATATTGCAATCTTTGATTTTTGTTAGTAATTACCGAATCTATATTAAATATCCAAATGAATCCGAAGTGATCCTTTATATAGTCCCAAGTGTGTTACATTTGTACCCCGACATCATAATATTTTATCCATAATAGTATGAAACAATACTCATAGTAGCATGGCCAAATTTATATATATATATATATATATATATATATTATAATACACTTGTGTGCAATTTATGTTTTCCCGTCTACTAGCCGAAGGACATTGTAGCCATTTAGGTTAGCATTTGTAGTCATATATAGATTTCCGTTAACAATATTTATATATAAATTGTATATAAATAATTTACGTTAACATTTAATGACTGTATAGCCTTAGATTCCATATACATAATTACGTAATCATATATCATTATATTTAATTTAATTGCAATCCATATTTAATAATTTCATAGTTTTATATAAATATATATCTATATCACCTTATAAATTAACGTAAATTCCATATGATGAGTTATAATGTTATTATGGAAATCTAAAACTTTTTCAGTAAAAACATATTATATATATTGTACTATAATATTAAGATATGCATATCATGTATATATAGTAGATATACATATATATGTACATATCAATTAATATAATTTAACTTAATTATATAATCATGGTGTTAACATCTCAATCTCATATCAAATTGTCCGTGTGTATTGTGGAGCAACCAATCACTAACCATTGATAATCTTATTTTTATAGCAATTAATTACTATATTAAAACCCATCTTTGATTGTTGCATAAAATCCTTATTAAAATCTTCCTTTGATTATTCAACATGCCTAAAATCCATTTTATTAGACTCTCAAACGCAATAATATTTACAGAAGAAGAGATATGACCTCAAATTTCATCCTGTTCCTCAAGAACAGTGCGAAGTGCATGCAGAGAACTGAGCTTTTTGAATATTTTGTCATTTTCAAGCTTTTTGGTGTTTTGGAAACTCGAAAACCGTCGTATTTTTGGTTACGAGTTCTTCGGAATTGTCGATGGCAAGCTGCGAATGATTGTTATAGAAACGTCAAGTTAATTAACTTTCCACCAAGGATACCAAAATCATCCTCTAAAGAAATATTATTGCCAGAACTTTTTTTAGGGGCAATGCCCAACTTTTTTATTTGACTATGTCGATCTTAATTCATCAAAAAGTAAGTTTGATTTTAATATTTTTATAACATAAATCAAACGCCACAATTGAGGTTGTCTAGCTAATACTTTGATCTCAAGATATAGATTGATTATTCGATTATGTTAATTATGCTATTGATATTAATTCTCTAACACATTAATTATACTAATCATAACATTATGTAGCTTTTGAGATGAATATATCTGATACTTATAAATTTGAGGTTGTGGTGTCCCTCATGAGATCTAAACATACACAATTAATCTCTCTTGAGATAATTACGGGTATATATTTTTTAAATATTATTATGTTCCATTTGTACTATTATTTGTATGTTCGTGTCATTTTCATTTCATCGATTTAACTTATGTTGATGCCTTTAGCATGTTTTGTAACTGATAACAAAATTATATGCTACGAGCTCCATTTTTTAATTTGGTGAAAGAAATATGTTCTTCCTTCCATCAAGATATGCGAGATTTCATATCATGAACAACAAGATAATTTTATATTATAAGACATGCATCAATAGAAGAAATTTTGGATCCAAATTAATACGAGGAATGGAGGAAGAGCTAATAAATTCATCAGTTATATTGGGGAAGGAGATTGAAGAGCTCACAAGATTATAATGATATATTGTTAGAATATACAATTCATATATATATATATATATATTTTAAATTTGATTATCAAAATATTGCATTCATCAATTTTATTAAACTAATTAAATGTAATATATGAAGTTCAACTATGTCGAATCACATTATGAAATTCTCTAAATATGACTTATGAGCTATTGGTTTTGAACATGTATTCATGCAAAAAATTGTAACATATATATTTTATAATTCGTTGTAACACATTTTCTAATTTTATTTAATTATATATAATTTCTTATTTTATACAAAAAATGTAAAATATATGTTAAAAAATTATAATTATTATATACCTAGATGTATATTTTATTATTCTTAGCACATATTGTATTAGTATACTGTAATAATTTTCAGTGAAATACTAATACATCTCTACATCAATATTGAAGTGAACTAATTTTATACATGCATAAATATGAACCATGTGCATAAATATTTTGATGTATCTCATTCTATTTAATTTCAAAAAATATCTATATAACATTATTTCATTACTTATCAAATGCATATAAGTGAACTAGATCATTTTTTTTTCATAGAGTACAAGAAAATTATGTATATATTGGTCAAAAATAAATAAATTATAAAATAGGTAAATTCGATTACGACTCACTTCCCTCAGATCTTACACTTGTTTAGGTTGGACCTATAGCTTGCTCTTTCCCCTATAACCTACTAGCTTAAAGGATAAAATCTATTCTAGGGATGAAACCTTCTCGTTCGCCAGCACCGACATCAAAGGAAACTTCCAATGAAAGACGATCAATGGCTGAGAACTCGTCTAGCCGTACTGTATTGGCTATTCTGAAATCTAACTATTAGCTCCATTTGGATCGAAAAAAAGATAACATTCTATTAGGGCTTGGGGTCCTATTCCCATACTTGGGTGATCTTAGCAGCTTTCCCCGTTTGGAAACCTGTTTTCCAGGACTCCAAAGCGAACACCCACTAAGTAGCACAAAATCATTTAGTTTCGAGTTTCCGATATTGCTTTCCAGTTTAGCTTCACTAACTGTATTCACCACTTTCCAGATCTACTTTACTCATCGGCATTCTCTAAATGAATTACGTTATGGTCCTGAACTCTTGATATATCATATGTAATGACGTAAGCTTATCTTTTCGGAAGAGGTGAGAGTGGCAGGGCAAGAAAGTAAGAATCATACCCGATATTCAGAGTGCTAGAGCTAGAAGCTGTTAGTGAAGCAACGTTACACTTGACTGGAATTGGTTACAAAGGAACATAAGGAAGTGAAAGATTACAATAAAAAACTGAATTGAAACAATTAAGTAAACTGGAACCCGAGTGCAGATTCCGGCAAGCCGAGTCGAGGGGACCTCTCTCCGCAAGACAAATTACACCCCAACTAGTGCTCACGGTCTGGCGATTCATCTCTCAAAGATGAAATGACTTTTCATCCTTCCGGCAGTAGCACCACAAGTCCGATAAGGCTCCGGCGAACTAGACAATGTCGAGAACTGGAAAGCTAAGACTCGAAAAGAAGTATGCAACAATATATTAATGCTTGTGCACAATGTACCATTTTGGACCATGCAGAATGTCCTATTTATAGGCACATCTCCACTGCAGGGGACAACAGCTAGGGTTTGAGGGCATTCAAACCAGGTGTTGTAACTGCCAGGAGTTATAGCTCTGCAATTAAGCCCTCTAGGAGTTACCTTTTGCAGATCCCAACATGTATCCCATGTCGGCTCGGATCCCAACACGTGTCCAAGGCAGCTGCAGATGCAGATCATGACAGGTGTCCTATGTCGGCCCGGATCCCAATACTTGTCCAGACAGCTGTAAACTTTGACTCCCGACAGGAGTTACATTCAAGCCCACTAACTCCACCAACTCTAGGTGGGAGTTACACATTTGAAATGCAATTAAAGCCACTTAACTCAGCTAGGAGTTACAGACTTCAATGCTGGACATGCACCACTAAGTGCACCCACGACCCGGCGATCCAGATAGCCGATCCACCGACCCACTCCACGATCCGACCGTTTCTGTACCGTAAAACTGGTACGACCCAAAGTTCACCCAAAGTCCAATTGCCAAGATCCAAGGACGATGATGAGATGAGCACGGGCACCGGGCACGGGCACAGGCTCGGGCATAGGCGGGCGCGAGCGTGTGTGCGCGTGTGGGCTCATGGCCCACAACCTTGTGCACTTAATTACTTCACTTAAGTGTTAATACACTTAAATACACTTCTTAACTTGATTAAGAAATTAATGTGAGATTATTTAATGTGTCTTAAACACATTATCCCACACACCATAAATGCCCAATCATGTGACTAACTTCAACCACTTATTTCTCACTCACCGAAAATCGAATTTGAGTAAATAAAAATACTACGATTATCTACTCACAACATAGAACAATCTTACTGTATTTAATTCCTCCAAAATTAAATATTCCGATCACTAAAAATCAGATAAAATGAGTCAAAACTCAATTTAATAAATCTAATTTTCCAACAATCCCCCACATGAGTAGAAATAGTGCATGCATGTATGCAGACAAGCAGTCCAGTTCTCTAAAAACACAACTGCAACAGGATAGGTAGCCTGTGACTTTGAACCTTCCATATTCCAACACTATCGAGTATACCGGCTGTTTAGTGGACATGATGCCTTGAACTATACATCCCTAGTGTATACCGAGACAATAGTATTGAAAATAGCTATGTCTCAAACATTATCTGTTCTTACGTTTGTGTCATTTTCAGGCCATGGACAACCTCTTTGAATTCATAAGTATCTCTTAGAAGCGGCCTCCACTTCTCACTTATATAGGTGATCTCCTCTTCCGAGTATCCTGCCATACTCAACCTCATTAGGTCTAGGAATCATTAAAAGTCATCGGACTTATCCTCACCACATGGACAGGTGTGCACTTGGTGTGCTCATAGGGAAAGGTTCACTTATAAGTTTCCAAGTGCTACCAAACCGAACGTTTGTAGCTTAGTTTTCCCATTGAATCAAGTTCTTAGGATCTCCAATCATCATGGTTGGATTACCACTACAAGCATTCTTAGAGTGTGGATTTTAAACTCATTTCCTCTAGCAACTTAGCCATTTGATCTCGGTTTAACCCTTTGGTTAGCGGATCCGCTAGATTATCTATTGACTTCACATAGTCAACTGAGACAATCCCACTTGAGATCATATGCCTCACAGTATTATGTCTCCGACGTATGCATCAAGACTTACCATTGTACATAGCATTATGTGCCCTCCCGATAGCTGCTTGACTATCACAGTGAATCATTACTGACGACACTGATTTTTTCCAACATGGAATATCTTCTAGAAAGTTGTGAAGCCATTCTGCTTCTTCACAAGCTTTATCTAAAGCGATAAACTCAGATTCCATAGTAGAACGGGCTATACAAGTCTGTTTCATGGATTTCCACGACACTGCTCCACCACCGATAGTGAAAACAAATCCACTAGTCGAGAATGAGTCTTTTGTGTCTGATATCCAATTCACATCACTGTACCCTTCAAGTACAGGAGGAAACCTTGTACACTGCAGCCCGAAGTTCAAAGTATACTTAAGTATCTTAGAACTCGTACTAGAGCTTTCGAATGCTCTTTGCTTGGATTGCTCGTGTACTGACTCAACGTGTTCACAAAACATGCAAGATCAGGTCTAGTGCAGTTAGTGATATACATCAAACACCCAATGACCCTTGCATACTCTTCTTGAGCTACCGGTTCTCCCCAATTTTTACTCAAGTGTACATTGAATTCCAACGGGGTCTTAGCCGGTGGACTATCAAAAGCATTGAATTTCTTAAGCACTTTCTCTATGTAATGAGATTGTGTTAATATAATTCCACCACTTGTCCGTACTATCTTGATTCCTAGAATCACATCAGCTAAGCCCATATCTTTCATGTCGAAATTTCATTTCAACATTTGTTTCGTTTCAACAATTACTTGGTGGCTACTGCCCATGATTAACATGTCGTCTACATAAAAGCATTGAGAAACCTTTATTTGATATATTATTTATATAAATTGGATTAAAAAGAGCACGTTATGAGTGTTTAATTTTTTTAATAATTTTAAAAACTTTGCAATGCATGCCCTTGTTTTTGTATTTCTCACGTGGTGATCTCATTCTCATTTGAATTATTAGGTTGCCAAATGCGCTGGCTTGAAAAGGGAGATGTCTACAATATTGATAAAAGAAAGTAAAAGACCATTCTAGAGTGAAAATAAGTAAAAATACAGCTGATCGAGCAAATAATGATAGCTAGCCAAGCCAACATGTCGCCGAGCGGTGATGTGAAAGCATGAATTGCATTCAAATTGACGGTGGAAATTTCCTTCTCTTAATCTATTAAAATTGTCATCGACTTTTAAGTAGTTTCTCATGGTCTTTCCTAGCTAGTGATAATTGCTCTCCATATATAAAGGTATATTTGTCCACACAATGCGTGTTCATAAGAAACCAAGCCCTATGGAGAGAGGTTCTCAATTTTTTTTGCTTACGGTGCTCTTGTTTGTTCACTGTCGACTGGCTTGCAGCTTAGGCGACATGGTATCAAATAACATTAATGATCGTTCTTCACTTCTTACCTTGAAATCTCACATCACATTAGATCCTCACAGTATATTAACCAGAAATTGGACCTCTCAAACCCCAATCTGTAATTGGGTTGGAGTCACTTGTGATCCTCTTCATAACAGGGTGATTGAGCTCAATCTTTCAAGTATGGAGCTTGTAGGCAGCATTCCACCCGAAATCGGAAATCTTTCTTCTCTTGTTTCTCTAGATATGAACATGAATTCCTTTCATGGTGCAATTCCCCCACCCATCTTCAACATGTCATTGTTACAAGTTTTAGACTTGAGTGGTAATGATTTGTCTGGTAATCTACCAATCGACATGTGCAAGTTTGGTCTTCACAAGCTCAAGACACTCAATTTGTACTACAACAAGTTGTATGGAGAAATCCCATTGAGTTTGGGGGAATGTTCAGAGCTTAAATTAATCTCCTTGTACGGAAACAATTTAGCTGGACATTTGCCACGACAAATTGGGAACTTAACAATGCTTACAGAATTATTCCTTGGTCTCAACAATTTAGTTGGTATGTTCTTCTCTACCTTGTTTGCCTTAATTAGTTTTTGTTTTTTCTTGATCTAGACACCTGTTTTTTAGTTCATTCAATTCCATTATTATGTTAATTATCATCACCGATCGATTCTTGCTTCGACTTTGAATAAAACATCAAATAAGTTGATCTCTATACAATTAGATATTCTTGCTTCTCATCAATTAATTATCAAATAATTAAACAGATAGTTAATACTATATTCCAATATTTATTTATTTAGATTTAACATAATTTATTCAAAAAACATTGAATGATATACATTTAATTTATTAATTTGGGGTGAATTTCATATTACTCCCATGTATTTTTCAGAAAAAAAAAACCCCCTCTGTTTAATAAATAGTATAAAAATCCCCTTATATTATGTATAATCCATCAAAAATATCCCTTTTGGAGAGAGTGAGTTACATTTGCTAAGAAAGAGAGTAAATTTTTTTATAATTTTAGTTATAGATAAATATACTTTATATCATTTGAAATTATAGTATTTGGTTATAGTACTACTTTTTTGCTATTTTGATAATTTTCCAAGTTTTGCATTATTTTTAAAATATAAATATATTTTATATTATTTTAAAATTATAGTATTTGGTCAAACTACTATTTTAAAATATGGATTATATTTAAAAAATAATACAAAATAGTAGTTTGACCAAATACAATAATTTTTAAATAATATAAAATATATATACTTAAGTATAACAAAAGTTGTAAAAAAAAAAAAACAAAGCATACACTATTTCTTAAAAAAGGTACTTCACTCTCTCCAAAATGGGCATTTTTGATAGATTATAGATAACAAATGAGGGCTTTACACTATTTCTTAAAAATGGGGATTTTTTTTTTTGGAAAAACACATGGAAGTAATCAATTAATGTGAAATTTACCCATTTATTTGAGACTTATATTGATATTTATTGAGTTTTTAGGTGCTAATACTAAATTATGAAAATTAGAGATATGATTTAATTATTAAGAAAACATAGATCTGAAAATATTAAGATGCTAATCTATTTATCTATTACATATATTATTGCAAAATTATGGATAGACAACGGTGTAATCTACAAAATCGTTGTCTATCTTACAGTTTAATAATTATATTTTAGACAAGAATTTCTGACTAGCGGTGATGTCACTAATCATTATAATATGCTATTTCTTTTACATTTTCAATTGCTCAGGTTACAACCGGTGTCTTTTCACATACTTCTGCTATCATGCTTGTTATTTCATTATTTGAAAATTTGAGATTTGTAATATTTTTTATTTAAATTTGGTAATGCATGGGTGGAGGTTGGATATGTACGTAGTCTTCATTTGTTGACTAAAAAAGTCTTCATTTGTGCTATGTTGTTGTTGTTGTTCACATAGAATACATTATCCAACACCATTTCAGTATAATTTATAAGTTTAACATGATTTACAATAATTTATGTTTTATCTATTTGAATTGTCTCATTTTAAATAAACAATTATATTTTTTATACATATGCCATATAATTTATAGAAATTGAATGCTTGTTGACAGTTATAAATTATTATTTATAAAATCATTTCATCTGAAATAGTTCAATTTTCTATAATGTCTATTTCCATTTAACTCCTAAAAATTATTTTTTGTTTTGTTTGTCCTAATCATGCGAAATTTATCACTTTATCCAATCAACATGCATATTATTCTCTTAGTTCTTAAAAAATGAAAACAGCATATGTAATTCAAAATAATAACAATATCACAAATTGAAAAAGAAATAAATTTATGCACTGCACAGGATAAATACTTGTATATAGTATTCCATTCGTTCCAATTATATAATCTCTGTTACTATTTTGAGATGTCCCAATTATATAGTCGCATTATTATAATCTACATATAATTGGGACGGAGGGAGTATCTAATATTGATAACAATAATATATTTACGATTTTTTTTATTGCATGCAGGTAATATTCCTGAAGAGTTATGTTATCTTAATAATCTACAAAGGTTCACAATAGCTTCCAACAAACTTAATGGACCACTACCAAGACAAATTTGGAACATCACAGCTCTTCACGAATTAGACGTTTGGAACAACTCTTTGATAGGTATGGTGTTCCCCTTTCAACTATATATAGTAATATTATCATTTGTTATGCTCCTTTTACACCTCACATCTCATATATACGTCATTCTCTATGACATCCTCTGTGTTTTTTTTTCAATTTATTATGATTAAGTTTAATTTAAAATTTTTATTAGGATTCATCCTTTCCTAATAGGAATATTTTTTTTTAAAAAAAAAGTAATTCTTAACAAATATTAATTACGGTACAGGAGATGTAACATAAGAGGGAATATTAGATCTGATCCGTCATTTTTATTTAATTTGTTCATAACGTTCATGAAGCCATTTATTCTTTTTCTTGGAATGCCATTAAATTTCACATAAAATCTTCTATTATAAATTTCATTTGGGAGTGGCCATGAAAATTAATGCTGACTTTTAAATGTCACCCTCTGGAGTTTGAAGGGGGAAAAATCGAATTTGGATGTTAAAATCATGGGCCAACCTAATAAATAAACAAATATATATACAAACTTAATCAGAACGCCATCCCATGGCCCCCCGGCTCCCAACCAATTGGTGGTTGAAGCTCCTTAGATGAATGAAAGTAATGGATCAAGTCATTGTTTCACATTTGAACCATTTTCGCTGAACATCCGCAATTATTGGAGGCAATGGTTCATGGTTTAACCACCTCAGCTGAATGGATGCTTAAGAATAAATCTGAACCAGCGTACTGATTCGGCTGTCCGCATCATTTTGGCCATCCACGCCACTCTTCCATATTTTAAGTTGTCAACTTTAATAATTAATATATCTTTCTCCTGAAATTGAATTTGAAATTATAAATATACGAAATTGAGGCGGAACTTATTTTAGCCACTTAAACTTTAAAAAAATTTATTTTAGCCAGTAAATTTTAAACATATTTATTTTAGTCACTTTGGACAAAAATACTAATGTGCGCGTTGGCACTGCGCGCTGAACTCAGCGTGTTCAGCGTGCAGGTGCGCGCGCGCATCACCAGTCCGGCACCTGGTCAAAGCACACTTGCGCGCTGGCTCTGTGCGCTGGTGCGCGCGCGCGCTGGTACTGGGCACTTGGTCCCGTGCGCTGAGCAGGGGCAATATAGTAATTCTTGCTAAATAATATATAGTTAAAAGTTTGTGGCTAAATTAAGTTTTTTAAAAATTTGACCAACTAGTTTGACCCATTTCCACTATGAAATTCATCTACACGAAACATAGATTGTAAATTGACAACTAGTTTTCCAATATTTTTACAAATGAAAACATAATTTATAAATTAATTAAAATAATCAATTAAATTAATTATAATAATCAATTTCCAACATAAACCATATTGCTCGAAAAATAAGATTGTCTTATATATCGTCACACAACGTGTGGGTGTTAAAACTAGTATATATAGAAACCCGCTAATATATCGGAACACCTGAAAAAAGCAAACAAGTCTATCTTATAGGGACATAGGGAGTAATAATTTGACAAAAACTTGTGTTAGACCGCCCAGTGCGTGGGATTCAGACGCCTAGTGCACACCCTTTTATTTATTTTTTGTTTTTTTTTTCATTTTTTCTATTTTGTTAAAAAAAACTTTTATTTATCAAGCGTAGTGCATAAGCCCACGCGTTATCATTAGTGCACTGCATGAAACACCAGATATATATTTATTTTAAAAAAATAATTATCGAGCGCAGTGTATGAGCGCCCACATGTTAGAGTCAGACGAGTGCACTATATATATTTATTTCAAAAGAATTAATTATTGAGCGCAATGCACGAGCTCACACGTAAGTGTCGAGCGAGTACAATGAGTGAGACATCAGATAAAAAACTAAATTAATTCAAAAATAAATAAATATGTATCTGCAAAAAAACAAAACAAGAAGAAATTAAAAATTAAAAAAAAACTGATAAAGGAAAGAAAAAGGGGGAACCGAGAACACTGAAAAAAAATCAAAAATAAAAAGAAAAATGGGTGGGGACCACCTTTCTGGGTCAAATAAAATATATGTAACGCGTTGAAATCTATTAGGCCGTCTAACATGAGACCTCCCCTATTAATTTATTATTTAGTTTGATGTATTATATATAATTAATAATAAGAAAGACTGAAAAAAAAAAAGAGTAGAGAAAGAGAAATATAGAAAGAGAGTCGGATAAAAGTTATGAAGGATATAGATAAGGATAGTTTGTGAAAAAATAAAACATATTTATTTTGTCATTAGAAATAAATAATATAAATGAAGGCTAGAGGAATGATTAATCTCATACTTTTGGAACAAGAATAAGGATCTATGTGGGAATGATAATTCATAATAGCAAAATATACTAATTACGAAATTTGAAATTAAAATTAATATGATAATTTTGATTCCATTCACATTTTACTTTTATGTGTCAATTATCATAAGTGATTAGTATGAATTAACATAATTAGACATGCATGAAATGTCATTTCCTATACATTATTATAATCCCATATTATGAACAAAATGACATACCCGTGCGTGTTTTCCCATGGATTTTTTTTTTATATCTTTTTAATTGAGTAAGGTGTAGTAACTAATTTTATCATGATAACATAAAATTTTCCTTACATTACTATATATATTGAAAAAGTTTGACACACACACACACACATTAAAATATTTTTTTATTAACTACCTAAATTATAGTACTATTTATAATTAATAAATTCTACTAATTAAAATAAATAAATTAGTTGAATTTCTCACTAGGACATATATATATATATATATATATATATATATATATGAAAAACTATAATCCATGATAAGTGTGTTTTAATGATACTGTATGCAAGTGTTCTTGAATATGACAGGAACAGAAGCAAGAAAAATAAAAAAATGCAGTAAAAGAATGCACAAGATTGGTAACCCAATTTGGTTAATCAACCTACTCTGGGGGGACTTCGCCCAAACTTGAAGATTAGTTCACTACTCCTTATGAAGTGTATTGAGGAACTTACACATACAGGACTCCCTCCTTATGCCGTCCGTTCTTCTTGACGAACTCTTTCACTGAACGAAAGCTGTGAGATTCCCTAACAGCCGTGACACTAGACTCCCTCTAGCTACCCATGACTTCAACTTATAATCTCTCCTGAGATTGCGTACAAAACGGATTAACAAAACACCTCACGTGTTTCACTTAACACTCAAATGCTAGACTATCACGTTGAACAGTTTAGCGAACAACTTCTAGATATTACAAGAAATCACAAACCAACAACTCTCAAACACTCAATATAGAGAATCAAATATGTTTGGGACGAACCATCGATTGTTGAAGTAATCGGCCTTCTTATACTTCACGTTTTCTTTGTTGATTTGATAGCCAATCTTCATCAACAAGTTAAGTGATTTAGGGTTTGTGATTCTTTCCATATTGGTGTAGATGTTTTCCATGATATTGAGGGTTTATTTCAGTACGCCATCTACTCCAAAAAAGCAGTCAAACGATCAGATCTTGGCTTCCCAAACTCGTCCGCACAAGATCATCTTAACATAGAAGCTGCCATAAATAAACTGTTCCTGGGTATGTCGGGAACATCAGAGGGAACAGTTCACCAACTGTTCTTCATTACTTGCACAGCGGAATCAGCTCTTTAACTTCAGGAACATACCCACGAACACATTGTCGAGCCTATCTCGCCAAACCAAACTTAGTGCATAATGGTGGCACTAACAATCTCCCCATTTGGCGTTCATGGAAGACAATAACTATCGATCTGCACAACGTATGAGTAAACTTCGCAGATCAGATATATATCAAAAAGCGATATATAAAAGCATTTGTCCTGCACAGATACTGGAACTCCCCATGAACCAACGTCGGGAGCTTCTCCACCACATCACGAACATAGTTTTGCAGTCTCAACTGCTCAGTCGGTTGATCAAATATTAGGAACAGACTAACAAAATAAGTGGGGTAATAAAAACACAACTCCCCCATAACAATTATCCAAAACAAACTTAAACAAGTTTGAAAACTTCATAAGCTGCGAACTCGCGACGGCTTCTCTTCATCTTCATCTCCCATCATCTCTTCCATGATCTTCTCCCCCATGCTATCATCACTTCTCCCCCTTAGTGGCTACCATAAAAGTCAAAGCTTCAGACGGGAGGCACTTCAGCAGCAACAACAACTGGAACAGTCTCTGTCACAGCACCAGCAGGAGTAGGGCGAGGAGTGGCAGTAGCACTTGGACGTATAAAATCAAACTCAGCGCCAGAAGGACCTGGTGCATCCAACGGAGAGGTAAAACTAAAGGCACAGGCAAGGAGATCCATCATCAAGGACTCCAATTTCTGTTTTCAGGTGCGAGCAGTCTGGATGGTCTTCTCCAAAAATTGAACCTCAGAGGTAATTAAACTACTTCAGGGATTAATGACCGACCAACCACCAATTTATGAATTTGTTTATCAAAAGCGGAAAGGAAAACGTGTGGGTCGAAATCACCTGATTCAGAGTCTGCACTGTTTGACATATCCTCTGGCACATCAAGAAATTGAAGCTTGTGCTTCACACCTCAAAACTTGGAAGACATCCCACCTTGTTCCAAAAGAGGTGGAACAGATCCAGCATCAGGTGAGGAAGCATTTTCCTCAACAGCAACATCTTCCTCCATAACATCATCAACTTCAATTATCGCTTCTTCAAACTGAGCGAGAGTGGGAGGAACAACTTCAGAGGTCTTGGGTGAGGCTTCTCCCAACGGAACTTGGATTGTAAACACTGGAGTATCCATCGGGGTAGTTACGGCAACGACAGACGCTGGCACATAATCAAAAGTCAATGACATATGCTGGTACAGAAACAAAAGTCATTGCAACAATTGATGCAGCAAACTCTTCAATTGAAAAGGGATCAAGACAAGTAGCGGTGGCAATCGTCAGTTCCAATAATACAGGCTCCACAAACGGAGATGAGGAAGAAACATCGAAAACCCTTTATTGAGAAGGGGGTTTCGGAACTGTCACAAAAACTAACTAAGAGAGTCGCAGACAACTCAGGAGCATCGCAGGACACAGACGCAGGGACTTCTGTATGGCACAAACACAACATCACTGCTGGGAATGACAGTAGCGGGAACAGATGTGAAGAACACAAGCAATTTTGACAGTTCTCCAAGAGCCACACAATTTGAATAAGGAAATAATTAGATTAATTTCCTTAATTAGGGATCACTTCCCTTGTCAAATCCACTCTTCATGTTCTCGGGGAGTGGAAGCGAGTTAGGCGCAAAAATCGAGGACCCACTAGCTGTTGCAGTTAAAAAGTAACTGCTACAAACTGTTTTTGTATTTTCCAGGCACACATGGAGGCACACATCACACAAGACCATGAAACACTTGGTCACTTCGTTTTCTCTATACATACATCACTGTCCAAGACTGTACAAAGATACTTCTCGCAAAGGAGAAGTTCAGAGAACACAAAGATCCAATGAGGGTCGAAGTGTCTCAAACCTTCCACTTTCAAGTGTCTTAGTGAAAATATCAGCAAGTTGAGCATCTATTCCAACATACTCAATGACAAGTGATCTATCTTCAACCAATTCTTGAATAAAGTAATGATGAATATCTATGTGTTTCGTCCAAGAGTGTTGCATTGGATTCTTCGAGATATTAATGACGCTCATGTTGTTATAGAAAATGGTAAGTACAGTTTGTGGAACACCATAGTGTTGGAGTTTGGAGACTGTGAAGAACAGATTGATACCGAGCACAAACTCCAACACTATAGCAAATATCTGGACGACTTGCAGTCAGGTAGAGTGGACTACCTATGATACTCCGGTATACGGTTTGTTCAATAGACACACCCGCTTCATCTTTTGACAACTTCAGATGTGTTCTCATGGGTGTTCTCTTCGTACTGCAGCTCTCAATTCCAAACTTGCTGATCAAGTTTCTTGCATACTTTGTTTCAAAAACAAAGATTTCATCATCTTTTTTGCTTCACTTAAAGCCCTAGAAAGTAGGGTTAATTCACCCACCAAACTCATCTCGAATTCGGATGTCATGTGTTTGACAAATTCATCCGCCATACTATTTGAAACAGATCTAAAGACAATATCATCAACATAGATCTGCACGATGATCACATCATATTTTTCTCTTTTGACAAAGAGAGTTTGATCAGCTTCACCACGAACATAACCTTTCTCAAGATGGAACTTGGTTAGTCGTTCATACCAAGCATGTGGGGCTTGTTTGAAACCGTAAAGTGCTTTCTTCAGCTTGTACACAAATTCAGGGTGATGAAGGTCTTCAAAGCCTTTGGGTTGGCTAACAAAAAATCTCCCGATAAGTATCCATTTAAAAATGCACTTTTCACGTCCATTTGATATAGTTTGAACTTCATCCAAGCAGCCATGGCAAGCAACAAACGAACAGACTCAAACCTTGTAACAGGGGCAAACGTCTCTTCAAAATCAATTCCCTCAACTTGGGAATATCATTGGATAACCAGTCTAGCCTTGTTCCTGATTATGTTTTTCTCATCATCGGTCTTATTTTTGAAGATCCATTTTGTGCCTATCATATTTGCATCTTTAGGTCATGGAAGAAGATCCCACACTTCATTTCTTTCAAATTGCAAGAGTTCTTCTTGTATGGCATGGATCCAACGTTCATCCTTCAAGTCTTTTTTAACATTCTTGGGCCAACAGTGGATGTGTATCACACATTGGTAATCAGTTCTTGATAGTTCTTTCGAACTCCTCTTGTTCGAACTCTTTCATTCATATCTCCAATGATATCGGATGCTGAGTGGTTTTTCTGAACTCCCTTTGATGGCTTACAAGCATCATTGCTCTCAGGTCTTGGTTCAATCAGATCACAGTTTTCGCTGCTGTGATGCATAGACACTGGCACACTTTCAGTAATTTCTTTAAAACCGGAACAATCATCTTTAACGGTGATAACTGATGGTTCTTGATCATTAATCACAACATTGATTGATTCCATAATGACCTTGGTTCTCTTATTGAATTTACGATAGGCTCGGCTATTTCTTGAGTATCCAAGAAATATACATTCGTCTCCTTTAGCATCAAATTTAGTGAGATAATCTCTATTTCTCAATATGTAGCACAACATGTAGCACTTGCTCCCAAAAATGTGAAAGTATTTGACATTTGGTTTCTTCTCTTTCCACAACTCATAAAAAGTGATTCTAATCTTGGATCTGAAATACACCCGATTTATGACATGACATGTAGTCTTAACTGCTTCAGCCCAGAGGTTGTCAGACACATGTTTTTCCTTCATCATTATACGACTCATTTCTTGCAGAGTCCAATTTTTTCTCTCAACAACACCGTTTTGTTGTGGTGTTTCAGGGGCAGAAAATTCTTGATCGATGCCTTTTTTTTCACAAAACAGTTTGAAGAACACAATTTCAATCTCTCGACCATGGTCACTTCTTATCCTCACAATATTTGTTCATTTCTTGTTGAGAATATAGCAGTTGTCCCGCGATTTGTCACCGTCCATCAGCATAACACTTTCCTTATCTTTGACCAGACACTTGTCTCTTGTAAAGTGAACAAAGAGACCTTGATCGCACAACTGACTAATGCTAATTAGATTAGATTTTAGTCCATCCACGAGCAAAACATCTTCAGAGCGAGGCATGTCAGGGACATTCAACTGAGCACGTCCAAGAACTCTTCCTTTGACTCCATCTCCAAAGATAACAGACTGATATGAACGCTCTTTTTGAAGATTGATTAACATGCTTGTATCTCCAGTCATGTGTCACGAACATCCACTGTCGAAATATCAACTGCTCTTTGCATTAATGTTGAGAGCAGTGTGAATCACGTAGTTTCTGTGGTTGTTCCTAGAAGTGTCTCTGACATCATTCTTTCTGCCAAACTGCTCAGGTTGATACAGGCCTCTTCTTCTCATTCTCCTTAGGTCATTGAGGTAATTTCTGCAGTATAGATGTATGTGTCCAGATTTTTCACAGTAATGGCAAATAGAGAATCCTCCTTGTGTACTTCTTCGGACGAAATGACTTCTCTTGAGGTGACTTCTCTTTAATGAAGTTCTTTGGTTCAGTCTTCATTTTAGAAATTGTCGAGTCTTTTGTTCCAGAAGATTGTCTGTGATAGAACCTGTCATAGGTCTGACCGCCATGGTATCCAAGCCCAATATGATCCTGAGGGCTCTTTCCTTTGGAGAGAATTTCATCCAGTTGGTATGATCCAGCGTTCATCATTTTTAACAAGCTTCTTCAAGTGTTGAAGTTCACCATTCTGTGCTTGAGTACTGTTCCTGGACTGCGACAGTTCATCTTCCAGCTCCTTAAGTCTGATAGAGAGATCATCTTTCTCTTTAGTAAGGTCGGAGTTTTCTTTAAGCAGGTCTTCATTGACTTTAACCACCATGATCCAACTAGAATGCAACTTTTTATACACCTCCATAGTTGATTCTTCAGTAACTTCTTCATCAACACTACATTCTGATGTTTTCTCGACCTCATTGTCTGGAACAGATGCAGGCACAAACTTCTTGACAGAGTGTGTCATGAAAGCAATATGATTGCTTACACATTCTTCATCACTTCCACTTTCATCAAGATCATCACTTTTACTTAAGGTGGAATTGTAAGACATGTTCTTCCTTTTTAGAGTGTTAGCACACTCAGCTTGGTAATGACCAAAACCACCACATTCTCTATATTTTAACTCTTTATGCTTTTCATCATTGGAATCTTCATCCTTGGTTCTTCGAGGTTTAGAGAACCTGTTCTTGGCAGGATTATTTTGAGAGGACTTTTCAAAACATCTCGCAAACTTGGTAAAGTTTTTAGATAACATAGTAATTGACTATGCTAGGTCAGCTCTGTCAGGAACATCGCCGGGAACATTAGTACTGGAACCTGCCTGAAAATCAATACTTTTTTCTGCACAGTTTCTTCTTCTGTCAGGCCCATTTCAAAGGTTCGTAAGGACCCCATCAATTCTTGCAGTTTCATCTTGCTCACGTCTTTGGATTCTTCAATGGTCGTGACATTGTAGGCGAATCTCTTGGGTAGAGAACGAAGAACTTTTCGAATAAGTTTTTCTTCCGAAATAGCATCACCCAAGGCAAAGCTCTCATTGGCAATGTCACAAATCTTGGCATTGAAGTCACCAAGTTTCTCTGCTTCATCCATCTTCAGATTTTAAAATCCGGTGGTGAGTAGTTGCATCCTTGAAGCATGAACAATGTTGTTTCTTCATAAGTGGTCTACAGAATGTCCCATGCATCCTTAGCTTTCTCACAAGTGGAGATAAGTTTGAAGACATTCATGTCTACAATCGAAAAAATAGCATTCATAGCCTTGGCATTTAGTCCCATAATATGGTAATCATCATTGTTCCATTCTTCCTCCAGCTTCTTTACAGTATCTCCATTCACATATTTCTTCGTGGGAGGCTTCCTGCCATCAGTCACCATCTTCCAAGCACGTTCATCAATAGACTGAATGAACGCAGTCATCCTAACCTTCCAGTGGGCATAATTATTGCCATCGAGGAGCGAGGGTCGCACAGTCGATGCTCCTTCTTTCATCGTGTCCATCTCGGCAAAACAAACACAAAACACGGATTAATAAATCCAAGATTTCACCTGTGTAATTGGTGACCCACTCTGGTGCCAATTGAAAAACTATAATCCGTGCTAAGTGTGTTTTAATGATACTGCATGTAAGTGTTCTTGAATATGGCTGGAACAGAAGCAAGAACAATAAAAAAATGCAGTAAAAGAACGCACGAGATTGGTAACCCAGTTTGGTTAATTAACCTACTCTTGGGGAGACTTCGCCTAAACTTGAAGATTCATTCACTACTCCTTCATGAAGTGTATTGGGGAACTTACACATACAAGACTCTCTCCTTATGCTATCTGTTTTTCTTCAATAACTCTTTCACTGAACGAAAGCTGTGAGATCCCCTCAAAACTATGACACTAGACTTCTTCTAGCTACCCACGACTTCAACTTACAATCTATCCCAAGATTGCGTACAAAATGGATTAACAAAAGCCCTCACGTGTTTAACTCAAAATACTAAAATGCAAGACTATCACGTTGAACAGTTTAGGGAACAACTTCTAGCTATTACAAGAAATCACAAACCAACGATTCTCAAACACTCAATATAGAGAATCAAATATGTTGGGGGCGAACCACCGATCGTTGAAGTAATCGGCCTTCTTATACTTCACGTTTTCTTTGTTGACTTGATCGTCAATCTCCATCAACAAGGTAAGTGATTTAAGGTTTGTGATTCTTTCCATATTGGTGTAGATGTCTTCCATGATATTGAGGGTTTATTTCAGTACGCTATCTACTCCAAAACGGCAGTCAAACGATCAGATCTTGACTTTCCAAACTCGTCCGCACAAGATCATCTTAACATGAAAACTGCCATAAATATACTATTTCTGGGTATGTCGGAAACATCAGAGGGACCAGCTCGCCAACTGTTCTTCATTACTTGCACAACGAAATCAGCACTTTAACTTCAAGAACATACCCACGAACACATTATCGAACATATCTCGTCAAACCAAACTTAGTGCATAATGGTGGTGCTAACAATATATATCGTAAAAGCATGTGTATTCTGTAATGTACTCAAGGAAATCACACCAATAAATAGTTTTTATTTGTTTATTTATTTATTTTTGTAATTCCAAATAACTAATATCAATACATATATTTTTCTTTTTGTCTTTTTTTTTTTATAGCGTACAATATCATGATAATTAAATTGACATTTCGCTTTTTTTTTTCCATTCAACAGGTGATATTCCGGAAGAAATTGGTTATCTTCATAATTTAAAGAGGTTGTCAATAAGTTCCAACAAATTCAGGACACCATTACCAAAACAAATTTGGAATATCTCATCTCTTCGTGAAATATACCTTAGCAACCTATTTCTAACTGGTAAGTTGCGGATAAGATTCTCTGTAAAAAAATCTTGTTATATTTACTCAGCAATCAATTTTATTCTTTGATTGCAATTTTAAAGTGCTTTATTTTAATGTTTACACTTGTTAATTAATTATAGTTCATTCTACCCAATATGAATTTATAATAATTTTTTAGTATTTAATTTTCAGATCTTAAATATTATATGATCATTTTAATAAAATAAATACTAAAAAATTATATTAAACTCTAATTGGGTGGAATAAACCCTAATTAATAATGTAAAATTAAACTAAAATAGAAGATATTGAAATCCAACAAAAAAATGGATAAAAAAAAATCATGATTGTAGAACAGAGAATATATATATGTTTGGATGTTCCCATCTGGCCGGGTACGTTGGGCCTCTCTTTCAAGTGTGTGTGTGTATGTGTAATAATTAAAATGGTCTTATTTAAAAATGTTACATTTTTTTATTAGGAGCAATTCCAGAAGAGATTGGGGGTCTCAATAATTTAGAGTGGTTGGATATGAGTTATAACAAGTTGACAGGTGGTTTGCCACTAACTATTTTCAATATGTCTTTCTTGAGACATATTACCTTAACAAGAAACAAACTTGATGGGGAATTGCCAAGGGAGATTGGGAACATGAAAGCACTTGACTCGATAGACCTCTCCAACAATGCCCTCAGAGGTAAGATTTCACTATTGACATTATGATTTAATTTGTATTTCAATCAAGAAACATGCAAATTAAATTAACTCATAGATCAGGCCTCTTAATTTATAATTACATGCATGAAATATGAATATATATTTGAATCTCTAGCTCATTAGTTTTTATCAATCTCATCACTAAGAAAAAGTTGAACATTTTATGAGCGAGAAGGTCTCATGTGTATCAAGATGCACATAAATTTTATTTAAATTGAAGCGCGTGCAATACATGCACCAAATGCATGCGCGATACTTTTCATTGTTAGAATTTATATTTTTCAGTATTATAAATAACATTTTTTTCAATCTAAAAATGTAGAAATAATTACAATTATAGCACTGCCTTTTTTCCATTTTTTTGTTGTATTTTTCAATAAAATAAATGTGATACTTTTTAGTATAAAAATGATAATTTTCTCTGGATCAGGTTTGGGGATGGTACCTGTCTGTCTGTCTGATATAAGTTTGTTTGGATTGTTCATGTTTAAAACATGTACACCATTAATATAAAGTAAAGAATACCATATTAGTTAAAATTGTATCAAAATTTTATTTAAACCATGTCTTATGAATTAAGTTAATTACTTACAAAATTGTTTTAGAATGTTTATGATTAAAAAGTAATCACTGCTATACATGCCTAAATTAATATTATTTTATCAATATTAAGTTGGTAGCTTTTTTAAAAATGAATTTTATTAAAGTGTTGATATAGAGAAGTAGCAACTTTTACTTATAAATAGCCACTTTTCAAAAAATATTATTAAACATTTTGAAAGGGAAGATACAATAATATTCTTATTAAAATTATATATCATAATTTTATAAATATAATAATATTTAATAAAAATAAAATCCTTCTCTCTCTCAGTACCCCCACCCATACCCCTCTCTCTCTTCCATAACACCCCCACCCAATTTTCACCATGCCCTCCCCCTCCCTTTTTTCAGCGTATTGCAATTACAATATGTTTGAGATTTGATGAAGAGAATGAATGAACATGGTTAATCGTACAATAATTTATATTTATATTGGTGAATGAATTGATGAGTGGGTTCAATAATCTATATTTATATTGGTGAATGGTTAATCTATATTTATATTGGTGCACATATTCAATTTTGAATTGATATACAAATGAAAATGCTCATGTATTCGTATATTTGCATGATTTTGCATTGGTGCGGGCACGAGTGAAAACCTTCATGTGTTTATATATATGTACTATTTTGCACTGGTGCATGAGTGAACACACTCATGCGTTCTGCATCTATTCAAAATTGAATATGTGCACAAATATATGAATGATTCCACTTGTTCACTCGTGCACCAGTTTAAAATTGAACATTAATTACGTGATTTCACGAATAGGTTCAATAGTGAACTCATGTAGTTGTTAACAAACTAATTGATGCACGAGTAGGCGTAATGATATATTAGTGCAATATTTCAAAATTTCATTGCTACATAAATAAATGAATGAATTTGCTCATGTAGTAGCTCATGATTTTTAAACTGCTATACGAATGGACAATAATTTCATGTACCAATCAAATCAACTTCAATATTCATGTAGCCGTTAACAAATGAACTGCTGTATGAATCAACTTCAACACTCGTGTATCGAACGAAATCACTTCATGCCCCAAAGAACATTCAATTAATATCATCCATACCAAAGAAAGATTAAAAATAATTAAATATCTACATTGATAATGCATATGTATATATATATATATATAGAGAGAGAGAGAGAGAGTTAGATATTTTTAACTAATATTATTAATATATGAATATATTAATAATAATTTTTAATAATAAATATAGAACTAAGGAGTTAATTGCCAAAACAAAAATAGTATATAGAATTATCAGTGAAGAACATCGTCCCCCCCAATGAAAAATTTCTGGTTCCACCCCCGCTGATTGGTATGATTTCAGAATCAGGAATAACAATTTCCGAAGGAATCGCTATTCCCAAAAGTAAGGGAATAGCCATTCCACATACCCCATAGGTTTAGGTATACCTATTGAACCAAAAAAAATTAATATATGATATATTTATTCAAAATCAAGTCTTATAATATTATTTTATCATTTTCATAAAAACTAATTTAAAAATCAGCTTAAATAATTTATTATCATTATTATTTCATAATTTTTTATATTATTTAGCTAAAAAATAAAAATATTTATTAAAATGAAATTTTGATATTTCTTAAAATTTTATTAATGAAAAATGAAATTGGTACCAAAATAAATATAACATATAAATATGTTCTAATAAAAAAATAGTTATGTATTTGATATAATTTAATATATTCGGATGAAAAATAGAAATGATAAACTATTTTTCAATAAAGTAAACATATTTTTATTAAGGTATACAAATTATTATATATTTATTAATTAAATAGTTTAAATAAAGTTTTCAATAAAATAAATAAATTAAAATTTGCTAAAAATATTATTAAAAATTGCATACTAAAAAAGAAAAATGCAATTTAAAAATATAAGAAAATAATTATGTCAAGTGTTCATAATATTAGCTACTACACTTTATTGAATTATAAAGAAATTTAAAGTATATAAAATATTTATGAAAAAGATAAAAAAAAAACTAAAATAATATTTCATTCCATTCTTCGTTCCGTATATATACCAATCATAATAATGGCTAAAAACATTATTTTCATTCAATTCTTGCATTCCCTATTGCACACTCAATTTTTTTATTTTTTTTCTTTGATTTCAATTTATTATGCGTTGATTTAATTTTACGTTTATTATTTAGGGTTCATCCTACCCAATTAGGCTTTAATATAATTATTTAGTATTTATTTTTTTAATAATCATTTAAAAACTAAAAAATAAAAATAAATTTTTTTAATGCATTTTAATTGGGTATGATGAATCCTAAATAATAAGTGTAAAATGAAACTAATGGATAAGAAATTGAAATCTAAGAAAAAGATTGAAAAAAAAAACTAAAATAATCGAGCGTGCAATAAAGAATGCGACACCAAATGTGCAATAGAGGATTTCAACTATAGAATGTGGCTATTTACATGATTTACTAAATAATAATGGCTATTTAAAAAATTTACTCATTATTAAAATTCTAATATGCATTTATCAAATTTATATTTTTAATACAAATATATTTCTAAAACTGTATCTATTATTGGTTTTGTTAATGGAATAATCTAATTTATAATATACTTTCTGAATGTTATATTATTATTTAGATTTTAACTTAATTAATTTATAAATATGAATGCAATAATTACTTACTGACAATGTTATGGGTAGAAATTTCAAAATAATTAACTTAGATGCAATTTTAAAAATTTTGTTAATAACTAATTAAAATGTTAAAAAATACAATATATTTAATAAATTCCATCTACAAAGCACAAGCTCAATATTGATAAAGTAATATTAATTTTAGGCTTGTAAATATGGTTTTAGGTCTATATATAAAGTAAATTATAAAACAAATAGAGATAAGAAAGATGTAAAATGAAAAATGAAAAACATAAATAAATTATGTCAACGGTTGTTTACATCTATCTTAACGATTGGGAGTTGAATGAATTTAACTCTGTCTAATTATCTAAAGTTTGAGGAGAAATTATTTTGCAGGTATGATACCGTCCACTATTGGGAATCTGTCAAATTTAAGTTTCCTACTCCTCTACTCCAACAAATTAAAAGGAGAGATTCCTTCATCCATTTGCAACTTGACACCCCTTCAAATTCTCCATCTATCAAATAATAGTTTGGAAGGAGCAATTCCACAATGTTTGGGAAACTTGAGCAACTCTTTGAAGATCTTTCATCTAAACAAAAACTACATTACTGGCCTCATTCCATCAACATTTAGGAGTGGGTGTAGTCTCCAGTCTTTAAATCTGAATGGTAATAAGTTGGAAGGAGCATTACCCCAAACCCTAGTCCATTGTAAAAGTTTGCGGGGTTTTGACATTGGAAACAATGCAATACAAGACATATTTCCCTTTTGGATGGAAACCCTTTCTGAACTTCGAGTCCTCGTCTTGAGGTCTAACAGGTTCAACGGCACCATGTTATCAACACCCAAGACTAGGCATCAATTTCCCAAGTTGCAAGGTTTGGATGCATCTCATAATGCATTCGTTGGCTCTTTACCCTATAGATATTTCAAGAACTTCAGAGCCATGATGGTTGTGAATAAGGAAAATGAAACAGATATGAAAGAAGATTTGTATTTGTCTTATGTGCAGTTGAACTTCACTTTGAAAGGTTTGGACCAATTATTGGAGAGATTATTAACTGCCTTTACAACCATTGACTTATCATCCAACAGATTCTCTGGAAGCATTCCATGTTTTATAGGAGATCTTAATCATTTGGTCTATTTGAATTTGTCTTACAACAGCCTCACAGGGCATTTGCCTACATCCCTTGGAAACATAACCACACTTGAATCATTGGACCTGTCATCAAACAAATTGGATGGAGAAATTCCATGGCAGTTGATACAATTGAAATTTCTCTCTACACTAAACCTTTCAGTGAATAATCTTGTTGGGAAAATACCTCAATCTTTTCAGTTTTCCACATTCGAGAATGATTCGTATATGGGAAACTCGGGATTATGTGGATTTCCTTTGATGAAAACATGTGGAGAGAAACCCTCATCTTCAATGCTACCACAAGAAGGTGTTCTAGAAGGATTTGGCTGGCAAGCTATTGTATCAGGGTATGGATGTGGGTTCATTGTTGGAATTATTGTGGGTTATTTCACTCGTCAGTGTGAACGACCCAAATGGATCATGGAATTTGAATTATGCGTCCAATATAAGAAGACGAGGAGAGACGAAAGAAGGATCAGAAATTGATTTAGGACAGCAGTTTGGCTTTCTTGACCTGCATTTCTTTCTGGCTCTTCCATTTCGGGTGTATTTCATAAAACACATTGTTGTTTTCTTGAGTATTAATCAATTAATTAAATATGAATTTTTGTTGCTGATTAGAACTTATAACGAGCTTTCTCCATGCTTGGTTTGTGAGTGCATATATAAGATTTTAAATTCATCGACTGTAATTGCATATATTATAATACGAACTTGTTTAAATTATATGGTTACTTTCACTTTTGATCTCGTAAGAATAAGGACCAATGTGTGGTCCCAATTCTTGTATTTTTGTCTCAATTTTTTATTTTTATATTTTTTCCTTGTATTTTTTGTCTCAATTTTTTATTTTTATATTTCTTTACTTTTTTTATCCCAACTTTTACGAGCTAGGAAGGTGACCAACATCCACAAGTAGATTCAGTGATTTATGAATCCCATGATAGATTCAGATATTTTGTTGAAGACTCTATAAGCACGACCACTACTATCGGATCTTTAAAATAGAATATCCAATCATAATAGAGTAAGCAATGGAAAGTTTTCAAAAGAAAATCCCCTCCATGAATACAGAACTTATTTTAATGTGCAACAGCACCAAAGTCACTGGAAAAATTTCTCCCGTGAAAGAAAAGAGTAAGAAGGTCACGAAGAAGAAGAAACCATCTCTTCTTCTAAAAAGAAATTAGGAACTTCGAGACGAGACTTGGAGGAAACTCCTTCCTCTCAACTACCCTCAAACAGGGAGACAGTGGAGAATATAAGCTCCTAAAAATAGACAAATAGTCACAGGCACCACTAACACACCAAAGAAGCGGATGGGATCCTCTATTCCAGACTTGGTATTCCAATCCGTATTTCACGATCAAATTTATGAGGTTTTCTTCCATTTTTTTCATCAAATTTAATTTATTATGTTTTAGTTTAATTTTATGATTGTTTTTAGGGTTCACCCCACCCAATTAGGGTTTATAATCATTTTTTAGTATTTAATTTTCAAAGAAATGATTATTATGGTTGATTATTTTAAAAATATGATTTATAATTTTTAAAATTTTAATTTTTTGTTAATAGATGTGACTAGGTCGATTATGTTATAATTAATTTTTATTTTTATAATATCCATTATTAAACTTGTTAAATCGATCGTGGAATACGGGTTGAAGCACCAAATCTGGAATAGAGGATCTCATCCCCAAAAAAGACCTCCTGCATGTTGTTTCCATCTACGCGTCAAATAGAGTTTGGAAAAAGATTGAATAAACTTTTTTTAAAATTAAACTTGAGTGCGAAATTAATAGGGTTCTAATTCTTTTTAAAAGAATACGAATGAGAGTGTTTTGAAATCTCGAGCTATGGTTTTGCACATAATAGATTATATCGCACATAATATAAGCAAATAAGCAAAGTGATAAAAGACGCAAAATTTATATGAGTTCACAACTGACACTTTAACGTCCTCTCTATCACTAACTTCAAATTAATATTGTTCACAAAAGTATTTATTTGCACCATTTAAAATAGATTAAAGGATCGAATGAGTCGAGTCACACTTTAAGTCTATAACGAGGACTAGGGCAATACTTTAAGTGTGTTTTTGTACATTTCCCTAAAGAGTCAACTTTTTTTCCATCCACTTAAGTTTTTAAAAAACTTATTTTAGCCACTAACTTTTGACTTGATAATTGTTGTATTCAAAATTCAAATATATATATATATATATATATATATAATTTAATAAAATATTATTATTATGAATATCCAACATTACACTGGTGTAAGTCAGATATTTTTCCTCAAATAGATAACTAAAAAGGTTTGATTGTTATTTTATTTTATTTTTTCGAGTGTGAATTTTATATATTGCTGAACTAAAGGAATTCAAACAAATTTCATTATATATATTTGCTTATTTTGTAGATTAGTTTATCGTTAATTATTAATTTTAGACGAAATTTATAATAATAATTCATTGTACACACATTCAAAATAAGTATAATTTCTATAAGCAACACATTGAATGATAAAATACAATATCTGCTACAATAATTTTATAATAATGATTGATGAATTTATCGCATTACACAAAAAGCCGAATAAAACAAACTAAAATTAGTCATTTTTAATTTGTGTGAAAAACAAAATCAGTCCAAAGTTCGTGTATTTTAGAGCAATTTGGTGTCTAAGTAGATGTATATATGCCAGTCTCCGGTGGCCACGTCATATTTAATTAGCCGGAATTTGAAAATCATGTGAAAAAGCAAACAAGGGCTAAATTCGTGTTATTAAAACGTTTTTTTAAAACATATGAGAAATAAAAAACACCCCAAAATTTATTTATTTTAAGGGAATTAACCCAAATTTAGGGTATATAATTTTTTAAAATTTCAATTTTTACCAATGAATATTGTTTAGGATTAGTTTTAATATAATAAATATTAATTTTATAAAAAAATATATTATTAAAACTATGTAATTTTGATGTTGCAATACAGTTGGTACACTGAACTTTGGATTATAGGATGTCATCCCCTTCCACCCTACTCAATTATATACCATTTTCTTTGCAAATTGCACCCAATTGTGATGCTCCATTATTTTATACCATGATCACAAGGATATTCTAGTCAATATGATTTGTTTTTTCTCCCCAGCCCTCCATGTTTTCTTGCATCTCTCCCACGGGAACAATCGGCCTGTGAATGTGAGACTTGGATTTTCTGCACTCCAAAGACTTGGAAATTTCATCCTGGAACCCGAACTGCATGATTTTCTTTATCTTAATTTCCGGCAAGTTTGGGGTGTTGAGGGGTAAGAGATTAATAGGTGTCTGTATGATGAAGAGAAAGTGGTTGTCCATTGGAAGTTGGATTTAAAATTTGAATTCTTGATAATTTGGAGTTTGGAAGAAGTAAACAGGAGATAAGGGAAATAGAGGGCCAAAGAAAATGTACGAGTCTCAAAATATAGAGAGCGAGAATGAGAATTAATTCTTTGGTAGGAATTGGCGTATTACAGCTAAAATGCTTTAAAAAAAAAAATCTTCATCGACAAAGATTTTTAGAATCCTTCATCTTTGAACGAAAAATTACTCCCACAAGACAACAATTTTATGGCTTCTGTTAAAATAAAAAATATTACTCATGACATCGGTGTCTTTCATAAATTAATTGACGACTCAAAAAAATGTGTGTCAATGTACAAGTTAAGATATGGACTACACGTTCAGGATGCTACTGCCACGTAAAAACGATATGGAATTGTTGAAAACGAAGAATCCAACTTAATGTGAAGCTTGTTCCATTTGAGGCGTCTCCATGAAAAAGTACTGCAGAAAGAATATACATATATATGTGTGTGTGCGCGCGCGCGCGTCATCAGATGCCATTTTCGAAGTATACATACTAGTTAAAAGATCTGAATCTTTCTAGTTTTTTTTTTACATACCTCAAAGGATTTTCCTGTTTTTTCAAACTCAAGCATGCTGAGAGCAACTTCACAGCTCTGTGAGACGATGGGCTCGGGGTCCTTGGCAAATTCCTCAAGCAGAGCTATAGATTGTTCATCTACATGATAAGAATAGAGTGAAGATGTATGTGAAACTTAACAGAGTTAAATATGAACCAGCAAGTTGTATGGGGTGGGTGATTGTGCCAGAGCAGTGCATCTATGTATGTTAAGGTATGCTATGGCAATTGCCCCTACCCACCAAACACGAAAGCCAACCTCACGAATAAGGCAGACTGGAATTCTCATAACTAGGTAGGTCCTCCCCACCCCCAGAAATAAAATAAAAAAAGATGGGTGTAACATAAATTGCAGATCATAAATCAATCAAAACTTCTGTGTGCATGCTTATTAAAATAAAGAGAAGCTGAACCTGCGATAGAACCAAGAGCCTCAGCTGCTTCATGTCTAACCATAGGATGTTCATTTGCATCTCTAAGAACCTGGGAAAGTGCATCTGAGGTTTTCTTGTTCTGCAGTTGGCCCAAGACATAGGCAACCTGGATTCAGTTCGCAAATGAATTATACACAACAAACAAAGAAAAATTAAAGTTGCATTAGACGGGAAAGACCTATTATGAAATTTTAGCAAATCCTTTTCATAGATTGCCAGCAACAAGAGTGCCTCATTCTCATTGTAAAAAACTTATTTATCATGCATGATTTATGGATGTTATCACTTATTCAGCTACCTAATGGCATCCCAGCAATCATTTTGATAGCATCATTGACGAGATATTGATGGTAAAACAAGAAAACATATTGGTATTAAATTTCTGATTTAAATACACAAGTAAATTACTCGAGGAGTGCCTCGTATGGAGTTTAGGAGAGAGAGAATTGGAATGAAGGATGAGTGACTTCTTGGTCTGAGGGTTAATTATTCCCCCACAATCACTTTCATTCGCCAAAACTGGGGAATGAACCATACCACAACCCCAGACAGGGGAGTTATGAAACACATACCCTTTTCCATTCGCACCATCATAACCATGCTCATTCTTGTTCCCCTTACAAGATTCATGCGAGACGTCAATGATATTAAAAAACAATTGCTAAGAGAAAATGAGTATCATAAAAATGGGATGAAGGCTGAGATTGCAATTACCACCAAATCACTTTATCCATGTACAAAGATCTTTCAGTAGTAAATAATAACATCCATTGGCATCAAGAACATTGGCTAGCAAGGAAGAAACTCTTATCTGTTTAGGTTAAACTCATATATCCAACACCTTCTATCTTAGTGATTACACTAACCATTTCATGTTAAGAATTCTAGAAATCGGATTCTTTTAATTTTCCTTCCAGGTGACAGATCAGTACACTCAAAAATCCTCCTGTAAACATGAACCAGAAAATAAAAACAAACCTCATGCCGCAGCAGAGCACTATTGGCACCTAAGGATTCAACAATAGCAGAAACTGCTTCGTCTTGCCCAAGGTTTCTAAGAGCAAAAAGAGCAGCATATCGCTCATACATACTCTTATCGTCATTCAGTAGAATTTCCCTGGAAAATACAGAAGTTGATCGAGAAGCAAACAAATTATTTGAAGGCAGGAAGTTATCATATTTGTGCAAACTAATTACCTAAGTTCGTTTACAGAAGAACAAGCAGCAGGAGCAGCAGGGTCAACCGACAAGAAAGGAGAGGTCTCGGACACAGATGTATTTTTCAACTCCTCAATTCGACTCAGGGCTAGTTCACATGTTTCTCGAACTTCTTGAGCTGGATCTGAAGCTAAACTTGTCTTAAGAAGTGGGACATTACATTCTAAACCAATTGCACCAAGAGCTTCTGCAGCCTAGTGATCCACAAGTTCACAGGAGCTATTTAGAGCTTAGTCATAAGAAACCGGCTCGCTTGTCACATTGAAATATAGCCGAGATTCAAGAGCTAATACCTCATGGCGTACAATGGGGTGCAATGAAAGATCATTTAGAATAGCCTCCAAAGCAGGGATAGCGTCAGCATCTTGCATCTGACCCAAAGCAAATGCTGCCTCATGCGCTAGAAGGTTTGAACTATCCCTAGTTGCTGAACAAGTAAAGATTTCCATCAAACTACTGTTGTGTGGCTCACTTTTCCCAATTCCAAGCAAAGAGGAACTAAACGAAAGTAATCAAACGATCATAACTCACAAGAAACTTATCTTACAAGATTTTACTACACCGTGGTGACAAAACAATACTGTATCGTAAATTTTCTAAATGGAAATTACTGTCGTGAATAAAACAAGGCCTCTAAAGATTTTGCCAAATAGTTCCAATTACATCTCGAATCAAGCATGAAGCATCTATAAAGCGCCAGCTTCTTGAAGGGAGGAAGCTCGATGCTTCCAAATTTATATTTAACGCCAAAGCAAAATTTATTTAAGAAAAGCACACCAAGTCTACAAAATATCATTTTGCAGAAGTTCCATCTCGAGATCAAAATACAGACAACTTATTCAGTTAATCTCCCAAATGTAAGACATATCTTAACATAAAAAAGGGGGAAATTAAAATATATACAAAAGTATATTCAAACTTGCAGTCAGAAATTGGAAGAACATTTGTAAGTTGACAATTATAAGATACCTAGGATAAGAGCATTGCGGGGTGCGGCGCCACGGAGATTGCGGAGAGAAAAGAGGACTCTAAATCGCTCCGAGATGGGCTGCTTTTCATCTAACAATCGTTCGCACAGAAATCTCTCCGTTTCCGGCGACACTTTGAATGAACTTTCAGCATCCATTTGCAAATTCACTTACGAGAAGTCCTAATTTGCTGAAAATTAGGGTTCGAAGTAAACTAGATTGAAGTAACTAGCTTGATTTTGCCGCGGAAAAGCAATTCTCTACAAGCACCGGTACATTTAAGAAATACACAAGAAATCAGTTAATTTCAATGTGCATCCAATACACACCCATCTAGGATGTCGCCAAGTGTCCAGGTTACTTTTTGTTTATTTTAAGTATAAATTAATATTTTTAATTATACTTAATTTCTGTCTAAACTGTAATTTCTGACTAAACAAATTTTAAAAAGTTAAAGTTGGACAAAAGTTGTTGATTTGCTTTGATATTTGAGCCCATTACCTCGGTATCTGTATCATCACCGGCAATACTATGAACAATCATCGGTAATTTATTTTTTCGATCAATAATTTATCGGCAATATAATGGGTGACATCGTCGTCTTACGTAGAATTCAACAATCATACCAATTTAGTAATTAGTTTGTTGATTTGAAAATGGGTTCAATTATAAATAAAAAAAATGAACTATATCCATCCCCTCAAAATGCAAGACCCTCTCATTTCAACAATTTATCTTTGTGGTTAATTTTTTGGGGTGATTTTAATAATTTATTTGTGTTTAGCACGATCATTTAAAAATTTGAATTTTTGAGTATTTGGTCATGACAGACAACTAAAATTATAATATTTTCTAGGTGTTTTCTTGACATATTAAAAATGTTGAAATGTATCATATTTAAATTATAATTTCAAACATGAATGTGTTAAATGTAATAAAATATTAGCAAAAGGGTGCAAATGCACAGGTTTATAGGGAACGGGTGTGAATCCTTAAATCCTAATGGAACTGGTTTCTTGGAATCGAGTGCAAAACGCACCCATGTTCTTGTAACTGGGTGCATCGTCAATTCTTTTTCTTGGAACTGGGTGCATTGTGTACGCATTAATTTGGAGATGAGAGATGGAATTTGCACTTCTAGTATACATTGAGGGTGTGATTAATTTGCTAAAAAAAATAGGGGATTCGTCTCTTAGGGTAAACATAAGGGTATTTTTGCGTCTTTTCCCTAAAATTATATGTTACGATATTATATAAATAAAACTAGTAATATAAATTATAATATAATGAATAAATAGTATTATTATTTATATACACATTTTTCTCCAAATCCAATTACGTTTTTTCTTTAAGGAAAAAAAAAGTTATTGAAAAAATTAAATTAAAATTTAAAAATAATGTTAGAGGTACACAAAATTAATTTAAATGTGATAGAAACTTATATATGTTGGAAGAAGTTAAATATGTGAAAACTTAATGCAAACTTCATTTCATTTTCGTCAATCATGAAAATTCATAATAGAGACAAAATATTATTCAAGATAATAGCATGTAAACATTATACAAAATAACATAATTTGCACACGCTTTCTGCAAAATGAGTACAAATTGCACCCGAATCCAATAAAATGAGTCCAATTGCACCCGAGTCCAAGAAAATGAGTCTAAATGCACCCGGTTCCTCCAAACGGGTACATTAGGGTTTAGGATTTATGACCCTTTTTATACTTTTCGCACCCATATATTGTTTTCCTTCATATAAAAAATGAGATAATTATTTTTCAAAAATAAACTAATAAATAAAAATTAATTTTTAGATTTTAATGCAACGAGTGCATTTAGTTTCATAGATACGGGTTTTCGATTATTTTATTTTATTTTTGTGATTCGTGTGATTTTTTTTATGATTTTAATTTTAATTAGATCTGAGATACTTTTTTCATTCATATAAAAAATGAGATAAATATGTTTAAAAAAATTATAAATAAAAATTATATTTTAGATTTTAATGCAATGGGTGGCATTTAGTTTCGTTGACACGAGTTCTTTAATTTAATTTTTTTTGTGATTTGTGCATTCTTTAATGAGTTTTCCTTCGTATAAAAATTATGATTATTATTTTTAAAAATAAACTAATAAATAAAAATTATTTTTCAGATTTTAATGCATTCGATTATTTAGTTTTATTGGCATCGATTATACATAGGTATGCGTGTATATTCAAGTATTTTTTTTTTTTATCAATTGTTAACTATTTTCAAATTCAAAATAATAATTGTATAATATAAAAATAGCAATCTAACGAATAAAATATGGTATTAACTTAATAACTAAAATATTATCTATAAAACATAAAGTTGTACACCTACATTTAAAAATATAATAATTGAATTTGAGACCATAAATAAATCCGTGTGATCTGTGCATTGCACGGGTGGACATCTAGTATGATATATGCAAATGAAATTCTCTATTTCATATTTGGTGTGTCTCATTTTCATTTTTTTTTTATTTTCATTAATTTTTTTCTTCAATTTCAATTTTATTTTGATTTAGTTAATTTTATAATTATTATTTAAGATTTCCATTCAATTAGGGTTTAATTTTATTTTTTATTTTTAGTTAATATAATTAATTAATAATGTTGATTATTCCAAAATTATGGTAATTTTTGAAAATTTTAATTTTTAACAATAAATGTTAATTATGATTGGTTGTACTATAATAAATTTTATTTTTTTAATAAAATTTTTTAAAATATTAAATTTAATAAGGGAACACAATAATGAGATTGTAGTGTGAATTAGAGGATTTTATCCTGTACAGATGAGCAATAAGTCAACTCAATAAAAAATCAATTTAAAAAAGTACATATATGATCGAACCGAGGCCGACATCAAGTTTTGGCTCAGTTTTATTTTTCTAGGCAACTTCTTTACTGTTCCAAGTTAATCTAACAGGAATTTATTTTCTTCATTATTACCTGTTTCAACATAAGATTATATTGCTAATATGCATACGTCAATTTAGTAAATTATTGTTGACATGTTAAATAATTTAGAGTTATCAAATGGACAAGATTGGACCGGACGAATATGATGAGGCATCTCGGCGGGTTATAAAATCATGACCTTGATCCGTCCATGGGCTAAAGGTTTTTTTCTTTTCACTGGGCCCCCAGGCCGGCCTGGCTCGAAAGTGCTTTGGGTTTGTAAAATAATGGCCCAGCCAGTCCTAAAATTGGACTTACTTGTAGGGCCTAATTTTACCACTTCTATATGTTATTAATATGTTCCAAACATATTAGCATATCACCCGACTTCACTGTGTTCTTAAATATTACAAATTTGTCCTCTTACTTTGACTAAAAAATGACGAATTAATTGTGGCCATTCGATAGATCAAATCAAATATAGAATTTGAATTAGTTATATAGGTCCACAAGGGAATTAGTTTGTTATCATTTTTTCTCGGTTTCCCCTCCTTGATCTTGATATAATAATGAGGTATATGTTAATGAATTGAACAAGTCCCGGCCGTCAAGTACTTTTCCATGTCAATAGCATCATTCATCAACATACACATGCTTAAATTAAATGATCTTATATTGAGAAGAACGGCAGCTTCTACATCTTAATGGGGGTGAGTATAATATCCCAAACTTTTTAATATTTAAAATAATAGTTTATGATTATTTTAAGGGTAAGCTAGGAAAGAAAAAGGACCCTTGTAAAAAAAAATTATTATTATTATTTTTTTTAAGTTAAAGTGTGCAGTTAAGAGGATTAGAGATACCCGAGACCTTCTTATAATTTTTATTCAGAACCTAGATACCTGTTAGAAGATAATCATATCAGGACCTAATGATAATCCTACATTTGAATCCTACCCAAATAAATCATAATTTATTTGAAATAAATATTAATATTATAATTTGTTTGCAAACCAAGTAGATTTATATAAGTGTATTCAGAGAGTGGTCGTAGGTGAATTTGTAATATCGAATTTTAATTTACTCAATAACACTCGATAGAATTATTTGGACGTGATGAAATTTAAAATTTTGCCCCTAGTATTAGAAATAGTTGAATTTTAAAAAGTTTATTTTCAAGATTTTAAATGTTCTTGAAATCTTGTTTATTTAGTTAAGATTTAATTATATTTATTTATTTTAATTTTGAGGAATCTTTGTAAAAAATAATAATAATAATAATAATAATAATAATAAAATTAAATTAAATTAAATAATAATAAAAAAAATTTACTATGATAGAGATGATTGTTTCCTCTGTTCCATTAATTAAACATGTAGCTTGAAATCCCCCATTTCAACAGATCAGCAAATACACATGTCCTTATATCTGTTAGATACCATGAGTAAGCTTGCAATTTAACATAAGAACAGATACCTTAACCAACCCCTGCTCCAAACTCTTCTGCCAAAAATCAGATTTCAGATCAAATCCACCAAATATTTACAAAACTCAACTTTTCAAATTATAGAGCTGCATCAAGATCGATTGAATTTCTTTCGGTAAGCTTTCCAATTCAACCTTTTGTGACTACTGTAAATTTTACACCATCACCATTATTAGCACCTTAACACAAACAACAACATCACTTACTGAAACATAAACTTCAATATTTACTAGCAGTTGCAACACAAACACCCATTTTATCTCCATCACAACACATCACCAACAAGACTGGAGAGTTTACGTTTTCGCATAGCACAAAACTCAGAAGACATGAGGTTCCTAACCTCTGCAAGTACGTTTCAAACTCAGAAGACATGAGATTCCTCCATACTTTTTCATTAATTACTTTCTAAACATCAAAACTCAAAAATAGCTAATTCACTTACCAAAATCAGAAAAAGGGAAAGAAGCATAAATATATAGAAATAGAGAGCGCTGGGTTTGGTGTAAGGAGTCTCTCTCTGCTTAGTTGAGTTCGAGTCGCAGCTGGGGCTGGACTCACGTTGAAGTCAAATCAGTCAGGGTTAGGAAGTTGGGTTCAGTCAAGTCCATCGTTGAGTCGGAAAGGTCTGAGTTGTGGCTGAGGTTCAGATGGAGTTGAGTCGACAATGAATCATCGATACGGCTCATCTCGCACCGCGTTGAATAGGCGTTGGGTCTGGTTCGTGTCGAGTCCTGTGTGAGTCAGCTGAGCTCGTCTGAATCGAATGGTATGGTTGTGGAAGGATGGCGGCAAGCCCGCCGAATTCTGGTTGAAGAAAGAGGGAGAAAGAAGTAGGGATTTTGATTTCAGAATTTGGGAGTTCTGATTTCTATTTGTTCTTTGCGTGATTTTAGAGAGAGAGAGAGAGAGAGAGAGAGAGGAGATGAAGATGAAAATTGGGGATCTTATTTCTAGACGTGAATTTACACAAGAATGAAAGGATTAATTGTAGTTAAGTTATTTGCACTTTGGTCCTTTTTCATTAATTTGCAGAAATTAAAAAAAAGGCCCCCAGAATATATAAAAATTTCATTATCACCCATAATTGTTTAAAAATACATTTGGATCCTATAAACTTTTCAGAAATTAATATTTAACCCAAAACTTCATAAATTGATTAAATTAGCCCATAAATTTCCTAACTTCCAGATTTATTAAAAATAAAATTTGCCCAAGTTATTTAAAAATCAATTTAATTATAAAATTTTATCTGATTTTCTATTTAACCCAGGATTCATAAATTAATTATTTAGGAACATAAATCTTGAATTTTTTTTATATATTAAAATTATAATTGGCTTAAATAATTTTTTTTTAAATTATTGTTGATACTAGGTGTGGCCCAATTAAAATCCTCATCCACTTTGTGATACTCTGCTCATTATTATCAGGTGGGTTATATTTTTCTCAAATTATGTTCAGCTAATAAGTTCAACTGTTTATCAACTGTGAAGCATGAATATTTGTATCAAAATGTTTTATCTCACTGTTCGCGTTCGCCAGTATCCTACGAAAACATTGAGTGCTTAACTAGACTCGAGTTCGGATCCTTTAAGCTTTGGGACCGTATACACTATCCTTTATTAGACAGCTGGGCTGGAGGACGTGTATATGAGTTAAGACACTGTAGGAAGGGACAGTTGAGACAGAGCGTGTAAGATTAAAAGAAGCTTTGTATACATGGAATGCTTTTTAGTTTTGAAACCTTTCCATTGTTATACTTGTGTGGATACGATATTCATATTTATAAAATGTTTGTGAACTGTTTATCAGAATCTACCCACTGGGTACGCTAGTACTCAGCCCAAATCTTTTTTAAATATTTTCAGGTTGAGAGGCAGGCTGGAAGATGACGGAGCTGAGGCGAGGGCTTACTTGTTCTTATATGCTTGCTCTTTTTGTATTGTTCAGAAATCTTAGATACTCTAAAGTAATTAAGTGCTTACAAATAATTTTACTTGAATTGTGATCCGCGCTTCTTCCGTTCACTCTGATACAGCTTCTCTTCAATTATTTGAAGCATGTTATGATTTCAGCATTATGCTATGATGTTCCTTTACAGTTATTTGGTGGGATAAGTTCCCTTTGATGATTGTTTATTGATTCAAGTTCCTTCTAAGACGCCTTAGAGCGTGGTTTAATTCTAGTTACAGAGGTTATGCTGCCCAAATGTTTGGGGCACTAACCTTATTCCTTCTGAACATTCTCGTGGGTGGTTCTATTTCAGAATACAAAGGTTATGTTGTCCAAATGTTTGGGGCACTAACCCTATTTCTATAATTATCTTTATGCAACAACCCCTTCCCCCTTCCTCCAGTAACGCACCGGTCCTTTGTCACTACTCTTCCGGGATCGGGGCGCTACAGTGATCGACATACTAAATACGTAGACTTGAAACTGAATGAAGAAATGAAGTTTTATGGTAATTAAATTAAATTTTAGTTGATAATTTTTTGCAGGTTGACATTGTCTAGACATACTTGCGGTTTTCGAAATAGATCCACAGTGGCTGAAAAATGCAGAGAATTAAATCCTTTCTAAAAACTACCACTCGATCAATAGCACCGTCCATCTTTTTCTTGTTGTAATGCATTACCCTAATATATACATCTTGGCGATAATCGGGTTGCAAATGCCGTGAAGCTCTGCCCTCTTGTGTTGGAATTCATGGGCCTCTGCAGCTTGGTTTGAGTCCAACCATTGTACGGCACACTCGATAGCATCTTTCATTTTCTTCTTATCGGCTTCATTAATATTAATCTTGGCATCTTTGATGGTGTTCCTCATGTTGTTGGTGTACTCCTCCAAAGCAATCTTTTTCTTAACCTTCATAAACTCCTCATCTTCCCACCTATACTTGTCGGCCTTCTCCACCATCTTCTCAATCTCTTCCTTTGATACCCGATCATTGGTGATGGTCATCTTCTTCATCTTGCCAGTTGTCGTGTCTTCGGCTAACACGTTCAAGATGCCATTCGCATCAATGTCGAAGCACACATTGATTGTAGCAACACCTATGGGCGAAGCTGGAATGCCCCTGAGCAAGAATTTCCCTAACAGATTATTGTTGGCTATTTTGCTTCGTTCCCCCTCGTACACTTTAATCAACATACTCGACTGATTGTGGACGGTTGTCCAGAAATTTTTCGCCTTCCTTGTTGGGATACTTGTATTCCTCGGTACCACTACATTCATCACATCTCTAACTGTATCAGTACCGAGTGACAAGGGAGTAACATCCATAAGAATCAGATTCTGCACCTTCTCAACATTGCATTCACCACTCAAGATCGCAGCCTGTACAGCAGCACCATAAGTCACAGCTTCGTCCGGATTAATGCTCTTGCAAACCTCTTTGCCGTTGAAAAACTCCTGAGCCTCCTCAGAGCTCTCGGATTCCCACTGATATCCTTGATAGGCTTCTTCTGCTTGAACTCCTTCACAAAGTGATTCACCATCCGGTTGTCGAAGTCCACGCCTCCAAGGTGAGTATCACCGGAAATAGCCTTCACATCGAAAATGTCCTCATCAATCGTGACTAGAGAGACATCAAAGGTACCACCACCAAGGTCGAAAATCAGCACATTCTTTTCTCCGGAGCTCGTTCCTTTAATTTTATCCAGACTAAAAGCTATAGCTGCAGCAGTAGGCTCATTGATAATCCTCATAACATTAAGGCCAGCAATGAGTCCAGCATCCTTGGTCGCCTGGCGCTGAGAGTCGTTGAAATAAGAAGGCACGGTGACGACAGCATTCTTCACAGTCGATCCAGGGTATACCTCTACAATCTCCTTCATCTTGGTGAGAACCATTGAGGAGATCTGCTCAGCTGAAAACCGCTTCTCCTCCCCTTTGTAGGTTACAACAATCATAGGCTTCTCACCGGAGCCTTCAGGAATGACCTTGAATGGCCACATTTTCATGTCACTTTGAACTGATGAGTCACTAAATCTGCGACCGATTAACCTCTTTGCATCTGCAACACAACATTGCTTGCTATCATTACAAGCTATAACAATCAGCATGCAACAAAAAAAAATAATACAAAGAATAAACGACAAAAAAATGAGAATTTGAATACAATCTATGAAAAAAAGACACAGAATAAGAAAAAAAATGCAAGTAGTAAATTACACTCAAATTTAAATAAAATTGAGTCGATTAAATTTTTAGTGAATATTGATAGATCTTACAAGATGGAAATAAATAATGAGAATAAAAAAGATGTTAGCACTTGTACTACTAAAAAAAATGCATCAAAAGGTAAATTTTGTATATTTCTTATATTTTAAAATAAAATATGCACTAAAATACTAATATATATATATATATATATATATATTTACTGATAAAAGTGGTCGGCAAGAAATCATGTATATTAACTGACTGAAAACAGTGTTGATAGGATTCATGTCGACTTGATTCCTGGTAGCATCTCCGACGAGGAGCTCGGTGGCGGTGAACGCGACACAAGACGGCGTGGTGCGGTTGCCCTGATCATTGGCTATAATCTCGACTCGGCCGTGCTGGCGCCACACTCCCACGCAGGAATAAGTCGTCCCCAAATCAATCCCAATCGCCGCTCCCTCGCCCTGTCCCGCCATCGATATTTGATACCTCAACAATTAACACAAAATTAAAGAATTTCAAACCACCAAAGAAATAGCAGATAATTCGAATATCCGATTGTGCCAGCCAAGTCTATGAACTCACGAACTTTTAGTGTTTATTTTTAAGTACGTTAAGTTGTTTTGTATATTGTAATCTTTTATTTTTGTCAGTAATTATGGAATCTAAATGTTATATATGTATATATATATCACTACAAAAAAAACGCCGATTAGCGACGGAATTTTCCGTCGTTATTCGTCACTACCGGCGGATTAACGACGGAACACGGCCGTCGTTATATCTTTAGTCGGCAAACCAAATTTACGACGGAAAATGTCAGTCGTTAGCTTTAACGACGGACATAATCCGTCGTTAAGTCTTGTGTCGTCTACAGTCGTTAAGATTTACGATAGAGGTAACGACGGAGATATTCCGTCGTTAATAATTAAAAATAAATAAAATTAAAACTAAATTAAAATATAACGACGGAAACATTCCGTCGTTAATAATTAAAAATAAATAAAAATAAATTATTAAAATATATTAACGACGGAATATTTCCATCGTTAATAATTAAATAAAAATATAACGACGGAATTTTTCCGTCGTTAATAATTAAAAAAAATAAAAAAATCAGTTTAAATTTTTTTTTTTATATTTTTTTATTGTTTTTTTTTAATTTTGATTATTGTTTGTAAATAAATTATTAAAGAACTTTAATAAACACGTAAAATAATATATATAAATCTCCAATAAAATACATAAAATGTAATAAAAGTATATAAAATACAAATAATAATAGTAATGTGAACATCAAGATGAAGGAGGGCCCCTAGCGTATCATCTCCTGCTGCTGATCGGTCTTCTCCTGCTGGGCTTGGAGAAGCGCTGCCTGTGCGTCCATCTGTTGGCAAAGAGCCGCCTGCTGGGCCTCCATCTGCTCCTGGAGAGCCCTGATGGCAGCCTGAGTGTCGGGCTGTGGAGGAGCTGCAGATGAGACGCTAGGAGTTGAATAACTCCGTGATCGGCTGCCGAGCCCAAACACTCGATTCTTCTTCGAGTGTCGGCGGGCAGCGTCGACATATACAGCGCTCATGTCCACTGGTGGTGGCGCCTCATCTGTGCCAGGAGTCGGCTGGCTCAACTCCTCAACCCGAGCAAATACATCAGCTTATTCACAAAATCAAATAAGAATGATTAAATATTTAATTTCTATGTTATTAATAAATTTATAAATATTGATAAATTACCTTACAGCTATACGAGCAGAGATGGGATCTGTGTGGGATCCATCAGGATTGTCATGCAGCCTCCTGAATGTCTCCCACGCCACGTCATTGGGCTGCACACCCCTCTCCATAGCCTATTGAATAGACATGTTAGCACACACATATTAAAAAAAATAATAATAATAATTTAATTGCATACCAAAGCCGCAGCATGTGCAACTGCACTCCGAGAGCCTCCTCGATGCTTCACAATGCCTGTGCCAGGACCATCGGGCTCATTCAGACGATTCTTCGATGCGATGGTCGACTTCTTCTTGAAGGTATCACTGTCCCAATGCACCTTGAAGCCATCCCACATCTCAGGAGCCATGAATGGAGGGCAGCCCTTGGTCCTATCCTTCTTGAAGTAATGGACCATGTCCTTGTATCTCTAAGGAGCCCTGATCTCCCATGCTGCCCAAATGCCATCCTCCAAAGTGGGATCCCAAAACCACTCCTTCTGCAACATATTGAAAACATATGAAAATACTAAACTTATATAACATTTTAAAATAAAATATATAATAATAAGATACCCGAAACTCCTCCCTATATGTCTGCCTCCTCTCAGGGGGCACCATCTTCCAGGTGTAGCCTCCCGGATGCAAATACTTCTTGAAGCTGGATGTGATGGTGGCTGAGGTGGGATAACTCGGCATCAACTCACTTCCAAATGTACAAAATAATAAAGATATTAGAATATATTAGAATAATATAAATAATAATCTGTAAAAAAAATCTTCCACTATCTAAAGAAATCATACCAATCCTGAAGCCAACAACGACGACGACCCAGCGCATCAACATCGGGCTGTGACGATCCGGCCAGTGAGATATGGCCAACTGGACCGCTCAGGTCCACAGAGGACGATGATGAAACTCCAGCTGAAGTACAACCGCCTCCCTGCATCTGCAAAATCACATCGACATTAGTTTATGAAGTTAGCAAATTTCAACGGTACTAAGTACTTGAATAAGAAAACATCTATATATCAAATAAGACCAACCACACTAATCATCTATTTCATCATCATCACTGATGTTGTCATCTGATAAATCGATCTCTGGTTCTATATCTTCTTCATCATCTTCTTCTTCTTGAATATCTATTACCCCACCATCTGGATGATTTGGTATAGGATCGTCATCTATTGTGAGGGTATTCAAACCATCAACTTCATCCTCTTGAAAGGCTGAGGTTATGATTGTATTATCATCCTTTGATGGTACTTCAACATTAGTACGAGCCTTTATTTTGCAAACTGCCCACCAATCACTTCGAGAGCGATTTAAACTTGGGTATTCACAGTAACACACTTGGATTGCTTGTTTAGCAAGCACAAATGGATAAGATCCTGAATAATTACGTTTATGATTTATAGAAACCATTTTGTAGTTAGGATGCACATTTGTTCCTTGTGTTGATGTATCAAACCACTCACATTTAAACAACATTGTCTTTTTAATAGGCAGAAATTATCAGTTACCAAATTGTTCTCAGGAACAATCTCTTTCATTAATTGAGTTAGTTGATCAAAACATCTCTCTGACATGTTATTCTCAGATTTCATGTTCAGCAGACGAGCAACGAGTGACAATTGAGAATGGTTCTGACAACCCGGCCACAATTCTTTGTCTGCGGCCCTCAACATGTCATAAAATCGTTGCGCTTCTGGATTTGGGGCCTCCTCGGTATGATCATCGACATTGATGTTGATATACGGACCAGCAACATCCATTACCATGTTCTGGTATGTATTCACTCCATCCTGACCACCCAAATTCTGATCAGTGTCCGGATGCACCTGTTGTTCGCCTTGATAAATCCATACACGATAATTGTGCACAAATCCTTTCTTTGCCACGTGTAGTCTAACGGTAGACGGCGTTTGGAATGGAATGTTCTTACACTTACGACATGGACACTTAATCTTGTCTACACTCATGAGGGACGGTTGATTGCAGGAAAACTCGATGAAAGCATTTAGTCCATTAAGGAAGTCCGGATTCAAAGCACCATTCTGAAGGTATCGCCGGTACATCCATTCACGATCTAGACTCATTGTAGAAGGCCAATTTCTACAAATTTTGATCGTAAAATCCGCACTGATTATCGTTCAATGAAATATAAAAATAATTCATTAAAAAATAGCGCTAATTTTTTAAAAAAATTCGGCAGCACCTATGTGAATTTCCTAGTCCCAAGTTCTCGACTCTACACTAATTGATCTATGTTCTTCTAATCGATTCAAAACAATAATACCAACAACAACCAACAATTCAATAAAGAGGGATCCAGGGGCCCTTATCCCAAACAGAAACCAAGAATTCAATAAAGAGGGATCCAGGGGCCCTCATCCCAAACAGAAACCAACAATTCAATAAAGAGGGATCCAGGGGCCCTCATCCCAAACAAAAACCAACTTAGCATGCTAATTACGTAAATAACAAACTTAATTAGCCTAAATTTACCAAATAAATTTAACATAATTAAATGACATATAATTGCATATAAAACATACTTAGCATGCTAATTGTCCATATTAACAAACTTAATTAGTCTAAATTTGCCAAATAAATTTAACATAATTAAATGACATATAATTGCATAAAAAACATCCTTAGCATGCTAATTGTCCATATTAACAAACTTAATTAGCCTAAATTTGCCAAATAAATTTAACATAATTAAATGACATATAATTACATAAAAAACTTACTTAGCATGCTAATTGCGTAAAAATACATACTTAGCCTAAATAACATACTTAGCATAAATTGACAAAATAAATTGACAACATTAATATATTTAACATGCATATTAAAATCATAAAATCATTACATACCTTTGTAATATATATGAATCTACTTGATAAATTCCTCAATTTGATATTTGAACCTCACTATAGCTCTTCTAACTACAACATAATTACAAGAAAAAAAAAATTAATCAACTTACACACACACACACACATATACACTAACACACACAAAATGAAACACTAACTTAAACAAATCTACCACATAATTAGTACAATTTAAAATATACATAATTAATCCAAATTAATTATCAAAAAACACCTAATCTAACCTAAACTAACAAATAACAATTAACCATCAATCAAAACACCAAAAATGACACACACAAATCTGAAAAAAAAAATACACACACACACACACACACACACACACACAAATCTGAAATATATATATATATACACACATACACACACAAATCTGAAAAATATATACACACACACACACACACACAAATCTGAAATATATACACACACACACACACACACACACACACAAATCTGAAAAATATATATATATATACACACACACACAAATCTGAAATATATATATATACACACATACACACACAAATCTGAAATATATATGAAATATATATATATACAGTATATATATGAAATATATATTAAATTACAGTGTATATATATGTGTATATATATACAGAAATCGAGAGAGATAGAGAGGTACCTGTTCGCCGCCGCCTCGCTGCCGCCCGTACCTACTGCTCGTCGCCGCCTCAACGTTCGCCGTTCGACGATGGGTCGAGGGGGATTGGGGTCGATTAGGGTTGTGAATTGAAATTAAATGAGCATTCCGCGTTCAGATTCAATCTGATAAATCGATTATTAACGACGGCCTTAACGACGGACGGAGTCCGTCGTTAATATTAAAAATTAAATCAAAACAAAATCTGAACACTTAACGACGGACCCCGTCCGTCGTTAATATTAAAAATTAAATAAAAAATAAAAATTTGAAAAATTAACGACGGCCTCAGTCCGTCGTTACATATTAAAATTAAAAGAAAATTATTTAAAAACTATAACGACGGAAATATTCCGTCGTTAATATTAACAAATAAATAAAAAATAAAAATCTGAAAACTTAACGACGGACTCCGTCCGTCGTTAAATATTAAAATTAAAAGAAAATATTTTGAAAAAACGTAACGACGGATATTGAAAAAACAATAAAAAAATCCGTCGTTAATATTGAAAAAACAATAAAAAAATGAAATTCTGTAAATTTAACGACGGAATCCGTCGGTCTTTACATATAATGATATTATTTACGTCGTAAGTCCGTCGTTAACTGTCGACAGACATGTTCCGTTGTTATGCGGTCGCTAAATGACGACCCGAATTATGTCCGTCAGAAATTCCGTCTGTAAAACGTGAATTTTTTGTAGTGTATATAGCAAAAAAAAGGTAACGGATAGAGAATGGGAAGAGATTAATTAAAAGACGTTTTGTCGTCAAGTCTGGAAACATAAATAGCAATGGATTTAATTTGGCTTCAATTCCCATATATAACTATATACAAATGCATGCATGCATGGCATTAATTTCACATACATAGTTGGGTCGGTTGGCATTCTTCTTCACGACCGAATGCTTTCTATTGTAACAGATTAATCGAGCTACGTACTCTTTTATCAACACTATTAGTATGATTATATCCCATCGATCTGATCCAAAACAAAAGGGCAAATCAAGCGGTTTAATTAAGGATCGGAGTTTCATTACTAAATTGCCACTCTGCCTTATTATTACATTACTTAAATTGCATTCTTCACTAATTAAATGGCAATGCAAGGTTTACCTGTAACTAAACATGCATAATCTTTTTTTTTTTCCTAGTATTAATCAATTCTCTCTCTCATTCGGTTGTATCTAAGTCAACAAAGGGTAATCAAATTATATTCTCAATTAATCCTATTCTAATGTGTGCTGCAGAAACTTATCTGAACATAATGTAGTTAATAATTATGGATATAAGTTACTCCCTCCGTCCCAATTATATAGTCCCTTTTACTATTTTGAGGTGTCCCAATTATATAGTCTCATTACTATAAATATCATTAATTTTCATAGTAATGTACAAATAAACCCTTGTTGAATCTTGGAAATTAAAAAATAACAACTTAATATTGAAAGTCATAAATATTTAATGAGGGTACTATTGGAAATTTAGCTTTAATGTTTTGTTTTCATAAATATTTTTAATCTACGTGCGATGAGAAATGAGACTATATAATTGGGACGTAGGGAGTCTTAAGTCGGTGGTACTTTTTTATTCTGCCAGTTTTTCTTGGGATGCTGACCAAAATGCTTTTATCATTCATATTAATTATATATTTTTCCTCATCTTGAATAGGCCTTTTTTTTGCTGAAAATTAAACAAATGTTATTATTTTCTAATTAATTAATAAAAACTGTTCACATTAATTTAATACTACTTGATTCCAACTCTTCATATCCACAGTGTGTCAATTTTTTTAAAAAGATGACTGTTCTGTTGACGTACGTTACGTTAGGGCTGGTACTGTTGACACGGCACGAAAATGGGTCCTTTTCTCGACCCATTTTACACGCCTTCATGGGTCAAGAGTTTACACTTGCTTTTCATAATCATTTCTAACACATGTTGGAATAAACTATAGACCATATGATTCCATGTTATTTTTTGGGACAGTTCCAAATCAGTCATATGTGATATGACGTTTAATGTGCACTTCATCGCCTTTAATGATATTTATCACTTTTACACGATTGAGAGACCAACTAGAATTTAATTCCTAACTAGTGTTCTATTTGTGCGATTCACGAACATGGATTATTGTTATTAATTCACTTGCTCGTTTGTTAGGTTGTATGGTATAAGGTTGGATGTGTTTGACATGGTATGTGTTTCACGTATAAGATATCAATATCATGTTTGTTTTGATGTATTAATATATATGTATTAATGATATATTGTTTGCTTGCATGTATTATATTCTCTATAAAATTTCAATTCCTAAAATATCCTTTAATTAGTTACCATATATTATGTGAATATTCTATAATAACATTTTTAATTAATATCTGCAAGATTATTTTAGTCTACAATTTTTAATAATTCTCTATGGTATTAAATATCCCACCAGCAGGGTGTGATATGTTATACCATATAAATGGTTAACACATACTGGGCCCTTGCATAATCATGAGCTTCAATATTGCTAGCAAACAAAGTATTAGGGTGTCATAGGTATTTATCTCATCCTTATACTACTTAGCAAACAAGCCCTAAAGTATAAGTTATCCCGTCGTATGTATTATAATCAAGTGACTCAATTTTCTTTTGATTCTTCTTTGGTGGATCGTTAATTAGCAAAGAAAAAAAAAATTCTTCTATCCCACTTGGTATCCCATATTAATTTTTAATAGATTTTCATTCTTTTTTTTTCTTCAATTTCAATTTATTTTGGTTTAGTTTATTTTTTTAATTATTATTTAGTATTTATTCCACCCAATTAAAGTTTATATTTATTTTTTAATAATTAATTTTTATTTTTTAGTTAATATAATTAATTAATATCATTGATTATTCCAAAATTAAGATATATATATATATATATACTTTTTTAAAAATTTAATTTTTAGCAATATATAAATGTTAATTATGATTGGTTATACTATAATACTATATTTTAGTTTTGTAATAAATATTTTTAAAATATTAAATTTAATAGTGGGACACAGCAGTGGGAGTGGGATAGAGAATTGAATGTAGACTAGAGGATGTGCTCCCGTTCATTAGTCCCCTTGCAACTTTTCATTCGGTACATTATAATTTCTTCCTGATGCATTTTATAATTAATTCCACAGGTTTTCGATCTTTCGTTAAAAATGTAAGAAAATTAAAGGAAGGAAAAGACATGAAAACATTCAAGAACTTCGGGCAACCGCATCTCATTCACTTGAGATCATCTAATCTCAATTTGTGTGTGTCAACCGTGTACCAAACCTCAAAATTATTATTATTTTTTATTTTATCTTCAATTTTAATTTTTTTAGATTTAGTATAATTTTACAATTTTATTTAGGGTTTATTCTACCCAATTAGGGTTTATAATATAATTGATTTTTGGAATTGATTATTCCAAATTTACGGTATATAATTTTTTAGCAATAAATATTAATTATGATTAGTTATAATACAATAAATTTTATTTTTACTTAAACATTATTAATAATATATAATTTTAATATTGACACACAATTGACACAAAATTAGGATTAGAGGATCTCTACATTCAAGAATTGCCCACCTTAACATATATTACTTCAATATCTATGGTCACTAGATCAGCAAACAAAAACACAATACAATCATCCACATTGATTGTATTTGGAATATCACTTAAAAAATATTGGATTATGTCTAGAAAAGTCGGGTAGTGCCTGCTCGAGTGTCAATTCTACCTCTCTTAATTGCTACTACTATTTTAATATAAATTAAAAGTTTTAATAACTGAAGGGTCATGAGAAGAAAAGGTGTCTCTAAAAGTTTAAATCTTTCTATCTCAAGGTAATGAAACTTCTTGCACAAGAGATATATAGATGAAATTATACACGTACAAGGTGTTGTTCTAGAAAGATTTAATTGGCTGGCATTCTGGCAAGCTAGCTACTGTATCGGGATATGGATTTGGATTCATAGTTGGAATTACATTGGTTTATTTCATTCATCACGCCCAAATGAATCATGGAATTAGCTAGATTTAGGTGTCCATTATAATTGAGAGAGAGAGAGAGAGAGAGAAAAGCGAAGGAGAAATTGATTCAAGACATGAGTTTGGCTTTCTTGAGATTTGTGGATCTTCCATTTTGGGTGTAAATTGTAATGCATGATACGGAGTTGTTAAATGCACCACCATTTTTACTCTTTGCAACATAAATTATTTTTCATTATTTTTATTAGTTATAATTTTACCTAAAATCCTTTATTAATAAAAAAAATCGCGTTTCATTTGAACTCGTGTGTTCAAACAAACATGGTGTGTTCGAAATCTTATTTTCGAACAGTACTTAAACAAAATTTCATTGAATCCGTTCGAAAATAGATTTTTGAATACACCGTGTTTGTTCGAAAATGAATTTTTGAACACACCATATTTGTTCGAAAATTCATTTTTGAATGAGAGTATATTTTAAACATCTTGCCTATTCAAAAATTGAATTTCCAACAAACATGGTGAATTCGAAATTTCATTTTCGAATCACTCGTGACTTTTTCTTTTTAAGTAAAGGGCATTTAAGTAACTTCAAAATTATTTTATTATTTCTTTTTTTTCTTTTGTGATACAAAAAGTAAAATAAGTGGTGCAAATAGTTCCCTAATACATATTGTTGTTTTGTTACATTTCTCAACAGCAATGAATATTAATCGACTAAACATGAATTATTGTTGTTGATTATAACTTTCTCTATGATTGGTTATTGTCGTATAAGACCTCAATTCATCTATTGTAGTTGCATGTATTAATTGGTGTATTGATTGTTTAAAATATGGTTAATTTCACTTTTGATCTCGTAAGAGTAAAGTTCAAACAGATGCGGCGGTTATTCTTAAATTTTTTGTCCCAACTTCTATGATGAAGTTGACAAACATCCATAACTTTATGGATTCAGTAATAGATTCAATTATTTTATTGAAGACTCTATAAGCACGACCAATAACGCTCTAAAAAAAATATCTAAGTGAGAGGGAAGAGTGTGTACTGTTTTGTTACGGAACAACTATCGTTTTGTTCTTTCTATTTGTTTGTGCGGTAGAGAGATAATAGAGCGAGGAAGGTTGACCAATCATTTTTGCATTTGATTTTTTTTTTTTAAGTTGAAACAATGATGTTCTACTATTAACATGTGTAAAGTTTTTTTTTAATGAAATAGTTTTTTATGCCGTTGCACGTCTATTGAAGATAACTTAAATTAAAATATTTTTTTTAAATGATAAATGCACTAAGTTATAAAAATAAAATTAATATGCATGAAATTAAATACTCAAAATGAAATATTTTATATGTTTGAACAAAATAATTTAATTAATGTAAACCATCAAGATGCAGGATATTTCAGTAATTGTGCAATTAATTAATTTCGATTTAATTTTAATTGTCATGCGAAGAGTAATTTTTGTAGTGGGAGTAGAAACGCTCTTACAAAAATTAAGCTATCCTCAGTTCTAAAACACATTACAAGTTGAGAAATCCCAACCTTCTCACTCAGACATCCTAGTATGCAATTCTACTGCTGCCACTCTTTCCTCTCAGCTCTTCCTACATCTTGGAGCATGACCCAGAATGATGTTTCTTTTCAAATGGAAATCGAGCTGAAGCAGGAAAATAAATCGTATAAGTATATACAGTGCCAGTACCAATGCCAGCGCCAGTGTAATAACCTAATCTGTAGGTTGTGCATCAAGAAACAGAAACAATCCTCAAGAATTCAAATGTAAGAGTTTTACCTAGGAGTTGGGTAACAATCGGCCATTATACATCTTATCGAGCAATTCCCGTGCATCTGGCCTCCTAAGCAGACCTTTGTTGTTTGGTAAACCCGTCCCCAAACATACAGGGCAGACTAATTTCCCCCGCCCTGCATATCCATACGAACAAAAATCCACATTCAAGTATGCATGAGTCCTAACATGTTAAAATAATCCCCTGCAGAACTCTTTTTTCACCAGAAAACTAGTAAGTCATATAGAGAAGTTATTTACCATAACAGTTGGGGCATTCTGTGAACTCGTACACATCTTTTGCACGTTTTCTGTTCAGAGCTTTCCATTTTCCTGTACCACCACACATATCACCTAAATAAAGAACAAATGAACATCTTATGGACTAGATGAGGTCTGCAATATATAGTATACCGGGTTAAACAAAATATTTAAGATTTCTAATCAGATGAACTCAGCTTTATATGTTTTTCAGGCATTACAAACACAGTTAGGAACAATATATGATCACCCAATACTTTTTCCATTACAAAATACTGACATTTTTCAGAAATATGATTTATCAGGTCTACATTGACTTGTATACAATTGGTGTCATGTTCCGGTAAATTTAGAAACGAAAGAAACAGGAATAAACTCCAAACATACTGATCATATTCAGTAAGACAGTGACAAGTATGGCAGAGTTCACAATTTGATTTATTAGTATTGATTCTTGCTAGAGGAAACAAGAAAATCAGTTGTTTTCTCATGCATAATAATGACCATTAGAAATATAAACATTTCCACTTACAGATAATAGCACCACTGCCTCTGCAATTGCGACATACTGCTTTTTCATCCATAGCAATTGCCTTAGGATCAGAATCCCGAATTCCTGGAGCTACTATCAATGCCATAGTCGAGCATATACAAGTCAGACACTGACGACGAGAGGTTGTGCTATGAGAAGCCTGTTTGAAGACAAGAAATCTCACTTGAAAAGGCAGCAGATTTTATATTTTTTGGAAGCCAAGAAATTATTTTTCAGCAGATAATAGATATGACTAACAATTACATCATAGATATGACTAACAATTACATCAACAACAAAGAAAATCAAGTTAGATACAAATTATGATTGGAGTTTCATAATTAGTAATAAAAATTACTTGTCAAATGAGTAGAAATTGGTGCCACTAAATCAAGATATCTTTCCCAAGTTACGGAGAGAGATGGAATTAAATTTCTTCCGGTCGTTGGCAAAAATAGCTAATGAGAGCCTGAGCGATATTTATGTTAAACACCTCAACCTACACAACAAGTCGACTGAAATCTGTAATTGGCAATATCTCATTTCTATAAGTGATCAATACAAACACTATACCTACTGGTCACTCCATTCTCACTCAGAGAAAATCAAGGGAAAATGACATATGACTTACCCCAAACAACTATAAGAAACATCTGAGAGAAATAGTAAAAGATCTACAATATCTCGTTTAGGCTAATAATTCCATGTCCCTATTCAAAATCCAAACAATGTACCGCCAATTATGGAAATTATTATACCCCATATTCCCTATGTCTTCCAAACAAGACTTTCTCAAAAATCACCCTTAAAAGAGGCTAGAGCTTCTACACAAGAGCACCAAGTGGGCACTGGAAGTAAAAAGTTCATATTTTACCAAATAATTCCTCCAGCCAATATAGTTCATGCAATATTTTTTGCAACCAGATAGAGAAAAATTCAATTTTGGTCCCACAGGACACGCCTCAGTCCGCTTTTGGTTCTGAAACTATCTATTTTGGTCCTAAAGGAAGTGAAGTATCATTTTTAGTCACGCCGTGACGTTTTCCATTAAAATTACTATCGATTTTGGTCCCATTTTACTATCAATTTTGGTCCCAAAAAGCAAAAAATTCCAGAATATCAAAATTTCTACCATGCATCATTAAAATACAAATAAACTCTAGCTATTTCAGCATTCACAACCATAACCAACCACATTGTGTAAAATTACCAACGATAAAAGCATTGGGCATTTATTGCATATCAATAATAATTTTCCAAATTGGCACTCTAGCATTTGATGTGTTATGTCTTAAAGGGAAACACCAAATAAAAATAAACAACAGAAAGTAAAAAAGTACCGCCGAATTGACAATTAACTAACACCATGCTTGTTGATTTCCTCCTCCCAAATCTTAGCATTCCAATCATCAGCCCCACGAGCACCATAACCCATGCAATATTGACTACGACTTCTCAATCTGTCTACGGAAACCTTGTTACGACTTCTCCACCTGTCTATCCTAAAGCATGCAATATTGCAAGTAGTCTATCCTAAACATTCATGTACAGCTGGATGCCCTCTATTTGTATATCAGACGATAGCCAGTCAACAGGAAGTGCAGGCTTTCAAATTATACACTCAAAACTATCCCTAGACTTGTAGGAGTACCAGATATTAGAAACTCAACAAAAGCAGATAAACTCAAAAGAGTAGGAGAATACTTTTAGCAGAAATCATCCATAGGTACTGTGATGAGCAGATTAGCAGCAGCACTAAGAAAGGAACTCTCGAGAAGCAATAAGTTTATCTAAGAGCAGGAAAGGTTTCAGTTTTTCCATGTTTAAGACAGATATGAACTTATGAAGTACTGCAGCCTTTAACACCAACACTCCAACACACAAACACGCTCAATTCTTAAAGATTCAGATTGAAATGAGGGCAGAAGAAGGGCAAACAACAGGGTCATTGCAGATATATAAACACTCAGAGGCAGAAAGCATGAGCATGGATTTCACCAAACTTCTACAGGCCTTTTGTTGCAGCTAAATCAGCAGCAGGTATACAGAACACAGAGGGGGACTTTAAATTCCGAATTCATTTTATGCTTACTCAAAACTAGATAGACGTAAAGAATATTCCTTTAAGCCATTTTAGAGCAGAGTAGCAGAGTGGCAGCGTAGCAGAGAAGGGAAGGCATACAAAGAAACAGCGATACCTATCCACTTACACATTGATACAGCTGCAGCCTAGAGGACATAGAAACAGATTTTAACTGCATTTAGCACCAAATTCCATAGCTATGCAACATCTCACAAGGCTTCAATTGCATCCACAATGACAGAACTGATTCTTTTTATAGCAGAAGGTCATACAAGTTCCAAAAACTTTTAGGCAAGCAAACAGGTTACATTAAATACATTCCAGCAGCATATACTTTTGCAGAAGCAGATAGTATGAGCATAGAGGCCATAGAAGTGTTCAGCAGATCCATTTTAAGCAATTTAACTTGAAAAGCAACAGGCTTAATAGAGGCTTAATTATATTGCTTAAAAGGAATCAATCAACAGTCATGCAAGCCCTTGTTCAAGATATGATTTTATCATGCATGAAGATTACAACAGCACCCATGTAGGTGGCATGCAATAGTAGGAACTCTATTGCTAGTAATCACTCAATAGCCTATAGCTCTTTATACTCGGAGTTTGATATGCAGAAGGTAGAACCGAGAAGGCTGATATAGTTCAGGTATAGTGCAGCTTGGATGGGCTGAATTACATTCTTAACACAGATACCAACTCTGAAAACAAACAAGATTCATTTCAAAGCAAGTGGCCTAACATTTTTGACAGATTTTAGGCCCGCAAGATATATTAATTCAGTTATAAACAGGGCTGCAGCCTTTCTTATTTCACTCTCTCTTTTTTTTAATTAACGGAAGCAAATTTATGGTCAGAAAATAGTAGGGGGAAAAGAAAAGCAGAATTCTTTAGAATATAGCATATAGATCATGACAGCCCAAGCTCTTGCTTTTACAGATTAAGCAACACATAAAGCAAGATAAAGACTACAGCTGCAGGATGAAATACAATTTTTCAGCAACAGCTCTGTTTGACAAGGTAATAATTCAATATCTCAGTGAAAACCCATGAAAATACAATTGAGGAAACGCAAGGCCACAGCAAAGAATAGCACCAACAGCAGCAATACGTACTAAACAGCAACGAATAAGGGACGGACAAACCTCTATCCTTTCAAGTTCTGGCGACTTCTCAGAACTAGCACAAGAACTGGTCTCATCCTCCAAACTGGATCTAACTTGCAATCCAACTGGCTTGAAATTAGCATCTAAAAAATGAGACCAAAATCCCCATTTTCAGTATAATCAATTTGGATCATGTATTTTGTTTTGTGACAAATGCACAACCAAATCCAAATATTAGCCACTAGTCATAAGATAATATGCAAAAGATAAATCAGCTATCTAATCAATTATTAAATTCATTCGGAATCCAAGGCCCCAACCTAAAGGGGAAATAGATAAAAAAAATGCTTCTCACAGACAAACCAGCAAAAGAGTTTAGAATAACTTTGTGCTTGATCAGTCCAATATCTAAATTGAAATTACATTATAGTCTAAACACAAACCATGTAATGTCTGAAATATTCCACCAACATTACTAATTATTTCATTAAGATCCCCAACAGGAAAAGTCAACTATCCAACCAAAATCAGAACTCAGAGATTACTCCAAGATTGTTTAAATGATCAAGAAACCAAAACTGATCATCGTCGGAATTAAGACAAATTACTCAATTCCAAAGTGACAACTCCAATGTTGCCGCATGTCAATACAAAGAAAAAAAGAGAGGCTCAACTAAAATCCCAATTTCAAGATTGTGCATACATCGTCAGAAAAAAAAAATTAAAAATATATAAAAAAATTAATCTTTCCCGTAGATTGAAAGGAGAACAATGAACCTTGGAGATTATCAAATCTAAGTGGGAATTTCATGCAATTATATTTCTTCCCTTCAAATACATCTTCCACTCCTGCACTTTGCAAACTACGGTAGAACGATGAATCGAAAAACCCATGAAGTATCACAATCGTTATTTGCATATACGTGAAAATATGAACTAAGCAAGAACAGAGAAATGTAAGAAAGAGCGCAGGCCGCTAATCTTACACTGAGTTTCAAATGCCCCTTTCTTCAGATTTTTACACATTAATTAGTTTCAATAAACTGGCCAACAATCCACGTGTTTGGGCACAAAATTTAAAAAATCATTAAACTTTACAAGCAGTGACAGCTGAAACAAAAGGAATTCGGAGCAATTAGAGAAGAACAGACACGTACAGCGCTTCGTGGGAGGCTTAGCATGTTGCGCTGAGAATCTTGAAATAGCTGAGGGTGTATGCGAAGAGAGATGAGAAGCCATATCTCTCTCTCTCTCTCTCTCTCTCTCTCTCTCTCTCGGAGTGTAAGATTTTGGGAAAGAGATCAGTTTTGTTCGTGTGGTCGTGGATCATAATTCATAATATATAATGTCAGCTAACAAAAGGTGGATAATTGTATAAAAGATACTCCTCCATGTTATTTTAACATTTTAGATTTGTCAATCTATCTATTACTATTTATTTAATAATAAATATGTCATGTTTACAAATTTTGATTTATCTATAATACTAGTATATTCTAATTGAATTTTAATTTAAGGGTAATATATGATATAAATTATTAATATATTTCACTATTTATGTAAACAAAAATAGGTAAAATTAGAAGTAAAAAACTCATCTCTAACCGCACAAAAAAACTCAAATTCAGCTGATTTTCATGTTGTCAGTCTGCGATGAGAAATTCTAGCTTAGTAATAAAAGAATTATTAAAAGAGGCAATAACTATTTTAGCCACTTGAAGTTTTAAAAGATTTATTTTAACCACTAACTTTAAAACATATTTATTTTAGCCACTTTGGACGAAAATGCCCCTCTACGCGCTGGCATTGCACGCAAAACACTGCGCACTAGGGTTGCGCGCTGACAATGCGCGCAACACGCGAGGGTAAAAATGTCATTCTGGCTAAAATAAATATGTTTAAAGGTTAGTGGCTAAAATAATTTTTTTTAAAATTTGACCGGCTAGTTTTATATATTACCATATTATTAAAATGTATTAGTAATTTAAAAAATGGATAGAATTTCTCGTCTGTGATTGCTGACAATCAAAAGTAAAATATTGAACCTGTGAACTTTCTCTTTTACAAAGTAACATGTTTTAAGGAACTCAATATTTGTTACTTTCCATACGGATATCTTTAAAAATATATATGAATGAAACTTGATTTATTTTGGTATTTAAAAAATATTATATAATAACTTCTAATTAAACATAGTACATATGACGTTACGATAATAATTACATATTTTAATTAGTATTATTATTGAATGCATTAGTTAATTAATCGTCCATCCATATATATGGATTACTTCACATCTATCAAAACCACAAAATGACAAAAAATAAAACACGGCTAATTAAATATTAGATTGCTCATTTTAAGTACACGATTAAAAGATTTAAATTATATTTATTTGAGGGGAAATCTAGCTTTTAATGAATTAATATACATACATACATGCATACATGTATGATGTATGCATGTATGTATGTTTAAAATTTTTTGTCTTTTTCTAACTCAATAATGAAATTTTATTTTTGCCTAGATATAAATTTCTCCCATTTTATTTTGTGGATGTACATGTAAATACAACTTAAGTCTCTAACATTAGATCAAGCTTTTAATGAATATAAATATTATATATATACATATATATATATATTGTGTTGAATAAATTTCAATGCAAATAAAACGGAAAAATCGATGCTACACCCCCTTCCATTGCATACCTCTCCTTCGATTTTGCCACATGTAAAGTGGACTCCTCAGAAGTCAACAATTGCTCCTCTGTTCGGTCTATTGAAGCGGCTCCGGTTCGGGTGATATTTCAGTGGTTGAAGTCGAACCGCTGGACGGACGTTTCTCTCCGTGAAGGCCTTGGTCAAAATTTGCAGCAAGACTGTGGTTGGATTTAATTTTATTTTCTTCGATAGGGTTTAGGGTTTGGTAGATCGTGAGTTCTCTTTCATATTCAGAATAGAGGGTCTCCGTCCCGTAAAGATTTATCACTCCTCACATATCCGAATCAAGTAGTACTTATATGGAAAAACTCGCAATTACTCTCTGTAATCACCGGCGGAGATCTCACCCAGCGCTGGCTTAGCGAATGAACGGCGTCCGGCAACATTGGTTTGATTCAGGCGGAATTAAGTGTCGCAGTAGGTTAATTCCTGTTATTGCAAAGTTAATTTCCTCATAAGATTTTGATTTTTCAACCATAGAGGGCTGAGTATGCGGCTCCGGATCTGTCGCCACTCTCTGCAACTCAATCCAAGGTCTGGGCCGTGGCTTTGACGTCACCTCTGACATCAAGTTGCTCTACTATAAGGGCGCACCCGGCTCCCGTTTGGTGAATATCGATGATCACCGGACAAGAAATCTTCAAATCTCCGAATCTAGCTTGATCCCGAATGTCTCCGTTGACATTGAATGTAGCAAAGGTCGGAGTTTTAAAAAGGAGGGGACCCCTGTTTTGAGCTTCCGCGAGGTAATGAATTAATAAAAAAAATATATTTTTTCCCTTCTTCTTTGCGGTTGATATTGCTTTCTGAGTTTTCTTGTTTCTATTTGAATGGTCTTTCTGATTGTTGCTTCTTGTTTGGATGTTGTATCTTGACGCATTTGTTAATTAATGTAGTGATATGACTCTTCTCTGTAGTTGTTGAAATAGGGGGTTTGTTTCTTGATTTTTTTGAAGAAAGGACATTTTTTGGTTAAGCGTTGTTGTAGCCTCATCAGTCGATTTTTTATTCTCCAAGTTTTAACTTTTAAATGTTATTCCTTGTCTTCGATTAAAGTTCTCAGGAGTTTTAGATTTGAAATCTAATTTCATTAGGATTGCGAAAAGTGCTTGTGAGTAACATACTTTGGTCATTAGGTAGTAATGTATCTCAGCGCTTAAGTGAATGTAATTGAAAGCTTCTTATATGAATCAGCATATTTACATTCCACTTTTTTTCTTTGGTTTCGAGATGATCAAGCTAATGCGTTCCTTGATTTGGTAGCATCCGTTTGCCATAATTGGATAATTGCAGCCATTCCCCGTTTTCCATTTGACACTGAATTGTTAAAATTATAACCATGTCTTTGTTCTGAAATGGAGTGGTTGCCGTATCTGGTTTGTTTTCCTTAACATAATACAAAATGCAACATGTATACCTGAATGTTCTGTTAATGGCTTTTAAGACTCCGTGATGCATCATTTGTACTTTGATTTGCAGATGGCAGGACACTTTAATGAGAATGCAGGTTTACCTGGTCAGATACCACTTGGATGCTTTAATGCCATGTTTAACTTCAGGGGCTCTTGGCAACTTGATGCAGCAGCTACCATATCACTCACAATGGTTGGAAATACCATCCCATTATTTAGTGTCAAACTAGTGAAGGATGAATGAATTTTGCTTTATGAAGTCAAACGTGTAGTTCCATATTGTTGGGATTCTGCATCATTGGCAAGGTGAAGCAGTTAGCAAGCCCTTTCTACTATGATAATGCTTATCTTCAATATCACACGTGTTTATGAGATGCATATGATGTTACAAACTTACAATTATTAAAAGTATTGTGATATTTGAAATGTTTAAATAGATAAAGAAATTGTGTTGCTAATTTTAGAATGTAATTGTCATGACTTATCTGTTCAGAATTTCCTTCAAGCACCGAAGATGTTTCTATGCTTTACCTCTTTTGAAAACTAGTAAAAGAAGCATTTGATAGAAGGCTGTGCTGCAAATTGAATGTCGAGAAGCTTGATTACTTGATTTCTGAGCTCTTAAAATGATGTTTTGTCTCTTAGCTTCATTGAAACTTACAGCACCCACATTGTTACCTCTGTAACAATTGGTGGAAGGGATGTTGTCTATGTTAGACAGCCCCAATCATCACCTTTTTCCTTGTCAGATACTGAGAACTACGTGAAAGATATTGGAGATCAGAGGTTCACAGATTGAAATGTCAATACAAATGCGGACACTTTAAAATACAAAGACAAGGTTAGTGAAGCAGCATTCTTTTAGTCTATTCCACAATAATTATCCCTCTGATTGAAATATCTAATTATTGAATAAATCTTTCCAGCTGGGCGTCTCTTATAGTGTCATACTTATGATAATGTTTTATAAAATGCAATTCCCTTTCAATTTGCAGGATCCTTTTATTTTTTCAACTATGCATGAGGTGGCTGATTGAGTGTTTGTTTCATGTACTCTCCTAGTACTAATTATTGTGCTTAATTATTTGAATTAGACACACTCAACAACAGCCTTTTAATTCCAATTCAAAAGTGCATATTGGCTACTGTCAACCTTCTCAACTACTTTAGCATGTACTTGAATCAACTCCAGTTACTTTTGTCAAATTGTCATCTGATCAATGAATAATTTATCTTGGCTTCATCTCCAAGCAAATAAACATCAGAGAATTGGGAATGGGAAATAATTTAAAATGCATTACTGAAGCAGTATTTTAATAGCCTTTACTATGGTTTGGGGTGTGCACATTGTTAGAATTATTGATTTCTCTCGAGCTTTGTTTATTTTTCTAGATTTTTCAAGATTTTCTAGTGATCTGTAGCGGCATTTGCTCGAATCAGTTCTCATCTCTTAGTTTTTTTCAATGCAACAGCTAAAGTTCCTGAAAAAAATCAAAGATTTAGATGATTGAAGAGATCTAAATTCAGCTAAAGTTGCTCCCATACGTGATTGCTCTGAGTCGAGAATAATTCTTTGGAGCTGAAATAGAACTTCTACTTTTCCACTTTTCTGCTTGAATTTTCATAAAGGAAATGGACTTAAATAGGGAGGGGAGAACAAGCCAGATCGTAATTGCATAAACAGGCAATGCTTTAAGGCTCGAATAGAATAGAGACAACTTTATATATAGTTTCTATCGAGACAACAGCCTAATGGACGTTTGTGCTCAGAAGCAAGGCAATTGACCCCATCCAGAGTTTTAGCTTTTCAAGTTCATAAAACATAAGTAAAATCTAGTGCATGAATATTGCATTTAGCAACTTCACTTGGCTGTATTTTATGAGTTTGTCTAGGATGCTAAAATCTTACCTTTTCTTTTCTCCTGTTATCATTACGTAATTATATGTTGTATCTTGAGTTTTGATGATTGGTGCATACCAGTGTTCTATTTATGGATAGTGTTCTTCTTTCTAAGATGCCACATCCTTGAGATTTGCTTGTTTTATAATTCTTCTCTTGTCCTGCTGCTGATTATACACCTCTGCACAAACCAGGTAGCTTAAATTTAAGAACTGGTGAGGATTCGTTATTATCTCATTCAAGATTGTATATCTGAAGCATGATTTATGCCATTGCAAGCTGTTTTACATTTTCCATTCTTTCAATCTATAATTTTTTTAACAATTAAATCGAATTGATATTTGAAGTTAAGCTAAAAATGTTTCTACATGATGTTGGTGATTGTGTAGAGTTCGTAATCCTCTTTTCATATCATTTTCAAGGGGCAGAAAGATATTTGACTTATACGATAGAATTTAATTCGGCATGTCCTAGTAATACCAATTATTTGTTACTGTCAACGATTTGCATATATTTTTTATATATCCACTCTTCAAAATTAAAATTCTTTGAATTATATTGTTCTACATCTAGATTGTAACTCATTTGTCTAATAATTAGTCTAGTATGGTTTCTGTGTGTTTGGTTTCCCTTGTAAAAGGCATTATACAATTGCATTATGATTCCTCCCATGTATATTCTAAGATCAGATCAAATGCACAAATGAATGTGATTGATAAAAGATGATTTAAAAAGGTTTTTTAAAGGTTGCTGTTGAGGTTCGATGTTATTGTAAGTAATTTCGAAATGGAGTTGTGTAAGTTCTCTTTTCTCTGTCATTCTATGAATTGGGGCTGCAGTAACTTGGATGAATTAGTGAGTTTTAAACGCCGTTAAAGCATCTGAGGTAAATTATGATTGTTGGGACTTGTTCGTATTTCCATGTCTCTTTGACCCTTAAAAATTATCAAATTTTACTATTGTCTCTTGTATTTTGAAGAGCTCCTATTCATGAGTTTGCCATCATTTGAATTTACACTCCACCTTTTTTTTCATTGGTTATTGTTGTGAACATAGGGGAGTAAATGGTGATAAAGGCTGGCGAGAGAAAGGGTTTACCTGAGAAGAAAAAAAGAAGAAGAAGAAGAAGAAGAAGAAGAAGAAGAAGAAGAAGAAGAAGGTTTGCAAATGGTAAAGAAGGCATTCTACGCTTTTCTGCTGTAAACTTTCAATTTGGAGAAGTTGATCATGTGTTGAGCAATCATTTGGACTCAATAGCATTAAATTGAGGAGTTAGTTCTTGGGAGTATCATTGAGAAGGCCATTTTGCTGTTTTAATTAAAAGGACTTTGGTCCATTTTGTCAGTTAGGGTTGTGATATCAAGTTCTGGTCCCAGCTTTTGTAAGGGTTAAATACTGAAATTTGACCTATGTTATGCAAGCAGAAATGATATCAGTTTTCCTCATATCGTTCTCCTCTTCCTAAATCTGTTTCCTCTGATATTTCCCCCATTGCTACTACCAAAAATTATAAAGATTCAAACTTTATTTAGAATCCAGTTATCTTAATATAAATCCATACAAGATCTTCAAAAATAGGAAGAAAAATCCAAAAATTGAAGAGATACAAGTGAGAACATAACATTTGATATCCTAAACTTTATTAATGTAAATATATACATGCGTATTTAAATGGGAGATTACTTATAGCTACAAGTTAAAAAACCGCCACCAATGAACGATTGCAAAAATAAAATACCGCCACCATTGAACGATTGCAATAAAATATTTTAAACATTACTCATAAAAATTGAAACGATCATGAGACATTACTCATAAATATTTTTCCCTAATATCGCATAAAAAAATTGTGATATGTAAATTATTCCTCCTGAGTAATTTTTCAGCTTGCAAACGACTTGATGCTAAACCGATGCCGCCGGTGTTTCATCGCAACCTGCAAAAGCAATGCAAGTGTAAATTCAGGTTTGAGGAATCATGGGATGACATGCAATAATTATTATACGCGTCTATTCTTCATTCTTGAAAATTGTATTAAATATCAAGACTTTATCACATCCTTGATATTGAAAGCCTTACAATTACAAATTTGTTTTGCAATTTGACGGCCTAAACAATTGTAATTGTTTGTAAGAAGAAATGAATCCCAGAAATACATCAATAACCCGTGAAAAAAAATGTTACATCAATTTTAAGCTAATTTTCTAATTACAATACCTTCCACTCTTTAGATTTCAGATTTTTCCCCAAAAATGCTACAATTCTGAACAGATTTAACTTCATTTATACAGGTTTATGTTGGATTTATTATTATTCTTTTAACATTTTTTCTAAAGATAATACTCATACATAGTATTTAATTTGACTATGGAGTATGGACAAACTAAATAGTAGAATGATTTTTGGGAGTTTTGCCTATACGACTGCTACTACTGTATCTATGGTTCAGCATTCATCTATTTCCAATAAGGTAGAATAAGAAGAATATTTCATTGAAAATACAATGTAAAGAAATAAAAAACGATAATAAATATATCAAGTTTTCTCATTAACTGGCGTTTTTTTACTATTAAATGCATATAATACTAATTTGTATGAGGAATTTGTTATACATATATACTCTAAATTCTGTCAAAGTGCAAAAAAAAAAAATTACATAGAAAATCAGTATTACTAATTCCAAAGCACACTTTTATTTTACTTTACTTTTGTAATGGTCTTTATAGTAAAATAAATTATGAATTAACAAAATATATAATAATATATTATCACAACAAACTGATCTCGGATGTATAAATATTAGTATGTTGCCATTAAATAATACTAAAACCTATTTTAAATTAAATACATAATGATAAATTTTTGAAGCCTGCTAATTTGAAGAGAAGCAACTTGTACACCTAATAAAAATCTGGTTGCTTAAATAAAGAATCTTCATAAATTGACTTATTATACAAATATTTTTGCATGAGAATTATGAAAAAAAAAAAATTGGCCGGTATTTCTGGGAGGGAAATGTAGCTTCACTATTTTGTTTTAATATATATATATATATATATAGATTCAGGCCATGACTCAACTACAGCCTAGAATGCCGGACGTCTACCATCATTTCAAAGTGGAAACATTAGTATGAATTCATATTCATACTTCGAAAATTTACGGAAAAGTCCATCGATTACCATTTCTTTTTTTCTTGTATGTAGTACCCAAGTTGTGTTTTTCACACTTGAGCTCCAGCCCATGGAAATGAGAAGCATACAATGAAGAGCTTCTATTTTCTTAGAGGAAACTTAATCTTGCTTGTCATTAGCATAGTGCCCCAACTCATGCATTACAAAAACTTTATTGAGTCTGAATTTTGTGTTGTCCAATTGTTCTCTTTGCATAACGACAGGTCAACAAGAAATTTAACCCAATTATGCAAGCACAAAATTGCTCTCACATACGTGTCACTAATTGTTCAGTATCTAACTAAAGAACACCAAAAAAATCATATAATATGACTAACACTACAAACACCACAGAGATGTAGGGGCTCTCGTCCCATTTATACAATTCGTTAATAAAGAGGGGTCCAGGGGCCCTCATCCCGTTTATACAATTCATTAATAAAGAGGGGTCCAGGGGCCCTCGTCCCGTTTATACAATTCATTAATAAAGAGGGGTCCAGGGGCCCTCGTCCCGTTTATACAATTCATTAATAAAGAGCAGTCTAGGGGCCCTCGTCCCATTTATAAAATTCATTAATAAAGAGGGGTCTAGGGGCCCTCGTCCCATTTATATCTTAATTTTCACATATTTGACAGTAAAACAATTAGAGCAATATAGCAATATTTATGTAACAAAATAAAATAAACATATTTGATAGAATATCAGATTGAAGTCATTTAACTACTGAAGAAACAAGATGTATTGAGTTATCTATTTTATGTGTATTACACCCTAGGATATACTAATCTTTTTCTCCTCGCGGTTAACAATTGTTAATCTTAACACAAGTCCCATATATTTTATCAAATTTTCCCTTAAAAATTTCATCTTTTCTATGCTACCTAACATTTATGAAGAACTTAACATATCTATTGATTTTTAAGAGGGTAGGCAAACAGAGAATACAGTATATAGATAAACACAGAATTATCTGCACTCTACTTCATAAGAAACAGGATTGGGGACAATTCATATACTAAGACTAATGTTTTTCTCATGGGACAGGTAATAAGGAAAAGAAAAACAAGAATTGTCAAGTAAAGAGCTCACAAATATTTATTAGATACAGAGGAAACAACTACATTCTTCTAATCTTCTAGACCAAAGCATGTCAATGTTCTATGACAACAAAAACCACAAAACGTTAATTATTATATTCAAGATGAGCTGCATCATCTAAGCCGCACAAATAAGAAGTGAAAGGAGCATATATAAGTGCTTTTATCAGTACAACACGAGTAAAATCACCGAGTTTGTCCACTGCCAATAATTTTATCAAGAAAAACTATCAACAAGATCAGCGACCAAAAAGACATGGAAAACCTGAATTAACCTGAATTTTATAAATGTAAACATCGATTTAACCCTCCCTATATACTGCAATCAAAGGTTTGAACATCAAACACAAGTAGTTAAGTAAAACAAAATGAACTTCTAGCTAATAACTACACAGAACAAAGACAAAGAATATGAAGCAAACCTGGAGAGGAAGGGATGAACACCGCCGCCGCCGCCGCCGTCGACGCCGCCGCCTCCGCTGATGACGACGAGCACCACTGCCACCGCCGACCCTGCTCCAGCCGTGCACCTCTGCCACCGCCGACCCCGACCGCGCGCGAGAGAGAGATCAGAAAAATGGATATAAAAAAGGGGAAAAAACCGCGGCTAGGGTTTGCTGCTTTAATTCATTCTGTTGAAAATTTGAAGCTAGGGCAAAGAAAATCGACACTTACAACTCAATAATTGAATGACTGAAGCGGTTGGCTTCATCGAAAGTATTTGATCGGCGTTTGACCGTGGGAAATCTACGGTGGTGATTCTCTGAGTCGGCTGCCACTGCGAGAGGAAGAGATTATGGGAGATCTTGGAACTGATCGAAGCACCGTTTAACTTCAGTCAACCGGAAACACCATCTAACTTCCGTCAACCGGCTCATCCGGAATCCGGTTCAAAATTGTCGGTCGAATTACTGTTGGGCTCCAACCAAGAATTCCACGCGGCAGCATCTCAGCGGCACAATGCAATGGAGGGGGGTGTAGGATCGAGGCACCCAAATAAAACTAAGCGATTTGTCTTTCTCTAACTAAAGAATTTTGACGTACCTTTATTTAGTGCGTGTACGTGAAAATAGAATTATAACATTACAAATATCTAAAATTTAATTATTCATATCTAATTGCATGATAACACTACAATTACATCTCCCACAATTAGTATTGATGACTTATTTATGTGTGAAAATTTCCTTACAATCTATTTTTCACTAATATAACTATATCATTATCAAGGTTACAAAAGGTGCTAGGCGAACAGGGGGCTGGCGCCTATACCGTCTAAACGGGATTTAGGTGGAATCTAGGTGTTTTTTAATTTTTAATTATTTATTTACTTTTAATCTATAAATTTTGCAATTTCCATTTATTAGTTTATAAAACATATATAAGCACGTTACATTTCATACAAAATATTAAGAGTAAAATCATCCAAAAAAGTCGATATAAAGTAACATTCAAAAGTGGAAATCATCCAAATATATATATATATATATATATATATATATATAATTCAAAGTTCAAATCATCCAAAATTCGAAAAATAATGACATTCAAAGTTCTTTTTACAACAATGATCATTACTTATTATTATTATTATTATTATTATTATTATTATTAATCGTTCATCCATATACATGGATTACTTCACTTCTACCAAAACCACTTATCATGAAAAAGAACACCGCTATTATATTATATTATTTTTTAAGAAAAAATCTAATTATTTGCATCGTTACATGGTCATACTATGACTACCGGATAAAATCATATGCCTACATTAGGAATGATAATGAGTAACGGATTTTATGGGTATCTACAAAAATTATTCATGATGGGTAGGGTAATTACCCATTTAATGGGTACGGGTATGGCACGGATAATTACCCATAAATTTTGACGGGTACGGGTACCTTTGCATCTAACCCGTCCCATACCCATATATATACAATTATTATTATTATTATTATTAGTGAATTGTATTATAATATGATATTATTTTTGAAGATTTCATAGCATTGCTATGTTTGTAGCTTTTTTATGTAGTGTCGCATTTTCACGAAGAATCTTTGTGTTATATTTTAATCGAATTATTATTTAGTTTTAATCAATATTTTTAAAATTATAAATTATTTAATCAAAATTTTGAATTATTTACTACAGATAATAATTTCTAAATTAAATATTCAATAAATAGTTCGTGATAAAGAAATTTGTATGTTTATATTTTTTTTTTTAAAAAATATGACATTTGTTAGAAATAAAATGATAATTGAACACGAATAAAATTTGGACTACTTAAAGTATTAATTTATAACTTATGTTATTTATTCTTATATATATTAGAAACTTGATAAATAAATAATTATAAAACTTATATTTTACATAAAATATAACTATATATATATTAAAAAGTATACGACAAAAAATACAAATATAAGTATGTTTGAATAACTATAGAAAAAATATCATTAAATTTATAAAATAAAGTTATGTATATATTACTAATTTTCTGCTTATTATCCTTAAGAAGATGTTCATAATGATATATGCATTAAAAATATTTATTTATTATGTATGCAAAATTATATTATATAGAAATGATGTATAATAAAAAAGTGAGAATTAATAATGAAATTTAATCCTTTTTTTATCTCTTTTTAAAAGTAAATAATTATTTTACTCCGTTATCTTTATAGATTACATTCTATATTCAATATTTTTTTCATATATTTAAATCAAACACATAATATGTATAACTATAATTTTTTTATCTGAACTTATAAAAATACTATAAAACGTTTCTCATATATCACATAATTGAAATACTACTTAATAAAAATGCAGGTAATAGGTAGCTAAATACCCAATGGATATGAAAACGGGGTATAAAAGCTGTTAGGGTATGAGGACGGGCACGATTTTTTTTTTTTAAATGCGGGTATGTGTGGAACATTGCCATCTCTAGCCTACATCTTCCACAATTAACATTGGTGACAACATAATTATTTATGTGTGGAAAATTTCCTATCATATTTTTTTCCTAATATAATTAACTATATCATTACCTATATAAATTACAAAGTGGATATAGTAATTTACTCACTTTAATTTATTTTATTTCTGGGCATTGAAACAATCAAACGAGTGATCGATTGCTGACAAAGGTTGAGAAAAATATCGGCCATCGAAGCAATAAAACGAGTGATTGCTAACAAAGGCCGAGGAAAATATTTTGCAAATTTCATAAGATTAGCAAAATATACGAGTTTTATCGTTCAATTTTTAATTTGTGTTTCGTATTATGTTATGATTCTCCTTTAAAATTAATAATTTGCATTAATGTTTTTTTTTTAATTATCGTGTTTGAGCATGACAGTAAACAATAAACATTTTTCAAATAGGTGACAAATCCTTCACAATATGATTGAAGATTTTACGAATTGGATATCAAGTAACTTGTGGGACTACGTCAAGCATGAGGATTTGGGAATTGATCATAATGGATAGCGATGTAAGTAACAAACTAAATTCAAAATTATACATTTAAATATTAGTTAAATATTTTTTTTTACAATTTTAACACATTAAATTCAAAATTTATAAATCTTGGTTTCGATTACATACGTATTAAACACGTTTATAATATTTGCAGGGTATTAAAATTGGAGTTACGATATTTAAGGATGATATAATTTCTTTTATCAACACATTTGAGGCCAGCAAAACATATTTTATCTTTAATGCAGAGGTTGCAATGACTGATGTAACACCTAAATTTTTAATAAAAATACAATATAACAATAATAAAGGGAACATCACTTTATTTAATAATAATAAATATTTATTCAGAGTTTTTTCAGTGGAAATATTAAAACTAAAGTATAATTATTTTATTTGATAACCATAATCTCGTCACGCAAGCACACATCGCCCCGCATCAACATGAAAATAAATAATAGTTCGAGTGAGTACTATTGACTTAGTGGTGACCGCATTTATCCAAGCTATATAATTATAATAAATTATAACATGAGTAACTTGTGGCTAATATTTGTGATACATATGCTGCATGTCGGCCAATAATTGGTGTAACTCGTAAATTAATAATTATGAACATACATAATGGTATAACAAGAATAAATAATAATGCGCGTCACATCGAATTCTCCACATTTACTTGAAGTTTATTTGGGAAATAATACGGGTTAGTTAGTCTACGCTCCATCTAACTTTTAATATATATATATATATATATATAATTAACATTAAAATAAATTAAATAAATGGAAAATGAATACTTTTAATAAAATAACCAATATCATGCATTATGCATGGACTATAAAATTAAATTCTCATTCCCAATACTAAATTAATCAGCCCACTACCATCATTTAATTTAATTAAAATGAACTTACACTCCAACCCAACCCAAGCTCCCTCTCGGCACACCTATTTCTCCTCATTAGTATTCGCAACCAAACCCACATATCTTAATTCAAATAATCTCTCTCTCTCTCTCACGTGAACATGTGGAAACCAACAAAGAACCATTTCAGCAAGCTAGCCTCTCTCTTCATGACAATACCCCCATAAATTTCCCCTCTACTCTCACACCCCCAGAACTATATTGTAAGTTTTGAGGATCGAAATACCAAAATCTCCAATATATTTGTGTGATTTTTGTGTATAATTTCAGATTTTGGAGATGATATTTTTGGAGAGGAGAATTCGTTCTTGATAATTTTTGGTGGATACAAAATGATTTTTCACACACACTAGCTTCTCCAATACACCTTATATTACTAGACTAGGCTAGGCTACTATTGCAATCTTCCAAGAGAAGTTTCATTTAACTAATACATATTAATTATATCTAACATATTAATTAAAACATTAGCACATTAACTACATATACCACCACCGCCTACTACAGCAGATACCGCCCGAACTGTCGCCACCAGATGTCGGGGAATAGCCATGACCCCGTTGTCGACACCATTACCTCCTTCCTCAACGTCACTCAAGCCTAATGGATGCAAAGACTCATGAAATGTACACACACACACACCCCTCATAAATCCTTTGCTTCTTAGAATGCCTTTATAAGAAAATATTTTGGGAAAGATTGTTGTGATTTGATCAAGAGTTTGGAACCCCTTTTATAGTGAAGAATTTGTAGATGGAGAGGTGTGAGGTTGAATGCTTGAATTAAATATGAGATAATGGAGGCTAGTGAAGAGGGTTGGAAAATCAAGGGACGTGCGTTTCAAAATTTTGAATGAAAGAGAAATGGCGACTGTTACTGCTGCTGTTGAGAGTTCTCATGATGAAGACAAGAATTTGGGCCGGCTCATTGGGCTAGAATATGAAGAAATACATTTGGGTTAAACTAAATAAGTATTTGGACTCAAATTAATAAATATTGGGCAACACAAAATAAAATATGGAGCTTAAAACTTTTGGAGAATAAATGAAATAATTAAAATAATATTTACCAACTAATAATAATAATAATAGTTTATGCACGACTTATTGGAACATAACAATAATATACTATGCATTAAAAAAATATATTTTTTGAAATAAAATGTAGTAAATGTTGTAAAAAGTATGGGTCGCTACAACTGACACATTGTATTACACACATCTTGAGAAAGAATTAATACTAAGAAAATACAGTGTTGTAAAGGAAGTATTCGATAGTATTGAAAACGACTTACAACATGATTTTATAGAGTTCAAATACATATAATCAATGATAGACAAAAGAAGAATTTAGTAAGTATTATATATTTTTTAGAATATAAAAATTCTATGAATTTGTCTTCTCTATTCAAATTTGAGCCTATTGTCAAAAAAAAAAAAAAAAAAAAAATTGAGCCTATCTCATCAATCATGTTCTCCTTTATTTTTTTATGCATGCTACTTTGCTTTTCTCTCAAATCTTACCTCCATTCCAGATTTTATAAAAATTCGTTCATGCGTTCAATTTAAGTGCACTAATTCTATATACCCTTTTTAAAAAAATTAATTCTACGTAAAATAATATACATCACTTTGCACCTACCGAACATCCAATTTTATAATATTATACTACCTCCGTTTCAAAATGTTTGTTATTTTAGGTTTTTTTTTTTCAAAATGTTTGTTGTTTTATATAATTTGACATTCTCTCTCCCAATTTTAACCCTCTCAAATCCTACAAGATTTCTTGATTCTAACTTACCTATAATATATGAAGAGAGAAAAATATATGGAGAGAGAAAATATTGTTATTTTTTAGGAAAATATAGATGAATTAGATTTTATGGCATATATGAGGGATGAGTATATTTGTCCACAAAATTAATTCTTAATTCCAGATAAAAAAAATAAAACAATAAACATTTTGAAACGGAGGTAGTATATTATTGCGTATGCATAATTTACTGTATATATATCAAATGCTATGTATAATATGAAAATCCTCCACATATATTTATGGAGATTTGGTAAAAGTTCAACAAAATAGAGTGATTACAGTTAAAAGTACAGGATCTTTGAAGACTTTGAGAGAAATAACTATCATAAATAAAAAGTAAGTTATATATTATTTTTAAGTTATAACACAATTTAAGAATTCAATTACTTTAAATATTTTAGTTAAATTTATTTTTGATTAGTTTAATTTTTTACTTTTATAAATCTCAACTTATAATCATGTCTCTAGGAAGATATGACAATAAATGAGTGGTACGAACCACAAAAACTAGTAGCACAAAAACCAAGTATTGCTAGTACAAATGTCAAAGTAAAAAAGTATTTAGGTAAATCATATATAATTAAGCATTTATTTCATGAAAATCCTACACAATGTTATATCTTTCTAGATACGTACGTACCTCCCTCGACATTCAAAAAAGAAAAAAAAAATGTACGTACCTCGTATATATTAGGCGATTTATTTCATGAAAATCCTACACTATGTTATATCCACAACTAGATGATTTCCACTAAATAATATTTTAGTATTATTTTTCACATAATTACCGTATAGATGATTCTAGAGTCTAGACCATATGATGCACCTAGGAAAAAGTTGAATCTTATATTACAATTTTAAACGTATTGTGTGGACAAAGAAGCTTTCTAAGTCTTCATATGCTTCATTACAATCTGCAATGTGATCAATATTCAATTCAATATTTTTCACTGAAAAAAAATATATTCAACAATTGAATTATAGATATGGCTGGCTTTAAATTATAGGTGAGATTGCTCGGTTTAACCTACCCCATGATTTTGTTCCTATGCATATTGTCAAACGAATGAAGACATGTTTTAATTGTTGTGAGACTAGAGGTATTACACAATTCACTTTTCCTTTTTAAATATAAAAGTTGCGAGTTCATAAACATAACTTAAATATTTTTTTAGTGAATACCATACTTTAGTCTAACATTTGAAGCGAGTAACAAAAATGTTCTCATATTTTTTTTTTAAAAAAAAAATAACAAAAAAATGTCATGATCAATGAAGTGATCAATAAAAATATCTCGACTTTTGAAATTTTTTTTTAAAAATATTATGACCTTTTAAAATTTTCACAAATAGAACTTATATTATTTCAAAATTAATGAGACTCGGTATCATCACATTCATGTTACCTAGCTCAAATGCATGAGCAATATCAATGAACTACAGGAGACTCGTGGTTAAAGGCGAGATAAGAAGTTTGATCACATTAAAAATTAATAAGTGAAAATATATGAAAGTATCCATATTCCTTAATAAAAAACCCCCTTTACCCACCTCCTTATCTATATTCAAGAATCATCCAACTTTAGTGTAAAGTCCCTAAAATACCCTCAAAAAGGTGTTACTTACACATCTCTTACACAATTGTACTTTATTATGCTAAAAACCATGACAAATGTACTTAGGAATGTTACATAGACATATGACAATGAAGACTTCTCATTGGCTGAAAAATCATTGCACAGATCCCGAAAGAAAAAATTCCGGCGGTATAACATCATACCGCCGGTATACGGACGATATTGGATATACCGACCGATACATGAACGGTATATGAGATACCGCTGGATTACAGGACTAATACCGATCAGTATTCCAGCGGTATTACATTATACCGGCCAGTATTGTACATAATTCTGATTTAATACCGGCTGGTATTCCAGTGGTATATGGGGCGGTATTGGATTAACCGACTGGTACGCGAGCGGTATCAATTGTACCGGACAGTATGTGAGCGGTATTCGTACGATATTCGATTTTCCTCACTTTTAAAGATTGTCTTGTTCACATGTCTTGTTTTTATCTTTTTTCTTACACGTTTGTACTTTGATGTATAACAAAACAATTGAAGAAGGACATGAATATAAAAGAGGTAGGTGAGATTGAAGACATGTTATATTTTCACCATAGGATACCAACAAAACCCAACGGTATTCGATCGGTATCACATGGTAAGACTGAATAGTTTGTACATTGAAAGCGACATGTCATATTGCCTCATACTTTTAAACACATGCTGGATGTAAGAGATCAATGATATTGAAAACTTTTTCGTTGGATGATTTCACATTCAACATTAATACCGCGGTATGTGCGCGGTATTTGTAATAATGGTAATACCACTCGTATACCGCCGATAGAATTGGCGGTATTCGAGCAGTATTTGTTAAACCCCACAGTATTCTGTTCTAAACACCACTGTATTTCTAACCAATCAGAAACCAACACAATCATCACAATAAGAATTCACAATCTAGTAAAATACTGTTCAAGTACCACCCGGTATGCGCGCGATATTTGCAATAGGGGTAATACCGCTCGTATACCGCCCGATTGAGATGGGCGGTATGCTAGCGATATTTGCTAAACCCCACGGTATTCTGTGCTACACCCCACTATATTACTATAAAATTATAATTTCAAGTAGAATTAATAACAACAAAAATCATCATATTGAGAACCCTTTATCTAAAATAGCTCGTATACCGTTCGTTTTAGCAAATACCATTCCTAATCAAACAATTATCACAAAAATTTTTACTCAAATGTACGGTATTCCTAATCTAGCAGGAACCATAATATAACTACAACTAAAAACTTAAAAACACCCATAATCAAACAATTATCACAAAAAATTTGGATATCGTCGTCAAGAAAAAAAATTATACCGCCGACTAGTGTCATCTCGGCGGTATTCATATATTTTACGAGAGAAATGTAATAACTAATTAACCTGCTCATTATCAGATTGATGAGCACCACTACTCGCACCGAACTTCATTGATGTTCTTCGAGAGAAATGTTGTCGTGTATTTGGGGATTTTGGCTTTTAGTTTGATTTTAGGGCTCGGTATTTGGGGACGATATTTGGGGATGGATTTGATTTTTTTTGACTTAAGAACGGGTGAGAATATAATTTGAAATTTATGACAAATAACTGCCACCATGGGACCCACGGTATTCTATTTAAAATGGATACCGTCCGTTTTTTGTGTGACGGTAGACGAACGGTATTCAAAATAAATATGGATAACGTTCGTTATTTTTGGACTGAATTTTAAGTTCTTTCGATCGGTATTCAACATAAATATGGATACCGCCCACAGTATTCTATTAAGGACGGTATTGAAAATATTTGAAACGGTATTCTATTTAAAATGGATACCGTCCGGTATTTTTGTGACGGTAGACGAGCGGTATTCAACATAAAAATGGATACCGCCCGTTAGTTTTTGGACGGTATTGAAATATTTGGACTCTAGTTCAGTTCCCTTCCAATAATTCTTGAATACCGCCCGAAAGTAGGGATATATTAGACACAGTGGACATTTCTTGAATTTGTGTAACAAAGTGGATAAATGGATTTTTTAGTTAAGGGATATGGGTATTTAAATTAATTCCTCAATTAATAACATATTATTTTCACTAGTAATATTGTACACTATATTATTTCATATCTGTATCTATTTTTTTAATACTTTTAAGTAACATCTAATATTCTAAACTTGAAAATCTTAGTAAGTATCTTAAAGAAAAGAACTTGCAAATGAGTTTCTCGCAGCAGAAGTTCTTCCTTTGGTTGCCTGAAATCTGAATGTTTGTTGTGTCGTGCGTCGATTATTGATATTAATTCAAAATGGTCATCTACTTTAAATTTATTTTTCATTTTGGTATTTTTTTTTGTTTCATTTAGATTATACATGTAGTCATGTACAATGCACATACTTGTGTAATATGTTTGTATATATATATGATTTTTTGGGCATAGTGTATATTAGCTTATGATACATTTCGCCGGTCATAAAACATTTTTTTCCATACTTCATGATAATCATTAATATAGTTTTGATAAATTATAAAATTACCCATTCACAATAAAGTAATTAAAGATTCATCCAATATTCCGATTCCGATCACAGCAAGGGGTGATGTGCACATTCTTTCCAAATCTGTGTTTGCACAGTTATTTAATTTATTTTCCATTTTTCTATATAATACTAAAAATTACAAAATTCAATTATAAAAATAGGAACTACAGTATAATTGAAAATAAAAACAAAAATAATGTAAACATAAATCATAACTATGATATAATTAATCCACACAAAATAAAATGATTAGCTAAAAAGTAAAAAAAAAATAAAAAAAATAATAAACCCTAATTAGTAATAAATCAACTCTGGTAAAAATAATTACTAATAAAGAACTATAAATAATAATAAGTTTAGTTATGAATTAATCAAATTTGTGATAAGAAAAACAAGAATACAAAAACTAGTGAAATTGGAAAAAAAAAAAAAAAAACTGAAAAAAAGCAATGAAAACGTCAACGTTTAATCCACAACACTCCCCTGTGCCAGTGCACAGCTGATGATCTGATGATCCAATTCCCTCAATGCTACCTTTTAATTGTGTTAGGCTATTTTACTAAAATGCCGTCCTTTAATAAATGTGTTTACATTTACGGGGAATTTCTACCAGTGGTTAGGACAGTACCCCAACCACTAATATATGATTAAAAAAATAATAAAATTATATTATAAAGATAATAAAAATTATTATCATGTATTAGTGGTTGGGATAGTACCCCAATCACTAGGATATAATTTCCCACATTTATGAGGATTTAGTCCTTGCAAAAGGTAGATATATTGAATATAGTTTAAATTAGAAAACTTTGCTTACATTTTGTTTTTCCAATTTTATTCTCAATCTTGATGAAACATTTTTTCTACCCCATACAATTCAGACGACTCGGGGAATATTCATTTACCCGACTTAATCTAAATATTAGTTTTTTTTTTATATATTTAAAGTTTCAAAATATTTCTTTTCTTTTAGAACTGTGGTTTCAAAATATTCTTATTATAGAATCTAGCGGTGGAGTGAAATAATTTTAGACCGAGAGTCTAATATTATGGATCCGATTATAATCTCAACACCATATGAACTCTCATCAAAATCTTGTACAACTATATGTAATATTGTGGATTCGATTTTAATCTCAAATTTTTATCTTCTTTCGATATAAAAAACAAAATATATGCATGCGGAAGACTTCAATTTTACTACTAACCGGAACCACATTTATACATGCATGAGCTCATAGATTCATTTAACTTGAATCATACATTCAAGTTTTACTCTTCATATGCTAACACTTAAAGGTCAACAAAATATTATCTAAGTATTTTGTAACGCAATTCACATTTTGAGTTAGTTGACTGTAAATGCGTTATGTTGTTTGATACTTGTACAAAATATCCTCTCAAAATAAAGGTGCAAACATTTGATATAATTTGAACATAATATTTCAATTCCAATGCAATGCAGTCGAAAATAGACGAAATTAAAGTTGATATAAATAAATAAATTGTAACATGCAATTTCAAATTTTTATAAAAAAACATCCAAACGTGAAATGCTACACGCTAAAATTAATCATTATAAAATCCACAAATCTCAATCAGAAAAAAGCTGAACCCAAAAAGATGGGAAATTTCCCAACAAAAAAGAAAGCAAAAAACAACAACATATATTGTCTGAAAATGGACACTGCCTCACCCCTCACATATAGATAGGGAGATTCCTTTTCTAATACTTAAATATTTAAATATATTATTGTTGCTACATAGTGCATAATCTTATCTTTTCCATTAATTTTGATATTCTGCATAATAGTTTAGTACAGTGTGAATGGCGATAACATACACGTAACTGTGGAGGTCCACTTTGAGAAAAGTGTATGACGATTGAATTTGAGGGGCAACTGCCACAAGGTATATGCCCATTAAATTATACGTGTTTTTCTTCCATTCATTTTTCCAACCCACATTTCTTGAACTCTCAGTTTTCATTCTTCAAGGTACCTACATTTTTTCTTTTTCTTTTTCTTTTTCAACATTTTCTAATTTTGTCTATTCTTTGTTTTTCGGTTCTTGCCGTCTAACTTAAAAATTCCTCTTGCCCATTTCTTCACGTCCAATCCAGCTTTTACCATTTCGAAATTCTTCTTGAATTCTGTGGTATGTGAAGTGGGATTTTCGGTTTCTGTTTTCTTGATCAATATCTTTGCTGTATTATTCCATTCCCTTAATTTATTTTTTGGGGTTTCTTGTTTTTAACTTGGAAAAAGTGTTGAGAATTTGGAAGGGGAAAAGATGGGGAGAGTTTTTGCGGTGAATCTTGAAGGAAAGATCTATAGTTGCAAGCACTGTGGAACTCATCTTGCGCTTACTGATGACATCGTCTCCAAGGTTCATCGTTCTCCTTTCAATCTATGTGAAAGATTATTTTTTTATAGTTTTTTTATTTTATTTTTTTATGCACAATCTTGAAATTGGGGTTTTATTTGAGTTTCTTTTTTTTTTTTTTTTTTTTTTGTATTGACATGCGGCAGTATTGGAGTTGTCACTTTGTAATTGAGTCATTTGTCTTAGTTCAGTCGATGATCAGTTTTTGTTCTTGATCATATAAACAATCTTGGAGTCGTCTCTGAGATCTGATTTTGGTTGGATAGTTGACTTTTACTGTTGGGGATCTTAATTAAATACTTAGTAATGTTGGTGAAATATTTCATACATTGCATGGTTTGTGTTTAGACTATAATGTAATTACAATTTAAATAATGGACTAATCAATCACGAAGATATTCTAAACTCTTTTGATGGTTTGTCTGTGAGAAGCATTTTTTTTATCTATTTCCCCTTTAGGGTTGGAGCCTTGGATTCCGAATGAATTTATTTCCTATATCTGTATGCCAATGTTGAATTGAAGGTCTTCCTTTATAGATTACCAATCCTGCATTCACAAGAATCTTGGCTTGGAAATTATAAAATCGAAGAGAATCTTCACTAAAGCGAAATGGGAATCTGAAGCTGTTTATTACTAGCTTGTTCTGTCTTGTACATATATGAGTCGAACTCTTCAGTATAATTCTTACCTATAATGTTCTACACATGACTCATACTTTTTTTCAAGGTGCTTAATTTTTCTGCATTGAGTTTCAGCAAGCGCTTAAGATGTTTGCAAGGCAGAGCCTGAAAAGAAAAATATGGTCTTTGTACTTATATAGCCTGCTTGAGTATATCCTTTAAGATTGTTCGGCCTGCGTCGGTAGAAACAGCGCTAGTTTTACATCCAACATTGATTCTGACCCAGGAATATCCTTACTTACGGTTTATGATGAGACTTTTATTGGATATTGTATTTAGATGCTATATACTTCAAAGAATCAAAGAAGATCAATTGTCTTCATTTCATATTTCTTGTGATGGGCATGTCTTCGCCAGTTGTTTTAAAGGGAAAACCTTGTGATTTTCTGCTGATACCATTTACCTAAAAAAATGAGGAAAAAAACAGAAAAATAAATTCTCCATATTGGAAAGTCCTATCAATTTGACTTTAGGCTAATTAGTAAATCGAGTGTCCTTTTATGTTTCATAGATTAAATCTCAAATGTGTTCATTGCCAAAATGAGAGTTTTGCAATTGTTTTAGGGTCTCTTTGTCTGGACTCATATTCTTTGACTCATTTCTGTCCTTGTGTTTCTTTGCTTCAGTCTTTCCACAGCAGGCATGGGAAGGCTTATCTCTTCAGTAAGGTGTAAGTGTTTCTCGATTTTTGGCCGCTGATAAATGTAGTTAGCACTATTTTAAGGCATGCCATGACCTTCTATATGGTTATGAATAGGTAGGCAATGTGTTTTCTCCTTTATGAGGGTTTTCCAGCGCCTTTTATATAGGAGTTATGTGTGGTAAATTAGATGACTTTGCATGAATTCTGATTCTTGAGCCAGGATGAAGCCTTAACCAAGTAGGTAACTGAAGAGGAAGTCTATATATGAGTCATGTTATATCAAACAGCATTGTTTTCCGAATCTCGAAACAACAAGGTGCTAATGCTCCTCTCTGATCATTATTATCTCCAAGACTCCAACTGGTTAAAAGGCTGTAGAAAACATGATTTAGAGCCTGCATTGAATCAGATTTTGGTGCAATACATATATATCGTTAATTAAGTATTCTTAGCAAGTACTTGGCCATTTATGTGCACATTTACATGCTTAAGTCTATAGAAGAGGACAAACGACTAAAGGAAATCTCTACATTCGCATGCACAGATTATTAAAGGCTTTGCATGTGCTCTTGTGCGCAACGTGGTAAAAAAAGATCTTCACTCCACGTTCATCTTGAATTCAGTGATGTTTAATTTTCTTTTCCAGAGTAAATGTAACTCTTGGTGAAAAGGAAGAGAGAATGATGATTACAGGATCACATTTAGTTGCAGATATCTTCTGTGTCCAATGTGGTTCAATTGTTGGATGGAAATATGTAAGATCCTTAGGATGCAAAACAAATCATAGTTTCTATAACTTTTTGTGCAGTTAGCTTTCAGTAATCATCGTGTGTTATCTTCAGGAAACTGCTCACGAAAAGAGTCAAAAGTACAAGGAAGGCAAATCTGTTCTTGAGCGGTGTGTTCATGTCTAGCTTTGACATTATAGAAATCTGTTCTAAAGATGTTTGCTTGTTTTTGAGCTATCATCGTTTGTTTAACAGGTTTAAGATTTCGGGCCCGGATGGAAGTAATTATTGGGTTAGCCATGGAGCGCATTTCGGAGGAAGTGACGCTGATGATGTTTGACTGAATCTTAATCTCTACAGAATGATCTCCAAATGTACATTCTCAAACCTCCCCATTGTTGTTGCTAGACTGCTGAATTCATCATTGGATGCTTTACCGCCCTACTTATTACTATGTATCCATGTTGTACATACTGTCGAATTAACATGTCATCTGCTATTGTAACATTGTTGCAATTCCAGAAACTCTCAAGCTCCCTACTTCTATTCCATGTTCGTTCATTATTTATTTAGTCCTAAGACCAAGTAGCATGTGAATATTCTGATGCCCGCACTAATTAATTTCTCTCTCTTCCACATCACCCATATTTTACCCAACTCAATCACATATAATTTGATAGTTTTCACTACCAAACATCCAACTACAACATTATATATTATTTTTTTTTCTTTTATTAATAAATATAATATAATTAATTTGAATTAAAATAAATAATTATTATTATTGAAAGTTGTAAAAACACAAAATAATAAACTTTTATAAAATATACAATATAATAAAATACAAAATAAACAAAATAAGAACATAAATAACAATAAACTCAATATGAACTGAACTAAACAAACGACAATTAAAATAGATGAAAAAAAATATAAATTTAGTGTTGATTGCCGAATTTTTGCCATATATGCTCGATCAAGTCATAAAAAAATATCATTTCCTCAGTCCATTGGAAGATAAAGAAAAAAATGTTAAATGTTATATATTGAGATATTGAGAAATTTGTGAGGTATGTGAAAATTTAGTAAAAATGGTCTCTATTTATGGAGAATGAAAAATACGAATTTTGATATTTTTTTATTTTTTTTTAATTTATTATTAAAAAAATATATGCATTATATCTACAAATCCAAATAAAATTTACATATCCAATAAAATAGAGAGAGTGTCCAAATAAAATTTACCTATTCAATAAAATTTAGATATAATGAATATATTTCATTTTAATAATACATAAAAAAATTACAAAATATAAAAAAAATAGAATAATAGAGACAGGAGAGAGACGGTCCGCTGGCCTCTCTCGGTGGAATGATTGAAGAAGGCAACTTTCAATTTTTTTTTTTTTTTTTTTTTTTTTTTTTTTTTTTTTTTTTTTTTATATTCCTGGTGGGGGTAGACCGTAAAATTTATCGAGCATGCATGTAAGTTATCGATTATTACGTGGCTAAATATTTTAATTATTATTTATACACGTGTACGCCGCATTAGAATTGGTGTTCGTGTGGAAAATAATTCTTTCGGAAGTTAACACGTCAAAATGCCTACCATCAAACACCACGAAAAGTTTTCAAAATTCTTGATAGATCTAAAATCTTAAGAGAAAATATTAATAACGTTACGTGATGCAAAAAATAAAAAGCAAAAAATTCAAATGACTTTATAAATTAGTTCAATTTCTATCATCAACATCATGTAACCAAATTGACCACGTCTATGTCATATGACATCTTTATTCTATTTTTTTTTATTGCCACTTTTTAGGCCTGATTTTTACCGAAAAATTCTTTAAATGTTAGCTTTGATTAATCTAAAATAATTTAGGTATTTAATTAATTAAGATGTTAGTTTGAATATATTTGAAAAAAATGGAAATAATTTGGATATAAATGATAGTTTACCCTGTAAAAAATACCACAGTACATATATTAATTCTTGAATTTTCAAATATATTTTGTAAAAGAGTTTTCAAACTTTCATTCAATTCGATTATTTATGAATGATTAGTTTTTTTGGATTTGTCAAATCAAAAAATAAATTAGGATAGTTTGTGAAAAAAATAAATTATATATTTATAAGTCATTTGAAATAAGTTGTATTAATGAAGACATGATGAATGGTTAATCTTATATTTTTTGGCGTAAGGATCTATACGACATATGCTAATTTTAGGATTAGAAATTGATATTATAAGTATAATTCTATTCACTGTTAGTTTGAAGTAAGAAAATTAGATAATATTTTCATTTTGCTCCCATATATTTACATTTTATATTTATTATAATTTTAATTTATATTTTAAATTATTTTTAAAGAATCAAGTAATATGAAATTAACACACCAAAAATAATAATAAAATATTTAACATGTCAATCTAAAACATATAAATCATATGAATAAAATGAACATAGTCGGACTTGATTGGGGAATTGGTCAAAATTAAGGATTTGAATATTTCCCCTTAATTAGATTGTACTACATATTAAATTAGTTAATACAACATATATAGCCAAATCAGACTTTTCGTAAAAATAGGACAAAATATATAAAAAAATGAAAATTAATGTGCTAAACAAGGAACTGAACTTAATTTACCACAATACTTTGAGTTTGAGGTTTTGTATCCTTTGTTTTTCGTTGAGTAGCATATTTTTTTTAGAATAATAATTTTTCTTGTCGCACATATTTTATTTTAGTTAGGTTATGTTAAATATTACTTGTTAACGGTGGTGTGATGTAGGAGATCATGAGTTCGAATCTCCTCAATACCACAGGTCGGGTATGTGAGTTTAAAAAAAAAGGTGGTGTGATGTAGTGATGTTCATATTTTATAATTAGAATCAGTGACGGACGCAAAAATTTTACTCAGGGGGCCCATTTAATAGTACTAATAAATTAAAATATTATATATGTATAAATTTAGAACTAGTATTTCTCTTGTGCTCTGCAATTCTTTTTTTTTTTAAATTGTAATATTAATTTGTAAATTTTGTGGCATTTTTTTTTATGGTGAAAATAATTATATACATATTTAAATAGATAATAAGAAGATAAATTGTTCGTAGGACACGCAAAGACAAAAAAAAAAATTAAATAAAAATCCACACATTTAAAAGACTTAAAAGACTATATATATACACACACACACACACACACACACATATATATATATATATATAGGGAAGGGATCAAATGAGAACCATTTTCCTAGGTGGGAACTAGGAACTAATCCTATTCCTTCATTGGTTCAATCTGGACGGTCCAGATTAAGTGAATGGGGCGGTGGCATAATTGTAATATTTGGCAAGTTTGATGAAGGGGAGGGCAATATAGTAATTCAGTTCTTCAACTTTCCTTCTTCATATTTTTTCCCCTTTTCTCTCCCTCTCTCGCTGATTTACGTTCTTCTTCTTCTTCTTCTTCTTCTTCTTCTTCTTCTTCTTCTTCTTTTGATTTCTCATTATTTTTCAGCATCTACTTTCATCTTTTTATCGTGAAGATTCGACCATGTGATTCGTAGAGTTCATCGGCGGCGCTGTCTTTGTACTCCATGTATGTGTTTTTTTTCAATTTATTTTAGCAGTTTGGTATGTCGATTTATTTCTCGTTTCTTCTCGTGATTTTTATTTCTCATCTTATTTTACTTTATGGCTTCATCGTTTTGTTACGAAGATTCGATATTTTTGATTGATTTGATCTTTTTCTTTTAGATCTGGGTTGTATAAGTTTTTTTTTTGAGAAAAATATTAGTTATTTTCTAATTGTTAGGAATTCTAGGATTTAGTATGTACGAGAATATACAGAATATGCATTAATTTGATCTGTTTATTTATTTTAGCATGTTAATGTATTCGTTTTAGCCTATTATCACATATGTTTTAACATGTTTATGTAGTCGTTTTAGCCTGTCGTCACATATGTTTTAGCATGATAACATGCTGGTTTAATATTATTTCTACTGCACTCTGTGAAACATGTCATACAAACCATGCTTTGTTTTTTTTTTTTCTTTTGTGTGTGTGTGTATTTTTTTGTGACTCGGCTACACAATGTTATAGACACCATGTAAATATTAGAATACTTTGATGCTAAAATGTATGTTGCATGATGCTAAAATGGTACATACCTAATGCTAAAAATCAATTTCTGTCTGAACATCTCTTGATGTGATTGTATTATTATTTTTTACCTTGTTCAGTGTGTAATTTTTTGATTTTAATGTGTCAGCTTCTTCTGTTTCAAGTGACCGTAGTAAGATTACTCACATGGTGATATGGAGGGTTCTACTTCACATAACAAGACAATGATGTTTGAGCAATTCTACGGTTTACGTGCCCCTTCTGAAGTTGTTGTTCATCCACCTATTTCAATTAAAACAAAAGGTAGCAACAGTCATTTGATATATAAGGAGGAGGCAAGGAAGAGAAAGGAGAACAAACCACTCAGAATATGCAGCAATTGCCACAAGTTGTCAGATCATGATGCTAGGAACTGTCCAGCTTGATGTTATTATAGCGATTGTGCATAATTTAATATCATGTTTTACCATGCTTGTGAATTATTTTCAACACATTCATTTTTAAGAATATATATGATTTTTAATAAAAGTGTTTATGACATTTTCTTTGCGGTAATTATATTACTATTAAGTTTTATTAACCATAATTACCGTTTAGAATATAATGCTAAAATAACGGAAGCATGAGGTTATATACGTTGTCAGATTCCCATTACATATTTTGTTTATCAGAACATGCTAAAATGAGAAATGAATGAGGCTAAAATGAGCTAAGTAGGATGCTAAATTTGATGTGACATTTTCCAATTAGGGTTCACCGTTCTCAATTACGATTTATTACGTTCCAATTAGGGCTCATCTGATCCCAATTAGTAATTATCAGATTCCTATTAGGGTTCACTGTACCCAAATAGGGTGTACTGCGTTTCATTCCAATGAAATCACCATTCCATATTTGTTTATCTAAACATGCTAAAGTGAGAAATGAATGAGGCTAAAATGAGCGAAGTAGGAGGCTAAATTTGATGTGACATTTTCCACTAGAGTTCACCGTTCCTAATTAAGATTTATTACTTTCCAATTAGGGCTCATCTGATCCCAATTAGTAATTATTAGATTACCATTAGGGTTCACTGTCCCCAAATAGGTGTATTGCATTTCATTCCAATGAAATCACTGTTCCATATTTTATTTATCAGAACATGCTAAAATGAGAAATGAATGAGGCTAAAATGAGTGATATAGGTCCACTAGGGTTCACCGTTCCCAATTAGGATTTATTACGTTCCAATTATGGCTCATATGTTCCCAATTAGTAATTATAAGATTTCCATTAGGGTTCACTGTCCCTAAATTGGGTATATTGTGTTTCATTCCAACAAAATCACCGTTCCATATTTTGTTTATTAACACATGCTAAAATGAGAAATTAATGAGGCTAAAATGAGCGAAGTAGGGGGCTAAATTTGTATGTTACTTTCTGCACTTAGAATTACAGCATATATTTTGCTCTTATAAACTTTATCTCGTTTCAAAAAATATTTACGCAGTTTCTTTCTTAGTTGTCAGTCATCTCCTTCGTTGCTTCACTTTCTCATTCTTTTTTCTTTTTTATTATCAACTCGTGTTTTTCATTTTGTAGTATCTATATAGGTGTATGTATTTATATAAAACTGTTAGAAATATATTCATAATATCACCCGCTAAAATATATTACACAATATGCTAAAATGTTATATAGGTCATGCTAAAATGTTGTATACAACATGCTAATATAAATCTGGGGGTGCTCTATGCGAAAATTATGCCTAAAAATAATTTTTTGTATTTTTCATCTATTTTTTTTCAAATAAACATATGCAATATGGATCTTAAATGAAAGAGTATGAAAAGAGCTTTAATTTGATATAAGATTTGCGTAAATCCGATTAAAAACGAATAAATTATGATCATTTAAAGTTTTTAAGAATTTTTTCAAAACATGATGATGTCACTTTTTTTAAAAGTCAATTGTTCCAATTCTACCCTTAATGAGACGCGCAAATTGAAGATTTTCGTTTTAATTACAAAATTGCCACCGAAAATTTTCTTTCATCTGGTGCGTTCATTTTTCGGAATAGACAGATGTGATCGGTTTCCGGTTCCCACCTGGTGACCGGTTCTCACCAGATCCCATCCCTATATATATATATATTAAAGTAAAATTATAAATAAAAAATATCAGGAAAAAATAGTACAAACCAAAATTGATATAACAGTGTTATTTGCATATCGCATTGGCAGAGCGCATTTCATGTTCGAATACTCGCAGACGTATTTCTTTTTGCCTTCTCCCTCATTTTTTACTTCATCATATATTTCAATATTTCTTTTATGTTCTTTTCATTTAATGCTACTAATGACTGCTAATTTCATTTAAGATCGTTTCTTTTTTAATTTTTATTTACATTTTTTTTTATCTTTTAACTTTATTTATATTTAAAATCTTCATTTTTTTACTTCATCATATATTTTAATATTTCATTTCATTTAATGCTATTGATGATAATTATAGTTTATATCTATGAAAATAAATTAAGATTAGTTTTTTAATCTATTTAATATTTTTATATATTCATTTCACACATTTATATATATATATATATATATATGTGTGTGTGTGTGTGTGTGTGTGTGCGTATTGCAAATATATATATATAGGGATGGGATCTGGTGAGAACGGGTCATCAGGTGGGAACCGGTCACCGATCTCATCCATCCATTCTGAAATATCAACGCTCCAGATCAAAGCAGATTTTCGGTGGCAATCTTGTAATTACAATGAAAACTTTAAATTCACGTGTTTCATTAAGGGTAAAATTGGAACAATTGACTTTTAAAAAAAGTGACATCATCATGTTTTGAAAAAATTCTTAAAAACTTTAAATGATCATAATTTATTCGATTTTAATCGGATTTACGCAAATCTTATATCAAATTAAAACTCTTTTCATACTCTTTCATTTAAGATCCATATTGCATATGTTTATTTGAAAAAAAATAGATGAAAAATACAAAAATAATTTTCAGGCATAATTTTCGCATAGAGTAACCCCAGATTTATATCAGCATGTTGTATACAACATTTTAGCATGACTTATATAACATTTTAGCATATTGTGTAATACATTTTAGTGGGTGATATTATGAATATATTTCTAACAGTTTTATATAAACACCTACACCTATATAGATACTACAAAATGAAAAATACGAGTTGATGATAAAAAAGAGAATGAGAAAGTGAAGCAACGAAGGAGATGACTGGTAACTAAGAAAGAAAATGCGTAAATATTTCTCGAAACGAGATAAAGTTTATGAGAGCAAAATATGTGCTGCAATTCTAAGTGTAGACAGTAACATACAAATTTAGCCTCCTACTTCACTCATTTTAGCCTCATTCATTTCTCATTTTAGCATGTGTTGATAAACAAAATATAGAACGGTGATTTCGTTGGAATGAAACACAATACACCCAATTTGGGGACAGTGAATCCTAATAAGAATCTCATAATTATTAATTAAGATCATATGAGCCCTAATTGGAACGTAATAAACCCTAATTGAGAACGGTGAACCCTGGTGGAAAATGTCACATCAAATTTAGCCTCCTACTTCACCCATTTTAGCCTCATTCATTTCTCATTTTAGCATGTTCTGATAAAAAAAATATGGAACGGTGATTTCATTGGAATGAAACACAATACACCTGATGGAGAAATTTTCCTACTTAGAGTTTTAATACCCAATTTTAACTTGCAAGTATACAAGCAGATTGTAGTACAAGAAAGATCGAGGTCGAGTCCACAGGGAATTTAGATAATCCAAGGCATGCAAGCACCATATTCACGTCATTTTACAAGTCAAGCATCACAAAATTATGGGTCGAATTTGGTTTTTCTTTTACTCTAGGTGGGGGAATTAACAAGTTGTTGAAGTAAACTAGAGTAAATTCAAACAATAAAAAATGCACTAAATAGGGGGCAACAAACGAAAGGGAGATATCCTAGGGTAATAATCATCAACACCAACGATGGGTTTCAAGATTAGAAAGCAAATTAACTACACTCAAGATTAATTCCAATAATAATCCTAGACTCTCTCGAGCTTCTAAGGTTTAATTGAACAAAAGAGAACTCTCCTATCTCTAGGACTAAACTCCGATTTCCTCAAATTCAAGCACAATTAATCACCCAAAAATCCAACTAGGCATAAATTCTCATTTAATACCTAATAGGTCTCATAAATCAACTTCCAATGCTAATTAGTTTTTCTCAAAACATAATCAACATAAAATCCAACTTAAGGAGGCCAACCCTAGTTAGATACAATCAAACTATTGATTCATGAAAAATACAAAGAGAGGAGATTAATATGCTTTTTCATCCTTCCACCCAATCATTTAATGTCAAATCATATTACCCTAGGATTACTAAATTTAGCTAGACATGCTTAAGAATAAAGAAAAACAAAGATAGACAAAGAAGAAGAAAATCATAATCATGGATAAGAGTAAACCCGAAAAGGAAATAAACAATCTTCAAACTTCACGTTTTCTTCCAAATTCTTCACAACTTTCAAGCTTCCAACACAAGATTGCTCTCTCTTTCTCTCTAAATCTCTACTCTATTTTTGGGGGCTAGGAATTCAATGTTGCCTTAGTTTTGAACATAGGTGGGTATTTATACATCCACAATTTTTATCCATTAAAAGAAAATGAAAAAGAAAATAAAAAGTGCAAAAATCGCGTCGGAACAGGGGGGCGCGACACGGGCTTGGTCGCGCCCCAGTCGGGCCGCGCCTTGTCTGTGCTCGCGTCGCGCCTGGCTCGGGTCACGCCGGGTGGCGCGACCGAGGTGGTCGTGCCTCCTCAGCCTGAGTCGGGTTGCGCCTGACAACGTTCTTTCGAGGCCTCTGCATTGACGCATACTCGCGCCACTTCTGTTCTCGGGTCTCGCCGACTTCCTTCCTTTGAGTCCCGACCCGATCGATTTTGCCCTGAAATTGCACAACATTATTTAAAAACACTTATTACAGAAATAAAACGGAAAAGATGCATTAGAACAACAAAATAAATGAAAAGATCACTAAAATGAATATGTTATGCTCGAAAATACGGGCAAAAATCCCGTCTGTCAACTCCCCAAACTTAAACATTTGTTTGTCCTCAAACAAGAAATAGGAACACACGGAATTGAAAGATACAAACATATGGAATTTTCAAGCCTTGATGCCTCAGAAGAAATAGCTAAAGCTCATGCGAGGAAAACGAGATCAAAGCTCATAAGGATCAAATCATGAAATTTTGGCTCTCCTCTTTAGTTGAAGAATCAATCACATAATTAAATCTCACGGGGGTCAAGAAAGGCATGTTTTCACTCAACATCAAGCAATACCAACATGCAACCATAGGCTTGAAAAATAACTAAATATTATCACAATATGTGCTAGAAACAAGAATCACATAGGTTTTTTGGGTTGAAGCGTTCGGCTCTTTGGATGGGTAGGAAAATATGGGAAATAGTGGCTCTGACTCAAACCCATTCCTAATGCAAATCTAAGTAAGGCAATCTACAAAGCTTTCTTCTACTCACCACAAATTTCTAGAGGAAAATGTAGCAATAAAACGGACAATCTTTAGCCTTCTTTTGGTTCACTTCTCCTATAGACTTTTCTTTACTTTCAAAACAAGAGCTAGAGTGATCATTTGTTCTTTTCTTCTCTCATTTTTTTTTTCTATCTTCACTCTTTTGCTTCCTTTTCTATTTCTGGGAGAATGACTCACTTTGAATTTATCAAGGCTAGAATCATATTCATCATTCTCGAAACACTTCACGTTTTATGCTCCCCCGTTGTTGTCATTCCAAGCCTACTATTTTCATCAATCCCACTACCTTTGGCTTTTCAACAAAAATAAGGACCATCAAGGCTCAAAAAGGGCAGACAAAGGATGTTTTTAGTAGCAAAAGAAAATTCTAGGCTCGAAAATCTGAACAAGAACCGCCTTAGGTCATCTTCATGTTTCTTGGAGCACATACATAATTTCATGAGTTTGTAAAGCAAGTTCTGGAGATGCTAGCATTGTTTGAAGAAAACTCTCAAACAAGGAAAATAATAAGGCCCAAATCTCACGTAATATGCAAGTCATGCCAAAATTTCATAATTTAATCTATATGCTAATCACCAATCACTCATTTCCATGCATGATTGTTCAAAAATTTTGCACAAATTTTCATCATCATAGGCAAGGTTAAACAAATCCCTAGTCATGCTCAATCTCATCCTGCTTTCCTCTACTCATACACAGAGGACAAATAAATGCTCAAAGATAAAAAAAATATCGAAACAAGATTCACACCCAAATCCGAGCATAACTTATTACATAGCCCAAATAAAATCCTAATGATCAAATATACCCATACAAATCAGCGGGGCAATCAAATTCTCCTAAATAAACATACCACAATATCCAAATAACATAACCAAATAACATAAAAATAAATTGTTCATGAGAAACTAGGAGAAACTAGAGGCTTGAGCTCAATAGGTCACCACTAGCATATCCCCTCCCCCAAACTTGAACCATGCCAAAGGTAGGTCAAGTTTGGGTGGAAGACTTGTGGGACCATTGAGAGAGGCAAACTTAGTTCTCGGAGCGATCTCGGTCTTGAGGCGGCTGCTGTGGCTAGTACGGAGGATAGGACGGATATGGATACGGACATGGAGGGTACTGCTGAAACTGCTGAGGAGGCCGCTGTGGAGATGAGCTCTGTCCAATCCACTGCCTCATGTAACCTGCAAAATCATTGAAACCAGATTGGAAACTATTAAAATTTCCTTGTAGGCCCTGAATTTCAGCACTGATCCTGGTGAAGTGGGAATCGACATGCGACTGGAGGTTGGAGAACCTCGTGTCCAGCTCCTCATGCATGCCCGTGAAACGGGTGCCTAAATCCTCATGCAATCTAATGAAGCGTGCATCAAAGTTCTCCTTCAGCTCTGTGAAGCGCATATCCATCTCCGTGCGCATATCTCCAAACCTGGAGGTCATATCCACCCGCAAGTTCCCAAAGTTGGTCGTCATTTCTGTCATCATCCCCTCCATGTTGCTGAACCTCTCCTCCTGCACATCCTCCCTAGACCTCCTTGCTGCCCTGGGCACCTGAGATGTAGATGCTTTCCCTTGAGGGGGCCTACGTGGACCGGCATCAATCACGGTCATCAGGGCACGGTGCTCTGGTGTGTTCATCATCCAGTTCCGCTGATCCTCAAATGTGGTAATTGAGGTGAGAGTGGGATTAGGGAGAGAGAACTGGACTCGATTCTTCAAGAGAAACTGGAATGGAAGGGGAGCAGTAGACCCTATCATCCGGGCGTTACGGAGGTATTGTAGGTTGATCCTCCTAGACCCGGGCACAACAACATAATTGGTGAGGTCCACATCCAATGCTCGAGCAATTGAGGTAATCAGTCCCGCAATTCATATCTTCCCACTACCCAGTGCAGCTTGCCTCTTGCACTGGTCGACAAAATGAGCTGCAAAGTCCACGTTGTTCGCTTTCAACATACACCACAATATGTGGATTTTCTGAGTGCGGAAACCACTATTCTCATGACGGGCTAGAACTGTGGACGAGAGGACCCACTGAATATAGCGGAAGACTGGATTCTAGATGTGAGAGGCCTTAGCCTTGCTTGAGTCATAACGGACCATCTTGGGATTGAGGTCCATGATACGCCTCCAAAAGTCCTCGAGGCGAAAAGTAGGGTGTGAGTTAAAGATTCCATCACGCGGGGTGCCAAAAATACGGTTCATCTCAGCCATAGTAAACCGCCAGTTCTGGTTTCCCAGTCGAAACTTGCACCAAATGGGCCCCTTTGCATATGTAGACTTGACTTTCAGTGTAGCCAAGAATTCTTTCACTAACACAGGGTAGGTCACCCATCCTCCTTCCAATGCGTTTGTCCACCCGAGTCGTCCAAACAACCACCAAACATCCTCGTGGATACCCAACTGCCGGGTAGCCGCCGCATCTGCAAACCTGGTTGCCTTAATCTCAAAGTGTTTAGACAATCTCAACCATTTCACTCTATGCTCATGCTTCAACAAATGGACTCCCACTTCGCTCAGGTGATCCCTGGTCCAATTTAAGGGAGAGAACGAGGCCTCATCCTCCTCTATTTCATCTTGATCAATGTCTTCTTCCTCCTCTTCTTCATTATCCTCATAGTCCCCTGCCTCTTCGTCGTCATGATCCTCATTTTCTTCTTTCTCTTTTTCATTACCCTCATCGTAGTCCCGAGCTTCCTCCTCACTACTCTCGGACTCTACTTGTCTCATTCAACGTGCCTCCCTACCTCATCGAGCCATACCTTGAAAAAAAAAACAAAGCACAATTCCATCAAACACATATTTTAAAGGGCATAACACATAACGGGCGGAGGCACAACTCATAAGCTTGAGGAGCAACATTAAAGTTAAAAACTTCCACTTATACCATATCAAGCCCTTAAACATTTTCACACTATCAAGCATACATCAACTCAAGTCCACCCAACTCTATCAACCACATTTTCATCAAAACGAAGTACATGGGGCAACATGCTCAAGCACACAGTACGGTGAATGACATTTGCACACATAGAGCTTAACAAAAGCACATAATAATCCCCCAAGATTTCCACAACTCCCCTTCATGCTTCTCATTAGGGTGCCCAACACCTAAAAACAACAATGTGATCCAATTGGAGCTTAGCTATCATGGATAAATGCATATGGTTGTAAGAGACATGGCATTTTCCTAAAATTAACAAAACCTTAATGCACAAAATTCACATATCAACACAAATAGCTATAACTCCACACAATTCACCATGCCTAGGGTCTATGGGTGAGTTTAATTTCAATTTTGCCAACAAAATCATAATGAAAAGCAAAAGGTCAATTTTTCCCAAATTGCATAGAACCCTAGGTTTTGAGAATTCTAAAATTTCACCATAAACACCCAAATTAAACACAACATCAGCTAGAATCCATAGGTAAGAGCATCATTAATCTAATAATGAACATTTTCAAGAATAAGACATGATTTACCCAAAAGATGTTGGAAATTAAAATTTGAACCATAGAAAATGAAAAAGGAGAGATTAGAAACTTCATACCTTGGATTGGGGTGTCCTTGTGTGTGGAAGAGTGACAAATTGTGGAGAAATAAAGTGTGCTCGTGTGTGGGTGCGAAAGGGTAAGAGAATTTTAGAAGAAGAAATGAAGAAAAATGAAGAGGGATGGGGGTTTGAAAAACCCGCAAATCGGCGCGACTGAGGGGGCGCGACCACGTTGGCCAGTCGGGCCACGCCATTGGGCGTGATTTAGTTGCTTGCGCCAATCTATGCTCCATCGGGCCGCGCCAATAGGCGCGATTCAGTTGCTCGCGCCGGTCCGTCTCTGAGTCGAGTCGCGCCTGGCAACGTGGTTTTGCACCCTCTGTGTAAAAGCTCACTCGTGCCGACTCTGGCACCGGGTCGCACCTCACTGTGCTCGGGGCTCCATACTTGATGAAATTTTAGCCCTATCCCCTGCACTTTTGCACTACACTAAACAAACTATTTAAAACCACAAAACAACAAAATCAAAAATGACAAGATATACAAGACTAACAACAATTAAGAAAACATAAAAAGTTAATAAAAGGAACAAAATAAACATTGGGTTGCCTCCCAATAAGTGCTAAGTTTAATGTTGTTAGCTCGATGGGGTTACCAAAGCATTAAGCATCCTGTAGATAACATGTTGTAGGCTCAAGCTTGTCTTCGGGTTTATAGAACTTCTTGACTCAATGCCCATTTACTGCAAAAAGGCATCCATCCCTTCCCTTGAGCTCAATGGCCCCTCCATTGAAAATCCTCTCAATCATGAATGGGCCACTCCACTTTGTTTTCAACTTCCTAGAGAAGAGCTTAAGTCTTGAATTAAACAGAAGCACCTCGTCCCCCTGGGCCAACTCTTTGTTCTTTATGAGCTTGTCATGGTAACACTTTGCCCAGAGCTTGTAAATTGAGGAATTTTCAAAAGCTTCCATCCTAAACTCGTCAAGTTCATTCAATTGAAAGATCCGTTCTCTCCTCGATGCCATAGGGTCAAAATTGAGCTTCTTTGTCACCCAAAAAGCCTTGTGAGTGAGCTCAACTGGTAAGTGACATGACTTTCCAAAGACGAGTTGATATGGTGACATTCCTAAAGGCGTCTTGTAGACGGTCCTATACGCCCAAAGTGCCTCATCCAACAATGAGGCCCAGTCTTTGCCATTAGTCCTAACCACCTTCTGCAGAATTTGCTTGACTTCTCTGTTTGCGAACTCCGCCTGACCATTGGCTTGGAGGTGATATGATGTGGTGATTTTGTGCTTCATCCCATGCCTAACAAGTAGTATCGACATTCATCTATTACAGAAGTGGGAGCCACTATCACTGATGAGGGCTCTCGGAGTACCGAAACGTGTGAGTATATTCCTCCTCAAGAATTTGAGTACCACTTTGGAGTCATTCGTCTTTGTAGACACCGCTTCTATCCAACGGGACACATAATCAACGACCAAAAGTATGTACATATTTCTTTCAGAGGCTACAAACGGACCCATAAAATCTATATCCCATACATCGAAGATCTCCATCTCAATTGTATTTCTCATAGGCATCTCGTCTCTCTTGGAAATTGAACCCATCTTCTGACATTGTCCACAACTCTTTACAAACACTCCTGCGTCTTTAAACAATGTAGGCTAATAAAATCCACTTTGGAGGACCTTCCTAGCGGTCCGGTTAGCGCCAAAATGGCCACCACTTGGCCCGGTGTGGCATGCTTCAAGGATTTCTCTCCATTGGTCTTCGGGTACACACCTCCTCAAAATCAAGTCGGCACAGGGCCTGTAGAGGTATGGTTCATCCCAAATGAAAAACTTCACATCATGAAAGAATTTTTTTCTTTTATAACTCTCAAGCTCCACGGGCTTAACCCCTGCCACCAAGTAATTCACAAAGTCCGCAAACCATGGTGTGGTGGCTCTTATGGCTAGTATCCTTTCATCCGGAAAATCATTATTTATAGGCCTCTTGTCTTCCAACTCATCCGAGGTATGTTCAAGCCGTGAGAGGTGGTCTGCCACCATATTCTCACAACCTCTCCGGTCCTTGATTTCCACGTCAAACTCTTGCAACAACAAAATCCATCGTATCAATCTAGGTTCGGCATCCTTCTTGGCAAATAAATGTCGCAAGGCCGCATGATCTGTATGCACGATAGTCCAGGTCCTAATGAGGTAGGACCGGAACTTATCAAAGGTGTATACGACCATCAACAACTCCCTCTCCGTGGTTGTGTAATTGATTTATGCCGAGTCCAGAGTCTTGCTTCCATAGTAGATCACCCGGAACAACTTTTCTCTTCTTTGCCCTAGTGCGGCCCCCACAGCTACCTCGCTTGCATCACACATGAGCTCAAATGGCTCACTCCAATCCGGGGCAATGAGTACCGGGGCCATCATAAGGGCCTTCTTCAGGGTCTCAAACGCTTGCACACATTCGCCATCAAAAACAAAGTCATTAGATTTTTCAAGCAATTTACACAAAGGTTTAGAAATTTTTGAAAAATCCTTAATGAAACGCCGGTAGAACCCGGCATGGCCAAGGAAACTCTGGACTATCTTTTTATTTTTAGGGGGTGGAAGCTTCTCAATGGCTACTATTTTGGCTCGATCCACCTCCAAGCCCGCAGCGGACACTTTATGGCCAAGGACTATTCCGTCTCTTATCATAAAATGGCATTTTTTCCCAGTTTAAGACAAGATTAGTCTCCTCACAACGCTGCAAAACTCGGGTTAAGTTGTCCAAGTAATTATCAAAAGAATTTCCAAAGACCGAGAAATCATCCATAAAGACCTCCATTATCTTTTCAATCAAATCATGAAAGATTGACATCATACATCTTTAGAAAGTAGCCGGAGCATTACATAAACCGAAAGACATCATACGAAAAGTAAAAATTCCATAGGGACAAGTGAATGCTGCCTTATGTTGGTTTTCAGGAGCTATGAGAATTTGATTGTACCCAGAATAGCCATCTAGAAAACAATAGAACTCGTATCCAGCTAACCTATCCAACATTTGATCCATAAATGGTAGGAGAAAATGATCCTTCCTAGTGGCAGCATTTAGAGCACGATAATCTATGCAAACCCTCCAACCTGTGACAACTCTAGTAGCTATGGATTCACTATGCTCATTTTGAACAACTGTCATGCCTCTCTTCTTGGCTACAACCTGAGTGAGGCTAACCCACTCGCTATCAGATATAACATAAATTATACCCGCATCAAGCCATTTCAAAACTTCTTTTCTCACAACTTCTTGCATAATAGGGTTTAACCTACGTTGTGGTTGCACACGCGGTTTATACTCGTCCTGAAGCAAGATCCTATGCATACACATAGACGGGCTAATCCCTTTCAAATCAGCAATAGACCAACCTAGAGTGGACTTATACTTTCTCAAGACTCTAAACAATTTATCAAGCTCACATGCTGACAAATAAGCCGACACAATCACAGGGTAAGTTTCATTTTAACCCAAGAAAGCATACCTTAAGTGTCCCGGAAGGGGCTTCAACTCTTCCTTTTTCTCCTTTTTCTCTCCTCCCTTATTCTTTAATGCTTCATCCTTTTCATCCCTCAGAGGTAAGAATCGGTTCCCTTTCCTTGGAATTTCCTGTGAAGAGTCAAGGGCACAAACACAATCCAATGTATCGGGGTTATTATCAAGTAATTCAAACGAAGAAGAAGAGTAAAGGGATGCAAACAAGCTTGTCTCCAAAGCGTCTTGGGAGGTGTAGGGCTCCATTATCTTCTCTTCCACACATGCTTCCACGAGTTTCATCACCTTGCATTCCTCCACTCTCATTGACTCCTCTTCATCATCATGAAATTTTATCGCATTATAAATGGAGAATTTACTGCTTTCATCATTAAGTCAGAGTGTGAGTTCCCCTTTCGACACATCAATAAGTGCCTTCCCCGTTGCTAAAAACGGCCGTCCTGAAATGAGGGGCACATTTTTGTCCTCTTCCATGTCCCAAACAAGGAAATCCATGGGGAATATAAAATCATTCACCTTGATAAGAACGTCTTCCACAACTCCTTTTGGGTAGGTTAGTGACCTATCTGCCATTTGCAAAAAGATTGTTGTAGGTTTTATCTCTCCAACATTTAGCCTCAGAAAGAATGACAACGACATAAGATTTATACTTGCACCCAGATCACAAAGGGCCTTCCTCTCTTGGCTATCTCCAATAGTCACTGTGATATTAAAACTTCCAGGGTTCTTCATTTTCGCGGGCAATTTTTGTTGAATCAGTGCACTACAATTTTCCATTAGGTTAATGGTCTCATAATTGCCCAACCTCCTTTTCTTCATGACAACCTCCTTAAGAAATTTAGCATACGTAGGCATTTGTTGTAAAGCCTCCACAAGGGGTATGTTTATTTGCACTCTTCTGAAGTTGTCCAAAAATTTGGAAAATTGTTTCTCGTGCTTAATTTTCCAGAGCCTTTGAGGATAAGGCACATTCATCCTTGGCTCGACTTCTCTTTGATCCTTAGGGACCCCTTTGACTTCCCTTATAGCATCTTCATTCTCACCTTCACCATCCCCTTTTTGTTCTACTTTTGGCTCATCCTCACCCAAAGTTTCTTTCTCTTGATCGGGCATATCAGGCTCCTTATAAGATGTTCCACTTCGAAGAGTTATGGCCTTGCAATTTTCCTTGGGGTTGATAGTGGTGTTTGAGAGAAATTGTCCCGGATGGTGTTGACCTCCTAAAGCCGAGGCAAGTTGCCCCATCTATTTTTTTAACACCTTTAATTGAGTATTCACCGCGGCTTGATTTCCTTCTATCTTCTCAAAACGTGCTTGAGAATCCCACATATATTTATCGGTCTTGTTCATGAAAGCCATAAGGAGCTCGTCAATTTTGGGCTTCTTTTCCTCATCTATGACTCCGTCGGTGACCAAAAATCCAGGAGGCGGTTAGAGGTGATTGTTCGGGTTAGAGTAAGAGAGATTCAGATGTGGTGGCCTTAGGTGGTACTGGTTCCCACCTTGTCCTTGGGGTTCTCCAAAATGAGGCTTAAAACCTTGATTAAAAGTCCTTTGGTAACCCCCATAGTTCCCTTGACCAACGAAGCTTGCTTCCTCCAAGTTATGCATAATTGATGGCTCCGGTCTTGGTGATGCCATAGCCTCTATCTTCGAATTCATAGTAGTCATATGAGCGGCTAAAAGGGCTATGTCATCATTATTTGTAGTTTTCATCTTTTTCAAGATTTGTATATTTTCCCGCTCCCACGACCATTGATAGGCGTTGGAGTCCATTTCCTCGATGATTGTAACAGCTTCTTTGGGTCCTCGATTTAGTAACGATCCTCCAGCCGACGCATCAAGAATACTTCTCACATTGGACTTACAACCGCCATAAAAAATGCAAACTTGATGATCCGTGCCAAAACCATGGCCCGGACACTTGCGAAGTATCTCTCTAAATTACTCCCAAGCTTCACACAAGGACTCTTCATCCCTTTGCTTGAACTGAGTTATTTCTCCCTTTAACTTTAATGTCTTTCTAGGAGGAAAGAACTTTTGAAGGAATTTAGAGAGCAAGTCATTCCATGATGTGAATGAACCAGGTGGTTGGTTCAACCACCATGTTTGTGCTTTATCCCGCAGTGAGAAATAGAATAACTTCAAGCGGATTGCATCCTCGGGCACCCTATTAATCTTGACCGTTCGAACGATCTCCAAAAATTGGTGGACATGTTCGTGTGGATCTTCAAGTGTCGTCCCACCAAATTGGTTTTGGGACACCATAGCCATCAATGCCGGCTTCAATTCAAAGTTGTTGGCTTATATAACTGGCCCATTGACAACCCCCTCATTAAGCATTGGTTGAAATAAGTTCCGAATTAGGGCTTCTTCAACTCGAGCCCTAGCTTTCTCTTGGGCCCGAAGTTGTCCTCTCATCTCCTTAAGCTATCTTTACATTTGGAGAATCAACGGATCTTGGATGGGAGGTGGAGGTGGTGGATTATCCTCCATTCTACGTCTTCCTCTTCTTTGAGCGTTGTTATGTGATAAACTGAGATTTTACACTTATTTTCATACACTTTAGTGTTGAGTTTGTGTTGATTTGGACGTGTTTTATCTCAGTTTATTTGTGTTTTCGTGTTTTTGGAAGTTTGGTATTACTCGTTGGTATTTTGCAGAAATTGTGCTTAAGAGGTGGTATTTGGAAACAAAGCTCAAAGTCCTGGAATTATATGGAGAATAGACGAGGAAACAGGATGAAATAAAGCTGGAGAAAAGGAGCTAAACTCGCGAGCTGACGTGGCAGTCGTGAGTCAGCCTAGTGAGCAAAAGAACTGTCGAGTCGCGACAGAGGCCGGAGTCTTCAGAAGGAAATTCACGACTCAGTCACGAATCCACGTGGCGGTCGCGAATCGATAGATACCGAGACACTGTTTGATCGCTACAGAGAAGGGGGTGAGAAGAAGGAAATTCGCGACTCGATCATGAATATTTGAAGAAGTCGCAAATTCTGCGCCACGTGGTGCCACGTGGAGTAGCGAGTGGAGTAGCGACCGACAAGCTCGGGAGCGAGGTCGCGAATTCTAATGGCGGTTTAGCTTTTTGTTTCCTACTTTGGATCAAATTCGTTCTCAGTATTTAAGGGTGAAAACACACGATTTTCGGGAGGACTTAACCCTACCATAAGCTTTGAGAGCACGGAAAGGAGATGCTTGAAGACCATCGTGAAGAACGAGCTCTGAGGATTCGAGTTTTACGAGATTAGATGCAGAATTGACTTCCGGGTTTTATTAGATTTTTATTCTCATTTTACTATGGTTTTTATCATGTTTTGATTATTCTTGCTTTTATTATGTGTTGATTAACTGGCCATTAATTGATGCAATTTAATGTGTTAATCCATAATTCGAGAGATGAGTTTTAACACGAGATTTGGAATAATTAACTCGGTAATTAATAACACTCGAGAGAGTTGAGATTAGTCGAGAGAGCTTTTAACCTTGTGGTCATTTAGGAGTTGCATGTTAGGTAATGAACGGAGACGGTATTAGTTAATGTGTAATCAACGTTTGCATTGCTCTGAGAAGAGATTGTGGATATATTTGTGGTTGCTCTAGCATGATTTGAATTGGAATTTTGGCATGATATTGAGTTAGATAACTGGTGGATTAACTGTTGATTAATCAATCCTAGGATACGTTTGTTCTTCTGATTTATTCATTTGTTAATTTACTTGTTTCATTTCTTGTGGTGGTTTATTTGATTCTATTGTTTAATTTAGTTAATTTTACACTCATTAAGTTATTTAGCCTAGATAACAGCCGTAGGATAAATAGAATAACTAGTGGTTGATATTGAGTCTCTGTGGATCGACCTTGTTCACTGCTATATTATTAGCTTTCCTGTACACTTGCAGTTAGGTTAAGAAAATACCGAATAAGTTTTTGGCGCCGTTGCCGGGGACTCAATTTATTTGATTGCTATTATTCGATTTTATTTTATATTGTTAATTTAGACATTGTTTTTTTTATTTATTTGTTTTGAGTTTTCTTGTTTTCTGTCACTTCGTAGGTGGTGTATGAGCACACGATCGAAAGGAGAAACACTTTTTCCTTTTGATCCTGAGATCGAAGCCACTGCTCGTCGTCAGAACGCAAGAAAGAAAAAAGGAAAGATGGCGGATCAATAAGCAGCCCCTGTCACGGCTGAGCAGATGCGTCAGATGCAACAACAACTCGCAGAAATGCAACAGAGATTCCGAGAGCAAGAGGAAACTAGGGCAGCTGTTCCTGCACCTATTAATCAGTTGTTCACACCAGTGCTGAACCATGGTCAAGTTCCAGGTCCCGGGATTAATGCAAATAATTTTGAACTGAAGTCGGGCTTGATAGGAATGGTCCAACAGCACCAGTATGGGGGGCACAAGACGGAAAACCTAAATGCGCACCTTCAACAATTTCTGGAAATTTGCAGCACCATAAAGATGAATGGGGTGTCGGATGACTCTATCCGACTTCGCCTGTTTTCGTTCTCGCTAAGAGATGCTGCCAAGGATTGGTACCATTCACTGGATCTTAGCACAGTCGACACCTGGGAGGCTCTAGCACACAAATTTCTTCATAAGTTTTTCCCTCCCGGTTTGACTTTGAAACTGAAAGGCGAGATCACCCAGTTTCGCCAATATGATGAGGAGAATCTGTATGAAGCTTGGGAACGATTTCGAGAGCTGCTTAGGAAGTGTCCCAATCATAGGTTTGGGATAGATCATCAAGTGTGCATCTTCTACAACGGATGCGACACAGAAGTAAAGAGGCTTTTGGATGCCTCGGCCGGTGGCTCCTTACTTAACAAGGGACATGATCAAGCTGTATCGATCATAGATGACATGGCCACAAACAATTATTAGTGGACAAATGATTGCCAAGTGAAGATCATGAAGAGAACGGCAGCTGTGGAAGACACTGATCCTATTGCCAAGCTGGCCGCCCAGCTATCAACGTTGAACGCTACCATCAACAGTCGATTTGACTCCTTGACTTGCGCGAATGCCGAGCCTCCTGTGGGAAATGCTATAGAAGATGTAAATTATGTAGATCGGCGTGGCTATGGGAACAACAATTACCGAGGTGGAAATCAATTCTACCAAGGTAATCATTCCAACCTTTCTTATGAAAATCCCAATGCCGCACTGCAGCCCCCACCCGGATTTTCGGTAACTAATGGAGTGATAGATGAAGAAAAGAAACCAAAGCTAGATGAGCTTTTGATGGCTTTCATGGGCAAGACAGAAAAGTACATGGGCGAATCCCAGAACAGAGTGGAAAAGCTAGAGAATGCCGTTGGAGCCATGGGTACACAAATGAAGATGTTCGAGAAGCAGTTGGGACAGTTGGCTATAGTGGTGGGAAATCAGCACCAGCCGGGTCAGTTTCCTAGCAATACTACTGTGAATCCAAAAGAACAGTGCAAGGCCATTCAGCTACGGAGTGGGACTTCGTATAAAGGACCGAAAAATCCGAGGCTTGCACCTACTCATGATGATGAAAATGGACAGATAGAGAATAGCCCGGATTCGAGCACTGATTAGTCCACAGAGACGCCGAAATCGGCGCCACCTGCGCCGCAGCCGGTACCCGCTCCTGCGTCATCTACAGTTCATATTCCATATCCACAGCGGTTCCAGAAGAAAAAGCTCGATGAACAGTTCTCCAAGTTCTTGGAGATTTTCTGAAAGGTACATATCAACATACCTTTGGTAGAGGCTTTACAGCAGATGCCGAGCTATGCCAAGTTCCTCAAGGATGTTATCTCGAAGAAGAGGAAGTTTGGAGAATATGCCACTGTAAATTTATCTGAGAATTGCAGTGCTCTTATTCAGAAGAAGCTTCCAGCCAAGCTTAAAGATCCGGGGAGCTTCACTATCTCTGTCACCGTTGGAGGTGATCATACTGGGAAGGCTCTTTATGATTTGGGAGCCAGTATTAACCTCATGCCCTTGTCGTTCTTCCAAAAGCTCAACATTGGGAAGATCAAGCCCACCACCATATGTCTTCAGAGGCCGATAGATCTGTGACACATCCGCGGGGGATTGTTGAAGATGTGTTGGTGAAAGTCAACGAGTTCATTTTTCCCGTTGACTTTGTGGTGTTAGATATGGAGGCCGACTCCGAGGTCCCACTTATTTTTGGGTACCCGTTTCTGAACACGGGCAAGGCATTGATTGATGTGGCAAAGGGAGAATTAACACTTCGTGTCAATGACAAAAGTGTTACTTTTTCTCTTTTCAAGGCCATGCAATTTCATGACAATGCAGATGCTCAACAACTTGAAGATTGCAAAGTGCTTCAAGTGATGGATTCATGCTTTGGCATGGATAGTTTCATGGAGCCGAGGAAGCCATTGGAACATGCCTTGTTCCATTCTTATTTTGATTCCAATGAATTTATACTTGATGATTTGGATTTATCTAATGTTATTACCGAGTTAAATTCATTGCAGGAAATTCCAAGGCGAGGCTCCAAGTTCTTTCCCTTAAGGGACGAAGAAGAGCAAGCTAAAGATGGAGAGGCGGCTGTGCCAAAGAAGCTGGAATTGAAGCCGTTGCCTGCCTATCTCAAATATGCTTTTCTAGGTGAAAAGAGACTAAACCGGTAATCGTTTCTACTTTTCTTTCTGATTCTCAACTAGATAGCCTCTTGCGTGTGTTGAGAAAGTATCAAAGTGCTATAGGTTGGTCTATTTCTGATTTGAAAGGGATTAGCCCATCTATATGCATGCATAGGATTTTACTTGAGAGTGATTATAAGCCCCGTGTGCAAAATCAACGTAGGTTGAATCCAATTATGCAAGAGATAGTTAGAAAAGAAGTGCTTAAATTGCTTGATGCCGGTATTATTTTTGTGATTTCTGATAGTGAATGGGTTAGTCCCACTCAAGTTGTGGCTAAGAAGGGGGGCATGACTGTAGTTGAGGGTGAAGGGAAAGAGATGATTGTGACTCGTGTGGTTACTGGTTGGCGTGTGTGCATTGATTATCGTATGTTGAATGCTGCCACTAGGAAGGACCATTTTGCTCTTCCCTTCATTGATCAGATGTTAGATCGATTAGCCGGATATGAGTATTATTGTTTTCTTGATGGCTATTCTGGATATAACCAAATCATGATTGCTCCTGAGGATCAAGAAAAGACTGCCTTTACATGTCCATATGGTATTTTTGCTTATCGCTATATGTCTTTTAGATTGTGTAATGCGCCTGCTACTTTTCAGAGATGCATGATGGCCATTTTCCATGGGTTGATTGAGAATATTATGGAAGTCTTTATGGACGATTTTTCTGTGTATGGAAATTCGTTTGATAACTGTTTATCCAATCTAACCCAAGTGTTGCAGCGATGTGAGGACACCAACCTAGTTTTAAACTGGGAAAAGTGCCATTTTATGGTACGAGATGGTATAGTGTTGGGACACAAAGTGTCTGCTGCAGGTTTGGAGGTCGATCGTGCCAAGATCGTTGCGATTGAAAAGTTGCCGCCTCCAACCAATGAGAAGTCTGTGAGAAGCTTCCTTGGGCATGCCGGTTTTTACTGGCGTTTTATCCGGGATTTTTCTAAAATAGCTAAGCCACTTAGCTATTTATTAGAAAAATCAGTTGCATTTGCCTTCTCTGTTGAGTGTTTACAGGCCTTCGAGACTTTAAAGAAGGCGTTGGTGAGTGCACCCATTTTAATCACTCCGGATTGGTCGCAGCCGTTCGAGATCATGTGTGATGCGAGTGATGTGGCTGTAGGCGCAGCTTTGGGCCAGAAATGAGATAAATTGTTTCGTGTGATCTACTATGCCAGTCGTACTTTAGACTCGACACAAGTCAATTACACGACCATCGAGAAAGAGCTTTTAGCCGTTGTTTATTCTTTCGATAAATTTCGTGCTTATTTAATTAGTGCTAAAACAATTGTCTATACAGATCATGCTGCGCTGAGGTATTTATTTGATAAAAAGGATGCCAAACCTCGCCTAATCCGTTGGATTTTGTTGCTGCAGGAATTTGATCTCGAGATTCGAGACCGGAAGGGTTGCGAGAATGTGGTTGCGGACCACCTATCTCGTTTAGAGCATCCCGTGGATGGTGAAGAGGCTCACGTGCCAATAAATGATAAATTTCCTGATGAGCAGCTGTTAGTGGTAAAATCTCAAACTCCTTGGTTTGCCGATTTTGTTAACTTTCTTACTGCAGGTATGCTGCCACCGGATTTGTCTTCACATCAGAAAAAGAAATTTTTCCATGATGTGAAGTTTTATATGTGGGATGATCCATACCTATATCGGAGATGCTCGGATACAGTCATTCGCCGTTGCGTGCCTCAAGAGGAATGGAGGCCCATTTATTTGCAGTGCCATGATTCACCAAGCGGTGGCCATTTCTCAGCCAACCGCACCGCCTTCAAGATCCTGCAATGTGGCTTTTATTGGCCATCTTTGTTCAAATATTGCCATGAGTTCACCCGGGCGTGTGACAAATGCCAAAGAATGGGGGGACTTTCCAAGAGGAATGAGATGCCTCTCACGAACATCATTGAGGTGGAGCTTTTTGATGTGTGGGGCATTGACTTCATGGGCCCATTCCCCATTTCTTCTAGCGGTTTTCAGCACATCCTACTAGCCATGGATTATGTCTCGAGATGGGTCGAAGCCATTCCAACAGTTACGAATGATTCTCGAGTTGTCATAAGCTTTTTGAAGAAATTGTTCTCTCGTTTTGGGACACCAAGAGCTTTACTAAGTGATGGGGGGACACATTTTTGCAACAAGCCATTGGAATCCTTGTTGGTGAAATACGGGATCAAGCACAAGGTCACCACGCCGTACCACCCACAAGCAAATGGACAAGCTGAATTGGCCAACCGGGAGATAAGGCAAATCCTTGACAAAACGGTGAACACCAATAGGAAGGATTGGGCTTTATTGCTGGATGATGCATTATGGGCATATCGGACTGCTTACAAGACGCCTCTAGGAATGTCTCCATATCAGTTGCTCTTCGGGAAGTCGTGTCACTTGCCGGTGGAGTTGGAGCATAAATCCTATTGGGCAGTCAAGCAGTTGAACCTCGATTTCAAGGCTGCAGGGGATACACGAGTGCTCGAGCTTAATGAACTTGATGAATTTCGGACGGAAGCCTTCGAGAATTCGATGCTCTACAAACTGCGCACCAAGGCATTCCACGACCGAATGATTATTCAAAGGGAGTTATTACCTGGTGATAATGTTCTGTTATTTAACTCTCGTTTGAAGTTGTTTCCAGGTAAGCTGCGGTCAAAGTGGTCGGGTCCGTTTGTGATAAAAAAAGTTCTTCCCAGTGGAGTAGTTCAACTGTTGTCAAGAACGGGGGAGATTTTCACTGTGAATGCTCATCGAGTAAAGAAATATTACAGCCCCGAGCAGCGCCATGAGATCTCCAGCATTCTATTGTTGGAGCCTTGAGCTTGAAAAGGTCGTCTGGTTGTCGACGTTAAATGCAGCGCTTGTTGGGAGGCAACCCAACAGTTTTCTTTTGTTTTTTTGTTTTGTTTTGTTTTTCTTTGTTTTTGTTGTGTCTTTGTCTTTTTGCTGAGTTATGCAGGTAAGAACCACGAAGTGGGTATACAAAGAATAGAGCTACCCAAATAACCTTTAATATGTGAATTTCTTCACACATTAGGCATACGCAAAGAAAGTTGCGATTGGGGTTTGTTAACCTTTATTTGGGTGCTTTATTACTAGTATATCACGTCCGTGGTCTGAGTTCAAAAAGTACAGCACAAGGTTGGAGGAGAAAAATTCATCGGTGAACACAAAACGTGACTCGCGACCCGAGTGGGAACTCGCGAGTGAGCTCGCGAATCACCCCCAGCCGAGATCCTGTCAAGTCGCGACTGAGGAGGGGTTGATCAGCGAAAAATTCATGACCCGATCGCGAATCTTCAACCGGTCGCGACCCCATGTGGACGCCCAGTGCTGACTCGATGCTGACTGGGTCGCGAATTTTCCACAGGCGACTGAAGCAAATTCGCAACCCCAGTAGCGGTCGCGAGTGAAGTCGCGAATTTCGTGCTGACGTGGCGACGCGGATTTTGGTTTTTAATTCCTCTTTTCTCTCTTTTCCTCACTCTCCTTACACACTCTTCACACACACACGCACACACTCAAATTTTTTCTTCAAATCCGGCATCCAAGATATCCCAATGGTTCACGAACATCGCCAACAGGTCATTAGTTCCTCTTCGTTCTCTGAAGATGAAGGACGTGATTATGAAGAAAATCCAGAGGATGAGGAGTACCACTCAGAAGATGAGGCGTCTGAGGCCGGGTCCCAGTCTGAGGAGGAAGGCCAGTCGAATAAGCAAGAGGACGACTATAACAGTGCCGAGGACGAGGACTATGAACCAGGGTCTGAGGAGGATGATGTTGTGGAGGAGTTAGATCCCGAATTAGCCGATGATGATGAGGAAGGGATGGAACCCCTATACCATCCACATAGGTATAGGATCCGCCTACGAACGGATGAGCAGCAGCGAGCCTGGGCCCGTCTTACCATGATGAATATTTACCCTACCCGATATCCTTATGCCGCGACCACTATGGCTCTGGGTATCTATGACGACGTCTGGGGCCTAATCAATCGAATCGGGTGGAATCACGCCTTGGCCGGTGGATGGTCGACATATCCCATTCTTGTGTATGAGTTCTTGAGTACCTTGGAGGTACAAGCATCCACAATACGCGACCCACACACGATGACATTTTAGTTAGGCGGGGTCTCGCGCATCCTTACAGCTGCAGAAGTCAACAACATTTTCAATGTGCCGCAAGGTGGCATTTTCAATAACTTCCCGGTTACAGCTGAGGCGTTTTGGCGACAGCTCCAGACGGAGATGACTCGCTTTGATCACCAGAGAGTCAAAGCGTCCATAATGCCAAACCCAGTCTTCAGGTATCTTCAGAAGATCTTCTCATCGACCGTCTTGGCACTCCATGAGACATCCGGCATACGCTCACCCGAAGTACTGTTTCTCTACTTCATGTTAAGTGCCCACAACCTCAACTTTGCCGCATTCTTGATGCAATAGCTCAAGAGGCAATCCACTCAGGCTACCGACGCCATTGAGATTGGTGGGATGATTACGCCTATTGCCGCACATTTTGGCATCCCGCTGAACCGCTACGGGCCCCTCCCTGAGACTCGCCTCATTGATTTGACCGCCCTGAGAAATTCTCGGATGCTGGCTACTCGCACGGATCGATTCCTATTGCACTTACGCGGTTCTCAATGTTTTCTATTACCCAATAGGCCACTCACTACAGTGTCGGATCTTACTGACACTCGAAACTGGTTGATGGATTCACCGGCCCATCGGCAAGTGATTGCTGGAGTTGCAAATGAGGGCCGAACTAACTTTGAAGTTTTTGAGGCTCAAGGGCATGCTCAGAGGGGAGAGACGTCTGCTCAAGCTGAACGTCGGGGCCACACACGGACAAGGGATGAGAGGAGCGAAGATCAATGGGACTCCCTCACCCAAATGATGGCCAACATGAACACGGCCATTGGTTCCATGAACAACGCCATTGACACCTTGACCACAAACTACGGTGCTATGAATGTTGTCTTCCAGACGTTGCAGACAGATGTGCATGCTATGAGAGGGACGGTACATGAGATTAGAGATGCGGTTAGGGGCCTGCAATCGGCACCCGGCTACTACCCTAACCCATTCTTTGGTGCCGGCCCGTCTGGGCCATCCCTGCCCCATGAGCCCACATCTTCTGGCCGTTCCCAGTCTCAGTCTCAGCAAAGGCAGATGCCACCACACATGTATCCGTACATGCCCTACGGATACCCGCCATACCGACCACCTCCATCTTGATTTGCTGTGAGTGGTTAAGCCACCTTTTCATCTTTCTTCAAACGTATTTTCACTTCTAGTGTTAAATAAGTTTGGGGGGATGTGCGCTTAAGGTGTCTTAACCTGTTTTAATTCTTACTTGATTTCTTAGTTTCTTCTTTTTTAGTTATTTAGTTGTTTAGTTTGTTTGAGTCTTTAAAACCTGTGAAATTTTGTTTTTTTTTTTTGTGTTCTACTCTAGTCTTGTTTTGAGTAAGGAACTTGATTGATCTATGCTTGTGTTATGTGATTTGGTGATGATGATTGATAGATATGGGGATATATATGTTTTAATGTGCTCAAGTTTGGATATGATCACATGTGTATTGTTGAACTTGATGAGCACGCTTGAGACCAATGTTTAGCCGTGAGCTTTTGAGCAAAGGGTGTTATACCTATTGTGTTATTGATGTGTGTTGGTCGACATGTGTTGATGTCACTAGAACTTGCATGATTCCCTACTTGTGTTTTGAATATGTTTGTAAATGAAGAAATGATTTTCGGCCGTTTTTTTCTCGAGCCATTTACCTAAACACGGTCCCTAATATACATATTCCTTTTGTAAGCCCCGTTGAGCCTAATGGCCTTTTTGTTGAAATCCCGTTTGTTATGGTTGAACATTTCTATGATAGGATTGGAAAGGGGAGAAATGGGGTGTGTATTGATTGACTTTGTAGTTGGTGGAATGGGTTTGAGTGTGATTAATGATTTGATATCCCGAAAGAAAAAAAAAGAGAGAAAAATACGAAAAAAAAGAGAAAAATACGGGATGTCAATGATATGAAAAAATGAGAAGACTCAAAGAGTCGAAAAAAAATTATGTGGGGAATTTTGAATTAGACAAAGTCTAAATTGTTGTTTTGTGTTGAAGAAAGGTATTTAGATTGAATGGTGGAGTTGAGTTGGGAAGCTGTGAATCTCGGTGATTTTCACAGAGTTTTGAGTCACTTTAGCCATATGTTTCCGACCCTAACCTGAAGCCTACATTACAACCTAATTAAAGACCTATTTGATCTTTGATTCCGGCATAGTTTCGATTGATAAGTTGGGAAGAAATGCAAGCTTATGGTTGATGTTTTCACGTGTTTGATGTTCGATGAGTGCTTACCTTTATATACATTATGTGAGATTTGAGCGAAATTCACACGCTTGAGAAGAACATTGGTTTTATGTGTGTTTGTGGAGTTTCAGTAATGTATGTGGGTGATTTGAAGGACTTGTGTGAGTTGAGCATACTAATCCGTTATTTCCTGATGTTGTTGTTGCTAAATTGTGAAGTTTATGCATGAGATGTCTTGTTCCTTGGTTTTGAGTCTTGTTCTTTGTTTGAGGACAAACAAACTTCTAAGTTTGGGGGAGTTGATAAACTGAGATTTTACACTTATTTTCATACACTTTAGTGTTGAGTTTGTGTTGATTTGGACGTGTTTTATCTCATTTTATTTGTGTTTTTAGAAGTTTGGTATTACTCGTTGGTATTTTGCAGAAATTGTCCTTAAGAGGTGGTATTTGGAAACAAAGCTCAAAGTCCTGGAATTATATGGAGAATAGACGAGGAAACGGGATGGAATAAAGCTGGAGAAAAGGAGCTAAACTCGCGAGCTGACGTGGCAGTCGCGAGTCAGCCTAATGAGCAAAAGAACTGTCGAGTCACGACAGAGGCCGGAGTCTTCAGAAGGAAATTCGCGACTCAATCGCGAATCCACGTGGCGGTCGCGAATCGATAGATGCCGAGACACTGTTTGATCGCTACAGAGAAGGGGGTGAGAAGAAGAAAATTCGCGACTCAGTCGTGAATATTTGAAGAAGTCACGAATTCTGCGCCACGTGGTGCCACGTGGAGTAGCGAGTGGAGTAGCGACCGACAAGCTCGGGAGCGAGGTCGCGAATTCTAATGGCGGTTCAGCTTTTTGTTTCCTACTTTGGATCAAATTCGTTCTCAGTATTTAAGGGTGAAAACACACAATTTTTGGGAGGACTTAACCCTACCATAAGCTTTGAGAGCACGGATAGGAGACGCATGAAGACCATCGTGAAGAACGAGCTCTGAGGATTCGAGTTTTACGAGATTAGAGGCAGAATTGACTTCCGGGTTTTATTAGATTTTTATTCTCGTTTTACTATGGATTTTCGGATTAGTTTTTGTGTTGTTTATTTGACTATAGGCAACTAAACCCTAGTATTCTAGGGTTGATTATGATTCAGTTATGAACTCTTTTATTTAATTCAATCCTTGTGTCTATGGTTTTTATCATGTTTTGATTATTCTTGCTTTTATTATGTGTTGATTAACTGGCCATTAATTGATGTAATTTAATGTGTTAATCCATAATTCGAGAGATGAGTTTTAACACGAGATTTGGAATAATTAACTCGGTAATTAATAACACTCGAGAGAGTTGAGATTAGTCGAGAGAGCTTTTAACCTTGTGGTCATTTAGGAGTTGTATGTTAGGTAATGAACGGAGACGTTATTAGTTAATGTGTAATCAACGTTTGCATTGCTCTGAGAAGAGATTGTGGATATATTTGTGGTTGTAGCATGATTTGAATTGGAATTTTGGCATGAGATTGAGTTAGATAACTGGTGGATTAACTGTTGATTAATCAATCCTAGGATACGTTTGTTCTTCTGATTTATTCATTTGTTAATTTACTTGTTTCATTTCTTGTGGTGGTTTATTTGATTCTATTGTTTAATTTAGTTAATTTTACACTCATTAAGTTATTTAGTCTAGATAATAGCCGTAGGATAAATAGAATAACTAGTGGTTGATATTGAGTCTCTGTGGATCGACCTTGTTCACTGCTATATTATTAGCTTTCCTGTACACTTGCAGTTAGGTTAAGAAAATACCGAACATTATGATGACTTGTGGCTTCGATCTCGGTATCTAATTCGAGCAACGGGTCACCACGTGCCCTAGTACGCATACACCACCTGTGAACAACTAAAAGTAAGTTTGATACTTAAATAAAATGAAATAGAACCACTTGATCTAGCAAATAACACTTATATTGATGTTGCATAAAAAAACTTGAATAAAAACTAAAGTTCCCCGGCAACAGCGCCAAAAACTTGATGGAGAAATTTTCCTACTTAGAGTTTTAATACCCAATTTTAACTTGCAAGTATACAAGCAGATTGTAGTACAAGGAAAATCGGGGTCGAGTCTACAGGGAATTTAGATAATCCAAGGCATGCAAGCACTATATTCACGTCATTTTACAAGTCAAGCATCACAAAATCATGGGTCAAATTTGGTTTTTCTTTTACTCTAGGTGGGGGAATTAACAAGTTGTTGAAGTAAACTAGAGTAAATTCAAACAATAAAAAATGCACTAAATAGGGGCAACAAACGAAAGGGAGATATCCTAAGGTAATAATCATCAACACCAACGATGAGTTTCAAGATTAGAAAGCAAATTAACTACACTCAAGATTAATTTCAATAATAATCCTAGACTCTCTCGAGCTTCTAAGATTTAATTGAACAAAAGGGAACTCTCCTATCTCTAGGACTAAACTCCGATTTCCTCAAATTCAAGCACAATTAATCACCCAAAAATCCAACTAGACATAAATTCTCATCTAATACCTAATAGGTCTCATAAATCAACTTCCAATGCTAATTAATTTTTCTCAAAACATAATCAACATAAAATCCAACTTAAGGAGGCCAACCCTAGTTAGATACAATCAAACTATTGATTCATGAAAAATACAAAGAGAGGAGATTAATATACTTTTTCATCCTTCCACCCAATCATTTAATGTCAAATCATATTACCCTAGGATTACTAAATTTAGCTAGACATGCTTAAGAATAAAGAAAAACAAAGATAGACAAAGAAGAAGAAAATCATAATCGTGGATAAGAGTAAACCCGAAAAGGAAATAGACAATCTTCAAACTTTACTTTTTCTTTCAAATTCTTCACAACCTTCAAGCTTCCAACACAAGATTGCTCCCTCTCTAAATCGCTACTCTATTTTTGGGGCTAAGAATTTAATGTTGCCCTAGTTTTGAACATAGGTGGGTATTTATACATCCACAATTTTCGTCCATTGAAAGAAAATGAAAAAGAAAATAAAAAGTGCAAAAATCGCGTCGGAACAGGGGGCGCGACACGGGCTTGGTCGCGCCCCGGTCGGGCCGCGCCTTGTCTGTGCCCGCATCGCGCCTGGCTTGGGTCGTGCCGTGCCACCTCAGCCTGAGTCGGGTCACGCCTAACAACATGCTTTCGAGGCCTCTGCATTGACGCACACTCGCGCCGCTTCTGTCCCCGGATCGCGCCGACTTCCTTCATTTGAGTCCCGACCTGATCGATTTTACCCTGAAATTGCACAACAGTGTTTAAAAACACTTATTACAAAAATAAAATGGAAAAGACGCATTAGAACAACAAAATAAATGAAAAGATCACTAAAACGAATATGTTATGCTCGAAAATACGGGTGAAAATCCCGTTTCTCAACACCCTATTTGGAGATAGTGAACCCTGATGGGAATCTGATAATTACTAATTGGGATCAAATGAGCCCTAATTGGAACGTAATAAACCCTAATTAGGAACGGTGAACCCTAGTGGAAAATGTCACATCAAATTTAGCCTCCTACTTCGCTCATTTTAGTCTCATTCATTTCTCATTTTAGCATGTTCTGATAAACAAATATTGAACGATGATTTCATTAGAATGAAACGTAATACACCCTATTTGGGGACAGTGAATCCTAATGGGAATCTGATAATTACTAATTGGAAGGTAATAAACCCTAATTGGGAACGGTGAACCCTAGTGGAAAATGTCACATCAAATTTAGCCTCCTACTTCACTCATTTTAGCCTCATTCATTTCTCATTTTAGCATGTTCTGATAAACAAAATATGCAATGAGAATCTGACAATGTATATAACCTCATGCTTTCGTTATTTTAGCATTATATTCTAAACGATAATTATGGTTAATAAAACTTAATAGTAATATAATTACCGCAAAGGAAATGTCATAAACACTTTTATTAAAAATTATACATATTCTTAAAAATGAATGTGTTGAAAATAATTCACAAGCATGGTAAAACATGATATTAAACTATGCTCAATCATTATAATAACATCAAGTTGGACAGTTTCTAGCATCATGATCTGACAACTTGTGGCAATTGCTGCACATTCTGAGTGGTTTGTTCTCCTTTCTCTTCCTTGTCTCCTTCTTAGATATCAAACGACTGTCGCTACCTTTTGTTTTAACTGGAATAGGTGGATGAACAACAACTTCAGAAAAGACACGTAAACCGTAGAATTGCTCAAACATCATTGTCTTGCTATGTGAAGTAGAACCCTCCATATCACCATGTGAGTAATCTTACTACGGTAACTTGAAACAGAAGAAGCTGACACATTAAAATTAAAAAATTATAAATTGAACAAGGTAAAAAATAATAATACAATCACATCAAGAGATGTTCAGACACACAAATTGATTTTTAGCATTAGGTATGTACCATTCTAGCATCATACAACATACATTTTAGCACCAAAGTATTCTAATGTTTACATAGTGTCTGTAACATTGTGTAGCCGAGTCACAAAAACACACACACACAAAAGAAAAAAACAAAAAAAAAGCAAAACATGATTTGTATGACATGTTTCACAGAGTGCAGTAGAAATAACATTAAACCAGCATGTTATGATGCTAAAACATATGTGACGACGGGCTAAAATGAATATATTAACATGCTAAAACATATGTGACGACAGGCTAAAATGAATACATTAAAATGCTAAAATAAATAAATAGATCAAATAACTGCACATTCTATATATTCTCGTACTAAACCCTAGGATTCCTAACAATTAGAAAACAACTAATAAAGCACAAAACTGAACAAAACAGATCAAATCAGTCAAACATAAAAATGTAAATACAAAACCGTAATGAACTCCAATAGAACGAACTGTAAAATCAATGCGGATACAATGAATTGCGAAATTAATCAACATTAAAATTTCAAAACTGAATCAAACAATGCAAAATAAAAACCATACTTGGAGTCTCTATCGAATCACAGATGTAGAAACTTCACGACAAATAGATAATTACAGAAACAATCCGTGTTCACAGTTATGTCGATCTCCTATCTCAAATTTTAATTCCTTCACCGCAATTCAGCTCCACAAACACTCATGAATGTATAATCAGTCCTGAATTTCAGTAATGGATCCGTCGAGATTAATTCCTTCTTAGTTGGATCATCGATTCTATCTCTAAATCCATGATTGGTCATGTCACATGCTGCACTTCATCGCGTGATATTTGGTTCACTTTGGAGGCTCTCTTTTAATCTCAATCTAAAGCTAGAGTTATGCAACTTAAGCTCCAGCTTCAAACTCAGAAAAAAGGCAATATGAAAATTGATGAATACTTTTTGAAGATGCGTGGTATCACTGATAGTCTTGTTGTAATAGGAAAGCCTATTTCCAATGATGATCTCATTCTACACATCTTATGTGGCTTCAGATTTGACTTTGATGCTGTGGTGGTTAATCTCACCAATCAATCTGAGCCTTTGTCTTTGCAGGAGGTTCAATTTGCTCTCCAAGCTCATGAAATCAGGCTTCATAATCAAAGCTCTTATTTTCTTCCCATGGCTAATGTGGCTACTCATCACAACCGCTCCATTGATCCTTCCTACAGCTGTGGCCGATCTCCAGATCTCTCTTATCATAGAGGCGCTGCTCTTCGCGGTCGTGATGGTTCACAGTTTGGTAAAGACACTAAAATAGTTTGTCAATTATGTGGGAAGAATGGTCATGTGGCTTTTAAATGCTTAAAACGATTTGACATTCACTTTACAGGACCTGCTCCGCCTCAAGCATTTTTCACTGATGTTAATCCTGATGCTACTGGTGAAGATGCCTATTTTGATTCAGGTTCTGATCCAACTTGGTATGCTGATAGTGGAGCCACCGCTCATGGGACCAATGATCTAGCCAATCTTCATCTCAACTCCTCCTATAATGGTCCTGATATGCTACATGTTGGCAATGGTATTACTCTACCTATAGCTCACATTGGTGATTCCGTTCTTCCAACTTCTGATTCCTCAAAAGCTTTTTTGCTTCATGATGTTCCACATGTACCTAGCATAACCAAAAATCTCATAAGCATTTCCAAGTTCACTGCAGATAATAATGTCTTTGTGGAACTTCATCCTATCTTTTGTTGTGTCAAGGAAATCCAAACTCACAAAGGGCTGATAAATGGAGCTCTCTCCAAAGGGCTTTACCAGCTTAATCTGGCACCTGTTCAATCTCAGCAATCACAGAAGAGCTCAACTTCCTCTCTTTAAATAAGTTCAAGGTCTCTTTCAGCTTGTACATCATCTCAAGCATGTCTCCCACCCCTCACACATAACTCCATTAACCAGTCTCCCTCTTTATATCTAGCTAGTTGTTCTTCTGATATTAATTCTTAGCATAAGAGGCTAGGTCATCCAAATTCTAATGTACTATCTCAAGTATGTAAATCCTTGAATATTTCTTTCAATAAAAGAGCTCTTTTGTTCTGTGATGCTTGCAGTCTTGGAAAATTACATAAAAAAACCTCATTCCTCTCAATCTCTCAAAACCACTGCACAGTTAATACATTCTGACTTATGGGGGTCTGCTGCAGTTGCTAGTACTGAAGGATACAAGCTCTATGTTCATTTTGTTGATGATTATAGTCGATTTACTTGGATTTATCCTCTGCACTCCAAGTCAGACACCATGAATATGGTTATCAGATTCTTCAACATGATCCACCTCCAATTTGCTGTCACCATTCAGAAATTTCAATCAGACTGGGTGGTGAGTATAGGCCTCTTCTCACTTTTTTGGCTGACAAAAGTTTTCACTTTCAGCACCCATGCCCTTATATTTATTCCCAAAATGGCAAAGCTAAAAGAAAGCATCAGCAAATCATGGATACAGCTCTCACTCTCCTTGCTCAAGCCTCTATACCTCTCTCCTATTGGTGGGATGTTGTTGTCGCTGCTACTTTTCTCATTAATCGCTTACCCTCTCTAACTACTTCTCATCTGTCTCCCTATCAACCCTTTTATCAAAAATATCTTGACTATCACTACCTTCACAACTTTGGTTGCAAATGTTTTCCATTCCTCAGACCCTACAATCAACATAAACTTCAATTTAAATGCACTAAATGTATCTTTCTTGGCTACAGTCCATTACACAAAGGGTATAAATGCCTCAGTCCCTTTGGCAGACTCTATATTGCATACACTGTGCAATTTAATGATCTGTAATTCCCATTTCTGAGCTTTTTTCCCTCTGCCCAAACCTCATCATCTCTCTCTCCATGAGCCTCCCTTATCCTCTACTGTATCTTTTTTTTCTCATTCTTTCTCTCTCTTTGCCTCTTCATCTTCTCCATCCCTCCCTCTCTATCTCCTCCTCACTCTACTGCATCTCCTCCTCAGCCTCCTTTTGGCTTCACATCTCCTCCTACCTCCACTCTTCACTCTTCTTCTTCTTCTTCTTCTTCTTCTTCTTCTTCTTCCTCTAATCCTTCCTCCCTCACTCTTGTCAATACTTATCCCATGATCACCAGAGCCAAGAATGGCATTGTTAAGCCCAAAATATTTCACTCCACTACCATTCCCACTGTTTCTTCCACTGTTCAGCTTGCTCTCTCTGATCCTGACTGGTATAAGGCCATGCAAGCTGAGTTTCAAGCTATGGTTGCCAACAATACTTGGTCTTTGGTGCCTTTCTCTTCTGATATTCATCCCATTTCTTGCAAATGGGTGTTTAGAGTTAAAACCAAATCTGATGGCTCTGTTGACAAACTCAAAGCCAGACTAGTAGCTAGAGGATTTGAGCAGTTTGCTGGGGTTGACTATCTAGAAATCTTCAGTCTTGTCATCAAGTTCTCCACCATTCAGCTCATCTTCACCTTGGTAGCAACTAGACACTGGATAATTCAACAAATTGATGTCGACAATGTCTTTCTAAATGGGGATCTTGCTGAAATAATATATATGACTCAACCTTAAGGTTTTGAAGATACTCAGTATCCTACTCATCTCTGTAAACTTCAGAAATCTCTCTATGGCCTCAAACAAGCTCCTAGAGGTTGGTATGACAAGCTCAAATATCTCCTTCTCTCTCTAGGTTTCTCTAGGTCCTCTTCTGATTTCTCTCTCTCTCTCTCTTTCACAAATCTTGCAACAAAAAAATTCTTCTTATTCTTATCTATGTTGATGACATACTTGTCACCGGTGATGATTTTGATGTTGCGACTTCTCTTATTACTACACTAAATGATGCTTTTGAACTCAAGACTTTGGGTCCTGTTAGCTATTTTCTTAGAATAGAAGTCTTCATTACTCCTTCTGGTTTTCTGCTCAACCAATCTCAATACATTCAGGATTTACTAACTAAAACTAATCTTTTGGACTGCAAATTTGTCCCTACCCATATGCAAGCCAACAAGAAATTGTCCAAATTTGATGGTGCTTCATTTGATGATCCCTCTCTTTATAGAAGCATTGTTGGTTCCCTTCAATATCTCATTTAAGTTGACCATACATAGCCTTTGCCATTAATAAACTCAGTTAATTTCTTCAAAATCTCACTGATATCCATTTGAAAGCCTGCAAACATCTTCTTAGATATCTCAGTGGCACTCGACAACTTTCTCTTGCCTTTACTGAAACAAACTCACAACCTTTTGAAAAAGTTTTTCTGATGCAGATTGGGCAGGTAGCATTGAGGATCGTAGGTCCACTGACGGTTATTGTATTTTACTTGGCTCAAATCTATTGGTGTGGAGCTCCAAAAAGCAGGAAGTGGTAGCTCGCAGTAGTGCTGAAGCCGAATATCGTGCCATCACCAATGCCACTACAAATTTAGTTTGGCTTAACAACTTATGCAAAGAGCTTGGTGTGTTCTTAAGTTTTTCTTCTAATCTCTGGAGTGACAACAATAACACTATTGCTCTTGCCTCCAACCCAGTCTTTCATGCTCGTACAAAACATATAGAGGTGGACATTCATTACATACGTGAAAAGATTGCTGATAAATCAATCGAGGTTGGGCACGTTCCATCAAGTGATCAAATTGCTAACATGTTTACCAATCCTTTGTCTGATACAAGGTTTCTTGATTTACGGTGCAAACTTCATCTTCTTCACCCACCGTAACTTCTTTGGGGGTGTATTAGATTGTAAATATAGCCATGCATGCATGCAGTTAGTTGTTAGCAAGGCAGTTAGAAGATAGATAGTTAATCTGTTAGAAGTTAGTTACATCACTACCGCCTAAATTAGTTAGAATGGATGCTTCTCAAACTGTATAAATATCCCTCAAATGTCTGCTGTAAATTCAGTTTTTAGATTAATGAAATACAATTTATAAATCTCAAAATATCTCTCTACATATTTTACTTTCAACAATTATGAGCAACAATGAGAGTGAAGAAACTAAAATTTACCATACTTTACAGTACTTGAAGTAGTTTGTCCTCTTTTTCATTTCTTTGTCTGGGTGGCATAAAATAATTTTAATGTGTGTAATTTTTATTGTACCGTGTATCTTGGAGTTGTTTAACTTTGTATTTTTATCTCATTATATAGTCTGAATGTAAATGAATTTTTTTAGAGAATTCAGGCAATATCAATGGAAGAAGATGGAGTTGAAAATGTGGATATTACAAACATGTCAAATGAGCAATACAAAGTTGTCGAGTTGACAGAAGTCCAACATGATGAGAATGAGGTACAATCTGATATATCCATTGTAGATCAATTAGAGAGTAAATTAGCAGTTGGACAAATTATGACAAGTGTAGATGATGCATACTTACTGTATTGCTCATATGGGCATGCTAAAAGCTTTAGCGCTAAGAAAGGAGCTCAACGTTTTTTTTTTCACAAACTATAGACCTTTAATCAAAAGAGTTTGAATGTTATTGTGAAGGAAAAAAAGATCAAAGATGTTTAAGATATAGAATCCCAGTTTACCAAAAGCCATCAACTAGAACAAATTACAAATCAAAGATCAAGATTACTAGAGAAAGAGGCGGAGAGTGGAGGGTGAGTAAGTTTGACAATGAACATAATCATGAAATGCTAAGTTCTAATTAGAGACATTTGTTGAGATCTTCACGCAATATTTCATATGCTAAAATTTTGACTTTAGAGGCTATGATGAATGCTGGAATAAGTGTAGTTAATGTTGTTTCTTACATGGAAAATGAAGCACAAGGACCACAATATTTGGGATTTACTAGAAAAGATGTATATAATCATCTTGATCACTTGAAAAGACATACAAAAGTTGAAAATGGTGATGCATCCATATTGATTCAATATTTTATAAATAAGTCGAATAAAGAATTTGACTTTTACTGAAATGCGCAAGTTGATGATGATGACAGGGTTATGAATTTCTTCTTTAGAGATCATAGATGTTTGGTTGATTTTGAATATTTTGGTGACTTTATGTCAGTTGACACTACATATAAAACAAATAGGTACAATTTATTTTGTGCACCTTTTGTTGGGATAAATCACCACAAGCAGAATATTTTGTTTGGTTTGGCTTTTATGTATGATGAAACAGAGTCCTCATTTGAATGGTTGTTCAGTACATTTCTTGATTCTATGAATGGAAAATAACGTGAGACAATTTTTAGTGATCAATGCCAAGCAATGATAAATGCCATAGAAACAGTGTTCCCAAAAGCTCATCATCATCTATGTCAATGACATATCAACCAAAATGCTCATTCACACTTGGGGAATTCAAATGGTGATATAATGTTTAAACAATTGTGGCACAAGTGCATGAGTAATTGTGATTCTAAAGAAGAGTTTGAGTTTACATGGAAATTTATGATTGATAAATATGATCTTAGTGAGCATAAATGGTTGAACAACATGTACAAGATACGAGATAAGTGGGATACTACCTTTAGCAATGATAAGTTTAATGCCGGTTTATTAGCTATATCTAGAAGTGAGAGCACTAACGCAACCTTGAAGAAAGCTGGGAGCAGTACTATTACTTTATATGATTTTGTCCTTAATTTTGAGTAAATGCAAAATTCTTAGCGTACAAATGAATCTAATGAGGATGCTCGTTGTTTGCTAGGGAAAACGTCTCTACTTTTGAAAAGGAACCCAATTTTGGCACAAGTTGCTGATATTTACACCTTGAATATTTATAAAATCTTTGAATTGGAATTGATGAAATGTTTGAATGACTGTTATTGGGCAGCCCTTTGCTTGTGGTGAAGATTTCTTTGAATTTAAAGTGAAGTCTTCTGATGAAAGCTCAACAATTAAACAAGTAGTGTTTGATAAAATGAGCTATGTAACAAAGTGTAGTTGTCACAAATTTGAGACTATGGGAATATTATGTAAACATGCATTGAAAATCTTAAATTTTGTTGATGTAAATGTGCTGCCAGAACGCTACATCAAGAGAAGGTGGATGAAAAATGCAAAAAAAAGGATACTTGATGAGGTTACTAAGACTGTGAGAGAAAATGATGATGCATCTGATATGGTGTTTGTGAATCAAATAATGAGGTCAATGTACGATCTTAGTATACGGTGCAACGGGAACAAGGATGCTAAAAGTATATTGAATTGGAGTCTTGGAACCCTAAGAAAATGATTGGATGCTTTATTTGAGAATTTGGACATTAATGATGAGTGCAATATTTCTTCTTGTATGGTATTTATTTTCACCTAAACTGCAAGTGTACAGCGAGGCTTATAGAATAGCGGTGAATAAGGTCGAATCCACAGAGACTTTAATTCTAATTACTAGTTATTCTATCTATCCTAACTCTGCTATCTAGACTATCCAAAGTTTAGAAGTTTTAAACAAATTAAATAAAATGAATAAATAACTTGCAGAACTAATTTCACAGCAGATAAAGTTGCAGAGAAGAATTATCAAAGAGAAACGCGTATTCTAGGATTGAACATTCATCAAATACTCCATCTTATTACTAATCCAATAACTATGCCTCTGTTGGGATTTTAATCACACTAGAGCAACCACTTAGCTATTCATAACCCCTTCTCAGAGAATTAAGAACGTTGATTACATTATAAATAACAATGTCTCCATTCATTATCTATAATGCAATTCCTAAATGATCCAAAGGTTTAAACGCTCTCACCAGTAACCTCAACTCTCTCGAGTGGTATTAATTACTATGTTAATTATTCTATTCTAGTGTTGAAACTCCTCTCTCGATTTATGAATCAACACAACAAATTACATCAATTAATGACCAATCAATTGACATAAGCAAATGCAACCCAAGAATAATTAAAGTGCAATAAAAATCATAGACATACAATTAGAATTAATAATAAGATTTCATAAATGAATCATGGATCAACCCTAGAATACTAGGGTTTAGTTGTTCATAATGAAATAAACAAAAGAAATCAAAATCAGGATGTTCATGGCTAGACAAGAATTAAACTAAATAAAACCCGGAAGAATAAATCTGTTTCTAATCTTGACTCGCTTGAAATCCTCTGTCGTGTTCTTCGCGATGCTTTTTCTCCACAGCAAACCTCTGTTTCAAATTTAGGTTATGATAATTGAAGTCTAATTTTCGCCCAAACAGAATCCTTTTATACCAAGTTACAAAAAAGTCCAAAAATACAGTGGAAATCGGAAAAAGCCCGCTTCAGTCGCGACCCTTCCGCCCGCGAATCGGCTCGCGAATCCACGTGGCATGACGTGGCGCCACATGACCTGAAATTTGCGACCGGGGTCGCGAATTTTCTTCTTCTGAACCCCTCCCCTGTCGCGACACTACAGTGTTCTACTCATAGTGATTTGCGACCATGCAGTCACGACCGGGTCACGGGTCCGAGCTCGTGATTTCCTTCTCGGCTTATTCCGTCCCATTTTCTCGACCAATCTCTTCATGTACTCTCTTGGGACTCCACACTCGCTTCAAACTCTAAAAGCATCCAAAATTAACGGACAAACCTACAAAATACATCAAGCACGACCAACTCCCAAAAACTCGGAAAAACTCAAATAAATTGAGATAAAACACACTTAAGTCATACAAAACACGACACAAAAGTGTATCAAAAACAGTGTAAAATCTCAGTTTATCACTTCTAAATTTTCTGTGGATGTTGAAGAGAATAATCAGATTGATGAAGTCGTCATATGCAATCCTCAATGCGCCAAGACTAGAGGAAATATAAATTGTCAGTTAGTACGCCATTGGGACAAGAGCAAAAGAGCAAAAGAAAAAAAAAAGAACATTTCATTGCTCAAGTAAGTTTTTTTTCATTTCCCTACATGCCAATTAATCTTTGAATTATATATAATTTTGTTAAGTACATTTATTTTAAATTCTAGCTGCAAAAACCTCTAAAAGAATGAGAATGTGCTCAAAAGACGCGGCTCATATTCCAATCCCCCATGAAACAAGCCGTATAATCCCACCTCAAGGACCAACTCTTAATTATATTCAATTTTCACCATTTGATTCTTTGTTAGAGATCAATCAACCTCACCCACACATTCAATATCCAATGCAAGATAATGGAAACATTCATGTTGGACTATCATCACATTCATTTGTGTATCCTTATTCATCTTAGTATGTAGATCTATATATCTCTCTATCTATCATTTTATTTATAGCGTGATTGTATTGAATGAGTGTGCTGTTTGTAAGTAATATATTGCAGGTAATGCTTAGGTGATTTTACCAGTCAATGACCCGAAACAAGCATATCAGAAGGCATATACATTTTGGGCAGACATTGGTTTTTGTGAATATAGTTTTTATATTAGGCTTTAAAGTTTTTGTGAAGGGTAATTTTTGTTTCCAAAGTTTTTGTATTAGGCCTCAAAGGATAGTGAAGCAAACATAATTTTTTTTGTGAAGACAATTCCACTATTACATGAATTTCAACATATTTTCTGTAACTGTCTTTCATTTGCTTATATACTGGCCAGCCAAATAAATTGTGTAAAAATGTGAAGCTCACCCAAATAAGTTATCGTCTTGTGTGTATTATGAAAAGGAAAAAAAAAAGATAGACATGCATGAAAAAAGATTTATTTTCTTGCATAACATATATACATCCATATATATATATATATATATATATATACACATAATATTTATTTCTCCGTAATTACTAGGTTATGATAATATTAGAGTAAACATCACAATCATAAAATATAAATAGAACAAACAATAAATTATAAATTTTGATGGAGTAGATTCAGCAGTAGCTTCAATGGCTTCCTCTCTTATGCCGAGTTCTTCATAGACACCACTTTGTTTTCATAGATGCTTCAATTTGCTAGCACAATGTTGAAACTGAAATCTTAATGTTCTAACAAAAAACTAATAAAATCGAATTTCCGAAGTTCCGATGAGGAAAAAAAATTCATTTATTCGAAAGAAAATAACACCACATAAATGCAAGAAACAAAGGTGTAGTCTTACATATTGCGAAAAATAGCTTATGAACTTTCATTGAGAACTTTCGATAAACACGTATTGTGCGTTTTGATATTTACAATTATTTGAGCCAAAATATCAATTAATTAAATTCTTAAAACTTGAAGGTTGTTTAGTAGCCTCACTTAAACACCATCTGCGATCGTGTGGAGCAACAAATACGGTTTTTAAGAATTGAATGCTCAATGGAAAATTCTTCTTTGGCAATGGGTTTGAAAACATATATATATTTTTTCTCAACATAAATGTTTGAGTGAAATATGTAGAATATCAAAATATGTAAATTTGTAAAGTATATTAGGAAGAGCTAAATATTTAATTCGAAATTCAAAGTTTTAGAACATAACAAAATTGAAAATCACATGAAAAATGGCGGTAAAATTTTGAGAAACTCCCAAATTTGGACAGAAAAATAAATTAAGATAACTAGTGGGTTCAACGCCACATATCACTTATTCTATGGAGTGAGGCAGTGCGTGCGGTCATTTGGTAGAATTAGGGTCGTAAACAAATCAAATAATTTTGGTTCGGTTCGATATTCGATTCGATTTTTTGATATTCGAATTCGAAAATTTGTGATTCGAATACAAATACAAATACTTTTTCCGATTCGATTAGTTATCAAATTCAAACTCAAAATCATGATATTCGATTCGATATTCGAAAATATTCGATTCGATTTATGTTTATATATATATATATGTATATATATATATAAATATCCAATAATTCAATGGGCCGGCAAATGAGATGACTTTAATACAATATATATATATATATATAAACTAAATTAAGAAACAAAATTAAACAAAAATAATCCCAATACCTAATACCTAAAACTCGAATCGAATATTTGCGAATATCTTATCGAATCGAATACGAATCAAAAAAAAATATTTGAAGTCAAATCGAATATGCAACAAATCGAATCGAATCGAATCGAATACATAGATATTTGATCCGATTTGATTCGTTTACAACCCTAGGTAGAATTTCCCCTCACACACCCAATCACCTATGAAAATAAATTGTCAATTCTTTCCTTCCGCATCCCTATTCTTAGGGGCTGCAAAATACATGCCAACGTTACGTAATCCTCCGGAAGAAAAACAGTAAACCAAAAATAAAAAATAAATCCTGAAACAAATAAAAAAGAATAAGAAATAGATATCAAGTTTTTGCTTGTATAATATGTAGTAGCATTAATTGTAAATATCATCACTTTTCATGCAGTAGTCATGAGGATAAGATGTCGAGTACCACGCAAAATTTTGTTAAAGCTCGAAGAATTTATTCAACCATGGAATGAGAATTAATGAATAGAAGCGGTTGGTATTGATGATAGCTAGAAACGTGTATTTTGTATATTAAAAATCTGTGACAATATATATATATATATATATATATATATATATATATAGGGGTGGGGTTATATAAAAATAACCCCTTGTGTGAGAAATGAGAACACATCTCACACCACACATCCATAAAAAATCAAAGGTCCAGATTTAATGAAAAAGGCGGTGGCAATTTTGTAATATCTGAAAAGTTTTTCGCGCGGGGGTATTACTGTAATTTGGTAATTCTTATAAAAATCGCGGAAGATTTGATAACAGATCGTTATGCTAACGAAGTATTATCATAATGCTAACGAAGCATTATAGTTATGCTAATTAAAGTTTTCAAATATTGTTGGCGAAAAAAATATTCTAAAAATTAATTATAAACCTAATTCGATTTAATAAACCCTAATTAAATGGAAAAAATCATAATTGGATGAAATAAACCTAATTAGATGAAATAAACATTGATTGAATGTGGTAAACCCTAAATGAGTTGAAAGAAATAATAATAATAATAATAATAATAATAATAATAATAATAATAATAATAATAATAATAATAATAATAATAATAATAATAATATATTTGTACTATGTTAACATTATAGTTTTGGTTCGTCAGCATTGCGAATACACTATGTTAGCATATGACAATAATCTATCAACATACATTATAAATTATAATTGGATAGGATAAACCATAATAATCAATTAAGAACTATAAACAAAAAATTAAATTTCAAAAGAATAATGATAATTAGATGGAATAAACCATAATCGAGATTAAATAAACCATAATTGAGATTTAATAAACCCTAATAAATTTATACTATGTTAGCTTTATGATAATTCTTTGTTAGCACATCGAATATATTATGTTAGCATATGACAAATAATTCATTAGCATACGTTCATATGTTATCATAATGCTGACGAAAAATTATTATATGCTAACGAAAGCATTTACAACCTAGGCACGCGTAAATTTTTTTTTTTTTTATTTTTTGTTCATATTTTTTCATCAAAACATAGCCTTTCGACATCTTAAATGAAAGAGCATGAAGAGAGCTTTAATTTGATATATTTTTTGTGTGCATTGGATTAAAAACGAGGAAGTTATGGTCGATTAAAGTTTTTAAGATTTTTTTTAATTGCTGACATCATCAATTTTAATGGATTTGGACAAAAATAGCTCTCCTTCCTTATTTTTTGCTCTATTATTTACGAAATTTCCACCTTAAATCTCAACCATTGGATCATTAAATTGGATGGTGTAAGATGTGTTCTCATTTCTCACATCAACAAGGTGTTCTCATATGAACCATATCCTATATATATATATATATATATATATATATATATATAGGGGAGGGTTACAATCCAAACCCTACCTAATGTAGGAACTAGGAACTCATCTCACACCATACACTCAATAAAGATCTATGGTCCAGATTTGATTAAAAGGAGTGGTGGCAATCCTGTAATAATTCGCGCGGGGGTATTAACGTAATTTGGTAATTCTTATAAAAATCGCGGAGGATATTTGATAACATATCGTCATGCTAACAAAGCGTCATATTTATGCTAATGAAAATTTTTCTCATATTGTTAACGAAAAATTAAATTTTAAGGTGTAATTATAAATTCTAATAGCATGAAATAAACCATAATTCAGATATAATAAACTTCAATGATCTAAAAATAGAATTAAATTCTAAAAATTAATTACAAACCCCAATTGGATGGAATAAATCATGATAACAATTTATATATAAAACATTAACATAATGATATTATTTTATCAGCATTGCGAATAAACTATGTTAGCATATGACAATTCATTGTTAACATAAGTTATAAACCATAAATAGATGAAGAACTCTAACTAATATATTCTAATTTGATGAAATGAATAATATATAATATTCAATTAGTAACTAAAATATAAAAATTAAATCATAAAAAATAATTATAAGTCATAATTGAAATGTAATAAATCATAATAATAATAATAATAATAATAATAATAATATAAGTATGCGTAGTACGTTAACATTATGATGATCATTCATTAGCACAATAAATGCAATATGTTAGCATATAACAAATGCTTCGTCAGCATACGTAATCAACTTATCATAATGCTGACGAACCATTATTTAAAAGCTAACGAAAGCATTTTCGCGCTGGACACGAGTAAAAATTTATATTTTGTATTTTTCGTCTATCTTTATTTGAACAAACATATTCATGACTAATCTTGAAGTAAAGAGCATGAAAAGATCTTTAATTTGGTATATTATTTGCGTTGATCCGATTTGAAACGAGTGAGTTATGGTCGTTCAAAGTTTTTAGGATTTTTTTTTTAAAAAGTGATGACATCAGCTTTTTTATTGAGATTGGACAATTATACCCCCGCCTCCTTCTTTTTTGCCTTGACTTGGACATTTAATCTCAGCCATTAGATCATCCAGGTGGACGGCATAAGATGGGTTCCTAGTTCCTACACCAGAAAAAAGTGTATTTTTTATCCAACCCCTATATATATATATATATATATATATATATATATATATATATATATATATATTAAAAAATTCCATGAGCTTGTTTACTTTTGAAGATGTATAATTAGGTACAATGATAATTTAGGAGATTCAAAGATGGATAAATCATATCCCACCTTTTTAATTAGATGGGATAAATATCTTCCATATAAGTGATCAAAACTCATTTATCATCAGAAATTATTCACCATTTTAATATCAAACAAAGAAAACATAGAATATAATTTGATAACTTCATAAATTCATCCTTATCCATCAATGTGCAATAAGGCCTAGATGTATAGTTTGTATTGTCATTGTTTTAATTTTAATGAAACTGAATATATATATATATATATATATATATATATATATATATATATATATATATATATATATATATATAGGGGATGATTTTGGTGTAAACCATCCCTGGTGTGTAAATTGTAAACCAATCTCTAACCACACATACATCAAAATTCAATGGTCAATTGGTCAAAGGGGCGATGGCAATCCTGTAAATAAAATGAACTTCAAAAAACGCGGTGGCATTTTGGTAATTTTTGTGTCTTGGTTAAAATTAAAAAAAAAAGGAAAAAATCAGACTTCTAGGACACGGGCTAACGGAGACACAATCATATGCTGACGAATACATAATCATATGCTAACGAAGTAGAATTATTTCATGCACAACACCTAACTTTAAACACAAAACTTATTTTGTTAGGAGATTATTAAATGGCGACTTTTATATGGTTGGAAAGCTAGTTAAGCCTAATTTTCAATAAAAAATAATTTTAAAAAAATATGAATCGTGGACAAAGTTATAGTTATTTGATTGAAGGTTGTTAGTTGCATTATTTGGCTTCAATCCACAATATTATTGTTTTTGTTAGCATTGCGTATAACTTTTCTTTAGCATTACATAATACTTCTGTTAGCATACGACAATGCTAACAACAACAAATGATAAAATTCAATAAAATTAAATTGTTAGACTCTAAAATTGATGTGATAGCAATATAACTAATCATGATGCTAGCGAATCATCTGTCATATGCTAACAAATCATGCTTATTTGAGATGGATGTTATACATTAATAATACACATGCAATATTAAACACATATGATTCTATTGATAAACTGATATTTTACACTTCTTTTGGTACACTTTAGTGTCTTGTTGTGGATAATTTAAGTGTGTTTATCTCAGTTTATTTCGTGTTTCCCGAGTTTTGGAAGTTGGTCGTGCTTGATGTATTTGTGCAGGTTTGTTCATCAATTTTGATTGCTTTTAGAGTTTGAAGCAAGTATGGTGTAGCGACCCGAAACTTTTTAGAAAATTTGCTACATTTTATTTTCAAAATTTTATTTTTATAATGCATGCTATATTATTGGTTACGTTCCTATAAATCGCGCATATATCATTTTAACTATATTATTATGATTATAAATTTATAATCATCATCGTTAATGTTATTATATGATTTTGTCATTTTATTATTATTATTATTATTGGTAATTACTATTTTATTTTATTCCAAGCTTAATTCTCCATGATTTATTTGTGTGGCTTTATATTTATTTATTTTTACTTAAAGCCCAATTGGGTGTCTTTTCTTTTGAGCCCAATAGTGGAGTTGAAGCCCAAATGTAATATTATATTTTTAGCCCAAAGAAATTGCCCATCATCGTCTTCTTCCTCAAGCAGTTGCAGATTTCCGAATCTTCTCGATTATGAAACGGAAATCGTTTGGAGTCATGGAGTCTCTCCATTACCTGCCATTAACTCAGAATTTATTTCCAATCATAAAATCCCAAACCTTTCATTGGCATTCCTCACACTATAAAAAGGGACTAGATGATTCATTCAAAGTACACCAAAAAAAAAACCAATCTCCTTTCTAAGTATCATTAGAGCAGTAGAGTTTTTCTTCTTCCCTTTTGAGGTATTTTTGTGTTTTACTTTTTGCATCTTCATCGGGAGGGCGGCTGAGTGAGGTTAGTTGGTGCAACCGGTGGCGTTGGTAGTTGTTCTCGGCGGTGTTGGGAGGGGCCGCTGCAGTAGAAAAAAAAAGAGAAATAAAGGGAGAGGAAAAGGCTTGGTTCTCATTTCTGTGGTGAGGCCGTGAGGGTGAGAGCAAGTGAGAGCTTGTGAGATAAAAATGTAAGAGAGAGAGAAAGAGAGATTAGGTGAGAGAGAAGGTGATTGGAGAGAGAAAGAAATGAAAATGTGTTCCCTTTTCCTTGTTGTTGATCGAGAATTTGAAGAAAAGTAAGAGTGGTTATAGAGAGAGAAACTATACTTGTTCTTTTCATTGGGTGAGTTGACCGAGAGCTATAGTGAGTTGGGAGATTACTTTGTGGAATAGATATAGGTCATATGATTTAGTTTGGTTGATAATGGGCCACGTAAAGTTAGTTTAATTTTAATCAAATGGGTTGGTTGGTTTAGTTGGGCCAGAAGCTTATATAGTTTGGTCTTAGATTCATGCATTTTTATTTTATTTTTAATTATTATATTATCATTTAATTATTTTCAATTATTAATTATCAATTTATATTATCAGGCGGCGCGTGGACTAACACCCGTATTATTTTTAACGTCAAGTTCAAGTAAGGTGGGGAATACGATGTGACGCACATTATTATTTATCCTTATTATGCTCTTATGCAGGTTCACTATTATTAACTTATGGGTTACAAGAATTATTATTGGCTGACGAGCTGCATATGTCCCGATATATTATTAGCTCGGGCTACCCATATTATAATTTGTTATAATTGTATAGCTTGGATAAATGTGTTCACCACTGAGTCAATAGCACTCACCCCAAAGCTATTATTTATTTTAGGTTGATGAATTACTCGGGCGATGTGCGTGGTGACGTGTGATGATGGATTTTAAAGAGATTTTTATTATGTAGCTTCCGCTGTATTAAAGTTAAATATTTTATATTTTAATAAAAGTGACGTCCATTCTTTATTATTGTTATTATTTTATTTTTATGAAATTTGAGGCGTGACATATGGAGTCCCAAGAGAGTAAATAAGGAGATTGATCGAGAAAATGGGATGAAATAAGCCGAGAAGGGAATCGCGAGCTTGGACCCGCGACCCGGTCGCGACTGCATGGTCGCAAATTACTTTGAGTAGAACACTGCAGTGCCGCGACAGGGGAAGGGTGCAAAAGAAGAAAATTCGCGACCCCGGCCGCGAATAAGTTGCATGGTCGCAAATTTCATGCAACGTGGCGCCACGTCATGCCACGTGGAGTCGCGGGCCGATTCGCGGGCAGCAGGGTCACGACTGAAGCGGGCTTTGTCCGATTTCACTGTATTTTTGGGCTTTTTCCTAACTTGGTATAAAAGGGTTCTTTTTGGACGAAAATCAGGATCAGAAATCAGACCCTAAATTGAAAGCAGAGGTTTGCTGTGAGAAGAAATGCATCGCGAAGAACACGCCAGAGGATTTCAAGCAAGTCAAGATTAGAGACAGATTTATTCTTCCGGGTTTTATTCAGTTTAATTCTTGTCTAGCCATGAACATCCTGGATTTGAATTCTTTTGTTTATTTCATTATGAACAACTAAACCCTAGTATTCTAAGGTTGATTCATGATTCAGTTATGAAATCTTATTATTAATTCCAATTTTTATGTCTATGATTTCTTTTGCACTTTAATTATTCTTGGGTTATATCTGTTCATGTCAATTGATTGGCCATTAATTGATGTTTTTGGTTGTGTTGATTCATAAATCGAGAGAGGAGCTTCAACACTAGAACGGAATAATTAACATAGTAATTAATAACACTCGAGAGTGTTGAGATTATTGGTGAGAGCAATTAAAGCTATTGATCATTTAGGAGTTGCATTTTGGATAATAAATGGAGACATTGTTATTTATAGTGTAATCAACGTTCTTAATTCTTTGAGAAGAGATTCTGAATAGCTAAGTGGTTCTAGTGTGCTTGAGATCCCAACATAGGCATAGTTATTGGAATAGGTAATAAGATGGATTATCTGATGATTGTTCAATCCTAGAATGCACATTTCTTCTTGATAATTTTTCTCTGCAACTTTATCTGCTGTGAATTTAGGTTTGCAATTTATTTATTTATTTTATTTCATTTTGTTAAAACTTCTAAACTTTGTGAAAAACCGAACTCTCGGTTCTGAAAGAGTTGTGTACAAAGTTGTGTAAAAAGTTGAGACAACTTTGCATACGCAGCGGAAATTTAAAACAGAAACAATGGATTGGAATTTTCACAAGATTATATTTCTATAATCTTGCGAAGTGCCTCAGGGTGAAATCTTCACTATATAAAATATGTGAATTACAAAAACACTACCAGATAAACTCTCACTAAATATTAAGACACTTTATCTCTTCCTTCACAGGAGGTTGGAACTAAAGTTGTCTTAACTATATCTAGTAGAAACAGATAAATACGAGAACTCAAAACTTTACAATATCTGAAAAGCTATATTAAAAACTCGTATCTAACACTAACTATCTGATCCCTATATATACACAGCTCGTTGCTTGATCCCTACTCAAAGCAACCGATCCACTAAGCCTTGATCTCCACGAACTGCACTCCTATATTTCCGGCGCAACTTCCGGAACAACCGTGGCTTCTGGCGCAACTTCCGGAACAACCGTGGCTTCAGCAGATCGTTGGACTTGGTCAAATCCCACATGCTCCTATTTCTTCTCAACAGATTTAATCCTGCAAGAAAGACAAAAACTCCAAATATACAAAATAAACAAATATTCCTAAATCTATGATACACTTCAAAACGGTATCAACAATCTCTCCCTTTTTTGGCTTTCTTCCCAAAACCAAACAAAAACCAAGAGTTACAATTACTCCCCCTGAAGCAACATAATCAAATCACAACAATCATGAAAAGTTTAAAGAAAATTTAGCTAAACAGTTACTCCCCCTGTCACCAAGACTGTAATAAAAACAGAATCTACACAATATCATCACAACACATAAAACAACCATTATCATAATATATTCACAGCAAATGCATACATATCTGCATGCAATCCAAAATATATAAGAGTTAGGCAGAAAATAAAAGTTGTTCAGAAAGTTGTGCTGCAACAAATAAAATAGTTGTTTGTTTGTTTCATCCAATCAACATCAACAAAATACTGCAACACACTGCAGTCTTCTTCTTCTTCATGCTTCTCCCCCTCACTCCTTATCTTCATCTTCCTCATTACTTGGTCTGTGACGACGGCTGGGACCTTCTCCTCCTTTTTGGGAAGAAAGGAGTCGTTGAAATATCCTCCGTTGCCCTTCAAGAAGAGCAATCTGCGAGGAGAAGAAGGCGATTTGCTCCTGCAAAACAAAGACAGGTAGAGAACACATTAACTCGACCGAGGGATCCTCTTCAATTGAGACATCAATCCACGGGAGATCTCTATGCCTCTTCTCACTCAAGAAGGCAGGTTGTATAGTTTGGAGAGGGAGCTTGGATGTGAGAACATCTTTCTTTTTCGGCTTCAACCCTTGCTCAATAAGCATGCTATAGATGAGAGAAGGTACGATCAACTTTTTGGTAGACTTTGCCACAGCAATTTCAGCAACAGCATTAAAAATGTAAGTGCCTAAGTTGAATTTTTCTTCCTTGAAGACTTTGTAGAGTAGGCACACATGCTCAAATGGCACAACTGTTGTATTGGATGTAGGAATCCAATTTGACACAGAAATCTTGTGCAAAGTTGCAAAAAGAGAAGTAAGAACCGAAGCTATACGGTTAGGCCTTGTGTTCACTGTCCACACATCTGCATGGCCACCCGTAAGCAAATTCTCCATCTTAACTTCTAGCTCCTCATCATTCTCAACATCAGATTCAACAACATTTGGAGCGGCTAAAAATTTATTAATGCGAGAAGGTGTGAAAGAGTAAATTTTCCCACGGACATAGACTTTCCCAAACATCTTAGAGGAGGGGTTAGCAAAATCAACAGGCAGATTTGAATAAAACTGCTTCACAATCTCAGCAACATAGGGTTTCACATAAGTAACACTTCTAAAAACTTTCCTTTTATGCAGAAAATCAACCAAATTATATTGTGTAAAATCCTTCAAATCAACTGCCCTATCATGAATGAACTCCCTTTTCCTAAAGCTATCCCGATTCTTCTTAGCAGCCTCATTGTAAAAACATTCATTCAAAGCCTTAATTACCTCAAGCTCGGAGTCGGAGTCGGTGTCGGCCTCGGTAGGAGAAGCTTCCCGTTTGACCTTTTTGACTGACTTGCCCTTCGACTTCATCGGCGATGAGGAAAGCATTTTCCTCTTCCCTTTCTGAGAGACAACAACCTCCTCTTCAAGCTCTTCGTCCTCATCAGCTTCTGAGGGTTGGTGAGAGATCGATTTCTCAGCAGACTCATTGGAGGAAGCACCCAATTGATCCTCACCCTCGGCATCACTGTCGATGTGGATGGGTTCTTCGGGAGCTTGAGAGGGACGACTGGTTCGAGATATACGCTTTGAACGATGAGAGGAAGGAACCCTAGGAGTTTTAGAGGGTTTTTTCGATGGAGGAGAAGGGGTCGGCGAAGGCATTACCTCCGGCTGTGGTTCCACCTCGGCAGGGGAGAATGGAACGGCAATAGGGCTACCACCTTGTTGAGCGGCTTCCTCAGACGGATGGGCTGGGTCCTCTTGGTCTTCGGCCAAAATTAGAGTATCGAGCTCCGGAAAATCGAACGACGGCATCACTATGCCGTTCGGAGCGACGATAATTTCCTGCTCTGCCGTCGACGTCAGGACAGAGGACGGCATTGAGGTCGGTGCCGGGAGAGGAAGCGGTTGAGACTGAAACTCCGAGCTTCCCACCTCTGGAGAGATCTCCATTGGTGCATTACCTCGAGAAGATGAAAGTAAAATGCTAGGTCGGAGAAGAGGGGTGGTGTCTGGTGAAAGTAGATGAAAAGGATTAGGTGGGAAGGAGCGGGGAGGAGACGGCTGCGGCGGAAATGTCGAGAGGTGGCGGAGATAAGCGGAAGCTTCAGGATCTGCCATAAATTTCTCCAATTGCTTCATTTTCTCCGGCGTCATTTTGGAGAGGATTTGAGAGAGAGAGAGAGAACGATAGCTTCTTGGAAGATGAACGGTTGAAGGAGTGAAAGATGAGAAGAGAAATAAGGGTTATGTGAATAGTGGAGCAACAGACTTAGAATAAAGACGCGAATTTTAAATGAGTAGTCTAACAAACAGATTCGTCCCGCCACAAAAATAGGGATCAATAAATTAAAGATATAGTCAAAGATGAAATTAAAGATAGGGTAAGATACACTTCCGGATTCACTCAACTAACTTTCAATTTTATTTTTATTTTTATTTTTTTATTAACAACTGTTGTCATAGAGGATGGAATATTCAGAACACTTTTGACACATCATAGAAGATTCTTCAAGAAGAGAGCAGATGGTGAATAGATGTATAACCAAGAGAATCTCATAAAAGCCACTTATCAGAGGTCTTTGACCCAGTTATATGGTTTTTAAGAACAATCATGATTTCACCTTTTACAGGCTTTTACATCCTCGAATCTAATCAACTTCACAGTCAACTATGATATATCAAAAGTTGTGACAACAGTTGGTTTAACTTTTGAACTCATATAGAACATAAGCCAAGAGATTTTCTCAAAGATGAGAATCTCTCATAGCTAAGAGCTTTTGTGAAAATGTCAGCCAGTTGAGAATTTGTACTAATGTACTCCAACTTTAACAACTTCTTTTCGACTAAATCTATAATAAAGTGATACCTTAAGTGGATGTGTTTGGACTTTGAGTGGTGAGCAGGGTTCTTTGCAAGGTTGATTGCGCTTGTATTGTCACAAAGCATCACTAGGGAATTGCTCTCCAACCCATAGTCATATAACATTGACTTTAACCAAATAAGTTGTGTTGCACAACTTCCAGCTGCTACATACTCCGACTCAGCTGTGGACAACGAAATGCAATTTTGCTTTTTGCTGTGCCAGGAGATGAAATTGTTGCCTAGGTAACAATATCCTCCACTTGTGCTTCTTCGATCATCAGTTTCTCCAGCCCAGTCAGCATCACTGTATCCCACAAGATCTGAAGTTGTGTCCTTTGTAAACCAAAGTCCCAGTTCACAAGTGCCAGCAACATATCGAATGATCCTCTTGACAGCTTTCAGGTGCTCTTCCTTTGGACAGGATTGGAATCGAGCACATGCACAAACACTGTACATTATATCTGGCCTGCTTGCAGTCAGATACAGAAGACTTCCGATCATCGATCTGTACAATGTTGGGTCAACTTCAGGCCCAACTGCATCCTTCGACAGTTTCTCCGTTGTGCTCATGGGGGTTCTCATGTGTTTTGCACTTTCTAGACCAAACTTCTTCACAAGGTTCTTTGCATATTTCGTCTGTGAGACGAAAACTCCATTTTCTTTTTGCTTGACTTGAAGGCCGAGGAAGTTGCTAAGTTCCCCAACCATGCTGATCTCGAAGGAGGTTGACATGGCTTCCACAAATTTCTTCAAGGTTTTCTCACTCGTTGACCCAAACATTATGTCATCGACATAAATTTGAGCTATGGTTAGAAAGTTATTTTCCTTTTTGAGAAAAAGTGTCCTATCCGCATGTCCCCTGTAAAAACCAAAATTAAGCAAAAATTCGGTCAAACGACTATACCAAGCTCTAGGAGCTTGCTTTAGTCCATATAAAGCTTTGTGTAGTTTGTACACATAATCAGGCTTTGAAGGATCTTCGAATCCTTTGGGTTGTTCCACATATGCCTCCTCTTCCAAGATCCCATTGAGAAAAGTTGCCTTAACATCCATCTGGTGAAGAGTGATGTTAAGATAACATGCAATAGCGAACAAAAGCCTGATTGACTCTATTCGTGCAACTGGAGCAAACGTTTCATCATAGTCTATGCCTTCTACTTGAGTGTATCCTTGGGCAACTAGGCGAGCCTTATTTCTAATGATGTTTTCAAACTCATCAGTTTTATTTTTGAATATCCACTTAGTCCCGATGACATTAACTCCAGACGGTCTGGGCACTAGTGTCCAGACTTTGTTTCTCACAAATTCAAGTAATTCGGCCTGCATTGCACTAATCCAAAACTCGTCTTTTAAGGCTTCAGTCACATTCCTAGGTTCAATCAAAGACAGGAACACAATCGTGTCAACTTCATGTATGACACATGATAAACACACCATCCTTACCATTTTCTTGTAGTTGGCAATTGCTTTCCCTCTTGTTCGGACCCCTTCGTTAACATCTCCAATGACTTGGTCTATTGGATGATCTTTGCGAATTCTTTTCGGTGGGTCCCTTCTTGCATTGCCTTGTACAGGGATATCTGAACCTTCTTGTTCATGATCAGATTCAGGTTCATTTGTTGGTGTATCCTCGGTTGCCATTGAAGTGGGCTCAACTTCATGGTGCACTCTTTCTTCCACTTATGTGTCACTTGTTCTACTTCTACCCTGTATCTCAATCAAACCATCAGTATCATCAACAGGAGTATAAAGACTGGCCAAATCATCAAACCTCACATTCACACTTTCCATTACAGTTTTGGTCCTGAGGTTATACACACGGTAAGCATGATTGTTGAGGGAGTAACCAATGAACACACCTTTGTCACTTTTAGGGTCAACCTTGTATAGATAGTCCCTATCATTCAATATGTAACAAACACAACCAAAGACATGCAGATATTTAAGGTTGGGTTTTTTACCATTAAGAATCTCATATGACGTCATGGTGGTTCCGGTTCTTAAGTTCACTTGGTTGCTTACATGACATGCAGTGTTTAAAGCTTCAGCCCAAAACTGTTTAGCCAACTTCTTTGAATGCAGCATCACCGTGGCCATCTCTTGTAGGGTTCTATTCTTTCGCTCGGCCACACCGTTTTGCTGGGGTGTCTTTGGAGATGAGTACTCGTGATAAATTCCTTCATTCGTGCAAAAGTTGAGGAGTTGACTATTTTCAAACTCCCTCCCATGATCCGATCTTAGTTTCTTGACACAAGCATGGTAAAAAATTTTGATCGTGGCATACAACTCCAAGAAGAAATCATATGTTTCACCTTTGTTTCTCAAAAATTTTACCCAAGTATACCTAGATAGATCATCTACAATCACAAAGGAATACCATTTACCTCCAAGACTTTCAACTTCAGCTGGTCCCATAAGATCCATATGAAGTAGTTCGAAGCAGCTTTGAGTTGTGAAAGGTCTCTTAGAAGTTGTTACAACTGGGTGCGACGCTTTGACTTGTTTTCCTTTTTGACAATCTCCACAAAGGCTAGGACTTGAAATGTTCAACTTGGGAACTCCTAGAACAGCATTTAGTCTTTGAAGATTCTTCATATTTCGGAAGTTGGTGTGTCCCAATTTTTGGTGCCAAAGCTGCACTTCATTTACTTGCGCACTTAGACAACTGTTTTTTCTAGTCTCATAAATATTGTTGGAAGACCTTACCCCTGAGATCACATGATTTCCGTTGCTGTCCATCACAGTGCACCTTTCTTTATCAAAGATGGCACTGAAGTTGTCATCACATAGTTGACTAATGCTAATGAGATTTGCAGTCAGCCCTTCAACATGTGATACATTGGGCAGCTTTGGAAGTCCAGGACTGTCCAAGGTTCCTCGTCCAACAATCTTGCCATTTGACCCTCCTCCAAAAGTTACTTCACTGCCATTGATTTTTTGATAGTTTGATAGATAACATCTGGAGCCTGTCATGTGACGTGAGCATCCACTATCAAAGTACCATGTGGTCGAGTCATTATCTGTCGATGCAGTGAAGACCACTTGGCAAGTAACTGTTGGCGTAACTTTGGGTCTCCAAACCAGTTTCTTGGACTTGTCACCTTTGTTTGAGAGGATAGGATTTGATGTTTTGTTCTTCAGATGCATCTCCTTATGATGTTCCTGTAAAAGCTTATGACAGAAGGGCTTAATGTGTCCAGGAAGAAAATAGAAGTGACAAATGTACCTCCTACGTTTTTTCTTTGCTGACAAAGTTGTGGGAACTTCCTTGGCTTTCACAAATGGTTTGCCATGAGTAGACAGAATCTGAGTGAAGGCTGGTCTTGCACTCGAATCATACCCAAGGCCATGTGAAGTTATCTGAGTTTGAGACAGAACTTCATCTAGTTTTGAGGTTCCCGTGTTGAGTTTTTTAAAAATTTCATCAGCATGATTGAGTTTAATTCTCATGTTGTCCAACTCAGCATCCTTCTTTGTCAGCATGACTTCCAGCTTTTGTAGTGAGGCCTTTTGCACAGAAACTTCCTCAGTTAGTGAATCCACCACTTTGCACTGTTTGGACCATTTAACGTACAGTTCTTTGTAAAGTTCCTGCATCTTTATCAGTAACTCCAGAGTTTCCTCTTCCGTGACTTCTTCATCATTTTCTGCAGTGGACACAACAGTGTTGAAACAGAAAAGAGTGTTATAGTAGGACTCATCATACTTATCTGAAGTTATCTCAACTTCGGTGTAGTTTGACTTGTCCTCTTCAACACATACTGCAGTTAAGGCTGCCTGCTCAGTTGGTGGATCATTGGGAATCTCCTCTACATAAATCCCTGAGGTGTCAAGCTCACTATCGCTAAGGGATAAAAGGTTGGCATGCTTTCCCAGTTTGCGAAATGTGTTGGGGCACTCGTTGGCGAAGTGTCCGAAGCCCTTGCATTCATAGCATTGAACTGTAGAGAAGTCCGTTACTTCTTTAGGTCGGAAGTGATCAGATGCAGCACGCCTAATGATTTTTGGTTCCTTTCCTGGTGAGATAAGTCTGTCATAGAGAACCAAAGATCTGGAGGCATCATTTCGAGGCTTCGTTGTTCTCTACCTCCCACTTGTTGCTTTCCTTTGTTGGCTCGAATGAGAGAATTAACTCTTCGGGTGAGAAGAGCATAATCTGGATCCTTCTCAGTGATTTCTTCAAGATCTTCATATTCTTCTTCAACGTAAGCCGAAGTTGTCTTTGGCTTTGAAGTTGTCCCGACAGTCAAGGCGATTCCCTTCTTCTTCTGTCCACCTTTTTCATTTAGTTCCATCTCGAATGTCTTCAGATCATTCATCAGTTTGGTGAAATCCAGAGCTCCAGTAGTTGTAGCAGTATCAATTGCAACCACTTTCATGTCAAAACGAGAAGTTAGAGTCCTCAAAGTTTTTGAAACTAACCTCTTATTAGTAATTGGATCACCCAAATCATTGCACTCATTGGCAATCTCCAGTAGTTTATTGCAGTAGTCTCCTACGGACTCATCATCCTCCATCTTCATGTTTTCAAACTTTGTGGTGAGAATCCGATGCCTTGATTCTTTAATTCCAACATCACCTTCGCAATGCTACTGGAGTATATCCCAAGCTTCCTTAGCCATCTCACAATTTCTTATAAGTTTGAACATCTGAACATCTAGGGAGGATTGAATCGCGTTGAGCGCCTTGTCATTAAAGGTGGCTTCTTCATTTTGTTCTCTGGTCCATTCTGACTGTGGTGTACGGCATGTATCTCCTTCAGCATCCACGGTCTTGGGGTGTGTCCATCCTTTTTGAACTGCATTCCATGCTCTTGCATCAATCAACTTGATGCATGATCTCATCCGAACTTTCCAAAAGGAATAGTTCATGCCATCTAGAATGGGAGGTTTGTTGAACAGCGGGTTCATGCAATCCATTGTGCTTAGGGAAACAGGATCACCACTTAGTGTATCAAGTGTCTGCTCTGGATGCCAATTGAAAAACCGAACTCTCGGTTCTGAAAGAGTTGTGTACAAAGTTGTGTAAAAAGTTGAGACAACTTTGCATACGCAACGGAAATTTAAAACAGAAACAATGGATTGGAATTTTCACAAGATTATATTTCTATAATCTTGCGAAGTGCCTCAGGGCGAAATCTTCACTATATAAAATATGTGAATTACAAAAACACTACCAGATAAACTCTCACTAAATATTAAGACACTTTATCTCTTCCTTCATAGGAGGTTGGGACTAAAGTTGTCTTAACTATATCTAGTAGAAAGGGATAAATACGAGAACTCAAAACTTTACAATATCTGAAAAGCTATATTAAAAACTCGTATCTAACACTAACTATCTGATCCCTATATATACACAACTCGTTGCTTGATCCCTACTCAAAGCAACCGATCCACTAAGCCTTGATCTCCACGAACTGCGCTCCTATATTTCCGGCGCAACTTCCAGAACAACCGTGGCTTCTGGTGCAACTTCCGGAACAACCTTGGCTTCAGCAGATCGTTGGACTTGGTTAAATCCCACATGCTCCTATTTCTTCTCAACAGATTTAATCCTGCAAGAAAGACAAAAACTCCAAATATACAAAATAAACAAATATTCCTAAATCTATGATACACTTCAAAACAGTATCAACACTTTGGTTAGTCTAGATAGCAGAGTTAGGATAAATAGAATAACTAGTAATGGAAATTTAAGTCTCTGTGGATTCGACCTTGTTCACCGTTGTTCTATAAGCCTCGTTGTACACTTGCAGTTTAGGTGAACTAAAATACCGAACATCTATTACCAGATATAATTATACTACATTAACATTATTATAATATTTTAGTTTGCATATGTCAATGATAACGTTAGCACTTAGCAGTGCATTAGCATTCTCATATAAAAAATCTCTTAATGCATTAATGCATTGTTCATTGTGAATATAATTGATACTAATGAAATATTTATCATATGCTAATGAAACACATCCTAATTGAGATTAAATAAACAGTTATAACAATATAATTGATGTCAATGAAGCATACATTAATTGAAATGTAATAAATATTTATAGTAATATAGTCGATGCTAATGAAACATTTTTTATATGCTAACGAAGCATACCTAATTACGATTGAATAAATCTTTATCGCAATATAACTGATGCTGACGAAACATTTGTCATATGCTAACGAAACATATGTCATATGCTAACGAAGTATTCTCAGCTTGAATACGCGTGAAAAATGAAACTTTTATATTTTTTGTCCATATTTTTTCAAATAAGCATATGTTTCACTGATCTTAAATAAAAGAGAATTAAAAGACCTTTAATTTGATATATTATTTGCGTTAATCCGATGAAAAACGAGCAAGTTACGATCGTTCAAAGTTTTTAAGAATTTTTTTAGATGCTAAGTCAACATGACATCAGCTTTTTTTCAATAAACAGACGAAAATACCCCCATAGACTGAAAAAAGTAGCGAAAATAATAAAAATACCACCGCATGTTTGATTAAATCTGGAGCGCCGATTTTTATTGGATGTGTGGTGATAGATTAGTTTACAGTTCACACCAGAAAATGGTTTACATTTGATCTATTCCCTATATATATATATATATATATATAGGGAGAAATTTTTATCTAGACAATAAAATGTTAAAATTGGTATAGTTGGACAAGTTTTAAGGGGGTAGAAGTTTTATGGGCAATTTGTACTACATTGACTTTAAAAAAGCTGAATATTCTTACATTTTCTGAAAAGTACTTACACTTTTGTACTTTCCATGCATAAAGTAGGGTTAGAAAAAAAATTTCATGCATGGAATAAAATCTTGGCATATCACGTCTCTTTCGAATCAAAATTTATCTAAACTCAATTTAAATTTGGAAAAAAAAAATCAGTGGCTTGTGAATCAATTCATATTTAATACCCTAATAAATTTTGGTAACCACCCTCGATCCACACTATCTCTCTCTTCCCCAAAAATTTAATTTATTAATAACAAAATCTTGGTTTTTAACATAACGATAATTTAAATTGAACTATAACGAAATTTTAATTTTAACATAACGAAATTTTAATTTTAACGTAACAAAAGTTAATTTTAAAGATAACGATAATTAAATTCATGCATAACGAAAAATAAATTTTAACATAACGAAAATAAAAATTTAACACATAACGAAAATCTAATTTCATCAATAACAAAAGTTTTAACTATAACGATATTTAAATTTAGCTATAACGAAAATCTAATTTTATGTATAACGAAAATCTAATCTATCTATAACGAAATTTGTAACTATAACGAAAATCTAATTTTATCAAAATTTAAATTTAACAATAATGATAATTTCATTTTAACTATAATGATATTTAAATTTAGCTATAACAATAATTCAATTGGAACAATAACGACATTCAATTCAACATAACAATTATTCAATTTAACCATAATGAAATTTAAATTAAAACTATAACTAACCATAACAACAAAAATCTTCATTCCCTTTTCTCAAAAGTACCTTACACATTTGTATTTTCCATGCAAAAGAATAAAATCTTTTAGTTCGAACAAAATCTCTATTATCTCTGTCCAAACTCACTCGATTTTAATTTGAAAAAAAAACAGTCGTGCTCTATTAAATCCCCTATTCAATTTTCTATAACCACTAACCACTCCCTACCCTCTCTCTCTCACACTAGCGTTAATCTCTCTCTCTCTCACCAGCTCTCGCAAGTTCTGTAAAAAAAAAACCACTAAGTTGCCGGATTCGACGAGAAGACAATGGAGGAACGAAGTGAAGATATATGACCGCCACCGTCTGACAGAGAGGTTAGATTCAACGTGTTACGGTTTCTTAAGATTGTTATTTAACGATTACTGTAATAAAAATGTGTTTAGAGAGATGAACGATAGGTCGAGATATAACAATTGTTGTAACGATGATATAATGATATTTTTTGCCAAAACGAAAACATGGATGAACGAAAACTTAGATCTTGCTTAACGATTATAATTTTTTGCCATAACGATTGTTTTTATGCTAAAACGATAGATCATAATCGTTATGCTTATCTTTAGATATGTTCTTCGTTATCCATGTTATAGTAATCGTTATGCATTTTTAACTTTCGTTATGCCTTTTATTATTTCGTTATCTCTTTTAATTTTCGTTATGATAAAAGATAAACTTTCATTATGCCTAAGGTAAATTTCGTTTTGCTAGAAGTTAATTTTAAGTTAATATTTCGTTATGCTAAAAGTTAATTTTCGTTATGGTAAAAGTTAAATTTTCGTTATGCCTTTTAATTTTGATATATTAAAGTTAAAACTTTCGTTATTTGTAAAATTAGATATTCATTACATTGAATTGTGATTTTCGTTACATTGAATTTTGATTTTCGTTATGTCTTTTAAATTATTTTCATTATACTTTTAAATTACATTTTCGTTATGGTCCTTTAGTTCAAATCGTTATGCTAATTATAATAAATCGAAATATCATTTTGCACACTAATTTAATGTAATTACCTTAATCGTTATGATTTAATTTAATAAATCATTACCGTGGTGCCTTAATAACAATTTAATTTAAATTAATTAAAAGTAATCACAACCGATAACCTTAGTCCAAATAATACTATTAGTAAAAAATAAAAATAACAAAAACAATTAATATAAATTATAATACATTTTTAATAATAATAATAATAATAATAGTAATAATAATCTAATAATAATAACAACAACAACAATAATCTAATAATAATAATAATAATCGTCTAATTAATACTGTTAGTAAAAAATAAAAATAACAAAAACATCTAATATAATTAATAATACTTTTTACTAATAATAATAATAATAATAATAATAATAATAATAATAATAATATTCGTGCAAGTAATAATAATAGTAAAAAATAAAAATATAAAAAACGGATTAATATAAATAATTATACTTCTTTAATTATTAAAATAAATAATAATAATAATAATAATGTAAAATAATAATAATAATAATAATAATAATAATAATAATAATAATAATAACAACAACAACAACAACAACAACAACAACAACAACAACAACAACAACAACAACAACATTAAAAATTTAGTCTAAATTGCAATGTCCTGGGATTGCGCAGCTGCAACGTGTGTAGAAATGCGAGCAATTGCGCATAGGACTTATCAAAGTCCCCATAGATCATTTCAATTGCAATGTTCCTCGAGCGCAGAGCGAAACTGTAATCAATCTGAATCCCGTACTCACGTAGAAGCTCGGAGACGATCTCTTTGGGCTTCAGAACAACCCCCTCATCGACCAGTTTACGTGCAAAATACTTTGCAATCACCCGTGCAGGCACCTGTCGTGGGGCAACTCGACTCATATCCATGTGGCAAGTATGAGTGCCGTCAAACTTGTAGATTCTCCAAACAACTCCATCCACAACGGCACACAGCTTGAACGGGCACTCCCTGTCATGCTTGCACATGTAGACCAGCCGTGTCTTGTTCAATCGATACACGGCATACTCCACTCTATTCTGCATGTGATACAGTCCCACGGCTAGGGCCAAATCATCCTTGGTGCGGAAAATTGCACCCTTTTGAAGTTCATCCGTATTGGCTGCTGACGGCTCGTCCCAACTCAGTGGGCCTGCAACGTCAATATTCGCAAGTGGAACAAGCCAATTGCTCCCACCCCTCTCAGATACATCCTCAGCCCTAGTGTTGGACGATGATGCTCCTCCGGTCATGCCTATCAATCGTGCCGTACCCCCTGTAGAACGAATCCATCCCGTGAACTCTGTGAACACTGATTCGAGCAAGTCCGTTCTCACATTCTCCTCCGCTTCTTCATCAGTAGTAGGAATTTCTTTTTCTTCCTCTGGAGCCTCATAGTGCTCCATATCATCACGAACCTCCTCTCTGACCGGTTCTCTATGTTCGGGCACAGTGTCAGGGATGACCCTTGAGCTGCTGCGTCCTCTCTGAACAACATACACAATCATCTCTTGACTCTGCTCGTGGAGCAAGTCAAGCAAATCAGCATCATCTTTCAGTCTTGTCTTGATCTGTCTCCCGCTATTGGTGCTCGACATCCATGATAACTGGTACTCGACAGAGATGGGATCGGTCTCTAGTAACTCATGTACCTCTCTTATCAGTGTCCTAAAACAGATATCATCAGATGACATGATGATCAGCTCCTCCACACCATCTACATATTGAGCTCTCTCCCAACGGCCACTATGTCGTACAATTATACGACGTCTAACCATCTGTGATAACAAAAAATTTAATTTAATTTAAGCATAACGAAATATTTAATTTAACGAAATATTTTGAGCATAACGAAATATTTAATTTAAGCATAACGAAAAAAATCATAACGAAATATTTTGAGCATAACGAAATATTTAATATAACTTTCGTCTTGAGCATAACGAAATATTTAATTTAAGCATAGCGAAAAAATTCATAACGAAATATTTTGAGCATAACGAAATATTTAAATTAAGCATAACGAAAAAATTCATAACGAAATATTTTGCGCATAACGAAATATTTAATTTAATTTAAGCATAACGAAAAAATTCATAATAATGAAAATTTAATTTGAGCCTAACGAAATATTTATTTTTCACATAATGAATCATAACCTTAAACTATAACGAAATTTTTTTTATCAATAACGAAAGTTTATTTTAAACATAACGATAATTTTAAATTCAACTATAACGAAAATTCAAATTTAAATTGAACTATACGGATAATATCATTTTCACTATAATGAAAATTTAATTTGAGCATAACGAAATATAGAATTTTAAACATAACGATAATTTTCATTTAACACAACGATAATTAATTTTAATTATCACGAAAGTTTTATTCTATATTGTAACGAATAGTCAAATTCAACTATAACGAAAATTTAGTTTTTAATATACCAAAATTGAAATTTAACAATAACGAACATTTAGATTTAACATAACGATGTTTAAATTAAAACCTAGAACAATTTTCTAACAAAACTTGAAACATACCTTTCAATTTTGGAGAATTTTTCGCGAAATTTCACCGATGATGATGTTTTGTTGATGACGATGATCTTCTCGCTTGCATGATCAAACATTCATTTTTTTATGTGAATTCAGAGATTTTCTTCACCAAACTCTCGAACTATTTCTTCTATTTGGGTGTGGGTTGAATTGATGCATCGGTGTAGTGTAAATATAGGTGAATGACACCAACCTCTCTTACACAAAATTAAATGCATTAAATTTCATTTAATTTGGGCCAACTAATACCTACCTATGCAAATACAAATATTTATGCATTTTACCTACCTCATGTTGACCACACAGAAATGACAGAATAATGCATTGATGCATAACGTTATAAATGTTTCATCATAAGTTTTCGTTATATATTTATAAATTTTCGTTATATGTTTTTATACATGTATCGTTTAATATTTTCGTTATACATAAAATCCTATATAATGAACTATCGTTTAATGTTTTCGTTAATATTAATTTCATTATTATTATTATTATACTTTCGTTATTATCAATATATACTGATATATTACTTTCGTTATTTCGTTATTCTTATTATTATTACTTTCGTTATTCTTATTATCATTATTTCGTTATTCTTATTATTATTACTTTCGTTATTATCAATATATATATTTCGTTATTCTTATTATTATTACTTTCGTTATTCTTATCATTACTATTAATTTCTATCGTTATTCTTCTTCTTATTATTATTATTATTATTATTATTATTATTATTTTCGTTATTCTTATTATTACTATCGTTATTCTTATTATTATTATTTTCGTTATTCTTATTATTATTACTTTCGTTATTCTTATTATTATTATCATTACTATTAATTTCGTTATTATCATTACTATTAATTTCGTTATCCTTATCGTTATTCATTATTATTAATTTTAAAAATAAACTGTCTACAAAAAACTGGTAGGGATCGATCATGTATTTATTTTTATATGTTAGGGTTTGTATATGTTAGGGTTTTTAAACTTTAGGGTTTTAGGTTGCATTTAATGTTTAGTTTTGAAAAAAAATGTAAAAAGTACATTTCCCCAATCATTGGGTGTGGGGACAAGTGTGTCATAACTCCAAATTGCCCATGAAACTACTACACCCTTATATGTTGCCTTTTTTCTTTCCCTTTTTTACTTTTTTTGTCTATATTTATAAATTTACACTATATATATATATATAATTCATCATCGGAACCGAAAATGTCCAAGACCACGACATTCTCCTAAGTGGCTTTTTTTTTCTTTTTTTTTGTCTCGTTGATAATTTTTTGTTCTTTAGTATGTTTCAGATTTTATTTATTTATCACTACAAAAAATTCGCATTTTAACGACGGATTTTTCCGTCGTTAAAAATTAAAAATCCGTCGGTAAATCGTTTTAACGACGGAATTCATCCGTCGTTAATAATCTCGTCGTTAATTTTTTTTAACGACAAATTAACGACGGAAAAATGTTAACGACGGACTTAGCGACGGAATTTTTCCGTCATTAACTTATCGCCGAGCCGTGGGGTGCCGAGAGCTGTGGGCAACAGGGGTCGGGTGGCGATGGATGGCGACGGGTGCCGAGTGCCGGGGCCAACGGGTGCCAACATGTGCCGAGTGCGGACGGGTTCCGGGTGACGGGGCCGACGGGCGCTGGGGGCTGACGGGCGACGGGTGCGGGTGCCGACAGGTGCAGGGGCCGACGGGTACCAGGGCCGACGGGCGCCGAGAGCTGGGGGCAACAGGGGCCGGGTCCATCGGGTGCCGAGTGCCGGGGCGAACGGGTGCCGAGTTCTGATGGGTTTCTTGTCATGGAGCCGACACGCGGCAGGGGCGACGGGGGCCGGGGCCGAAGGGCGCCGGGTGCCGATGGGGGCCGATTGGCGCCGGGGGCCGACGGGCGACGGGGCTGACGGGTGCCAACGGGTTCCGGGCGCCCGGGCCGACGGGTGCCGAGTGCCGGGGGCAACGGGTGCCGACGGGTTCCGGTGGCAGGGGTCGACGGGCGCCGGGGGCGACGGGTGCCGGGGCCGACGGGAGCCGGGTCCATTTTTCCGTCGTTAAAAAAAAAAAAAACTCAAACTCAATTGAGCCGAGCGAGCCGAGAAGCCGCCACAATCCGAGCCACGCCGAGACACCTAGCCAAGCCAACCAATAATTCATATTAGCTTGCGCCCAAGTGAGCTTGAGAACCCGAGACCTCTGGGAAGGAGAGTGATACACTAACCAAATGGGCTAGTGAGTATTTCATGTTATAATATGAAAATAATATATATATATATATATATATATATACACACCACACGAAACTTATTTATATATTATTCGTTTATATTATTTTTAAATTAAATAATTATATATTTTATTCATTTATTTAAATATCTATTATAATTTTTAATATTATATTATTACTTGAAAAATTAAAAATAATATAAAATATTAAAAAATAGTTTAAAATATTAAAAAATAAAAAAATAAAATGGAAATTTTAAAATGTAAAATAAAAAAATTAAAAATTAATTTTAGAAAATTTTGAAATATTCAAAATATTAATTTAAATTCGAAAATAATTATTACTTGAAAAATTAAAAATAATATAAAATATTAAAAAATAGTATATAATATTTAAAAATAAAAAAATAAAATAGAAATTTGAAAATGTAAAATAAAAAAATTAGAAATATTCCAAATATTAATTTAAATTAGAAAAAAAAATTAGTACTTGAAAAATTAAAAATAATAAACAATATTTAAAAATGATATAAAATATGAAAAATAATATAAAATATTAAAATTTTTAAAAAAATCACATAAATCAAATAAATCTAAAAAAATAAAACAAATAAAAAATAAAAAAATATAAAAAATAAATTTTAAATTCGTAGTTAAGTATTAATTAGTAAATAAAAAAAAACAAAAAATCAAAAAAATCAAAAAATGTAAAAAAAATAAAAAAATCAAAATTAAATTTAACGACGGAATTTATCCGTCGTTAGTCCGTCTTTAAAATTAAAAAAATTAAAAAAATAATATTTAACGACGGATTTGTCCGTCGTTAAAATTAAAAAAAATTAAAAAAATAAAAAAATAATATTTAACGATGGATTTTTCCGTCGTTAAAAAAAATAAAAAATTAAAAAATTAAAAAAAATATTTAACGACGGATTTTTCCGTCGTTAAAAAAATAAAAAATTAAAAAATAATATTTAACGACGGATTTTTCTGTAGTTACGTTAGAGACGGAAAAATCAGTCGCTAGTCCGTCGTTAAACATCGTAATCTTCACATGTCGTTAATTCCGTCATTAATTTAACGACGGAATATAATCCGTCGTTAAATCACGTTTTTCTTGTAGTGTGTATTTGTTTTTGGTTTACTGCTTTAATTTAATGTTGGAGGATTCCATGAAGTTGGCATATATTTTGCAGTTCCTGAAAGTAAATGGTGATGGCAGATGGGGTGTGAGAAGATAGGCATTCTAAAATGGGGGTATTATCAGATTTTTGTTTGATCTTTCAAGTAATTCATAAAAATGTCCCGATCTTTTATAAATAAAAATTTAATACCTGATCTTTTGAATATACAACAAATCTATCCTAAAATTAATTTTGGGGCTTTTAGTTGCTGACGTGTATCTTTTGGCCTGAATTTTTTATTTTTGTTTTAATTTTATTTGATCAATTGATATGGCACATGTATTTTCCAAATCATTTAAAAAACCGGGCCAAAAGATACACGTCAGCAACTAAAAGTCCGAAAATTAATTTCAGACTAAATTTGTTGTATATTCAAAAGGTCAGGTATTCAATTATTATTTATAAAAGGTCAGGACATTTTTGTGAATTACTAGAAAGATCAGACTAAAATCTGATAATACTCTTTCTAAAATTGATCTCCTTTTTTTGTTGTTGAGGTGACATTCATTCGGAGTGTAACATCGATCACACGGATTTATATGTTACATGACCACTAATATTTCACTATTAAATATATACTATTATTATTTTCAATTTTCTTCTTCTCCAATTTCAAAAATACTATAGCTTAATTTAAATTTACAATTATTAGTTACTGTTCATTATATCCAATTAGTGTATATATATAATTATTTTTTTTAATATTCAATTTTCAATTTTTAGTTAATAATTTATTATTAGTGTTGATTTATCATAAGTAGGATTTAAGAAAAAACTTTCATTTTTTATTCAAAAACGTTGAATACAGTCCATTATATTATTATTAGTTTTTTTTTTATAACAATCGTTATTAAAATCATAAATTTAATAGTGAAATACGAAAATGAAATTCAAAACGATATGTAACATAAGATGTAGGAAGATGTTGTATTGGGACACAAGACATCTACGATAGAGACTATATGTTAAAGAAACATTTTAGGTCCGAGAGCTATTATTCTCCATTCCCCAACTAATAAAATGAAAAAGGCACTCAATGCAAAACTATGAAGACAAGATAGAGCCATAGTTAGCAGTAGGGGCGCCAGTGTGGGGAAACTCTATTAAACATTTAAACGGGCTTCATCCAAAAAATAAAAAATGTAACACCATGGTGTAATATAGGTTCAACTGCATTATTTCACGCCCGCAACTAAAATTAATCAAAATTAGGTGTCTTTTTTTTTTTTAATCGGTGCTAAGTATTCTATCTCAGAGTTCTCATGGAACACACACGTCGTCTCCTGGGAGAAAAGACAATGAAAATCAATGAATGTATTAATTATAGTGTAGAATTTCAAGAATTCTTAAAGATTGAAGATTTCGTTCTCTACTTCTCTTTCCAATAAAATAACTCTGAATCTAAAGCGAAGCTTGAAACATGTGAGGATTAAAGCGAGATGGATCGAATTTTTTTTTAGGCAAAACACATTTTTAGGTCCCTATACTTTTACGTTATGTTTCATCAGGTCCCTGCACAATTTTTTTCATTTTAACAGGTCCCTATACTTTGACAAAATGCATCTTTAAGTCCTTGTACTGTTACATTTTGTTTAAATAGGCCATTGTACTATTTTTTTGATTCAATAAGTCCTTATACTTCTATATTTATTTCGAAAGATCCTTTTTTTAAAATATTTATTTAAAACGCCAATACTGATTATTAAAAGGGAACTTGTTTAAACACAAGAAGTATACAACTATAACCATCAATAGTATAGAGATCTACTTAATCACCTAATATAATAATTAAATTACCAATATATATTATTAGTTTAGTTTATATAAATGTCTATAGTAATAACAAAGAGATATATAAAACTTCACAAAATCGCCATAGAAAATGTGTCGAAAAAGTTTAGAGCTCTGATATTATATAATTATAAAATTCAAATTAAATTAAATTAAATTAAAATTGGTGGCATTTTCCAGTAATACATGAATTAATTTGATTACATACGTGAAAATGTTAATGGAAATATTTTATTTATTCTCTAACTCACGAATTCTATATACTTTTCTTTTATGTTTTGAATTTGAAATAACGAATGTTTACTTTCAACTTTTTTTTACTTCAAAACATTTTTAGGACGTTTAATTAAATAAGTTTTTCTTTAATAATAATAATAATAATAATAATAATAATAATAATAATAATAATAATAATAATAATTGATGGTTTAGATAAATTTGTTAAAAAAAGGGCCTATTTGGTTCAAATATAAAAGTAAAGGGATTTACTGAAATAAAAAAATAGTACAAGGACCTATTAAGATAAAATTTAATAGTATAAGGACCTAAAGATGCATTTTGCCAAACTATAAGAACCTATTAAAACATAAAAATTATACAGGGACTTAGTGAAATAAAATACAAAAGTAGAAGGACCTAAAAATGTATTTTTCCTTTTTTTTATTCGATTTTGATTAATCTACAAGTTAAGAATGAAAGTTGCGTTCAAATTTCCATTAAATTCGCACAATCTTTATATATATAAAAACAAGTAGTTATGCCTTAATTAGTAACTACAGTTTTCCCGCCTAAACTCGCTTGCCCAAATTAGTAAGTTCACTTAATATACATTAATTTAATTATATATCATATCTTTATATAATATAACGATGTTTTATATATACATATATATAATATACATAATAATTAATATATGTACTATAATATACATAAGTTTTAAATAATTATAATGAATCAAATTAATTAAATACTAAGTTTGATTTAAAAGAAAAAGGACTACGTCAATATAACAAGGCCATTGTCAATGTTCATTTTTTCTTTTCAATTTGTTTTATAATGATTGTGGATTGGCATAACTTACATTTTCTTCAATTATTATTATTTTTTAAAACACCCTTTCTTTAGTTTTTATTCAACGCAATTTTTATTTTTTCTTTTAGTCAGAACTTCCATAATGTTTAGGGTAAAATATATACCCATATATTTCTTTATTTGGGTAATCACTATTTCATCGATATTACTGAAAGTATATATATGCTGATATTCAACAAACTCAATAATTATTGAAAAGTCACTATTAATTAGAATGATTCGAAAAACTATTAATGGAAAGTCAACCAATATACTAATAACAATTAAATTGAAAATCAATCCCTATTAATTAGAATAATTAATGTGCATTTCATTAGGTAATAAACGAATAATCATGCATGATTATATTCAATCGGTTATTTTTAATTAATATTCATACACCAACGATTGATTATCATCATAGATCGATTATATAAATTTGTTATTCCATAGTTTTTACACAACTAGATTTATTGCAATTTGCAAAGGAGATTGGAATAGCAGTCGAAAACTAATATGAAAGAAGAAGATTTGCTAGAATTGAAGGTTGATATATCTCACATACTATGAATATTCCTCAACAATTATCCAATGTTTGTGACAAATTTGTTGTTGAATGATCATGTTGTTCTAACTTTATTTTCTCATTTAAATTTAGATCACGCACACATGTCTTTCTTGCAACTCTTTTTTTAGTTTCCTAATTTATGTGATTTTGTATTTCAATTTCTTAAAATGAGTTTGAATGCTCTTATATTGTTTGTCGCTAAGGTTTTTTTTTTCCTGTTGCAGAAACAAGTGTCACCGTATGGATCTATTACGACTAAGGAAAACAAATGTCCCAAGAGTCCAAGACTAATATGGTTTCAGAGTTAGAAATAAATTATTTAGAATGAAAATAAATATTTTTTAGCTTTGGGTGCATGTTTCATTGAGGTGAGTTTTGTTCACTTGTAATGATCTTTTGTAATAATGTAATAATAATTATTCTTATATAAATAGATATACCAGTTGTCTTTTGTTTTACATTTCCAGTTTTCTCTCCAAATTTTGTAAGTTATATTAGTTTACATTGTTTTGTTGGAGACTTCTTTTTTTCTTTCTTTCTTTTTGTATAAATATATTTGAAAGCACACATATGTTTTGTTTAATTGTAAATAATATATGATCATTTTGTCCTAATTAATCTTAATTTTTGTGTGCAAATATATATATATATATATATATATATATATATATATATATATTCTTCAGATATTAGCTAGAGATGTTCTGATTCATAAATTATTGATGACGATTTAAGATTTGTCTCAAATTTGTAAGAAATTTTCTGCAAAATGAAGAATCAAACAATTGTATATCCACCGCAGGAAAGACGACATTATCAAAGTTTTGGGCATACATTAAGTATGCAACATGTTTCATAAATATGACCGCATGAAGGTGGTTAAGATATGGCCATACCTAGAGAGTAACTTTTAATGTTTAATTCCATTTATTTGATTGCGTTGAAATAAATCAATTATACTTATTTTTTAGAATATTAATTAATTATACTAATTGATATAAACTAGACTAATTTCACGCCTGTGTTATTATAGTGGGCTTCCCATACAACTATATATACAACATATTTTCTTTCATATTGATGATATTTTTTAAAAAGACTTATCACAAATAGGTGAAAAATAGTATAATTGCAATTTTCTTAATTAGTATCTGTGTATTTGGGTGCGCGCATTTGCACACTGTTATATAGATAAAAAAAATGCAAATTATTTTATAAATTTAATTTTATTAAATCATGGGTAACTGGAAATATCATGCATGAAAGAAACATTATAAGACTATTAAAAAATTTATTTTCTATCTTATTTTAACATCAACTTAAAAAAATTGTATATATACAATTTTTTTTTGCATTAAATAATATATTTTTTATTGAGATTTTGGAGAAATAATTTATTTTTAAGAAATTGACTACTTTTGCAGTTTTTTGCTGCAAACTATTATCAACAACTAAAAACATATTAATTTCTTCTACAAATATTTTTATTTCAATTTTAGCTTTTTCTTAATTACATGTTAAATATGATAGAATTATTCGTCTTTCGATCTCCAATAAATATGATGGGATCATGTAATAAAGATTACAAGGAAATTTTAATCAATCCATAAAATTACACATAACACACACACACACACACTCCCTATTATGAGTCGAAAATCGATATTTTAAGACCCATTATTCAATTCCTACTCACTTATATTAAAAATATAATTATAGTTTTCTCTTGCTGAATGCATTTATGTATGGTTTTTTTTTTATGGGGTTTTTTTCGGGATTGAAATTTCCTGTTACACTTTCTTGTATTTCACTCCGTATTTCATTATCAAATTTATGATTTTAATAATATTTATAATAAAATAACAATTAGTTATAACATAAATAATCATAGTCAATAATATTTATCAACAATCTTTTTAAAAAAATATATATAAAACATAATTTTTTAAAAATCATAATCATAATCTTAACCTTAATCTTAATCTTAATCTTAATCTTAATCTTAATCTTAATATATAAAGACCAATAAGTATATATAATCTTATTGCCGTCGAGATTGCCTGGATGACGAGGATCTGGCCTCCCCGATTTTACACCCGACTTTGATGTTTCTGGCCAAGCCGATTTCTACAACCTAGGGGTGTAAACGAGCCGAGCCGAGCCGAGTACTGCCGAGCTCGAGCTCGGCTCTTTTAAGTATCCGTGAGCTCGAGCTCGGCTCGATAGGAAAAACTCGAGCTCGACTCGGGTTCGGCTCGTTTATTTAAAATTCGAGCCCGAATCCGAACTCGACTCGGGTTCGGCTCGATTGTTTAAAATTCGAGCCCGAACTCGAGCTCGAGCTCGAGCTCGAGCTCGGCTCATTTATTTATTTGTTAATATTGATATTTTTTTCATTTCTCTAATTTTTTATATATTTTTAAATTTATACTATATGTTTATTAGTTATATAATATATATTATATATATATATATTATGTGTATGTATTAGTTATCGAGTGTGTGTCGTAAGATTCACAAACATGAGTTGTGATTCCTATATGTTTAATTATTATTATTCTTAGTTTAGCTTATTTAATGTTAGTCTTAATTTTTGTTAATTTTTTTTATTATTATGTGCATATTAACTAATATAAACTATAGTTATATAAACTATGTACTATAATGTAAATAGTATATATAACTAAGAATTTAAGATTAATTATACAACGGTGCTAATTAACTGATAAAAAATAAGAATACTGTTACTCTTGAACTTGATTTCTTAATTTTGATAAAAAAAATTTGAGAAATTATTATGTTCCCAATATCATTTATTTCATTTCATTCTTATTTAATGAATTGATATTGATTATTTTGTCAATATTAGTATTAATTTTTGTGAATTTTCTTTTTTTCCTTTTAATATTATATACAGTTTAACTAATATTGATTATATACTAGAATACTAATTGATGGACGGCAGTATATATGACTCATAGTTTAAGATTAACTATATAACATTGGTGCTAAGAATATTGTTACTCTTGAACATTTAATTAATTTTAATTTTTGTTAATTTTCCTTTTCCATTATTATTTTGTTACTTTCGATAATATTAGTTTAATATCATTGATTACATTTCATGTTTAAATATTTAATGATGAGTATTATTTTGTCAAATTGTTAATATTAATCATATTTTTTTTATTTTTTGTTCCTTTATTACTTTACATGCATTATAAATTTATAATTTATAACTTATATTCTTGTAAGTTATAACTAATAATCTAAGATGGACTATAATCTATATATTATGTACTATATACTATTGATTTTCCTTTTTCTTTATTTTCTTTTATTACTCATCTACTCTCGTGTTAAACACCATATTTCTTAATTTTGATAATATTAAATTAATATTATTGATTTCATTTCATATTTATTAATTAATGAATTGAGAAATATTATTTTATAAATATCAATCTTAATTTCTCTTATTACTCAGTATTTATTACTGAGCGTTCAATTTCTTAAGTTCGACAATATTAATATAATATCATTTCATATTTCATATTATTATTTAAATATATTATGTAGAATTGTAAATAAGATAACTATATTATATATATATATATAGTTCATTAGTTTGTATGTTTGTGTATATAATCGTTACTCTTGATCATTGATTTCTTAACTTTAATAATATTAGTTCAATAGTTAATACCATTAATTTTATTTAATTTTTAATGAGAAGTATTAATTTGACAAAAATTACAATATAAATAAATAATATTTTAATAATTACAAAAATAGTATATGTCTCGAGTTCTAAATCGAATAGCTCGCGAGCCCGACTCGAGCTCGGCTCGTTTAAGTACTCGTGAGTCAGGCTCGTGAGACAGCTCGCGAGCCCGGCTCGAGCTCGGCTCGTTTAAGTACTCGTGAGCCAAGCTCGTGAGACAGCTCGCGAGCCAGGCTCGAGTTCGGCTCGTTTAACTACTCGCGAGCCGGCTCGGGAGACAGTTCGTGAGACAGCTCATTAAAAAGCTCGAGAACCTCACGAGCCGAGTTAGCTCGCGAGCTCAACGAGCCAAGCTCGAGCTCGGCTCGAGAAAATGGCGAGCTCGTTTAGCAGGCTCGAGCTCGGCTCGTTTAAGAAACGAGCCAGTCTCGAGCGAGCTTTTTTCGAGCCGATACCCGAGTATCTCGCGAGTAGTTTGGCTCATTTACAGCCCTACGTACAACCTTGAAAAATAAATAATTTATAATTCAGCCGATCTAACAAATAGTTTATAATTCAGTTGATCTAACTCATATATTTAAATACTAAATTCAAGATTGAATATGATTTTATTATTGTTCATAAATATTTTTAATAACATTCACTGATGCACAGGTGGTGTACTAGTTTCCATAAAAATAGGAAGTTTCTTTGGTTAATGAATTAAAGCAGTTATCAAAAGTGGTTAGCCGATTTCCATTTTTCTCTTCCTTTTTTTTTGTATTTTAGTTTAATATTACAATTATTAATTAAGATTGATTTACCCAATTATGGTGTTTAATTATGTTTTAGCATTTATTTTTAATTTTTAATTAATAATTGATTATTTCATAATTAAGATTTATAATTTTGTTAACCTCAATTTTTTGTTAATAAAAATTGACTATGGTTGATACTTCATACGGTTGGTTTTGTTATACTTAGTTTTTAATTAAAGATAAAAATTAAAAAAATATACAATTTAAATTTTATATGTGAACAAATGATTTAACACGGTGCGACAACGAATGATTTTATTCATATTTAATAAGCAATGTGTAAACGTGCGAGTGTGTGTTGTGTGTGTGTGTGATGAGGATGAGAGAGAGAGAGAGAGAGAGTATCCCGTTGACCCACGCCCTTTATAGTTTATACAATTCCAAGCCATCCCCCCTCGTATGTATAAATAGAGCAGAGCTTGTTGTGATGATAGAAAAAACATATATAAAAAAAAACACCTGAACCCCCCACCCACAAACCATATATTATAAATTTATATATATATGGCTGAGATATTATCTGGTGTAAACCGCGGAGCCGCCGTGCACACAGTGGATGTAGACGACGACGGTGATCAGAATCGGAAATCTCAAGATTCTGACCCAAGAAGTTCTTCACGAAACTGCTCTCTCACTGTCCCATTCATACAAAAGGTAAACACCAATTAATTCTTGCGAACGTACGTACCATGTCCATAACATCTTTCAGAGAGACGATTCACTAATAGACCGAGGGATAAATAATTCGACTCGTTCACATCCAGATGATCATGAATGTTAATTTGATGTACCGAGTTATATTTATCTATATATACTTTTTAATTATTTGTTGTTTGAAATTTGCATAGTTAATAGCGGAGGCGTTGGCGACTTACTTCTTGATATTCGCCGGTTGCGGAGCGGTGACAGTGAACGCCGACAATGACAACGTGGTGACGCTGCCAGGAATAGCGTTGGTGTGGGGGCTGGTGGTGGTGGTGATGATTTACTCCGTCGGCCACATCTCCGGGGCCCATTTCAACCCCGCCGTCACCGTTGCTTTCGCCTCCTCCAAGAGGTTCCCTTGGAAACACGTACTGGCTACTATATATACAGTAAAATCTCTCTAAATAAAATGAATGTTCCATGCATAAAGTAATAGCACCATTATATAATAATTTTCATCTTAATTCTGGTAGGTACCTGCATATATAGGAGCTCAAGTAATTGGATCAACGCTGGCGGCCGGAACCCTACATTTATTGTTCACCGGGCGGCATCGGCACTTCGTCGGAACCCTACCTTCCGGCAGCGACATGCAGTCGTTGGTCATGGAATTCATCATCACATTCTACCTCATGTTTGTCATTTCCGCCGTCGCCACAGACAATAGAGCTGTAATTATCTACTCCAATAAAATTAATTATTGGTCTATTTATAAATTAATTAAAGAAAGGCAAATTAGAGTTGACAATTTAATTTATTTCCCTAAAGAAAGTGTTGACTATATAATTGGTCCACTCGTACATTGGCATAAAATTAATATTATTAAAACTAATGATTTGAACCATTACTGTTATTGAAATGGAGACGAAGGCAATATTTTTCCTAATTTCAGCTATGGTGAAATTGACATAAATATAATTTAGTGAATATATTGGTGCAGATTGGAGAACTTGCTGGCTTGGCCATTGGATCTACCGTATTGGTAAATGTGATATTTGCTGGGTAAGTACGTTTGTCTCTTAATTATTTTCTCTCTTCTTCATGATACTCTACCGATTCTCCTCCATTCATATCGTTTTTTTTATAAAGTTCATTTTTTATTTTATTTTATTTTGTAGTTACACTACAATATAATATAATCTGTCAATCAATAAAAAAAAGTTTGAAACACTACTACTAGATACTGCGGACAAATTTCATATTAATCTCATACATTTTTCTGAAAAATCAAAAAAATTTATGTGTTTAATAAATAGTTTAAAAACCTCCTCTGTTATGTATAATCTATCAAAAAAATCCAGTTTGGAGAAAGTGAATTACACTTTCTAAGAAAGATAGTACGTATAATTATTTTTTTTTTTTACAATTTTTGTTATAGATAAATGTATTTTATATCATTTGAAAAATTATAGTATTAGATTATACTACTACTTTTTAGCTATTTGGATAATTTCATAAGTTTCATATATTTTTACATATAAAATATATTTTATATTATTTAAAAATTATAGTATTTGGTCAAACTACTATTTTTAAAAAAATGATTATATTTAAAAAATAATACAAAAATTGTAAAAAATAGGAATCATAAACTCTTTTTTAGCAAGTGTAATTTCACTCTCTCATGATGAATAATGCATAACAGTTGAGGATTTTAGACTATTTATTTAACACATGAGATTTTCTAATTTTTCAAAAAAGTACAGGGAAATAATATGACATTATTTTCCCAGATACTACTAATAATAAATGTTAATTACGATTAAAATTCAACATATGATTATTAGTTTTACAAAAAAAAAAATCCACAAATTGTTATATATGATTAAAACATGTTTGTAAGTACATTTACAACACTTATGATTATGATGTGTTACAATTTTATTCGATTACTCTGTTATAAAATGAAGTTATACATCATAGTTAATACTTAATAAATACTACTTAGAATTAGATAATTATCAATTTATATATAACTGAATTATCAATATATATAATAATATTTAGCATATAAAATTACATTATCAATGAAAAAATTATGAATTTCTATTTTTTGTTATTTTTAATTGCATGCATAATTCATGGAATGTATTATTTAATATGGAGTAACATAAGTTATTGAGGGTGGGGTTATGTAGGCCGGTGTCGGCAGCGTCGATGAATCCAGCAAGGAGTTTAGGGCCCGCTATAATTTGGAACAACTACAAACGTATATGGATCTACCTACTGGGCCCCACAGCAGGGGCCATTGCCGGTGCCTGGGCCCACAACATCCTCAGATTTACTGATAAATCTCTTCCTCAAATCACTAAAACTGCCTCATTTTTCAACACCACTTCCACTCGGAACAATTCCAACTAATAATAAAAGTATAAAACCACCCCCTCCATTTTATGCTGTGTTATAAATGATAATGTTAAATAATAGCCCTTTGAAATCAGCAAAAATGGTGCCTATCACTGCAACAAAACTCTCCTAGTGGATCGTTTAAGAGAGTCCTTTTAAATGATGTAATATTCGTCTAATAGGACGCTCTAAACGGTCCTATTACATTCTCAACTAATAGGACACATCTAAGAATCATATTAAATTGAAGAATATATATAGGAGAGGGATTAAATGTGAACCAAATGCTTGTGTATTATTGATTAGATGAACGAATAATTTTTTCACCCTTTTTGTTAATGACGAACACTGTTGTATATGTTATATTTTAGCTTTGTATATTGTTGTATTTTACTATAGTATATTGCATTTTTGAATTGCATGCACTTTCAGAAATAATATGATCATATTACATAAATTTCATCATTATTTTTATGATTTTGCTTAAAAAGTAGGGGTGAGCATTCGGTCCGAATCGAACCGATCAGACCAAAAATCTATAAACAGAAACTGATTGAACAAGGGTGAGCACCGAACTGAAACCAAAACCGAAGTAGTCGGTTCGGTTCAGTCAATTTTGGTGGAAAACTAATTTTTTACTAGTTTTATGTATATATTTATTATGTGGACTGATGTTAACAAAAAGGGATTATGTATATATTCGGTCGGTTCAGTTTAAGTTTTTCACTTGTTCAAACCAAAATTGAACTGAGCTATTATCGGTCATAATCACTCGAACAGAAGCCGAACTGAACTTGAGATTGCTTAGATCTAATCGAACCGAAATCGACGGTTCAGTCCTGTTTTTTGGTTCCGGTTCGGTTCTGCTCAGCCCTATTAAAAAGCATTGCACATGTTTTTTTTAACAACACACATGTATATTAGCATTGCATATTTACGAAATTGACACTTTTTTTTTCAATTCATTATCAACTGTTAGATAATTCTATTGAATGTTTGTGATATAATTTTCCTAGTTAACACACTAGGCATACTTTTCATATGGACTCATATCATCCCTATATATATAAAAGAAAACGTTCAAATAAGCACTCAAACTATAGGTTCGGTCAGTCCTACCTAAATGTATGAATTAAATTTGTTGGCCAAATACATACCTAAACTATTTAAAAAGTATGATCGTCACCCTAACTCAACTATTCAAAATATGTTAAATTCACACTTTATGTTTAACAATGGTAGTTTTTTCATTAACTAAAATGTGCAAACTTATTCGACCTAATTATGATTGATTCAGACGACACCATCATGTATTGTGGGTATGGTTGGAAAGCACTCACCATGTACATTCTAATTATACTCTCAATTTGTCCATCAGGTGTCGAATGATGGAATAATTAAATGAGAAAATATCAATGGCAAGAGTTTGTATGCATGTGTTAGATATCTTAACACCAATTCGATGTCGAATATTGAAACTAAAAGAGGGGTTTAAAACTCTATATTGTGGGATATTTGGTTGTCTTAATTCGTCCATTTGGCATTCATAAGTGATAGAATTGAGCTTGAAGCGTTTTAATTATTAGAAAAAATTAGTGGTGTTAACATTAAGTGTTAATTTGGCTTTTTTTTTTTAAAGTTTAGGGTGGAGATTGTACTTTTTAAATAGTTTAGATGTGCATTTGAGCTAAAAAAATAGCCCGTACGTCTAAATTGGACTTGCCATATTATTTGAGTGGTTATTTGGCCATTTACCCCTTATAAACTATTAAATATTCAAGTTAATACAAAAAACAAAGTTGTTGCCAATATTTCAACTAGTAGTGAAATGTGTATAGGAGAAAATGCGAGAAAACCCACGAATTCACTCGAGGACACAATATAAGTATTAATCAATGTTCAAGCCAGTAAAAAACTGGATGAATGTTGGATACCTGACTGCCCGAGTAACAACGAATACAATGGCTATATATATATATATATATATATATATATATATATATATATTCCCTATGGGCAAACACGCAAGCATCACTTTTCAAGACCTAGACCGTTAGGACACCTTGTGTTATTAACAAAATTGAACCCAATGAAACAAGTCCCAAATTTCAATCGAGTTGTTCTTTCTCACAAACAAGTGCCAAATCTAAATCGAGAGTAGTAAAGTGTCGTGGACTCTGTCGTGGCTGACGGGATTGAGTCAAAGGTTAGGGTTCTTGCCAGTGGAGAAAAATCCAATCTTGATTTGGAATATAATTTGGGAAATTATAATCGAGAGACGGGTTAAGTGGAGGAGGTCACCGAATCGGGTGTGGAAGGAGTGGTCGAGTCGTATTGCATGTTGGGTTTTGAGTAGTGGACTGAAATACTGACTATTCATGTTTGGAAAATTCTAAATACTGTCCTCAATTTACTTTTTGTAACCTCTAAATTAATTAAATTATAAATATAATTTTAATAGACATGTTTACCCTTTAAATTCACAACTTAAAAATCATAATCAAAATAATCCCCATGCCTCCCAATGTATAGCCTCCCATACATCCACCCTCAATCAAGATAAGAGAAAAAAATATTTATGTTAGGGCAAACGTTTATGTCTTAAAGATTGTCATTATGAAGATGGCATATCTTTATGTTTTTTACTAGGTGTTCGACATGACGTACTGGCTAATGTTCTCATTTTCGCTATGCAAATCGATAGACGGTCTGTGGACAAGATTAAAGATCTAATCTTGCTGTTGAATGAAGCAAAACAGGCGTCCCTTTTTCTCAAGAAAATTGGCCACACAGTATTCTACTCCAAGATCTTCTGTTGTATTTCTGGACTGTATCTAGATTCAGAGTGGGTTGAAAACTACTAGATAGGTTTGTGAAATCTGTGGATATCTTGAGAGACAAAGAAGGGCTGATTTCTGATCACATAATTTTCGTCCCCCCTCCCTCTAATATATAGGGAGGTGGGCGAAAATACAGTTCCCCAACCCTACTGGGTTTGGGCCTCTATCTCAAGTTTTGTATCCAGTCCACTATCAGTCAATTGGACTACAACAGAGATCTAGAAGAATATTAAATTGATCCACTAATTTATTTAATATCCAATATCCAATAAACTTAGGATATAATTAAATAAATTAAGTCTTACTTTTATTCCACTAAAGAATTAAAACTGACCTACCCATTTAATACATATTTACGAATATGCTTTCTTCTTTAGTCCAGCCATTCCTCGTGTTTAAGATATAATGTTCATTAATTAATTATGTCAGCCTCTGACAGCTATAATTAATTAACATCTAAAACCTTGAGTAGTATCACACAAGCTTTACCATGTAAGGAATAAATTCCACCTACAGGGTTTCAACATGAACTTGCATTTTCTCAAGAGAACATCATCAACCTGGCGCACCAGGACACGGTGCTCATGCATACTACTCGAGACATTATGCATACACTGTTATTATCCAAGATATCGAGTTTATTGATCTACGAAAAGATCTCACCCATTGATAAATCAAAGTTACACACAATGCACACATATGCTCACCAATATCACATGAGTTCAGAACCCGAACTCTGTGGATCTTTATTCTCTCACTAACTGGGTCAGAGATAGAGAATAGTATCCTATCGTGATCCTCCTCAATACACTAACAAGTGTACTAGAATAATCAGTTAGTCAAGATAAACTAACTTATCAGATTATTCTACGGTGTACCGATGGTGTGTTCAGGACCATCTTAGCCGTGAGCTCTTTAATACAATACTAGGTTCTAATGATATGATCTTACCGTGTGACTCCCCACACCATATCATCTACAATTAATGTAAGTGGGATATATGGAACTAGCCGGTCAAACTTTTAAAAGATTTATTTTAGCCAGTAACTTTTAAACATATTTTATTTGGCCAGAATTACTATATTACCCCTATATTTATTTTTAACCTATTTCAATTCCCCCACCATTCAACCGCGCCGATTCACATTTCACATTTTGAAATGAGATTTTGGAAAAATTTCTCTCTCTCCCTCTCTTCTACATCTCATCTTCTTCAACACTAATAGAATCTTCAACACTGAAAATTCAAGCGAAGATTTCTCCAGATTCAAGCCATCGACCTCCGAAAATTCGTGTAAAGATCTCTCTCTCCAGATTTCTCCATCAACGAGCCGTCGACTTTGAAAATTCAAGTGAAGAAATAGAAAAATCCTTCCCCAACATGTGTATGTTTCAGATCTAATTATTAATAATATTGTTAGATTGTTAGGTGTTTTTTTTTTTAAGTTTGATTTGGGGAAAAATTAAATTCGAAGAATATTATTAGATTGTTAGATGTTGTTTATTTTTGAAGTTTGAAGTTTATTTTCTACACATAATAAACATGCTTTGACAATAAAAGTACCATTAATATAGTTGATGTTTGAAAATCTGGAAAAAATGAAGTATTTCTGCAACTTTCGAAAAATCTGGAAAAATGATGTTCTTAACTGTGTGCGAGCCCTACGCACATGCTTGTGAGTGTAGTTAAGAAGAAAATCGTGCACCTGAGGTCAAATTATCAACAGTTGTTCTGCCGATGCACATAAATTATCAATCGATGTCATGCCGATAGTCTGCCGATATCTGCGCGCGCGTGCTTACTTTGTGCGCGCATGCCTTATGCACGCATGTTTGTGTACGCCCACAAGAAGAAATCACGCGTACCTGAGGCCAAATTATCAACAGTTGTTCTGCCGATATACAGAAATTATCAATCGATGTCATGCCGATAGTTCGTCGATGTCTGCACGCTCACTTACTTTGTGCGCGCAGTTAAGAAGAAAATCATGCGCACTTGAGGCCAAATTATCAACAGTTGTTCTGCCGATGTATAAAAATTATCAACCGATGTCATGCCGATAGTCCGCCGATAGTCTGTCGATGTGTTTTGCCGATGTCTGCGTGCGCTCATGCCTTGTGCGCGTCAGGTCTTGCGCGCACTTAAGAACAATCCAGCGCGCAGTTAAGAATAAAATTATTTTTTTTGTAAAAGTCGAACTTCAGTGCTCACTGCACTAGCTTGACATGGACGAAGTATGACGAGAACTATGGTCCAAGAAATGAAGATCAACGATGAAGATGAAGATTGACGATGAAGATGAAGATGAAAAGCATATTTGAAGATAAAGATCGACGATGAAGATGGAGATCGACGATGAAGATGAAAAGCAAATCTGAAAATGAAGATGAAGATCGACGATATTTTAATTCTCTTTCTGAAGATGAAAAACAGATCTAAAGATGAAGATGAAGATAAAAGCAGATTTGATATTTTTTATTTTTTTTATGTCTAAAGGGCATTTTGGTCCAAAGTGGCTAAAAAAAATATGTTTAAAACTTACTGGCTAAAATAATTTTTTTAAAAGTTTAAATGGCTAAAATAGTTTTTGCCTCTTAATGTAAGTATATGGAACATTGCATAGAACAATTATATAACATAATCTAAATGCAAACAGTGACTGCAATAACTTTCATTTCATATCATCACATCATTAGAAAAGACAAGTCTTCCAGTATACAAAACTAACAAATATTAACTTGCTATCTCAGAGCACAAAAAGGTATCAGTGTGTGAATTATGTAAAAGCAATTAAATCTCACGATATGAGCATACCGACATCATTACAATCTCATCCTGGAAAATAACTTAGCCACTCATATTGAACCCAATATAAGCGATCATTATAAAATATGATGAACTGGAACTGAAATAAAATAACGGTAAAACTTACAGAGAATTGTCTACAAACTGTATAGAAAACTAAATGACTCTTCCAAATGATCTCTCAACTTATTTAGGCAAATGATAATTTAAGAGTCATTAAATCACATCAAGGAGTATCGTGATTTTTGGCTAAGCAGTTGCCCGATTTATTCCTTCTAAATTGATCGTTTCTCTCTTCCATCATCTTTTTATTAATTTCTTTCCATATTCTTATGATTCTTCCATCAATGTGCATTGCACTTTCCTTTTTCATATTTTTCCTACAATAACCACAAAAACAATAAGTTAAGTCCCAAATATATAAAAATATATATAATAAATATGCAATATGTGTGACTTATCAAAGATAAAAAAGGAATGATTCTAGAAGATGGAGCTCAACAATGAAAGTCTTATCTTTCTTGATCTGCAATCAACAAGGAAACTGACTTTCTTCCTTGAAGAGAAGTCAGTTTAGATCGTCTATAAAAGTAGAAGAAGCGGATTAGAATATTTGTCGACAAACAAGTGTAAAATTTACAAGAGATTAAAATACTTATAGAGCTCTACGTGTTTTAAGCTTTAGGGTTTGTCATAATTAGAGTTGTTCACTCTGGTGTTCAACGTGAAGTCTAGTATCCTAGTGTTTAGATTTTTTTATCTAATAGCTAGGTTTCATTCTTTTGGGTAGAAGTAGGCTCGAGAGAGTTTACTTGTGAGAATAAAAGGGATTCCAGAGTGTGAGAGGACCTCATATTTTAATTTACGAAAGAGAGTACAAATTAAGGAAATTATATCGTGTGAAAGGAGTTCAAATGTGTAAAACCTAAGTACATATTTGTGCTAGATTAGTGGATTGTTTCTCACTGGACTAGGTCCTCATAGTTCTTGCATGATGAGGGGCTACTTTCACACATTAGGGGGGTAGATAATTGATTTGGTTTCGATCCATGCTTGGAATTGTTGATTTCTCGTTGATTGAATTGAACTTGTTTATGTTTTGTGTCTGGCCAAAACATTGCTAGGTAATAGATGAGATCGATAGAATATTCTATTACCCGACTAGGGTTCTATCAACATTAGGTGGACTGGGTTCATAAGCCTAATTATTAATCTTGTTTGTATAATTTAGCCGGTGGGGGTTTAATAGAGGTGACAGTAAATGAAGTTAAGCCTCTTTATGGAGTCTATTGTATGCTTAGGTTAACAAAATCAACTTGAATCAAGGTAGGAGAGAAATTAAAGAGAGAATCTACGCCCTAATGCTCGTTTACAATCGTTTAATTTATATTTTTATTTTTGTTTATCATTTCATTGTTCTTGCTTAATTTGATTGAGTAGTTTCTAGTTTAAATTCTCCAAACTCTTTGTTTAGAATATTTAGATTCGTGTTTAAATTCATGTATATATCCATGTGTGTAATATAGAACGATAATCGTCCTGTTAAGCTTTTCTCGAGAGACGCGACTCAGGTTGACTCATCGCCCTACAATCGACCCCGTCCTCTTATGGGTCGGTTCAGGATTTACGTGTGCAATCTCGATGAAACAGAACTGATGACAACAATTGAAATTAGGATTGAGGGTTTGTAAGATAGAGCAACAACGCTTGTATGGCATCTAAGACATTGTCATTCGAACATTTCCTTGATTCCCCCCAAATTGTTGCCCTTTTTTTTGCAATTTTAATTCCCATACTTCTCTTTTCATTATTTCTGTTTCCAATTTGCGTTCGGATTCCCTCGGCTTTTCTTCCAAATCGTTCAAGCTGACATCATCGACCATCTTCTAAGGATCGACCACTCTAGATACCAACTGTTGTGAACCCATAAGTTTCTCTATTTTTGGGATGATTTTCTGGAAAAATGATAGGAGAGCCGAAGCTAGAAGAAATGGGAGGAGGATGATATTTAGAAATAAGGGAGAAAAGAGAGAATGAGAATAAAACTTGAATATTTTCTGATTATCTTTTCGTAGGGCAAACCTAGTATTTAAACTATACAATACTTTGAAATAAAACATGCTACTTAATTGGATTAGGTCAACTTTGATTGAAATACAAAAATAATAAAAGCCCAATTGATAATTAAATAAGAGTCCACTAAGATGTTCCTTTACCCGTCTGTGTTCATAATAGATTTCTGATCAAATTTTCTGAAAATTCTTGCTTGTGGAATACTTTACTGCTTTTTTTAGCAATTATTGTGGAGTGGGAGCCGGTGACACACAGCCATATAGTCGCGGATCCAGAATTTTAAAATTGGGAGTACAATATTATTACAAAAATGTATAAATAAATATTCTTCAAAGTTTAAAATCTCTAATTCAAATTATCATTCTTAATTTTAAATTTCTAAGTTCAAACCCAAATTCAAAATCAAATCTCTTTCATGATTGTAATTAAAATTGAAACCATATGTACATAAACTCAAATTTTCAATTCAAACACAAACCCCTAGTTTAATTGAAATTTTAATTAGGCAAAAAAATGAATATGTAAGCAACATTAAACATAAAAAGAAATGTATTTAATAATATACATACAAAAAATCAAGAGTGAAAGAAAAAAAAATAACATTAACCAATCGAGAGTGTTGTTCATGTAATTCTCAATTTAAAATCTTGATGTATTTTTAAAATTGTTATGGGTTGTATTTTGAAAGCTTGAAAATTAATTGTGCATATATTTTGTTCCTATATTTTTATACATGTATGAGATTTAAAGAGGAGCAAGATGGAGAGTCATGAATTAATAGTTGATTAGTTATTGTTAATACTAGCTATTCTCCCGTGCGATGCACGACAAATAAATTTTTATAAATCAAAATGAAATTTAATCTACATGATATATTGCAAATTTTAAGATGGCACTTTATAATATAGATTTATAATTCTACTATTATCATCATCATCCTTACACAAATTAAGTTTTGTTAATTAGCTGTGAATTATAACTCTTGTTGTTTTAACAAAGTAAATCTAATAGTGCAAACAAATAGTGTCAAGTTCTTTTTCAAAAGTGATTGTCCAATTATACCAATTACTTATGACTTCCGACTATAAAACTTCCTATATGTAATATATAAAGTTCAAGATTATTATGTAGTCTACTACTCAACTTAATGAATTTTTGGATAGCTCTAGTGGCAGATAGGAAAATGTTCTAAACTTTTTTATCCTCTTTGTTTAACATTGCAATTAGCTTTTTAGTTATTTTTTTTTAAATAACATTAATTGTTGAATTTATAATACAAATTTCATTAAATTAACTGAATTTGAAATATTTCTTTTTACAATCACTTAAATATTTGGTTAATAATTAAATTATCAACTAATCTTAAAATAATGACTCGTCAAATAGATGCAATCATGCAATAGTTTATGGTGAGTAAAAGGAAAAAATAGGTTAAGACAAAAAAAAAAAGTCCATATTGCAAATTGCTTAGTATAACATGACTTGTTTAATTTTATTACATGCGACACAATTAACATTAACATAAAATAAAAAAAAATTAGAAAATCGCAAATACAATCACAACTCTAAACAAAATAATACTGATCTAACCATTTCATTTGTTAAGCTATGAAAATTAAACAGAAACTTAACGACCAATAGTCAGAGCTCATAGGAAAAAAAATATTACATACTTCAATTGATGTTCGTACTTGGATTGTCTCATTCCTTCTTTCTGTAAAATTGTCTTCATTTATAATTCAATCACTAACATCTCTTCATTGAAATTCTTTGAAGTATTTATACTGAAAATCATCAATTGTCGAATATGATCACTTGTAATTCCAAAAAAATTTAATTGTAGAGAAGGTAACATATTTTTGCTAGCACCAATGAATGAGATATTGAACATGTTTTCACATTAACTTGTGAGTTGGGATTGCTATGAAATCGGACAATGCCCAAAACCTCTTGATCTTGATGGATTTGTAAATTAAATGTATATATGTATATACACTATTATATTACATGATTAATATATTGTATTATATTACCCATCTTAATATATAATTAAATTGTTATTTTATTAAATGTATTTGATATGATATAAATATATAAAACTATTATGTATTGTATTATATGATTAATTAATAGATAATCTTAATATAAAAATTAACTTATATGCTTAATAAATTGTAATATATTACCTATCTTAATACATAATTAAATTATTATTTTATTATACGTATTTGATGTTATATATCTTAATATAAACTATTATGTATTATATTAAGACGATATGATTAATTAATTGAAATATTAATACAATCATAATATAAAAATGAACTTAATTATTAAATATAGTATGTGGTTTTGGCGGGAAAACTCTAGGATGCTAAATAAGGTATAACTACTTACTTTTATATATATAAAGATTATTAAGGGTATGATTCACCATCTCTTTTTGCGATAACGTTATTAATCGCGTGTCAGCTAAAGTATTTAACCAGTACTTTATTCTTTTTTCATCTTTATGACCTTAGTTAATATTCTTTAATTACAAAATAAATAATGATATATATACTAAAAGAAATTAAAAAAAATTAGGGGCCTTGTTCCTATGTGGCTCCACCATAGAGTGTATTGGTTGTTAGGATATGTAGAGTATAGAGAACATTCTTGTGAAAAAGCATCTCGCGAGCATAATCTTATGAGTTATGATGTGGAACATTATTCTCTATTTGATCTATATATGCAATTTGATTGTCACGACCCCACATTAATATCCAATTAATGCGACGTGTGATTGGCACGACTCGATCCCAATGAAGGATGGATCAAGACGTGAACCGGAAATAATTAAATAAAGGAATAAACCACTGCAATCCAGGAACGATATTTGCAGTGAACTCTAATTCAGAACTGAGTTTCAATTCACAAAATATAACTGAATAAATAAATACCTCAGAGTAGCAAAAAGGTATCATCGAGTTCAAGACATACTGAAGACTTGACTCGGTTATACAAAAGTAGCGGAAGCAATATAGCACATCAAAGTACAGGAAAATATTCTGAGTCCTGTACTCAACAACTGTCTCTCTCTCAGCACTTCACCCTGCACCATCAACACTCAACCTGCACATTTCAAAACAAATATGCAGGGTTGAGTACAAGTATACTCAGTGAACACATTGCCAAAATATATATCATAATATATATCTGATATTATGAATATTTATCAAATCTGTTTTATTATCATGCATTCTGAGTAAACACATAGGGGTTTTATCTGAAAAGGCCCTATGTTTTACTAAATCATTTTCTGTCTTTGCGTACGCCTTTCTGTTGTATGATCATCCATATCCAAACGGAGTGCCAAGGAATAGTTCTTTCCGCACTCGAGTGCCAAGGAATAGCTCCGCTCAGCCTTTTCCATTGCACGTTTAGCATCGTCGATGTCTTAGTCAAGAATAGCTCCGCTCAGCCATTCTCTCTTCCTAATATCACCGATCCAAGTGTACACTAACCTCGGTTAACACGCTAAGTTAGCACGAGGCCCGATCGATTTAACAGTTAGAAAGCCCCTTGCGAGCTAACTAAATATGGATAAGATATCATACAAAACAAACATTTTATGCATGACAATAATTTATTTGCATCAGAAATAATTAACTGCAGATGAGTAAAAACTCAAATCATTATTTGGACTAAGAGTCCGTTGAAAAGAAAGCCCACCTTTCACCGACGTTTTTAATTACTGCAGCAGCTAGTTCCTCACTGATCTTATCCCTTGCGGATCTGCTAGCCTTCAATATATAAAAATGCACTTAGCATGTTGATCCAAATCCGATAGGACTCAACACGAAACGAAGGCCTATTAGGGTCTAGTATCCGTTCTAAATTCTCTTAGCTTAAGGGTTATTCTCAACCCTAGCTATTAGACATATTAAGGCATATATCATCATCATTTAAGGTATCAACAATACCTTAACATCATCGCAATTCGATTTTCTAAAAACAAGATCAATCATTAAACTTAGATCAAACAACATTCTGCACAACGATCAACTTTGCGGAATTTTCTGTTTTGACACGCTAGGGTGCAGGGAACATGCCCTATACCGTTGGAAAGCCACGGAAATGTAGAATTTTACACAATTTACGGTGACTCAAGGCGATAACTAACGAAGAAGTTATAGCCGATTTACTAGAAGGTGGCAGAATTGCCCGAATTTCCGAAAACAACTCGTGTCCTGACTTTGGAGATTTTTCACGACTGATTCAGGAAGAGTTATGGACTGAGCTATATATCATTAGAAAGCCACGGAAGTCTAGAATTTTTACAAATTTACAGTGGCTTAAGATGATAACAAATGAAACGGATATACCCGTTTTACCAAAAGGTGGCAGAACTGCCTTGACTTCATGAAAACCGAAACATGACCTAACTTTGCCGATTTTTCATAATTTACTCAGAACGATTTAGAGAATGAGACCTATACCATTTGAAAGCCAATTAAGTCTAGTTTTTGGCAAAATTTACGGCGTCTCAATCGGATGTAAAACGAGGGAGTTATGCTCGTTTAACCGAAGGGTGGCAAGTCTGCCGAAAGCGAAGTGCGCGGGCGCGCGACCTGTGCGCGCTCGCGCGCGTCCCCACGCTCGCGCGGCCTGTGCGCGCTCGCGCTCGTCCCTGCGGTCGCGCGAGACTGAGGCCGAGAGTCGTATGAACGATGACAGAAGCTATGGAACTCGATACACAAACACACAACACCAAAAACTCGACACCAATCTTCACAAACCTTTCAATATCATTGAAATCATGCACTTTAACACATCAACCTCATCTCAAACATGCCTATACATTAATCAACTCAATATTCATCAAACATGCTTCAAAACACAACCCAAAATATATATATATATATATATTGGTACCGAAAGCTTGAAAACATAACTACATAACCATAGTTTTCGAAATACCTTTCAAACAACAATGGGAAAATGTTGGAAGAACTTAGAAGAAGATGGATCGATGGAAACGAAGCTTCCAACGACGATGCCGGAAACACAACGATGGTGAAGAACGGCTGCAACGAGATGGAGTTCTCCTCAACAATGGATGCAACTTCTTGCTTCTCTCACTCTCTCTCTCGATCAAAGAAAATAGAAGCAAGAAGATGGTGTGGAGAAGAAGAAATGGAGAAGATGATGAAATGAGAGATGCTTTGCCCTTTTCTCTCTCTCAACTTTTGTGTAGAAAATGAAAGAAGATGGAATGGAAGATGAATGGTTGTCTTGCCCTTTTCTTTCTCACAACTTTTACGCAAATGAAGAAGAAGAAGAAGAAGAAGAAGAAGAAGAAGAAAGGATATTGCAGCTGCCTCTATCTCTCTTTCTCTCGAAAATGTGAGCAAGAAATGGCAAGCACTCTCTCTCTCTATGCACTATACTTATGTATCTATATTTTTCTTTGATTTGGGGGACAAGAAACGTGAGAGGCATGGGAGAGGTGAGGGGAAAGGCATGGCCTCCCATGCCTCGGTTAATAAAAAAAAATATCCGTTTTAAATTCCAATTGCTCGATTATCGTGATATTTTTCGTTTTCGGAAAAATCCCGAACTAAACCGATATTGCTAAAATAATTCACTTATTTTAAAACAATAGTTTATTTGAAATTATTGATTTTAAAACACTGCTTTAAAATACTGGTTTTAAATCCTCAACAATTTAAAACATCCGAAACCTAGAGAATATCTGATTCTCTTGACTTGAACATCTCGTTTAAATTATCTGAATTTAAACAATTGCATGACTGGAGAATATCTGAGTCTCCCAGTCCTGAAATTAATTATCGGAATATCTGATTCACGATAATCACGCACCGTAAATAAAATAGGAATCGAATTTATTTGAAATTACGATTCTGGCTTTCCATACAGAAAATGAGATAAACCCTAACAGAAATATTTAATCCACCCACGGAATTTTAATTGACCTTGAATTCGATGGAATATAACGGATACTTTCGACCCTAATCTGACGTGAAATTACTGTACTCGTACAGTAATCACACACTTAACTGTAATTAAACAGTAAGTATTTTACGGGGTATTACATTCCACCCCCCTTAAAATAAATTTCGTCCCGAAATTTACATACCTTAGAGAAACAATTCTGGGTATTTTGCTTTCATCTTATCCTCGAGTTCCCATGTCGCTTCTTCCTGACCATGGTGACTCCATAGGATCTTAACTAGAGGAATAGACTTGTTGCTCAACTCCTGGACTTTTCGATCCAACACAGCTTCTGGTCTCTCTTCATAAGTTAGATCTGGTTCTAACTCAATCTCGTTGTGCTGAATCACATGTTTGGGATCATACACGTATTTCCTTAACTGAGAAACATGAAATACGTTATAAACATTACCAAAACCGGGTGGTAATGCCAATCTATACGCCACTGCACCTATCCGCTCAAGGATCTCGTAAGGTCCTATAAAACGTGGTCGTAACTTTCCCTTTACGCCGAATCTTATTATCCCTCTGGAAGGAGATACTTTCAGGAAGACCTTGTCTCCTGTTGTAAATTGTAAATCTGTACGGCGTTTATCCGCATACGACTTCTGCCGACTCTGGGCTTCTTGAATCCTCTGACGGATTTTTCTGACAATTTCAATCATTTCTGACACTGAGTCTGGCCCAAGAATCCTTCGTTCACCCACTTCATCCCAATAAAGTGGTGATCGACACTTTCGATCATACAACGCTTCGTATGGTGCCATATTGATGGTTGCTTGATAACTATTGTTATAAGCGAACTCAATCAACGCTAATATTTCCTCCCAGCTTTCACCCCTATCTAGGACCACTGTTCTCAACATGTCCTCTAATGTTTGGATCGTCCTCTCGGACTGACTATCTGTCTGTGGGTGAAACGCTGTACTGAAATTGAGTTGAGTTCCCAACTCCTTCTGTAAACTAGTCCAAAATCTTGAGGTAAACTTTGAATCTCTGTCCGATGTTATTGACATTGGAACACCATGAAGGCGTACAATCTCTCTAACATAAATCTGAGCTAGCTTATTCGATCCATCCGTAACTCAGATCGGAAGAAAATGAGCTGACTTTGTGAGCCTATCAATAATGACCCATATGGCCGTATTCCCTCGTCTTGACCTGGGTAGGCCTGTCACAAAATCCATCGCTATGTGTTCCCACTTCCACTCAGGAATCTCTAACGGTTGTAGCGCACCGTAAGGCCTTTGGTGCAATGCCTTAACTTGTTGACATGACAAGCATCGCTCAACATAGGAAGCTACGTCCCGTTTCATTCCTTCCCACCAGAATTTCTGCTTCAAATCCTGATACATTTTCGTACTTCCCGGGTGTGCTGTATACGGAGTATCGTGAGCCTCGCTCATGATCTCATTTCTGAGCTCAACACAGGGTGGAACACATATCCTATCTTCATAAAGGATAACATTATCTGATGCTTCCTTGAAGCTTTCTGTTTTTTTCCGATCTGATCTTCAAGCGCATCTCTTCCATGGTTTGATCTTTTCTCTGTGCCTCAATTATCTTTTCTCGGAGATCGGGTACAGCTACTAATGTTGCCACACGACATTCAATCGTCTCAGGTGGGTAAACCACCTCTAGCTGTAAGCTTTCAAAATCCCTGATGAGTTTCTCCTCCTGAGTAAGGAGAAAGCCCAACTTGCTTGTTTTACAACTCAAGGCATCTGCTACCACATTAGCCTTGCCTGGGTGGTAACTGATTCCATAATCATAGTCTTTTACAAATTCAAGCCATCTGCGCTGTCTCATATTTAAATCCTTCTGCTCGAAAAAGTACTTTAGACTCTTGTGATCTGTGAAAATCTCACACCTAACTCCGTATAGGTGATGTCTCTAGATTTTCAAGGCATGCACTATTGCTGCCAGCTCTAAGTCATGCGTAGGACAATTCAACTCATGAATCCTTAACTGTCTGGACGCATACGCTATGACTTTGCCTTCTTGCATTAGAACACAGCCTAATCCATTCTTCGAAGCATCTGTATAAATTACAAATTCTTTATCACTGACCGAAATGGCTAAAACTGGCGCAGTAGTCAATCTTTTCTTAAGCTCCTGAAAACTTGCTTCGCATTCTTCTGACCACTGGTACTTGATTCCCTTCCTTAGCAGTTGTGTCATTGGCCTAGCTATCTTGGAGAATCCTTTTATGAATTTCCTATAGTATCTCGCTAATCCTAAGAAACTTCTGATTTCGTTAGGAGTAGTTGGAGATTTCCATTCCTGCACTGCCTCTACCTTAGAGGAGTCCACTTTTATGCCTTCTGCTGACACAATATGCCCAAGGAACATTACTTCCTTCAGCCAAAATTCGCACTTACTGAATTTGGCGTAAAGCCTTTCTTTTCTTAGGGTTTCTAACACTGTCCTTAGATGTTCTGCATGATCTGATTCATTCTTGGAATAGATGAGAATATCATCTATGAACACAAGGACAAACTTATCTAAGAATGGATGAAACACCCTATTCATGAGATCCATGAATACTGCTGGGGTATTTGTCAATCCGAATGGCATTACTGTAAACTCGTAATGACCATATCTGGTTCGGAAAGCTGTCTTGGGTATGTCTTCTGACTTGATCTTCAGCTGATGATATCCAGACCTTAGGTCAATCTTTGAGAATACACTTGCCCCCTTGAGCTGATAAAAAAGATCATCAATCCTAGGCAAATGATACTTGTTCTTCAACGTCGGCTTATTCAGCTCACGGTAATCTATACACATCCTCAATATGCCATCCTTCTTTTTCACAAATAGGACTGGTACTCCCCATGGTGACACACTAGGTCGGAAGAAACTTAGGTCCAATAATTCCTGGAGCTGAATCTTGAGTTCTTGTAATTCCTTTGGGGCCATCCTGTACGGAACTTTTGAAATCGGAGCTGCTCCCGGTTCCAAATCTATTACAAACTCGACTTGTCGGTTCGGTGGCAATCCTGGCAATTCTTCTGGAAAAACGTCTGCAAACTTTCGCACAACTGAAACATCTTCCACTGTCCTCTCTATATCATCTATCTTGTTTAAATAAACCAAGAAAGCTTGATTTCCTCTCTTGATCATCTTCTTGGCCTGCAGTGCTGAAATCATTGGAGTGAACTTTCCCATTTCTATGCTGTGAAAACTTGTTGGCTTTTCTCCTGGAACTTGGAATGATATCTTCCTTTCACTGCATAGGATCGTGGTATGATTTTCGGACAACCAATCCATTCCTAGGATTACGTCGGTATCCCACATCGGTAGGACACTAAGATTATCAGCCTTAATCCTAGTTGTTCCCAAGTCTATTTCTATGTTCGAGCAAACATGAGTCGTAGTCATGGTTCCACCGGTTGGTATTAAAATCTTTTTCTTATGACTAGCTCGTTCAGTTTTAAGCTCTAACTTATTACAGCATGCTGATGAAATAAAGGAGTGCGATGCTCCAGTATCAAATAAAACAACTAAAGGCATGCCATGAAGTTTGCCCATACCTGCAAGATTACTTTTCTGCTTCCCTTTCCCGGAGGAACTGGGGTTCATTGCATAAGACCTAGGATTTCCTTGCTGCATCTGCCTCTACTGTTGTTGTTGGGGTTGCTGACTATGTTGACCTGATGCCTGCAGGGCCTTTAGCTGCTGAGGTTTCCGTCCCTGCTGTGCCTTCGGCAATACCTCGCATAGTGACCTTCCTGGCCACAGTTATAGCAACTTGAACTTCTGGCCTGACATATGCCTTGGTGGCGTTTGTTGCACCTTGGGCATAGAGGAATGCTGGGTTGTGATGGCGCAATTCTCCCCCGAGCAGGAGCACTCTGCTGGCCCTGCTGCCTGTTTCCCTGCCAAGGCTTTCTATAGCCTTGGTTCCTGTTCTGGTTACCTCCATCATCCCACTTTCTCTTCCCTTGAAAGTTTTGTGATGGAGTCTGAGTTGGTGCTGGTACTGAAGTAGGTGTTGGAGTTGATACTGGGGCCTTTTTTTTCTGCAGGCATTACTGCCTCGATGTCTAATGCCCTGTTCAATGACTCAGTATAGGTCAGGTCTTCCCGACTTGACAAAGACATGGCAATCTCATGCCTTAGTCCTGATCTGAACTTAGATGCCATCTTCTCATCAGTATCCACCTGGAGAGGTACATACCGTGATAACTCACAGAATACTCGCTCGTACTCTGTGACGGACATCTTTCCTTGTTTCAGAGTATGAAACTTTGCTTCCTTCTTGACTCTGAACGTCTTGGGAATGTATTTGTCGTAGAATCCAGTTTTGAACTGATCCCATGTGTAAGCATCAAACTGCTCCAGAGTCATGGTCCTTCTTCTAGACTCCCACCAGAAATCTGCAGATCTGGTTAACTGGAATGTTACACAGTAGAGTCGCTCCTGGTTATCACAGCGGAGAAAATTAAAAATCCGCTCCATCACCCGGATCCATGCCTCAGCATCGGTGGGATTTCTTGCTCCGTCAAACGATGGAGGGTTCTGTCGCAGAAAAAGTTCCTCAATTCTGCGCTGTGGAGGTGGTGGAGGTGTCTGCTCCCTTTGCTCCTCTTGTCTTTCTTGTTGTTCTTCCTCCACTCTTTCCTGTCTTTCTTGCCTTGGAGGTCTCCCTCTAGGCCTATTTTGTCTTATGGGATTCACATTCGCATTTCTTCCTCATGCTGCTCTGGGTGGTACCATTCTCCAATTATAATTTCAGATTATAATTCATAACGAAGTCATTGCCTTCTGTAAAAATAACTCATGCTTTAACTGATCCTTAACATATCTTGAGCACTCAAAACACTTTGAAATTCTGAAGCATAAGTCAACAGCCCTTCTAGGCTTAAATATATATATATATATATATCAGGGAAATTGCCTTAAACGAGGTCTTACGAGTACATTTTCTGATGCATGGGTTCTGCAAAAACAGCCATGCCTAGACGACAGAATGCTCACAAGCCAACGCATTCCTGTCTCAAAAAGTGGGAATGCCTACGTCCCAAGAATGGTCCTCTAGGGAACACATTCAACTACTGAAATGTACATACAAAATAAATCCTCCTGATACGAAATACAACTAACATAGCTCAAAAGCTAAACTAGTCGGATGAGCTACTGGCCGACCGACCATCCTGGATCCTCCGAGGGGTCCTCTTCCTCCTCTGACTGCGGATTCTTCGAGGGGTCCTTATCTGACTCCGGATTCTCCGAGGGGTCCTTATCTGACTCCGGATCCTCCCAGGGATCCTTCTCGGACTCATCCTCAACTGATATACTGAACTGAAAATTATGATTGATCTAAGAAGATCATTACACTGACTGGAAATTCTAATGTCTCCCAAACTGAAAGGAGAATAATTTCCACACTCAAAATCGCACTGAAATGAGTTCTTACTGATGAATTCTCTGACTTAGAACGTTTTCTAAGTAAATTTTTGAGACGCTGACTCGAAAACTCTTAACTGATCTTGAACCTCCTTGACTGATCATCGAAAATCCTGACAAAAATTTTACCCAGTGCCGGTTTGGGCACCTAGCGCCGGATAGCCTAGTCCGTGCTTCCTCCAGTCTGTTGATTTAACTTGTACTCAGTTCAGTTCAGTTGATGATCAGTTGGCCATCAGTTAGCTCTCCAGTTGGGTCTCCAGTTCAGCTGGACTCTCCAGCTGACCCTCCAGTTGGACTCTCCAACTGGCTCTTCAGTTGGGTCTCTCCAGCTGGCTCTTCAGTTAGACCCTCCAGCTGACCCTTCAGTTCAGCTGGTCTTTCTCTCCAGCTGGCTTCTCAGCTCAGCTGGACTTTCTCTCCAGCTGGCTCCATTTCAAGTTTCTAACTTGAACATTCCATTCTTATATATTTTGAGACGCTAACTCAAAATACTGCTGGTTTACCTCGAGACGCTGACTCGAGGTAAAAACTTCTGAGAGATCTAGTTCGAGACGCTGACTCGAACTAGCATACTCAAGATTCTATCTTGACGACTTCTGAACTGGTTTATTTTGAGACGCTGACTCAAAATAATTTCGGTTCGAGGTTTCGAAATGCTAATTCGCAAACCTTACTGAAACGAGGACTTGATGCATCAGCTACTGAAATTGGAATCCCTGATCATCATGCCTCCTGAAACTGGATCTGCCTCTAAAACTTGTCTTTTTCCTTCAAGTTCTTGAACTTGTTGAATTTCTTCATCAGGTTCCATTTGCTGAGTCTTTTCTTAAATGAAAGCCAACTTAAAGGGAACTAAGGCAATCTAGATTCCTCTAAATTCCTCTACGTTCTCTGAGGCTTAAATTCATGGACACAACCTGATAATAATTAGATCACTCTGATCTAAACTGCATGCTCATTATAAAATAATAGCACAAAATTCTTACAGTCTAATTTATCTGAAATTCGACTGTACTTGAAGTCGGACTTATCAAAAGCCTGACATAACTGAACTTTTGCAATTATCTAAACTGCAAAACTGGAATCTGGCAACCTTTGTGCCTTCTTAGCTGCTGCTTCGTGAGCTTGCCTCAACGAAATAAAAATCATTCAAACTTTTTAAAACATACAGGGGCTTTAATAAACATTTTTCTGATGCACAACTTTTGCCAATCCCTGATTGGTCTTACAAAACTTTTGCCAATCCCAGATTGGTCTTACAAAACTTTTGCCAATCCCAGATTGGTCTTACCATACCATTATCTGAATGGTCTTACTGAAAAATTTTATAAAATCGCCAACATCTGGATAGCCTGAACTGAATGATTTTATAAAAATTTTGCCAACATCTGGATGGCCTGATCTGAATACTTTATAAAAATTCTCACCATTATCTGAATGGCTTAACTGGAAATTTTTATAACTTTGCTATTATCTGAATAGCCTGAACTGAAAGATTTTCAACATCTCGCCATTATCTGAATGGCCTGAACTGAATACTGAAATTTGACAATTCCATACCTTTCTTTGGTTGAGCTTGATGTGAGGGAGTGCTGAGAGTTGTTAACTGATCACTGAACAGTCTAAGGAACAATCTTAGACTTAACTGAATGAACTTAGAGTTCGGAGTAAAAACTGAACCGTCTAAGGAACAATCTTAGACTTCACTTGAAAAGAACTTAGAGCTCAGAGCAAAAATGCTCTGATACCACTCTGTCACGACCCCACATTAATATCCAATTAATGCGACGTGTGATTGGCACGACTCAATCCCAATGAAGGATGGATCAAGACGTGAACCGGAAATAATTAAATAAAGGAATAAACCACTGCAATCCAGGAACGATATTTGCAGTGAACTCTAATTCAGAACTGAGTTTCAATTCACAAAATATAACTGAATAAATAAATACCTCAGAGTAGCAAAAATGTATCATCGAGTTCAAGAAATACTGAAGACTTGACTCGGTTATACAAAAGTAGCGGAAGCAATATAGCACATCAAAGTACAGGAAAATATTCTGAGTCCTGTACTCAACAACTGTCTCTCTCTCAGCACTTCACCCTGCACCATCAACACTCAACCTGCACATTTCAAAACAAATATGCAGGGTTGAGTACAAGTATACTCAGTGAACACATTGCCAAAATATATATCATAATATATATCTGATATTATGAATATTTATCAAATCTGTTTTATTATCATGCATTCTGAGTAAACACATAGGGGTTTTATCTGAAAAGGCCCTATGTTTTACTAAATCATTTTCTGTCTTTGCGTACGCCTTTCTGTTGTATGATCATCCATATCCAAACGGAGTGCCAAGGAATAGTTCTTTTCGCACTCGAGTGCCAAGGAATAGCTCCACTCAGCCTTTTCCATCGCACATTTAGCATCGTCGATGTCTTAGTCAAGAATAGCTCCGCTCAGCCTTTCTCTCTTCCTAATATCACCGACCCAAGTGTACACTAACCTCAGTTAACACGCTAAGTTAGCACGAGGCCCGATCGATTTAACAGTTAGAAAGCCCCTTGCGAGCTAACTAAATACAGATAAGATATCATACAAAACAAACATTTTATGCATGACAATAATTTATTTGCATCATAAATAATTAACTGCAGATGAGTAAAAACTCAAATCATTATTTGGACTAAGAGTCCGTTGAAAAGAAAGCCCACCTTTCACCGACGTTTTTAATTACTGCAGCAGCTAGTTCCTCACTGATCTTATCCCTTGCGGATCTGCTAGCCTTCAATATATAAAAATGCACTTAGCATGTTGATCCAAATCCGATAGGACTCAACACGAAACGAAGGCCTATTAGGGTCTAGTATCCGTTCTAAATTCTCTTAGCTTAAGGGTTATTCTCAACCCTAGCTATTAGACATATTAAGGCATATATCATCATCATTTAAGGTATCAACAATACCTTAACATCATCGCAATTCGATTTTCTAAAAACAAGATCAATCATTAAACTTAGATCAAACAACATTCTGCACAACGATCAACTTTGCGGAATTTTCTGTTTTGACACGCTAGGGTGCAGGGAACGTGCCCTATACCGTTGGAAATCCACGGAAATGTAGAATTTTACACAATTTACGGTGACTCAAGGTGATAACTAACGAAGAAGTTATAGCCGATTTACTAGAAGGTGGCAGAATTGCCCGAATTTCCGAAAACAACTCGTGTCCTGACTTTGGAGATTTTTCACGACTGATTCAGGAAGAGTTATGGACTGAGCTATATATCATTAGAAAGCCACGGAAGTCTAGAATTTTTACAAATTTACAGTGGCTTAAGATGATAACAAATGAAACGGATATACCCGTTTTACCAAAAGGTGGCAGAACTGCCTTGACTTCATGAAAACCGAAACATGACCCAACTTTGCCGATTTTTCATAATTTACTCAGAACGATTTAGAGAATGAGACCTATACCATTTGAAAGCCAATTAAGTCTAGTTTTTGGAAAAATTTACGGCGTCTCAATCGGATGTAAAACGAAGGAGTTATGCTCGTTTAATCGAAGGGTGGCAAGTCTGCCGAAAGCGAAGTGCGCGGGCGCGCGACCTGTGCGCGCTCGCGCGCGTCCCCACGCTCGCGCGGCCTGTGCGCGCTCGCGCTCGTCCCCGCGGTCGCGCGAGACTGAGGCCGAGAGTCGTATGAACGACGACAGATGCTATGGAACTCGATACACAAACACACAACACCAAAAACTCGACACCAATCTTCACAAACCTTTCAATATCATTGAAATCATGCACTTTAACACACCACGCTCATCTCAAACATGCCTATACATTAATCAACTCAATATTCATCAAACATGCTTCAAAACACAACCCAATATATATATATATATATATATTGGTACCGAAAGCTTGAAAACATAACTACATAACCATAGTTTTCGAAATACCTTTCAAACAACAATGGGGAAATGTTGGAAGAACTTAGAAGAAGATGGATCGATGGAAACGAAGCTTCCAATGACGACGCCGGAAACACAACGATGGTGAAGAACGGCTGCAACGAGATGGAGTTCTCCTCAACAATGGATGCAACTTCTTGCTTCTCTCACTCTCTCTCTCGATCAAAGAAAATAGAAGCAAGAAGATGGTGTGGAGAAGAAGAAATGGAGAAGATGATGAAATGAGAGATGCTTTGCCCTTTTCTCTCTCTCAACTTTTGTGTAGAAAATGAAAGAAGATGGAATGGAAGATGAATGGTTGTCTTGCCCTTTTCTTTCTCACAACTTTTACGCAAATGAAGAAAAAGAAGAAGAAAGGAAATTGCAGCTGCCTCTATCTCTCTTTCTCTCGAAAATGTGAGCAAGAAATGGCAAGCACTCTCTCTCTCTATGCACTATACTTATGTATCTATATTTTTCTTTGATTTGGGGGACAAGAAACGTGAGAGGCATGGGAGAGGTAAGGGGAAAGGCATGGCCTCCCATGCCTCGGTTAATAAAAAAAAATATCCGTTTTAAATTCCAATTGCTCGATTATCGTGATATTTTTCATTTTCGGAAAAATCCCGAACTAAACCGATATTGCTAAAATAATTCACTTATTTTAAAACAATAGTTTATTTGAAATTATTGATTTTAAAACACTGCTTTAAAATACTGGTTTTAAATCCTCAACAATTTAAAACATCCGAAACCTAGAGAATATCTGATTCTCTTGACTTGAGCATCTCGTTTAAATTATCTGAATTTAAACAATTACATGACTGGAGAATATCTGAGTCTCCCAGTCCTGAAATTAATTATCGGAATATCTGATTCACGATAATCACGCACCGTAAATAAAATAGGAATCGAATTTATATGAAATTACGATTTCGGCTTTCCATACAGAAAATGAGATAAAGCCTAACAGAAATATTTAATCCACCCACGGAATTTTAATTGACCTTGAATTCGATGGAATATAACGGATACTTTCGACCCTAATCTGACGTGAAATTACTGTACTCGTACAGTAATCACACACTTAACTGTAATTAAACAGTAAGTATTTTACGGGGTATTACATTGATGGAGGCACGATAAGAATCAAAGAATCAAATGAAGAGCTGCCATTAAAGGGTTCCAAAATTATTATCTTGTTAAAAATTAAAGATTGGAGATCAAGGTTTGAAGAAGAGAACATGAAGAACAAGCATGCACATACACATCGCATGCATGAAGATGGTGACGTAAATCACGTGTGTGCATGGAGCTGATTTCAACCCTTTAATTAATTTAATTTGGGGTTGAATTATATTTAGACTATAGTATTTAATTAATTAATTTAGACTATAATTTAGACTATAGTTCCGGAAGCGAAACAACGAGTCGTACAAAACTCATTGCTTTGCCGTGACATACGTGTATTTTTGGCCAAATTCCATCATCTTCAAGGTGAAATCGCCACAGAAGACCGAGAGGAGCTGATCTTAAGCAACAGAAGATACGACCATCACCATCACATACACGCCTATCACAAAGAGCACCACTACATACTTGAGAGACATACACGATTCTAATTGTATACATTGGTCTCTTCTTGAATTAGAACTTCCAGATTGAATTCTGATGAAACTGATAAGTCCAAACTGGCTTCTTCAAAATCTATCACTGCATGAATAAAATTTGATACTTCCAGATTTTGTTGTACCATTTCAATTTCGTTTGTATCCTCAAGTGGGCTAGTTAAATTGGTGTCGACTTTCTCAGATACTGCAGGACCTGATTCTGCAACTTCAACTACTATAACAACTGTGTCTTGACTTGGCACATCAATGACCAGCTGAACTGGTCGTGCTCTAGCATTGGCTCTGGCAGGTTCGGCTGCGGGAATTTCAGACGAATGAGCTACTGCTGGCTGTCGATCAGCTTCTTCTGGCTGGACAGGGTGGCATTAAACTAGTGGTGGTGTAGACTGTGTAACAATGGCTGGCTGAACGGGTGGTGTAGACTGTGTAAGTGGTGTTAGTATAGCAGCAGACAACCGGATTATTGGTGGGGGCGGTGCATATACGAGTCTTGCAATGGAAGGCCTATAGCTGGATTGGGGAACGATTTGCGTGTATCGCTGCGCGTATTGATCCACTAACTTGACCATTAAATCCAGCTTGTCAAATATTGACTGTGTACGAGTCTCCATGCTTTTGGACAATGCTTCACAAGGCTCCATCGCATCCCAGGTGGGAAATGACCTGAGTGTATTGTTTGAATTCATGGTAACCTGCAAAACGAACAAACGTGAAAGATAAACAAGGTATAGGACCTCACATTTCCTCACAATCACTCGTAATTTCTCTCTGAATTTTACCGCTCGTGTATGTCTCTCAAGTATGTAGTGGTGCTCGTGTAATAGGCGTATATATGGTGGTGATGGTCGAATCTTCTGTTGCTTAAGATCAGCTCCTCTCCGTCTTCTGGTGGCAATTTCACCTTGAAGATGATGGAATTTGGCCAAAAGTACACGTATGTCACGGCAAAGCGTTGAGTTTTGTACGACTCATTGTTCCGCTTGTTATACGGTTAGAATCGTGAAAATAGCACAGTCTGTGTGGATATATCACGGGCCGTGCTCTGTTCTCGGCCCCGCGCCTTTTGTTTGGTGATCTTAATTAGCACGGTCCGTGTTGTATGTTTTTTTAATGTAATTTTTTTTTAATTTTTTCCTTGCATAATTTTTATATTATTGCATTATTAGTATTATAGTGTATAATGCCTTATCACTTTTATTTGTACAACTAAAGAAGAAAAATACATTAATAATTAGATTGATCATGAATGATGAATTTACATTACAATTTAAATTAACTTACAACTTGAATTTATAAAAATACAAGTTTACAAAATTACAACTGAAAAATTACTATCTAAGTTCTAAAAAGTCAAAATTTTCCAAAATATGGAGGGGAAATGGGGAATGAACTTGGGTTTAATTTTAAGATTATAATTTCAAAACTTAAAGTCTCAAACTTATTATAATAAAATTAAGTTGCATGCGTATCCTCATTGAGGAATCAAAGTCCACGTAGTTCTTTTACCTTGTTATACTTACTATTCAGCATTGTCATCAGATTCAATGTTGTCAAAATCATCATCTTTGTTCATCAATACACTCCATTCATTCTCTTGTTGTCTTTGTTCGGTCAAAGTCCAATCTTTAAGCAACAATTGTGCTTCAGGACTTTTCGGTGTCATCATCGATCTACACTCGTTCAACATATAGCCGGATTGATTAAATGCTTGTTCAACCGCTACCATTGATGCCAGAACCGCAAATATTTCCTTAGCCATGATAGACAATATAGGAAATTGTTCTTGTTTTTCTCAACCACCACCGAAGAGCATCAGTGTTTGGATCTCCATCACACATCTCAATCAAATGATCATCTTGCAAATATATATCAAGTTCGGAAATTTCCCTTACCCTATTAAATTCTCTAGCTTTTTTAAATGCTTTTTCTTTATATATGTCTTGTAATTTATTATCACAATCTATTCCTAAATCAAAAGATGAACTAAAGTTACTAGGTTGCGAATCATTATTATTCTCATATGATTGGACATAGTTCTCAAAAAGAGTTTCTAAAGCAACCTTAAGATTAAAAAAAAAAGCAAACTTTTAAGATTAATTTTAATTTCATTAACTTTGGAAGTTCAACAGGCACTAGAGGTAGTACAAATTGCATAGTTCTAAAAGCTTTATAATAAACATCTAACATTCTACAAACACCATCATATTTCATTAAAGGATCTAAGCATTTTGAAATTAAAAATACATTATGAATATTATTAAAATATTTTAACCACTTAGTTACCATATCATGAACAAATAACATCAAATTGGCTTTGTTACTACATTTATTAAATTGAAACACAATTAATAAACAATTATATAAAACTGTAGGGAAGTAGGATAATAAACACCCGACAAATCCTTTGTAGCTTCTTGAAAAAATCTTAAAAGTTCACATAAATCATAGTATTCATCCCAATATGAAGAAATTAAAAAATAGCCATCAACTTCAATTTGAAAGAATTCAATTAATGCATCTTTACATTCACATGTAGAACTTAACATTTCATAGGTTGAGTTTCAATGAGTTGATACATCTGGATTAAATCTTTTGGTTTAATACATTTCCTAATGCAAAAATTATACCATTTTTTAGCAATGCTAGATTTTGTATGCAAACATACAATAGCATTTCTAATTGGAGAAATAACAACATTTAACACATTCATTCCATCTTGTCCACATAAATTTAATATATGAACAATACACCGTGTATAAAAATATGAACCACCTAGAGTTGCATTGCATGCTTGGATAAGTTGAGGTATATTAGCTGTATTAGCATTAGCATTATCGAAGCCTATCGAAAATATTTTATTAATTAATTTAAATTCATTTAGAATACTTATAATTACAAGAGCTATATTTATGGCACTACGTAGATCATTAAAATCACGAAAAGCAATTAAATACTTATTTAAATTCCAAGTATTGTCTATCCAATGACATGTAACTCCCATGTAGGAATTTTTATTAAAAATATCACTCTAAATATCCGAACAAATTGAAACTCTATGAGAAAAATCATTAAAAGACTTTATCAAACTAATTTTTATTTTTTTCATGAGTTTTTTATTTGACTTTTCATGCTATTATATGGAATCATGTTGGTCATGGGCGAGTCGGTATCAGTTTAGAGGAGGGGTGAATAAACCGAGTCAAAACTTTGAACACAAGTGCGGAATATAAAGGCCCTTTGACTCACTTCAAAACTTATCGATGCACTTAATCAATTCGGTGATTCTCAGTTGACTTGTGAGTGCAGCTTGTGTGATCTTTGTATATAGTTTTAGAGATATCCAAGTATGAGTAAAATACTAGAGCACACAGATGATTTATAGAGGTTCGAAGTCTCAAACTTCTACGTTCTCTCTTCCTTCCGTAGATGGGCAAATCCACTATATAACTTGAGTTTCTTTATAAATTATACAATGAATGACAGGTTTGCTGAACAAGGTAATAGTGAGTTTCTTTACACGGTTACCTCAGTGGGGTTGACAACTCACACTTGCAATCCCTAGTAGCTAGCTATTGTTGCTGCAGTTTCTTTATCTGTGGCTCACACTTAGCTAGAGAGTTAGGTGCTATTGTCATCGTTACAAGGTTTCAGATCTGTAGCGCCCCGTAATTTTATTTATTTATTTATTTATGTCGTTTTAAAAAATTATTATTTAAAGCATGCTATTAATTGTTTAAGTCCTATAAGTCGCGCCTAGAGTAAATTTAAACATATGTGGAACATGTTCATAAATGCATTACAATTATTGCATTTTAATAATTAAAGTAATATTTTATGTATATTTTATTTTGGGCCAATGTCATGGTAATTCTTTTATTTTTCTAAGCCCGGTTTGTAAGCCTTTTGGTTGAGCCCATTATACCATAAACCCTAAACCTAATTGCCATATGCAAGTAAATAAAATTTTGGAAAGAAATCAATTCAAATTTCAAACCTTCCATGATTAAACTTCAATTTCTAGTATAAATAGAGGCATTCATTCATTATATTTTTCCCACACCAAAGAAATAATAAAAGAGCAAGAGTTTTTAGAAGTCTCAAGAAGAGTTGGAATAGGTATAAATCTCTTTTCGTGTCTGTTTTCCTTTGTTTGTTGCATGATTTAGCATTTGGCAAGGAGAGTAGAAAGCTTTGAAATTAATTTCTTGTTCTTTGTTTTTTTTTTCCCGTAGAGTATAGAGAAAGGAATTTAAATTTTTATGTTGGTCTTGCTGTTTTTATTTTTCATAAATAAGAGAAATGAGAGAGATTAATGATTGTGTTGACTACTCATTTGGTAGGATCGAGAGGTATGGGTTTGATGGTATGCATTATTTGAAATATTTTGATCTATTTCTCCTATGTGTGTGTGTATATATATATATGTATGTAAATATATATTATATATATGTGTGTGTGTGTGTCATGGTAATATTGGTTGTAAGATGCATTAACCAAGCAATAGCATAATTAAAAGTCTCATATTCAAGTAAGTACCACAAGATTTTAAATTAAGAATTTATCATTCAATATATATATATATAGCTTATCCTGTACATAGTATTCTACTTAATTATTTTAGCATGCATCATTTTGCTTGACATTTATATCAGTACCATCATTAATTAAGATAATTATTTATAGGCAGGGTGCGCCGAAACATAAGCAATTAATCTTAAGTCAAGGTCAAGGTAGGGTTTATACGTTGAAAAATATATTGTTATCCTCTCTATGTTTGTACAGGAGTTTTGTGAAAATTCAATATAGAGTCTTCTTGACTATAAAGTACAGAGTCTTCTAGACTATAAAGTACCGAGTCCTATGGACTATAAAGTACGGACTCTTTTAGACTATAAAGTACCGAGTCTAAGGGTTAATGCAAAAGTACAAGTTACATGAATTAAGTCTTTTCACATACTTCTCTATTAAATTTATAGTTTGGATAACGGTCACTCCCCACTGAGTTTAAAAGAACTCACCCCAAATCTTTATTTCCTCTCAGGCAAGAACTCGGACGGTGTGTGAGCGGACAAGATGTGATGGTGGTGGTCAAATGGTCAAGCACAATTAAATGAGAATATTTATTTTACTTTATTTTTGAATTTCTCTATGTATTAAATGTCAATTTATGATTGAAATTTCCGTTGTATTTAAAGTAAATAGTTTTATTTATGAAAAACACGAGTAACGTGCCCTTTTCTATTAAAAGTGAAATTGGGGCGTTACAAGATCTCTTTCTATCTTCAAGAGGTTTAGTCTTGAAAGCAATATCAACTGATGTTGCTCCTTGAGTTGAGCTGATGTAGCGCCCCGGTCCCGAAAGACTGTGGAAATGGACGCCACGGGGGTTGGAATTAAGAAGTGGGAAAGAAAGGGGTAACCTGATTAATGTGAACTCAACAGAAGACTCAGAACAATCAAACACGCCTTATAATAGAACATATATATATATATGTATCCATAACACCAAGAGTAGAGTTCTTAGCGTTTAACAAAAGAATATTACAAGTGCGGAAGCTCCATTATTAACATGATACTTAACAAAAAGAGACAGTGAGAAATAGGTAAATAACAAAAGCCCATGTCTCAGCATCGTCACGTCCACGCGCCAGCTTACTGACCTGAAAATGTTTGGAAGTATTTGGGCTGAGTACTAATGCACTCAGTGGGCAAGTTTTCACAATTCAAATTATGCAAACCATTTTGTTAAAGTAATCTATCTGTGTTTATGCAAGTAGTGAAGCTTAGGAGGTTTAAAAGTTGGAAGCAACCTAAGTTCACCAAAACATTTTATCATGAAGCGCTTAAGAGTATAACCCGTCACTGCCCGCAACCCGAACTGCATCACCAGCGCATAACGTTGAGTATGGCCATAGTATACCCAAAGAGTATAACCAATAAGTGTTTCATTTTAGTCTCACCGACAAGGAGTAGGGCAGGACAAATAATGCATGCATACTGTAGCTACTCACATTGACACAGCGCTGGTTTATGAGACTCCGACAACATACAGTAGCACGCAAATATTTAACATAGATAGTCACATATGCAATTTTAACAAAGCAGAGCTTAATAGCTCGAAAGATACAATTTGCAAAGATATAATATAGCCCACCTGGATAACAAATCTGTAAAACAGATAAGCTTTCAAATTCTGAGTTGATTCTGCTCAAACTCTGCTACTTCTTCTGTAGTGCCCCGAACCTTTTTGTATATAATTAATTGCAATTATAGACTATGGGAGTCGCGTCATTTTAAAATTTTCGTAATTCGGTAGTTTAACCGAACTTGCGATGTGTTGTATCGATGAAAATCAAAATATATTTTAAATATGTTTATTAATCGATTTATTGATTTGTGTCACTTGGCGTATTTAAAATATTTCAAAAAAATAAAATATATTTAATTTATGGTCTTAAAATCAATGAATTATTTCATCCATTTCGATCCAATTTGGGATTTTTCCGGAGACGAAAAATATCACGATAATCGAACAACCGGTATTTAAACCCGGTATTTTACCTAGTCAACTCCCAAGTCATGGGAGGCCATACCTCCCATCACTTTTCCCCTTACCTTCTCCATGCCTTCCCGTCACCTCTTGTCCCCCAAATTAACCAAATTGGATATATGAAAATATCGTAGCCATTCCTCTCAATTTTTCTTGCACAAATTTTCGAAGGAGAAAGAGAGCCAGAGGCAAGCTCGTTCCAGCCATTTTCAAGCTTCTCTAAGCTTTTCCGAGTTGTTTTAAAGGTATTTCAAAAACTAGAGTTATATAGATGTATATATTTTCAGTTGTATAGATATATATATATATATATATTTTCAGTTTTTCGTGAGATATATATATATATATATTTTGTGTTGCAAAAATTTTGAGAAGCATGTTGATTAATGGTAGAAATGAATTGTCTATGAATTATAGCATGTTTTTAGATTTTATTTTTGAGTTTGGTTTGGGATGAAAGCTTGAGTTGAAGCTTTCATGGTGGTCGTCGTTGTCTTCGGCCTCACACCCGTGCGAGCGCGCGCAAGAGCGCCGCGGGGGGGGGGGGGGGGGGGAGAGCGCGACGCGGGGGGGGAAGCGCCGCGGGGGGGGAGTGCCGCGCGCCCAGGCAGCGCCGCCGCGCACATGAGCCCCGCGGGGGGCACTCCAGCGCGCCCGCGCACACAGCCCCACCGCGCACTCCTGCGCGCCCGCGCTCGACTTTTGGCAGACTCGTCACCCTTCGGTAAAACGAGCATAACTCCCTCGTTAGACGTCCGATTGAGACACCGTAAATTTTTCCGGAAACTAGACTTCCGTGGCTTTCCAACGGTATATTCCTAAATCTCTAATTCGTTCTAAGTAAATTATGAAAAATCTTCAAAGTTGGGTCATGTTTCGGTTTTCGGAAATTCGTGGCAGATTTGCTACCTTCTAGTAAAACGGTCATAACTTTTTCGTTAGTTATCGTATGGAGTCACCGAAAAGTCTTTCTAATGGTATAGGGCCCAGCCCCTAATTCCTTCTGGATAAATTTTGATAAATCATCAAAGTCAGTTGTTGTGCAGATTGCTCAACAAATTTTCAATTTTCAAATCGCCCTTATTCGAAATCAATTAAGGGATCTTTTAACTCCTTCAATGATGCTAAGGAGTGTCCTTATCAGTTAGTATCTAGGGTTGTGAGGACCCTTGAGCTAAGATCGGTTTTAACGATGGATTTAAATTGTGTCATTTAAAATCGCACGCCAAGTGTTCGATTTATGCTCGAATGAGATAAATGTATTTTAAAAAGGGTCTCTTTGTTTAATAAACTCCCATAGGTCTATGATGTTGCTGAGTCTCATTTATGTGATTTAGTATTGTTGAGATTTGAGATATTATTCATTGCCGGAGTAGGCAATTGTTAAGCTATTGAGGTTTAACTTGGGTCGGTTTAACCGACGAGCATGTGAAACTATGTAATTGCGAGAGTCTTGACCTCGTGGAGGTTCTAAGACGAATTTTGATACTTGTAGATCATTTGCCGTAAGACGTAATCATTGTGGTGTTGCTCGATTCTGAAGAAACTAAAAAGCTTCGACTATTATAGTCAAAAGGTGGGCGTATACTATCCTTCTCAAAATGCTATGTTTGAGTTATTAAGCTCATTTTGAAACAAATGTGCATATATGATTATCTGTGTAAAATGATTCGTTCTGCTTGCTGTGGTTGTCGGAGTCTCATATACCAGCGCTGTGTCAATGTGAGTAGCTACAGTCTTGCTTGGTTTGAGTCGCACCCAATCCCTGGCTGTTCTTAGCTAAAAGAACTTTTAATTACCTTGAGGGTTTACTCGGTAATTGCGCATGATGATGTAGTGGTGGTTGCGGGTGTCGTACTTAGCTCACTTCAGGGTTTACTGGTGAGTGGGTCCATTTCAGGGTTTACTGATGGATCAAGGTTCACTTCAGGGTTTACTGGTGAACACATTCATGTTAAATGTTTTGATGAACTTAGATGCATTTCCCTTTACAAAACCTTCTAAGATTCATCTGCATACTCACAGATAATTATTTTATCAAATGCTTTTGATAACTCGGTTTTTCTCAGAAAACCCACTGAGTACATTAGTACTCAGCCCAAATATTTTCTCAAATGTTTTCAGGACAATGAGCTGGAGCGTGCAGACGATGAGCTGTGATGGGGCTTATATGTGTACTTTTGTAGCTAACCCGTTGTCTTGGCTCGTCTTAACCTCTGATCATCGTACTATTCCTTTTGATATTTCTTAGCTTCTGCAAGACCAAAAACTCATGTTGGATATATATATAACTCTGAATTTGTTACGATGATCGTATTCTATTATTGAACTAATTTGGAATTGTTCCTTGAGAATTATCCTCGAAATCCCCTTTCTTTCCCCTCTTCTAAATCCCCACCCTCGTGGCGCTCATTTCCACGGTCTTTCGGGACCGGGGCGCTACATCTTCTAGTCCTACAACAACCAATCTTTGCTTAGTTTAACTAAATGACCCATATCAAAACTCAATCCCTAAGCTCTTTTTAGAATTAAGTTTCTATCTATTTTATTATAAATTTTTAATTTGATCTACCATAATCGTATCCATCCTTCAAGTAATAATATACTCTTGAAATTAATAGATATATTACAACCATGTACTATATTGCCAATTAATACCCTTACTGACTATTTAAAATTTAAATTATTAGAGAATGACAAATTTAATGAAAAATATTTTGCAAAGCTCGTCTGAAATTCTTAAAATTTGTAAAATTAATTTACGCGTATATGAAAGCTTATATATTAAATTCTCAATGTCCCACAGTGATATTAAATTTGTTAAATGATGAACATATAAGTATTAAGATCACGAAACTGGATTACAAATTCTGAAACTCTACTATTAAATTCTAATTCCCAATTTTTTTCCAAAATGATTTAGTATGCATTTGAAACCCGTTCTGCATAAAATTAATTAGTGATATATATATTTGTATTTTTATGAATATTTTAAATTTTAATGTGCAAAGAAAGAATTCCAAAATCATTATAAATCAAAACCATCTTCCGGCATGCAAAATATGATTCAATTGAGGATACAAGGGTTCTATTCATAAAATATAATAAATGATCAAAGCACCGTAAAAATTTACCTTGTTAAATAAATTATTTGAATCTCGTAATCGATTTATAGATTTCTTTGAATCCCTACTAATTTCAGTGAGAGAGAATTGGTTTTAATACTAAAACTTTCGACTAATCCATTAGTTAGATAAAATATAAGAGTCATCACTAGCAAGACACACAACCCTAGCTACTATTCCTACTTGATGACACGTGTGAGATGAATCATCAAAACAATTACAACCAATCCTAAGTGATATATATACATTACTTATATAAATATACATAAATCAACTTTATATCTATATATTTTATGCTTGCATACGTGAATGCATTATGGAAAGATAAAACAATTAAGGCTTGATTGAAATTATACCTCATTTTTTTTGTTAAGTTCGTAAATAAATGATATATATATATATATATAATAATTAAACATTTAAATAAATAATATAGATATACATATAATGTATGTGTATTATTTGTGTGAAATAAAGATCATACTAAAAAGATTTACACTTGATAAATCAACTCCAATTAATCAAACTAAGTTCATATTTAGGGTGTTGAATAAAAATAGAAGAAGGTCTCGGGTATCTCTAACCCACTAAATGATACATTTTACGTAAAAAGGGATCTACGATGATCAAATTTCTTTCCTAGTTTACTCTTAAGGGTAATATAAACTATTTTTTTTTCATAAAATTTTTGGATATTTCACTTATTCTAACTATTAGATGTATATTCCTAATTAAATTTAGATAATAAAATTTTGGGGTATTACAGCTGAGTAGTTGATCGTTGTAATGCTTGAACTGAGAAGACTTCTCTGGCTGGACTTTCAACAGCTAGGTGATTGCTTGTGGCTTTTAGCTCTTCTTCTCAGTTGATATTTTCGCAGTTGAAATAATGCTTTGAACTTGAGCTATGAGAGGGAGAAAGAAAGCTCAGTTGTGAGTATATGCGAAAGTTTAAATAGTAGAGAGTTATTTCTCGAGAAGTGAAAGTGTTGAAAGTGAAAGTATTTGAAATTCAGATTCACTCGTCTTTTATAAAGGAGCGATTTTGTGATCGTTGGGTTCCATTGATCGATAGTTTGTTGGTTCATCAATGGTATGTTGATTTTCATAGCCGTTGAAGATTGTTGATGTAGCCGTTACTCAGCCAATCGATCTTCATTGAGTATTAACATTGTGATCTCTGTTGAGCACTAACTCCATTGATTCTCCAGCTAGCAGTTCTGGATTAGAGCTTAGCCGCTCAGTTTGGCTGTCGCTTCAGTTGGCTATATTTTTGAACTTTTCTTGCCAGTTCGACTGATAAAAAACCGTTGACTAGTTTGTCAGTTCGACTAGTCTTATTCTCAACTTGTTCAGCGGTTGACTCATCTTGAGCTTCAGTTGGTTGACTTCAACTTGGTTAGCGGTTGACTCATCTTGAGCTTCAGTTGGCTAACTTCAACTCTGGCCTTCAGCGATTGTTTTGTCTTTGTGCTTCAGTTCGGCTGATATTAATTATGGTCATCAGTTGGATGCTTCCAGTCTTTAGTTTAACTGGCTTACTGTAAGTTTCATCAGTTAGGTTGTCTTGGCTTCTCCAGTTCAACTGACCTGGCAGTCAGTTTGATAATAACTGGTTTGACTCCTGTAGAGCTTAACCCTCAGTTGGGTTATTTCCTAACTGGTTGACACATCCTTCTAGCTAGGTTGACCATGCTCTAGTTTGATTTCTCTTGCTTCAGCTGAAATTTTCGGAGCCTCAGTTTGATCAGCTTAGATCTCTAGCTTAGTTCTCCTTCAGTTTTTCAAGAAATTTTTGACACATTTTAACATCTCATCAAAACCACATCTTAGGATTTTACTTGATAGTTTTTCCTAATAAAATCTTTTAGCGGCGGGATTATAAGCTTTTGCATAACATGTTCAAAATTTAGACTATCGGCAAATTCAAAAGAAAGTGAGTTTATAGCACATAATCTGGTCATTTTCTCTCTAGCACATTCATCACTATATATATCTAAATAAAGAAGTTTTGTTAGAAATACCCGCATTGTTGAAAGACGTAAATCCTTGCATTTGTGTTTGTCCCCGAGCCACTACATCTCCACCGAATAAGCTTTCAAATGCCTTTTGAACATCTCATATCCTCCGCCACTTCGAAAAGTATATTCTTTGTAGCAATAGTTGCACTTGGTAATACACATTTGCTCATCGTGCTCATTTTTCTTTGGCACCGTGATTCTATTGAAGTGGATCAAGAAAATATGTGATGTTACTTTTCTCTTCGATACCTCTTCGGATATGTGAGGCATTTCTCTATCCATACCGGAAGATTCATAAGTAAATTGTTGAGCTTGACCCGAAGGAGGTGGCATTGGAATTTCAACTTCTGGAGTTTCACTCTCTTGAGTCTCTAGATCATTAATATTGAATTGTAGAGATTGAGAGAGTTGGATCTCCTCTTGTTGCATTTGAGCCGCCAAAAGTCGGTCCTCTTCTTCCATTTTCTCTTGTTATCGTCAACTCGATACTCTTCCGAGAGTAACATTAGGATTTGGATTAACAATATTTTCTTCGCCTTCATAATATTGATATTTCATTTCTTCATTGATCGTGTTGTCTATCAACAATGAAGAACCCCATCCTCTTCCTCGACGTGATGCACGAGCTCGTCCCCTTGGTGAGGAACCATCAGAATAGCCAATTCCCTTGCCCTTATCGGTCCTGGAACCACCACCATCACGGGAGCTAGACATTTTTTAATAGTGAAGATAAAAAATAAGACATGTGTGGAAGTAGAAGTGATGAAAATATGAAATGAACTAAATGAAGTATAGAAGATTAGAAGTGTAGTAGAATTGAGTATTGAAAATTGAAATGAGACTTGAGATAATAAAATTGAATCGAGAATTGAGATTGAAAGAGTTTGATCACTTGAGTATATATTGAGAGAATTGAGATAGTGTGGTAATGAAATTGGAATCGGATCCCCATGCATTTATAGAGAACAAAAATAAAAATAAAAAAATAAATAGCCGTTGGAACCAGCGATTCTGGTTCGGAACCGGCGGTTCCCGACGGCTAATTTCATCTCGACTGTCAATCTTCAACTGGTCTTTGATCTCGACAGTGACTCTATATTTTTTTTAAAAAAAGAAAAAATTCGGTCGGAACCACTAGTTCCGCTGTTCATTTTTAGGAAACAGAACCACACCGTGGGAAGGCGGTTCCGATTCCTAACCATGTAACCGACGGTTCCAGAACCTTTTGCCACATCTACTTAAAGGTATAAACTCTTTATAGTGGCACGTTGAGGAAGGTGCCACTATAAATATAAAATAAATAATATGTTCTCTGTTTTATAATTGTAGTCCCCTCTAATTTTTACATAGATTAAGAAAATATATTTAATATACTTGGAAACATAAAACTAACTAAAATTTTCCTTCTACAATCTTACTTATTTATTCAAATAATATGATTGTTAATTTCAAAGAATATTAAATAAGGGTATATCAAGAAAAATTAAAATTTAATGCATATCAAATAAAAAATAGACTATAATTTTGGAACGACCAAAAAAGAAATAAAAAACTACAATTATGGAATGGGGGAAGTATAATATTTGCTAAAAGTCAATTAAAATGAAAATAGTCCAATTTGCTTATGAGTCGGTCTCTTATCAAAGCTTGTGCACCGTTGCTTATGGTCAGGCGGGCATGTGGGCGTCATGAACCCCGTCCTTTTTTTTTCTTTTTCATTTTTATGGGCATAATTTTCATTTTTTTCAGTTTTTTTTATTTTCTATTTTTTCTTTTTTTTGCTCCAAAAATTTATATCCTCAAATAAAGCTTGTGAATCTTAAAATTAAAGTGAATTGATTTAATTTATTTAAAATGAATATGAATTTATATCCTAAAATGGAATTAATAAACCCTAAAAAACACAAAATAATTAAACCTGCTACCCCCTCCCCACCCAAAAAAAAAACCCATAAAATCTAAATAAACACTAAACCCTAAAAAACCTCTAAACCCCTAAGCTTTAAACATAAATTGAGATGAAATAAATCATAATTTGCAGGCCCAATACTTTTTATAGTTATAAGTGATACGTTTTGTATTTAGGACTGATACTTTAGTGTTAAGAATCATACTATATATGGCGAACTCTTTTTTTTTTGGATGGGGCGGGTCGGGTCAGGTTTGACCCGCGCATTGACCCGCCCGCCTGACGGTTTGAATTTATGCATTTTGAATTTCCAAAGTCTGAGAAGAGAGTTTGTGTTTACTTATTTATTTGCTTTTTTTTTTAATTATTAGAAAGTAAGCTAATTTTTAGCACACGGAAGTTTTTTAGAATTGCACTGGGTTGCATGCCTCTAATTAACTCCTCCATGATGCAGTGAAATGAATGGGTTGAAAACTAGGCTAATCATGGAGGCTTCTCTTAACCCTTAATTTGTCATTATACGTGAATTAAACACAAATATTAATGTATTATAGGCCGGTTTGTTAATGTTTGAGGCAAATGATCTTATTAAAGGGAGTTGACCAGCAAGCTAGCTGATGGCACGCTGGAGAAGGTGCTATTCTAAAAGATTATATATGTTATCTAATTAAACTTGCTAAAAGTCAGCTCAAACGATTATTATTCAATACTTCAATTTGCTAAATAATTGCTTTCATTGGGCTTAGAATGCACGTAGGAGCAAATTCAAGTCAGAAAAATAATTTATTAGAAGCAAATAAGAAACTGAAATTTGAGATTGAAAATAAAATGAGATTGAAATAAGAAACTTCATTTGAAGCAATTTGTCTCACAGTACAATTTAGATCAACAATCCAGCCTGAAAGAACTGAAATTTCTTCCTGTATAGTTTAAATTTAAAATACGAATATGATATGTTCAATTAATTGGACTTAATTTTTATTTATTTTTAGAAAATAAGTTTATTGTAGGGAGTTGACCAATAAGCACTGAAGGCAAGTCACGTTGGAGGTCAGTATAAATAGGAGTATAATAATATTTATTAAAAGTAAAGTCAACTAACATTATTATAGTCCAATTTGCTTTTTTTTTTTTTGGTTGTAGAAAATAAGTTGATTTTTAGTACAGGAAGTTTTCTAAAATTGTACTGCCGCCTGAATATCTCTAGCTCCAAATAAGATCCTTCGTGCCAATACGTATTACATCTCTTGCATCAAAACTAGTATTTTTAATTTTTTTAATATACTCTAATCAAGAAAGATGAACCCTAAATAAAAATAAAATAAAATTAACCTAAATCATAATAAATTTAAATAAAAAACTGATATTTTTTATTTTATTTTATTTTTGCGCAAAAGATGTTATAATGAATGACACGGAGGATCTAAAACCCTCTAACTCCTCCATGATGCAGTGAAATGAAGGTTAAAAACTAGGCTAATCATGGGGGCTTCACTTAACCCTTTAATGTGCCATTAAACAATTAAACACAATTATTAATGTCTTACAGGCCGGTTTGTAAATAATGGGGAACGTGTTTAGGATTTCCTTTGAGGAAAACTATATATAGGATGTTCTATCGTAAAACAAAATACTATTTTACTTAAAGAGTTTTATCTGATTAATATACCACATCATATACGTTTGAAATTAATTTAATCTACAATGTTGTCATCATGTATATATTTAATATATGATGATATTATGATTTTCAAATTACAATAAGATGATCTTATCAAAGGGAGTTGCCCAGCAAGCTGATGGCATGCAGGAGAAGGTGCCACTCTAAAATATTTCTAAAATATTATGCTATCTAATAAAACTATCTAAAAGTCAACTAAAACGATTATTGTTCAAGTTGCTAAATAATTGCTTCATTGGCTTAGAATACACGTAAGAGCAAATCCAAGTCAGAAAAATAATTTATTAGAATCAGCGCCATCTTTCAAAATAAATATATGAGATTGAAATAAGAAATTTTAGTTGAACACAGAGTACAATTTTAGGCCGTAGTCCGTAGGCATGGAGCTCTCTAACTCAACCCTTCCCGCCAAACAAATCTTCATCTTAGCGGGCCAGAGCAACATGTCGGGCCGCGGCGGCATCCACAAGCAGCAATGGAACGGCGTTGTTCCGCCGGAGTCGGCGGCCGACGGCGACCGAATATTCCGCCTGAACGCTGAGCTCGAGTGGGAGGTGGCTCACGAGCCTCTCCACCAGGGCATCGACGCCAACAGAACGTGCGGCGTCGGCCCAGGGCTGGCCTTTGCCAACGCGGTCAAGGAGCACGTGGGCGTCGTCGGGCTGGTGCCGTGCGCCGCCGCGGGGACCCAGATCAAGGACTGGGCGCGCGGGGCGGAGCTCTACGACAAGATGGTGAAGCGGGCCAAAGCGGCGGCGGCGCACGGCGGAGAAATGAGGGCGGTGCTGTGGTATCAAGGGGAGAAGGACACTTTCTTCAAGGAGGATGCTGATGCCTATAGGGACAATCTCGAAACCCTTATTCTCAACCTGCGTCAAGATCTCGATTTGCCTTCTCTTCCTCTTATTCTGGTGAGTACTGCATTAACTTATAATTACATTTAGAGTCAATGTGGAAGATTAGCTGCATAGAATTTTATAAAATTTATTTTAGCCATAAAATTTTAAAAATAATCATTTTATTCACTTTTACTAAAAGATACATTAATTATTAAATTTTCTATTATTTTGAATTTATTTTAATTTGAAAAACATCTCCTCCCTCCATCTTGAAATTGAGATTTTCTGAAAAAAAAAAAAGAAAAAGAAAAAAAAAAAGGAAAACAGTCGCCACCCCTTTCTCCCCGTTTCTTTCCCCCTCCAACCATCTCCTCCTTGCTGCAGCAATTCTGGTGGCCACACATATATTCCTCCTTGCTGCTGTATTTCTTTCCTCTTTTTTCTCTCTCCCTGTCCTTCCCATCTCTCTTTATTCTCTGGCCAACACAAAGCCATCATGAAGTCGTCGGAAAAAATGGCGTCACCCCCTCTTTCCACTTTCTCTCCCTCTTCGCTCTCTTTCTTTCCCTCATGCTTCCTCTTTATTATCTTGCACCAAACTCATAACCGATACCGACTCGCTGGAAAAAATGGTGTTACTCAATCCTACGTGCAATCCCAACGTGCAGCACCAGCGTGCAGCTCGCATCACTTGCATGCATACCTAACGTGCACGACAATACCAGCGCATAGCCCTGATGCACACCCGCTTGTCGCCATCTCTCTCACCTCCTTAGCACTGCGCCGTTGCCGTCATCGATCTCCGATGAGATCTCCATCATTCTCAAGATGATATTGTTGGAGACGAGTTGTTACTCGTTCAATGGTTTCTTGCCGCGCAACAGATGAGAGGGAAGAAAAGGGAAAGGTAGGAGGTCGGGGGTGGTTGGTCGGATATGAGAGTGGGTTGGGGAAGACGGGAAGAGGTTAAGAAAGAAAAGGAAGCTGACAGTTCTTTAAATTTTGTTTTCTATTTTTTTTTTCAACTTTTGTAAATCGCAAAAACTTCTGTACATAAGATGTACATCAGACGGTCAACGGACGTTGACTTGGTCAAAGCATTGACCAAAAAAATCGTGAAAATGGGTGATACTTTTTAGGGACACAACTGATACTTTTTTTAATTTTGAATGATACTTTTTAGTGTTTTGATTGATACTGATCTTAACAAATTTTTTTTCTTTATTTTTTTTCTGGCCAATACTTTTTATTGATATAAATGATATTTTTTGGGCTTTTGAAATGATACGTTTCAGTATTATGAATGATACTAATTTTGACGGATTTTTTGATCAAAGCATTGACCGGGTCAACACGCGTTGACCCGGTCAACGCGTTGACAGTCTGAAGTACATCTTACATATAGGAGACTTGCCCTTTGTAAATTTGTTTTTTTTTATTTTTTTTTAATCGAAGCGAATTTTAGTCCAAAGTGATTAAAATAATAATGTTTAAAAATAGGTGATTAAAATAAATTTTTTAAAGTTCTAAATGGCTAAAAAAGTTGGCTACATTTATCCACAACAAATAGAGTAGGGATCATCTAATTCCAATTTGTGTGTGCTAACCCTGCGCCATATATTGTTAATAATATTTTTTACAAGAATAAAATTTATTATATTATAACTAATCATAATTAATATTTATTGCTAAAGGATGTTATTTTTAAAAATTATATAGTCTAAGTTTGGAACAATCAACCCCAAAAATCAATTATATTAATTAAAAAATGACAATTAAATATTAAAAAAAATTATAAACCCTAATTGGGTAGAATAAACCCTAAATAATGTAAAATTATACTAAACTGAAAGAAATTAAAATTGAAGAAAAAATGAAAGAAAAAGTAATAATTTTGAGGTTTGGCATATGGGTGACTCAAACAAGTTGGGACTAGATGATCTCAAATGGAACAAATATCAACTTTCTCATTGATATTACATAATTGCAAATGAGACCACTCTAGTCCAAATTGCATGTTTCATCCGTGTGCCAACATCAAAGTTGTATAATTTTAATAATGTTATTCATAAAATAAAATTTATTATATTATAATTAATTAATTATTACAAAAAACTAAAACATTCATGAAACATGGAGTGAAATATCTATATGTACTGAATAACGTCTGTCTTATATTTCGCCACGCGTGATGTGTGTGTGTAAAATTAGTTATGTATATATGTTGCAGGTTGCACTTGCATCAGGAAGAGAGTACCTAGAGAAGGTAAGACATGTACAAAAAGGAATTGGCCTGCCAAATGTAGTGTGCGTCGACGCTTTGGGTTTGCCTCTTGAGGAAGACAATCTTCATATCACTACGGAAGCCCATGTTCGATTGGGCCATATGTTGGCAGACTCTTTTCTCAAACATTTTCTCCACCAATAAATTTTCTCTCTCATCAATATCAAATTGCTATTACTTTTAAAGTTTCATGATATTTGTATTTTGTTTCCAACTGTACTTTCATCATATAATGAACGATATGATATTTTATGTGTGGTTTCGTAATACTAAATAAAGTGTGTAATGTGTGACATATGGCCAAATAGAAAGTCTCTTTTTTTTTTTTGTTCATTTTTCAAGTGTGTTGGTTTGGTTGATTGATATTTGATTGTATAAAAATAAAAATATATACTTATTGTTGGCTTCTGCATTTTAATAATCCACACTCACTATACGTTTACGCAAAATCAAGAACTGATGATCGAAACTATTCCCAAAATATAAGGTGCTTTATTTTACGTGGTTTCATTTTTCAAGATCTATTTTTTTTCTTCCTTCAGTACTTAAATGTGGCTCACAAAGTGTATTGATTTTGTGAAAGAACTAGCATACCACTGTAGTATTAAAAAAGATTTATGTACAATAATAAAATTAGTGACAATACGACAAAGTCGTCAGTCAAAAAAAAAATATCCATTTTCTTAAAAATATAATTATACCTTGTTCTTTCTTCCTTGTTTGTGAACTTTATTTGGTGTAATTTGAAAAATGCTTAGTGAGGGTTGTAGCATTGTGCATATTCTGGCACCTAGGGATCTTGAGGGAAAAAAAAATGGCATTTAGTTTAAATGGAAATTGTTGGTGAAATGCTACTCTTGTGAAATTACTAGGATGTTCTAAATTGCATTCATCTCCATTGTGAAGATGAGTGGTTGGGTATTTGTAAATAATGTGTGAATGATAGTTTTATCCCCCACACCCACGCACCTACCTTTATGGTCCAATTGCAAGTTTGTTTGTGCCTAAATTAGGAGGAATATAGTAATTTTGTTTGAATTAGGCCAAGGCCGGCAAGTAATTGTCAACAAATTGTGTCAGTTCACGATGTGAGTTGGGTAGATAATTTTGCATTTTGGTGGCTTTGTTGTTCCCCAACAACGGCGCAAAAAATTTGATGTGGTATTTTACACTCAAAATTATCATCGTGTCATGTGTAAGCATACATAAATGTAGCAAGCAATGATACGAGTCGAACCACAAGGAATTTGAGCTATATTCCGATAATGCAAGTGTCGTTAATCCAATTTTTCTCACTATTTAAACAAACGAACACTCATGAGAAATTGTGATCTACTTGAAATATCAAAACAAAGATTTAAACAAGTACAAAATATCAATAACTTCAAGTAAAGATTCAAATAATAAATTAGAAGGTTCTAAGGTGCTACATCCTAAATGATGATGCTCTCAATAATCACTCAAATCACATATGTTCTCTCTTATTTAGGATTCTTTCACTTTCCCAAATAAGTTTCACCTTATTTAGTGGTTCTACCAGCTCCCACTATTCATGGTGATCCATAGATCCCATTCAGATTCCATTGCAGTTTTTCAAGAAACCACATACTTATCTTGAACCACTTAATCGTAGTTCCTGAGATCCAATTCATTCAGTCTTTCCAGAAGATCAAAAGATTCTTCTAGACTAATGAATCTATCAGGTTAGCACACAACCCTCACACTGCAATGAAGTATTTTATGTACCTCGTTGATACGTTGTGCAGTATAAGGTGGTACCTCTTCTTGTACACTTTTGGTGTAGGATTTGAATGTCCTTTCCTCATATCATCAAGAACAATCTTGTTCTTTAACCTTGTGACTTATCACATAGTCTTCTTCTAAGAATCGGGCATTAGTGCTTATAATGACCTTCTAATTTTTAGGACTATAGAATAAACCACCTTTCATTTATCTTGGATATCGAACGAGCAACTATCGTTTCTAAGGCATATCCTTGGAATGAAAAAGACAACTTTGAATAGCCCATCATCGATCTAACCATTTCCAATAACTTTCTATTTCTTCGCAACACTACACCGTCTTGTCATTTGAATAGTAGATGTAGTTAACAGGAATCCAATCCCATTCTCTGTTAAGTGGTCCGTAAATTCACCTAAGAGGTACTCGTCACTATGATCAGAAACATAGTGACTTGATACTTTTACTAATGCGTTCCTCCGCTTCCATCTTAAATTCTTTGATTTCTTAAAGCATTCAGACTTGCGACACATTATGTAAATATATTAAAACTCGAGTAATCAATGAACGTGATAAATTACTCATAACCACCTGATTAGGTTGTTATTTCGTATATATTTTGAGTCATTTTTGGTGTATTTTTGCGTAGTTACTCACCCCTTGGTCAAGTTTTGGGGAAGAATTGTGTCTTGTAGTTAATTTCAGGTGGTTGACATGGGAGTGGAGATAATGGCATTGTTTTGAAGGGTTTGGACACAATTGGATTGAAGAAAGCTGAAGAGTCTGGAAAGCAGTCGGTATGGGCATACCGACTGGTGAACTGTGCGGGTATTTGGACTGGAGATAGTGGATATGCACCAGCTGTGGGCACACCGACTGCGTGTCGGATTATTTTTGGTGAAAAATGAAGCACCAAATTTTGGCGCCATTGCCAGGGACTGGTTTTTAAGCAGTAATTATTCTAATTATTTCAGTTTGCCATTTCTTTTTATTTTGTTTTTTTTCCAGTGCATGACTCGATCCTCACAAAAAGGAAGTCTAGAATTCAATCCAAAACCGGAGAGGACTTTACGACAATCGAGGAAGTTTGCAAGAGAATCCAAAGGAGCTTCCACATCTGATCAGGGAACATTTGGTCTTCATCATTTGTTCAAGGAAGACATGACCAACAACGGAAATCGAGCCCTTAAGAATGTACCTGAGCCTGAACCTCCAATCAGGGAGTTGGATCGCCACATAAACAATCGAACCATTTGCATCGTGCTGCCTACGATTGCAAATAATTCTGAGATACGACCTGGTTTCATCCAGGTTTTGCCTAAGTTTAGCGATCTGCCTGGAGAAAGTGCACACAAGCACTTAGCCGAATTTGATCTAGTCTGCTCGACTCTTCGCCCTCAAGGTTTTTCTGATGATAATTTGAGGCTACTAACGTTTTCTCATACTTTGCAAGGCAGGGCTCGAGATTGGCTATTTGACCTTCCATCTGGTTCGATTACCACTTGGAATGAGTTGGAAGGACAATTTCTGCGCAAGTTCTTTCCGGAGTCTAGAGCTGCAAATTTGAGAATGGCGATTAGCAGCATAAAGCAGAAGCAAAATGAGAGTTTGGCTGATTATTGGGAGAGATTCCAGCAATTGTGCCATAAATGTCCAGACCACGGGTTCTCTGAATATCAATTGCTCACTAACTATTTTTACCGTGGTATGTCTACCTTTGATAGAAAAATAGTCGATGCTGCTAGCGGAGGATCATTTACTAACAAGATTTTAGTAGAGGCAAAGCAGCTCATCATCGACATGGTTTCTGGAGGTCAGCAATATGAGGATGAGGACGATGACCGATACCGACCTGTGAAGGGAGTTGAGCGAGCAGACAGCTCCAGTGTCAATGAGAAGATTGATGCTCTGACTTCTCTGGTTCGAGGTCTAGCTGTAGCACAGACGCAAAACGTCCGTTGTGGATTGTGTTCAAAAAATGGGCATTATACTGATTCTTGTCCTACATTGCAAGATCCATCAACCGAACAGACATGTTATGGATCTGGAGATGCATAGCAAGATGCCCTTAGACGGAGAAAGTATGATCCGTACTCAAACACATACAACCCAGGCTGGAGGGACCATCCAAACTTCGGTTGGAAGCAGCCGGATCAGAAGATGCCAGGAGTTTTGCCTCAGAGGCAGCCACAGGGTGGTCAGTATGCCCATACCGACCGTGTTGCACCGAACATGATTGACATCATGAAGTGTTTGGAGCATAGCAGTGCACTCGTGAACAGTCTAGCACATAATCAAAAAGTATTCCAGCAGGAGAAATGGGCACTCAAATCACCCAACTCGCCACTCAAGTGAACAAGCTACAGTCAAATCAATGCAAACTCCCATCCCAAGCTGAAATGAACCCAAAAGGGAATGTTAGCGCTGTCATTTTGCGAAGTGGGAAGGAACAATCTACCATGCTTCTTTCACCTGAAGTAAGTGTTGAACCAAAAATTTCTAATTCTCAATTGCTGACTGCAGCTCCTTTTCCTTCCAGGTTGATCCGAAACAAGAAAGAGGATGATGAAAAGTAGATTCTCGAGCTGTTCAAGAAGGTAGAAATCAATTTGCCTCTGATTGATGCTATTAAGCAAGTTCCCAGGTACGCAAAATTCTTGAAAGAACTGTGTGCTAAAAAGATGAGATATGGGAAAGATGCGAGGATTAAAGTTGGTGAGAATGTTTCTGCTGTTATTCAAAGAAAATTACCACAAAAATATAGGGACCCTGATATGTTTACTATCCCTTGCATTATTGGTAATAAGAAGGTTGAGAGAGTCATGCTAGATTTAGGCGCATCCATAAATGTTATGCATCTGTCTATGTACAAGGAACTGCAATTAGGCCCTATGAAAGACACTCGTGTTATCATTCAGCTAGCTGATAGGTCTAATGCATATCCTCAAGGTGTGGTTGAAGATGTTCTAGTCAAAGTTAATGAATTGATTTTTCCTGTGGATTTTTATATAGTTGACATGGGTGATGCCTTCTCTGCACATAGGTCTATGATTCTTTTAGGAAGACCATTCATGAAAACGGCTAGAACTAAAATTGATGTTGATAAAGGCATGCTTAGCTTTGAATTTGATGGAGATATTGTCACATTTAATATTTTTGAAGCTATGAAGCATGTTGAGGATCCTGAAGCTTTATATGTGATTGATATTGTTGATCAATTAGTTGACGATTTTGTTGAGAATCATTTCAGGGAAGACAAGCTGGAGCAGGTATTATTTGGTGGAATGTCTCATACTGCTGCTATAACAGGAGAAGATGAGGAGATTCGAGATATCATCATGTAGTTGTATGCCACCAGTGAGTTTTCCGATCGGCATCTGTCAAGTAGTATGCCCATACCGATCAACTCGGAGCCAATTTTGCCATCTGTTGTGAAAGCTCCAGTGCTGGAATTGAAGGTGCTTCCAGAGCATCTTAAATACGTCTTTTTGGGAGAGAAAGACACGTTGCCTGTCATCATCAGCAAGGATCTAAGCACAGAGCAAGAAGGAAGGTTGGTCGAGCTTTTGAAAAGGCATAAGGGAGCAATTGGCTAGACCTTAGCCGATATAAAAGGGATCAGTCCTGATATCTGCATGCACCGGATATTTCTTGAGCCGGATTGCAAGCCATCTAGAGATCCACAAAGAAAATTGAATCCTGTCATGAAAGAGGTGGTGCTCAAAGAAATCCTTAAACTGCTCCAGTTAGGGATTATTTACCCAATTTCTGACAGCGTTTGGGTCAGTCCAGTGCACGTGGTACTGAAGAAGTCTAGTTTCCAGTTGGTCAAGAATGAGAATAATGAGTTGATTCCCATGAGGCTTCAAACAGGTTGGCGCATGTGCATAGATTTTCGAAAGCTGAATGATGCTACACGCAAGGACCATTTTCCCTTGCCGTTCATTGATGAGATGCTCGAACGATTGGCGGAAAAATCTTTCTTTTGCTTCCTAGATGGTTACTCAGGCTACTTCCAAATTTTTGTAGCCTAAGAAGATCAATAAAAGAAAACTTTCACATGCCCGTTTGGAACATTAACCTTTCGAAAAATGCCATTTGGTTTATGTAACGCTCCTGGCACTTTCCAACGGTGTATGATGAGTATTTTCTCCGACTTGATTGAAAGCTGTATCAAGATCTTTATGGATGATTTTACAGTGCATGGAGACTCCTTTGATTAGTATTTGGCTAATCTGGACAAGGTTCTGTAGAGGTGCATTGAAACAGATTTGGTGCTGAATTTTGAAAAGTGTCACTTTATGGTGAAGCAAGGCATTGTGCTCGGGCATGTTATTTCTGAGAAGGGTATAGAAGTGGATAAGGTGAAAGTTGATTTGATTGTGAAGTTGCCTTATCCATCTAATGAGAAAGAAATCCGCACTTTTTTGGGTCATGCGGGTTTCTATAGGCGATTCATTCAAGATTTTTCGAAGATTGCGCAGCCTATGACAAAATTGCTGCAGAAAGATGCTCCATTTATCTTCAATGACAAGTGTAAGGAGGCGTTCGATCTGTTGAAAAGCAAGCTGACTTCGGCTCCCATCATTTAACCACCGAAATGGGGGCTACCTTTCGAGATCATGTGCGATCCAAGCGACTTTGCTGTCGGAGCTGTACTTGGGCAAAAGAGTGGAAAAAATAGCCATGTGATATATTATGCATCGAAGACTCTTAATTCCACTTAATGCAATTACACGAAGACTGAGAAGGAGCTGCTTGCTGTGGTTTTTGCTTGTGAAAAATTCCGCTCTTACCTTGTTGGATCGAAAGTCGTGGTGTATTCTGACCATGCTGCTTTAAAGTATTTGCTCTCCAAAAAGAAATCCAAGCCTCGTCTTATACGATGGGTGCTTCTGCTACAAGAATTCGACTTGGAAATCAAGGATAAAAAGGGAGCCGAAAATAATGTTGCTGATTATTTAAGCAGGTTGTTGACAAAATCCGACGGTATGCCCATACCGGATGATTTCCCCGATGAGCTTTTGCTGACAGTTACCGGTGTGATTCCTTGCTATCCTGATTTGGTTAATTATTTAACTACTGGGATGTTTCCAAGAGGGACCGAGATAGCAAAGAAAAATAAGTTGAAGAGCCAAGCAAAATATTTCATATAGGACGATCCCTACTTGTGGAAAACTTGTGCTGACCAAGAGATTAGGCGATGCATTCCCGACGATGAGATCCAGTCCATTCTGACTTTTTGCCATGCGCATACTTGTGGTGGCCACTTTGGACCAAAGAGGACAGCTCGTAAGGTTCTTGATTGTGGTTTCTATTGGGAAACTATCTTTAAGGATGCTTACTTCTTCTGCAAGAATTGTGATCGATGCCAACGCACTGGCAATATCTCTTCTCGGAATGAAATGCCTCAAGTTCCCATTTTGGTGTGCGAGATTTTTGATGTGTGGGGCATGGACTTTATGGGTCCCTTCTCCAGTTCATTCGGCAACTCCTACATTCTTCTGGCCGTCGATTATGTCTCCAAGTGGATCGAGGTTAAGGCTACTCAGTCTAATGATTCTAAGTTGGTTTCCAGGTTCCTCAAAACCAATATCTTTCATCGGTTTGGTGTTCCACGTGCTATCATTAGCGATCAAAGCACACACTTTTGTAACCGTACTTTGGAGGCCCTGTTCAAGAAATATGGAGTTCATCACCGAGTTGCCATAGCCTACCATCCCCAATCCAATGGACAGGCAGAAGTATCTAATCATGAGATAAAGAGCATTCTTGAGAAGACAGTCAACCCGAATCGCAAAGACTGGAGTCTACGTCTGGATGATGCGGTATGGGCATACCGCACAGCTTACAAATCACCTATCGAGATGTCTCCGTACAGATTGATTTTTGGGAAGCAGTGCCATCTACCTGTTGAGTTAGAACACAAAGCATATTGGGCTGTAAAGCAGTGTTACTTTGATCAACATGTGGTAGGCCATGAACGGAAGCTTCAATTACAAGAGCTCGAAGAGATTCGATTAGAAGCTTATGACAATGCTAGCATGTATAAGGAGCGTACCGAGTTTCTGCACGATAAGTATATTCGAAGGAAGATTTTTGAAATTGGACAGGAGGTACTGCTCTTTAATGCTCGTCTCCGCATCATGCCGGGTAAATTAAAGTCCCGTTGGATGGGACCATACGAAGTTGTGAGTGTCAGTCCTCACGGAGCAGTGGAGATTCGAAGTCTTAGTACTCACCAGCTTTTGAAGGTCAATGGGTAATTACTCAAGCCGTATTTTGCCGGAATGGAGACATCTACTTTTGATGGGGTCAATCTGGTGACTCCTGTCATTGCTTCGTGATCCTGTTATCCTCATGTCGAGCCTTGGACATTAAATAAGGGCGCTTCTCGGGAGGCAACCCATTTTTTATTTCCTTTTTCTTTAATTTATTTGTTAGTTCGTTTTATTTAGATTTTTTTTATTTCTTTGTTGTTTTTCATTTTTTTCCTTTTCTTTTTCTTTCTTTGTTTTTCTTTTTCATTTTTTTACTATATATAAAAAAAAAACAAGTCCTTTGCTTTTGTGTTTTTTTTCTATACTTAGTTTTTTTATTATTTTTTTTGTTTCTCTTTCTATTTTTCATTTTTATTGTTTATAAAAAAAAAGAAAAAAAAATAATAAGGGGGTCTATCGGCGTTTTTTCATGCCAAGTGCGAAAAGGGGTGTTTCAGATTAGTTGTTTAGCAATTTTGAAATAATTCCAATTGGGGATATTTTTTTCCATCTAGATTAATCTATTTCAATCCCTAATTGGTATCAACTTTATTTCCCAAATATAATCCCCTCCCACCTTTTCTTCTTTTACATGTCTACATCTCTCGCTCTCCCTCCCACGCGTCGTCAGTCTTCACGGCACAACACAGCCGCTGCAACTCCTTCTCACCGCCGTGCCCAAACCACCGACGATGCCGCGCCACAGACCGCCGCTGCACACACACATCGCCCCCAACTCATGGGTCAGAAACGGAAGTCACCACCCCAGACCCGCGCCGCCGCTGCTGCTGCTCGAGAGGCAGCCATCACCGCACGTCCACCGACCTCCGCCACTACCAGATCACCGGCAACCATGCCACCGACGTCACCTCCCACTGCCATGCCCTCTCCACGTCGGACTCGGTCCAAGTCATCACCTAAGCCTACCCCTTCGACTCGTACGACCCCGTCACAGCCGCCGCCTGCTTCTTCTCAACATGATTCACCACTGCCACCGTTTCGTCCTGATGAAGAGGTACGTAAACATTCTCGATTAAATCGAGAACGCACTCTACTTGGTCCTCGTCTTTTTGATTGGTCGAACATTAAGGTTCTTGGGGTTATTGAAGCTATTCATGTGGTTGGAACTTGTTGCTTTAGAATGATTGTCCTGTCTTCAATATGTTCAGTTTTGAATTTCTGTCTACATTTACGTTTGATACGACTAGGGGACTTTCCGACTCGCATGCTATTGTATTTCGTCTAAAGGGCCAGAATTTTAATTTGTCAGTTAATGCCTTGAATTTATTGCTTGGAGTTGAATCTGACGAGTCATTGCTTCATGAGTGGTATGAGTCTGCTGCGTGTGATGTTCCGCATTCTTTTTGTGTCTATTGTTGATCGTTGGCATAAGATGTCAATTGAGGATGATTATGTGCAACGAGTATCTAAAAGTGCCAATTTAAGAGATGATGGTTTGAGACTGTGCTATAGGTTCGTGTCTTATAATTTCTTTGGTCGTTGTGATGCGATGACTATTGTGACGAAAAAGGAAATCTTCATTTTACATAACATGATTTGGCACAGAAAATTAAATTTTAGGTTTTGGCTTGCACAACAATGGCAATTTAGTGCTAATCATTTTACTGGGAAAGTTCCTTTAGGGAGCTTCATCACTCTTTTAGCCCAAAAATTGCATGTTGATATTGACAGGGTCATTCACATTCCTGTCTCCTATTTTACTTTACCTGACATTCGTGCTATGCATTTGCTTTTTGTTAACGCCGAAGGCAATTATCAGTTGTCTAGACCGGGTGTCTCTGGCCCGAGCCATTCTTCTAGTGCAGGTACTTCTTCTAGCGTCGGCCCTTCCCTTGTTGAGATCCAGAAGCTATTCGAGCACTTTACTCACCGGATTATAGACCGACTTGACGATTTCCATGACCGCCTCGAGGCTGTGGAACAAGCCGTCGCCCAATTCTCCATGTCTTCCTCCTAGTGACCACACAATTTGCATTTTCTTCTCTTTGTATAGTTTTTTTTATTTTTGTTATTTTCTTTTATGCTTTTCTATTTTTCTTTTGGGTCGCTCTCCTCTTTTGCACAGTGAGGACACTGTGGTATCTAAGTGTGGGGGGAAGAGTTAGTTTTTGTCTTTTCTGTTTAAAGAAAAAAGAAAAAAAGAGTTAAAAAAAAGAGAGAGATAAAAAGAGAAAAAAAATAAGGAATAGAACGAGCATAGAATAAAAGGGGCTATGCTTAATTGTTGTCATTTATTTGGTTGCCCTGTATTATTGGAAGCCAACACTCAATTGGTTTTTGTTGATTTATTTGGGAAGTTGCAGACAAGCTTGGTGAATATATTTGATATGCTTACATGTTTTCAATTATTTTAGCTATTTCGTCATTTCTATCCTACCTATGTACCCTAGCCCTGCTACAGCCAGTGCAAAAAGACCTTTTGATTTGTGTATAGATCTCATTTGCATGGTAGAGATTTTGACATATGGGTAAATCTATGTTTGAAAGCATCAAGTTGCGATTTGTGTGAATTATATTCTGTCCGTATCTTCTATTGAGAGAATTTAAGTGACCTTGGTGAGGAAAGATTGGTTTTGCATGTTTTCGACTTGAATGAAGAGCATGTATACATCTTTATGAAACAAGAGATTGGTTTGTGGTTTTGGATGATTGTATCTTGCCTCTGACTTTGATTGTTTCCCGTTGAAGGTTGCCAATGATTGTCTTGTCGTCTTTGAGTCTTTTTAGAGTCTGTCTTTTGTTTAGTGTTGCTCGAGGACGAGCATTATCTAAGTGTGGGGGGTTTGATTAGGTTGTTATTTCGTATATATTTTGAGTCATTTTTGGTGTATTTTTGCGTAGTTACTCACCCCTTGGTCAAGTTTTGGGGAATAATTGTGTCTTGTGGTTAATTTCAGGTGGTTGACATGGGAGTGGAGATAATAACATTATTTTGAAGGGTTTGGACATAATTGGATTGAAGAAAGCTGAAGAGTCTGGAAAGCAGTCAGTATGGGCATACTGACTGGTGGACTGTGCGGGTATTTGGACTGGAGATAGTGGATATGCACCAGCTGTGGGCACACCAACTGCGTGTCGGATTATTTTTGGTGAAAAACGATGCACCACCACCTCTTGGGCATGAACCGTCATAGGGCCAAATAGGCACAGAGTGAATTAATTTTAATACCTCTTTGGATCTATTCCCTTTAGCCTTTAAAGGACACTTGGTTATTTTACCTTCTTAGCAGGATTTGCACAAAGAAATGATTCTAGGACTAGTGAGCCCAATGGACCATCATTTATAAAACTTTGAATCTTCTTAAGAATAATATGTCCAAGTTTTAGATGACAAAGATAGATTTGATTCTTTTACGAAAATTCCTCCTTTTATTGAAGTTAGTCGATGCATTCCACAGTTGCTTTGTAGTGTTATCCATAGATTTTAGTTATAAAGATGTTCATCCAATGTGCCTAGAATAGATAAAATGTTTCCCATCCATGATAATAATCTTGTAATCAAAAGTAACAAAATATTAGTTCAAAACCAACTTAGAAAATAGAAACCAAGTTTCTAAAGTTTAGCACATACAGACAATCCTTTAAAAACTAAAATCTATCACTACTGAAAAGTACATGTGTGTCTCCCACTGCAATAGCTGCCACTTCCGTAGCATTTCCCATGTAGACGGTGATCTCATCTTCACTCAAACGAGTGAGACATATCTTTCCTTTTGAGAAAACACTCAGACTTACAATGTCTTTAGCTGATTGTACTTAAAGCACATATCCGTGGACTCATAGTCCTTTTGAAGTAACTATGTCATTTTCTTCATTGCCTTACACGCTTCCTTTAGTTGAGATGCATTCTTATTTTTACATGAAGATGCCTTTCTCTCTGTCATATATGCCTCTGTGATGCCTTTCACAAGCATTTCTGATAAAGACACATTCTTCTTTATCATGCTAAAGTTCAAAAGAACTTTTCAAACTTCAGGGACAGACTGTCAAACACCATGTCGATCTAAGACTCGGCGTCTTGATCACCATCCAAGGTTTCGATCTCTGATAAATATCTTATCATTCAGAGAATGGGTTCCCTTGCAATAATGGAATCAACCATCTTGATGTTTATTAGATTTCCTATGGCAATGTGTTTTGTTGTGTAATTCTGATTTCCGAAGAGTTTCTTGAGATTATACCATAAGAGATTCTCACTTCTTCATCAGAATTCGCAGATGGTTTCTTATGACATTCCTTATCAAGTACAATTTAAACCTTCAGCCGTTCAAGACAATGTTTAAGTTTTGAATCCAATTTTTAGTATTTCATTAATATAAAACTTTTGAGAATAGAAGACAAGTTGGAGAGTGTCATGATAATATAAAATAACAGAAAAGTAAAACATGCAGTACAATTACACCCTTTAGGATAATCATATAATTGAAATCCTAAAAAAGAATTATATGTATATCCACAGACATTTTAAAAATGTTTCTTATAAGTCACGTTGGGTGGACGTTTATAAAATTCATTTTTAAACAGGTTATTAGCCTTTAATTTACCTTCAGTCAAGTTCCCTTATGACAAGTAAATTAATAGTAAAAAAATGTTCCGATCATGTAATCTTCTAATTAATAAGCCACGTTGGGTAGACGTTTATTAATAAATTACATCAAAGTGTAAATACCATCATCTTCACCCCAAGGGCACTGCTTCGAATGCACCGCTCCATTTAGTGAAGTTAATTTATTCTAACAATGTCCTACATTAAGAGATATAATTTCTAGGATTCCAGTGATATGACACATCCGCAGGGAGGATGACCTATTTTCAACGCGCATGTCCATTACTTCTCAATTAAACTAGATTAATGGAGACCATTTTATATTTCTACATACTTTGATATGAATCTCTCCCACTTAGTTATTTATGCTTGAGGTTTTCATTTTTATCCCATTAGCATGCAAGATCACCACATAAAATGATAAACATTCGCGACATGCAAACAACAACATTATAAGCATAATAATTTAAACCAACTATCATGGCATATTTCTCATGTTGCATTCATGAGATAATCTTGAAAAATTAGTTCCGAAAATCTAGACGTTACCCTTGCCACCACCAAGCGTCTCGCCAAAACCTATCGCCGATTAGGATTTCTAGATGTGTCTGGGATGTCGTCCTTCCTTGATTGGAGCTGCTTCACTTTTCTTTTTTGAGAAGAATTGCTATCCTCATCTAATTCTATAAGTATTTTTATTCCAAACTTAAATCTTTTCTTATCATATTTGAATAAATCCAAAGATATCAATTACCTTATCCAAATCCACTAGGATAAAATAATCATTATCTTAAATATTCAATTTCAATATGATAAAGATTTTAATTACGGAAAATCCTAATATATCTAGAATAATAAAGAACTTAAAATTACAACTCAAGACACATGGAATTTTCGAAAAATTCCATCTACACTCTAACATTTTATTTTTTCTATTACATTAAACCAACGTAATAAAATAAAATGATAATCTAATCCATGAATTTTCTCATACATAAAAACGTCGTAGCCAAATCGGCATACGATCATCAACAACCATACATTCAACATAATTTACAAACTAGATTTCGTAAATGCTAAATTAATATTCAAAATAGATCAAAACACCTCAAAAGTTTGGCAACAACTCCATAGTGAAAATCCAAAAACATAAATGACACAAGGACAAAGCAATACATGGACTACATAGAACCATATTGTAATGCAAAATTTTCCAAGTCTTTGAAGTGCAGGCTCATTCATCCTCCTGGCTTTGCAAACGAGCAAGCTTGTTAGTGACAACAATGTCCAGCTGAGCAGCACGTTCCACAATATCCTTCATCTTTCTTGTAGAAATATTGTGAGCAATTTCGGCACAATACTTCCTATTGTGCATCATGAGAAACTCAAGCTCCTTCACATTATGCACAAAAAACTTCTTGAAACCATTTGGAAGATAGTGACGAGTCTTCTTGTCAGATCCAATGTTGGGCATCAACACGGATCCCTTGAACTTTCTCCTGACCCGAGAATCAATACACTTAGGCCTACGCCAGTTTGTCTTGACAGAAACAAACCGATCACTCTGAGTCCTCTTGAATTTCTTCACCCTCTTCTTGATGATCCGTTTATCGAGAAGTGGCACCGCCATTGTTACTCAGCTTGGTGTTTGTGAAATTGGGGTTTTGTGTTGTGTTCTGCTCCGCCGCCCCCGAGTCAACCATACATTCAACATAATTAAAACATCACATCACAAAAATAAATTTCATGATAGTCGGTATCACCTGCAAACAAAAACTGTCTACATACAACAACTATCAAATTAAGTGATAAGCATAAAATTGCATATGATATCCATACATGATCATAATTCTCAAAAATTATCTATAATTTCTTACTAAATTAAATCTTAAATTTTTGAAAATTACACTAAGATAAAATTTAGAAATTAATAATAATTTTCTACCAAATTAAATCTTATAATTTTCGAAAATATCACTAAGATAAAAATTGAAAATTAATTATATTTTTTTACTAAATTAAATCTTATATTTTCAAAAATCACCTTAGGATTAAATTTGAAAATTTTGAAATTAATCAAAAATTCCTCCAAATTAAAACCTAAAATTTTTGGCCATTCCCTAATTAAAATAATAATTTGAAATTTTGATATTAGTCAAAATCCTTTCCAAATTATATACTAGGTATCAAAATTACTAGAATAAAAATATGGAAGTTTTGATCCTCTTCAAACATTTTCCAAATTTAAAATTGTATTTTGAAACCTACTTGGATTAGAATTTGGTAACTTCTTATATATATCAAAATTACCTTCTCCAATTCTAACACGCATAATTTTCGATCCCCATTAGAGTTAAATTTGAAAAGTTTGATATTAATCAAAATTCTATTCCAAACTAAATCCTAAATATCAAAAATTACAAAAGTTAAATTAGAGAATTAAGTGACTAAACTTTTCGATCACTTATGATTAATAATTTAGTAATTTGATCTTAAATATCATTCTAAATTAAAAAGGCATATTGAACGAAAAGTCTTGTGATAAAAAATTAGGATTTTGGAAAATCCTTAACAATTTTTAATCTAAATTTTCGATCACTAATATGGATTAAATCTGAAAATTTGATCTTCGTCAAAATCCTTTTCCAAATTAAAATTTATAGAGGACGAAAATTCACATAGATTAAAATTTGAATTTTTCGAAGAATATCAAAAAAAATTTATCCAAATTTTAATACTACATATTTTGAATTTTATGAACAAATAAATCTGAAAATTTAAACACCTTAAATTCATCTTCAAATTTATACATATAATTCGAAAATTACATAGAATTAATTCTAGAGCAGAGCCAAAACCTACTGTGATACCAATTGTTGGGGTTTTGTCGAATTGTACTCTACATGATTTATTTGGATGTCATTAATTCTAAGCTCATGTAAATCATAATTTTATGTGTGACATTAATTATCCTATGTTGAATTAACATGTAAGTTCAATTTTTTGAATCTGTTGCAGCGGAATAAAATAGAATCTATAAAAAATAACTGGATTAAAGGTCTAATCTCGTTATTGATGAAGAACACGATGATTGACGTTTAACTCTCCATGGTGTTCGAACTCTCCACAGCTCTAATATTCTACTTCTTGATCTTCTGTTGTATTCCCGAACCTTGTCTATATGCAGAGTGCGCTACAGACTACTAAACAGTTGTGGAAACCCTAGAAATCAAGAGAGCACTTAGAGGGACTGTATTAGTGTGCAAAATTTCATCCCCCTTTTCCTATAAATAGGGAGGTGGGCGAAATATATGTTTCTAACCCTAATGGGTTTGGGCAACTCTTGTTTTATTTTCAGTTCACTATGGTCATATTGGGCTACAACAGTGATCTAGAAGAATATTAAATTGGACTATAAATTTATTTGATTTTCAATATCCATAACAAGGATATAAATAAATAAATAAAGTATTATTTTTATTCAACTAAAGAAATAATATTGACCTACCAATTTAATATATATTTACGAATATGCTTTCTCCTTTATTCCAACCATTCCCCATGTTTAAGATATAATGTCCATTAATTAATTATGTAAGCTTCTCACAGCTATAATTAATTAATATCTTGTTCCGTGAGTAGTACCGCACGACTTTCATTTATCATGATAAGAATAAATTAATATTCTGCCCGCAGGGCTTTCCATGATCCTTGTGCTTCCTCAATGGTACATCATTAACCTGGCACACCAGGACACAGTGACTAATAGTTGTGTATTTTACACAACTTTCGAATATGAATTGATGTTCTTTATTATATGAAGTTGTGTATTTTATATAGCTTTAGTGCTTATATCATTATCTTTTGGAGTTTTTTATGTGTTTGCTAGATTTGCAACAATAGTTGTGTTTTGACTGTATTTTTTAGAGCAAAATGAGCAAATATGGTCGAAAGGAGTTAAAGAGGTGTCTAATTGGGCTCTTGAACTTAATTTGATACTAATTTGGAGTTAATGGACTAGATTAAATGATTGAAGCTTGGAGAATTCCGAAGCCCAGGTAGAAAAGAGACCGGGTCGACTCGAAAAGTGTCGGTTGACCGGTCCTAGTACAATTTGCACAGTGGTGGGTTGACCTGACCGAAGTCACCTGCATCGACCATGTGCAAAAACACGCCTTTGGGTCGACCTACTGAGATGGGTCGACCTAAGTGTGTGGGTCTGCAGGATTTAATTTTATCCACTCCAACTCAGGATTTTTGACCTAAATATAAAAACTTCATCTGATACACACGAGAGACATCCTTGGATACCTCTGAAAAAGCTTTAACATCTGTGAATTACAATTGTAAGGAGGTCGAGATACATCAGAGATGAGAAAGAGAAGCACTAGACCTCGATTGAGTCGATAAGGTTGATAGAGACGGAGTGTCATTGCAGCAAAGCCATGATTACTGGATTACTCTACATTTTTCGATTTTTATATTTTTTTTATCATGAACACTTATACTCTAGATTTGTTTGTTTATTTATTCATGTCTAGCTAAATTTCTAGCTGGGTTTTAGGGTGTGGAATATTATGGATTTTTATATATGACTCAATTACTTTTTCATTCTGCTATCTCTCGGGATTTGATTTTTATGATTTATTTAATATCTTGTATGGATGCTTGATCACCATTTATGCATGCTAGTCGTTAATCTGAAGCACTGAGCAGAGAAGAATTAATGATAGAAAGATAGAAATCATTTTATGTGTGCTTAGAAGGACTGACCAAGTGAACAAGTATTGCATAGGGTTGAATAGATCTTTGTGTGCTTAATTAGGAGTAGCAATATGTGTGAAGAACTGATCTTAGTGAAGCATGCGCTTGCTATGTCTATGTTATGGTATATGCCGTTATAAGCAGTCTGATAACATCCTAGTAATCCCCTACTATTGATAGACTAAATATAAGAAGTCTGGTTGAAAGAGTCAATGATTATATAATCTGAAATAATAAATCCACTATCCCTAAAACCTAGATTTTTCCATTTATTTGTTTATCTGCTTGTTTTCGATATTCATTGTTTTATTTTGTGTTGTTTATTTTTGTTCTCTCTTTTATGTGATTATTAGTGTCTAGATATTAAGTGAGTACTTGTGTGAGAGTTAGTCAGTTCAGTCTCTGTGGGATAAAATACTCTTGCTCACCTAGGTATTACAATAGCACCGTGTACTTGCAGAACGTGTTATTTTGTTAATAAATAGTGTGTCAGTGACCATATATATTGCACGACCCATCATATATGTAAATGTCACTGCCTAAAATATCGAGATTGTTGATCCTATCTGAGAATCTCACTCATTAATAAATTAAAGAAGCCGACATAACATATATATGTCTACCAATATATGTGGGTTAAGAACTCGAACTATGTGGATCTTTATTCTCTCACTTAAGGTCAGAATAGAGAACAGTATCCTATCACGATCTTCCTCAATACACAAGTCAGTGTACTAGAATAATCAGTTAGTCAAGATAAACTAACTATCATATTATTCTACAGTGTATCGATGATAGGTTTACGACCATCTAAGCCACAAGCCTTTCAATACAATGCAAGGAATCCGATGATATGATCTTTACCGTGTATTGACCCACACCATATCATCTACAATGCAAGTACATGGAACGTGCAATTAAATATAAGAATAACTAAGTGCACATAGTGCCTGCAATTATTATTCAATTTATATCATCTTAATATTATTTAATGTATATAAAGACAAGCTTTTCAGTATACAAAACCATCACGATGGTGCGTTCAAAGAAGTTTCGACATATAAGTGTAAAATCGGTGACTCTTTCATACAAAAATTCAAGTCAGCATCATATTTTACTCTAAATCTTTGCCTATTACCATCATGATGACATAACGCCAAACTCGAGATAACATACCTATAAATATTTGGATCTGCACCAACAATTATGATAATTTCATCAAAAAATTATGAATAAGTTATTTCTCACATTGGAATATAGACATACTGTTCAATTCCATTATAATATATATGGTCTCGCCAAAAACCTCCATGATGGTCATGCAATAGAATATATGTCCCACTTATCTGCACATAAAAACAAATATGAACATTATATTCATACAAAATTAACGCAATTAAATGTTAAACATGAATGCATTATATTTTGATTATTTTAAAAAATGAAAATGAACACACATATGTCCAACAAAGGCCTCGGTGCCCGAGAGTCGGCGTGTGTGCATGGGCCTGCATGGGAGGTACTCCGTGCGCGGATGGCTACGTGCGTGCGGTCCTCGTCACAGGTGTGCCTGCACACCGATTTCAGTGCGTGGCAAAGAAAAAGCCGACGCGCAGGTAAGAATGAAAATAATATTTTTTTTTCCAGATTCTAAAATTACTATATTATTAAAGAACTTAGTTTAAAAATCACCTTAAAAATGAAACTTTCAAGTTTTAAATATCCAAGAAATTTTGCCTCAAATCTTCTACTCAAATATTGCACAAATTCAAAATGTTTCAATGTAGAGAGAGAGAGAGAGAGAGTGAAGGGAGAGTGAATGAAGTTCATATTATCTGTTTTAATGATGATACATTTTAATTGAATAAATTTTATCTTAAAACGGGGGGAAGAGTATTTTAGTCCAAAGTGACTAAAATAAGTTTTTTCTTTCTTCTAACTGGCTAAAAAAAAAAGTTGACCCTATTAATTATAGAGTCAAGTTTTTTAGCCACTTATAACTTTAAAAAATGTATTTTAGCCACTTATTTTTAAACATATAAATTTTTGTTACTTTGGACTAAAATACCCTTTCTCCATTTTTTAAATGATTAATAAAAAATAAAAAAAGGCGCACTGGTTCCGGCGTGCAAGTGTGGGCTCATGCATCGGTAGCCCCGCACATGCGCACTGGAGTCAGTATGTCAGAGCACATCAGAAGCCCCGCACCTGCCCGCTAGACTTAGTTTTCATGTGCACGAGCCACGAGAGCCTCGCACCCGCGCGCTAGACTCAGTGCGCGAGCGCGCATCAAAAGCCCTGCACATGCGCGCTGGAATCAGTGCGTCGGCGCGCGCACATCGGTAGCCCGTGTTGGCCTCAGCACTGTTGAGACCCTACCTCTACTCCGCTTTTACTTCTGCATGGGTTGCATGCAACTCTTGTACACCTTACTACAGTCAACAACAACTTAGCCACGTATCTCTCAACTGGAAGGATGGACCATATTAGGCGCATGCATGACGTTGATCTCCATATCATGCGGATAATGATCCTCAGCCGTAGATTAGGATCTAGTGTGAATAGCAAGTCTATGAGTTGTATAAATAGCTGTGTTTCTTCCTCTCTGTAACTGATTTTTTAATTTTCCCAGAAATAAGAGAATAAAAACAGTTCTTTTCTATATGATTTCATTCATAATCTCTACATGATATCTAGAGCTTAGGTTTTGAAGATATTCATATATTGAATTGATTTTACTGATTTGAGACAATTTTTGCAGCAACAATAAAATTGATGACGAAGAAAAATCAAGCTTTTTCATGGAGAACGGCGCGTGAAGAAGAGTTGGGATTCATGGCCAACACCAGCAACAATCATCATGAAGAATCAAGCAATGCACGAGAAGGAAGGAATCAAACTACACCAATCACACCGATTATCGACAGTGATTTGCCACGATAATAGCTGCGAATTCATGGTGACACTTCTTAGACAGGCTATGCACGTAATGAGATCTACAACAACCGTATGCTAGCCAATGATGTTCTATATATAAACCCTAATTAGCATCCAAGTATGCTTCTTACTACGGATGTCTTTGATGGATCAAACTTTGACAATTGGACTAGGGCAGTTAGGAGAGGATTGATTTCCCGTAATAAATTGAGTATTGTTGATGAAAGTTTGGGTGGACCACAATTAGGATCTATGGACTACATGCAATGGGTAAAGGTTGACTACTTGGTATTCAATTGGATTAGTAACTCTATGAATAAGGAAATATCTAGGGGTTTTTAAAATTATGAAACTTCGAAGAAATTATGGGACGAGTTACATAAATGATTTAGTAAGAAAAATGGCCCAAGAATTTATAAACTGAGAAGGGAGATATCCACCTACACAACACATACACAATCAGTGCTTATGTATTTCACCAACCTGACTGCATTGTGGGATGAACTATCCTTACTAAAGGCTTCTAAAGTGTGTAGCTGTGATGTTGCAGCAGATAGTAAAAAGGAGTTAGATGAGGAACAAATGATGCAGTTTTTAATGGGTTTGAATGATTCTTATGAGTCTATTAGGCAGCAAATCTTGATACTTGATCCCTTACCAAATATAAGCCAGACATATGCCATGGTTTTACAGGTGGAAGAACAAATCAACATTTCCACACATTTTTCTGACAATAATGGTGATCTTACCGCCTTATATTATAACTAAAGAGGGGTTTACAAGGGAGAACAATTCCACAGAAGGTTAACTAGAGAAGAAAAAGCTAAGCTCAAGTGTGAGCACTGTTGTGGAATAGGGCACCTCAAAGTGGATTGTTTTGAGTTAATTGGTGTACCAGACTGGTACAAGAGATTTAAGGTAGAAAGGGGCAAAGGTAAAGCTCACTGTGTCCTAGAACCAACTGATGAAGGCAAAAGTGAAGAGAAAGAAATTGTGAGGAAACCTCCACATCTGGAACAAGGAGATGCTAATTTAGGTAAGTATATCCAAGCAGAAGTAGCAAAGCATATGACTGCATTCTTTAGACAAAGCAATGCCTCTGAGAACACTATGAATACAGCAAACATGGCTGAAGTTGATCTAGATTCTTCAACCATGGAATTGACAGGGCATTATACATTTGGTATTTCTGCAAAGATTCAGAAAGATGAATGGATCATTGACTCAGGTGTGAGCAATCACATGTGCTGTCACCTGAGCCTTTTAACAGAACTCAAGAAGCTCAAAAATCCTCTGCAAATATTCTTGTCTGATGGTAGTAGTTTATGGGTATACTTGACAGGAAAAGCTAGGTTGAACAAAAATATCTGTTTGGAGAATGTCTTGTTTGCTCCAGAGTTTACACATAACCTTTTGTCAGTAGGTCAATTGACAAAAAAGTTAAGTGGCAGGGTGCAGTTTATGTCTTCTCATTGTATTATCCAGCAAAGAACAACTGATCAGCTTCTTGGAATATGTAGTATGAAGGGATCCCTTTATGTGTTTCCCCAAGATATTTCATCTTTCAATACTGTAAATATAGTTCACCACACACCAACTCTGCAAGAACTTCATGAGCTATTAGGACATCCATCTATGACAGCCATGAAGCATTTGTCTGGAATTAAAAGATCTTTTGAAGATACAGACCTAGAAGATTTGCAATCATGCCAGATTTGTCATGAATCTAAGAAACAAAGAAATCCTTTTCCTACATTGCATAGAAGGAGTACCACTCTGTTTGCCATGGTCCACATGGATGTTTGGGGTCCATTTAAGGAAGATAGTATTGTTGATACACCCTATTTTTTATTGGTGTGGAGGATTGTTCCAGAGCAACCTGGACTTTCTTCTTCAAACATAAATCACAGGTGTGGAGCATTATTAGAAGTTTTCTCAAACTGGTTCAAAATTAGTTTCATATGCAGATCAAGACTATAAGGACTGATAATGACACTGAATTTGTAAACTCTCATTACCAAAGATCTTGTGCCTACTCCCCACAACAAAATGGGATAGTGGAGAGGAAACACAAGCACTTACTTTAGGTGGCCAAGGCATTAATGTTTCAAAGTAAGCTTCCTTCTAAATTCTGGAGTTTTTCTATACTTCATGCCACCTGGATCATCAACAAGTTGCCATCTCATATATTAGATTGGAAATCCTCTTATGAATTTCTTTTTGGAAGCCAGCTGTGATAACATAAACTAAGCCATTTGGGTGCTTGGTCTATAGAAGAAACCTTCTTTCTCATAAATCAAAATTTGCTCCTAGAAGTGTTCAATGTGTTTTTCTGGGCATAACATCTCACCACAAAGGTTACATTCTGTATGAGGCGGTGTCTCAGAAAATTTGTGTGAGTAGAGATCTTGAGTTCTTTCCCACTTTATTTCCCTTGCATCTTGATTCTTTCCCTATACTACATTTCCATTCATTTGATTCCTCTTGTTTGAATGATCCTGGTTCTCTTAGATTTCCATATCAGGAAACTCCACCATCTAATTCCACAAATTTTTCTTCCTCTGTAATTTCAGACACTCCATCTGATCTCCATGTTTCACATCCTTCGGATGAACATGTCCTTAATCAGAATGACAGATCTCTTCAACCTTCTGATAAGTTTATTCTTGATCAGAATGACAGCTCTCCTCAGCCTGAGTTGCATACTTCACCACAACTAAGAAGAAGTTCTAGACTCAGACAGCCACCTGCCTATTTGGATGATTATATCTGTCATCATACTTCTTATCACACATATACTCCTTCCACATTTCCTTTTACTATCTTACCTTCTCTATCCGCCAACTACACTAGTTTCTTGATGAGTGTTCAATCTCTCACAAAGCCTACCAGTTACAAAGAGGCCTGCAAGCATGCTGACTAGATAGAGGCCATGCATAAAGAACTCACAACCCTTGAGGAGAATCATACATGGGATGGTGTTCCCCTTCCTACAGGTAAACATGCTATTGGTGCCAAATGGATATACAAAATAAAAATGAAATCTGATGGCACAGTGGAGAGGTTTAAAGCTAGGCTTGTTGCCAAAGGCTACACTCAGGAATTTAGCATTGATTACACAGAGGTATTCTCCCCAGTGGAAAAATTGGTGAATGTTAGCCTGATGTTTGCTTTGGCTACTTAATTTGCTTAGCCTATCCATCAAATAGATATCAACAATGCTTTTTTGCATGGATATCTATCTTATGAGATCTACATGGTTCTTCCACAAGGATACACCAAAGGTAAGGCAGGAGATGTTTGCAAGCTTAGAAAGAGTTTGTATGGCCTGAAACAGGCCTCTCGAGAGTGGAACCAAGAATTTTGTAAGCACGTCTTTGGTCTGGGTTTTGTTCAATCAGAGAATGATCATTGCTTATTTGTTGCTTCTTTTGTTGCTCTTTTGGTCTATATAGATGATATACTTCTCCTTGGACCATCTCTTGAAGCACTCTCTGCAGTCAAATCTTCTCTGCACCAAGCCTTTACCATCAAAGACTTGGGAGAGGCTAAGTTTTTCCTTAGCATGGAAATTGCAAGGGGCTCGTTTGGAACTTATCTCTGTCAACATAAGTATATCCTTGACCTCTTGCAATCAGCTGGGCTTCTAGGTTGTAAACTTGTTGCCACACCATTGCCTCCAGGACTCACTCTCTCCAATGATGCTGGTGATAAGCTTCCATAGCCAGACAACTATCGCAGATTAGTGGGTAAATTGCTTTACTTGAATTTAACTCGCCTAGATCTTTCTTTCGCTGTGCAACAGCTCAGTCAATACATGAATGCTCCTACTACACAACACTGGGATACCGCCTTACATGTGCTCAAATACTTGAAGGGTTTTCCCTCTGTCGGTTTGTTTTATAGTGCCTCTTCCTCTTTCAACTTTGATGCCTTTTGTGATGCCGATTGGGGCACATGTCGTGATACTCGTAAATCCTTATCTGGTTACTGCATTACCTTAGGCTCTTGTCTGGTTTCATGGCACTGTAAGAAGCAAGCCACGGTTGCTCTCTCATCCGCTGAGGCCGAGTACCGATGTCTCAGCTTTACCGTTCGCGAATTACTCTGGCTTTCTTACATGGAAAATGATCTGCAGCTTATGGTGTCACTTCCCATTCCCATTCATTGTGACAATAAGGCTGCCATTCAAATAACACAAAACCAGGTATTTCACAAACGTACCAAACATCTTGATCTCGACTGTCATTTTGCGCGCATTCAATTCCGCAAAGGTTTCATTCTCCCGCTTCATCTTTTCACTAAACTACAACTCGCGGATCTTTTCACCAAATCTTTGGCTAGCCCGCAGTTCAAGCTTCTTCTATCCAGACTGCCTCTTGGTGATCTGCTGTAACACCCCGTAAAAATATAGTATTTATAAATTTGAAATTTCATGAAATTAGAACCCAATTTATTTTGGCTATTTAATTACGGACTTAGAGGCACAATAAGACTAAGAAAAGTCTCGACCTTAGTTGAATTTCTTATTAATATTAGAAGTCATATTTTAAAAATAGATATTAATGAGATCGTTTTGGTACCATTAATATCCAATTCGGACTTCATTTGACCTTCCAATGGAATTTATTTTATTAAACATTTTGAAATCAGTTTATTCTACCAAGCCCAAATTATCCACTTCTCGGCCCCTCTATTTATGTCAATTCCAATTATTTCATAATTAAAATACATATAGGATATATCTATTGTTGGGCCTATCTATTGGAGAACAGAATTAACTTTATATCAATTTATTAAAATCCATTTGGAAAAGTTTGAAACATCATCCTATTGTTTCCATTTGGAGTCCATCTAATAAAGTAAGTGTACATAATGTACACATGTATATGAGTAAAGTTGTGTGTGTGTGTGTATATATAAAATGAGTTTGCTGCAATAAAGAAAAGATTAAATAAAAATAAATAAATAAAAAATAAAAATAATAATATTACAACCAATCATATTTGGTCATTTGGGAAGCAAAGAAAATGGATTAGTGTACTTGATGATTAGTGTATTTGATGTACATGTGTGGCTTCCCAAAGCCATATATAAATGTATATTTGTTGGTTGCATGAGATATATAGAAGATAGTCAAGAGAAAGATTAAAAAAAAGAATAAGAAGAAATCGAAAGAAAAGGAAAAAAAAAAGAAAAGAAAAAGAAAATAATAAAATAAAACATTAGCCAATTGAGATTGGCCATTTGGGAGTGTATTGAAATAGATTAGTGTACATATAGTATATAGTACACATGTAATACATATATTATATGTCACATGTATATATATATATATAATGGGGGGGGTTTTCGATTTTGGTTAATCAAAGAAGAAGAAGAAAATAACGAAGAATGAAAATTGAAAAAGAAAAATCGGAAGAAAAATAAATTGAAGAAAGAAAATTGGAAGAAAAATTAAGGTGAGTTTCTTAGAACCAATATTTTGTTTCAATTTAAATTTCAATTAGTCCCACTATTCTAAGTTTATAATTCTTATGACATGATAAATTTATTGTTGCAAGTTCTATCTCCATATTTTCTAAATTTTAATCCAATATTAATTGATCTATTTAATTTCAGGTTTGACCATAAAATATTAAATGAACCCAACTCTCAAATTTATATTCTTCCAGTTCTAATTTAATACTTGGCAATTAAATTAACATTTATAGAAAATGTTATTTAGCTCTATAATTTCCAAATGATATATTCTTCCTAAAAGAAATTCTAAATATTATAATTCCCTCATAAATGCTAAACCAAACTTCATAGCCATTGAATTCAGTTCGATTCATTTTTGTCCACTCATATTTGGTCTAGAAAGTTCGATAATTTCTCAATCAGAGTTACCAAGTTGATCTATTCCGTCAAATGCACATTATTTGCCCATTTGACTCCATTTTAATTCCAAACGATCCCAAGGCATAGGAAATTCTTATTTAAGTTATTTAGGATCTAAGTTATTACCTTTATTGACCTATTTGAGAATTCTAAGTTAGAATTTCCATTTTATAGGTCGAGACAAGCTGAAAGTATAGTAGCATCTCACGCATAAATTGCACTGTTTATTGAGATCATCCAGGTGGATTTTTCTATAACTCACAACTATATTTTTTTTAAATTCATCCATGAAAATTAAGCATGTTAAATGTTTTAGTAGCACTATTTACGCAATGATTGGATGTTATGAGACTTCATGCACAGAGGAATTCTGTAGCACCCCGATCCCGAAAGATCGTGGAAATGGACGCCACGGGGGTTGGAATTAAGAAGCGGGAAAGAAATGGGGTAATTAAATTAATGACGGGGTGTTAATCCAAAAGGATTAATGTTTGGAATAAAATTTAACAACCGAGTATACCAAAGATAGGTTATGCCTTCCGAAAAATTAGACAGCATAACCTCTGTAACTAGAGCGAATCCCTGTTTATAACGGCTTATAAGAGAAGAATGGAAGTTGTAACAATTCAATAAGCCCTTTCATAGGCCAAACGGAAACAAATAACCAGATACCAACAATTAATAGACCCATTCATAGGTCGACAAAAGAAACAGACACCAATATGCTGAACAAATGAAGCCCTTTCATAGGCCAAAATGAATGATCAAATAGACATAACGAAAGACGGACTTCCTCCCCTTGGAATAATTATGTAGCTAAGCATATGATACATGTTAACTAGGAAGTCAACAAATGTTCAAAATCAGAGAAGCAGAATCATATCAACAAAATACCAAGATCAGAGTTCTTAGCATTTAGCAAAAGAATACCATAAGTGCGAAAGCTCAATTCTTAACAGAATACTAACAAAAGGGGACAACGGAAAAATATGTAAATCATAATAGCCAATATCTCAGCCTCGTCACCTCCACGCTCCAGCCTACTTACCTGAAAATGTTTGAAAAGATTTGGGCTGAGTACTAATGCACTCAGTGGGTAAGTTTTACAATTCAAGTTATGCAAATCATTTTATTAAAGTAATCTATCTGTGTTCATGCAGGTAGTGAAACTTAGGAGGTTTAAAAGTTGGAAACAACCTAAGTTCACCAAAACATTTTATCGTGAAGCTCTTAAGAGTATAACCCGTCACTACCCGCAACCCAAACTACATCACCAGCGCATAACGTTGAGTATGACCATAGTATACCCAAAGAGTATAACCAATAAGTGTTTCATTTTAGTCTCACCGACAAGGAGTAGGGCAGGACAAACAATGCATGCATACTGTAGCTACTCACATTGACACAGCGCTGGTTTATGAGACTCCGACAACATACAGTAGCATGTAAATATTTAACACAGATAGTCACATATGCAATTTTGACAAAAGCAGAGCTTAATAACTCGAAAGATACAATTTGCAAAGATATAGTATAGTATAACCCACCTTTCTCGGGATTCTGAAAAGTTAACTCCTGAAGAATCAACCCTGATGATTTCTCTAGCTCAGTTGGTACTGCAGAAGGTAAACTTCAACTCAGGATAATCGCTATATTTTCGGGAATCAATCTACTATAAACGGAACTATTATTAATTCTATTCTATTCTAAAATAGATTGCGCGACTCTAGAGACCTCAAATAATTCCGACGAAAAAGGAAATAAATTCCGAAACGTTATTCTTGCTTTGCTGGGATCAACTGATTTGACAGAGGTCTCTTTCCAAAACTTGTCATTTATCCAAAGTTTACCAGATCTATGCCACGACACTTTTTAACCGCTCGGAAATTACGAAAATATTCAGGGAGGATACGATACATGCCAAGAGTAAAGAATGAGAAATTTAGAATTTTTCGATAACACATGCTCTCGAAAATAAAATAACTGCTTATATTAAATAATCGATATTATTCAAAACTCATCCGAAAATTATGAAATTCGACGGGAGCATAGGAAATATTATTTCGAGCAACTTTCGAGAAGAAACTTTATCAATTTGACGACCCAAAATGGGTGAAACGGGAGTTTCGGTAAGAATATTCACAGATTTTAGCTGAAAATGTATCGGTCTCGATCGAGCTCGATACTCGTTGGATTTTCGCTCAACAGTACAATTTTTGATAGTGCAGAAAATAAGGAATTTAATGGTGTAATCAGATCAAAGATCGGACGGCTAGATCATAAATTCGAAACTGGCAGATTTATAATGTAATATTCAGATCCGGATTTCAAACGACAAGAAATCAAAAATCTATTCCGGTTAACTACAAGATCCAAATGATCAAAGACTATTTATAAAAAGAAGATTTCTAATACGACTATCCAGGAAGAGTAGATCTGAGATTTACATAAAATGAAAACGGGAAAAAATACCAAAAACTCACAACATCAAAAATCGAAATCGGTAGAATTAAAGATAATCGAAATATAAGCATATTTAGAACTTGAAATTTCTAAATTCATCGGTCCGAATGACCAGAATCGGAGAAAGTACCTTCTCCGAGGAATTGGCGGCGGTCACGATGATTTTCCATCATGATCATCCTTCGTGTCATCATTTCAATCATGTATTCGTGATCTACGCATTGACACCTTCAAAATGACTATTTCAGAATTGAAATAGGAAACTAGAGTCGTACATTCTCTGGAAGCTGCTCGGCGTTTCGATTTTGAAAATGAATGAAAAATGAAACCTTAAGCTCCTATTTATAGAGGAAAAATAAATAGGATAATAACGAATAAAAGAAAGAGGATAATAATGGAAAAAGAATAGGATAATTAAGAATAAGATAATCTTTTGAAAAAGAAATTGGATAATGACGGATGTGCCTTTTTCTATTAAATTTATTATTTTCCAACTTAAAGTTGTGCCAAGAGTTCATTTGAACTCGAAATTTAAAATTTCAAAGGTTGGCACGATTCTTGAAATATTTTCTATCAACTTGAGAAAAATATCATAACATATTTTTAAGGCAATTTTTGACCAAATTAGATTTAACAGATTTCCCTGGCTGCGATTTTCCTTTATTTGAGTCATTTAAGAACCCAGCTTATTTTCTAACTTACCAGAGGGTAACATAAGTTGAATAAAATCTTCTAAAATATTTCGGGGTATTACAAATTCCGACTTACAAGCATAGACAGTTTACTTTGTGACTAAATGTTTAGATAAGTAACCGTAAAGTATTCATGTGATCACATAGGGTCTCTCATCCAATGAAGAAGAGTAAACTTTGTTATAAAGTATGTTCATGGTTATTTTCCATGATTTATGCAGCATAACAGTTTTAAAGCATGAAAGAATGACTTGAACGAATATCAATGCCCACTGAGTGTTTTCTGGCACTCAACCCAAATATTTTCAAATGTTTTCAAGTTCTGGAGATCGAGCTGGTTGATGACGAGGTGTTGTAGTGGGTTTAATGGTTGATCCTTGTGTGGTTTTTACTAAAATCATCTTTAAAATCTTGTCAATATTTAAATATTAAACGCTTCTGTTAATACTCTACAAAACTTTTAAGTTTGAAATTTATTAACCTCAGTGATCAGGTTTTGATTGTATATACAAATATATGAATGTATAGAAGGGTTGACCATTAAACTTTTAAACGTGTGACCTGATTGGCTATGTATATTGCCAGGTCATAATTTGGTTATGTGTGTGTTAATGATTTTAAAATCCTTGTTGAAAGTTGACTTTGAGGACGCATGAGTGCGTGGTTTGAACATTCATAAGTTGAGGTGCTACCCATTTACAAATTATTTATAAAGTTAAATCTTATATTTTGAAAAGTATTTATCACGTAAGTATGTACGTATGTTTTTTGTGACATTTTGGTCCTAGTGGGACTAAGGTGTTACATCTGCACCACCAAGTCTCGTCTGCAGGGGGTGTTGAGACCCTACCTCTACTCCGCTTTTACTTCTGCATGGGTTGCATGCAACTCTTGTACACCTTACTACAGTCAACAACAACTTAGCCACGTGTCTCTCAGCTGGAAGGATGGACCACATTAGGCGCATGCATGACGTTGATCTCCATATCACGCGGATAATGCTCCTCAGCCGTAGATTAGGATCTAGCGTGAATAGCAAGTCTATGAGTTGTATAAATAGTTGTGTTTCTTCATCTCTGTAACTGATTTTTTGATTTTCCCAGATATAAGAGAATAAAAACAGTTCTTTTCTATATGATTTCATGCATAATCTCTACAAGCACGCAATTTGCGGGAGCGCGCGTCGATAGCCCTACACCGGCCTGAGTGTGCATGTGATATTATTTTTCCTTTTTTGTTTAGACAAATTCTTTAAATGAAGGATATTATGGTAAAATTAGACAAAATAATAATATTTTTTAAAAAATAGCTAAAAAAGTTTTTTTTTTTTTTTTTACTGACTACTTTGCCATATTGTCACTTAATTATAACCCAACTAGGCCGAGTGTGCATGCCGAACCAACTAATTAAAAGAGCCCAACATACAAAACATAATATAAATGGATCAAAACAGCTGCAGAAAAGCAATGAGAGAGAGAGAGAGAGAGAGAGAGAGAGAGAGAGTTTGGCTTTTATTTCCAGCTAGCATTCGCTTAAAAAAACAATATACATCGATCTTATTTCTCCAATCCCCCTAGCTAGCTTACAATATCAAAGTCGATCGTCACTAGTTAATTTGATGGATGAATGGTGAAATATGTCTGCAAAAGAGTCAAGCAGAGAAGCAAAGTGGCAGCCAGCAACGCGATAGCAGTCCAAGGGCTGTCAAAGTAAGTGTGCATCAACTCAGCCATCCACGTCTTCGTCTTGTTGTTGTAATGCTCTTCGATTCTCTCCTTCACCTCGTGGAAAATGCCTGAGTTCTCCATTCCACATGTGTCTATATCCTTCAACACTTGAAACACTTCCTCGTCGCTCCCTAGATTGCTCACCAGTATCCTCTTCTCCCTCAGCTCCTTCACATCTTTAGCCGTGTGGATCAGTGATTTCATCAGATTCACGTACGACGACACCGCGTAGTCGCTCACGTTGTCCGGCGACGTTTCGTACGCTATCAAGTTGGTGAAGAGGACTTTCGTTTTCTCGGAGATGCATCGAACCGGGAGGTTCAGATCTCCCGAGAACACGAAATGTGAGTTGAACTTCACGTCCCTCAGAAAAGCAGTGGGGCTAGGCTTAAAGTCTATCCCCTTTGCTTTGAGGTCTGTGACAGAACGCGACGTGTAAAGTCGTGTTCTGATGTAGACCTCCTCCTTCACTTTAAGGCCCAAGGGACCATTTTTCCCTTCACTGCGTGGTTTGGAGACCATTTTTCTCCTTATGGCTTCTAGCAAATGAAGCGGCTCGTCCTCGTTGTCGTCCCTCGTCGCTCCGTCCTTATTGTGATGCCCTTGGAAAGCCGCGAAGTTGAGGAAATTGTTGAGCAAATCCTCCCCTTTTCTTGCATCGTCGTATCTCAACTTGATTATGAGTTTGATGACTAGGTATGGAATCTGATTCTCGAGCAAGAACATGTCGCGGATGGCGTAGGAGAATCCGGCCATGCCGATGGTGAACAAGACATTGATGAGGCTCTCGGTGTTGAAGAGCAGCTCCATGAGGCTTACGATGAAGAATCCATCGAGGAGCATCATCTCAGCCAACGCCGCGTCGTCGTGCTCTTCGATGGAGACTTCATCGTAGCAGCGTCGTATTTCGTCAATATTGGACTCGATTGTGTTGTGGAAGAAGAGTTTGTCTTTGTTGTCGCAGGTGGAGAGGAAAGTTTCGAGGGCTTTGAGTTTGAAGGTTTCGCCTAAATGGAGGCTGGCCTTGCCATGGTGGAAAGGGCCGAAGGAAATTATCTTTGGCTCGTAGTTGTGTTTGGTGCGCTCTTCGTAACGCAGCACCGCCGGCAGTCGGCGGATGCGCCGCCGACCGCGGTGGCTGGAGACCTTTTCAGCAATCTGGTCTGGGATATCAATGTTGTACATTTGCTATAGCGATTTTGTTGAGGGCAGGTGGAGATGGTTCGACCTTTTATGTTGTCCTAATATGATCATCATCGAAAATTTGGACATCAGACTTTTACCAACTATTACGATTGTCTAGTTATAATATTGTGAATTAGATATTCATGTGTAGTTTATAATGTTTTTATCTTTCGTGTGAAAAAAGTCGCCTAGCTAGTACTAGGGTGTGTGTTAGAACTTATAATATTAATTATGACTTGTTTAATTAGTAAATGTATAACATGTTAATTACTTGCAGCGTCATATATGTATGTATGAATGAATCATTTATATATACAGCGGATGAATTCATTTGTTAAGCTTTGTTTCAATACTAAATTGTAAACACAGAAAAGTATTAATTTTTTTATGCTCAAGTTTAATTTTATAATTATTAACTAGGGCTGACTATACTCAATTAGGATATACAATTATTTTTTTAATAGTTTATTTTCAATTTTTAGTTAATAATTGATTGCTTCCTAAATATTTAATTATATAGCCTAATTATTTGATGGAATTAACCTTAATTAACAAGTATAAAAATATAAAAAAGCAAAATAAATTAAAATTGAAAAAAGTGAGAAAAACTAATAAATTTAATATATTGTGCAGTATCAAGTGTTGCACAAAATATAACAAATAATGTCAAAAAGGATCCTACAATTCAAAAACCTTGATTCGTTTTCATTTGCATAAAAAATAGAGATCATTAATTAAAAAAAAATGGGGAATGCTTTAATATGCCAGTAAATCCACACCAACGATCATGTTGAACTTGTTTGTGAAGTGAACTAATTTGTATACCGCGACATGCTACCTGCAACTAACAATTTGATCATTATATATTTCAATGATCCTACAATATGGTATTCAACGCAAAGATCATGTGCATGGTGACATATATGCCTAGACTTTTTCTTTTTTATACTTTTAATAAATAGGCAGCCGTACGTCATAGTGTTTATAATTTGAAGGGCACTATATATTGTGGACTTGAGAAAGTACTATTACATTTACAATGTTTCGAGTAATTTTTTTTTCTTTTTTCCTAAAATAATAATAATAATAATTTTATTATTAGATGATGACTTTCTTGCTTAAATAATTTATATGATATCCAACCTGCTCAGAATGGCCAATTTGCACCTGCTACGGCTAGCTGACCGAAGCCTAATAATCTTCCAAATGAATATTCCACATAGATCTTAAAATTGAATTCCGAAGAATTAGAATACGGCAATTCTATACATAACCTCCTTTATTCTCATGCCAGATCCATCGTGATTTCCGCATCGATCTCCTATGCATGTTAAACTTTTTTAAATAAAAACTTTTAAGTAAAGCCTCCTTCCTCCTGTACACCCCATCTAAGAAATCTTAACAAAAAAAAAAAGAGCATAAAAAACACACAACATTATCTGTCTAATTCTTGAATTTGTTATTTTATTAATATAATTTTTAATTTATTTCCATTGTTGTTGAGGTGAATGCTGAAAATAAGTTTCCGTTGTGTATGTATTTATTTTGATTACATCATTGACTTGAATTGATCATGTGATGCTCGGAAATTGTTATTCAACTTCTATTTACTATTTTCCTAGCTAACAGCAATTTATGAAATGAGAGTATGCAATATTGCTGATAAGGAGGAGAGAGAAGATGGAACTTCGCATGCTTTTCTGCAAATTTATGAAAACTCTTCTCTTCTCTACACCGGACTTAATTTGCCGACTTCAATGACGGCGGAGAAGTTTCGGCAAGAGACTCTGCTAGCTTACAATTCAGATTTTTCACGAGCCTATAGGCTATAGGGGGTGGTTTTATTCTTTTTATCCCTTATTTTTGTGTTGCAGGTTATACAATGTGATTTATATTTCTTTTATTAAGGCTTTAATGTTATTGTTAGGAGGTTATGGGGGTAAGATAATATATAAATCAATATCTTTATTTATTTTTAAATTTGAGGATACAATGAGAAAATGTGGGGGTATGTATAGATCACCCAAAATAATATTAATCTGACTTAAGTCCAATACTAATTAATCTGACCTAAGCCCATAAACAAAAGTCCAATTCAACAAAAAAAATTTAACAGAAAAAAAACCCTAAATAATTAGGGTTCATTGTTCCCAATTAGGGTTTATTACATTCCAAGTAGGGTTTATGAGATTCTCATTAGAGTTCATTGTTCCCAATTAGGGTTTATGAGATTCTCATTATGGTTCATTGTTCCTAATTAGGGTTTATTACATTCCAAGTAGGGTTTATTCATTTGAATTAAGGTTTATTACATTCCAATTAGATCATTGTTCAATTGTTTGTTTATCAGATCATGCTAAAATGGAAACGTATCAGGCTAAAATGAGGGAAGTAGAATGCTAAATTTCATGTGACATTTCCATTAGGGTTCATTGTTCCCAATTAGGATTTATTACATTCCAATTAAGGTTCATTGTTTCCAATTAGGGTTTATGAGATTCTCATTAGGGTTCATTGTTCCATATTAGAGTTTATTACATTCCATTTTTTATTAATCAGATTATTGTTCCATTTGTCCCATTAGGGTTCATTGTGTATGTATTAGGGCATAGAAGATCATGCGAAAATGAGGGCAATATGATGCTAAAATAACATAGTTAATGATGCTAAACTTGAAAATGGTATGATGCTAAAATAAAACAACAAAATCATGTTTGTACAAACAAAAATACATACTAACAGTAACATTTGCAAATATGCATCACAAAATGCCTGAAACTAATATTCATCACCTTAAACTAACAATCATCAGATTAACCTAATATTTATAAAAAAAAACTAACATTCATAAGAAATCTGTCTTGAAATAGTACTTGCAGAAATTTGATTAAGAGTACAAATCACTTGGACAGAACAAATTCTTCAACATTAATCGGACCATTTTCACATGAGAGCATGTATTGTAGGTTTGCCTCGACTTTGTTCCTTACACTTTGTACATTATTGTCTGCACTCAGAATTGCAACACAGTACTTGGCTCTCATGTATTTCAACTGCTTCATATTGTTTTGCTTGATTCCACTTTCTAATACTTTAAGACATGTCCTTTGTACGTTTCCAAATGTCTCATCACATGGACCCCGTAGTCAATCTTGTTGGTGTCATTCTTCTCGGGCATCTTCAATCTTTCAGCAGATTTGAAATTCTTGGACAATTGTGCCGTTTTTCTCTTCTGGTCATTTTTCTTCAGGAAATCTATCAAAATCTATCAAAATTCTTAAACATTTGTATTGTTGAGTTGTTCATAAAATGAGGTCTGGGATGTCACCATACTTGACTCTTTCTTTACCGTCTAGCACTGACGAATTGTCAAGTATCTCCACCTTGTATTTTCGAAGATCGATGGAAACAATGTAGAAGTGATTTGAATTATATATTGAGAAGAGGTACTGCACATGAATAATAAGTTTATTTGAGTTTTGTTATTCTATAATTAAAATTCTCACGTATATATTTATTTTACCATGTTGATGTCTGCACTTTTCAGTGTTTCAATCCTCTGAATCTCTCCAATCAGTGTTTCAGAGAATTTTGAACTTTTTTTTCCTTCATCCCATGCTGGTGCAGGCTCCAAAATGGTTTTCCACTGTACAAATAACAATTTTAGCACCGTGGAATACACATATTAACATATACATATACACAGTTTAGGAGGGGACTGAAGAACTTCAAATCACTTACTGTTGTGTCAGTTATATTGAAGAATCTCCTCGGAGAGTATGGACCTCGCAATTTTTCTTTATGGTTCAAAATGGTGCTCCATACATCAATAATAGCATAGTTTATGTATGTATCAGGAGCTAATGTCTTCATTTCATTCCTTGCAATGAAGACCGAACCATCCGAATATAGAAAATCATCTCTAAAAAAATGAGTTTTTGTGAGATGTTTTGAAAGTAATTTTGTTTAATAGTTACTAAAATAATATTAGAGGATGATATATGAAAATTACTCATTTTCTTGGTCGTTCTTCATCAACCAGAAGTACAATTCCCTCTCAGTCTTGGTCATCTTTTCATTTGTTGTGATGGCTCTGTCTTGGTAAGGAGATACCATCTTCTCAGATTTTTTCAACATCAATATATTTCTTGTGACCACCCATGTGCATCCTTACACAATTATACAATATAATGCTTGTTATGCCATGTTGGTTTCATGCTAAAATTTTATTAAGTATAATGATATGTAAATGATTTAATTTTTGTTTACCTCAGTCTGAGAATCCTTCTCAATAGTCTTCTTATCTTTTGTGACAGCGCGACGCCGCTGAAAGTTTGATATAATATGTTATAAATGTTTTGCTTGGAAATGTAGTGCATGCTAAAATTGCTTTAGCCAACTTGCTAAAAGCATATATAGATCATGCTAAAATGTAACTTACATTGTCTTCTTTCGCAGCTGGAACTTGTTCCTCTTCATCTGGAGTCTCTTCTGCATTTTCCTCAGCAGTTTGCTCAACGACCTGAAAGTTTAGACTATTATGTTATGAATATTTTGCTTTTTAATAGAGTGCATGCTAAAAGGAACCTATTAAACATCATGCCGCTGAAAGTTTGGTTTAATATGTTATCAATGTTTTATCTTCTTTCTCTGTATTTTTATCGACACCCTGTAAGTTTGGATTGTTTAGTTATTATTAGTTTTTCAAGTCATGCTAAATTTGAGCTACAGATTGATGCTAAAATAATGTCTCGGTCATGCGAAAATAAGTTACATGTCATGCTAAAATACTTACATCGTGCTCTTTCTCAGGTTGATGTGTTTTCTCTTCACTAAGAGTTTTTCCAGCATTCTCAGTACTTATCTCAACACCCTGTAAGTTTGGAGTATATTTTCAATGTTTTTCTTTTGATATTAAGATCACAATAATCTGAGCAAAAGATTCATGCCAAAATCAATTACAGGTCACTGTAAAATGTTACTTACATCGTGTTTGTTGTCAGTGTGTTCATTTCCTTCATCATGTTCCCCTTCACCTTTTTTCTAAGTAGTTTTTTATGTATCCTCTTCATCACTCATAGTTTCTCCAAAATGAATTAGAGAAACATATTCATCTTCATCCTTTTTCTTCTTCATCTTGAGTGTTAAGAGGTACAAATTCTTCATTATGTCCAGCAGTTTCTTCTTCCTCTTCATTCATCATCCTTTCATTCTCTTCGACTACTTTCAGGACTGCGTCCCATCTTTCATTGTCATCTTTCAGGCTCAATGTAGGCATATCATCTAATCTCCTCTTCAAATCATCTCTTCTTAATGTTCTTTTTTCTATCTCCACAATTGCAGCAATCTGTTCTGGACAACCCCAGAAATCAGAATCGAGTTCTGGTGTTATGTTTGTTGTGTTATAAAATGATTGTCCTTTTGTCATCATAAGTGTTGCTTCAACCATCCTCTTGGAATTTGTGTTTCTGAGCATTAAATGCGGAGCATCATTAACAATAGCAATTAATTTTTCAACAGCTACAACTGCTCTTTTTGCATTGTCCGTGATCCCTTTTTGAATTTGCTCAGTAGGTGGTTAAGATCAGCTCGGGCCTACCTCTGCATAGCAAGGTACATCCTCTTCATTTTTGGGCTCAGGTACATCATTTTGATTTCTATCTTCTTCCATATCATCATCCTCACCATCGTATGGTCCATAGATTAGCCCTAAACCAAATCCACCCGTACCAACTTCAAGATCTTATCTATCGAGTAACAGAATGCTTTGCCATTCTCATAAAACCGGTACAGATCTGGGTATATACCTGGTCAACAGGAGTACCTTATTAACATACAGAAGATGTTGCATTGTTCAATTATTGTAATAATTAGTACTGGTAATCAGGAAAAAAGAGTCTAAAATGTATACAAATATTTGCTAAAATGAAATATAGATATGGAATCTTACAGTCAAGAACATGATGGGGCCTGTGAAGTCTTTAGTCTTGTTTATGTGCCAGGCTGTTGAATGCTCTAACAAGCATCTAATTGTGAACTCACACCAGTTGAACTGCGACACATTGTCAATATCATCAAACAGATGCAAAATCTTTGGAGCTAAGTAACCCTTGCCTCCATTTTCTATGAGACAACTTGTAAGCAAAACCATGAACTATATCTTAAACCACCTCCCTCCTTCTGTGTCCTCAAGCTTGTTCATAATAATATCAGATAGTAGGATCTTGTATTTTTATTTCTACACCTTACTTCTCCAGCTATCTATCAGCTTACATATTTTATTCATTTTCTTCCTCTCAATAAGTGTTTGACCTTTTGGAAAGTCAAATATGAGTTTAACATTATCCTGATCAATTGGGACATTACCTCCATTTTCTGGAAGTTCTATTTGGCAACGCCGTGGATTGAAGTTATCCAGAATCCAGTAGCTCAACTTTTGTGGCACTTCCTTTATATTGAGGTGTAGGATATCTTTGAATCCTAGACTAATCACAGCTTCTCTTTGCTTTTCGTTCAAATATTTAATTACTTTTGTTAGTGGTGCTGGGATTGCTCTGCTCTTCAGTATTAGGAAATCATCTGGCCTTTTAATCTTAACCAGCATCACTACCTCAACTTGAGATGATGATGACTCAATAAAACTTCTAAAAAATGGAGATAATGTCCCAATTGATCAAGATGATGTCAAACTCGTATTTGGTTTTCCAAAAGGTCAAACACTTATTGAGAGGAAGAAAATGAATAAACCATGTAAGCTGATAGATAGTTGGAGAAGTAGAGTGCAGAAATAAAAATACAAGATCCTAGCACATGATAATATTATGAACATGCTTGAGGACACAGAAGGAGAGAGGTGGTTTAAGATACAGTTCATGGTTTTACTTACAAGTTGTCTCATAGAAAATAGAGGCAACGGTTACTTAGCTCCAAAGATCATGCATCTTTTTAATGATATTGACAATGTGTTGTAGTTCAACTGGTGTGAGTTCACAATTAGATGCTTGGTAGAGCATTCAACAGCCTAGCACAGAAACAAGACTAAAGACTTCACAGGCCTCATCTTGTTCTTGACTGTAAGACTCCATAACCATATTTCATTTTAGCAAATATTTATATACATTTTAGACTCTTTTGTCTTGATTACTAGTACTAATTATTACAATAATTGAACAATGCAACATTTTTTGTATGTCGATAGGGTAGTCCTGTTTACCAGGTATATACCTAGATCTGTACCGATTCTATGAGAATGGAAAATCATTCTGTTACTCGATGGACAAGATTGTGAAATTGGTACGAGTGGTTTTAATTTAGGGTCAGTCTATGGACCATACGATTGTGATGATGATGATATGGAAGAAGATGGAAATCAAAATGATGCACCTGAGCCCAGAAATGAAGAGGATGTGCCTTGCTATGCAGAGGTAGGCCCGAGCTGCTCCTAACCACCTACTGAGCAAATTCGGAAAGGGATCATGGACAATGCAAAAATAGCAGTTGCAGCTATTGAGAAAATAATTGCTATTGTCAATGATACTCCGCATGAGATGCTCAAAACCATAAATTTCAAGGGAATGGTTGAAGCAGCACTTCTGGTGACAAAAGGACAATCATCTCAGAACACGTAAACATAACACCAGAACTCGATGCTGATTTCTGGGGTTATCCAGAATAGATTGCTGCAATTGTGGAGATAGAAAAAACAGCATTAAGAAGAGATGATTTGAAGAGGAGGTTAGATGATATGCCTCCATTGAGCCTGGAAGATGACAATGAAAGATGGGACGCGGTCCTGAAAGTATTCGAAGAGAATGAAAGGATAATGAGGAATGAAGAGGAAGAAGAAACTGCTGGACAGAATGAAGAATTTGTACCTCTTGACACTCAAGATGAAGAAGAAGAAAAAGGATGGAAATGAATATGTTTCTCCAATTCATTTTGGAGAAACTATGAGTGATGAAGAGGATACAGAAAAAGCTACTTAGAAAGAAGGTGAACGGGAACATGATGAAGAAAATGAACACACTGACAACAAACACGATGTAAGTAACATGTTACCATGACCTGTAATTGATTTTGGCATAAATCTTTTGCTCGGATATTTGTGATCTTAATATTAAAAGAAAAATATTGAAAACATACTCTAAACTTACAAGGTGTTGAGATAAGTACTGAGAATGCTGGAAAAACTCTCAATGAAGAGGAAGCACATCAACCTCAGAAAGAGCATGATGTAAGTATTTTAGCATGACATGTAACTTATTTTCGCATGACCGAGACAGTATTTTAGCATCAATATGTAGCTCAATTTAGCATGACTTGAATAACTAATAATAACATAACAATCCAAACTTGCAGAGTGTCGATAAAAATACAAAGAAAGAAGATAAAACTGAAAAAGAGCACGATGTAAGTTTCATTTAAGCATGCATACACTCTATTAAAAAGCAAAACATTCATAACATAATAATCTAAACTTTCATGCTGTTGAGCATAGTGCTGAGGAGAATGCACAACAGACTCTAGATGAAGAGAAAACAGATCAAGCTGGGAAAGAAGACAATGTAAGTTACATTTTAACATGATCTGTATATGATTTCATCAAGTTGGCCAGAACAATTTTTGCATGCACTACCTTTCCCAGCAAAACATTGATAACATAGTAAACCAAACTTTCAGTGGTATGATGTTTAACAGGTGCCTTTTAGCATGCACTCTATTAAAAAGCAAAATATTCATAGCATAATAATCTAAACTTTCAGACCGTTGAGCAAACTGCTGAGGAAAATGCAGAAGAGACTCCAGATGAAGAGGAACAAGTTCCAGCTGCGAAAGAAGACAATGTAAGTTACATTTTAGCATGATCTATATATGCTTTTAGCAAGTTGGCTAAAGCAATTTTAGCATGCACTACATTTCCAAGCAAAACAGTTATAACATATTATATCAAACTTTCAGCGGCGTCGCGCTGTCACAAAAGATAAGAAGACTGTTGAGAAGGATTCTCAGACTAAGGTAAACAAAAATTAAATCATTTACATATCATTATACTTAATAAAATTTTAGCATGAAACCAACATGGCATAACAAGCATTATATTGTATAATTGTGTAAGGATGCACAGGGGTGGTCACAAGAAATATATTGATGTTGAAAAAATCTGAGAAGATGGTATCTCCTTACCAAGACAGAGCCATCACAACAAATGAAAAGATGACCAAGACTGAGAGGGAATTGTACTTCTAGTTGATGAAGAACGACCAAGCAAATGAGTAATTTTCATATATCATCCTCTAATATTATTTTAGTAACTATTAAACAAAATTACTTTCAAAACATCTCACAAAAACTCATTTTTTCAAAGATGTTTTTCTATATTCGGGTGGTTCGGTCTTCATTGCAAGGAATGAAATGAAGACATTAGCTCCTGATACATACATAAGCTAAGTTGTTATTGATGTATGGAGCACCATTTGGAACCATAAAGAAAAATTACGAGGTCCATACTCTCTGAGGAGATTCTTCAGTATAACTAACACAACAGTAAGTGATTTGAAGTTCTTCAGTCTCATTCTAAACTGTGTATATGTATATGCTAATATGTGTATTCCACGGTGCTAAAATTGTTATTTGTACAGTGGAAAACCATTTCGGAGCCTGCACCAGCATGGGATGAAGGAAAAAGAAGTTCAAAATTCTCTAAAACACTGATTGGAGAGATTCAGATGATTAAAACACTGAAAAATTATAGACATCGGCATGGTAAAACAAATATATACATGAGAATTTTAATTATAGAATAACAAAACTCAAATAAACTTATTATTCATATGCAGTACCTCTTCCCAATATACAATTCAAATCACTTCTACATTATTTCCATCGATCTTCGGAAATACAAGGTGGAGATAATTGACAATTCGTTAGTGTTGGACGGTGAAGAAAGAGTCAAGTATGGTGACATCCCAGACCTCACGGTATGAACAACTCAACAATACAAATGTTTAACATTCAACAAAACACCACTAACAAGCAAAATATACATGTCAAGTTTCTGGTAGATTTTCTGAAGAAAAATGACCAGAAGAGAAAAGCGGCACATTTGTCCAAGAATTACAAATCTACTGAAAGATTGAAGATGCCCTGTAGGAATGACACCAACAAGATTGACTGTGGGATCTATGTGATGAGACATTTGGAAACGTACAAAGGAGATAGCTTAAAGTATTGGAAAAGCGGAATCAAGCACAACAATCTGAAGCAGTTGAAATACATGAGAGCCAAGTACTGTGCTGCAATTAAATCTAAACACAATACGAGCCATATAATTAAATCTCTTAGAGACTCTACGCTTCTTTATTTTAACTAGATTGCTTGAATCACCAACCTCAACTACTGCATTCTTCTCACCCTCTCAATTACAGTAAACATATTTCCATATAATCATTCCATTTTTAAACTTCTTCTCTGATCCAAGATGAATGTCAAAATCAGATGATTCTGCATATATTCTATAAAATTTCACACCCTCATCCAGAGTTTTAAAACTTTGTTCAAAAGTTAGCTTCAATTCATAATGCGGTATATAGTATTCAGTCATTCTAGGAGATATCTCTACAGTGATATTACTACAGTCACTTGATACAGAAGAAGCTGACATATTAAAATAAAAAAATTATAAATTGAACAAGATAAAATAATAATATAATCACATCAAGAGATATTCAGACATAAAATGAACACATACATTGCATTTTAGCATGACATATGTCCCATTCTAGCATCATGTAGCACACATTTTATCATGACGCCACATATTTCATAATGAGAATGCACATGCTGCTAAAGGTAAAAACGATAAGCACGCTAGTAAATACACTCGACTATCAGCATGACATACACAACTAATACACCATGGTGTAAATGAAATTTTAGCACCACAATATTCTAATGTTTGCATGGTGTGTATAACATTGTGTAGCCGAGTCACAAAAGCACAAAAAAAGTAAATCATGGTATGTATAACATGTTTCATAGAGTGAATTAGAAATAAGATAAAACCAGCATGTTATCATGCTAAAATATTTATGAAACCATGCTAAAACGAATACTTTCACATGCTAAAACATCTTATACGACATGATACTCAAATAAACAGATCAAATCAATGCATATTCAGTATGTTATCGTACTAAATCCTAGAATTCCTAACAGTTAGAAAACAACTGATATAACACAAAACTGAAACAAACAAATCAAATCAATCACACATAAAAACATAAATACATAATCAGAATGAACTTGAATATAACAAACTGTAAAATCAATCCAGATACAATGAATTGCGAAATTAATCGACACTAAAATTCCAAATTGAATCAAACATTGCAAAATAAATAACATACCCGAAGTCGCCATATAAACATAGATGTAGAAACTTCACGATAAATAGATAATTACAGAAATAAAAGGATGTTGAGAAATAAAAAAACGTGATCTCAAAGGAAATTAAGACGAAACAATGAAAAGGGAAAACGATCAAATAGGAGATTTAAGGAAAGATGAAGATGGAAAACGATTGCGAGAAAAGCAGAAGGATGAATATGAAAATAAAAACAGAACTGAAGGAAGAATTATTGAATTACTCTATCATCCTCCCCTCCATCAAACTTGCCAAAAATACTAGACATTGGAATCTACCACAGGAGATGTTCCATCCATTACTAGAAGATATCGAAGATAATAATTTAAATCATAAATTTTTGTCTTAAACATGTGTTTATACTCTTATTTTACCCGTCTCCACCTCAAAATTGGCAATCGTGACAAAGGGGAAAAAATTTATGCTCGATCTCTCTAGCTCGGCTCCCACATCCCCTCTCTCCAGCTCAGCACACACAAAGACACTTAGACAAGTAACTTTCTAACATTCTCTGCCTTTATCCATTTTTTCTTTTCTTTTTTCTTCTAAAATTTAGTTACTAATAACTTATATAGTAAATGTACTTTTAGTTATTTATTATAATTACTTTTAATAACTATAAATTATTCTAATTACTTTTAGTTATTTATTTAAACGTAGGAAAATGGAAAGAACTCCAAGGACTTATAGATGAGGAATTTGGAGGGGAAACCAAGGGGTGGAGATTGCTCCAATTAATTTAACTAATATGTATGAGATCGACGGTGCTTAAGCATAATTCGTGTGCATGCCTTATTAACGATGAATATATAAGCTCAGTGGTCCATTTGCATTGATGTGTAGGTGCTTACAAAATTCTTGATTCCACTCTCTAGATGCTTGCTTCAAGCCATAAAGGCTTTTGTGAAGTCTGCAGACTTCATCAGGCTTCCCTTTAGCGTATACCTAAGACAAAGTCATATAAATCTCATTAGTCAAATGCACATGTAGAAAGCATTGTTGATATCAATTTGATGAAGAAACCAAGAATATTGTGTAGCCAAGGCAAAAAACATTCTAATTGTAACAAGTTTGGCAATAGAAGAGAAGATTGTTGTATAGTCTATACCAAACTCTTGATTATAGCCTTTGGCCACCAGTTTAGCCTTGAATCTGATAATTCACAAACGCATTCCCATTGTCAGTTCTAATTGTCTAGATAAATTTTAACCATAAGAATAAAGCTTTTAAGAATCTATCAGACCTGACTTTTTGCTCTTGAACTGGTAAGTCCAAATAACCCTGGAATGATCTTCCACAATGGTAAGCACATAAAGAGTGTCTGAGATTGTTTCTTCTTTACAAGGCCCCCTAACATCAATGTGCCCAACTCCAAAGATCTGCATGTTGCACCTGTGTAACACAAGAAATGGATTCCTTTGTTGCTTTGCCTAATGGCATATCTTACAGGACTGCAAGGACTCATAATCTTTTGATCTATATCTCTTGTTAAATTCATGTTATTAAATACAAATTTTTTAAAACGTGTGAAAAATAAATTAAAAAAAACTCCAAAATTTATGTATTTTAACCAATTAACCCTATATGTAACCTTAAATAGAACTATTGAAGCCTGAAATTAAATCGTCAGTGACTCGCGCAGTGCACTCACCCAATGCTATCCGCAATTCGTGTTCTCATAATTATTTTTTTCAAAATAAATAACTACTCTAAAATGAAATTAGTGGAACCTAAAATGGAATCGTCAGCTTCTAACGCAGTGCACACGTCCAACACTAACACACGAATTCGTGCACCGCGCTCATAATTATTTTTTTCAAGATAAATTTATACCCTAAAATAGAATTAATAAATCTTAAAATTAAAATGAATTAATTTAATTTTTTATCCAGAAGCTCGCCCAGTGCTCGAGTCTGACACTAACACATTGGCTCATGTGCGCTCGACAATTAATTTTCTTCGAATTACATATACATCCGAATTAGGATTAATATACCGTAATTGTGACTAAATAAAGATGGCAAACACTTCCATGCAACGGATGTAAATAACACTATTTCAGACGGGTCGGGTCAAACCCGCGCTTTGACCCGGTCAACGCGGGTCAACCCGCGTTGACCGGGTCAACCCGCAAAAAAGTAGAAAAAAACGGTTAAATGAGTATCAACCGTCTCACTAAAAAGTATCACAAAAAATTCGAAAAGTATCATCTGTATCATTAAAAAGTAAGGGGTCTGCTAGTTATTTTATACTTGTTTATGTAGTTCAAATTGTGATTTTTGGGGGTGTTTTTAGGGATTTATTTTTTATTTTTTAGGATTTTTGGGAGGTGTTTTTAGGGGGGGGTTTAGGGATTTATTTATTTTTTTTAGGGTTTTTGGGGGTGTTTTTAGGGGTTTATTTTGTGTTTTTTAGGATTTTTGGGGGGTGTTTTTAGGAGTTTATTTTGTTTTTTAGGGTTTTTTTGGGGAGGGGTGTTTTTAGGGGTTTATTTTGTTTTTTAGGGTTTTTTGAGGGGTGTTTTTAGGGGTTTATTTTGTGTTTTTTAGGGGTTTTTTTGAGTGAAATCGGATAAAAAAAATGAAAAAAAAAATCAAAAAACTGCCCAGGAAAAAAAAATAAAAAATAAAATAAAATAGACCGGCGCGTGGGCCCCACGCGCCGCGCGCATGGACCCACGCGCCGTCTGAAATAACACAATTTCAGGCAGCAAATCCACTGCCGCACTGAATACCATCTCAATAAAGATTTTATAGAGAAAATAAATTAAAAATTAAAACAAATGTCACTGAGCGTGGTGCACACGGGCCTAATGAAAATGGGCAAATGGGCGGGTTTTTTTGGCGGGTTTGGTCCGTGTAACCGATCTGTGAGATGATCACTTTGTCAATAATTTACTACAGCTCGGTTAAAGCACGAATTCATAACATATCAAATATACATAACTACAAACTGCAACACCACATTCTAATTCCATAATATAATGAGCTACTTGTAGCGAAAATAATACCAGAAATTCCGACTTCCACTACAAAATGACCAGTTTGAAGACCATTTCTTGCCAGCTATGTGGCTCAAAGAAGGCAAATTATTAGGCGACATCCGAACCAAACCGAACAAATATTTGATCACTAATAAGTGTACCTGAAGAGATCTACCCTACGGTGTAAACCATCTGCTTGGAGAGCTCAGTACCCACAGCTTTAACATATCTTTGCAACTGGGTTTCCATGAACCTCCTCTGACTGGGATCGAACGCGTGCTTAAGGTCCTTCAACCAAATGTAAAAGGATTATCGTTTAGAGTTGGACAACTAACCTTCAAATGGATAAATGCTGACCCTGAGGATCTATCAGGTCCTAAAACCTAATATCTTCCTCAACAAGATGGTGTCTATTTTTAATTGTAACTTTTACATAAAGGAGACGGGGAGATGCCAAGTAGACGTACTTTCCACGTGATAATAAAAAACAAGGAGAATGGATTAGAGGTACCTTGTATCTCAGATGAAGTCCCCTTATTCCAATCAAAACATTGTCGAGGTCAGCATCATCCAGGACCACAGTGGCGGAGGCACCAGCTTCTGAGTCTGATTCGACATCAGATGAATCTGAGTCATGTTCAGCCATTTCATCATCATGCATATGAACATCATTTGAGGTCTCCATGTCCAACTCATTTTGCTGCTCTTCCATTTGACTATCAGTAACATTCAGTGTCAATGTATCTTCATTTTGTAAAGTGGCATAATCCGACAGGACCACATACTTTCTTCTATCTAGAAGTGGTTTGGCAATATCATATGAAACCCACCTGATGAAATAAAGTTTGATAAGTTAGAAACAATAACTAAAACAACAGAAAACTAACAATAACACTTCTAATGTAAATCACTCGCTAGTTCACAATAACTTAGAGAGAGAGCAAGAGACAGAGAGGAGAGTTAGTTGAAATCAACAGTACTTAACAACAGCATAAACCAGTCTCCAACACTCCAGAGAAAGCCTCGAGCAATTAGAAGCTTGGGGTCACCCTTTTTTCCCACGGAAAACTATCCACCACTACTCGAACTCAATTACATAATCATTTTTAATTTACTTTGCCAAACACCAGTTCTCATGCCTTCAGGCAGAGTGGGGCAACACAAGGCAGGTTAATTCAAACTGAGGCAAATTTGAAAGGTTCTTTATCCTATAAGCTTGATGATCCTACTTGAACCATAGAATTCCCTAAATAAGTAGAACTACTAGAATTCTAGAAGCTGGTCCGTAGAGGACGATTATACTTAAGGGTAAAGTTGCATCCATAATGAATGTTGAAAGTCAAATTTCCAACAGAGTTTCCAGGAACCTGGAGATCTCATCTAGAAATACTTCTAAGTCAATCTTACAGCAAGAAAGTACATTTTATTCGGATCATCAATTATTTCATTATCTGAAATGGTAAATGAAGTGAATAGCAACCCATGAAAATTCAGCAGTAAGTTATAGCAGGCAGAGGCAAACAAAATGGTAGTACTGTCAAGAAAATCTCTTTGTAAGTGGTCTAACATATAAGCATCATGATTCATGACTACTCAATTTTAAGTTGCATGAGAAATAAGTGGTCTCAATGAACTACAAAATAAGTAGAAATGAGTCAAAAACTGAGTGGGTAGGAACAATACAGAAGTACAGAAAGCAAATCAAGTGGAAGAAAAATAAGACTAAGTTATGGTAAAATTTTATAGGAAAATTATCTCAAACATGGGCCATGGTTATAGGAATCTTCTGCAGGACTAATATCCTTATAATTAGACAACAAGACTTCAGAAATGCAATTTGCAAGAGTTTATTCTAGTACGAGGTATCCAAACAGGAAACTCCAAAAGACAAGACTAGACATACCTAATGGTAATGCAATAACAACATTTTATTGATACAGGGCCCATTTTCCAGTAGAAACCTAGTGCAGTATATATTTTGGATTAGATATGAATAAGGGTATTGATTTGCAACCTTGTCAAAAAATCACAATATTTTGAGATGAAAAAAATGTGAATCAACTTTTAAAAATATGGCAATTAATAGTAGTGCACTAGTGGTTAGACATTCACACTCCAATATCCTTTTATGATAGAAAATTGTTGCCAAATTCTAAATGGGAAGGACCGAGAATGTATACCAACTCACGTTGACATTTATTAAAAAGAAGCAAGAAAAATAGGAGCATCTAATGTGAATATAATATTCAGAAGCACTGGAATTATAGTTCGGGTCTCTGCTTTACGGTTTTTTCCTTCGATAATATTCATCAGTTTTGGCGTGATGTGATTCGCCCTTGACTCTAGCAAAGATTCTTCTTGTTTGTTATTCCAGTGCCAAATTTAGAAAAAAATGATAGCAGATCCAAGCAGCCTCAAGTAATATGGATTGCAACAAGCTCATAAAATTTTCACTACACCATTCATTCGCAAAATGTATTATGTGCTCTATTAATAGCATAAACTTGGTAAACTTACTGGTAGCGAAGAGGACAGAGGAGCTCAGATGGTCGATATGCAGCTTTGTATCTCATCTTACTGCAGGAGTGAATATAATAACCAAGGTAATAGTACTGGAGCATGGGGCAATGTACTTGGTTGTCCCGAATCCATCTGATTTCTTCTAAAGCTGAATATTTGCCAAGTGATAGAACGGCAAGATCAGGATCCCAAAATAAATACTTGCTTGACAAACATTTTGGTAAAATATCAACAACTCCGACTGCAATTAACTTCCCATCTACCACATACTGCTGATGGAAAGAGCCTAAGCCACATGGGGGCACTGCACCATCATCATTTGGTGGAACGTATACTAAAGGAGAGTCGACCAAAAATCTCTTGTATGAGCTTTCCGTCACATGCTCAGGTGTGTCATTATGCACTCTAAGTTGATATTTCCTGTATAAATAGTATTCTTCATAATCAAAGCTGGACCTTTTTAACCGAATCTCAATCCTCCTTTCTTGGCCGGAATGTCCACCAGAGCTTTTCTTTAGAGTTCTATCATTAGCACCAGTAGCTGGGGGAGCAATTTTGGAGATTGTGCCACTTCTGACTTCCACCAAGTCCGCCTGGTTCATAGAAGAATAGAAATTTATGTGTCCATTGCAAGCTCTAACTGACAAACCACAGGATTCGGTTATCTGCTTCAAGTGGCTTGCCAAAATTTCAGCAATCTTCTGAGGAGAAAGCTCGCAAAAGTCTTTGCTTCCTCCAAATCCATGTTGAAATGATTTCACATGCTCAACATCTTTCTTTACTCGTCTTATAGTAGATGCAATCTGGAAGGCAACATTGCAGGAGAACATCAGTTCTTCTGAGTTTTCTGCTAGCAATTTTCTTTTAGCAGGTGGAGCTTTTTTTATGGAAGCCTTTGGAATCGGTATACTAGCAGGAAATTCACCATTTTTCATGCATAGCTCTACTGCTTTATCAATCTCATCTGGCAAGTGATGCATAAACTGACCAGTTGTATCCTTATCTTTGCCATCAACTGCGGAGGAATCCATTGTAGCAGATTTTTTATCACAATTATGTTTGGAGGAGCTGCATGACCCCGCAGAAGTACTCAGCTCATCAGTTGACTTGTCTGTTCTGTTCACATCTAATGTGCCATTTAGATACCTAGAAAAATCAATTAGCATTTAGCTCTTGACTCAATGTAAACTTTTCAAAATATGGAATCTTCAAACTGCAAAAAGTAGAATTGGCAGACAAACAAGAAAATCTCCAAAAGAAATGCAACATAAAGATCCTCGAGATTTAACATCCAAAACAACTTGGAAAGGGGGAGCGAGTGTTTTACTTGGGAGCAAACTGGCACCTCGTCATGTCATTGGCCAAACAGACTAATGTAAAAAGTAAGCAAATTCAGTCTAAGAATATTAATTATTAACGAAGCCAACTAGCAAGTCATTTATAGAACTTAAGCATCACAAACAGCAGACGGCCTTTTTTTCCTTCTCTTACATTAAGTGAAAAATGTGAATTTATTAGACATGCATATGCCAATGAACCACTATAGATGCCTCAAAATCCTGGTACACGAATTTGAACTCTTTCATGTCCAACATGCCTGTATTTTGATTAACACAGAGAAGTGTTCTGAAATGTGCCAACTTCAAATAAATGCTGGATTTATGGGTATACCTTTGCATCTTTTTAGATACTCGAACTTGTTCTTTTGAAGGAACAAAGTCACCAGCTTTGAGACGAATAGTATATGAGGGGCAGCATGTTTTCTCCAGGTCAGGTTTGTACAAGAAACAACCAGATCTTCTCCAGCCTCTGTCAAGGAGAGCTACAGAGTAGAAAACTTTGAGAAAACTCAGCCATGTCTAGTGAAAAAGAATTGGCATAACTATAAAAATCATAATAAAATTCTTAGCAGCATATATTCAGATCTCTCTGACAAAAAAAAAAAGCACACACGTAAATTTTTGCATATAGAAAAAACAAGTTATATGCTATTTTCAAAGAAGCTCATTTCGCAAATGATTACACGTAGAGTTCATATGCTACTGATTTAGTCCCTAGATTCAATAAATGAGGCTCCAAAGCAGCAAGAATATTCGACCAATTTCAAAGCTTCTATAACAAGAGCAAAATACTGAAAAAGAATGAAAATGAAACATAAACACAGCATTACCACCAAACTAAGAAATTAAAAGTAGCCAAAAATAAATTGTCACGCAGAAGAAGTTCCAAGTAAGTGCATGCAAGGAAATCAAGCAACGGAACTAACCTTGATAGTCGTCGACCGTCAAGCTATGCGCCCATAGCCCTAAAAATATGAAGAAAAGTTAAAATTCCGAAAATAAACAAGCCACCCTGATACATAGTCATGAATTTATTATTTTCAGAGTATAATATAATGATTTAAAACATCATCAAGCTAAAAAGTTGCAATTTTCAGTAACCAATGTAATAATCGTGGCCATCTCATCAAACTCCCAATAATCCTAGACAAAAGCACCGTTCAATAAACACAATTCTATCTAAATGAATACCGTTACAAAAAGGAAAAACACTAACTCTGTAAAAACACTCAAAATAATTCAAAACACATTTCTAATTTGCTAAAGTGAGAGTTCGTTGACTCATGCCCAAAAGTTCAATCGCAGAAATATAGGAGCAATCGAGGCACTAACCATGAGTAATACTGGTTCGTGCGCCAGATTTGCAGTAGCCGCAAGTGCTTTTCCGGCGACCAACCTCCGCGACGACGCTTTCGCCTCTTCCACCGCCGCCGCTGGTGCTGGCTTCGCTACGCATCTTCTTAGCGTCCGCCATCATCGATCTTCACTATTGTGAAATTGAAGGGGCTACTGAAAATTCAATGAGTTTTTGCTTTGTTCGTGGAATTAAATGAAGGCAATTTTGGTGCTATTTTTCCCCTTTCTTTTTTCATTTGTTTGAAATATACTAATATTATTTCAATTGGCCAGCGATCGCAGTTTTGTGAAGTAGATGACTTGGAAATTGGAATCCATTTTACATTATTTTATTTTATTTTATTTTGTTGTTTTCCGTTCTTGGAATTTATTTTTGGGAAAATATCTAAACTACCCACTTTTGTAAACACAAAATCTATTTTACCCAATTTAAGAAAATCATTAAAAAAATACTCACTTTTTCGTGATACCCTCAATGATCCACATGGTTTTCAGCATTTTTTGACATGTATCGAAAGTTTTTTAAAGTGTGTCAGGAACTTGATCGGGATTCTCAATCGGGATTCATGTTTGGGATTTCCGATCATGATCGTGATACAATCAGAATTCCTGATCATGAATCCTTATCGTGGCCGTGAATCCCTATCATGATCGGGATTCGTGACCGTGATCAGAATTTTTGGTCCAGATACAATTTTCAGCATAATGAACATAATAAATTCATTGTGACGCTTATATTTGGTTGATTTCAAGCGCAAAAAAAAATGACTATAAATTTAGCAATGTTTAAAATTCAAAAACTGAGTGTACTTTTGTAGTATATCCATTTTTTTTTTTGTAATTCAAATACATTTGTATAAAGTTGGTGTAAGAAATATGTAAAATGCTACATGTAATCAAGGATGAAAATATCGCGAAATATCGCGGATATTGATATTGCGATACGGATATTGGAGGGAATATCTTTTTTCCCGAGTATCGACGAGAAATCGCAATATATCGCAATATATCGCAAGATATCGCAAAATATCGCAATATATCGCGATTTTTTTAATATTTCTATAATATATTTTGATTTTTATTTAATATTATATATTTTTGTGATCTTTTTTAGGTCTTCAATGTAATTGTTTGAGTTGCAATATTCTTTGCTTTATAAAGACATTCACTTTGCAAAAAAAATATAAGAGAAAGAAGACCGGGAAATCAACGGATGTCTTAGAAAGAAAAGTGAGATGCACGTGCACCAACTTTATTTTTTCATTTTTTCAGTTAGAGGACATGATGGACAAATCACTAAAATTTTTCTCCCCGTATCACACGAAATTGAAATCTAAGATTGAATATAAATTATTTGTCAAATCTTGATTCTATGAATAATGGTGGCACTGATCATAGTGATATGTCCCAAGATTCATATGCTTCTTACACATATGGGAGTTCACAAATTGATTGGACTATTCAAAATATGTATCAACAAAATAATTGGGTCAGTGGACATTATCCAATTCATGGTGAAGCTGTTGGAAGAAATCAAGAAACATATCAAACGCATGTGCATAATTATATCCATAATTACTCGAACGTGATAAGTTGGTACCAATATTGTTTAGAACAAGATGACATTCCATCTACTATATTTGAACCTCATAGATCCTCATTTTGGTATTAATTGTACTTTATAATGTTTATTTAGTCATTTTATGTTGTATTATGTATTATTTTATCAAATGTATTGTCTCAGACGGTATTTATATAATGTATTATTCATATATTTGCTTTCAAAATACAATTCTATCAAAAAAAATTAGTGGAATATGTGCATAATAATATGTCATAATAGTTCCTAAAATTTCATGCTAAATTTCCAAGATTTTAATATGATTTCCGTCATTTTTTTCAATTTTCTGTGATATCGATATGCGATATCGATATATCCGTCGATATATCCGTAAAATTGAAGTTGCGATATATGTTGCGATAGCGATATTTTCATCCTTGCATGTAATCACCTTTTGAGAGCATTTTAGATAAATGGTGTATTTTTTGAATATTTTTCTTAAATTTGGTAAATGAGGTTTTTGTTTCAGAAGGGTGGGTGGTTTTATGTATTAACACTTTATTTTTTCATTCAATATTTTTTAACTTACTATAAAAAGAATAATGAAAATAATGTCCTATCACTAAATTATAATAATAGTTATTATTATTATTATTTTAAAATTGGAAAAGGTAAAAAAAATGAACTCCTAGCATTTATTCTGAGTGTGGATTATCCTTAACATCTTTATATATATATATATATATATATATATATATATATATATAGGGTGCGGTTATAATGAGGGCAAGTGTTGGTGTGAAAATTAGGGACAAATCTGATCCCTACACATATATAAGATGGATGGATCAGATTAAAAGGATTTTAAATGGTAATTTATGATTTTTTAATTAATATTAAAACATGGAGGGGTATTAATGTCAAATCGCATCTTGATTTCATATATGGTATCTACGTGAAATCTAAATCCCTTAAAATCTAGAACCATGAAATCGATAAAGAAGGAGCAGTGTTGTATAGAAATCGAAATCTCCGCCTCTCAAAATCCAAAAACCTAGACCACCGCGAGAACTGAGTGCGACTTCCTCAAGACCGGAGATGATTCCGATAAAGCTCGGCGATTTTGTCGTGCACGGTGGCTAGAACAATAAACAAGGTGGCGGGAACCGAGTGCGATATCCTCAAGACCGACGATGATTCCGGCGAAGGTTGGCGAGTTTATCGTGGACTGCGGCTTCAAAATTAAGAAGGCGGCGGGAATTGTAACCTCCGGCAACGGCGCGATCGATTGAAGAGGTAAAAAAACATGGATCGAAAGAAATCGGGTAAGTTTCAGTAGTTTGAATCGAATTTAAGGATGAATTTGGGAAAAATATTTGGAACAGGTGAAAACTAATGAATGCTTGCGCCATTTTGAATAAATCAATTTAATAAATAGATTTGAAAATTGGGCGATTCTGCTATGAATTGATCGGTTGATGCTTCTGAGTAATAATCGAGTAATTTTCTAGTGTGGGTTGACAAAATCAAACAAAAAAGGGTAATCGTGAAATGCAGGTCTACTGATTTTTTATTTTTATAGATCCATAGGTTTGTGGCTTCTGATATGCATGTATCAGTTGTGGCTTCTGATTTTTAATCGAGTAATTATGTTGTGTGTGATTTTTGTTATTTTGGAAAATCATGGGTTTGTGTTGATCGAGTAACATTTATTTATGCTTATTAATCTTTTTTTGTTGATAAAAAATCAATGATAATCTGATTAAGATATGAATTGTGTGCTTTGGAATGTTAACCATACCCATAAAATGCTTTAATTTCGGTACAAACAATGTCAATGCTAAGTTTACTGAATTAAAGTGCTACACAGGTATATAATTGATGCTACTTATGCATATTTGTTCTGCGTTATGTAAATTATAATTGTGAGGCTACGTATGCATATTTGTGATGCTGCTAAAGCATATATTTGAAGCTACTAATAAATATCTATGGTACTTAGTGTTTAAGTTAGTAATATAACTTGTGTGGGTTGGTGCTTTTAATTAGTATTGTTGATGCTTCGTATGCATATCTTTGGTGGCTTGGGTGAATTATATTTGTGATGTTACTCATGCCTATCTGTGATGCTACTTATGCATTGATGCTTCTCATGCATATATTTGATGCCACTTATGATTATCTGTGTTAGTGTTTTAAGTTGGTAATATAACTTATGTGGGTTGGTGCTTTTTATTAGTATTGTTGATGCTATTTATGCATATCTGTGGTGCTTTGGTTTAACTATATTTATGATTCTACTCATGCATATCTGTGATGCTATTTATGCATATCAACGATGCTACTTATCCATAGTTGTCACGCTTTAGCAATTTTTGTACTAACACTTAATCTTTATTTTTGGGTTATTAATCAATGTGTAGCGCTACGCATTTGGAGCTCCAGGATGGGATAACACAAGAGTGGAAGCAGTGACTCGCTTAAACTTCAACTAGCTTAATCTCATTCATTTTGAATTAAAATTTACTTGTACGTAGTGCTTTTTATGTTACCGATTAGTATTTCGTATGGTTTCATGTAAGTGTCATAACTAACACTCCTATATGATAAATTGAATTTCGTCATGACCAAGCAAGTGCCCAGTTATATTTTTCTAAACTGTCCAATCAACTCCGTATTTTATTTTCTCTAAATGCTATCTTTTTGGGTTTGACTTAATCCTAATAATTAATGATGTCTATGTTAAAATAAGAATGATATAAAGACAGTGCTTCGTGCATTTCCTTTTAATCCTTCATAAATTAAATTAAGAGTTTCATATTTGATGGTTGGTTGGAGCGTCGTTTTTCACCAAAAATAAATGTTTCGACTTTCGTCGGCAAGCCCACACTGCAGAGTACAGTGGCGAGCAGGATCGTCTCCCAAAGGACCGGCGAGAATTACTCTTGACCTTTAGTCTGCGTGACCAAACTCCAGAAAAGTGTTTTGTGTGAATTATACAGCAAAATAAATTAAAGAATTAAATAAACAACTAGCGAAAATAATTGCGCAAAGGAAACGAATTTAAATCAATAACAAAAGGGTATTCCGGATCCAACAAACTCCACTCCACTTATAACAACTGATCACAGATACAAGAATTAACTAATCAAACCATGCAAATCAGTTATAGTCATCGAAGACGCTTTTGACATGACCTAATCTCTCCATACGGTTTCGATAATTAAGAAGACGCTTCATTAATTATTCCCTAATCGGTTGACAAATGTAAGAGACGTTCTATGAGTTTAATGAACCGATAGCAATGAGCAAAAGAGAGACCCGATTCTTAATCTTACAGACTCTGACGCAGGACTGTGAAATTAATTCTGTTATTCCCCTAGTTTTGAGCAACCGTTTTACCACTGTTTAAACCTATTCCACAATTACGTATGGATGATTTAACTGGCTTGTAATTAATCTCAACCTACCAAATATTTGCAACTATTCAATAGACTTAGAATAATTATCAATTCGAAATCCAAGAACAACAGATACATGCATTCATTAATTATGAACGAATAAATTAGATATCACAGTTTGTAAAAGTGGAGCTTCGTCGTCGTCACCAAAATACGATTAAATTAGCTATCTTGCATGATTGAATTGAGCAGCAAAAACGTGTATAACCGTGCAATGATTGTATCGAAAAGAAGAAGGAATTGAAAAACTGAATTAAAATCGTTCAACTTGCTGCGTTTTTTAGTGTCTGGAACGTGTGCCTCTAATTAAAACTAGAATCCTAATATATATCTACAACTCAAAAAAGATAGAGTTCTAATAGGAAATAAAATCCTAGTCTAGATAAATATGGTAAATTCCATGCAAAAGACTCCTAGAGGCGGTTAAGAAGTGTATTTCCGCGTCCAGGTCTAGACTTGGGCCGAGAGTTGTATCTTGCAAGCCCAGTTTCTAGAACTTCGCTCCAATCTTCCAGCTGCAAGCCTTACGGCCGGATCTACTCAGGCTCAAACTTTGCTCTTTCTTCACTTAAATCTTTTTGCACCAAAAAAACATGTCATTTTCTCCATCTTTGAAACATATCCCTACACCACTCAACAAACACATCATTCTACCAATATACACAGATATAGGGCAATTAACTAGGAGAAAATGCATCAAAAGGTGGTAATAAAAATAAGTAGAATGCGTCCTATCAAATCCCCCCACACTTAACCCTTGCTCGTCCTCGAGCAACACAAACAAGAACGGAAAATAGAAAACAGACTTCAGAATGGATAAATGCCTAAGTGTCAATTCCTCAAATCAATGCGAATTCAGAACATGAACTGTGACAAACCATTCCACAAACCATCAACTGAATTTGTTCAAGAATATGCCAACATTTTGTCAATCTAGTTAAAATCATGCTTATCAATCCAGCCTCACCGAGATTCATTCATCATCACTCAAAGAAATCAGGTCAAGAGGCTATCTACTCAAAAGTCATGACTAGCTATCTTCAGCATAAAATTGCTCATCTGTCATCAAAATTACCACTCTTCAAGTTCATCACAAATCAAAAGGTCTTTTCCTCATTGGTTGTAATGGGGCTCAGGTTTATGAGGTGGGGTGTTTTTGGCTAAAGTGGCTAAATAAAGATGGAAAAAATGCAAGTATAAGCATGAATGTCTCTAGAGAGCACGGCTGCAACCAATTTTCCTTCAAACCAACATGAGGCTTATTCCAAAGTGTGAGCAGATTGACTTTTGCTCTTCTTCACATCCTACTCCTCAATCTTTTTCCTGGTTTTTTTTCTCTTCTTTTTTTTTCTTTTTTCATGAAGTTGTGCTTATTTATTTCTTTTATTTCTTTTTTTTGTATCGAATGAGCAGGATGTGCGTATTCATGTTTCTTCTTTTAGCCCCTCAATTCATTCAATAATGCAGCTCAAAATTCATATAATACTTGCATTTCTCTGAGGAAAAAAAATGCCAAAAGAAAGGCTAAGGCTCATTTATAGTGGCTGCAATCAATAAAATTGGATCTTTTAAGCTCAAGGTGGCTCACTAATTGGCAATGTACGGGCAGGGTATTTTCTTTTGGGTCAGTAGCTCGGGTATCCCTAAATGCCTTAATCATTTTTGTGCGTGAAATCAGGAGTGGCAACAAGGTGGCAGCAAAGCAATTCAAGCATCACTCATCAACAAAAAACTTCGAGCTCTTCTTAATGCATGCTCATAGGCTAAAAAAAACTCATAATTTTGTAGGCTCAAAAAGTTTTGATTGAAAGCATAACTCATCATTCAAGATTTCATCCAAAACATATGGCATATTCTATCACAAAATCAACCTCTCATCTAGACAAATCAATCACAGCCCAAAACTCCTCAAACTCATCAAGTTGGCAGTCAACACTTAGTCAAATTCTCAACAAAATCACAAAGTAAACGACTCACATAAAACATATATATGTTTTTATTTTTCTTTTTTTTTATATATAGACATAAACCATTAAGACTCCCCCCATGCTTGAAAGACACAAGGTCCTCACTGTGAGAAAGGGAGAAAAGAAGACTCACGAACACACAAATAAAAACAAACATGTATGAACAACTTCAAAAAAAAGAAAAATGAGGTAAGGGGAAGGGGAAGAGAGGACTAACTCTGATCCGCCAGATGGCGGATCACTTGCTCCATCACATCAAGATGGCCATCAATTTCTTCCAGTCGTTGGCTAAGACTGGCCTCAAGCCGGGCAGTAGCAGTCGTGATTAGAGCCTCGATCGCCGGGAGGAGGGAGGTCGCAATGTTACCTACAAAAGCAGAGGGACTCGGGCCTTCGATGCCCGGTGAAGTCAGTTGGTATTGCCCTTGGGCGTTCACGAATAACAATTTCATTGCAGCATAGTCATCAAGGCGAAACAGAGTAGCAGACAAAGGCTCGGGGTCAGTCAGAGGAATATGAAGCCGTTTGGTCAGCAACATCACAAAGCAACCAAGTGGGGCTCGACAGAGCGAGTGATTAGCACTAAAGTGCCACTGTCGTGCCAGCCAATACCCAAAATTGACCTTGGTCCCAGAAAACAAACAATCAAGCAGAAATAACTCTTTCACAGTAACCACACTTATCATATCCAAATGACCAAACACATTTGCGGCTAAAAACCTATGACATAGCCTAAGTGCATCATCTTTCAAGTGGGCTCCTTTAGAGGAGCGAGAGTTATAGCTATCATCAATGGACAAGTTCGCCTAAATTTTATTAGCAGTTTTGGAAAAGGCAGAAGGCATATCACAAAGAGAAAACTTGTAGGCATCATCCAGCACAGATTCATCGGATTCACAACCAACAACTATATTCAAATTCGTCACAGACATATGGAATTTCCGACCAAGCAAAATCATAAGAAGATAAAAACTCAAGCATTAAATCACGATGAACAGGAACGGACACCTCAAGCAACCTAGACCATCTTATTCCCGCAAACAACTCCCTAATTCTATCATTCACACCAAGCACAGAAATGTGATCCCAATCAAAAAGGCGCGCACTGACGAGAACACAGTGAGTGTTCGCTTCGGTGCGGCGCTGTACCTCAGTTGGTGACAGAAAAGTCAGTGGAGCAGCGCTCGAGGAAGCCTTCAGAGCCTTGCCTTTTGTTCCCTTCTTCAAGGATCTGGTCAGGAGTGGTTGATGAGGCTGGGCCGAGACAGGAGATGAGTGGGTTGTGATCTCCGGCGGAGGAAGTGAGGGAGGCGGCGGTGGTGAAACAGCCGGTGGAGGGCTCGCGTGGCTAGTCGAGTCGAGATAGTCAGAAAAGGTGGCGGCGATGAAGGAGTGGCGATCTGCGGTGGTGGTGGAGCGCCGGCTCCTCTTGATGGTGGCAGAAGGGTCTCCGACGGGCACGCGCTTCGAGCGGCGGAGAAAAGGCGGGGGCCGATTGAGTTCAGAAAGGGTGTCGGTCGGAGACGTTGGAGGCGTAGCGACCAGTGTTGGCGATGGTGAGGCCTCTTGTGGCGGTGGTTCCTCCGTGGTAGTCGGAAGTGGAGACGCTGGAATGAAGGCGGAGGTGGCCTGTCGCTTTGTTTTCGAGGCGCGCTTCTTCCCCATGGTTGTCGACGGCGGATATGAGCGGCGAGGTGGTCGGCGACTGGTGGTTATGCAGAGGGCGGGAAGATGAACCGGTGGTGTAACTTCTGCAAAAAAGGGGTAAAAATTTTAAAGAAGGTAAAATTGACTAAGTAGGGGGTGAAATCGAATTGGGGGTTAGGGATTTGTAAAAAAATCCCCAAATTAACTATAGGAATTTTGCAACTAAGTCCCTGTAGAAAAGAAATTGCCTAAGGCCCCCCCCACACTCGAAGTTGGCGGTTAATCCCAAAACCATCCCCCTTATGCGGTATGCCCTTGCAGCGTGTTGTTTTTTTGCTTTTCTCATTTTTTTTCTTTTTTTTATGAGATAAACGAATTAAAAAAATATGAAAAATTGAAGAAATAAAAGGTATAAAAGAACAAGAATTCGGGTTGCCTCCCAAGAAGCGCCTTTAGTTAACGTCGAAGGCTCGATGGAGTGGTGCGGCTAGTTGTGGATCATTGGGGCTGCAAGATCAATCCCATCAAAACTTGCAAAGGTGGTCTCGGTACAATATGGATTGAGCAACTGGCCGTTCACCTTTAACACCTTTTGAGTATCAAGACTGTGAATTTCCACAGCAGCATGTAGACAGACAGGCACAACTTTAAAAGGCCCCATCCATCGAGACTTGAGTTTACCGGGCATGAGGCGGAGGCGAACATTGAAAAATAATACTTTCTGACCAACCTGAAAAGTTTTCCTCCGGATATATTTGTCGTGCAAGAGCTTGGTACGATCCTTGTAGTGGCTTGCACTGTCATATGCTTCCAGATGGATTTCCTCGAGCTCTTGCAATTGATAGCGTCGTTCATGGCTAGCCAGTCGAGGATCCAAATTGCATTGTTTCACAGCCCAAAAAGCTCGATGTTCCAGCTCCACTGGAAGGTGGCACTGTTTCCCAAAAATCAGCCGATAAGGGGACATCCCGATAGGCGTTTTGAAAGCCGTGCGGTAAGCCCATGCGGCATCATCTAGCCGCATACTCCAGTCCTTGCGGTGTGGGCATACAGTTTTCTCTAGAATGTTTTTGATCTCACGATTAGACACTTCGGCCTGGCCATTGGACTGCGGGTGGTATGCCGTGGCAACTCGATGGGTGACTCCATACTTCTTGAAAAGAGCTTCTAAGGTACGGTTGCAAAAGTGCGTGCCTTGGTCACTGATGATAGCTCGAGGTATACCAAAGCATTGAAAAATTTGCGCCTTGAGGAATTTGGCAACAACCTTAGAATCATTGGTCTGTGTCGCTTTGACTTCGACCCACTTGGAAACGTAGTCCACGACTAATAAGATATAGGAGTGGCCGAAAGAGCTTGGAAACGGGCCCATGAAATCCATGCCCCAAACATCGAAAATCTCACAGATCAAGATAGGAACTTGAGGCATCTCATTCCTCGAAGAAATGTTACCAAGGCGTTGGCAACGATCACAATTCTTGCAAAAGAAGTAGGCGTCTTTGAAGATTGTCTCCCAATAAAAACCACAGTCTAAGACCTTGCGGGCTGTTTTCCTCGGTCTAAAATGACCGCCACATGCGTGGGCATGACAGAAGCTCAGGATAGATGAAATCTCTTCCTCAGCAATACATCATCGAATGACTTGATCGGTACAAGTTTTCCACAAATAAGGCTCGTCCCAGATGAAATACTTGGCTTGACTCTTCAATTTGTTCTTTTTGGCAGATTCAAGGCCCTTAGGAAAAATCCCAGTGGTGAGAAAATTCACCAAATCCGCATACCGGGGTGCCCTTTCCGCAGCTGCAAGAAGAAGCTCATCTGGAAAATCATCTGGTATGGGCATACCGTCGGATTCTGTTAACAGCCTACTCAAATGGTCAGCGACATTATTCTCGGCTCCCTTCTTATCCTTAATCTCCAAATCAAATTCTTGTAGAAGGAGAATCCAACGAATTAGACGTGGTTTAGACTCCTTTTTGGACAGGAGATACTTGAGGGCAGCATGATCAGTGTATACCATAACCTTGGATCCAACGATATAGGATCGAAATTTCTCACAAGTGAAAACCACGGCTAGAAGTTCTTTTTCTGTAGTGGTGTAGTTGCATTGAGCCGGGTTGAGAGTTTTTGAGGCATAGTAAATGACGTGACTCTGCTTCTCAATCTTTTGCCCGAGGACAGCTCCAACGGCATAGTCACTTGCGTCGTACATGAGTTCAAATGGAAGTCCCCACTGTGGCGGCTGAATTATGGGCGCAGAGGTCAGCTTCGCCTTTAACAAATCAAAAACTTCCTTACACTTGTCATCAAAGATGAAAGGGGCGTCTTTCTGCAGTAGCTTAGTCATGGGTTAAGCTATCTTCGAGAAGTCCTGAATGAATCGATGGTAGAAGCCGGCATGGCCTAAGAAAGCTCGAATCTCTTTCTCATTGGATGGGTACGGCAGCTTCATGATCAAGTCGATTTTTACTCTATCAACTTCAATGCCTTTCGCAGATATAACATACCCAAGCACAATTCCTTGTTGCACCATAAAGTGACACTTCTCGAAATTCAAGACCAAGTCGGCCTCCACACACCTTTGAAGAACTTTGTCTAAATGCTCCAGATAATGCTCAAAGGAGTTGCCATGCACTGTAAAGTCATCCATAAAAATCTCGATGCAGCTCTCGATTAAGTCGGAAAGATACTCATCATACACCGTTGAAAAGTGTCTGGGGCATTGCACAATCCAAATGGTATCTTTCGGCAAGCAAACGTCCCAAATGGATAAGTAAAGGTCGTCTTTTCCTGGTCTTCTTGGGCCACAAAAATCTGAAAATAGCCTGAGTAGCCGTCGAGGAAGTAGAAATAGGATTTCCCAGCCAATATTTCGAGCATCTCATCAATAAATAGCAACGGGAAGTGGTCTTTGCGTGTCGCATAATTCAATTTCCTGAAATCGATGCACATTCGCCAACCTGTTTGCAATCTCATTGGTATCAACTCGTTGCTCTCATTCTTCACGAGCTGGAATTCAGACTTCTTTGGAACAACGTGCACTGGACTAACCCAAACACTATCGGAGATGGGGTAAATGATTCCCAATTATAGCAATTTCAGAATCTCCTTCAATACCACGATTATAGGTAAGGTATCCGCTTCGCCCAGGTATGCATACTTCAGATGCTCGGGAAGGACTTTCAATTCTAGAGTCAGGGCCTTCACATGAGATGGAAGAAGGGGCTTCGTGTTGGTCGGCAAGGGCAAACGGTCTACCGAATTTCTGGCAGGAAACTCTTCTACTGCATAAAGCTGCTGTATGATCTCTGGTGCGTCGTTTTTCACCAAAAATAAATGTCCCGACAATCAGTCGGTAAGCCCTTACTGCAGAGTACAGCGGCGAGCAAGATCGTCTCCCAAGGGACTGGCGAGAATCACTCTTTATTTCCAATCTGTATGACCAAACTTCAAACGGGGGTTTTGAGATGTTTAAACTGAATTTAACGAAAGAAATAATAAATCTAAATTAAATAACCAAATACACAGAGAACGGATTCTAACAGTTATTAAAGAGATATCCCGGATTCCAACTAACTCCACTCTAGCTCAATTAACCGATCCTTGATGCAAATATTAATTTAATCAACTCATGAAAACCAGTTATAGTCGCCGAAGACACTTACTGACACGACCTAATTTCTCCATAATTTCTCGATAACCAGGAAGACACTTCACCAATTATTTCCCTAATCGACTGACAACCGTAAGAGACACTCTATAGGTTTAATGAGTCGACAGCATTTAATTCTAGAGAAACCCGATTCAAATTCAACTGACTCTGACACAGGACAGCTGAGACTCGACTGTTATTCCCCTGGCTCTGAAGAACCGTTTTACCACTAATTAAACTTAAACCACAATTACGGATGGTCGGTTTAATTGGCTACTAATTAATCTTGGATTACTAAATATTTGCAACTACCTAGTAAAACCAAAACAATTAAACGACACGAAAATTAAGAACAACATATACATGCAATCAATTAAATGATAAAACAATTAGATCTCACGATTTAATCGGCTAGAACTTCGCTAAGTTGTCACCCGAGATATGATTGAACTTAGCTGGAACTCATAATTAAACTTGATCGCATAGAATTATTGAAAGCTTGAACACGATGAAGTAGAAAAGAAAGAAATATGAAACTGAATAAAATCACGTCTCTGGTATCGCGTTCCTTTTCTGTTCTAAATTCTGAATTGTTCGATTCTAATTAAAAGAGATCCTAATATATCTAATATCCATAAAAGAGTTTGTCTTAACAAGGAAACAAAAATCTAGATATATCTAAACAAGGTAAGTTGACCAAAAAGACTCCTTAGGGTTGTGGACTTCTTTGTAACTGCCTCCAAGCAATTCCCGAGCTGTAATTCACGTCTGGGCCCACTGGAAATCTCAAAACGCATGGATCGGCCCATTTCCAATCGTCCAAGCCCACGAACTGCGCCCAGAATTTGTTAGCTCCTGCAGTATGCCCTTACTGACTGAGACTTCAAATCTCTTCATATCAAAATGCGCAGCTTTAGTCTAGAATCTCGGCTCTTTCTTCACTATGAGGCTAGCTACCTGCATTCAACTCAAAAGACACTTCTTCCCACAAAATAGAGCAATAGAGTAATTACATAGCAATAAAAGACATGAAATAGACCCCCAAAACCTAGGAAAATATGGTCCAATCAAACTACCCCACACTAAGACATTGCTCGTCCTCGAGCACAATTAAACACAAAAACACACAAAAAGATTTTAAAGACACAAATGCAAAGAGTGACTGCTCTTGATCAAAAATAGTAGAAACCCAGGCTGTCATGTAATCAACCACATACCACAAACCAACTTTGTTTCATTAACCAGTGTATACTCTTCATTTGAGTTAAGATTGTGCACCTTGATCCAGCCTCACCAAAGATACTCTTAAAAGTCACTCAAAACAAGGGTAACATGGGAAGAATTCACTCAGTCAAGATTGGATACTTTCAACATAGAATTGCCCTTATGTCAAAACATGCATCAAATTAATCAAGTTATTCACAAATCAAAAGGACTTTTCATTTAGGTTGTAACGGGGCTAGGGTCAGAGGTAGGAGAGTTTTGGGATAAGTGGCTATAATTTGAAAAAACTATGCAAGTGTATCAAAATTCATAAACAGCTGCAATGTTCCACAATCGGGCTCAAGTGCTTCAATTTATCTCATATATAGCTTTGCTAAACCTCCTGCCCTACAGCTCTCTCACTTACAATGTTTTTTTTTTCTTTTTTTTTCTGTTTTTTCTCTTTTTCATTTTTCATTTTTTTTTAGAAACATAACAGTATGGCACGGAACTTTCTTTTTCACACCTTTTAATCTCTTTTGCAGCTCCAAAAAGTATAGTAACACTTGCATAATTTTCCAAAAGGTGACACAACAGGTTATGAAAAACAAAGGCTACGGCTCATTGAGTTATGGTTTTCAAAAGAATTAGGAATTATGGCTCAAAGGGGCTTACTAGGTGATAATGCAAGGGTAGGATAATTTCAAGCCAAAATGTGGTGAGTTCCTAGCTGCCTTTATCATTTTCATGAATACACTCAACCAATCAAACAAGCATGGCATTTAGGCAATTCAAGTATCAAGCAATCCTAATCTGACACACACACATCCAAGGAACTTTGAGCTGTAATAAAAATGTTTCAATTTTTTTTTTCTTTTCTTTTGCTTTCTATATGCTCAAGGCTCAAAACTCACGTATATAGGCTATCAAAAGTGATCAAAATGCACATCCATCATTCTCAAATACATCCAAGAAACACATGATTTAATTCCACAAAAATAACCACCAAACAATCCAGTCAAACCAACATAACAGCCCGTTCTCCTTCTATATCTAATCTCAACCAGTCACACACTTGCATTCAAAATAAAAATAAGAGTACAGACAGACTTAGTACAAACTAAGCATGTAAAATGAGTGTCTCCACCCCACACTTAGAATGGTACAGTGTCCTCACTGTAAAAGGAAACAACACACAAGCACTCAAAACAGAAACAAATCACACACAAAGAACACAAACAAACGACAGCAAAAAGAGGTAGAAGTGGACCAATACTCGCGCAGTCAAGAGTTGTCGCTCATATGAATCACCACTTGCTCCAGGGTGGTGAGGCGCCCATCAATGTCATCGAGGCGATGGAGGATCTGTTGAGTGGCCTGGGTGATCAAGGTCTCAATGGCTGGTAGCAGAGAAATGGCGGGGGCGGAAGGACCTGCAACCACAGAAAGACTCGGGGTCGAAACACCCGGTCGAGCTAACTGATACTGCCCGGAGGCGTTAATGAAAAGCAGGCACATATTGTTCAATTCAGTCAAAGTGAGAGTAGTGGGGGAAATGGACTCTAAATCAGGGATATCCACGTCCAATTTCTCAGCCAGCAATGTAATGAGATGCCCAAGATGGACTTTACCGTGTGGGTGATTGGCGATGTACCGCCACTGTAAAGCTAACCAAAAACCAAAGTTGACCCTGTCTTGCTTAATCATACAAGTTAATAAAAAGACCTCCTGCTTTGTGACAATACTAAGCATATCAACCCGACCAAAGAAATTGAGAGTCAAGAAACGATGACACAAACGTAAAGCATCATCACGGATAGTAGCACTCTTAGACAAACGCGGCATATAATGCTCCTCCACAGATAACTCACGCCAATGATCCGAAATAGCTAAAGCATGCTCGTCAGGTATATCACACCAAGCAGATTCATAATCATCCTCAGTCACAGAAAGAGCAGATTCCAATCCCAACAACACATTCAACGTGTTCACAGACATATTGAATTCCCGCCCCCGCAATCGAAAGAGAATAGCATGCGAATCATTTAAAGAACTAGAAGCTTTAAACACAAAGGAAGACAGAAATTCAACAGTTAAAACATCATAAACCGGGCGAGAAGTATCTAACAAGATCTCCCACCCAATCGATCGAAAATTAGCACGGAGAGAATCATTTACCCCAAGCGGCGCGATGTTATCCCAATCGAAAAGTCGAGGGCCAAGGAGAAGGCGAGTCATGTTCTGGCGAAGACGGCGGTTGATCTCGTCCACCGGGCGGAAAGGGGGGCGACGGCCGGAGCGGCGGCGTGAAGAGGATGGTCCGGCAGATGGTGAAGTGGCCATTCGAGCAGGGGAAGATGGCGGTGGGGAAACTGTAGACGCCGGAGCGGGATTAGCGGCCGATGGAGAGGGTTGAATGTCGGCCGACGCGGTCTGGGAAGAGTCGGTGGCGATGACACGGCGATGAGGACGGCCGGCGGTTGATTTGCTGCGAATCCGGCGTGGTGGTGATGAGGATGACGATCGCAGCGGCGACGAGGCACGAGGGGGTGTGGCGGTGGCAGAAGGTGGAGGAGAGAGGGTAAGAACCGGTCCGGCAGGCTCTGGCGACGGTGAGGGGGCTCGAGTGGAAGTAGAAGGGCCGGCGGAAAGTGTGTGCTTCTTGGTGGCGACGGCGAGGGCTCGGCCGCGAGTACGAGGCGGGGAAGAGATGCCGGCAGTGTGGCTTCAGGCGGGGGCTGCGGTGGTGTGGCGGCGAGCTTGGAGGCTTTTCGCTTGGCCATGATGGGAGGTCCGTTGAGAAGGAGGCGGTTGGGGAGATGAAAGGACGCGGGAGTTCTACAAGCAGTAAAAAAAAAAAAAGTGCTGTAACAATTCAAATTGGGGGGAAAGGGGTTAAATTAAATCAAATTAGGGCTAAGGGAAAAATCCCCCAAATATAATTATGGAAATTGCATCATAGCCCTTCCTTACGTATAAAAATTGCAGTGATACCCCTTACCCCATACTTAGGATTGAAGCAACCTACACTTAGATGCAGTAGCATAAATCTGCCGAGTTCCCCTCTTAAATATTTTTTTTTTTTTATATAAAACGAAAAGCAACTAAAATGATAAAATTAAAAATAGAAAAGAAAGAAAAGAAATAAAACAGTAAATAAATGGAGAAAAAAAAAGGGGGAAAGGAATCGGGTTGCCTCCCGAGAAGCGCCGTTGGTTAATGTCGGAGGCTCGACAGGAGGAGAGTGATCATGAAGTGATTTTCGGGGTACCCAAATCGACCCCATCAAATGGCTGTGAATCCAATCCAGCAAGAAATGGCTTTAACAACTGTCCATTGACTGTGATAATTTTATCCATAGACAAGCTGCGAATCTCCACTGCGCCGTGAGGGCTGACTCGAACAACTTCATATGGGCCCGTCCAACGGGACTTCAACTTGCCCGGCATGAGTCGGAGACGAGCATTAAACAACAGGACTTGCTGGCCAACTTCGAAACTTTTCCTCCGAATATATTTGTCATGCAAGAATTTTGTGCGCTCTTTGTAGAACCGAGCGTGATCATAAGCTTCTAAACGAATTTCCTCAAGTTCTTGTAATTGGTACTTTCTCTCGAACCCAACGAATTGTGGATTAAGGCAGCACTGTTTTATGGCCCAGAAGGCTCGGTGTTCCAATTCGACAGGAAGATGGCACTGCTTGCCAAAAATTAAGCGGTAAGGGGACATGTCAATCGGTGACTTGTATGCTGTGCGGTATGCCCATACTGCATCATCCAGGCGCAGGCTCCAGTCCTTCCGGTTAGGACTGACGGTTTTCTCTAAAATGTTCTTGATTTCTCGATTCGAAACTTCGGCCTGGCCATTAGACTGTGGGTGATAAGCTGTAGCAACTCGATGATGGACCCCATATTTCTTGAACAAGGCTTCCAATGTTCGATTGCAGAAGTGAGTGCCTTGGTCACTAATTATGGCGCGAGGAACACCAAATCGTTGGAAGATTTGAGTTTTCAGAAACTTAGCCACCACTTTGGAATCATTGGTCGGAGTAGCTTGAACTTCAACCCATTTGGAGACATAATCGACGGCCAAAAGAATGTATGATTTGCCGAAGGAGCTCGGAAAAGGACCCATGAAGTCCATGCCCCATACATCAAAAATTTCACATACCAAGATCGGCACTTGAGGCATCTCGTTTCGGGAGGAGATATTACCAAGGCGTTGGCAACGATCACAAGTCTTGCAGAAAAGGTAAGCATCTTTGAAAATCGATTCCCAATAAAACCCACAGTCGAGGATTTTACGAGCTGTCCGCTTGGGTCCAAAGTGTCCTCCACAAGCATGAGCATGGCAAAACTCGAGAATCGACTGGATCTCATCATCCGGAATGCAGCGTCGAATGACTTGATCGGCACATGTTTTCCATAAGTAAGGCTCGTCCCAAATGAAGTACTTAGCTTGGCTTTTCAACTTATTCTTCTTTGCTATTTCAGTTCCCTTGGGAAACATCCCAGTTGCGAGATAGTTCACCAAATCAGCATACCAAGGGGCTGCACGGGCGGCGGCCAGTAATAGCTCGTCTGGGAAATCATCTAGTATGGGCATACCGTCGGACTGTGTAATCAGTCTGCTCAGATGGTCAGCAACATTATTTTCAGCGCCCTTTTTATCTTTAATTTCCAGATCAAATTCTTGCAAAAGAAGTATCCAACGAATCAGATGAAGCTTGGACTCCTTTTTGGACAGCAAATACTTCAAAGCGGCATGATCTGTATAAACCATAACTTTGGATCCCACAATATAAGACCGAAACTTCTCACAAGAGAAAACGACAGCTAAAAGCTCCTTCTCCGTGGTAGTGTAATTGCATTGGGCTGGGTTAAGAGTCTTGGAGGCGTAATAGATGACATGGCTCTGCTTCCCACTCTTTTGTCCAAGTACAGCTCCAACCGCGAAGTCACTAGCGTCGCACATGAGCTCAAAAGGAAGGCCCCATTGGGGGGGCTGGATGATCGGTGCTGAGGTAAGTTTTGCCTTCAAAATATCGAATGCTTCCTTGCATTGGTCATCAAAGAGGAATGGAGCATCTTTTTGTAGCAACTTGGTCATCGGCTGGGCGATTTTGGAGAAGTCTTGAATGAAGCGCCGGTAGAATCCGGCATGCCCTAGAAAGGCATGGATCTCTTTCTCATTAGAAGGGTAAGGAAGCTTCACGATTAAATCAACTTTTGCTCGATCGACTTCTATCCCTTTTGCAGAAATGACATGGCCAAGCACGATGCCTTGTTGCACCATAAAATGACATTTCTCGAAATTCAACACCAAATCAGTCTCGACACACCTTTGAAGGACCTTATCCAGGTGCTCGATGCATTGCTCGAAAGAATCTCCATGAACTGTAAAATCATCCATAAAAATCTCGATGCAGCTCTCGATCAAGTCAGAAAAAATGCTCATCATGCACCGTTGAAAGGTGCCGGGAGCGTTACACAATCCAAATGGCATCTTGCGGCAGGCAAACGTTCCAAATGGGCAAGTGAAAGTCGTCTTTTCTTGGTCCTCTTGGGCGACAAAAATCTGGAAGTAGCCCGAGTATCCGTCGAGGAAACAAAAGAATGATTTTCCAGCTAAGCGTTCCAGCATCTCATCGATGAACGGTAAAGGGAAATGATCTTTGCGTGTAGCATCATTGAGTTTCCTAAAATCGATGCACATGCGCCAACCAGTTTGCAACCGCATCGGAATCAACTCATTGTCCTCATTCTTCACAAGCTGGAAACCGGATTTCTTTGGGACAACGTGCACAGGACTGACACATTCACTGTCGGAAATTGGGTAAATGATCCCAAGCTGGAGCAGCTTGAGGATCTCTTTGAGAACTACTTCTTTCATCACCGGGTTCAATTTTCTTTGGGGATCTCGAGAAGGCTTGCAATCTGGCTCAAGGAATATCCGGTGCATGCAAATGACTGGACTAATCCCCTTGATGTCAGCTAATGTCCAACCTATGGCGCCTTGATGTGTTTTCAAAATTTCGACCAATCGGTTTTCTTGATCAGAGGAAAGATCCTTGCTGATTATGACTGGCAGTGTGTCGTCCTTCCCCAGATAAGCATATTTCAAATGCTCAGGCAGAACCTTCAACTCCAGAACTGGGGCTTTCACGTGTGATGGCAATATCGGCTCTGTGGCCGTCGGTAAGGGCATACGACCTGGTATGTTCCTTGCAGGAAGTTCCTCGGTGGCATACAGTTGCTGGATAATCTCTCGAATTGCCTCTTCTTCTTCTGAACCTGCAATTTTGTCAGAAACTCCACCAAAAAGTACTTGCTCAAGTGTGTCCTTCCTGAAATTACACTCAACAAACTCATCAACTAGAGAATCAACAATATCAACCATATACAAAGCTTCAGGGTCCTCGACATGTTTCATAGCCTCAAAGATGTTAAATGTGACTATGTCCCCATCAAATTCAACACTCTACATGCCTTTATCAACATCTATCTTAGTTCTTGCTGTTTTCATAAATGGACAACCTAACAAAATCAAAGGCCTATGAGCAGACAGAGAATCATTCATATCAACAATATAAAAATCCACAGGAAAGATTAAATCATTGACCTTAACAAGAACATCCTCTACAACACCTTGGGGATAAGCATTAGATCTATCGGCCAGTTGAATTATGACTCGGGTATCCTTCATGGGACCTAACTGCAGATCTTTGTACGTAGACAGAGGCATGACATTGATGGATGCACCTAAGTCCAACATAACACTATCGACCTTCTTACTCCCAATGATGCAAGGGATAGTGAACATACCTGGGTCTCGGCATTTCTGTGGTAACTTTCGTTGAATAACAGCAGACACATTCTCACCAACTGTGATTCTGGCATCTTTGCCATACCTTATCTTCTTTGCACAGAGCTCTTTCAAGAATTTGGCGTATCTGGGAACTTGTTTGATAGCATCAAGCAATGGGAGGTTGATCTCCACTTTCTTGAACAACTCGAGGGTCTCCTTGTCACTATCATCCTTCTTATGCTTCGCTAACCTGGAAGGAAAAGGGGCTGCATGAATAGGATTAGAAATTTTAGATGGTTCACGTACCTCAGTAGGGGCATCCTGAGCAACAGCTTGCTTGTCTTCAGCTTTCATACTGCCTTCAGCATCGGCAGTATGCCCATACTGCTGAATGTTCTGCTTCTTTGGCTCAACTGCAACTAACTCTTTTCCACTCCGAAGTGTGACTGCACTGACATTGCCTCTGGGATTCTGTTCAGTCTGGGATGGGAGCTTCCCTTGATTCCCTTGCATTTTGTTCATCTGTGTGGCAAGTTGGGTAATTTGTGTGCCCATACTACCTAGAGCTGCTTGAGTTTCTTGCTGGAACGCCTGCTGACTTTGTGCCAAATTGTTCACCAGAGCACTACTTTGCTCGAGACATTTCATAATGTCGCTCATACTGGGAACAGCCTTATCAGTATGGGCATACTGATTGTCTCTCGGGGGTCTCGGGGGTAAATCTCCCGTTACAGGTTGATCGCCAGGTTGTTTCCATCTGAAATTGGGATGGTCTCTCCATCCCGGATTGTAAGTGTTGGAGTAAGGGTCATGGTTCCTCCGTCTTCTAAAATTATCTCCTCGTGGAGCATCATAGTACATCCCCTTGAGCACATCTTGTTGGGCATCACCCGAACCATAGCAAGCGTGTTCGGTGGCCGACTCGTGCAATGTGGGACACTCATCAGAAAAGTGTCCATCTTCTGAACAAACTCCACAGCGAGAGCCCTTTGTTTGTGCCACAGCTAGGCCACGAACCAAAGATGTGAGTGCGTCAATTTTCTCCGTTACTCCAGAACTGTCGGCTCGATCAATGGCTTTTACTGGTCCGTGTCGCCCCTCATCTTCATCATCATACTGTTGACCTCCAGATACCATATCCATGATCAGTTGCTTTGCTTCTGCCAAAGTTTTGTTAGTGAGTGAACCTCCACTGGCTGCGTCAACAATCTTTCTGTCAAACGTCGACATTCCACGATAGAAGTAATTGGTGAACAACTGATAGTCGGTGAATCCATGGTCTGGACACCATCGGCATAGTTGCTGAAATCTCACCCAATAATCAGCCAAACTTTCATTCGGCTTCTGCTTGATGCTACTAATGGCCATTCGAAGATTTGCAGCTCTAGTTTCTGGGAAGAATTTGCGCAGAAATTGTTCTTCCATCTCATCCCAGGTAGTAATCGAACCTGGTGGAAGATCAAATAGCCATTCCCTTGCCCGTCCATGCAATGTATGTGAAAAAGTTAACAAACGAAGATTGTTGTCCGTGAAGCCTTGAGGACGCAAGGTAGAGCAAACCCAATCAAATTCTGCTAAGTGCGTGTGCGCACTTTCTCTAGGGGCATCACTGAACTTGGGTAGGACTTGGATGAAACCTGGTCAGATTTCTGCATTATGAGCGATGGTAGGCAAAACTATGCAGATAGGGTGATTGTTCCGATGACGACCTAGCTCTCGAATCAAGGGAGCTGGCTCCGCTGCATTAGCCCTGATTAAGGTTCGGTTCTCTTCGTGGTTGGCAAGAGGTTCTTGATTGTTACGTGGATTTGGATTATCTGCCATGTTGAACAGCTGTGGAAGATCGAGGTCGCTTTCAGATTCGAAAGCCTCCTTGGCGTTTCGAGCAGCCTTTCTCAAACGGTGTAACCTTCTTTCTGGTTCTGGATCGTATACTAGCTTTTCTTCTGCAAAAGAACGGGTCATGTACCAGAATAATAAAAAAAAAACTAAACAAATTTAAAACACAAACTGAAAAATAAGAGTAATCGCTGCTTAGAACCAGTCCCCAGCAACGGCGCCAAAATTTGGTGCGTCGTTTTTCACCAAAAATAAATGTCCCGACAATCAGTCAGTAAGCCCTTACTGCAGAGTACAGCGGCGAGCAAGATCGTCTCCCAAGGGACTGGCGAGAATCACTCTTTATTTCCAATCTGTATGACCAAACTTCAAACGGGGGTTTTGAGATGTTTAAACTGAATTTAACGAAAGCAATAATAAATCTAAATTAAATAACCAAATACATAGAGAACGGATTCTAACAGTTATTAAAGAGATATCCCGGATTCCAACTAACTCCACTCTAGCTCAATTAACCGATCCTTGATGCAAATATTAATTTAATCAACTCATGCAAACCAGTTATAGTCGCCGAAGACACTTACTGACACGACCTAATTTCTCCATAATTTCTCGATAACCAGGAAGACACTTCACCAATTATTTCCCTAATCGACTGACAACCGTAAGAGACACTCTATAGGTTTAATGAGCCGACAGCATTTAATTCTAGAGAAACCCGATTCAAATTCAACTGACTCTGACACAGGACAGCTGAGACTCGACTGTTATTCCCCTGGCTCTGAAGAACCGTTTTACCACTAATTAAACTTAAACCACAATTACGGATGGCCGGTTTAATTGGCTACTAATTAATCTTGGATTACTAAATATTTGCAACTACCTAGTAAAACCAAAACAATTAAACGACACGAAAATTAAGAACAACAGATACATGCAATCGATTAAATGATAAAACAATTAGATCTCACGATTTAATCGGCTAGAGCTTCGCTAAGTTGTCACCCGAGATATGATTGAACTTAGCTGGAACTCATAATTAAACTTGATCGCATAGAATTATTGAAATCTTGAACACGATGAAGTAGAAAAGAAAGAAATATGAAACTGAATAAAATCACGTCTCTGGTATCGCGTTCCTTCTCTGTTCTAAATTCTGAATTGTTCGATTCTAATTAAAAGAGATCCTAATATATCTAATATCCATAAAAGAGTTTGTCTTAACAAGGAAACAAAAATCTAGATATATCTAAACAAGGTAAGTTGACCAAAAAGACTCCTTAGGGTTGTGGACTTCTTTGTAACCGCCTCCAAGCAATTCCCGAGTTGTAATTCACGTCTGGGCCCACTGGAAATCTCAAAACGCATGGATCGGCCCATTTCCAATCGTCCAAGCCCACGAACTGCGCCCAGAATTTGTTAGCTCCTGCAGTATGCCCTTACTGACTGCGACTTCAAATCTCTTCACATCAAAATGCGCAGCTTTAGTCTAGAATCTCGGCTTTTTCTTCACTATGAGGCTAGCTACCTGCATTCAACTCAAAAGACACTTCTTCCCACAAAATAGAGCAATAAAGTAATTACATAGCAATAAAAGACATGAAATAGACCCCCAAAACCTAGGAAAATATGGTCCAATCAATCTCTCGGATCTCTTTTTCCTCTTCCGAATCTGCAATGTGTTCAGGTATTCCCCCAAAGAGTACCTGCTCTAATTTGTCATCCCTGAAATTGCACTCAACAAAATCATCAGTAATGGAATCGATAATATCAACCATAAAAAGAGCTTCAGGATCTTCCACATGCTTCATTGCTTCAAATATATTAAATATGACAACATCCCCATCAAATTCGAAACTCATCATTCCCTTATCAACATCAATCTTTGTTCGTGCAATTTTCATAAATGGACGGCTTAACAGAATCAGGGATCTATGTGCAGACAAAGTATCATCCATATCTACAATGTAGAAATCGACAGGAAAAATCAACTCATTCACCTTAACTAATACGTCTTCTACTACACCTCTAGGGTATGCATTGGACCTATCAGCTAATTGAATGATGACTCGGGTATCTTTCATAGGTCCCAACTGTAATTCCTTGTAAATAGAGAAAGGCATGACATTGATGGATGCTCCTAAGTCTAACATGACTTTCTCTCCCTTTTTTCTCCCAATGATGCAAGGGATAGTGAACATACCTAGGTCTCGATACTTTTGAGGCAACTTCCGCTGAATAATGGCGGAGACATTTTCTCCTACCTTGATTTTTACATCCCTTCCATATCGTATCTTCTTGGCACACAGTTCCTTCAAGAACTTTGTGTACCTAGGGACTTACTTGATGGCATCGATCAGAGGTAGGTTGATCTCGACTTTCTTGAAAAGCTCGAATATCTCTTTCTCATTGTCCTCTTTCTTGTGCCTCGCTAACCTAGAAGGAAAAGGGGCTGCATTAATAGAGTTATGAGTTTTAGACAAAATCTTTACCTTATTAGGAGCAAGCTGTGCAACAGGTTGTGTGCCCTTCGTGTTGGGTCTGTCTTCAGCTTCTGCGGTTTGCCCACACGGCGTGTGGTCGTGCTTCTTTTCGTCCACCGCTACTAACTCTTTTCCACTCCGAAGTGTCACAGCACTGACGTTTCCTCTCGGGTTCTGCTCAGCTTGAGATGGTAGTTTTCCGGTATATCCTTGCAGCTTGTTCAATTGGGTGGCAAGCTGGGTGATCTGTGTGCCCATACTGCCCAAAGCGGCATGTGTCTCCTACTGAAAGGCCTTTTGGCTCTGCACCAAGCTACTTACGAGGTTGGAGCTTTGCTCCAGAATCTTCATGATCTCACTCATAGATGGTGTAGAACGGTCTATTTGGGCATACGGATCACCTTTTGGGGGTCTCGTCGGCAAATCTCCTGCTGCTGGTTGATCTCCAGGCTGTCTCCAATGGAAATTTGGATGATCTCTCCAATCTGGATTGTAGGAATTGGAGTAAGGATCATTATTCCGCTTCCTCCTAAAATTGTCTCCTCGAGGGGTATCATAGTTGATTCCTCTGAGAGCATCTTATTGTGCATCACCCAATCCATAACAAGCTTGTTCAGTAGAGTACTCATGCAATCCATCACAAGCTTGTTCAGTAGAGTGCTTATGCAAATTGGGACACTCATCAGTGAAGTGTCCGTTCTCGGAGCAGACTCCGCAGTGGTTTGGCCTTGTCTATGCCACAGCCAGGCCTCGGACTAGGGAGGTAAGAGCATCTATCTTTTCATTCACTTCTGACCCTTCAGCTCGGCCGATTGCCCTTACAGGTCGGTGTCTATTGTCGTCTTCTTCTTCATACTGTTGTCCTCCAGAAGCCATATCTATGATGAGCTGTTTGGCCTTACCGAGGGTTTTATTGGTAAGAGATCCCCCGCTGGCAGCTCGACAATTTTCCTATCAAAAGAAGACATGCCACGGTAAAAATAATTAGTCAGAAGCTGATAATCAGTGAATCCATGGTCCGGGCATTTGCGGCACAGTTGTTGAAATCTCTCTCAATATTCGGCCAAGCTTTCATTCAGCTTTTGTTTGATGCTACTGATTGCCATCCTTAGATTTGCAGCTCGAGTTTCAAGAAAGAATTTTCGCAAGAATTGTCCTTCTAATTCTGCCCAGGTGGTGATAGACTCCGGCGGCAAATCAAACAACCAATCTCTTGCTTTTCCTTGTAAAGTGTGAGAAAAAGTAAGTAACCTTAGGTTATTAGCAGTAAAACCTGTAGGTCTTAAAGTTGAGGACACAAGATCAAATTCAGACAGATGCTTGTGTGCACTCTCTCCCGGTAGATCACAAAACTTCGGTAACACTTGGATGAATGCAGGTCGGATCTCTGCATTGTTGGCAATCGAGGGCAGCACGATGTAAATGGGTTTGTTGCTCCGAAGGCGATCGAGTTCCCTGATGAGAGGTTCATGTTTGGGCTCAGGATCAGCAACGTTCGCATTGATGAGGGCTCTTCCTACGACAAGGCCTTGCGGGTTCGGTGGATTTTCATTATTGGCCATGTCGAAAAATTGATCAATACCAAAGGTGTTTTGTTCGGATTCGAGAGCCTTGGTAGACTCCCTAGCAGTTCTCCTCAATCGGTGTAACGTTCTCTCTGGCTCTGGATCGAACACTAAATCTTTTTCTGCAGAGAAACGGGTCATGTACCAGAAAAATTAAAAATAAAACAAAGTAAATAACAAACTGAAAATTTCGAGTAATCACTACTTTTAGAACTGATCCCCGGCAACGGTGCCAAAATTTGTTGCGTCATTTTTCACCAAAAATAAATGTTTCGACTTTCGTCGGCAAGCCCACACTGCAGAGTACAGTGGCGAATAGGATCGTCTCCCAAAGGACCGGTGAGAATTACTCTTGACCTTCAGTCTGCGTGATCAAACTCCAGAAAAGTGTTTTGTGTGAATTATACAGCAAAATAAATTAAAGAATTAAATAAACAACTAGCGAAAATAATTGCGCAAAGGAAACGAATTTAAATCAATAACGAAAGGGTATTCCGGATCCAACAAACTCCACTCCACTTATAACAACCGATCATAGATACAAGAATTAACTAATCAAACCATGCAAATCAGTTATAGTCATCGAAGACGCTTCTGACATGACCTAATCTCTCCATACGGTTTCGATAATTAAGAAGACACTTCATTAATTATTCCCTAATCGGTTGACAACTATAAGAGACGCTATATGAGTTTAATGAACCGATAGCAATGAGCAAAAGAAAGACCCGATTCTTAATCTTACAGACTCTGACGCAGGACTGTGAAATTAACTCTGTTATTCCCCTAGTTTTGAGCAACCATTTTACCACTGTTTAAACCTATTCCACAATTACGTATGGATGATTTAACTGGCTTGTCATTAATCTCAACCTTCCAAATATTTGCAACTATTCGATAAACTTAGAATAATTATCAATTCGAAATCCAAGAACAACAGATACATGCATTCATTAATTATGAACGAATAAATTAGATCTCACAGTTTGTATAAGTGGAGCTTCGTCGTCGTCACCAGAATACGATTAAATTAGCTATCTTGCATGATTGAATCGAGCAACAAAAACGTGTATAACCGTGCAATGATTGTATCGAAAAGAAGAAGGAATTGAAAAACTGAATTAAAATCGTTCAACTTGCTGCGTTTTTTAGTGTCTGGAACACGTGCCTCTAATTAAAACTAGAATCCTAATATATATCTACAACCCATAAAAGATAGAGTTCTAATAGGAAATAAAATCCTAGTCTAGATAAATATGGTAAATCCCATGCAAAAGACTCCTAGAGGCGGTTAAGAAGTGTATTTCCGCGTCCAGGTCTAGACTTGGGCCGAGAGTTGTATCTTGCAAGTCCAAAACACGTGTAGAGGCCCAGGTTCTAGAACTTCGCTCCAATCTTCCAGCTGCAAGCCCTTACGGCCGGATCTACTCAGGCTCAAACTTTGCTCTTTCTTCACTTAAATCTTTTTGCACCAAAAAAACATGCCCTTTTCTCCATCTTTGAAACATATCCCTACACCACTCAACAAACACATCATTCTACCAATATACACAGATATAGGGCAATTAACTAGGAGAAAATGCATCAAAAGGTGGTAATAAAAACAAATAGAATACGTCCTATCATTGGTGCTTCGTAAGCATATTCATTTACATTATATTATGTGAATACTTCAGTTAATGCTATGTATTCATAAATTAAATGTTTCATACTACGAACCCTACCTTATTAAAAATTTCTACTATAACAAAAATAATGTAACGAAAAAAATTAAGATACCCCAACTGTACCATATAAAACAACACGGGAACAAGGGAAAAAAACACTTTGACTAGAGTGAATCAGCCCTGGAAAAAAAACCACCAAATAATCAATGTTATATAAACGTACTGTCAATGCTTCCTACAATAGACAAACATGCAACACTAACAATAACATTGAATCCTTCAACATACAATACTGTAAAGCAAAAACTTGTGATGCTTCATAAAGAACATATATGTGCTAAATAACAACAACATAAACTGTATATATAAAAGTACATAATCATGAGCATTCGAACCAACAATTTGAAACGTATAAGATAAAATATAATACTCATCCAGTTGCATACATAACGAACAACAAAAAATGACAAGCATGCAAAAACCTAAATCTTTCATTGTCACTAAACCGGAAAACAAAAAATCCGTCAAAGAAAAATTCACCGGAAAATAATCAATCTGTAGAATCTGCGTCTAAATCAATCAAAAAATCAATCCCCAAACAAACGATGTATAATTTTGGATTTTTGACAACAAATCTAGACAACTTATTACAAAAAAATTATAAAAATTTAGAAAACATCACCATTTATACTATAGCCTACAAATCTATGAACAAACATCGGTAAAAACTACTGTCACTGCCCAGAATCACCATAGTCGAGCCGCTGCCCAGAATCACCGTGTGAGTGCCGCGCAACAACCGCCGTCGCCGCTAGAATCGCCGTGTGAGTGCCGCGTCGTCACCATCATCGAAGAAGAAGAAGAAAAAGGAGAAAAAGAAACCGTCTATACAAATCGTGTAAGTGTCGCGTCGTCGCCATCGGTGATCTATGAGTTGGAAGAAGAAGAAGAAGAAGAAGAAATCGTCGATCTATGTTGCTTTTTCTTAAGAAGAATACTGTAAAAGACATGTACAGATCGGTTTCTCTGAATAAAACTTACGCAATAATCGTGGGAGTAGTTGGATAGCGATTAATTCCCTTAATTAAACCCACTTAAATAGGACGTTATAATATTCGCATATCAATAACTCTACAGCTTTTTGTAAAATTATTCCAATAACCTTATCCCTTTAAAATAGTCAAAAACCACCAAAAATACATGGAGGCACTTATTCAATCTCATCCGTCCATTCAGCAAGATCTAAGGGCTGAAATTAGTCCCTATTTTTCACACCAAGGTTTAGTCCCTATTTGATCCATATCCTATATATATATATATATATATATATATGTATACACACACACATATATACATATACATATCTATACCATATATAAAAACAGAATAAATTCGATTTTGCCTCCAATTTTATGGCAATTTTGTATATTTTACTAATTTTGAGGGTAATATTGTCAATCTACATTGTTCTCATAGATCTGATGCAGTTTTTTCTAGCGATTATCCTCAAACGCACGTTTCATCGGATAATTCAGACGACACTCTAGAAACTCCCACAAATTAACTCTGCTTCAGAACTCTCTCTCTCTCTCTCTCTCTCTCTCTCTCTCTCTCTCTCTCTCTCTCTCTCAGATCACTCTCTTTGGGAGCTCTTATCACTATTCAAAGGGATTTTAATAGTTGTACATCTGTGGAGATGAAATATTTACAAAATTGTTGGGGTGACTGTGTAGCGACGAGGCAAGCTTTAATTTTTCAACGAAGACGAAGGTAGTGTGACGAATTGGAAGATCCGGCCACCGTATAAATCTCCATTTCTCTCTGTTGTGATTACAAAAAGAGATAAACATGTTTTTACCATATTATTTCAAAAATTGATTTAATTCTGTGAGAAAAAAGGTTAATTTTCAAATTTTAATTCGTCAATATTTCCTCACATCTTCAGAAGGAAGAAAAATCCCGAATAGTGGCTTTCCTATCGTATTCTTATTTCAATTACTCCTCGACGATGAAGGTGCAACTGCTGATTTTCTCCTGCTGTTAGACTCGAAGGGGATTAGTCTATTTTAATGTTAACATTGGCTAATGATAAGAAATATGTGCAGGAGAAGTGTGTTGCGGTGCTTGAATCTGGAATTGATTTCGACTGGGATCGAGGAAAAGTGCCAAAGCTGTAGGAAATACATTATTCATTTAGACAAATGTAATTTTCTATTTGCTGTTTTTTTTCCCTTTTGAATTTTGATTTCAGTTTATAATGGATATAAAAAAATAATGTATTTTAGTTGCTTAGATTGTCTTTGGTGCGTGTGTATGCAGACTGCAGAGTAAGAGGCTCCCAACCAACTTGGAGAATATTTACGGCCAACAGTCTTATGGTGTTTTCTCTAAGCCCCTGTTCCACCCCTTTTACACTTTTAATGGCGTTGCCACAAAGAAAACGAAATGGAGTTGTGATTGTTTGATTCATAAATGATTTTAGAATCTTGGATAACAAGATTTTGTACAAAGCTTGGATTCATTCAAGGTTGTCTCTCCCATTTATTGAGTTGATCTAAGATTGTTTGACACCGAACATTGCTTCTTTTTGTAGCCTTTTTCGAAATTAGTGGTTTGGTATGGTAACAATCCAAATTTTCAAAATATGATTAAGGAGTTTCTAATTAAGATTATAAATTATTAAGAGGAAATTTGAGCATAATTAAAGGAAACGGATGTAAGTCACGACTTCAGGAGTCCCTTTTTGTAAAAAATTGTCTCTTTGAATTTTATTTCGGATATCGAGATATGGCCAATATTAGACTCGTTCGAAAGATAGCATTCCAAGGAGTTTGTCGGTAATTTCAGAATTTTAATCTGAGGTCTATGGGAGTTCCGGTGTTGAAAATCGTAGAGGATAAATTTGTGAATAGTAATTTTTCATAATGACGTGATTTTCGAATTTTTTTGATATCTTGTGTGTTGATGCGGGTCTTGTTTTGACAAGCTGTTCCCATGGAGAATCGCCTAAGGAATCCATCCGTATTCTCGGATTTTTAATCAGAGGTCAAACGAACACTCGAGAGCATTTTTAGCAAAAAGTGTGGAATAGTAAATTTTCGTATCAAAAAGTTAATCCTTCTTCGATTTTCTTCGAACAACCTCCTTATTTTTCTTTAATGAGTTGGTTCAATAGTACTCGAGCCAATGAGTCTTTTCATATTTTCAAATTTTGTATCGGAGGTCATTTGGACCTCGCCGTTGATTAAAGCAACTTTAATTGAATCCGAAAAATACTTTATCAGTATTTTATATCCGGATCTTATACCGGATATTTTTCCACTTTTTCTCTATAAATAGCTGATCCCTCACCTCTCATTTTCCTTACCACACGCCCCCATCTCAAAACATGGGGACTAAGCAAAGATTGAGAAAGAGAAGGGAAGAGATTGAGAGAAGGAGAGAGAAGACAAAGAGAAAGTGATTGAGAGAGAGGCCGAGAGAGAGATAGCCGAAGGGAGGAGGGAGCTGTCGGCTGGAGGGTTGCCGGACTGGCCACCAGTAGGTCTCCGGGAAGCAGCAGGTCGCTAGAAAGTCACCGGAGCGCCGCCACCATCGCCGAAGAAGAAGGCCGCAGCTGTTGCTCGTCGTCACCTCCGTTCAGCTGCCATCTTCCGACGCCTCGTTTCGGTTCGTTTCTTCTCCTATCAAGTTAAAATTTTAGTAGATCGTGTATTTTTAAGTGGTCTACGTTTCTTCTTTTGATGTCAATATCATTTGGTGGCCGAAAATTGGCCAGATGGCCGGAAAACGGGGACTACTCCGGTTATCGATCAGATTCAGTATTCGGCAATTTCAGGGCGTTTCGGAGTCCCGAATCGAAAAAATTTCAACTGATAAGTTGTTCGGAATATTATTTTACATTGGGTTAGCTTGTCGTTGAGTTTTATTTTCGAGTATCCCGTCATTTGGAATTTTACCTAAAGCGTGAAAGTTATTCGGGTTTTATTTTGAAATCAAAGGTCGTCGGAAAAATGCCGAATTTATATATTTGGCTGCTGTTATGATATGGGATATACTCGAATTATTTCATAATTTTTGGATGATTATAAGGTGTCGTTGGATTTTTGGTAAAAGCATCGAAAAAGGGTAAAAGCATCGAGGCGTCATCTTTTGTCAATCTTTTGGCTTGGACGACCTTAAACTATTGTTTTAAGCATGTTTCATGTTCAGGCCGAGTCGATTAGAGGTATCTAAAGTCGTGCAAACCGTAGAGGAGTCGTAGTCAAGGAATTCTATTTTTATGATTTTGGGTTCTAGGATCTTCGAATAGATCGCTAAGTCAATAATCGACTTTTGTAGGATAAGCCGAACCTCGAAGGAATCAAGGAAGGGAGTTGCAGCCCATTGCTTCACCTCGAGAGTAACGATCAAGGTGGGCGATACTATACTCATCTATTATTTGAGCTAGTGAGCTCTAGGAGCATGTTAGGAAAAATTGAAATATCCAATTAAATGATTTTATGCTCTATCTGATTAGTCTATGTACAAGGAATTATTAAGCTATGGGAATTGATGATATGAATTGTTATTTGAGCTCTTGTGCGTGATATGTTATGGATGCTAGCATGAGGTGTTACATGACTTATTGATTTGAGATATACATAGATGATCATGATCATAGGTTGACTTTGGTATTGATATTGTTGATGAGGATGTGTTTTCTTTAGAAGAATGATACCTTGTAGGTTGATTATAGTATCCCTTATAGGCTTTGAGGCTATGAAATTGATTGAGGATTGAATATTGAGGTTTTATTGTTAAGATTGAATATTGAGGATTAAAGGATGAGGATTGAATATCGATGATTGAATGTTGAGATTAAATGATTGTTAAACATGATATTGAGCTCAAGGAACGATGATTATCGTGTTGTAACCTTCGGGTTACCAGGTTGTGGTCTTTGGATCACTAGGGAGTCAATGCTGGGTAAACCCTTCGCATACTCGGAGTCACTGCTGGGTAATCCCCTCACATACTCATGGATTGTAACCTTCGGGTTACCAGGTTGTGATCTTTTGATCACTAGGGAGTCACTGCTGGGTAACCTCCTCGCATACTCAGTGGGATATTTGAGGTAACCCCTCTCTTATCCTAAGGCATGCGTCAGGGTGCAGTAGACATAAGGTTTGATCCAGGAAGGGCGCCAGGAAAAGAAGTAAAAGGTTTTGCGGATATGGAGAGGGCTTTTGCGTTTTGCTCTCCATATACCGCTAGTTATAAATTGGATATCTCTAAAGTTTATCAAAGAAGTTTTCTCATAAAATCCCACTGGGTACAGTAGTACTCACACCCTCTTTTTCAAATGTTTTCAAGTTGAGATGCAAAGGTCGATGATGGTTGTGAAGTGGGTTGACTGCTGAGATCATGTTTTACTATTACAATATTATTCTCACTATGTTTCTTGCTACTCTGATGACTTGTGATATTTTCTTGATATGATTCCGCTTCTCTGATTACGAACCATGTTGATGTCTAGTTATAGTATGTCTTTATGCTTTAACTATATGATGCCTTTGCCATTAATCTAAGGGAAGATAGCCTCATTCTTTGTTTTGCCTACTTGATCTTTCGTTTTGGCCTATGGAAGGGCTTCATTTGTTCAGCCTATTGGTGATTGTTTCTTTCACCGACCTATGAATGGGTCTATTAACTGTTGGTATCTGTTTATTCACTTTCATTGCCTATGAATGGGCTTATTGAATTGTCACAGCTTCCACCCTTCTCTTATAAGCCGTTTATAAACGGGGATTTGCTCTAGTTACAGAGGTTATGCTGTCCGATCTTCCGGAGGGCATATCCTGTCTTTGGCCTACTTGTTTGTTAATTATATTTAGGGATGTCAATTTAGTCCGAAACCGATGGGCCAGCCCGAAAAAACTGAAACAAAAGGTGGGTTAGGGCCATGAATTTCTGGCCCGAAAAAAATTTTAACCGATTCGGCCCGAATCGAATAGGCTCGAAACCAAAACAGGTTGTCCCGAAACCGAACGGGTTGGCCCGATTGACATCCCTACCTATATTTCTTTAGAATAACTAGTTAATATAATTTATCATGTTTTAATTTATTTAATATATAATATTAAATATTATTATTTCTTTTAATAAATGATAAATATTTTGAAGATGGAATCAAACATGAAGTTGAAAGAGCTTCAAATATTGTTAAAGTAGAAGAAGATTGTACTTCAAATTAGATGAAATATTAAGCTATAAATAGATCTGTGGTGTAGTTTAAAATGATTATTTTTGGAAGAACAAATTATGATTGAACATTATTGTCATTTTCATGTCATTTATTTTTGTTTTCTTTCATTTGATACAGTTTGATCTTAATTAAATTTTGTATTTGTCATGTTCTTTTCATTTTATCTTATTTTTCACGTATTAATTTATTTCAACAATAAGAGATAATGATTATTTAGGAGAATTATCAAGATATAATTTATACACATGGAAAAAATCATAAACATGTTGGCCCGACGGGCTAGCCCGAAAACCGAAGGGTTAGGGTTAGGGCCGAAGATTTTGAGCCCGAAAATTTTTTTAACCGAATAGGACCGAAACCGAAACGGGTTAGCCCGAAACCAAACGGGTTAGCCCGATTGACATCCCTAATTATATTCAAAACATCAATTCTTTTTGGATTAACACCTCGCCCCCACTTAATTACCCTTTTCGGGATCGGGCTATTACAGGTATGAATTAACAGTTTGTATGTGCATTTTTTTTTTTGTTGCACATTGCTTTGGTTTCCCCAAAACTGGAGGTATTCGCTTTTCTTTATGTTTATGAAAGTAGTCCCTTACGACATTTATATATGCAGTTCACTTCTTTTTATATCCTTCTTTCAAAGTTATTGATTTTGGTGTGATTAAGAGTTTGCATGTGCATTTTGTTTCCATAATTTGAGCAGAGGTGAACTGGGAGCATGTGTTGATCAATTAAAGCTTATATTTTGTTATTTGCATTGTATCTTGAAGTTGGGCAAAATTGTGTGTGCATCACTGCATTATATCTTGAATTTTGATTTCTCTGTTGTAAGTGGAGTCGATTTGGGAGCATGTATGGTGTATTGATCATTTTAAGCTTCTATATTGCTATTTGAAGTTAAGAGATAATTGTTAACAATTATTACTTTCTCTATGCTAAATGGTGTGATGAGAGTCATTAGAAATAAATTTTATCATAAAAAATGGTGTGATGAAAAAAAAATATTAAATTTTAATATTTAAATTTATTACTAATGATATATGCTCTCATGTTCATAATAATCGGATAGAAATTTACTTTAAATATTTACTTTCTCTTTTTTTTTTTTTTTTTTGCATTATCATCATAATGGTGTGATGAAAAAGAAATATTTAATTTTAATTTTAGTAATAAATTTTTTAAATATTAGAATATTACAATTATATTTTGATACAAAAAAAAAATCAAAATACTTTATTGATATTGTTGATAACATTCAAATAACAACCTCGAACTAATATAAACAAATAAAGAATGCTAATGATTTTCAAAATAATAAAACTATCCTATATGTTGCGAGTTGAATGTCAAATACTAAAAAATCATTAACATGATCTTTGAAATTGTTGAGAAGTTTAATTCAGTTGATTATTGCCTAAGCAATATTAAATTGAGTTTTATTTGAATGCACATGCTCTTATTTATTTATTACCTTTAGTATTATAATGTGGTGTGGTACCTAGGGCTATGCAAGAACCGACCTGACCGAAAAGATCGACCCGGACGGATCGAAAATTGGGTCATTCGGTCGGTTTTGATATGCTAGTCGGTCGGTCCGGTCCTAACTTTAATGAACCGATTTTTTAGTCGGACGGTCCGATCTCGAGAAAAAATGCAAACGGACGGACCGACTGATCGATTAAGAATATATTATATTATTAATAGTTATATATATAATATTAGATAATATATATAATTATATCATATAAATTATAAAGTATAAATTATTAAAAAGAGGGCTTTATTGAATTTATAAATCGATTTTATTAAAATTTAGAGAAAAAAAAACACAATTCCGTCGGAGCGACCGGACCGATCGAAAAATTCGGTAGTTCTTCGGTCCATTCCTAAGACCTTATTCGATCGGTCCGGTCCCGAAAATAAAAACAATTGGTCTACTCAGTCCTCTTTTATCGGTCCGGTCTTAAACCAGACCGATCGTTTGCACAGCCCTAGTGGTACCTTAATATTACTGGACCGATCGTTTGCACAGTCCTAGTGGTACCTTAATATTTGTACACGTACATATATGAATAGATGAAATAGTGTTAATTGTATTCATCTTTTTAACAAAAAATAATGGCAATTTAAAAATATAAATTTTAATGTGAAATTAAAACTATAGTTTATAAAATTAAAAGTGTAAATCTATAAATATAGACAAAAGAAAAGTAAAATCGGGAAAAAAAAGCAACATATAAGGCCATAGTAGTTTCATGGGCAATTTGGAGTTAAAATGTCTTGAATACCCTTATGACACACTTGTCCCCACACCCCAATCATTGGGTAAGTGTACCTTTTACATTTTTTTGATAACTAAACATTAAATGCACCAGAACCTAACATATCGATCCCTACCAAATTTCACCTAACGGAACTGAGAATTAATAATGATAGCCGTAACGAAAAAAAATTTAGCCGTAACGAAAATTTATTTTAACATAATTATTACTTTCGTTATGGGTTGTAACCATAACAAAATTTTTCTAAAAACTAAAGTTTGCTAAAAACGAAATTTTGCTAAAGTTTAACGAAATTTTGCTAAAAATGAAATTTTACTAATAACGAAAGTTTGCCAAAGTTTAACGAAATTTCGCTAATAACAGAAGTTTGCTATTTTTGTTATTATCCTTGCTAATTAATAATAACGAAAGTTTGCTATTAATAACGAAAGTTAATTATCGTTATTATCATTAAAAATAATACTAACGATTATTATTATTTTTTGAATGGGCCATAACGAAATTAGTAATAATGATTTTAAAATAATGAGGCCAGCGATTTTTTTTAGTTGGCCCTAACGAAAATGTTTTTATTGAATAACGATTTTTTTTAGCTGTGCATAACCATCGTTACGGCCGATTAAGTATTAGTTGGCCAACATTAAATGAACATCAATGCATTATTCTCTTTCTGGGTCGATCAAATTGAGGTAGGTAAAATGCATAAATATGTATATTAGTATAGGTAGGTATTAGTTGGCCCAAATTAAATGAAATTTAATGCATTTAATTTTGTGTAAGAGAGGTTGGTATAATGTATGTATATTTACACTACACCGATACACTAATTCAAACCAAACCAAACCAAAGAGAAAAATAGTTTGAGAGTTTGATGAAAAAGGAAAATCGGTGAATTCCCTTATAAAAAAGAGAAATATATGAAGAGTTTGATCGTGGAGCCGGAAGATTAATCAAGAAAGCAGCATCTTCTTCATCAACAAAACTACATCCTGAAATTGTGCAGAAAAATTCCCAAATTTTGAAAGGTACGTTTCAAGTCTTGTTACGTTGCTTACTTAGAAAATTGTTCTAGGTTTTATTTAACCAAAATTATGTACCTGCAATTAGGCTATAATGAAAATTCTTCACATAACGATTAATCCATAGAAGGCATAACGATCATCTTAAATAAGGCATAACGATAAATTAACTATCGTTATTCTTAAAATTTTTGTTATGTTTAAAATTAACTATCGTTATTCTTAAAATTTCATTTTCGTTATTGTTTAATTTAAATTTTCGTTATTGTTAAAACTAAACTTTCGTTATTGTTTAATTTAATTATTCGTTATGTTAAAAATAAATTTTCATTATGGTTAAATAGAATTATAGTTATTGTTCAATTTAAATTTCGTTATGATATTTATTAAATTTTCGTTATTTTTAAAATGAAATTTTCGTTATTGTTAAATTTAAATTTTCGTTATGTTTAAAATTAAGTTTTGCTATTGTTAAAATTTCATTTTCATTATTGTTTAATTTAATTTTTCGCTATGGCTTAGTGTTGCATATCGTTATGCTTAATTTTGAATTATCTGTTACGGCAGATGGTTAGACGTCGTATTATTGTATGGCATAGTGGTCGATGGGAGAGAGTTCAATACGTAGATGGTGACAAGGAGCTTATCATCATGCCATCGGAGCAGTTGTGTTTTAGGTCGCTGCTTAGAGAGATTCATGATCTGCTGGAGACTAATTCCACATCTGTCAAATATCCATTATCTTATCTGTCGAGCACCAATAATGGCAGACAGATCAAGACAAGATTGAAAGATGATGCAGATTTACTTGATCTACTCCTCGAACAGAGCTCAGAGATAATTGTATATGTTATTCAGAGATGCTGCAGTAGTTCCGGGGTCATCCCTCACATTGAATAGGGATATTAATGAAGCATGCCAGTTTTTTTTTTTTCAAACTAAAATCGAGTTTGTATAAACCAAGTGGGAGATTTTATTCCATGTAAATATTTTATTCTTTCTGTATGGAAAGTATAAATATGTAAGATACTTTTTAGAAAAGTAAAGGAATATTCAGATTTTGTTGGTCAAAGAGTTCAAAAATAGTACAAATTACCCATATAACTCCTATCCCCTTAAAACTTGCCCAACTATACTGATTTTAAAATTTAATTGTCTAAATAAACTTTTTCCCCAAAATTAAAATGTGCATCGCACATGGGCAATACTAGTGTATAAAAAGGTGCAATTGTGCAAATTCTTCAAACACAAGTTTTTATTAATCGAAGTTGATGTAATTTTATTTTATTTTTAAAATTCATATTTTTTTCATACCTATAAATTTATGTATTTTTGTATATCTTTCTTTAATTATAGACATAAGATCATATCTAATGCATAAATTTAATATTATGTTATCATAAATGAATTTGTACCTTTGTGAATGAATTTATTAAAAATATTGCATGTATTTTTTCGAACAACTTTTTAAATAAATTATACTCACAAAAGTACAAGTTCAATTATAATAAAATAATATTAATTATATGTATGTTAATTTAAAATTAAATGGAAATTAGACAAAAATAAATAATTAATTAGGGATGAATAAAATAAAAAGAATCCGTCAAATTTCATTAATAAGAAGATAATTTTGCACAGAAACTATTTTTTGGAAAAAAATTGCACTGGTTAATATTAGCATGATATTTGCTCAAAGAAAACATTTTTATAAATTTCCGTGCAATGTGATACAATTCTATGAAATCCCCAAAATCTGCCATAAATTATTTTACTCCCGGTTTTATAATTGTAGTTCATTATTTATTTTTTACAGTCCTACTGCAATATTCATTTTTGTGACAAAATTATAATCATATTTCTTAATTGAGATAATGAGATCATATTAAAACATTATTTTTCAAATATAACCCATTTGATATTTTTTTAAATCCAAGAAGGATAATCATAAAGTAAATTGTGTTAAGGAACTATAATTATGGAATGAGGAGTATTTGAATAATTCTACTAAATTTCTCAAACTTCAAAATTGTTATTAAATATATATTAAGGTATAATTATGATAATTTATAAACAATCTGGTATTAAGTATAATTAACCCTAAAAATATCCCCAACATAAGTTGTGAAACTTTAAATCACTATCACCCACCCTTTATAGTTTATTCCAATTCCATCTCTGTTTCTTATAATTGTAGATCTAGTTAAATTTTTGTAAGTGTTAAACAAAAAGCATATCCAATAATAAAGCTTAGAAAGAAACTTCAGCTAATAAATAAAGAAAATAAATATTAACCACCTAAATAAAGTAATTAACAAACTATAAAACCCGCTTCACTGCCATCTTCGTCTCGCTCTCTCTCCTCTCTCTCTCTCATCAATCCCTCTCCAAAATCACCGTCCATGGCGAGCCTATGGCGAGCAGCGATGGGCTCGTCTGAAGTCGGAGCAGATGAGTACGACGGCGTTGAGTTCTGGGGCACCCCGGAGCGCGGCGGGTGGCTAATGAAGCAAGGCGAGTACATCAAGACATGGCGGCGCCGCTGGTTCGTGCTGAAGCAGGGAAAGCTCTTCTGGTTCAAGGAATCCACCGTCACCCGCGCCTCTAGGCCACGTGGCGTCATTCCAGTGGCCAATTGCCTCACCGTCAAGGGCGCTGAGGACGTGCTGAATCGGCAATTCGCGTTCGAGTTGTCGACTCGGAGCGAGACTATGTACTTCATCGCCGACTCGGATAAGGAGAAGGAAGACTGGATTAACTCGATCGGGCGATCGATCGTGCAGCACTCGAGGTCTGTTACTGATAACGAAATCCTTGATTATGATAGCCGGAAGGGTTTGGGGTAAAATGTTTAAATCTGTTTTATGCCCTAATATTTCAGATCTTTTTTTCGTAAAAAATAAAAATCTCACCTTTGACATGGAACATTCGTGTAATTCCCGTATGTGTTCTGTATATGATTGCTTGATGTATGTTCAGTTTTTTTGCTTCTTTTTTTGGTTGGGATATTGTAAGTGTATCTGCTGTTAACTGTGATAAATGTTGTAAATGTGATATTGAATCGTGTTGCTTATTCAGTTATTTGCTTCAGGATTTATTCACACTTAGTTATAGCTTTTATTTATTCACACAATCTTTTAATTATTGAAAGTGATGGAGATGTAAATGGTAGCTTTTATAATGGGATTCAATTCAATTCCATACTAATGGTTTTAGCGAATTTGCTCAAATTTACTTGACTTGCGCTCTATAGTTCGAGAAGGCTAGAAGCATTGGTACTAGAAAACTTTAGAATGAGATGATATTCCTGGTTGATGAACTCAATACCGGCATTTAGCTTAGCTCGGATTTTTAATTTGGAAACGCCCATGAAGGTATTTTCCACTCCATTTTCTAGTTGTCACTATCTCTTGATAGGTTTTCCATTGTGGTTCCAATCACCTTACTTGTTTCCTTAGCATCTCTGGGCTTCAAAAAATGCAAAATTTTCTTGTTTGGAATTTCTTTAAGGGTCAGCCAAGGTGGTGTTAGTTAAAATGTCGGTCTTAACTGAATGTATGGGAATCAAATGTAGTAGTTATCTTTCTTGTTCTTATAATATTTATATATTTGGTATCACTACTGCATCTTAAAATGATGATATGTTGATGCATTTAGCAGTCCCTAGTTTAAAAAAAAATGTATACTATACTCATATTTGATGTTTATAACCAGTTTGTAAACTTACTGCATCAGGGGAGTTTCTAAACAGGATTTCTCTATCGATATTCCATTTTCGTTGTGTTCTCACATTCTTTGCTGATTTTAGAGATTATGGTGAAATAGGTAACTGCTTAGCACCTCCAGCATGTGTGTTTATAGAGATGAAATCTTAAGATGCGATTTGTTTCTGTCTTAACTGCCAGTGTGAATTTATAGCCATGTTCATTGAGTTAGCTTCTGGAATGTGGGGCTGGTTTTACATATATATGTGATAATTGTGAATACTGAATGGTATTATAGTGGATCAGTTTATGATTCTGTTTTTTATTTGTTACCTTACCCCCCTTTTGAGGGCTGATAGGGCTGTAAACTAGCCAAACTACTCGCCAAATACTCGGGTATCGGCTCAAAAAAAGTTCGCTCAAGACTGGCTCAACCCTGCTAAACGAGCTCGCCATTTTCTCGAGCCAAACTACTTGCCATATACTTGGGTATTGGCTCGAAAAAAGTTCGCTCAAGACTAGTTCGTTTGTTAAACGAGTCGAGCTCAAGCCTGCTAAACGAGCTCGCCATTTTCTCGAGCCGAGCTCGAGCTCGCGAGCTAACTCAGCTCTTGAGGTTCTCGAGCTTTTTAACTAGTTGTCTCACGAACTGTCTCGTGAGCCGGCTCATGAGTACTTAAACGAGCCGAGCTCGCATGCTATCTCACGACCCTAGCTCGCGAGTACTTAAACGATTCGAGTTCGAGTCGGGCTCGCGAAACACATATTATACACTCCCTCCGTTTGAGCTATTTGAGTACTTAAACGAGTCGAACTATTTGATTTAGAACTCGAAACACATACTATTTTTGTAATTTTTAAAATATTATTTCTTTATATATTAACTTTTGTCAAATTAATACTCTCATTAAAAATAAAATGAAATTAATGGTATTAACTATTAAACAAATATTATTATAGTTAAGAAATCAATGATTAGGATTCAAGAGTAACAATATAATTATAAACACTAAATGACAAACTAATGAACTATATATAGTATAATATCGTTATCTTATTTATAATTTTACATATTATATTAGTATAATAAAAATTAATGTGAAATTATATTAAATTAATATTATTGGAATTAAGAAACTGAATGGTCAATAATAAATATTAAGTAATAAAGGAAATTAAGACTAATATTTACAAAATAATACTTCTCAATTCATTAAATAATAAATATGAAATGAAATTAATTATATTAATCTAATATTATGAAATTAAGAAACTGAATGTTTAACACAAGAATAGACTAGCAATTAAAGAAATTTAAAAAAATGAAATTAACAATATATAGATTATAGTCTATCTTAAATTATTAGTTTTAACTTAAATTTATAATACATGTAAAGTAATAAAGGTAACAAAATTAAAAATTTCATATTAATATTAACAATTTGATAAAACAATACTCATTATTAAATATCAATTCATGTAATAAAATCAATGATATTAAAGTAATATTATCGAAGGTAACAAAGGACGAAAAATTAACAAAAATTAAAACTAATCAAATGTTCAAGAGTAATAATATTATTAGCATCAATGTTATATAAATAATTTTAAACTCTTAGTTATATTTACTATAGTCTATCTATTAGTATTTTAGTATGTAGTTGATATTAGTTAAAATGTAAATGACAATAGAAGGAAAAATGAAAATTAACAAAAATTAAGACTAATATTGACAAACTAATCATTCTCAATTTATTAAATAAGAAATATGAATTGAAATGAAATTAATTATACTGAAAACATAATAATTTTTCAAAAATTCTTTTCCAAATTAAGAAATCAAATGTTCAAGAGTAACAATATTCTTATTTCTTAACAGTTAACTCTAATGTCATTTAGTTAATCTTAAACTCTTAATTACATTTACTATTTGTATTATAATACAGTCTATAACTATAGTTTACACTAGTTAATACGTACATAGCAATAAAAATATCAACAAAAATTAAGAATAACATTAAATAAGTTAAACTAAGAATAATAATTACAAAATTAAGAAATAATAGTTTCTTAAATAATATAGAATCATTAATTTAAAAATTATCTTAATATCTCAGAATATAACATGACTTATGAGTTATGATTTATGAATATTACGACACACACTCGATAACTAATACACACACATATTATATATATATATATATATATATATATATATATATATATATATCAACTATACATAGTGGGTTTTATAGTGGAGATAGTGGAGCTTTTTAGTGGGTTTACAATAGAAGAAAATACAAGAGAATAAATTTCTACAAAATATGTAATACTAGAGTAGTGCTTGAGTGAGGAAGCAAGTGATGCCTTTCACAAAGACCAAACTCCTTTAAATAAGCACCAAATGGATCTCAAATCCGAACTTCAAATCTGTTTGATGAACAGTACCCAGAATTATTGATCGGATTTTATCTTCGGACTTCAACAATTTTGAGGAATAGTATTCTTCATTATTGTTAACAGTACTTCATCTTTTCAGATTCCTTATCTTTATGAAAAGTTGTCAGCAGCCTTTGTCAAATCTCAGGATTTTAGTGTTCAAGTGGGTCCTGGGATTCTGGCAAATCATGCATCAAAACATCAGAATCACCATCAGCTGTTGATTTATCATCAATTGTGGCGACTTCATCATCCGAATCAAACAATGCGTTAAGCTGCTCTTTTAACTCTTTTTTAGAAGAGTTCTTCAAAAGAAGTTCTTTAACAATTTCAGAAATGTCCTTTTTAGGTGTAACAGTTGGGGAGGGCTCTAAATTGATCAGACTTTTTTCTTGTAAAGACAGTCTCCAAAAAATTCAAATTTATCCCACCATTTGATAAAAATTTGTCTTCCTAAATAAGGAATATTTCTAAAATTTATTCCATGTTTTGAAAGAGATCTCGGGGTTATAATAACATCCCGCTCAACAATCCAAGGTACTTGATAAAGGAGTGTAAACATAAGTCCGGGATTATCCATAGATGGATTTGTCCTAGCAAAGTCATCAAAGATGTCTCTAACCTTTTTTGGTAAAATTAAAGGGTATAATCCCCAATTGGAAAATCAAATAATAAACCATTGAGGAAATTTTAATATTTTTTGTTCATTGAATTTGACAAACCAACTATGCTTTCTTTGACTATTATTGAAACAAAAAACAATTTCCCAAGCTTTGATATAATCAAAATAGTTAAAATGGACTTTATTTGTTCTAGAATATCTTGAATTGGAAGGGATCTCCTTATATCTAAAGAGATCTCCACCCCAAGCTTCTGGAGTTAAAATTTCATTAATTGTAGCTTTAGAATAAGCTAATTCACCACCTCCTCTAGAAGTAGAGTCGGATAAGAATGAACATGGTGCCGAAAGAATTTCTTGATAAACAAATGAAATCTTTTGGAAAGAGAAAAGGTTCTGTATAATTTTTTAAGTAGAAAGTCATAACTTTCTGTCAAGTTAACATATTTGTGCTCGATAGGAGATATCCACAAAATAGTAATAGGAATATATGGGTAAACATATTCCTTGGCAGAAGTTCATTTAGCAACGATGTTGTAAACATCATCTCTTAATTTATTTTCATCTGAGACTTGACTTAAAGCCTCTTCTTTTAATGTTTTTTCATCTTTAGAAATTGCAGACTTATAAATCTGATTCTTAGTGATAACTTCTTTTCCTTTATTTTTACTTATTTTTTCCCTGCAAAAATTCACGAGTTAAGAAATCAGGTAAATAATTATCTGATCCTTTAATAAACTCAATATCAAAGTCAAAAACAGATAAAATTCATTGCCATCTTGCAAAGATTTGTTTTGATGCTAAATTTTTAACATCTTTTTGCAAAATATCTTTTGCATATTTACAATCAACACGAATAAGAAATTTCTTATTAAGAAGATCACTTTCAAATTTTTGAATGCATAAACCAATAGATAGAATTTCCTTTTTAACAGTCGAGTAATTAATCATTGGTCATCTCCAAACTCCTGAAGTGAATCTCACCAACCTTTTAGTTGGCCAGTAAAACTTTGAATTATTGCTTTAGCAATATTAATGTCATTAGTATTCTTTAATCTGCAAGCAGTAGCGAACATTCAGTGATGGAAGATCCATTAAAAAAAAGCAGTCATATAATTATCATGTTCTACAAAAAGAAGATCAATAGGAGTAGGCATATGATAATAAGGTTTTCCAGGAAGATTATAATTTTTATTTTGATAACCTACTTTATTTATTTCATAAGGTTTCTTTTACTCTTTTAAGAACATTTCTTCTATTTTAGAGATTTCAAAAATCTGTTTTTCATTAATTTCTGATTGAGATATATTATCTGATTCATCATTTCGCCCTTCAATTAAAGGGGCAATTTGGTTTTCTTTACTAATATTAATGCTATTAAGCCTTTTTATAATTTCTTCTAACATTTCTGAATTTTCAATATTTTTATTAATCTTGATATCTAATTTTTCAGAAGGGAGAGGGTTAAATAAAACTTTTTCTGTACTAATTACAAGATTATCTGTTGGTTGAACTAAAATAGTTTTAGCCACATTATTATTAATATTTTTTCAATTCTAATTAATTGTTTTCCAATTGTTTGAAGGAACAAATTAGTAAAATTATTTTGCTCAACTACAGCTTCTAAAGTTTCAGTTTTCCTATAAAGAGTTGTAATAACTTCATCTTCTCTAACTTTAAAAGGTAAATTAAACTCAAGAGGATGAATGCTTCTAATTACTTCACCATTTTTAAGGATAAAGTTTTTGTAAGCAGATTCAGTATTATTGATAGTTTCTTTTGACTCAAAATTAGGAAATTCTCTATTTTCAATTTTGTAAAATAATTTCATTACATCAAAGAAATCATAAATTTCAGCACTTCCTTTAATAAATTTTTTATAAGTTTTAAACCATTTCTTTTGATTATCAATTTTCTTTTTGGAATAAAACTATTTCCTTTTTATATCATTTTTAGGGAAATAGACTAATTCTTTAGCCTTTCCTTTGTAAGGAAAGTCTAATTCAAATTCTTTATTAGTGGTAATGGTATATATATCAAAAGCACTTTTATCATCATAACCCATATCAGAGGGTGTAGGAGATCTAGCCTTTGTACAAGAAGGAATTTCAACCTTATATTCAGGTTGACTAACATCATCAATTGTTGTATTAATTCTAACATTTTCTTTTTCAAATTGGGATAAAGGAACTAAAAAAGTAGAGTTTCTTCCGGGAGTAGTTCTGCCTAAATTAAAGCGAGTAACTCTTTCCCTAGAGAATCTAATTTCAACTTCACCATCAGGATACTCAATGATTTGTTCTAATTTTGAATTTTCCTGTTTAACAGGTTCATTTGCTTCCTCAAGAATCCATTTTTCAGGTAATTTAATCATATCCCAAAATATTATTTTTGGAACTACAGTATTGCTTTTAGCAACATCTGTAATAAACAAAGTTGTAGTATTTTTATTATTTAAAGAAAATTTTCTAATATCCAGAAAGGTAGTATTCATAACCTTATAGTATATTCTGTAAATAAGAATAACATTCTAGGCATTTGTTCTTAAATCATAACCATCAGTTTTAATATCTAAGCATAGAGAATGATGTATTGTAGGATCTAATAATGAGACTACAAAGTTGAGAAAGTATGAAAAATATATTGGCCCCATCACATAGACTAGATTCAACTATTCCTAATAAGGAATCATAAAATCTATTATGTCTTTTATCTCTAATAATAATTATAGCAGAATTATTTAGTCCTAGTCTAGTAGCCGGTTTAAGAGCTATCTGAACAAAGACAGACGCAGAAATTTTAACTGGGGGGGCGAAATGTAATAATCTTAGTTTTGGGGGAGGGGGTGAAAAATAATATTACAATACAACTAAAATTAAATTTATATTATAAATTATATATACACATATATAAAAAAAAATGGACAAAATTTGAGGGGGGCGGTTGCCCCCACCAGCCCCCTAGGTCCGTCCATGTATCTGAACCATTACTATATGGATAAACTTAAATTTCTTTTTATACTCATTTAAGATGGTTTGAGAAAATAAATGAAATGATTGATAGCTGACTATAAGACTAACTGATTCTTCAACAGTCTTAACAACATAGTCAGTTTTTCTAATAAAACTTCATGTAGATTTATAAATAGTAGATAGAGAATAAACATGCATTTTCCAATTATTAAGATTTTTCTCAACATTATTCTCGAGAATCATAATCTTCTTGTTCTTATTTACCTCATTTTCTTATCCCTAATATTATTAGAGGTACTAGCCTTAAAAGATAAAGCCTTAGTTAATTTATCCATTACTAAAATCCCCATCACTGTCAACGTTTTACGCAAAATTCCTAACGCCAATCACTGGCAACAACGAGACACCAAGGCAACGCGACTTGAGGTTTCAAGGGAATAATAACAAATAAAGTTGACACAGACTTAATCAATTAAGCTAAATACCAAAAATAATATAAAGATAAAGATTTTATGCTATAAAAATATTAACTTGAATTTCAAAGGCTTTAAGCGAACGCTTAGAATTTTTAATCTCTCTCTGATAATAATCAAACCAATAAGGACTATTTTCCTTAGTATAAATCTTAAGTTGATTTTGATAATACGCTATACTCTTTTGTGTTTCACTAATTTTATATCTTAATATTTTTAAGTAATTAATTTGCATTGTTTGTAACAATATAATCACGATATGTGATAAGACTTTTAGGTCTAGATAACGAGAAGTTAAAGACATTTAATTAATGCAAATTAAAACACCAAATATTATGAAAATATACATATGAAAATTACATTAGTTGAGATTCAATAAATCTCGATACAAACTAATTATCTTTATTCTATACCACTTCTACAATGGCTCTGAGACCATTCTTTGCACGATCAACTATACATAGTGGGTTTTATAGTGGAGATAGTGGAGCTTTTTAGTGGGTTTACAATAGAAGAAAATACAAGAGAATCAATTTCTACAAAATATCTAACACTAGAGTAGTGCTTGAGTTCGGACTCAAATTTCAAATAATCGAGCTGAGCTCGAGCTTGATTTTTTTCCTATCGAGCAAGGCTCGAGCTCGAGATCAAGCCCGATCCCACAAATACCTAAACAAAGTGAACTCGAGCTCGGTGGTACTCGGTTTGTTTACACCCCTAAGGGCAAGATAATTTTATGCACAATATATATATATATATATATATATATATATATGTTGGCACTGTCTATAACATTTTTTGTATAATTATTAATATATACTTATATTATAACCATATCAAGTGTATATATTAAACAAAATATAATAAAGGAATATAGTATACATTAATGTCTATTTGTATCTAAATATACATAATTACGTTGACATAATTTATATGAATAAATCAATCCCAAAGTTACAGATGTAGGAAATCATGAAATCTTTTTAGCAATTTTCCAATTTTTGAACGAATTACTGGTTTTTTTTTTCAAATTATATAATTTGTGTGTATGGTTCCTTTGAGCATTGCATATTATAATTTTACTAAATTAAAAGATAAATATATATTGATAAATTTTATTGTAACTCGTCGTTTGGACTAACTTATGCATTATGATTAAGCTTATAAAAAAAAACTAATCTTTCAACAACACAAATTCTATAATTATGATTGGATAAAATATAAGTATATATATGTAAAGTATTTATTTGGATTTAGTCTTCCGACATTCAAAATTTTCATTAGCGAAGTTAAACAAAAAAAAATTAAGGTTCAATTTTTAATTTAAATTTAGAACTTCAGAAACGAAATAACCCTCCCGAAGCCCGTTTGAGGCCCAAAAACAAAAGCCTTACAGAGGCTTGGTTAGTATAAGAAAAAATTACACTTTGATTCAATATTTTTGGTTCTTTTAACAAAATAAAGCAATTTTTCAAAATTAATAAAATAACACCCACTTTTTCAAAAAAAAATTACAAATATAATATTTAATCAATTTTTCAGCTCGGAAATCCTATATGATTTATTATATTTTAATATTTCTATTTATTCAATCGAGTAAAAAAAAAATCTTCCCACTAATAAATTTTAAAATATAATCAATTACGCATGATTTCGCGCCGTAAAATTAATCAAATGTTAGATTTGCAGAAAAAAATTAATAGTACCCCATTAATTTAAAAAAAATGATTATTTTTTAAATAGAGCACGAAATAAAGATATCAAAATACAATATACCCTTAATATAAAGATCAGTATTAGTGTATCATACTTCAATTGCTTAGCATGAGACCATAGAGGATTACAGTACAATTATTTATGCAACACACACTATCTCAATCTCGAGATCTCTTCATTTTTTTTTATTTTTTATTTATTTATTTTTCTAACTCACACACCCGACCTGTGATATTAAGGAGATTCGAACTCATTACATTTGGTCTCCAAGCAATCTCACTCCACCACTAAGCGATCCCACCGGGACTTGAGATCTCTTCATTTTACATGTCATCATTTTGGATGGGGCGTGCCACTAGTTAAGTCCGCCAATGGGGCAATGTTTCCGCATATCGTAAGGAAACAACTAACTAGAATTTATATAAAATAAATACAAATTGATAATATACCCATTTAAAGGTAATCCTTCATAAACCTCACAATTTAATTTAATCATTTTAAACTAAGCAGACTATATAAGTACAAGTCAATTTTATTTTGTTGTTCTTGCCTTCTTGGTGGACCTATAGGTAAAATACATGCGTACAAACATAATAATAATATTCTTCAAATTAACTCATTTTTCAAAAAAAAAAAAAAGAAAGTAAAATGAACTAATTAAATGACAATGAAATTGATCATTATTTCTCAAAAATTTAGAACTAGACGAGTCCAATATGTTATATGTCTAGGGTTCCAACAAAGAAAAAAGAATGAAATAAAAAATCATAAAGGCTTTATAGGAAAGAGTTTAGAAAAAATAGACTTAAAAATAATATAAAGGTAATAAACGATAGAATATTTCCCACTAAATAACAGGTCATGAAAGTCTTGCGTGATACATCTTCCCGATCAAAATTCATAAATTGATTAACTCAAATCAAAACACCAACTAATTATGAATATGTTATCGAATATTGCTTTAATTTGAATCACGAGTCGTCTTACTAATTAATAATTATGACTATATAACGGAGTTAAGTTCTAAAAATCATCCAATAACACTTTTAAAGATTCAAGATTCTTGATGAATGTATCACGAATGCTAGCATTCAATTTAGAACACACAAGTAAAAGTCACTGGTCAAAATTATAAGCGAAACTGAAACCAATCGATATTGCAAAATTAAAATAGAACTCAATTGTCTTGAAAATTTCAATTCTAACAGAGATTAGATGAAAGAAAAGTTTGGAATTACGATTCAGTTGCCAAACAAAGACTCGTCAATCTCAATCTTGACCACCTCGCCGTCGTCGTACTTATCTTTTCTGGGCGGAAGCGGCGGCGCCGCAACCCTCGGCGGCCCTCTCCCCTTCTTCTTGTCCTTGGGCCTCGCCTTCATAGTTCATACACAACAAATCCACACGATCAACTACAAATGGAATCAATAATAAAAATAACAAATAAAATAGTGAAAACCCACATTGCCAAATGAGTGATTGAAACGCTTTCCCCTAGCAGTTTTCTTGTCCCCTCTGCCGCAGTAAACTGAACCACAAACAAATTGAAAAAAAAAAAAACAAAAAATCAGAGAGATGCAAAAAAAACGCAGAGAGAGAGAGAGAGAGTAATGACTTACTGAGAGGAAGTGTGGGGGCTGAAAGGGAGGTGGAGAGGGAGGAAGGGGCGATGATTAGGGAATGGGATTTAGAGAGAGAAGGAGTAAGGGTGATGGGTCTGGAAGCCATGGAAGGAGCTCCGACTCCGAGCAGGAGAGACGCCATTGAGCAACCAAATGATGTCTCCCAACAATAAGATAGCGTTTCAAGATAAAATGTGGTGCCGAAATAAATAAATAAATAAATTATAAAAAAATAAAATAAAAATTGTGGAGGTGCAACGACGCCGTATGCAGTGCGGAGTGCAATTTTACCTTTCAAACTTCACATCCCTCTCACCCCTCAATTTATTCTCATTCTTAGACAGATAGAAGCATAGATGACCCAATATTTAAGGGCTCATGGTGGGTTCAGAGACTACGCATCAACTTAACTAAACACGGCATTAACCGGTAACCATATACTTATACTATTGATGTCTTATCCATTACTCTAAACGATGTAACATGAGATGTAAACAGACGATTTCATCCGCAACATAGGTATAATTGCTTTGTCCATGACACGAGTCACAAAGAAGTATAAACTTTCAAGTATTTTGCCTCACATTCATGTTGTATAAAACTAGTTTCTTCTTATATATAATCATGCTGTTTCAACATAATTTACATACAAAAGGAAACGGACATAAGCAAGACAAAAAAAATCGCACTTGCATAAGCCAAATATCTCTACTTTCGTACGCCTGAAGCATGAGCCATCATACACTGTAGACTGTAGTTTGTGAAAGGCTTGAGCTGGGTACCACCTAATGGAGGGTTTTCTAGCCTATTACACAATTTAGGTACAAAGACTATTACTAAATTATATCTCATTGTATGTTTGTAACTAGCCAACTTTGATCAGGCACTCACAACTCCATTCTGAGTTATGAATTCCTTGCTCCGAAACTGGAGTGGGGGAGGGGGAGAACCATTGACCTTCACTGGTTGTGGAGAACCTACATTCACAAACGCCAACTCTGCCAAATCAATGGCCTTGGCTAGGCCAGCCACTTTGCGTTCACACTCGACCTGCTCGTCTTCTGGAAGACTATCGGCCACAATTCCAGCACCGGATTGGAGATGCGCAATCCATTCTTGGCGCTTGTTGCCATTCTTGTAGGAGTACATTGTGTCGTAACGGACTCCAGTTGGGAACACCATTGTCCTGAGAGCCAGTGCGATCTCCATGTCACCTAAAAATGAAACTCCTCCAAACCCACCACTGTATGGTCCCCTTCTTGTTGGTTCGAGCTGATCAATCAGCTCCATAGCCCTCACCTGAAGTACAGGAACAGGGCAAAATACATAAACCTTATCGACTAACAATATAGCAGATCCGGAATTGCTCGTGATTGGAGTAAGAAATATAATTACTACTATTTTAGTACCCAGCAAGGGATGCTAAGGACCTGAGATCACAAAATAAAAATGTTCTCTCTCTGGACCAATTTACCTGTTTGCTAACTTGCAATCAGAATGCTCTCCTTCAATTAGTTAGAAGAGGGTACTAAAGTCTTGCATTAGCATATACATGATGTTTTTGAATGATCACAGACCAGACAATTTATGAGAGACGGAGAGGAGAGAGATTTATCTCACATGAAACTTGTGGATCACAATTTATATGAGCTTAATTAATATTAAATCCAATGAATAGAATCAAATAAGAAGGTGCACCGTTACCTTTGGTGCTCCACTAACTGTTCCAACGGGCAATGCAGCACGCAGTGCATCCCATCCCGTCAGATGATCAAGCAACTCCCCCGTGACCTACAAGCACAACTTACCATGAAATATGAAATATTTCTTGAGCAAGCAATGATGTTTCCTTATGAAACTATGATACACAAAAAATATACACAAAAAAAATATAACTAATAATAGCATAGAAGAAAAAGTTTTTAAGCAGTAAATATCTTCCAAGGCAATTTAAATGTCAATTAAAAAGCATATTCTTACGGTAGAGCTGATGTGCATCACATGGGAATACCGTTCAATGGTCATAAGCTTTTCCACTTTGACAGAACCAGATTTTGCAACCTGCAGCAAGCGCCCAAAATAGCACGGGCAGCAAAATTTATAGAACTAGTTTAATATAGCAAATAAATAAAAATCTATATATACTATATAATTAACAAGGAAAAAATACTTACTATAATTATTAAATTAATGAATAATTATATCTAATAATATATATTGATAATTAAATCTTTATAAATGTTATGTATGAATATACATGAGATATAATATTTCATTTTTTAGAAAAATCAAATTATGTTTAAACACCTCAAAAAGTATTGTGAATATGGGTTATTTAATTTAAGAATATATCAATGTGTTTGATCAGCTTTAGCAAATTAACTAACTTAATGTTTAACGTTTTAAATAATAATAATAATAATAATAATAATAATAATAATAAATGCTCATTTTTAGGGTCAACATAGTACTCACGAAGTAAGAGTTCAGCTCTTCATGGTCGTTTGGGACCTTTTTAGCTTATTCCTATTAAATGAACCTGGATGGTTCCACAACTCAACATCTAAACCAAGATGATATGAGGCAATCTAACAACTTGAAGACAAACAGTAGTTCTTTGGGGTATTAATGTTTTTGTGTTCTCACACGGAAATTAGGGTGCCTACTACTGTACGGAAATTAGGATGCCTACTACTGTATTAATGTTTATGTGTCCTTATACGGAAAATTAGGATCCTGCAGTAATTATATCATAATTTAGTATTGGACTATTCTTGTTCTAGTATATTTAGCAAATAATCAACAAGGAAAAGGATGGAAATCTATAAGATAGGTACATAGAGATTTGTTAACTTCTGCCAGATAAGAATAAAAACACATCAATAATGTTTCTAGCACTTCCCTTCACCTTTTAGTTGAATACGATCTTATCAAATTCTTTGAACATCAAGGAGGAGTTTCAGAAATATGATTTTATGACAAAAAGCTATTGTAATCTTCTGTTTCGCACATCTTATGACAAGCCTAGGTATTGTTTTCTTGAGGTAGCATCCCAATTATTCTGGTATCGTGAAATGGCTATTTTAATATGTCTGTCAATCATAAAATAGTGTTATGAAAACAGAAGAAGTAGATATGGTGGGCTAAGCTCCAAATTTTCCACTAGATGTAGTATGGTTTTTGTCCTAGAAGAGTAACATCAATATAACGTATAAACAAACCTTTCCAACATCATTCCTGCCCAGATCAACCAGCATAATATGTTCTGCACATTGCTTTTCATCCTTTAGCAGCTTCATTTCCAACATTTCATCCTCATGGCTTGTTGACCCTCTTTTAGTTGTCCCAGCCAAGGGTCGATTAACTATCTTTTTCTGTAAATAACAGTTATATGCAAATATATCGGGTACTTGTCCACATGACATATAAATGTTGCTGATATTAACCATGCATAATGAGCACGTCATCAAAGAAAAACCTTGATACCAGCCAGAGTAGAAAATGCCAAGCTCTATGAGTTTACCTTATTGACACGAACAAGAATTTCTGGGCTTGAAGCAACCAGAACACATCCTCTAGCCTGACATGAAGCAAAAAAGAAAATTATATCTAGACAAATCAACAACTGAGGAAGAAAATAAACATTGATAGCTCCAAAGAAGAAACAACCTGCAAGTAACTCATATATGGACTTGGATTCACAACTCTCAAAGTTCTGTATACTTCAAATGGGTCAGCAAATGTCCTTCTTTCAAAGCGTTGACTTAAAACAATCTGAAAGATATCTCCAGCCGAAATATGATCTTTAGCTTGTAAAACAGCTTTCATGTATTCCTCACTTGTCATGTTTCTCTTGTATAGAGAAAGTCCAAAATCAGGAGTGCAGAAATCAACATGAGCTGGAGATAGTCGAGGACTACAGATGTTGATAAACACTTTAGTATATGTATGAAATACTTACACATTTAAGATGAAATGTAAAAAACTCACGGATCAATGTCTTGTACTTTAGAAACCAAGGTTTCCAAGTGTCTCATTCCATCCTCATAAGCTTTTTTAGCAGATGAATATTGATCTAACCGCACCCAATGGATTACATATGCTTTCTGAGAAAAATATCACAGACATTGTCCATTGATGATCCCAATACAAAGAAATAGTAAGAAAAGAATGAGATATGCAGACAACATAAGCTACAAAGCAGACATTTGAAATAGAGACTAGAGAGACATCAACACGAGACTATTTATGGAGAACTTCAAACAAGATGAGAATGTAAAATCTTTTTTTAATGATTGCTTAACAATTCCAAGGTAGAATTATGAGGCTACAAAAAATATAATGATAAAAAAATCCACAAATAATCAACAGAATCTTCATTTTTCAGTAAGTTGTACCTTGACAACGTGATCAAAAACGATTACGTCATCATACAGTCCAAGATGAATGTCAGGCAGATTTCTGTCATCATTTGGTGCGCAAGAGAAAGGCAGCTTTTTCTTCTCTGCATAGCGAACTGTATCATATGAAAAAAATCCAACCCATCCACCTGTTGAAGAAGTTAAGAAATTGAGATTAGCCTTAATACTATAACTACAATTGCAGTCGATAGATAAACAAATATAATGGAAAGAGAAAAAATATTGGCTTGTATCATTATGCCTACAGTCAATAAAGCAGGTAAAAAAAGCAATTGCTTTAACTCAATCACCAGGAAGAGGACAATATTTACCAGTCTTGAGATTCTTCAAAGCTATCTACATTTAGATCAGGAAATGGAGAAGGTGATATCTGATGAGCAAGAAATGCTGAGAAGTTCTGTAAACTCCGGCTCATGAAGATTAAATACTTGCGACCAAGTTCATTGTTTCTATGAATAGCAGATATTCTCAACTAATTTTGGATCCTTTAGACACACTCAATTAAGGCAAATAGAAAGCGCAGCAACAGATCATTGTGTCATATTTAATGGTTTGAATCAAACAATAATTCACGATGATAGTGTAAGAACTTCCCCAAATATTTATATCATAAATAACATGTTTGTACCTATCAGGCGCTTGCCCCAGGTCCCACATCCTGCATCCAATGGCAAATGTCCCGTACCCGGGATTCTTGGATTCGCAAACAATGAATTTCCAGAGTAACATGTATCCAAGAATTTTAGATTCACAGAATAAGTTTCGAAAACAACATTTTACTTTAGTAGTTGCATGCTTTACTGTTATAAAGAGAGCTATGCTCATTAGTTTCTTTGTTTGTTTTTTCAGTGCAAGTCTCTATTAAGCAAAACTGTTTTCTGGATTGACACAGAAGTATAAATTGATAGTATCTGAATCTCATATTTGTTGTTGCAAAAAGAAATAAGCTTTAGCTGCAAGTTAAAAAATATATAGTCTTCCGAGATTTTTAGTTTAGTCATTAAAGTGGTCGCTCCAAAGTAGCTTGCATCACATAATTGTGGAAGATATTTATATTAGAAAATGAGAGAGAAGAAGAGGAAATACCAAAATTGGAGCACTTACTATGTGCATAAGAACTACACCATTCAGCTAGCCACTGGCGGCATACATAGAAGCAACCACATGAGAAACAATTCAATAAAATAACATGAAAAGTCGTAGCTAGAGCGTTACACATACGTCAGCAGGAACATGAACAACAAAAACCATGCTTTCAATAAGTTCCACGACATATGGTTCATATAACTATACAAATCATACAGTTGGAAAGCTAATAAAGGCGTGGAAACTTGTGATAATTAGCGATTATGAACACTTAATATGTTAATGACACGAGATCCTCACCGCAAAATGCCTCTGGAAGGTCCTCGATTAGCTGTGGTCTCCAGCTTTCTGAAATGCTTCTTGGAATTGTCATAGGATCCTCTACTAACTTCTCGATTATTTTTCCGGAGCCATGATCCAGGATTGTAACCTTATTCTCTTTTGCTAGAACCTCTACAGCTGGTTGTGCCCCAACCACACTGTAACGACCCTATAAAAGGTAACAAAGCTCACTCAGATCTTAATTAAAAAAATTCATACACATGCATTTATATAAATGAATTCAGGAATAAATAACAATCATGATGGGAAGATTTGCTTCTTACAACAGATGATGCGCGTAAACCAGGCTCTACAGATTCAAACAGGAAGCTTGGAGCTTCTCGGTCGTCTTCTTTAACCAAGCAACGGTAAGCTAGCACCGGCGTCAAATGGTCCGAGAATATGCATTTGTAGAGCGGAATCACGTTTCCATTTGCAGATGCTTCTAGAAACCTCTTCTCATCCACCGCTACAATCAGCAAAGATTGAAAATGATACAGGGAAAAAACGACATTCACATCACAGCAAAATCAACATGCTAATCAAAACGAAGGCTAATTAATTTCCAGAATTAAAACAAATCCTAGGCAGATTAACAGACCGCAAAATCGTCAGTGAACTGCAAAAAACAACAAAAGAAACAAAAACAGCAAATCGAATTAAATTCAATTTCATTTTTCCAGCTCTACATTCTTCGTGAAATTAGAAATAAAATTAAAACTCACTCAGAACAGCCAATTAAGTGTATATCAAACATGCAAACATCAGAGTGCATAGTGCAAACCTAGAGAAGGAGTTGTCGAAGAACAACATTTGAATGTACGAAGCCGGAATGAGCCAGAAGAACTCCCGTTTCTTCCGGAAATGGCGGCGCCGGATGCCGGAGATGCCCTCAACATCGCCACAGATGGCCTCTGAGAGAATGTTAAAGCTTGCATTTGCATTGCAATCACTCTGAAGAAACTTCGCTGGAGTGAGTGAGTGAGTGTGTGTGTGAGAGAGAGAGAGCTTGGCTTTAAGAAAATCTGGTCGAAAATTTTGTGAGTGAGCGGTGCGGACACTTGGTATATATATAATAACCGTGATTATAATTTATTTATTTTTGAGGAAAAATAAGTTTTAAGAAATTAAATAAACGTGTATAATTTATTACAAGCTCAGCATGGGAATTTACATTTACACACTATTGTGGGTGGGAGGTTATAACTTTTCAACAATAAAGTGCGCTTTTTTATTCTCTATCTAAAATTGGCAATTCAGGACCTAAAAATATTTTCTTCATTTTATAAAAGAGTAATATTCTAAAGGGTAAAATTCTTGATAAATATATATATATATATATATATATATATATATATATATATTAATAAAATAATTTAGTACACCATAATGTGAATACATTAAATAAGTAAAGAAATAGATACTTGAATACATTAAATGATAGAAAATTGAAAAAAAATTTGAATTTTTCACCTCGATTGCGTAGAATGATATTTTTTAAGAAACAAAATTAAAGTGTCAGAATAATACTCTTTGTGAAACAGTGGGAGTAGTTATTTATCAATTCAGGATAGGAAAAAAAATATTATTAATTCAAAATCTGAAATATGAAAATTATCAATGTAGGAACTAAAAAAATTATGTATTTCGATTCTTTTATAATTTTTAATAAATTCTCTATTAAATTTCATAGATAATTAATAAATAGATTTTTGTTGAAAATTAATATATAAATAGTTTTAAAAAAATAATAAAGAATAAAAATGTATGATCTTTAAAATTCTAGATTGATAAATTTCATTTGGTTCTAAATTGATAAATAATCTACTTTTTATAAAATTCCTATATTAAATCATTTGGGTGTATATCTATCAAATTTAGAGAGATATCTAACTCCTCATGTACGGAGCAAATCCCAAAATTTATGGAGATTAAATCAGGCTTGTAAGATAGAAGCTATGCATTGCACCTTGTAAGACATGTTACTGCTACACGTACAAGCGATGTAAATAATCGAAGTTACGGTGGTAAAATTGCCGATTGATCGGCATTTGTTTTCTCATTCCACGCTCATTTTCACTTTATTATAATTCTAATTATTTCAATTTTGCTAAAAGAGTCAACTGAACTACTAACTAACGGGATAGATTGTCTATTGTATTTTTTTTTTGTTTGGTCATATTTTCTATTGTACACTTGATTTTTTATTTTTTTTAAAAAAAATCGATTTGAATTCATTGTACTTTAGTTTAGTTTTACTCATGTTATTTAATATTTATCCTACCCAATTAAAGTGTATTATAATTTTTAGTATTTAATTTTCAATTTTTAGTTATTAATTGATTGTTTGAAAAACTAATTAAATACTAAAAAATTATAATAAAATCTAATTAGGTAGAATGGACTCTAAATAATAAGTGTAAAATTAAACTAAAGTACAATAATTCAAATCGATAAAAGATTGAGAAATGCTAAAAAAATGAAGTGTGCAATAGGGAATGCAACACAAAAAGTGTAATAGACGATTTCGTGTGCCAATGAACCTTTAAAAGCATCTCCAGCGATCCTTCCTTATTGCCACCTTTCCCCATTGGTGATCTTGCTTCATGTTGGGGAATTCATTATCACCTCAACATATTTCTGCCGTTCCAGATGTTTTAAGAGGTAATTGAGATGAATGAATTAAATTAGGTAAAAATAGAATTATGATAGAAAATGAATGACTAATTAAGTTGTATGATGTAGACACAACTAAATACTATTTTTTTTAATCTTAAAAATTACCTAATTTCTTTGTCTGGTCAAGTTTCCTTTAAATATATCATGGAAAGAGAAATAATAATAGAAAAATAATTAATTACATATTTTCCCATCATGTCATTAATATTTTCCTTCTCTTTTTTTTTGTTGTTGAAGGTAACCCGCAGCCGTTACTGAGGTAATATTTTTCTTCTATATTAATGTGAAACACTAGAGAGGAAGAAGTAAACGGGTCTAAACTAAATTAATAGTATAACATTATTTCCTTCATTTTTTTGCAAATATAGGACTCAACCATTTTTCATACTCAATGCTTGAAGGGCTGGTTTGGTTGACAAAAAGTATGACTTGATAAAATATTTTGATTCCTTATTTTAAAATTTAAACGTTAGGTTCAATTTTATATTTTATGGAAAGTAATAAAAAGAATTTTTAAAACATTAAGTTATACAACTTTCCTGATTCCCCAGCCAAATTCAAGTATTAAAGTAAGTTGAAAATATTTTTAACCAATGGTTTGTGTTTATATTTTATACAATTTTCCATTGTTACTCTTCTGTATAAAAATAGAGTGATGCTATTTGGCCACACTATGGTCGGCCATAATTTTATAGTTATGGTATATTTTCATTATATGGTAAGTTTTCAATTTAATCCTTAATTAGTGATTAATAATGTTTTACTATTATAACCTTTCAATTAATTTTAGAAGGATTTGACCTTTTAATTTTAAAAATTTAAATCATCCACAAAATCTCATTAAAATATGAAATATCCTAGCTAATAATATTGAATCAATTTGTTACCGAAAATTTAATTGATTTGGTGTGCATTTTTTATTCAAAATCTAATTAAATTATGAAAGATCCTAGCTAATTATATTCAATCAATTAAATGACCGAAAATTAAATTGATAGTGCAATCATTTGTTATTCAAATATTATGGTGTATATATATATACTAAATTATATTATATGGTGTATCCATTTCCGCAAATTTATATTTTTTGATTTGTAATATAATATGGCAAAATCATTTGTAATCCAATATTTATACATAAGTTTATTATTTTATTTGTAATATTGATGTGGCAAAAAATAATTTCATTATTCATTTATATATTTTTTAAAAACTTCATGTAATTATTATATAGAGATATTTATACCATAATATTTTATAATTTACTCCCTCCGTTTCGTTTTGTTTGTTGCTTTAGGTTTTCTTTTTGTTTCAAAATGTTTGTTGTTTTATATATTTTGACATCCTCTCTCTAAAATTTAACCTTACAAATATATGGAGAGAGAAAAAAATTTCAAATTTTTAGGAAAATATAAGTGAATAAGATTTTATGTAATATAAATGGGAGGGATATATTAGTCTAAAAAATTAATTGTTAATTCTAGATTAAAATTCTAAAACAACAAACAAAACGAAACGTAGGGATGGAGTAGTATACACACACACACACACACACACACACACACACACACACACTAGTATTTCTCCCGTGCAATGCACGGAGATCATTTTATGCATTTTAGGTTTGAATAATATAAATTATTTATGAATACAAATAAATAATTTTTACAAAACTGAAGTATAAAAAATATTGGAATTGTATAGTTATTTTTGGATATAAGTAGGGATGTGCAAAATCGAATTAAAACCAAAAAACCGAACCAAACCGAGTTATTTAGTTCGGTTGGTTTGATCATTTTTTCTTTAATTTTGGTTTGGTTTTGAATATTAAAATCAAAATATAGTTTGGTTCGATTTCGATTTAAGTAAAAAAACATTTTGGTGAAAACTGACCCAACCAAACTATATATATATATACACACACACACACACACTATATTTATAATTTATGATTTATAATTCTAATATTAATTATATCTAAATTAATAAATTTAAAAAGTATTATACCTAAATAATACTAGTAATTCTAATATTTAGTTCAATTTTCTAGTTATAGAATTTTTAAAATATTTACTTATTTAATATATGGTTCGTCATCTATTAAGTACATGTTATTCTCTTTAGATATAATTATTTCGGAAAAATAAAAATAAGCACTAAAAATTCAGTTAAACCGAAAACCAAACCAAACTAACCAAAAAATTATGGTTTCGTTTGGTTCGGTTATCTATATTATTTTTGTTGGTTTGGTTTGAATTTTTTTAAGAAATTTTTTATTTGATTTTGTTTGTTTAGCTCGATTTTGCACCAAACCAACCATTTGCACACCCCTAGATATAAGACAATATGAATTAAATAATTATCATTGTATTGGACTTGTAAGGAATAAATATATTGTGTGCACTTTATTAATCTACAATGTTTTGTTTCCATCAGTTTTATTTATTGAATACTACTAAATAATGTTATGAACACATGTAAATAAAATGCATTACAATATTATGAATTATACATATATTAAATTGATAAATAATTAAAAAAGGAAATAAAAAATAAAGTTATTTTGATTTTTCGAAAAGATATTACTATAATGGATATTTAATTGTTTACAATGGTTTGCGGCAAAAGTAGTAAGCGTTTTTCTAAAATAATTTTTTGGGTTAATTCATTCTTAGGTTGCTAAACTTTTATATACATTTTGTTTCAATAGATCCTTCAACATTTTTTTTGTTTAGTAGATCATTCTACTTCTATAATACATTTTCTCAGGTTCTTGTATTTTCTAGTTACATTTTGAGAGATTCCTGGATAAATTTTAATTGTTTTAATAGCTCCCTCTACTTATCTATTTGATCTCAGTAATTAGTCTTTATTTAATTGAACTAACAAAGTTGCTAACTTCTTTGTTATTTAATCGAACCAATTTATTAAAAATTACTAATGAAACGTTGATCAACTAATTGAAAAAATAAAACTTAGAAGAGAACACATAATTATCTAAAATATGATAAATTATATTATGGCAGACAAGGAGGTCGATCATCTAAAAAACAAAAAAAAATGATATGAAAAATTATTCAAATTAAATTTGTATGTTATAAGTTAGGATGAAAATAAGATAGAAAATATAATTCTTTAATTTGAAGGAAGAGAATATTTTTTGGACAATTAATAAGTAAATTTTTGGTTTTTTTCCCTAAAAAGATGTTGTTTTTTTTTTTTTGCTGACTTCACAGGTGTAATGCATGTTGAAAAATGCAAATAATTTCTAAATATAAATATATACTATTAAAAGTTGGAAGGATTGTTTAAATATGAAAATGATTTTTGTAGAACATGCAAATAATTAACAATGAAGAAAATCTAAAAAATTGAAATTCCGAATAGTTGAACATAAAAGCATAAATAATTATTTCAAAACTTATACACTTGCTCATATGCTCTTGGAAAACTAATTATATTGTTCAAAGTAACTTCAAATTTTATTCGTAAGCTTATGCAACAAATTGATGTAAATTTTGTTTAAACGTTTTAATAAAATACCATAGTAATTTATGTTAGTTTGAATATGAATAGAAAAACAAAATATGACTAAAAATAAAATGAAATACATTCAATACACCAACATAGTGACCCACAAATATATATCTTGATCAAAAGAAATATGTGGATGATCAAATGAAAAGAGTAAAAATTTCACTGCATACAGTAAAAAAAATCACATCATCCTGGCGTACATTCTTTAGTATTCAAAACTATATAGAGAGATCTTCTATTACAAAATGAAAAAATTTAGAAGAAAAAAGGTTAAAAATTTAAAATTCGCAAATTAAAAAACACATCATCCAGATGAAACTTTTTGGATGATCTCGCTATTGTAAAAAATAATTGAATCAATTGGCTCAAATTGACCTTCTCCTAAAATATAAAATTCAATTAACAAATACACATTAAATAATTATTGTGATAATATTGTAGCATTAATATAAACAACAAATACAACTTAAGAATTCCCAATAGTTTATTCCAATTTCATCTTATACCTTTCAATTCATCATCCTAATGATTAAGAACACACACACACACACACACACACACACACACACTAATATGTGTGTGTACGCTTGCGTGTGTAAAACAAAGTCAAGAAAAAGACAATGGTAAAGGAAAAATATATAATATGATAAAAATGATTATTTCAAACAATCACGACCATCACTCTTTCAATTTGCAACATTATAAAAATCAAATAAAAAAGATAGCAAAAAATAGAAATAAATGTAATTATATTAAAAAAGACTTCACATAAATAGAAATGAATAAAATTTTGTAAACATATTATTATTATTATTATTATTATTATTAAAACTTACATTATTTGATTAACGTGATTGAAGATCGTTTACATTGTAGATTGACTAAAGTAATTGTAGGATATGTAATTTATTTTGTATAGACGTGATTAACATAATTATATGATAATATTCTAATTAGTTATATAGAATATAATGGAATTTATTAGGAATAAATGAATAAACACATGTTAATTTTAGTAAACATATTATTATTATTATTATTATTATTATTATTATTATTATTATTAAAACTTACATTGCTTGATTAACGTAATTGAAGATCGTTTACATTGTAGATTGACTAAAATAATTGTAGGATATGTAATTTATTTTGTATAGACATGATTAACATAATTATATGATAATATTTTAATTAGTTATATAGAATATAATGGAATTTATTAGGAATAAATGAATAAACACATGTTAATTTTAGTAGCATAATTTGCATTAAATATAAAAATATTAATGATAGAAATTTGCATGTAACATTAAATTAAATACTTATTAAATTATTGTATTGTTAATTATCTAAAATACCCTTATAAATGGGAGGGAAAAAGTGGGTTGCATGAGTGTGTTATAATATATATATATATATATATATATATATATATACCATAATATTTGAATAACAAAAGATTGCACTATCAATTCAATTTTCGATCATTTAATTGATAGAATATCATTAGCTAGGATCTTTCATAATTTAATGAGATTTTGAATAAAAAAATGCACACCAAATCAATTAAATTTTCGATTCAATATTATTAGGTAGGATATTTCATATTTTATTGAGATTTTATGGATGATTTAAAGTTTTAAAATTAAAAAGTCAAATCTTTCTAAAATTAATCAGAAGGATATAATAGTAAAATATTATTAATCACTAATTAAGAATTAAATTGAAAACTTACCATATAATGAAAGTATACCATAATTATAAAGTTATGGCCGGCCATAATGTGGCCAAGAAGCATTATTGATAAAAATAACTGTAATGATAGAGAATTTTCCACATAATTAAGATGTAATAACTTTGACAAATATAATATACCCACTCTCTCCACCTCATATCAAATCATATTAACATATACTCTTTTAGTTTCACAAAGATTGATATTTTAGGTTTTACAACAAAAAATAAAAATTAAAAAATGTGATGAATATACCCTCTCCCTGTATATATATGTGTGTGTGTATCCTTAATTTTCTCAACGTATTTATTGATGATATTTTATAGGGGTAAAAAGTTGCAACAAAATTAAGAGACTGAAACATCAATCTTCGTGAAAATTAGGGGAGTAATTCTCTATTAAATGCATATATATCCCCCCCCCTCTCTAATAAATAGAGGGCTAAAATTGAAAGATATTTTTTTTTACTCACATCCGACTTGTGATATTGAAGAGATTTAAACCTGTGACTTTTGGTCTTCAAGCAACTTCACTCCACTATTAGGCCATAAAATAATATTTATTTTGTTACAAGCTAAAAATTATAAAACGAGACTTATTTTTATACGGAGGAGTATATATGTTCTCAATTACTAATTTACCTTTATAAATCTAAATTGGATTATAGAATTATAAACTATAGTGGTACGAAAGTGATAAAGATATTTTATGGATTCCACAGGCAACTTAAACATTACATTTCTTATTTCATTTATTTCATTAATTTCAACCAAATACTAAAATTATTATTATGATGGTTTCCTGATATTTTTCAAACACATGATATGAAATATCATAGTATTCATTTTTTCCCCAAAATTACATTCCTAGCATAATTTTGGAGAGGCTATTATACTTTGTAATTTAATTTCTTAACTTCAATATCATTCAATAACAATTCAGCTACACCTAAAGAAAAGTGGAGCACACTTTGTCGAAGTACATATTTGTGGTTTTAAAGTCTAAAAAGGTTATTTAAAAATTTATTGCGAATTGCATTTTTAAAAATAGACTTATCTGTAAATCTATTTTTTTTGTACGTTTTCATTTGAATTGGGGGAGAAGACAGAAATGGGGATTGAATTCGAGGCATTCGCTTTTATATAAGAGAGGCCATTCTTGTTTTTACTTCGTAAATGCCATTTTCCCACTTAATTTTGCTTTTGGAATTTTGCAGTAAACAGGCAAATAATTATTAAAGTTCCATCCAGATGAGATCCAGCATTCAATTGTGGCTAATATAGTTTAATTAGATTTTTATTTTCATTTTAAATATAAGCACGACCAGAGAGTATTATTACATAAAACTATTAGGATAAATGATAGATAATGTCCCAACGTTTAAACCAACAACATTTAAAAAATGTCATTTTTAGATCTAACGTTTCGAAAAAACTCAAAAATGTCACAAGTCCAATTATCCGGCGATGAAAAATACACGTGTTAGCCAATAATATGTGATTTCGCTTGAGATTCACTACGGTGGGAGATTTGTTGTGATATTGAATACACTGGAGATATTTTTGATTTTTTTTAGAATGTTAGATATCTAAATGACATTTTTCAAAATCGGTTTAAATGTTGAGGCATTATCTATATACCAATGAGACAATGACCCAACCTATTAAGTCTATAAATGATTCAAATGTAAAAATAATAAATCTTAAATTGGAAGTAAAATAATCGCTGCAGTTATTGGGGTAATTGGCACATTTCGCTCCTGAATTACATTATTTTTAAAATTATTTGATCAAAATTTCATCAGTAATTTTTAATAAAAGGTTAAGTTAAATAATAATAAAAGAAAGTTAACAAATTCATGAGTTCATTTAAATAAAGACTTAGGAGGTGTCCTCAATTAATTACAAACTCCTTTCACGTAATGCCCATGTAGGCATGTACTAATTAAGTAGAAGCCTCTAAAAAAAATAATTAAGTAGAGCTAAGAAAATATAGTCCAATCTTGGGGCTAATAAAGTTTAATTAATACTTATCTAAGCTGTTGATAACGCATGCTATATGTACTAGAGAGTAGACGAATTAGAAACAGTTAGGCCATCTCTAACCGTCTCCCCTGTAATACAACATCACTGTCACTAAAATACAGCAGATTCTCCATTCACTCTCCAACAGTTTCCCTTATAATTGTACATCAAAAGATAATATTCCATAATATTTCATTTATTCCATTTGTAATTATTATTTTATAATTGATAATATATAATTAAATTCAATATTTCATAATAATTATTGAAACATTTTTTTAGGAACAAATATATTTGAATTAATATAAAATAAAAATATGACTCATTAAAATATTACAAAACAAACATAAAGTTATATTTATTGATGGTGTAATTTTATCTATTTTATTATTTTTTATATGTAGTTTTTATTGTTGGTATAATTATTATCTAATTTAATTTTATGTTTTAACATATCCATTTAATTAAATTTATCATACACAACAAATTTTAATATTAATTTACAACAAATTATTTAAAATATAAAATAATTTACAAACAATATATACAAAATGAAAAAAAAATACAAATAGAAAAACATAAAAAATAAAAAATTAAAAAACATTTTTTTGCCGTTGAAGAGAGAAGGACGCCATTTATAGCGGCCCTCTCTCCTCTCCTCCATTTTGCCGACCCTTTTGCAGTACCAGATGGAGGAGCAAAGCGCACTATTTTTCTGTTTTGGCGTCTCCAACATATGCAATTCGACTGCAAAAATTACATTTAACCTCTCATATTAACCTCAATTTATTTATTTCTCCCATTTCTCTCTTTTTTTTAGTTGTCTCCTATACTCCATTTTTTCTAATCTCTCTTTTCGACAAACCCCCGCTCTTCTAAAATTCACCTTTCTTCTTGAATTCCATTTTTTTTCCATTAATGGTAAACCTAAATAGTATCAAGTAAAGTATAAAGGGATAAGAAAAAAGATTTTTTTTTTTCCAAATAAAATTTATAATAACAAGGTTTATATTTTTTGACAAAGTTTTCAGTACACTGGGTGTACTGAATTACTAAGAAAGATGTATCAATTTCGTAGGTCAACCACCTTATTCTAAAATAAATCGTTAGAAAAAAGTATCACTTATAACCAGGGATATCAATCGGGATCCCGCTCGATTTCGGGTCAGTCTTATCGAATTGTCGGGCTATTTGGTCCTAGTTAATTATGACTGAGTTTTTTCGGATTGAAAATTATTGGCCATAATCCTAACCATTCAGTTTTTGGGCTAGTCCATCAGGCCAAAATATTTATGATTTTTTAATATGTATAAATTTATATATTCATGTTGCCCAAACCTATAATTTTAACAAATTAACACTAAATATTACATAATTTACTACTAATTAATTGAATAAATCATTTAAGTTTCAGCAATTATAGTCTTACTATGCAAATGAAATTTTTTATCCCACTTTATCTATTCCACTTGGTATGCCATTTTTTATTTTTATTAGATTTTCATCCATTTTTTTTCAATTTTAATTTATTTTTATTTAGTTTAATTTTCTAATTATTATTTATGGTTTATTCCACCCAAATAGGGGTCATCTTTATTTTTTTTACTAATTATTTTATATTTTTTTAGTTAATATAATTGATCAGTAGGATTGGTCATTCCAAAATTAAAGTATACAGTTTTTTAAATTTCAATTTTTAGCAATAAATGTTAATTATGGTTGGTTATACTAATAAATTTTATTTTTGTAGCAAATAGTTTTAAAATATTAAATTTGATAGTGAGATAGAGAATGTTGACTAAAAGATTATATCCATTAATGCATGACCCTAACCCTCTTTTTTATCGGGTTATTCGGGTCAGCCTATCGGTTTCGAACAGAATCGACATTCATATTCATAACACTAAAAAGTATCATCCATGCTACTTCGCTTCTATAAGTTTATTACATGTCAATTATTGTATAATAGATCCTAATTAAGGTTTATCATTCACAATTAGGATTTATATTTAATTCAAAAAAAATTAATTGTGGAGTTTAGTGCACGAGCCCACACGTTAGCGTTAGACAAATGCATTGTGCAAGTTGTCAGATAAAAAAATTAAATAAGTTCACTTTAATTTTATGGTTTATTAATTCCATTTTTAGGCATATATTTATTTTGAAAAAAAATAATTGTTGAATGCAATACATAAGCCTACACATTAGCGTCAGACGATTGCATTACACGAGTCGCCGAATTTAAAATAATTAAATAAATTCACTTTAATTTTAAGGCATATGTTTATTTCAAAAAAAAGAAAAAAATCATCAAGTGCAGTGCACGAGTACACGTGTTAGCATTGAACGAGTGCAATGCACGTAGGCCACACGCTTGTCACATCGGCTTATATATTTTTATTATCTTTATCAATAAATTAAAATGGTTTTTAGTCAAAAATATGGATTCAATATATATGATATCATTATAAGTTTAATTTGCTTATTTGTTATTTATAGAAAACTAGTATTTCTCCCGAACAGAGAATTTAAAAATTAACACGACAAAAAATTACGTTTTAGTGACGGAATGTCGTTAAATCATTTTAACGATGAATCCAGTCCATTGTTAATAATCTTGTTATTAGTCATTTTAACGAAAAAAATTAATGACAGAAAAAAGTTAGCGACGTAAATATCAATTGATTTTTCCGTCGCAAACTTATCGCCAAATTCTATCATGACAAAAAGAAATTAGTGATGAATTTTTTCCATAGTTTAAAATAAATAAAATGGACGTGTGCCAAGCCAAGCCCAGTGGCTAGGGCCAAGCTACTGAACCAATTAGAGACGGAAAAATCCGTCGTTGAATATCTCAATCTTAATCTATCGTAAATTTATCAGTATTTTAACGATGGAATATGACCTGTCATTAAATCTGTCACTAAATCGCATTTTTCTTGTAGTGTAATATTTTAATTAAATTTTGAATGTGGCGATTTTGTATTTGAATGATAAAATATTGTGAGTCTCAAATATATTTAACATTTGAAAGCATATAAATATATATGTTCCAAATATCACAACATCAATTAAAATTGAAAAATAAAAAATCAGTAACCATGATTATTGGTACCATTTTATTAATTTTTCGAAGTACTAAAATAAAAATATTGTATGAATTTAACAAAACACATAACTTGAGTTAAAAAAAAATTAGACTCAATATAATTTTGTTATATTATTTTATATATATGCCATATTTTTTTAACCTAACAATCGTGCATAATCAAATTTTTGTTACACTGTTTTATATCTCTCACACTACGCACGTGTAAAATTTTAAAAACTGTCACATAAAATTTTGATTGTGATCACACTGTTAATGGATAAGAAAATAAAGTGAGTTTAGACTCTTGGTCTCATAAAAGTATTTCTTATCGTAAAAATACGAGATTAATTAAATTATTTTTTCTAACAAACTTAGAAGAAAAACCAATATAATTGTAATTAATAATTATAAAAAAATTACACATAACTAAAATATAAAAATAATAAAATAAATGATTTTACTTGAGAATGATTTATTGCTATTTGAGGATGTTAAAAGAGTTTAAGAATGTTAATTAATTAAAAAAATACAACAAAAAGTATACATTATTCGAAAATGTAATAAAACACAAAATCACACAACATTATAACTTGAGATTTTAAATATTTAAATGTGAAAGTTTTATTATATGGAGGCATCTAATTTTAAATCGAGATTAGTTGAATAATTTATTGACTTTGATTGAAATGTTTTACTACAACTTTTATGTTAATATAATAAAACTACAATTATTTTTATTGATCCAAATTAACATTTGAATCTACAGTTTTATATTCACCGAAAATAAGCATATGATACAACGGCTAATTTTTTTGAACTCTGGCTAGATTAATTTTGTTATTTCTAGTTCTGTGTTCCTCAAAAAATTAAAAATTCCATAAACCAAAGACGGTAAGATTTAAAAAAAAAAAAAGAGTTGAATGAGTTGGAGAAGTGATATTCCATATCCTCTCTACTTTAATTTAGGATATTAAATACATTTTATGACTTAATAATAAAACAAAAAAAAAAAAACTAAAAGTAAAGAAATTAAAAAGAAAAAACTCCCAAAGAAAAAAACATTCCATCCTCATCTGATAGTTCACGTTTCAGAAAAAAAAATAAAAAAAATCAAGTAATCACTATAGCTAAAACTGTACAAATAGTCATGCGTTGTGGCGGTTGATCACTACAGGTTTGAGGATACATGAAACCACTACACCACAATACAGATTTTGAAATTTTTTAGAACAAATATTGTTTTAAATTAAATATTGACTGACTTTTATTAATGATAATTTTGCCCTTGTAATTTTATTTTAATATATGTATGATCATAGTTAATTATAAGAAATCATATGATCATGCATGGAAAATAATTTTCCTCTATAGTTGTCAAATCATTAAAAACGTAGGGACAATAAAAAAATCTAATTAATGAATAGAGTCCAGCATTACATCACCTATTATCAAGAATAGGTGCAAAAAATGAATGCCATTTATGTTTTTTAATTTGTTGCTATTCAAGCACCGAATCTGATCACTAGTTTGGTTGGAAATCTTAATATAATTAGTGACGTCAATTTATATTAGAGATGTCAATCAAGTTTGAAATTAATGGACTAATGTGATCGAATAACTCTAAAAAAGAGGGTTAGGACAAAAAATTCTAGTTACATAAAATTCTAACCATAATTAATCCAAACTGAATATTCTAACATCCCAAATTAAATGGATTGAACCGAATAGCTCAAGTTTTTATTGTTTATCTTTCTATTTTGGTTAAATATTACAATTTTCATTTTGATTTAGTTTAATTTAAGTATTAATTAAAAATCCAATTGTTGAAACTTAAATGATTTATTTAATTAATTAGTGGTAGATTATGTTAGATTTAATGTTAATTTATTAAAATTAGAAGTTTAGACGAACATCAATGGACTAATTTAGACATATCAAAGATTTTTTCATAAACTTATTATCGGTCCGACAGATGATCTAGAAAACCAAATGGTTAGGGTTATAAAATCAATAATTTTCAACCTGATCTGCATTGATCCGAATTAAATAGTTCAACAACCCGATAAAATTGATCCGAAATCAAGTCGGTTAGTCCGATTCATAGCCCAATCAACAATATCGAAGAGTTTACTTGGGCAGATTGACAAAAAATACGTGTTACGGTCGGCAAGGACCAAATCCTTTTTAGAAAATAATATTTATATAATATAAGTAATTAAGTATTGTTGATCGTATATGTTCAAACCAAGCTGAGCTGATTAGCGTACGAGTGTTATTACATCAAACTAGCTTGAACCATTTTTCTACTACTTTTTTTCTCTTTGTTTTCTTTTTAATTAATTTTCTCTTTCTCTCTATCACGCTCACACAAAACCCTGAAGTTACCCTCTCATTTTTTTTTCAAATAATATGGTAGAAACATATTATTTGTTTAATATTGTACTATGCCAAATGAAATGATCAGATAGATACCTTCTAAAGCAAAAAAAAAAAAAAAAACACGTTAATTGTGTGCTAATTCGAAAGGAACTGAACATGAGAAATTGTGAAATCGTTTTTTCATTTCATTGTGATTAAGTGTATCTATTAATATATATATACAAACTCCAAAATTGCCGTTAGCGCGTTAAATAAAGAAACAACAAAATTGGTTATAACCAAACATAATGTCCTAACTAACCCTTCAAGCTAAAGCTAATTAGCTAAATCGAACTTGTAAGTACGAGTGGCCGCTGTAGGAATGTTATAGAATGATCTCACCTACAATAATACTACTATAATTTATAATAAGATATGTAACTTTAAAAATAAAATAACAAGTTGATAAAATCTTAATATATTTTTCTTAATTATGTTTCAACATTCACAAATCAACTGGTTAACAAACTTACTTCATTGTGTCCTCTTGGGAATGATCTAGTGTTGAAGTGTTGTAAGTTTAAGATCAAATATTTTAATTTAAGTTAATTTGAATCCCATAAATACCGCTGGGTGTTCACCTATCTGGTTTTCCAATTGTGGTTAATTATCTTCTTCTATGTGGCTTCCAAGCTGTTACACAACAAGAGAGTTTACACCATTAGCATCGATTACCCTCATCATCAAAAAATTAAATAAAAATTACATCATCATACATCATTTATGTTAATTTACAATTGGTTGCGTAAACTAATAAATATTTTCCGCTATCTGATACTTTATATATCCAAGTTATCATTTTTTTTAGAAAAATTGCATCCAAGTTCTAACTTATTTTTTTATATTTCATATTTCAATGTTTATATTTGTATATAATAATAAATTGATAATATTATGATTATAAAAAAAAACATTAAAAATTTAAAACACTAATCGGATCCGGCTGTTGAAACCAACGGAACTGTCACCGACGGTTTCCAAAACCGGCCCAGATCGAAGATTGTCTGTTGATGCGATTCCGAACCGTACATGAACCTGCGGTTCGGAACCATTGGGCATCTCCAGACTGGTAGGGGCGATCTAACCATAAATTAAGATGCTTCTTCCACACCTATGGCTATAACTACCGGATCACCCTTCATTTTTCTTCTCTCCTTAATTAAAATTATTTTATTTATTTCCCTCAGAAAAGAGAAAAAAAAAAATTACTTCCTTCTGTTTTATTGCTAACCATCACAAAATTAAGATTTCGCTTGTTGCGTGTGTGTATATATTTATCGTATTTTCATATTCATCCGGTAGCATGCAAGATAAACCTTACTTAATTAAGATAGATAAACATTTGTAAGCACTAGATGTATATAAGCTTATTTCAGATGGGTAGGTCAAATTCGTGGGTCAACTTGTAAAAAAAAACCCGTCAAAATCAATATATACCAACCGTAACACTAAAAAGTATCACTCAAAAATATTCCAAAAGTATCACATATGTATCCTTAAAAGTATCGGATCTGCTAGTTATCTTATAATATGAGTTTATTTAGTTCAAATTGTGATTTTTCCATTCCAATTAATGTTTAGAGTTTAGGGTTTTAGTTTGTTTTATATTTTTTTAAGAATTTTTAGGGGTTTATTTTGGGTTTTTAGGGTTTAAGTTTTTTTAAAGTTTATTAATCTCAATCAGAGCTTATATTTAATTTGAAATACTTTATTGTCAAGCGCTATGTACGAGTCGCCGAATAAAAAAAACTAATTCATTTTTATTTTAGGGTTCACTAATTCTATTTTATGTTATATATTTATTTCGAGAAAATTAATTATAGAGCGCAGTGCACGAGCCTATGCATCAGCGTCGGGCGAGTGTACTGTGCAAGTCACCGGATCAAAAATATTAATTTAATTTAATTTAATTTTAGGGTTTAATAATTCCATTTTTGGAAATATATTTATTTCAATAAATTTAATTACCAAACGCAGTGCACAAGCCCATCCATTAGTGTCGGATGAGTGCATTACATGAATCGATGAATAAAAAAAATTAAAACAATCTATTTTAATTTAAAAAATATATATTTTTCGGAGAAAAAATATATATACAAAAGAAAGACGGGCGCATTACGCCCGCACCTGTCTGAAATAGCCACAAATAAGGCTTTATGCAAGCAAGTGCAACTGATTAGTATATTATTGTATGCATATAGTTAGTATGGGATTATTTTACGCGAAAATTCATCATAGAAAATCACGGCGGTATTCATTTAAGTCCATAAATTATCTAATAAAATATGACTTTAATATAATGGTGCACTCATTAAATTGAAGAGATTAATTAGTGATTTTGAGTAGGGTGTCAAGGTACGGTATATCTTATTTTTTGGTCATATTTTATACCTTATTTTAGTTTACGGTATGACAAAAATCATACCGTTGTCGTACCTTTACCTCCGGTATACCATAATTCGGTATACCTTGAGTTCGGTATGACCGTATGACACATAATGCATACATTTACCATACATTTATTTCAGTATACTTTACTGTACCTTAGATCGATATACCTTACTTCGGTATACTTTATTCTACTCATATTTCAGTCTGTACCATACGATATTTCACGGTATATCGAAATTATCATTATACTAAAAAATATTTAGTAAGAAAATATATACATAAAGTGTTCGTCCCGGGCGAGTCGATGTCAGTTTAGAGGGGGGGTGAATAAACTGATATACAAACTTTACTTCAAACGCGGAATAATAAGAGCCCTTGGCTCGCTTAGCAACTTATCTATGCACAGATCAGTTGAGCACTTTTTAGACAGCTTGGGTGCAGATTGTGTGAGCTTGTGTACAGTTCAAAGATATGCGAGTATAAGCAAAACAGTACAACACACAAACGATTTATAGAGGTTTGAAGTCTCAAACTTCTACGTCCTCTCTTCCTTCCGCAGAAGGGCAACTCCACTATATAACTTGAGTTTCTTTACAAATTATACAATGAAGGACAGTTGGCTGAACCTGGTAACTGCTCGCTACCTCAGCGGGTCGACGGCTCACACTTGCAGTCCCTAACTGCTCACTAGGGAGGTAGGTGCTATTGACGTCTTTACAAGGTTTTAGATTTCTTTCGATCTTCAAGATGTTAGTCTTGAACAGGAGATATCAACTGATGTGCTCTTTCAATTGAGCTGGTTAGTTGATCGGTGCATTGCTGGAACTAAGAAGGTTGCTCTGGCTGGATTATCAACAGCTAGCTGAATGCTTTGATTCTGTGGATTCTTCTTCTCAGTTGGACTCTCGCAGGTTTAACAAATGCTGAACTTGAGCTATGTGGGAGGGAGAAAGAAAGCTCAGTCGTAAGTAACTTGAATGAAGGTTTCAAGAATCAAACTCGCGAAAAGTCATTTGAAAACTTTGATTCACTCGTCTTTTATAGAGAAGTGATTTTGTGACCGTTGAGTTCCATTGATCGGTGGCTCTGTTGGCTCATCAATGGCAGATGGTCTTTATGATCGTTGGAGCTTTTGGTTGAAGTAGCCGTTGCTTTGCCAATCGATCTCTGTTGGATATTCAATTCTAGTAGCCGTTGCTTTGCCAATCGATCTCTGTTGGATATTTAATTCCAGGATCTCTGCTGGAGCATTTATTCCAAGATCTTCATTGGAGCATTAACTCCAGGACTCTCTGGCTGGCAGTTCTGAGCTCCAGTCTAGCAAGTTTGAGTTCCAGTTGGCAGTTCTGAGCTTTGTCTGCTTAGTTCGGCTATCACTCCAGTTGGCAGTTCTGAGCTTGTCTGCTTAGTTCGGCTATCACTCCAGTTGACAGTTCTGAGCTTCTTCCTCCAGTTCGACTAATCACAAGCTGTTGAATAGCTTGTCAGTTCGACTGGTCTTTCTTGAGCCTTCTTGTCAGCTTAACTGATCACAAATTGTTGGCTAGCTTGTCAGTTTGACTGATCTTTCTCGAGCTTCCTAGTCAGATGTTTGCTTGTTTTCTCCTACAAGCTGGCTGACTTCAGTTTTGGCCTTTGATTGATTCGTCTGTTTACTTCAGTTCGGCTAAAGTTAAGTTTGGCCATTAGCTGGATAACTGATCTCTTATTAGTTTCTTCAGTCTTGTTGATTTTTCTCTCAGCTCAGCTGACTTAGCTGTCAGTTTGTTTTGACTGGCTCGACTCCTTTAACCCTCAGTTGGATTGAGTTCTAACTGGTTGGCGTATCCTTCCAGCTAGTTGACCATACTCCAGTTGGGTTGACTCTGGCTTCAGTTGAGTTCCTTTTTGAGGCTCTGGATTGGTTAGCTCAGATCTACAGCTTGGATCTTGATCAGTTTTTCAGGAATAGTTTTGACATCTCATCAAAACCTTATCTAGGGGTTCCTTGATAGTTTTTCCTAACAATTTCCTCCTTTTTGATAATGTCAAAACCTTGTCAATGATGATGGAAAAACTGCAAATGTTCATCTGAGAGACATGCTGTAGTTTACTTATAGACAAAGCTTGATAGTAGAGCAAGTTAGAGCAGGAATTCAAGTATCAGAGCATACTTTTAGTTTAATCATACTTTTATTTTGAACTATCAGAGCATGATTATCAGGGTATCAGGGAATGTGCATAAGCATGAGTAAGGTTTGATATGATATTGAAGGATTAAATCAGAGCATAATTAAATCAGAGCAAGCAGATCAGAGCGAGCATATAAATCAGAGCATATAGCTTTTAATATCATAGCTATCATATAAGCTCTTGATAGTAGATAGAACTACTACTTCACTTCCTCACCTGCTTCTTTTTTTCCTTCTTGATTCTCCCTTTTCTTTAACTCCATGTCCTCCAAGCTTCTCCCTGAAGCTGAGCTTCCCCCTCAAGCTGTACTTCTCTTTGGATCTGCTCCTAAAGAGTTAAATTTTTATCATCATACCTTCCATCTTCCCCCTTTTTAGCATCATCCAAAAGGGTAAATTGATGTAGATCATATGATGACATGGATAGATTTGGCAAGAAAGTGAATGCAGTTGCCAAGTTATCATCACAGATTGAGGGAACTGAAGAAATGGGCATGGGCGAAGAGAACCATGCATAAGCTTCTTCAGTCATTATGAACTGACCACGATCAGTGGTGAGAGAGAGATCTTGCTTTCTGAAGTCCATGGATGCCAGGTTGGCGAAGATCTCATCGTTTGAGACGATTGATAGGTTTTCAATAAATGGAGTGCAAGAGGAGTTGGCTGGCTCATTGTCTGGAAGAGGAGCGTCGGCTGGTACACTGTACTAGATTCGTTCGATCATTGAATCCATTATTTCCGAGAGCGTTGGCGGCGAGCTGAGTGGATGGTTCAACTAATTTCTACTCCAGTGGCCTTCATTGATCCAGAAGAAGGATCCACGAGTGTGGATGAGGTGGAATATAGTGGCCTCATCGATTTGAAATCTCCAGAGATGATACTAGAGGTATCTTCTCAAGTGCTCGAATAATGAGGGGTTGCTACCCTCAATTAGACCGAAATAGCTTCATAGCTGATGGTCTAGAACTTGCTCGAACTCATTCTCAATTAAGTCGTGATGGACTGAGGTGAGAGGTTGTGAGCTGGCGGGTATTGTAGACTGATCGGTCAGTATAGAGAGATGCTCACTCTCAACCAACAACTACCTTTCGTCTGTGGAGCTGGCAGTTGCAACCAACAGTCTCTTTCCACGACTTGAGTCGGTAGCTTCCGGTTGTTGCGATTTCTTCAGGACTGGATGGCAGTAGATAGTCGGGAGCATATTCCTTCATCTGATTTGCTCTCCGGTTGGAATCGCCTCGTCAAATTGACTCAGAATGATGTGGCTTATGCCACCCATAAACCCAACATTCTCTCAGAATGTGCCAGTTGTCCGATCATATTCTGCTCGGTTTACATTTCTTCACAGTTGAGCAAGGATGAAGGAAGCCCAGTCGGCTTTGCATCCGAAGAATAGAGCTGCCATTAGATGAGCTTTGAGTTCGGAGAACTGGACCGTCTCAAAGTTTCCGTGCAGGATGTGACCTGCGATATCCAGGAGTTGGATGATCTCACTAGGCAGACTTTCCTTCAACCTGTGTAAGCAGTCGTGGTGGTGGACTTGTGGAGGTTTCCATAGACTCTATAGTACAGATTTGCTCGGAAGCTCTAGATCCAGCACGTCTTAGCCTTCACCGGGGAGGAGGAGTGTAGACATCATAGTGTCTTTCATCACCGTTATGACTTGGTTTTGAACGGTAGAGATGATGTTGTTGCCAGAGATGGTTGCATTATGGTAGAACTCCGCAACATGGGTGGGTAGATTCTTGACTGACATGATTGTCAAGAATGGCAACAACCCAGTTTCCGCAAATGGCCGAAAGATCCTTTGGAATTTCTCTGGACCTAGGCATGCGTGAAGAAGCTCTAGGTTAAGAGTCTTGTCTTTCTTCAGCTTGCTTACTAGCGACTCGACATTCACCATCTGAAATTAGGGTTTCATTTCTGCAAAGAAATGGTTGCGTTAGATTTGCAAGTGCTCTGGTTAGGAGATATCAATGCAAGGGAAGAGAGAGATTTTGCAGATGATCTGAGCCTTCATCTCCTTGTATATTGTTAGGAAAAACTATCAAGGAACCCCTAGATTAGGTTTTGATGAGATGTCAAAATTATTTATGAAAAACCGACTCAAATTCAAGTTGTAGATCGGAGCTGACCAATCCAGGGCATCAAAAGGGAACTCAAGCAAAGTCAAAGTCAACCAATCAGGAGTATGGTCTGCAAGCTGAAGGATACGTCTTCCAGTCAGAAGTCAACTCAACTGAGAAGTCAAGAAGTTGAATCAGTCGAAACAAACTGATAACTAAGTCAGCTGAGCTGAGGGAGAAAAGAGTCAACTAAAGGAACTGATAAGAGATCAGTTTAGACTGAAGACTGGAAGTATCCAACTGATGACCAAACTGAAGTAAACAAGACAGATCAGCTGAAGGCCAGACTTGTAGTCAGCCAGCTTGTGATTAGTCAAGCTGACAAGAAAGCTCAAGTGAAATCAGTCAAGTTGACAAGATAGCCAAGAACTTGAGATCAGTCGAACTGGAGAAACAAGCTCAGAACTGCCAACTGGAGCAATAGCCAAACTCAGCTGACAAGCTCAGAATTGCCAACTGGAGTAATAGCCAAACTCAGCTGACGAGCTCAGAACTACCAACTGGAGCAATAGCCAAACTCAGCAGACAGACTCAGCTGATGAGCTCAGAACTGCCAACTGGAGCAATAGCCAAACTCAGCTGACGAGCTCGAAACTGCCAACTGGAGCAATAGTCAAACTCAGCTGACAAGCTCAGAACTACCAACTAGAGCAATAACAAAACTGAGCTGACAAGACCAGAACTGCCAACTGGAACACAAAACTATCAAGAAAGCTGAAGCCAGAGAACCCTGGAGTTTATTGCTCAAACCGCCGAATCTTGGAGCAAATGCTTCAACAAAGATCCTGGAATTAAATATCCAATGAAGATCGATTGGCAGAGTAACGGCTACTTCAACCAAAAGCTCCAAGCGATCATTAAAGACCATCTTCCATTAATGAGCCAACAGAGCCACCGATCAATGGACAATAGAACTCAACGGTCATAAAATCACTCCTCTATAAAAGACAAGTGAATCAGAGTTTAAAGAAACCAAGAGAGCCGAAAAGAATCCTTCGCCTTCACAACTTTCACATATACAAGCAAGAGCTTTTCTTTCTCCCTCCCATTCAAGCTCAAGTTTAGCATTTGATAGAAACTGCGAGAGTACAACTGAGAAGAAGAAATTCATAGAGTTAAGATAATCAGCCAGCTGTCGACAATCCAGCCAGGGCAGCCTTCTCAGTTTCAACTATACAACGATCAACTACCCAACTCAATTGAAGAAGCACATAAGTTGATATCATCTGTTCAAGACTAATCTCTTGAAGATCGAAAGAGATCTAAAACCTTGTAAAGACGACAATAGCACCTACCTTCCTAGCGAGCAGTTAGGGACTTCAAGTGTGAGTCGTCGACCCGCTGAGGTAGCAAGCAGTTACCAGGTTCAGCCAACTATCCTTCATTGTATAATTTGTAAAGAAACTCAAGTTATATAGTGAAGTTGCCTTTCTGCGGAAGGAAGAGATGACGTAGAAGTTTGAGACTTCGAACCTCTATAAATCGCTTGTGTGCTGTACTATTTTGGTTATTGCATATCTTTGAACTGCACACAATATCATACAAGCTGCACACAAACTGTCTTAATTGTTCAATAAGTTTGTGCATAGATAAGTTTTATTAAGCGAGTCAAAGGGCCCTGTTATTTCGCAATTGAAGCAAAAAGTTTTAATCAATTTATTCACCCCCTCTAAACTGATATCGACTCACCCAGGACCAACAAGTGGTATCAGAGCAGTTGATTCTAAGGATCAACCATTTCTGCAGATCAACTGAATCAGATCTACTTATCTGTGCTAACATTTCAGCTATGGGAAACCATAATCTACCTTTGTTTTCAGTTGAGAATTATGATAACCGGAGCAGGAGAATGAAGGCTCATCTGTGCTTAATTCATGAGAATATGTGGGAAGTCATCGAAGATGGTCCAATCATCATCATGACGGACAATGATACTCACATAGTTGATATCAATCAACCAACAAGGATTCCAAAGCCAACTAATCTTCTCACCAGCGAAGAGAAGAAGCTAAAAAAATCTAGAGTTCGTTGCTCAAGCCGCATTATTCCAAGCTCTAAATGAAGACAGAATGAAGGACACAAAGAACTGTACAACTGCCAATGAGATATGGGATTTACTAGCAGATCTATGCAAAGATTCCGAAGCCATCAAAGGAAAAAAGCTCCAACTGGCAGTCGACATATATGAATCCTTCAAAATGCAGCCAGAGGAGTCCATCTTAAGCCTTAAAACTAGATTTCTGGGCATCATCAGTGAGATGAATAGCCTCGGGAGGAGTTATCCCAATTCTGAGATGAATTCCAAGATATTGGATAATCTTACTGAAGAATGGGATATGAAAGTGATAGCTACAAAGGAATCAAGAAATCTAAATAGCATCACTCCTAGGGAACTATTTACCTCTCTCAAAGTTCATGAGTACAGTCTAAACCGAAAGAAGGAGACGTCTACATCGTCAGCTCAAGATGCAGCTTTCTACGGTGAAATGAACCGGTTTAGAGACACTCGAGGAAGGAACAACTTCCGACCTAGGAGCTCACCAGCTAAAGAACATCAAGGCGGATCTTCAACTGAACGAAAAAGAAAAGCAACTGAAAAGAAGGAGAATCTAACTGATGGCATCAATGATCAAATCCAATCAGTTACCAGGTTGCTAGAAAAGTTCAAGAGAGTTCGGGATAAACAATCAGTTCCACCTCAAACTGATGAAATCCCAAAAGATGAGAGAACTCATCAACCAGCTGAACGATCAGCTGAACCATTCAGGGGTGGCAACCGAAATCTTGGAGAATGCTTTCACTGCCACAAACAAGGACATTATAGATTTGAATGTCCAGAACTCCCTGAAGATAAGAAAGCCAAGGTGAGGAAAAGCTTCTTCAAAAGGAAAGCAATGGTTGCAAACTTTGAGAATGCCGTGCTAGACGATTCAGACTATCCATCTGAAATTGATTCTGACAGCTACAGCTCAGACGATGAAGCGCTATTCTGCCTCATGGCTGACAATGATGAAGAGGTTAGTACAGCTGATTCTCAAACCTCTTTTTATCATATAAATGAAGCAACTGTCTCTAGTAATGAACTTGATATGAAACTTATGATACTAGAAGACCAATTAGCTTCAATATCCTGTCTGCATGTTGAACTGAAAAATGAAAATGATGAACTGAGAAATAAGGTTAGGAAACTGAGCATTGATCATGAAAGATTGAATTATCTTGAGTCTCAGTTTATAGAAATTGAGAAATTGAAATTGAGAACGGGTGATCTAGAGACTGAAAATAAAAAACTAAAGCAAGAGATCCATGAAAGAGAAAAAGTAACTCTAAAGTTCAAAAAGGGATCTCAAACTTTAGATGAGATATTAAATCATCAAAGAACTGGAAGACAAAGGAATCCTAAAAGGATTCACTAGATCTCATGATCAGCTAGCTGAGTCAACCAAAGGAAAATGAATATTGAAAAACCCTCAAACTCAGCATAGACAATTTGGTCAGTTCTACCAAACAAAAACACCAGGCCAACTGAAGCCCAATTTCCAGCCAAGACCATCAGTTCACTCAAGTCAATCCACTCGTTCAAAGCCTCCAGTTCAACAAAGACCACCATCTCAACAAAGAATGCCCCCAAGACAAACTGATAGATCAGCCCTATTTAGAAAAAAAAATTAGTTTGGATCTCAAGCCTATCCTACCAAGAAGTTCAATCAGAACACCTATAAGAGAGATCAACTAAACTCGTTTGAACCCTACCATCACTATAATGAGTACCTAGATTCCAGAAATGAACCAAAAAGGTTCAATCCAATAAACTGGAAACATACAAAGCACTGGTCTGATCACAGAACTCAAAGGTCTCAAGACCAAAGCATTTTAGTTGAATTGTTTTATCCAACTAATTCTCAACGCAGGTATCACTCAACTGATTCAAATCAGAATAGAAGAATTGAGAGAAAACCTAAACTGATCAGGCGATCCAAGTCAGTTGGATCTCTGAATGATAAGAAGCTAAAAGTTTGGCAAGTTTGGATTCCAAAGAACTTGATGTATCAACAAGGACCCGGTATGAAACGGGTCCCTAAATGCTAATCCTTGTTCTTGCAGGACAAGAACATCCTATCTATGAAGAAAGCTAAAGATATTTGGTATCTAGATAGCGGGTGCTCCAAGCACATAACCGGAGACAGAGAAGATCTCGACAGTTATGAAAAAGTCAAAGGTCCATTTGTCACATTTAGAGACAACTCCAAGAGTCAAACCATTGGAGAAGGGTTCGTAGTCAAGGGAAAAGTAGTAGTAAATGGAGTCTCCCACATGGATGGACTGAAGAACAAACTACTCAGCATCAGCCAGCTGTGCGACAATGGCTACTCAGTTGACTTCACCAAAAACTCCTGCAACATAAGAGACAAGTCAACTTGAATAATTCTTCTCACTAGCATAAGAAGAGGCAACATGTACATTGTTGACTGGTCAACCAGCTACTTAGAAGCTTGCTTTCTCTCAAAAGGATCAACTGAAGCAAGCTGGCTATGGTATCGATGACTAAACCACCTCAACTTCAAAACAATCAACTACCTAGTCAAAAAGGAGCTAGTTGAGGGGCTTCCCAAGGAAATATACAAGAAAACAGGCGTATGTGGGCCATGTCAAAAATGGAAGCAAGTGAAATCATCCTTCAAGAATAAGAGTCATCCACCAGGAACAACTGATTGTCTCCAACTGCTACATATGGATTTGTTTGGTCCAGTTAGACCACAAACCCCAAAAGGCAAAAGATTCACTATGGTAGTAATTGATGATTTCTCAAGATATACATGGGTGGAATTCTTGAGGAGCAAAGATGAAACTTACGACAAGCTAACGGCGTTGATCAGAAAGCTACAAACTGAAAAAGAAAGATCAGTTCAAAGGATTCGCTCCGACAATGGAACTGAATTTGTGAATCAACAAATGATCAGCTTTCTCATCTAGCTTGGAATCATACATGAACACTCAGCTGCAAGAACTCCACAACAAAATAGTGTAGCCGAACAGCATAACCGGACACTCAAACAAGCAGCTCAAGTAATGATAGCTGATGCCAACATAGCTGAAGGTTACTGGGCTGAAGCAGTCAACACAGCTTGCCATACTCAAAACCGAAGTGCCATTGTAGCTGCACATGACAAAACACCCTATGAACTGTATAAGGGTCGTAAGCCTTCTATCTCATATTTTAAAATATTTGGCTGTAAATGTTATATTCACAATAATGGCAAGACTCAATTGAAAGCTTTTAGTGCTAAAGCTGATGAGAGAATATTTCTTGGGTATAACTCTCCTCATGTACAAGCTTACAGAGTGTTCAATAAATGAACTCTTGTTGTGAAAATAACATGTCATGTGGTATTTGATGAATTTGCTAATGAGTACAGGAACAAAGAAAGAATAGACACATCAGTTCAAGAACTACCTAGCGAAACTGAGAACTCACAGGACTATGTAGATCATATTGTTCCAGAACGGCTTGAAGTTTCACTAGAAGAAGGCAATGAAACTGGTACTAAACCAGTTGAGAACAATATGGTCAATGAAGACACAAATCGTGCTGAGACCATAAACCCCACAACTGAAATAGGGGAAAGAACTGACAAAAATGCCGAACCAACTGATGAAAGGGTGACTGATGACATCACCACAGAAGAGCCAGCTGAAGATCCAGCTGAAGCTATCTTGCCCAAATGGCTCCGAAGCCATCCAACTAACAAGATAGTTGGAGATCCAAGAAGTCGAGTCCAAACCAGAAGTTCAACTGAGCATGCACTATTCACATGCTTCATATCTCAAACTGAACCAGCAAACGTTAAAGAAGCATTAGAAGATTCAGACTGGATCATGGCCATGCAAGAAGAACTGAATCAGTTCACAAGAAATAACGTATGGTTTTTTCTAGACTGGTAGCCACAGGATACTCACAAAGTGAAGGGATTGACTTTGATGAGACATTCACACCAGTTGCAAGATTGGAAGCCATTAGACTGTTTCTAGCCTATGCAGCTCACTTCAATTTCACAGTCTATCAAATGGATGTCAAGAGTGCTTTTCTTCAAGGAATGCTCAGGAGGACGTGTATGTCGAGCAATCGCCGGGCTTTGAAATTGGTTATCATGTCTACAAACTGAAGAAAGCCCTCTAGGGACTCAAACAAGCTCTTTTAGCGTGGTATGAAACTCTCACAACATTTTTGCTGAAAAATAGATTTCAAAAGGGAGTCATTGATCGAACTCTATTCCGAATAGAACGATCAACTGAGATCTTAATGGTTCAAATTTATGTGGATGACATAATTTTTGGATCAAAAAGTAAAGATCTATGCACCCGATTCGCTCAACTGATGCAAAGCGAATTTGAGATGAGCATGATAGGAGAAATGACATTCTTCCTAGGACTCCAAGTAAAGCAGCTGAAAGATGGGATCTTTATCAGCCAGGCCAAGTACACCAAGAAACTAGTCAAGAAGTTTGGTGTTTGTAAAGGAAAAATTCTCAAGATTCTTATGAATACATCAGTTCAGCTAACTCTGGATGCAGATGGAGAATCAGTTAGCCAAACATATTACAGAGGAATCATTAGGTCGCTACTTTACTTAACAGCTAGCCGGCCAGACATCTCTTATTCAGTCGGTCTATGCGCACGGTTTCAAGCCAACCCAAAGAAAAGCCACCTTGAAGCAGCTAAGAGGATTATCAAATATCACAAAGGAACCATAAATCTTGGACTATGGTATTCCAGAGATGACAGTTTAAGTCTAATTGGTTATTCAGATTTAGACTTTGGTGGATGCAAGATCGACAGAAAAAGTACCAATGGAACATGTCAGTTTCTGGGAAGCAAACTGATATCTTGGTTTAGCAAGAAGCAGCACTCAGTTGCCACGTCAACAACTGAAGCAGAATATGTAGCTGCAGGAAGCTGCTGTGCTCAGATACTCTGGATGAAGCAACAGTTGAATGACTACAAAGTTGAAACTGAAGAAGTCCCTATCTTCTGTGACAACAACAGTGCAATTGCAATATCTCAAAATCCAGTCATCACCTTGAAGAGAATGCTTGCCATTCGTAGGAACCACCCACACCCTGATCAGCAGACCCTGTTGGATGTGATGAATGATCTACTCAACTGGGCCAACATCAGACTGCCACCTCTGCAAACTCAAGCTGAGCAGCAACAATGGAAAAATCCTCAAGTTCAACAACATTGGTTGCTCAATGAACTGCTAAAACTCAGGCAGCAACAGCTTCAGGAGGTGCAGAACCAGTTCAACAAAGAAGCTCAAAGCAGTCAACAAGGGGCTGGAACTGCTGCAGCTTACAGTCCAAGGCAAACTGTCATAGCATCCGTGGCTAGGCAGTTAACATTCGAAGAATCCCCTCAACCAGATCACATCATCATTGATCTTCTTGATGATTCCCCTAAGGTGCAAGCTGTTGACAAGCGAACAGCCAGCGATCTGGAGTTTGAAGAAATACTCAAATCTCCTATCTTACCTGATCTTCCAAGTGATGAAGAGCCACAAAACTCGACTGAAGAGACTCGACTGCCTGAGGAGCCAACTGAACCTCAAACTGCTCCTCCCCAAGATACAACTCCAGAGCCAGCTGAGTCTAACCAGCCAGCTGGACAGATTGCTTAAATAGATGAACAATCTGCCTATCAAGGTACACTAGCACTAACTGTGTACTTTGATCTAGTTCAAAGGGCTCTTCAAGCTGAAGCCCTAGCTGCTGCACTAGAAACTCCACTAGAGCCAAGCTATGATGAATCAATTAGTATGGAGAAAGTGGAACACTCCCACACAGTTCCTTGCGAGGAACTAATTGGAATTGAAAAAGGAGAGAAACCTGACTCAAGAGCAGTTCAGTACAATGCTCAACCAAGCAGTTCAATAGTCTAGCTCCCTCCTTATTATGAAGAGCTGATCCACACCCTGCAGCAACAGGTTAAACTGCACACTGAGCAGATCAAACAGCTGCAAGCTCATCCAAGGCTCCAGTCAGCTGAAACTGAGTCAGCAAGCAGCGATGAGGATGAAGAAGAGGACCTCACTGAACCACTGGCCAAGAGAAGGAAAACTGATCACAAGAAGAACTAAGTGGCCGATCAAGTTAAACTTGATTAGAAAAGCCCTAAGTGTACTTCTTGTTAATCAGTTTGTAATTATATCTTTTGATATATTTATAAAAGTTTATCTTTTTGATTTCAAATAAATGTTAAGCCTCACATTTATTTTGAAATTTTGCCCATTGGAAAACAATGACACGTGTGAAAGTCATTAATTGCCAACGATCAAAAGAGACCAGAGGCTAGTACCATTCCAACCATCAGATCTATGAGCCTACCCAAACACTAATAAAAAGCCCCTCTCTTTCAAACCTCTCAAAAACCCTCCTTCTCCTACAATCTCAAAAACTCTTTCTCTCAAAGATCTTAAAAATTCCCAAAATCTCAGCCAACCTCAAAGATGGCCAAATTATCCAGATCTTCAAATTCCTTCACGGAACAGCTTATGAGAGATAAATTCCTTGATATGAAGAAATTTCAATTGATTCTAGATGAATCAAACAACCCAATCCTTCTGTCAAATCTTCACAAGATAGAAATTCTTTACTACCTGGAAACACCACCAAAGTTCTTTAGACAAAACTTGGTGAGTGAATTTTTTACTTCAAGCAAAATTATCTGCAGATGAAAAGACAGTGTCATCAGTGATTCAAGGACGGCCACTTCAAATCACTGAAAGGACAATTGCAGAAGTGTTCCAACTCCCACAGGAAGGTTCATCCGTTCAAAATCTAAAGGAATCTGCAGAATCATACTAGAGAAAATGGAAAGCTTCAACCTGCGACAAGCAATTCAGTTTTACAACCGCTAAAACTGACCTGAAGCCCGAGTATGGAGTTCTACTTGACATAACGAACAAGATGATGTTTGGGGCCATTGGAAGCCTGAGTCAACTCACCCAAGAGAGATACAAGGTTATGATTTACCTTGCTGAAGGGCGTCAAACAAACTGGGCAGAATTTGTCTTCCAAAAATTCAAGCATCAAGTCATCAAGGCCTCTGACTCAAAGAACTCTGGTAAATTTGAGTCCAAGGTTGGACTTGTTCTAAGAATGAGTAAAATGCTTGAAGACCTGCTGAAGCTTGCAAATGATGAGTCACTACCAGTCCTTATTTCTGACTGGATTCCTAAGAAAGGAACTGCTCATCTTCAGTCATTAAGAAAAAAAAAGAAAAGCCAAGGCCAAGACAAGCAACCACTCATCGAGCAACTCAACTACCAATGCCGTTCAGTCTCCAAAATCAAAGAACGGATCACTAATTGATTTCCAGGTTTGCTCTGATCTAGATGAGCTTATTCCATTTATTGGAATCCCTCATCCAAACTATGGAGCAGACTACTTCAGAAGCACATGCCCTCCTCTCCAGCTGACTGAAGAGAATATTTGCACTTTCTATAGTGGTGAATATGCAGTTAAAGGTGCACAAAAGGAAGTGACCAATCTCCTTCTTACTCACTTTACTTTTATTGCACAACGTGACCAAGAGTTGTTCAAACAACTCCACCGGTATTTCTACTGGTATAACTGGAGACATTCTATGTCTATCCAGTCTCATTTCTTGCTAACTACCTTTCATGGCATGAGCTATTGACAATGTGAAGAAACATGGAGCATTAAATGGATAGGATTGTCAAATCCATTCCCTCCAACCATTGTGCAAGTCCAGCACATCATGAATCACCGGCTTGTCAACAAGATTCCAGCCACCGCCTTATTAGCAGAATTCAAGACCAGCATCATGCCTCAAGCAGTTGGAATTGCAAGCCAATCAGTCAACTGCCAAACTGGCTCGCTATGTCGAAAACTGAACTTTGATAATCTATCAAGTCAGCCAGTTGAGCCATCACGACAAACTCCAACTGCCATCGAAAGGATAGAAACTCATCTATTAAAAATTGAAGCTGTGGCTACCCAGAAGAATCCAAGCGTGCTGATGAGAGCGATAGTGATGATGAAGATACTGCCACATCACCAACCCTCCTATCCAGAAGCTATGTTACTCCACTACTCACATCTAGCTCCAAAGGCATGCAATTGCCTATGAAAAGGGATCAGTTTCGATCATCGCCAAAGAGAACTTCACAATCCCTTAGTCAAAGGATGAAAAACTCATCAGTTGCCATCCAGCTTCACCTTCACCAAGCCAGGAGGACTACAAGGCCTGAACTGCCAAAGAACAAAACTCCCTTCAAAAGAAGCGGTGCAGCCAGTCCAGCTAGGCCCTTCAAGAAGCGGAAACTGTCTACTGAAAGCCAAGCAACTGATCAAGATAACTGATCAATTCAGTTCAGTTGCAGCTTCAGCTTCAGCCAGCCTTTCAGCGATAACTGAGAACCGAGACTCAACTGATCATTCAACTGCCGAGCAGTCAATCAGTTAGACTGTATCCCAATTGAATCCAGATAAGTTTTTTTTATTTTTTTTCAAAGCTTATCATAATTACATTCTTACCATTGCGATTATGAAATTTCTTATATTATATTATACTCAACGGTTACAATTTGAAAATAGGGTACTATCTCACAATGTTGCAATTAATATCTCTGAGTTGATATTAAATCAACTCTTCAAAATTGAAAAAGAAAAAATAATTTTTGATTGAGATATAAATAGCAAGATCTGCAGAAAATATTTTGCTATTTATGGAAACTACCCCATTTTCAAAATCGCTACTTCTCAGCCACAAGATCATAAAGTTACTTCATCATCAAACGGCTGAGATGCAAGCATCATTAATTCAGCTAATCATCCATCAAATCGGATGACTGATCAGCTAAGAAAAGTAATCGAGTGCCCTCGATTCCTGCATGCAAAGTTGAATAAATATGTGCATAGAGATGAAGGCTCCGAACATCTGCAAACCCTTTCTCTCTCTTGCTTTGATCATCTGCTAGTCTTCTCTCTCTTCTAAAAAACACTTGCTATCTAAACTAAACCAACATCTTTTTGCAGATATGAAGCCCCCATTTCAGATGGTAGATGTCAATCTACTTATTAAGAAGCTGAAGAAAGATAAGACTCTAAGTCTAGAATATCTTAATGCACGTCTCGGCTCAGACAAATTTCAAAGCATCTATAGGCCATTGGAGGCAATTGGCCTGCTGCCATTTTTGACGATCGTGCCACTCAAGCACTTACCTTTCCATGTTGTGGAGTTCTACTACAACGCAACCATCTCCAACGACAACATCATTTCTACCGTCTAGAACAAGGCGATCACAGTGACAAAGGAGATGATGATGTCTACCCTTCACCTTCCAAGCGACGGCCCAGACGTTATGGCCATGCCACTGCCGTACAAATACGCACTATGGGGTCTCTGGAAGCACCCACACGTGAACCATCATGACTGTTCACACAGGCTAAAGGAGAGCATGCCCAGTGACATCGTCCAACTCTTGGACATCACCAGTCATATCTTACATGGAAACTTTGAGACGGTCCGGTTCTCCGAGATCAAAGCACATCTCACGGCCGCTCTATATTTCAGTTGTAAAGCCGATTGGGCCTCTTTCATCCTTGCTCAACTATGCGCTAATGTAGAGCAAGCGGTGTATGACCCATCAACTGGCTTATTTCGCAAGAAGATCGGGTTTATGAGTCGCATAAGCCATATCATTCAAAGCCAGTTTGATGAGGACATCCCCACTGGTGAACAACTCAAAAGAAGGGACATGCTCCCAACTATCTACTGCCATCCGATCCCGAAGCGTTCACGTCCACAAGGGCCTTCCAACTTAGGTCGTGGAAAGGCACCTTTGGAGGCACCCACCAGCTCATCTGAAGAAAGACAGCTGCTGATTGAGAGCGAATCTCTCTCAAAGCTAAGTGATCGGCCTACAATATCAACCAGCTCTCAACCTCTACTGTTAGTCCAACGTGACTCCACTGAGGTTGAGTTTGAAGCTGTTCTAGACCATCAACTCAGAAGCTGCTTCGGTCTCATTGAGGACACAGACTCCTCCCTATTTGACCAACTGCGGCGGTACCTCCAGTACCATATATGGCGATTCTAACTGGATGAGACAACAATGTTCCACCTCATCCACACCCGTGGATCCAATTTCTGGATCAACGAAGGACACTGGAGTAGAAACTGGATGAATGATCCACTCTCCTCGCCACCGACGCTTTCTGAGATAATAGATTCGATGATCAAGCGAATCCAACTCAGTATACCAGCCGATGCTCCTCTCCCCGACAACAAACCGGCCAACTTCTCATGCACACCTTTCGTTGATGATCTATCCATCCCTTTAACCGATGAGATCTTCAACAACATGGCCTCGATGAACTTCAGAGAGCAAGAAGTCTTTCTCACCTCTGCTCAAGGCCAGTTTATGACAACTGAAGAAGCTTATGCATGGCTATCCTCACCCATGAAAATTCCTTCAGTTCCCTCAGTTCATGATGAAAATTTGGCAACTGCCTTCACCTTCCTACCAAACTTGTCACTACCATCATGCGATCCATTCCACCATTTGGATGATGCCAAAAAGGGAGAAGATGGACAGAAAGATGATGGAGATGATGGATGCTTAACTCTTTGAGATCAGATTCAAAGAGAAATTCATCATGAGGGGGAAGATCAGCTTCAGGGGGAAGCATAGAGAATACAAGAAGTTCAAGAAAGAGGAGAATCGAGCAGAAAGAAAATGAGCAAATGAGCAATTTTCAGGAAGTAGAGTAGATTAGTAGTTTTAACTACTCTTGAAAATATAATATGCTTTAAAATGAATATATAATACACATTTCGATCATGCTTATAATGCTCATGCTCTGATACTTCAAGTTTGATCAAGTTGAATGCTCTGATACTTGAATGAAAAATGCTCTAACATTGGAATGAAAGCATGCCCAAAGTAAAAGATTGAAAGAATGCTCTGAAACTTGAAGCCTAATTGCCCTAATACTTGAATTTCATACATATCTTGAATGCTTTAATACTTGAATGATAGCATGAATGACAAATGCTCTGATACTTGAATGAAAATCATGAATCAAATTTTCTCAAACTTGCTCTGAATCAAATTAAGAATCTATTTAAGCAAACTTGCTACACTTGCAGTTTTTTCATCATCATCGATAAAGTTTTGACATCATCAAAAAGGGAGAAATTGTTAGGAAAAACTATCAAGGAACCCCTAGATTAGGTTTTGATGAGATGTCAAAATTATTTATGAAAAACTGACTAAAATTCAAGTTGTAGATCGGAGCTGACCAATCCAGGGCATCAAAAGGGAACTCAAGCAAAGTCAAAGTCAACCAATCAAGAGTATGGTCTGCAAGATGAAGGATATGTCATCCAATCAAAAGTCAACTCAACTGAGAAGTTAAGAAGTTGAATCAGTCGAAACAAACTGACAACTAAGTTAGCTGAGCTAAGGGAGAAAAGAGTCAACTAAAGGAACTGATAAGAGATCAGTTTAGACTGAAGACTGGAAGTATCCAACTGATGACCAAACTGAAGTAAACAAGACAGATCAATTGAAGGCTAGAACTGTAGTCAGCCAGCTTGTGATTAGTTAAGCTGACAAGAAAGCTCAAGTGAAATCAGTCAAGATGACAAGATAACCAAGAACTTGAGATCAGTCGAACTGGAGAAACAAGCTCAGAACTGCCAACTGGAGCAATAGCCAAACTCAGCTGATGAGCTCAGAACTGCCAACTGGAGCAATAGCTAAACTCAGCTGACAAGCTCAGAACTGCCAACTGGAGCAATAACCAAACTCAGCTGACGAGCTCAGAATTGCCAACTGGAGCAATAGCCAAACTCAGCTGACGAGCTCGAAACTGCCAACTAGAGCAATAGTCAAACTCAGCTGACAAGCTCAGAATTGCCAACTGGAGCAATAACAAAACTGAGCTGACAATACCAGAACTGCCAACTGGAACACAAAACTGCCAAGAAAGCTGAAGCCAGAGAACCCTGGAGTTTATTGCTCAAACCACTGAATCTTGGAGCAAATGCTTCAACAAAGATCCTGGAATTAAATATCCAATGAAGATCGATTGGCAGAGTAACGGCTACTTCAACCAAAAGCTCCAAGCGATCATTAAAGACCATCTTCCATTAATGAGCCAACAGAGCCACCGATCAATAGATAATGGAACTCAACGGTCATAAAATCACTCCTCTATAAAAGACCAGTAAATCAGAGTTTAAAGAAACCAAGAGAGTCGAAAAGAATCCTTCGCCTTCACAACTTTCGCATATACAAGCAAGAGCTTTTCTTTCTCCCCCCCATTCAAGCTCAAGTTCAGCATTTGATAGAAACTGCGAGAGTCCAACTGAGAAGAAGAAATTCACAGAGTTAAGATAATCAGCCAGCTGTCGACAATCCAGCCAGGGCAGCCTTCTCAGTTTCAACTATACAAGGATCAACTACCCAGCTTAATTGAAGGAGCACATCAATTGATACCATCTGTTCAAGACTAACCTTTTGAAGATCGAAAGAGATATAAAACCTTGTAAAGACGACAATAGCACCTATCTTCCTAGCGAGCAGTTAAGGACTTCAAGTGTGAGCCGTCGATCCGCTGATGTAGCAAGCAATTACCAGGTTCAACCAACTATCCTTCATTGTATAATTTGTAAAGAAACTCAAGTTATATAGTGAAGTTGCCCTTCTGCGGAAGGAAGAGAGGGCGTAGAAGTTTGAGACTTTGAACCTTTATAAATCGCTTGTGTGATGTACTATTTTGGTTATTGCATATTTTTGAACTGCACACAATATCACACAAGCTGCACACAAACTGTCTTAACTGTTCAATAAGTTTGTGCATAGATAAGTTTTATTAAGCGAGTCAAAGGGCCCTGTTATTCCGCAATTGAAGCAAAAAAGTTTTAATCAGTTTATTCACCGCCCTCTAAACTGATATCGACTCGCCCGGGACCAACACATATATTTATTCAGCTCCGCATGCATTGATCGAGGACACTCGATTGCTATCTTAGCTGATCAGCTATCTGATTTGATGGATGATTAGCTGAATAAATGATACATGCATCCCAGCCGTCTGATTGTGAAGCAACTTTATGATCATGTGGCTGAGAGAGAGCAAATTTAAAAATGGGGTGGTTGTCATAAATAACAAAATATTTTCTGCAATTTTTACTATTTATATCTCATAGATAATTATTCCCTCCTATTCACCTTTTGTGGAGTCAATTTAATATGAACGCAGAGATATTAATGGCAACTTGTGAGAGAGGACCCCATTTTCAAATTGTAACCGTTGAATGTAATATAAGAAATTTTATAATCACAACGGAAACAATTAAGTTAAGATAAGCTTGAGGATTAAGAAAAACTTATCCTCAGTCAGTTGGGATACAGTCCAACTGATTGGCTTGATGATTTAGCGGTTGGATGATCAGTTTCATCACTTTTCCAGTTGCCGCTGATGAGCTGACTTTGAGGCTCTAACTGAACTGAATTGATCAGTTCGTTTGGTCAGTTGCTTGGCCTTCTTTGAGTCAGTTTCTTCTTCTTGAAGGGCCGAACTGGACTAGGTGCACCGCTTCCTTTCGAGCAGTTTGATCATTTTCTCGTCAATGCAGATCCAGTTTCGTTCTTTGGCAGTTCGGACCTTGCTGTCCTCCCGGCTTGGTGAAGTTGATGAATGGCAACTGATGAGTGTTTCAGTCTTTGATGAAGGGATTGTGAAATTCCCTTCGGCAACTGTCTGAACTGATCAATGTTCCGAATCAGTTGAAGGCCTTTTGAGCTGGATTTGAGTAGAGGAGTGACATAGCTCTCGGATAGGAGACTTGGTGATGTGGCAGTATCCTCATCATCACTTTCTCTTTCATCATCATGCCTTTGATCCTTCTGAGGAGCCACAACTTCAGTATGTGATAGATGTTGTTCTATCATCTCTGTGGCAGTTGGAGTTCGTCGTGATGGCTCAGCTAACTGACTTGATAAAGCATCGAAGTTCAGTTTTCTGCAAAGGGAGCCATTTGGGCAGTCGACTGATTGATTTGCGACCACAGCTCCTTGAGGCATGATGCTGGTTTTGAATTCAGCTAACAAGGCAGCTGCTGGAATTTTGTTAGCGAGCCTGTGATTTATGATGTGCTGAGCTTGCACAATGGTTGGAGGAAATAGATTTGACGATCCTATCCATTTAATCCTCCAAGTTTCTTCACGTTGCTAGTAGCTCATGCCATGAAAGGTAGTTAGCAGAAAATGAGACTGGATGGACATTGAATGTCTCCAGTTGTACCAATAGAAATACCAGTGGAGTTATTTGAACAACTCTTGGTCACGTTGTGCAACAAAAGCGAAGTGCATGAGAAGAAGATTAGTCACTTCCTTTTGTGCACTTTTAACTGCATATTCACCACTATAGAAGGTGCGAATATTTTCTTCAGTCAGCTGGAGGGGAGCGCATGTGCTTCTGAAGTAGTCAGCTCCATAATTTGTGCACTTTACCTTGGCTCTTCGTTGCTTTCTGAGTGACTGAAGATGGGCATTTTCCTTCTTGGGAATCCAGTCAAAGATGAGGACTGGTAGTGTTCGTCACTTGGAAGATTCAACAGGTCTTTAATCATTTTGCTCATCCTTAGGACAAGTCCTATCTTTGACTCAAATTTTCCAGATTTCTTCGAGTCAGAGGCCTTGACGACTTGATGTTTAAATTGTTGGAAGACAAATTCTGCCCAATTTGTTTGTTGTCCTTTAACAAGGTGAATCATAACCTTGTATCACTCTTGGGTGAGCTGACTCAGGCTTCCAATTGCCCCGAACATCATCTTGTTCATTATGTCGAGTAGAACGCCATACTCGGGCTTCAGATTAGTTTTAGCTATCGTAAAACTGAATTGCTTGTTGCAGGTGGGAGCTTTCCATTCTCTCCAGTATGATTCTGCAGGTTCCTTCAATTCTTGAATGGACAATCCTTTCCGTGGAAGATGAAAGACTTCTGCAATTGTTCTTTCAGTGATTTGGAGTAGCCGTCCTTCAATCACTGATGACACTGTCTTTCCATCTGTAGACAGTTTTGCTTGAAGCAAAAACTCACTCACCAAATTTTATCTGAACAACTTTGGTGGTGTTTCCAGGTAGTTAAGAATTCCTGTCTTGTGAAGATTTGACAGAAGGGTTAGGTTGTTTGATTCATTTAGAATCAACTGAAATTTCTTCATTTCTAGGAATTTGTCTCTCAGTAATTGTTCTTTGAAGGAATTTAAACATCTGGGTAATTCGGCTATCTTTGGGGTTGGCTGAAATTTTTGGGGGATTTCAAGAGCTTTGAGAGAGAGAGAGAGATAGCTTTTGAGAGCGTAGGAAGGGTATTTCTGAGAGGCTTATAAGAGAGGGGTTTTTATGAGTGATTGGGCAGGCTCATAAATCTGATAATTGGAACGGTACTGACTCTGGCCTCTTTTATTTTGGTCGTTGGCATTTAATGACTTTGAGACATGTCATTATTTTGCAACAGTCAAAACATTCAAAATAAATGCTGAGTCAACATATATTTGAAAGTAAAAAGAAAAGATAATCTTTTTATAGATAAAAAAATATTGACAAACTGAGTTACAAGAAGTAAACTTAGGGCTTTCTAATCAGTTGAACTTGATCAGCCACTAGTCCTTCTTGTGCTCAGTTTTCCTCCTCTTAGCAAGTGGTTTGATGGAGTTACTTTCACCATCCTCGTCACTGCTTGAAGACCCAGTTTCTACTAACTGGAGTCTAGGGTGAGCTTGCAGCTTCTGAATTTGCTCTGTGTTCAATTTTACCTGTTGCTGCAGGCTATGGATCAAGTTTGCATAGTAGGCAGAGAGCTGGACTGATAAGCTGCTTGGTTGATCATCGAACTGAGCTACTCTCGAGTCAATCTCTTCTCCATCTTCAGTTCCGATCAGCTCCTCACATGGAACTGTGTGGGATTGCTCAGCCTTCTCCATACTGATTGATTCATCATAGCTCTGCTCTGGTGGAGTCTCCGGTGCAGCAGCTTGGGCTTCAGTTTGAAGAGCCCTTTGAACTGGATCAAAGTACGCAATTATGGCTAGTGTACCTTGGTAGGCAGGTTGATCATCCTTTTAAGCTGTCTGATCAGCTGGCTTCTCAGACTCAGCTGGCTCTGTTACTGGAGGAGTGAGAAGAATAGTTGAGGGAGCTCCTTCATCAGCAGTTGGCTCTTGGAGAGGAGCGATTTAGGATTCAGTTGACTCCTCAAACTGTTGAGCCTTCTCAGCTGGCTCTTCTGACTCCTCAGAAACGAGACTGATCTCAACTTCAGCTAAGTGAGGAGATCTCTCAGAGTGGAGTTCTCTTGCTACTTCATCAATGAGATCATCCACTGGGGTGGATTCTTGATTTCTTCTTGTAGTTGATTCTGATGGTTGTCCAGACGGATGACTTTGTGATTTCTTCTTCAATTCATTGAATAACCATTTGTGTTGAACATGAGAGTGCTTCCATCTTTCACGTTCTCTTTTTGTGGTGATGGCGGGCAGTTTTGAAGCCTTGAAGTTTGCACAGTTCACCAAAAACATCTTTCATTGAGCATTCTGATGAATTTGGACATTCTTTTCTAAGCTGTAGCTGCCCCATTAGATGTTTGCCCTGAGTGATTCCAGCATTCTCACTGTCTGTCCACCACAGACTCCATTGTTCTTCTCGCCTCCAGAAGCTCATCCCATGGAAAGCGAGCAATGAGAAGAAGGGTTCTGAGAGATACACGTGTCTCCATAAAAACCAGTAAATGTACCTGGTCAAGGTGTGGAAGAGTTCTTCATGGCCAGTTAGTTCCTGGGCGTAGTGTTGAGCCACATATTTCTGTGTTGTCTCAATAGCCCAATTCTTCACGACTTCTCCTTTTAAATAGGCTCTTATGTTCCCTTCCACTTGAGCCATTGAGGGGCATGTCATTTGAAAATAATCAGCCCCAACTCCGACATGAGGAATTCCTCTTGTAGGGATGATGTCTTCTGAGTTTTCGCATGGAGCTATATCTTCAACGGTTAGATTTGGCGGAACTGTTGGATCTGGCATGGGGCTTGGTTCTTTTCTCTTCTTTGTTTGACCAGCTTACTTTTTCTTTGAAACTGATCTGGTAGCTGGTTGTCTAGCTGATTGTCCAGCAGTGTCAGCTCTAGTTGCAACTGAGCTTTGTTTCCTGGTAGATGATCTCAGTTGAGCTGATGTGCCGGTTTCAGCTGCGATGGAGCTTGACTCAGCTTGCTGTCTCAGTGTTAAGGAACCGACTGAAGACCTGTATCTCTGAGCTAGAGAAATGTCATCATCAGAAATATTCTGGGATGTGCCAGTGACCTGCTTCTTTCCCTTGACTTCAGGTGCAGACTTCTTCTTCTTTGGCTGATCAGCTTGCTCAGGATCAGTTTCCACGATTTTAAGTGGTTTTGAGATGAATTCATTGCTGACTATGCTCTTGAATTCTGTTTCTTCAGACATCCAAGGGAATTGTTTCTCCAGAATTATGCTAACTCGACTAATGTACCCAACCCTTTGTGGGAACTTTTTATCATCCCAGCGATTTTCAATGATATCAACATATCTCTTTAGTTGATCGAAGAAGTATTGTGCCCAATTAATCTCCAGCAGATTGTAGATGGCGGCGCAGATCTTGTATTTGGTTTTTGACATTTCGGATTGGCTGCCAGTTGTCCCTACCATTATTTTTGAGGCTATGGCAGCTAGTACTTGATACTCATCTTGAAATCTTGAGATGAGATGGTTGCTTTTATATGGTCAGGTCTCGCCTTCCTTCTTCTAGAACTCATAGGCTTCTTGAAAGCTTAGTTGAAATTTTTCTAACTTGAGTCCTTTGATAGGTAGATTAAACATCTTGCTTAGAGATTCATCTGTGATGATGATCTGCTATTCTCTTACTTCAGATCTGATTTCTTTGGGATCTGAGGAACCTTTTGAATTCAGGAAGAATTCTGCAACTGGTTCTGGATATATGCGTTCTGGAAATTCTTCTAGAAATGTCTTCAGCTTTGCCTAAGAGAGCTTTTCTATAATTATTCCACTTAGAGGAGAAGCATTGCAGGCTTGAATGAATCCGGCTGGGTTGAAGAACTTATCTCTGTGAAGTTTCTTACAAAATACTTTGGAGTCTTCTCCGGATTGACGGAAATTGAACCTCTTGCGAGTGCGACCGGTTGGGTTTTGAGCCATGATACTTTGATGAGAGATTTTTAATAAAAAGGATTGAAGACTAAGGAATTGATCTCGAAGGCTAAAGGATTTTGCTTTCGACCGGAAAAGAGAGAGAGGTAAGTCGGCAGTAAAAAGTGTGAAGCTTATCTCGAAGATTCAGCCGACTTATTTATATAGAGAGATGAAGCTCATCCAATGGTTGAGACGTTTCGTATGCCCTGATTTCAACGGTTAGATTTATTCAATCGACCCGTCGATGAGCTTTCGATTCTATCCGTTGAGAATTAATGAGGAGAGAGAGTGAGTCCAACAGTAATATTGGAGTAACACGTATTTTTTACCGTTCTCACTATTTAAAATTTTGAACTTATCTGTTTCTCTCTTGTGGCTTCCTCTTGGCTTGAAACTGATTAGGTCATCAGTTGGCTTCGACTGTAGCTGATGATTTCCATGTTGATCAACTCCAACTGAGATGTTTTCTCATCAGTTCCTTTTTGGCCTTGCCTGCTGGAATTTTAATTCAGCTGCTTCTCAGTTTAGCTGCTCTCCTTTAGCTGATTTTTGAACTGATGTCTCCTGTTGAGTTGATTCCAGTTCCTTTAACTTCTCCATCAGTTTGAGCATTTTGCAGCTGGTATGTTCTGCTTGACTTGCTGGATCATCAGTTGAGACTATTTAGCTGACTCTGCCTTGCTCCTTGCCTCAGCTTGAGCAAATGAACTGATGATTCAGTTGAGCTGATGGGGTAGAGTGATCAGCTTCAGTTTACTTTCTTTGCACAACTTCTCGCTTCAGTTCGAACTGATAGCTTTTGTATCCAACTGATCAGTTCAACAACTTTCTCAGTTGTGAACTACTCATTTTGATGGGTTGAAGCCTTTCGGTTCTGTTTCTCTCTTCAGCTGAAATAGTTTTTTGACCTTTTTCTTCCAGTCAACTATCTTCATCCTTTGATACTAGTTCAAGTAGTCCCAATTGTATGCATAGCTCTATAAACCTTTTTTCAAGCAATGGTTTGGTAAAGATGTCAGCTATCTGCTTCTCCGTGTTGACGTATTTGATGCATATGTCCTTCTTCTCGATGTGATCTCTGATGAAGTGGTGTCTTATATCAATGTGCTTAGTTCTTGAATGCAGAACTGGATTCTGAGATATTGCAATTGCACTATTGTTGTCACAGAATATAGGCACTTCTTCAGTTTCGACTTTGTAGTCCTTCAACTGTTGCTTTATCCAGAGTATTTGAGCACAACAGCTTCCTGCAGCTATATATTCCACTTCAATTGTTGACGTGGCAGCAGAGTGCTGCTTCTTGCTGAACCAGGATATCAGTTTGCTTCCAAGAAACTGACATGTTCCACTGGTGTTTTTTCTGTCAATCTTGCATCCTCCAAAGTCTGAGTCTGAATAGCCAATTAGACTCAAACTGTCGTCTCTGGGATACCATAGTCCAAGATTTATGGTTCCTTTGAGGTATTTGATAATCGTCTTAGCCGCTTCAAGATGACTTTTCTTCAGGTTGGCTTGAAACCGCGCATATAGACTGACTGAATAGGAGATGTCGGGTTGGCTAGCCGTTAGGTAGAGTAGTGACCCAATGATTCCTCTGTAGTATGTCTGACTAACTGATTCTCCTTCTTCATCAAGAGTTAGCTGAACTGATGTGTTCATAGAAATCTTGAGAGTTTTTCCTTTACCAGCTCCAACCTTCTTGACTAGCTCCTTAGTGTACTTGGCCTGGCTGATAAAGATCCCATCTTTCAGCTGCTTCACTTGGAGTCCTAGGAAGAATGTCATTTCTCCCATCATGCTCATCTCAAATTCGCTTTGCATCACTTGAGCGAATTGTGTGCATAGATCTTTGCGTTTTGATCCAAAAATTATGTCATCCACATAAATTTGAACCATTAAGATCTCAGTTGATCGTTCTATCCGGAATAGAGTTCGATCAATGACTCCCTTTTGAAACCCATTCTTCAGTAAGAAGGTTGTGAGAGTTTCATACCACGCTTGAGGAGCTTGCTTCAGTTCGTAGAGCTTTCTTCAGCTTGAAGACTTGATCACCAATTTCGAAGCCTGGTGGTTGCTCGACATGCACGTCCTCCTTGAGCATTCCTTGAAGAAACACACTCTTGACATCCATTTGATAGACTGTGAAGTTGAAGTGAGCTGCATAGGCTAGGAACAATCTGATGGCTTCCAATCTTGCAACTGGTGTGAATGTCTCATCAAAGTCAATCCCTTCACTTTGTGAGTATCCTTTGGCTACCAGTCTTATCTTGTTCCTTGTGATCATACCTTGTTCGTCCAGCTTGTTGCGAAAAATCGATTTTGTGCCAATGACCTTCTGGGTTTTTGGTCTATCAACAAGAAACCATACGTTATTTTTTGTGAATAGATTCAATTCTTCTTGCATGGCCATGATCCAGTCTGAATCTTCTAAGGCTTTTTTGACGTTTGCTGGTTCCGTCTGAGATATGAAGCATGTAAATAGTGCATGCTCAGTTGAACTTCTGGTTTGGACTCGGCTTCTTGGATCACCAACTATCTTGTCAGTTGGATGGCTTCGAAGCCATTTGGGTAAGATAGCTTCAACTGGTTCTACTGTGGTGATGTCATCAGTCGTCCTTTCATCAGTTGGTTCCGCATTTTCATCAGTTCTTCCCCCTGTTTCAGTTGTGGGGTTCATGGTCTTAGCATGATTTGTGTCCTCATTGACTAGATTGTTCTCAACTGGTCTAGTGCCAGTTTCATTGCTCTCTTCTAGTGAAGTTTCAAGCTGCTCTGGAACAATGTGATCCACATAGTCCTGCGAGTTTTCAGTTTCACTAGGTAGTACTTGAACTGATGTGTCTATTGTTTCTTTGTTCCTGTACTCATTAGCAAATTCATCAAATACTACATGACATGTTATTTCCACAACAAGAGTTCGTTTATTGAACACTCTGTAAGCTTGTGCGTGAGGTGAATTATACCCAAGAAATATTCCCTCATCAGCTTTAGCACTGAAAGCTTTCAGTTGAGTCTTGCCATTGTTGTGAATATAACATTTACAACCAAATGTTTTAAAGTATGAGATAGAAGGCTTACGACCCTTATACAGTTCATAAGGTGTTTTTTCATGTGTTGTGATGATGGCACTTCGATTTTGAGTGTGGCAGGCTATGTTGACTGCTTCAGCCCGATAATCTTCAGCTATGTTGGCATCAGCTATCATTGCTCGAGCTGCTTCTTTGAGTGTCCGGTTTCACCGTTCAGCTACACCATTTTGTTGTGGAGTTCTCGCAGCTGAGTGTTAATGACTGATTCCAAGTTTGCTGAGGAAACTGATCATTTGCTGATTCACAAATTCAGTTCCATTGTCGGAGCGAATCCTTTGAACTGATCTCTCTTTTTCAGTTTGTAGCCTTCTGATCAGCGCTGTTACCTTGGCGTAAGTTTCATCTTTGCTCCTCAAGAATTCTACCCATGTATATCTTGAGAAATCATCAACTACTACGAGTGTGAATCCTTTGCCTTTTGGGGTCTGTGGTCTGACTGGACCAAACAGATCTATATGTAGCAGTTGGAGGCATTCAGTTGTTCCTGGTGGATGACTCCTATTCTTGAAGGATGACTTCACTTGCTTCCCTTTTTGGCATGGTCCACACACGTCTGTTTTCTTATATATCTCCTTGGGAAGCCCCTCAACTAGCTCTTTCTTAGCCAGGTAGTTGATGGTTTTGATGTTGATGTGGTTCAGTCATCGATGCCATAGCCAGCTTGCTTCAGTTGATCCTTTTAAAAGGAAGCAAGCTTCTGAGTAGCCGTTGACCAGTCAACAATATACATGTTGCCTCTTCTTATGCCAGTAAGAAGAATTGCTCCATTTGACTTATCTCTTATGTTGCAGGAGTTTTTGCTGAATTCAACTGAGTGGCCATTGTCGCATAGCTGGCTGATGCTGAGTAGTTTGTGTTTTAGTCCATCCACATGGGAGACTCCATTTACTACAACTTTTTCTTTGACCACGAACCCTTCTCCAATGGTTCGGCTTTGGGAGTTGTCTCCAAATGTGACAAGTGGACCTTTGACTTCTTCATAACCGTCAAGATCTTCTCTGTCTCCGGTCATGTGCTTGGAGCACCCGCTATCTAGATACCAGATATCTTTGGTTTTCTTCATAGATAGGATGCTCTTATCCTCTTCATCATTGTTAGCCATGAGGCAGAATTAGGCTACATCATCTGAGCTGTAGCCGTCAGAATCAATTCCAGATGGATAGTCTGAATCATTTAGCACGCCATTCTCGAAGTTTGCAATTATTGCTTTCCTTTTGAAGAAGCTTCTCCTCACTTTGGCCTTCTTGTCTTCAGGGACTTCTGGACATTCATATCTGTAATGTCTTTGTTTGTGGCAGTGAAAGCATTCTCCTAGATTTCGATTGCCACCCCTGAATGGTTCAGCTAGTCATTCAGCCGGTTGATGAGTTTTCTCATCTTTTGGGACTTCATCAGTTTGAGGTAGAACTGATTGTTTATCCCTGATTTTCTTCAGCTTTTCTAACAACCTAGTACCTGTCTGAATTTGATCATTGATGTCTTCAGTCAGGTTTTCCTTCTTTTCAGTTTTGTCTCTTTTTCATTCGGATGAAGATCCACCTTGATTCTCTCTGGCTGGTGAGCTTCTGGGCCTGAAGTTGTTTCTTTCTCGAGTATCTCTAAACCGATTCCTTTCACCATAGAAGACTGCATCTTGAACTAATGATGTTGATGCTTCCTTCTTCCAGTTTAGGTTGTACTCATGATCTTTGAGAGAACCAAACAGTTCTCTGGGAGTGATGCTCTTCAGATTTCTTGATTCTTTTGTAGCTATCACTTTCATGTCCCATTCTTCGGTGAGATTATCCAAAATTTTGGAGTTCATCTCAGAATTGGGATAGCTTCTTCCCAGGTTGGTCATTTCACTTATGATGCCTAGAAATTTGGTTTCAAGGCTTGAAATGGACTCTTCTGGCTGCATTTTGAAGGACTCATATCTGTCGACTGCTAGTTGGAGCTTGTTTCCTTTGATGGTTTCGGACTCTTAGCATAGATCTGCTAGTAAGTCCCATATCTCCTTGGCAGTTGTGCAGTTCTTTGTGTCCTTCATTTTGTCTTCATCTAAAGTTTGAAATAGTGCAACCTGAGCAACAAACTCTAGATTCTTCAACTTCTTCTCTTCACTTGTGAGAAGATTAGTTGGCTTTGGGATCCTGGCTGGTTGATTGAGATCAACTATATGGGCTTCATTGTCCATCATGATAATGATGGGACCTTCTTCAATAACTTCCCACATGTTCTCATGGATCGAGCAGAGATGCGCCTTCATTCTCCTACTTCAGTTATCATAATTCTCAACTGAAAACAAAGGTAGCTTATGGTTTCCCATAGCTTGAAATGTTAGCACAGACAAGTAGATCTGATTCAGTTAATCTGCAGAAATGGCTAATCCTTAAAATCAACTGCTCTGATACCACTTGTTGGTCCCGGACGAGTCGATGTCAGTTTAGAGGGGGGGTTGAATAAACTTATACAAAAACTTTACTTCAAACGTGGAATAATAAGGGCCCTTGACTCGCTTAGCAACTTATCTATGCACAGATCAGTTGAGTACTTTTTAGGCAGCTTAGGTGCAGATTGTGTGAGCTTGTGTACAGTTCAAAGATATGCGAGTATAAGCAAAACAGTACATCACACAGATGATTTATAGAGGTTCGAAGTCTCAAACTTCTACGTCCTCTCTTCCTTCCGCAGAAGGGTAACTCCACTATATAACTTGAGTTTCTTTACAAATTATACAATGAAGGACTGTTGGCTGAACCTGGTAACTGCTCGCTACCTCAGCGGGTCGACAGCTCACACTTGCAGTCCCTAACTGCTCGCTAGGGAGATAGGTGCTATTGACGTCTTTATAAGGTTTTAGATCTCTTTCGATCTTCAAGAGGTTATTCTTGAACAGGGGATATCTGTTGGGGTTTTTTCGAATTAAACCACCGCAGGATCATTTGGTTGTTCATTAATCCGTGTTCATGCAAATCATAATTTTATGTAACATGTATGTTTATCACAGTCTAATCAAAAAGCATGCAAAGCAGATTCGATTCTAATAAAGCGGAAGACATAGAAAACGAATCTACTTACAAATCGATAGACGGTCTGTGGACAAGATTAAAGATCTAATCTTGCTGTTGAATGAGCACAGTAATGGCGCCACCTATGACCTCAAAATCGTGCACCACAGTATTCCACTCCAAGATCTTCTGTTGTATTCCCGGACTGTATCTAGATTCAGAGTGGGCTGAAATCTACTAGATAGAGTTGTGAAATCTATGGATAACTTTGAGAGACTAAGAGGGGCTGATTTCCTATGAATAATATCATCAAAATTTCGTGCCCCCCCTCCCCTTATATATAGGGAGGGGCGAAATTTCATGTTCCAGCCCTACTGGGCTTGGGCCTCTATCTCAAGTTCAATATCCAGTCCACTATCAGTCAATTGGGCTACAACAGGGATCTAGAAGAATATTAAATTGGCCCACTAATTTATTTAATATCCAATATCCAATAAACCTAGGATATAATTAAATAAATTAAGTTTTACTTTTATTCCACTAAAGAAGTAAAACTGACCTACCAATTTAATACATATTTACGAATATGCTTTCTCCTTTAGTCCAGCCATTCCCCGTGTTTAAGATATAATGTTCATTAATTAATTATGTAAGCCTCTGACAGCTATAATTAATTAACATCTAAAACCTTGAGTAGTACCACACAAGCTTTATTCATGTACGGAATAAATTCCACCTGCAGGGTTTCAACATGAACTTGTGCTTCCTCAAGAAAACATCATCAACCTGGCGCACCAGGACACAGTGCTCATGCATACTGCTCGAGACATCATGTATACATTGTTATTACCCAAGATATCGAATTCGATCTACGAAAAGATCTCACCCATTGATAAATCAAAGTAATAAACAACACACACATATGCTCGCCAATATCACATGAGTTCAGAACTCGAACTCTGTGGATCTGTATTCTCTCAGTAACTGGGTCAGAGACAGAGAATAGTATCCTATCGTGATCCTCCTCAATACACTAACCAGTGTACTAGAATAATCAGTTAGCCAAGATAAACTAACTTATCAGATTATTCTACGGTGTACCGATGGTGTGTTCAAGACCATCTAAGCCGTGAGCTCTTTAATACATTACAAGGTTCTAATGATATGATCTTTACCGTATGACTCCCCACACCATATCATCTACAATGTAAGTATATGGAACATTGCATCAAACAATTATAGAACATAATCTAAATGCAAACAGTGACTGCAATAACTTTCATTTCATATCATCATATCATCAGAAAAATATACAAAGACAAGTCTTCCAGTATACAAAACCAACAATATCAACTGATGTGCTCTTTCAATTGAGCTGGGTAGTTGATCGGTATATTGCTGGAACTGAGAAGGTTGCTCTGGCTGGATTATCAACAGTTAGCTGAATGCTTTGATTCTGTGGATTCTTCTTCTCAGTTGGACTCTCGCAGGTTTAGCAAATGCTGAACTTGAGCTATGTGGGAGGGAGAAAGAAAGCTCAGTCGTAAGTAACTTGAATGAAGGTTTCAAGAATGAAAGTCGCGAAAAGTCATTTGAAAACTTTGATTCACTCGTCTTTTATAGAGAAGTGATTTTGTGACCGTTGAGTTCCATTGATCGGTGGCTCTATTGGCTCATCAATGGCAGATGGTCTTTATGATCGTTGGAGCTTTTGGTTGAAGTAGCCATTGCTTTGCCAATCAATCTTTGTTGGATATTCAATTCTAGTAGCCGTTGCTTTGCCAATCGATCTCTGTTGGATATTTAATTCCAGGATCTCCGTTGGAGCATTTATTCCAAGATCTTCATTGGAGCATTAACTCCAGGACTCTCTGGCTGGCAGTTCTGAGCTCCAGTCTAGCAAGTTTGAGTTCCAGTTGGCAGTTTTGAGCTTTGTCTGCTTAGTTCGGCTATCACTCCAGTTGGCAGTTCTGAGCTTGTCTGCTTAGTTCGGCTATCACTCCAGTCGGCAGTTTTGAGCTTCTTCCTCCAGTTCGATTGATCACAAGCTGTTGAATAGCTTGTCAGTTCGACTGGTCTTTCTTGAGCTTTCTTGTCAGCTTAACTGATCACAAGCTGTTGGCTAGCTTGTCAGTTTGACTGATCTTTCTCGAGCTTCTTGTTCAGATGTTTGCTTGTTTTCTTCTACAAGCTGGCTGACTTCAGTTTTGGCCTTTGATTGATTCATCTGTCTACTTCAGTTCGGCTGAAGTTAAGTTTGGCCATTAGCTGGATACTTTCAGTCTTCAGTTAAACTGATCTCTTATCAATTTCTTCAGTCTTGTTGATTTTTCTCTTAGCTCAGCTGACTTAGCTGTCAGTTTGTTTTGACTGGCTCGACTCCTTTAACCCTCAGTTGGATTGAGTTCTGACTGGTTGGCATATCCTTCCAGCTGGTTGACCATGCTCCAGTTGGGTTGACTGTGGCTTCAGTTGAGTTCCTTCTTGAGGCTCTGGATTGGTTAGCTCAGATCTACAACTTGGATCTTGATCAGTTTTTCAGGAATAGTTTTGACATCTCATCAAAACCTTATCTAGGGCTTCCTTGATAGTTTTTCCTAACATAAAGAAACATTGATCAATAATACCCTTCATTTATATAAATATAAATAGATTAAATAACACACTTAATTTTAATTTTCTCAATAATTCATCATAACTTTTAGTCTAAAGATTAAAGAAGAATATAAGATTATAATTTATTACATTAGATTTCACATTGTTCAGTTTTTAGTTATGAGTTTTGTATTGATTATTTGAAATACAATATTTTCCTAAATGTTTATGATGGACATATACTAAGTATTATAGCATTCTATATCATATCTCATTTTATTTTAATTTTTTTGATAATTCATCATAATTTTTAGTCTAAAGAATAAAGAAGAATATAACATTATTATTCATTACATCCGATTTCACATTGTTCGATTTTTATTTAGGAGTTTTAAATTATATGAAATATAATATTTTCCTAAATTTTTATGATGAACATACTAAAGTATTATAATATTGCATATAATATTTCATTTTAGTATATTTTTCTTTAAAGAATAAAACATTATCAATAACATTTGATTTCAAATTGATGAATTTGTAGTTATAATTTAAGTATTATATTATATCAAATTTAATAATTTTCAAAACTTTTATAATAAACATACTAAGACCTGAATATTATATTATTGAATATGATAACTCATTTTCTTTTAAATGTTTAGACCATTCATCATAACTTATGGTTTAAAGATTGAAAAATAATATAATTATTATTTATTATATTTGATTTCACATTTTGATTTTTAGTTATAATTTAATTATGAAATTATATTAAATATTATATGTTTCTGAACTTTTACGATGAACAAACTACATATTATATTTTTATATAATATATCTCATTTTCTTTTAATCATTTCAATCATTCTTGTTAACTTTTAGTTTTAAAAATTGAAGAAAAATAAAAGATTATTATGCATTATATAATTTAATTTATCTTTTATTCTATTGAAATAATTTTATATCTTATAATTTACATATACATCATTATATTTTAATTTTTATTGATTATTCATTTTAACTTTTAATTTTATTGATCGAAAAAATAGAAGATTATTATTTTTTACATTTATTTTCAAATAGTTCAATTTTAGTTATAATTTAGACATTAAATTAAATATCAAAACATAACTTTTATGATAGATCTACTAAATATTGTATTATAGATATGCCAATATATATATATATATATTAAATTTGAAGTACGATATGTACGGATGTGCCGGTATATATACCGTCATACCGTACCACGGTATATGCCGAAGTGAAGATATACAACGGTATATATCTTCACTTCGGCATATACGGTGGTACGGTATAACGGTATATATCGAAACATTGGTATATACCTTCACTTCGGTATATACCGTGGTACGGTATGACAGTATATATCGATATATGACAGTATATCGAACTTTCGATATATACCAGTATACCATTTTGAAAATTTATACCATTACCTTACCGTAAAATTCCGGTAAGGTATAGATACCAAAAAAATCGGTAAACCGTAAATATTGGTATTTTTGATATTTTTTCGGTATGTATGGACGGTATTCCGATATAACGGTATTTTTTACCAGTCGAAATTTTGAGTAACTAATTACAAATTATTTTAATATAGACTTATATTTAGATTCAGGATTTGAAAAGAAAAAAAACTAATGAAAGAAAAAAAATCCTTTTAATATAGACTTAGATTTAGATTCATTTAGATTTAGGATTAAAAAAATAATGGTAAAAAAACTTTAGATTTAGGATTTGAAAGAAAAAAAAAACTAAGTAAAGTAAATCCTAATAATGGTAAAATAATAGATCTAAGGATTTGAAAAGAAAAAAAAAACTTGTAAAAATTGTGATTTAAGATTTGAAAAAAATACATAGTTTGGTGAAACTTGCGAAGAGAGAGAAAGTGGAAAGATATTAGGAAAAAAAACCAAAGGCCATTATTTATTTAGAATTTGATAAGAAAAAACAAACCACATGCGTGAAGGGGATCGAACCTGTAATCTTTTCTAATGAGGGAGTAACTCTAACCACCGGGCCAATATCACATTTGATTTAAGTGTACAATTATATATATAGGGGAGGGGTTAGGTGAAAACCAATCCTAGTGTGAGAACTAGGACCACATTTCACACCGCATGATCCTAAAAAATCAAAGGCCCAGATTTGATGAAAAAGGCTGTGGCAATTCTGTAATATTTGAAAAGTTTTTCGCACGAGGGTATTAACGTAATTTGATAATTCTTATAAAAATCGTGGAGGATTTGATAACAGATCTTCATGCTAACAGAGTATTATCATTATGCTAACAAAGCATTATAGTTATGCTAATTAAAGTTTTCAAATATTATTAGTGAAAAATATATTCTAAAAATTAATTATAAACCTAATTTGATTTAATAAATACTAATTCAATGGAAAAAATCATAATTGGATGAAATAAATATAATTAGATGAAATAAACATTGACTGGATGTGGTAAACTCTAAATGAGTTGGAACAAATAATAATAATAATAATAATAATATATTTATACTACGTTAGCATTATGGTTTTGCTTCTTTAGCACTGTGAATATACTATGTTAGCATATGACAATACTACGTTATAAACCATAATTGGATGGGATAAATCATAATAATCAATTAGGAACTATAAACGAAAAATTAAATTAAAAAAATAATCATAATTAGATGGAATAAATCATAATTGAGATAAAATAAACCATAATTGAGATTGAATAAACCCTAATAAATTTGTATTATGCTAGCATTATGATAATTCTTTGTTAGCACAGTGAATACATTATGTTACCATATGACAAATGCTTCATTAGCATACGTTATCATATATTATCATATTGCTGACGAAGAATTATTATATGCTAACGAAAGCATTTATAATCTGGGCACGCATAAAAAAATATCTTTTTTATTTTTTGTTCATATTTTTCATTTAAACATAGCCTTTCGACATCTTAAATGAAAGAGCACGAAAAGAGCTTTAATTTGATATATTTTTTGTGTGCATTGGATTAAAAATGAGCAACTTATGGTCGTTTAAAGTTTTTAAGATTTTTTTTAATTGCTGACATCATCATTTTTAATGGGTTTGGACGAAAATAACCATCATTCCTTTATTTTTTGCCCTATTATTTATGAAATTGCCACAATCTCTACATTAAATCTCAACCATTAGATCATTAAATTGGATGGTGTAAGATGAGGTCTTAGTTCTTACACCAGGAAAATGGTCTCATTTGATCCATATCTCATCTTATACCATCCAATTTAATGATCTAATGGTTGAGATTTAATGTAGAGATGATGGCAATTTTGTAAATCATAAGGCAAAAAATAAAATAAAGAGGGTTATTTTCGTCCAAACTCATTAAATGATGATGTCAACAATTAAAAAAAAATCTTAAAAACTTAAAACTACCATAACTGCTCATTTTTAATCCAATGCACACAAAAAATATATCAAATTAAAGCTCTCTTCGTGCTCTTTCATTTAAGATGTCAAAGGACTATGTTTAGATGAAAAAATATGGATGAAAAATACAAAAGATAATTTTTTACGCGTGTCCAGGTTGTAAATGCTTTCGTTAGCATATAATAATTCTTCGTCAGCATTATGATAACATGTGATAACATATGCTAACAAAGCATTTGTCATATGCTAACATAATGTATTCACTGTGCTAACAAAGAATTATAAGAATGTTAGCATAGTACAGATTTATTAGGATTTATTCAATCTCAATTATGGTTTATTTCATCCCAATTATGATTTATTCCATCTAATTATGATTACTTTTTTTGAATTTAATTTTTCATTTTTAGTTCCTAATTGATTATTATGGTTTATCCCATCCAATTATGGTTTATAACATATGTTGACAGAGTATTGTCATATGCTAACATAGTGTATTCACAGTGCTGAAGAAGCAAAACCATAATGCTAACGCAGTACAAATATATTAGTATTATGATTTGTTCCGACCCATTTAGGGTTTACCATGTCCAATCAATGTTTATTTCATCTAATTGGGTTTATTTCATCCAATTATGGTTTCTTCCATTTAGTTAGGGTTTATTAAATCAAATTAGGTTTATAATTAATTTTTAGAATATATTTTTCGCTAACAATATTTGAAAATGTTAATTAGCATAACTATAATGCTTTGTTAGCATGACGATCTGTTATCAAATCCTACGCAATTTTTATAAGAATTACCATATTACGTTAATACCCCCGCGCGAAAAACTTTTCAAATATTATAGAATTGTCACCGTCTTTTTCATCAAATCTGAACCTTATATATATACATATATGTATCTATATATATATATATATATATATATAAATTTGGAGCCCTTAATTTTTTTTGATAATTTTTAAAATTTGATGCGACCAACGCAATTACCTCGTGCAAAGAGCGATCCTCAAGAGTGATAAGGAAGGGAACCATTCCAATAAAGGAAAAAATAGGACATTAAGTAGGAAATAATGAATCAAATTAACATCAATTACTGAAGTTGGAAATTAATATTTAATTTCTCTTCATATCCACGCACGTTATGCTATAGTTTTAGCAACAAATTAAATATTTATTGTGCCTTCATATTGATCAGGTAGAATAGAGGATATCTAGCTACTGGGCATTTATTTTAGCCGAAAATAATCGCAGAAAAGCATGACCATTAAGTCCATAAAACTTAACTAATTAAATACGACTTTAATTTTAATAATAAGTTAATTAAACGTGATGACTTATAAGTAACGAGGCACGATCATCTAACGGATCATAATTCGTTAGGCGAATCTTCTATTTGATCTAGTGGTCGTCCCTCCTTTTCCCATTTTTCATTTTTTCCAACGGCCCCCTTTTTTCTTTTTCATTTTCATTTTCATTTTTTTATTATTTAAAAAATATTTATTTAATTTTGAATTGATTTAATTTTTTTATTAGGAGTCTCATGCAGTGCACTCGTCCGATGCTTACATGTGGGCTCGTGCACTGCACTTGATAATTAATTTTTTGAAATAAATATATACTCTAAACTTCGATTTTAGTGAACTCTAAAATTAAACTAAATTAATTTAATTTTTTGAATTAATTAAATTTTTTTATCGAGCGTCTCGTGTAATGCACTCACCCGACAGCGTGTGGGCTTGTCACTTTGCTTAATTATTTTTTTTTAAATAAATATATACCCTAAAATTGAATTAGTGAATCCTAACATAAGAGTGAATAATTTAAATTTTTATTCGACGCCTCACATAGTGCACTTGTCCGACGCTAATGCGTGGACTCATATACTATGCTCGATACAAAATATAAGTTTAAAAAATTGAAAGAAACAGCGAAAATATGTGCAAATACTGGTGACTTGTAAGACTCTTATTTATTTCAGGCTGTCAAATCGTTTAACTCGGAAAACAAATATTTTAATTAATAATCTACTATCTTTTCATTTATATGATAATTCAAATCAATTAATTTTCATCTTTGTTCAAAAGCTAAAAAATATTTATTAGATCAGTGGAAGGTAGAGTGCGAAGTTGGACTAGCTTTTACAGAAAATGAAAAGCACACTCAAACATTTCGTTTCATTAATAAATAATAACACAACGGGCCCAAGCGTCTAAAAAAAGATTAAATTCTAATAATTGAAGTCATTTGATCCAAATATACATGACATGTGATGATAAATATTATCATTAAGACAAAAACTTGTATGAGACGGTCTCATACATGAGACGGATCAATACATGTGAGTTAATGATACTTCACACATAAATAATGACACTTCACTCATAAATAATGATACATGTGAGTTAATGATACTTCACCCATAAATAATGATACTCACATGCGGGTATAAATAATGATACTCACATGTGAGTTAATGATACTTCACCCATAAATAATGATCCCCGCATGTGAGTATTGACCCGTCTCATGTATGAGACGGTCTCACCCAAGTCTGCCCCTATCATTAATAATAAATTTAAGTAACGATATGTCGTCTCTAATTATTACATGTCATTTTTAATGATATTTTTTGTGAAGACATTATTGTTACTTAAAATAATTTTTAATTTATTTGAGACGAACTTTTAGGGTCGCTCTTTTGTGATGACATGACGTCATCACAAAAGAAATTTTTAAGTGACGACAATGTTGTCACAAAAATATTATTAGAGATGACATGTGGTAATTAGAGACGACATGATGTTACCTAGTTAAAATCTATTATAAGTGACCATATTTGTTGTCGCTAACAATATTATCTCTAAAGATCTTTTTTTTTTTTGTAGTGGCAGTTTAAATATCCAACGCGTGCTGCTTCATCAGTGCCTCTCACCATTGGAAAGACATATGGTTGGATTTGATGACTACTTGAATCAACTTTTGGATGGCCTCACTGGATACGAATCTCGTTGGCAGGTAATCCCTATTGTTGGAATAGGTAGAGTCTGTAAGACTACACTTGCTAGAAATGCTTATGAAAATTTACTCACTGTGAAACACTTTGGTGTTCGTGCTTGGACTCAATATCTCAACAATACGATGTGAAAAATATTCTTGACACACTATTTATTAATGAAAAACTATAATCCATGCTATTATGTGTTTATCGTTACTGCATGCAAATGTTCTTGAGAGTGGCAGGAACTGAATCAAGAACAAGTAAATAAAAGTAGTAAAAGTACGCACAATATTGATAACTCAGTTCGGTTAACCAACCTATTTTGGAGGAACTTCGCCCAAACTTGAAGATTCGTCCACTACTCCTTCGTGAAGACTATTCAGGATCTTACACATACAGGACTCCCTCCTTACGCCACCCTTTCTTACAACACGAACTCTTTGATGAATGAAAGCTGTGAGATCTCCTTACAATCGTGACACTAGACTCCCTCTAGCTACCCACGACTTCAACTTATAATCTCTCCTGAGATTACGTATAAAAATGGATAAAAAATCCCTCACGTGTTTCACTAAAAAACACTCAATGCTAGACTACCACGTTGAACAGTTTAAGGAACAACTTCTAGCTATTACAATAATCACAAATAACTCTCAAATACTAAACTCAGGGAATCAAAATATTGGGGGCAAACCGCCGATCTTCTATAGACTCGGTCTTCTTATACTTTCACTTTTCTTGTTGACTTGATCTCTAATCTTCATCAACTAGGAAGGTGAATTAGGGTTTATGATTCTTTTCATGTTGGTGTAGATGTCTTCCATGTTATTGAGGGTCTAAATCAGCTCTGCATCTACTCTATTAGGCAGCTAAAATAATCGCTCTTTGCTTCCAAAACATATCCCAACCGGATCTTTACCCACAAGAAAACCACCATAATTAAACTGTCAGGGACGCTCTTGGAACATCAGAGGAGACAATTCACCAACTGTTCTTTACTTTGCACAGCGGAATCAGCACATTAATTCAGGAACATATCCTCGAACATAAATTGCCAAAACAAACTTAGTGCTACTAAATGACACTAACAATCTCCTCATTTGACGTTTATGGTAAACAATAATTGATAATCTGCACAACTTATGAATAAACTTGCAGATCAAACATATATATCAAAAAACGATATATAAAGATAACTATCTGGCACAGTTACCTAAACTCCCCCTGGAATGACCCTGGGAGTTTCATCACTTCACGAACATTGCCTTGTAGTTTGAAAACATGATCTGGATAATAAGAATCTTCAAATCCCTTAAGTTGTGCAACATACACATCCTTCTTCAGAAATTCATTCAGAAAAGCACTCTTGACATCCATCTGATAGAGCTTGAATTTCATCATGCAGACCATTGCAAGAAGTAATCTGACTGATTCTATTCTTATGATTGGGGCAAATGTTTCATCAAAATTTATTCCTTCGATTTGGGAATGTCCTTGAGCAACCAGTCTAGCTTTATTCCTTGTAATATTTCTAGTCTCATTTGTCTTGTTCTTAAATATTCACTTTGTCCCCACAATATTTACCCTTTCAGGTTTCTGCACTAGATCCCAAACATCATTCTTCTTGAACTGAAGTAATTCTTCTTGCATTGCTTCAATCCAGTAGATATCTATTAGAGCTTCTTGAACATTCTTGGGCTCTATCTTTGATGTAAAACAGACATTGGATATCTCTTCATGCAATCTTTTTCTGAGTCTGCTTCTAGTTATTCTCTCTTTATAGATGTCTCCTATAACTTCAGTAGTCGGATGATCTTTGATAATCTACCGTGAAGGCTTCCTTTGTTTAACTCCTCAGTCTTCTTTTTCACTTTCAGTGTCATCATGTACATCAGAATGTCCAAATACATCTGTATGTACATCTTCTTCTGTGGTGTTAACAGTATCATCCCGATCATCAAATCTGATATTGATTGATTCAACTACTGCCTTGGTTTTCTTATTGTAAATCTTGTATGATTTATTGTTTCTGGAATATCTCACAAACATACATTCTACTCCTCGATTGTTCATCTTGCTGAGATATTCTCTATCGTTTAAGATAGAGCAAGTGGTTCTAAACACATAGAAGTACTTCATAGTTGGTTTCTTCTCATACCAAATTTTATATAGAGTAGTGAAGGTACCTAGTCTAGGATGAACTCAATTGTTGATGTGACATACAGTGTTGATAGCTTATGTCCAAAACATTGAGTTAACTCCTTTTGCTGCAATCATTGTTCTAGCCATCTCCTGAAGAGTTCGGTTCTTCCTTTGAACTACTCCATTCTATTGTAGAGTCTTTGGAGCTGAGTACTCATGGCTAATCCCATTCTCATGGCATAAATTATCAAAGAACTTATTTTCAAACTCTTTGTCATGATCACTTCGAATCTTAATAATTTGTTGATTCTTCTCCACTGTGATCTTGCAAGCTAGTTTCTTAAATGCTATGAAAGTCTCAGTCTTATCTCTGAGAAAGTCCACCCAAGTAAATCTTAAGAAGTCATCAATGCAGACAAGGAGATACTACTTTCCTCCATAACTTTCCACGACTATTAATCATATTAAATCCATATGTAGGAGATCTAAAATTCTCTGAGAAGTTCTATCATGTACTTCTTTATGCTGATATCTAGTCTGCATTACCAATCTAGCAAGGTCCACATACTTCGTCTCATTCAACTTTGATCTGAGGAATTCCTCTAACCATCTCCTTGTTAATGATCTTTTGGAGATTTCTGAAGTTAATGTGTCCAAGCTTCTGATGTCATATCTCTGATTCTTCTACAGATGTTCTTTAACATGTTACTGAACATTGTGCAAGTACATGGAGCTGATAACAGTTGTCAGCTGATCTTTTTCCTTCCATGAATAAGTCATTGTTCTTATTCATCACCATGCAACTTTCTTTGGTGAATATTACTGTCATGTCATCATCACATAGCTAACTGATACTGATGAGATTGGCTTTGAGTCCATCAACCAGCATTGCTTTCTTCAGTTTAGGCATTCTTTCAACAACAAGTTTACCTTTTCCCATAACTTTTCCTTTCTTGCCATCTCCAAAGGTGACAAAGTCAGATGAGCAAGTCTTTAAGTTTTGCACAACTGAGCAATCTAGTCATGTGTCTTGAGCAACCACTTCAAAGTACCAGCTGCTCTTGTCTTCAACTCGTAGAGATATATGAGCAATTAGACTGTTTTGTGTTTTTTGTTTAACAACCCATTGCTTTTTCTGAGAGAGCTTCTTCTTCTCTTGCATAGCTGGCCTTCTATCCTTATTACTAGAATGCTGAGGCACAAATCTTCTTTTCATCCTTCTAAGATTATTGAGATACTTCTTACAATATGGTCGAATATGGCCTCTTTCTTCACAATAATGGCAGATAATTTCTCTCATGAAGCCATAATGATCAACCATTCTTCTATTTGTAATGTTCTTATTATTATGCTGAACATTCTGATGTACATGTACTGGCTGACTTGTACTTTCTTTGACAAACATAGTCTTGGATTGACCTCCATTGTATCCAAGACCTGGATGACTCTTTCCTAAATGTCATGGAGTAGTAAGAATCTTGTTAAGATTCTTTGTTCCATTGTTTAGCATAGTGACATTCCTCTTGATGGATTTGAGCTCAGAAGATAACTCTGCAATCTTTCTCTCTTGTTGTCGAATCACAACTTTATGATTTGAATCAGACTTGATTAGCTTATTTTTTTCCTCAATTAGACTCGTGTTTTGAGACTGAAGAGTCTTGTTGATCTCTACAACTTCTAGCCACTTTGTATACATCTCTTTGTAGGTATTCACAAATTCTTCTTGGCCGAAGTCTTCATTATCTTATTCATCTTCTTCTGCATATTTGAATGGATCTTGGAATTCAGAAACTTTTGTAGTGAATGCAATAGTTTTTTCAACAGAATCACTATTGTTTACTTCTAAATCATCATCATTGAGAGATGTATTGTAATTATTCTCGTTTCTCTTCAGTGTATTAGCACATTCAGCTTGAATATGGCCAAAGCTATCACATTTTATACACTGTATTCCCCTTCTTGGATTGGACTGTTGATATTCCTTTCTTTCCAGATGGTTGTCTTCCATTGTTGAACTTTCTTGAAGACTACTTGTTAGCTATTTTCAACATTCGACTGAAGTTCTTGGTAATCAAGACCATTGTATTCATTGTATCTGAATCAAGTATAGTTTTTTATTTCTATACTTTTTTAGGTACATCTTCTAAAACTTCAGTTTTAAGAGTAATACATCTCTTCCTTAAGTTATTGTCTTTATCTTCTAGATTCATCTTGAACGTTGTTAAATACTCCATCAGCTTATCAAGCCTCAGACTCTTGATATCCTTAGCTTCTTCTATAGCAACAACTTTGTATGCAAACTTCTTAGGAAGAGAACTGAGAACTTTTCTTATAAGTTTTTCATTGTTGATTGGCTCACCAAGAGCGAAACTCTCATTAGATATGCTTCTTAATCTGGCATTGAACTCACCTATAGACTAAGTTTCTTCCATTCTAAGATTTTCAAACTTAGAAGTAAGATTTTGAAGCCTAGATAATCTTACTGAATTGGTTCCTTTAATGGTGGTTTCCAAAATATCACAAGCAACTTTTATTGGGGTTTTTTCAAATTGAGCCCCAACAGGATCTAATTGGATGCTCATTAATTCTACAACATGTAAATCATATTTTATGTGTGATATTAATTATTACTAATATTGAATTAGCATGCAAGCAAATTGATTCTAACGCAGGCGGAAAGATAGAACTGATAAACAACTTACATCGCGTGGTAGGGTTGCAGACGGGATTAAAGGTCTAATTCCATTGTTGGAGATGAACATGATCAACACCCTCTCCTTCAAGGCAGTGTTCGAACCACTCCAAGCATGATATTCCACACCTTGATCTTCTGCGGTATTCCCAAACCTTGTTTAGATGCAGAGTGGGCTGCAAACTACTAAACTGTGTGGGAACTCTAAGGAATCAAGTGAGGACAAGAGGGGCTATTTTTTGTGTATAATTTCATGCCCCCTCCTCTAATTAATAAGGAGGGGGACGAAATTAATCTCCCTAAACCCTAATAGGTTTGGACCTCTCCACTTGTTCCATTCCCCAGTCCACTTAGGTGTTAATTGGGCTACAACAGAGATCTAGAAGAATATTAAATTGGCCTACTAATTTATTTAATTTCTAATATCCATAACATGGATATAAATAAATAATCTAAGTATTATTTTTTTCCACTAAAGAAATAATATTGACCTACCAATTTAATACATATTTGTGAATATGCTTTCTCCTTTAGTTCAGTCATTCCCCATGTTTAAGATATAATGTCCATTAATTAATTATGTAAGCTTCTGACAGCTATAATTAATTAATATCTTATTCCTTGAGTAGTACTGCACGACTTCCATTTATCATGATAAGAATAAATTAATATTCAGTCTGCAGGGCTTTTCATGATCCTTGTGCTTCCTCAATGGGACATCATCAACCTAGCGCACCAGGACACAGTAACCATATATATATTACACGACCCATCATATATGTAAATGATATTTCTTCGCGGTCCAAATTTACTATTTATAATTTCCGGTTTATGCTTACTAGACACTACTTAGGACCACACCCACAATTGGACGGGGTCAATTGTAGAAGTAACAAGCTTAACCCGAGTCGATCTCTCAAGAAAGGCTTTATGGGAAAGAATTATCTAAAGACTACACATGCTTTCAAATGAACAACTAAAATAAAATCTAAACATTCTAACAAGGGGTTTTGATGATGATTATGCTAGGAATTCAAAATAGACAATAAAGCAAGACAATTTAATACAAATACACAAATTAAATTCAGATTAGAGGAAATAAGTTTGATTCAGGTATTAGGGTGTAGATTCTCTCAATGGTTTTATCACTATGCTTTATTCAAGTTGATAATGCTACTCTCACAAATACGATAGTCCCTTCCAATTAGTTTAACTTCAATTACTGTTACCGTCTATCCGTTAAACCTCTCTTAGCTATATCGTACAAGCAAGATTGACATATTAGGATTAGAAACCCCATCCACCTAACGTCGAAGGAACCAATTTCCGGATTTAGATTCACAATCAAGACTCCTCTAAATCCTATCAATGTTCAAGTAGTGATCAATTACCTAAACATGAAAAAACAGTATTCCAACAACAACAATCAACAAGAACAAACATAGATCAAAACCACATCGATCCTCTACCCCCTAATAGAGAGATTAGCCACTAAACATACTCAAAAATATGCAAACACTATAGAAGAACATCATCTCATAAATCAAATGTAAATGAAGATAACTTCTATAATATTATATATCCTTCAAGAGTCTTGGGACAAATCCCCACAAACATCCAAGAAATGTAAAGAAATACACGAGATAAACCTCCTCCGAGCTTAGCTTCCGCTGATGGCTCATCGTCGTCCATCTCGTGTCTTCTCCGTCTCCCTTCGTTTGATCTCCTTGCTCTTTCTTTTCTCCTCCTCTCTTAGGTGAAGGTGAGGGTGTGTAAATGGTGAGGAAAATGGTGTAGAGATTTAGTGTGTGTAGTATGTGTAAAAAGAGAGAGAATGGATGTAGAATGGTGGAGAAGATGGAGTGGTGAGAGTGAATGGAATATGAGATAGTGGGTAATGAATGGTTAGAGTGAATCCCCCAATAGATATGAGAGAGAGGGGAGATATCGTAAGAGAGAGAGAGAGAGAGAGAGAGAGAGAGAGAGAGAGAGAAAAGGTGATGGGAGATGATGGTAAGGGATCATTTAATGCAAATATTTGTGGAGATTTTTGGGAGCAAAAGTCCAACTCTAGGATTTAGGGAATAATAAGCTACAAATCCTAGGAATTAAAAATGGCTCAAAAGAGTTCTTGAACTGATTTAAATGAGATCAGTTGGAACTGGAATGAAAATGAGCGGAGTTGCAATGAACATGGGAAAAACTGGACCGAGATGAAGAGGAAGCAGCCCGCGCGCCGGCGGACTGCAGGGTGCCGCGGGGGCAGGCACGGCGGGGGCTAGCCCCGTGGGACAGGGTTGCGCGGCGGGGGCTAACCCCGCGGGGGCCCTCAGCGCGACGGGGGCGGGGGCGTGAGGCGGGCGCGGCGGGGACGCGAGGCTCTCGGCATTTTTGGTGCCCGCCCGTGCGGGTGCTTTTTCCTCAATTCCTTTTAGCAATCTTGATCTTCTTATAAAAATAATCCAGCTCAATTACTCGATTTGCACTTGCTACTTAATTACCGTAAAATACCCGCTTTTATGATTAAAGGCTCTAGTTTTGCAACACTTTGCACAATCCACCATTAGAGCAATAAACACAAATAAACACATAAAATCAACACATAACAATATAAAATTAAACAAAATAAATACTAAACACAATAAAATAAATAAATTAAAATGACACAAATAGACATTAAACAACTCCCCTACACTTTGCCTTTTGCTTGTCTTCAAGCAAACAAGAAATTAAAAACATGTATCAAGAAGGAAAAACTTGCAACTCAATCATATAATTGATCACGATTTATGGTTCCCACAAAAGCATCCATCATCTATGAAAGTGAGCACAATATCAAAACAAGTGATGAGCCCGACCTTTCAAAATCAAGATGATCAAGGAAGCAAGATTCTATCCAATTATTCCCCCATAAATTACTTCCAAAATTTATTCACAATAAAGCAAAATATGATCCTAAATAAAGGATGACAATCGTAGGACAAAATTCATTAGGTTTAATCATCGAAATTAATCGAGCTTCCTAATGTGGTTTCCCATACTCATCATGCAAAGTAAAGAAGCATTTGCCACACATGAGAGGAGTAGAATCCGGAATGCAATCCAAATTATTTATGCGAATTATGGGGGCGGATCAAAATTCACAAGGTGAAACCATAGGGAGGAGATCCCTAGTGTCCTTGTGTGGTTTCCCATACTCATTGTTGAATAAATCAACAAGAGGAGTAGAGATCCTTATTGCCCCTTTTCTTTTCCTCTCTTATTTTTTTTTATTTCTTTTTTTTTTATATATCAACAAAATACAAAAATATAAATGAGGAAAGATAATTAGGGGATAATTTCAAGAATAAGGCTACCCAACGTTATAATCTTTCAAGGACAAGGTTTCACACAATTTTTTTTCAGTTATGAACACATTCAAGAACAATTGTGCTTATGAGTGAAACCACAAAATCATTGAATTAATATGATTGATTTGAAAATAATTCCTTGAAGACCCATCTTCCAATTTTCAAATTTGACAATTAGACAAAAACATCATGCTAAGCAAGGGAAGAACAAAATACACAACATAATCAAAACCATAAAATGAACGCAATATGATCGAAACATATGTAGCATAATAAAACAAGAACCAAAAACTAAAAACATAAACAAGAACCAAAAACTAAAAACATAGTCCAACAATACAAAACCAACAAAACCAACATAACTAAAACCAAAACATACTACACTAATAATCTCATAACTCCCCCACACTTAAAACATGCATTGTCCTCAGTGTATGAAAAATGAATGCAAGTAAAAGATAGAAGGGAGTAGAGAATGTCACAAGATTGTAGAAAACCGGCAACGAGCGCGGGATCCTACAAAGCAACACTAGAAAAAATACACAAAGAAAAATAGACGATATCTAGCGTTATAAACAACGCACACAAAACACGACAATACATATCTAGAAAAACAAAAAACATATGATTTACTGCTCTGGAGGTGGTGGTGGAAAGGATGAGGCAAGCGTCCAAGCATCCCAGCTCACTTGCAGTGCTCGAATGCCCTCCTTATGTCTATCAAGGTGGGTGCGCGACTGCGGGATGGTGCGCGGTCGCGGCTTGGTACTTAGCCAAAATTCACCTCCTTGCTCCATTACACTCCATTCTTTGCCCCTACGAAACAAACACTAAAAACAAAAAGAAACATAACACACAAAATAACATATAATTGAAACGATAAATACCTAAAAATAAGAAAACCATGGGTTGCCTCCCATGCATCGCTCATTTTAACGTCTCGAGCTAGACATAGCCTCAATTAGAGGTCATGGGGGTTCGTGGAGTGCGATGACTTTGTGCCCCTTGACTTGGATGGAACATTTCGTCCATGGGCTGAAAACCTCGAGTGCTCCACAAGAAAATGCTTCTTCAGTCATCGACTCCGTATTCTCTTTAGACTTTGATTTGCCCGGGAACCACCTCTTCCGGGTGTGGGATATAAGCTTTTGAGGCTCTTGGGCAACCTTCATACTCAAAGTGCATTTATCAGGGACTTCCTTCACTTTTTCCCTCTCAATCTCCTTGCACTCGCTTTCCGAGCTTCCTTCCTGCACAAAAACTTCCTCGGGCCCGACATCAATAGAATCAAGGGAAGAGCAATTTTTGATTATGGGGTTAGCAGGCATAAGAGGATCAAACATAGAGAAAGATACAATTTCTCCAAAAATAGACATTTTCAATGTTACATTTTTGACATCAATGAGGGTGTTTGTGGTAGCCATGAAGGATCTACCCAAAAGCAATGTGTTTTCTTTCTCATTTTCTTGGGCTTTCCCTATGTCTAAAACAACAAAGTCAACGGGGAATATCAACCCACCCACTCTCACAAGGATATCCTCAACAATTCTCTGGGGATATCTAATAGATTTATCAGCAAATTGTAGGCACATTATAGTGGGTTTCAAGTTCCCTAATTCTAGTTGCTTAAATAAAGAGTAAGACATCAAGTTTATTCCTGCTCCCAAATCTAACATCCCACATACTTCCTTACCATTCCCCAAAGCAAGTTTAAGAGTAAAACTACCTGGATCACGAAGCTTGGGTAGTAGTTGTTGTTGTAGGATTGCACTCGCCACTTTGGACACCACAATCTTCTCATCCTCCGCAAACTTTCTCTTCTTGGAAGCTAGTTCTTTGAAGAACTTGACGTAGGCCAGCATATTTCGAATGACATCAAGGAGTGGAAGGTTGACATTCACCTTTGATAAGAGTTTGTAGAACTCTTGAAATTGGGTATCTTGCTTCTCATTCCTCAACCGGCTTGAAAACGGAATTGAGAGAGTGTAGGGATTTGCGGCCTTGTGGAGTGTGGGCTTTCTCACTTCTTCTTTTTCTTTTTCGGGCTCCCTTTGTGGTTGTCGAGGAGCTTCCTCTTCTTTTTCAAAGGTAACTTTCTTTAAGTTGGGCTCTCCAACCTTGTTCTCCTCAATACCGCCACTTTTGAGCACAGTTATAGCTTGCACTTGCTTGGGCTAGCTTGGCAATTTTCCGTTCTTTAGCCGCTTGGACAGGTCACTCACCGTATCTGCAACTTGGCCCACTTGGACTTCAATCCTCTTAACCGAGGCTTCCACAGACTCGAATCTTTGTTGAATGGCCTGCATGAAGGCTTGTAGTGTATCTTCTAAGGGAGGCCTTGTGGGATGGTTTGGTTGAGCCAGATATTGTTGCGGCCTCGGATAAGGTGGAGCTTGGCCGCCTCCGGTTTGTTGAGGTAGAGACGGTTGTTGTGATGGTAGAGGTGGTAGTTGAGGTTGTCTCCAAGAGAAGTTTGGATGATTTCTCCACCCCGGATTGTATGCTTGAGAGTATAGGTTGTAAGGTTGGCGTGGTTGGAATCCTTGAAGGGCATGTATTTGCTCTTCAAGAGCATGGAAATGAGCCTCTTCACTTGACTCCGGCTCGATCGACCTTTAGCACAAGTTGGCCCCATGGCCATACTCTCCACAAATCCCACAAGTCTCAATGGCCATCACTTGTTGCGGTGGTCTCTCGGAGGTTCGAAGCATCTCTACTTGCCTTGTCAACTCGGCAAGTTGTTTTGTCACATCATAACTAGGGTTGGCTTCATTGACGGAAGCTCTCTTCCCCCTAAACCTCTTTTTTTGAAAAATCGTGGCCATCGTCTCATAGATGTTTGAGACCTCTTCGGTGATGCGGCCTCCAATGTCTCCTCCCGATGCATTGTCCACAATATATTGGAAATTTTGTGAAAGCCCGTCGTAAAAGAATTGGTTGAGCAACTCGGGTGCGAGATGGTAGTGAGGGCATTGTTGTTGGAGACCTCGAAACCGATCCCAAACTTCATAAAATGCTTCACCTGGAGATTGGGTGAAGGTAACAATTTGAGCTCTCAAATCTTAGGTCTTTTGGTTGGAGTAGTACTTGACCATGAACTTCTCATAGACGGCATTCCAATTGGCCAATGAATAGGCCGGTAGAGACATGAACCACGTCTTGGCTCGATCCTTCAAGGTATAAGGAAAAAACCTCATCTTCAATTGATCTTCGTTCAAACCTTGTAAAGAAAAGATTTGAACAACGACATAGAACTCCCGGATGAAGTTCAAAGCATCTTCGGTCGGCATCCAGTAGAATGAGGAAAGTTGGCTAAAATGAATGTTCTTCAACTCGTAGTTCATTGCGGCTTCACCAAGAACTATGCAAGAAGTCGACGCCCCAATCACGGGATGAGCAAAATCTCTCATATTTCTAGCCGCATTGGCATTGGCATCGGCATTGTCGAGGTTGTTGAAAGGGTTAGCTTCCATCTCTCTTTCCCACTCGAACACGTCGAATCTCCTTGATCGATGGATGTCGTCAAACACGTCTCTTAGTTTGATTCCTTAAAAGAAATATCAACTACTGAAGTCACCGATGAGCCAAACCCAGAGAAAGTTCCAACTGATCAAGTCGAAGTGCTAGATTTAGAAAATCATACTGATCAGTTGAGTGAAGAACAGCAGCAAGGCTTCACAAGCTCACTAGCCATGGTGGTATATGTGGATCCAAATCAGAAAAAATCACATCTTACAATACCACCAGAGAAAATCTATGGAGAAACAGAGAGCCTGGGAAATCCTGAGCAGTCCAGGACAATTCCCCGTGAAGAGATGGGTGGAACTGAAGATGGAGATGAAACCATATCATGAGGTGATGAACTTGTATTAAATGATGATATTCTTATACCTCATGATGATACAGCAACATCAGTTCAGTTCCAGGAGCAACCAGAAAGCTCCACTACTCAGTGCACAGTTCAGCATGAAGAACTGTTTCGCAGCACTCAGCAGCAGCTCAAACTGCACAGTAAGCTCATGAAGCAGCTACAAGAATAAGTAAGTGCTCAACAAGTCGAAGTAGACTTATCAAGAAATGACAAAACTGGTGAGCTACCTACTAAAAGACAGAAAATAGAGCACAAGAAGGATTAGAGACTGATCAAGCTCAGCTGATTAGGATCTCTAAGTACTCCTCTTGTAATTTTTCTCTATAGTCCTCTTTGATCAATAAAATATTATTTTATTGATAAAATGCCATGTCAGCAAAATCATTTGAATTCTTACCGTTGAAATCCTGACAAAGGCATTTAAGGCCAAAAGCAAAAGCAAGAGACAACAAATTTTCAAAGATATATAAGTATCATTTATTGCTCATAAATCAATTCAGATCTAGTCCTTGCTAGAAGAGATACACTAATTTATCAAATCATTCAAGAAAGGTCTCTTCTCACTCTCATCTATCTCAAAAAATTCTAGCCAAATTTCGTCAATGGCTGAATTCCCCAGTTTCCCCAATTCTTTCAAAAATCAGATGATGAGAGATAAATTCCTTGAGAGGAAGAAATTCTAGGAAATTCTCCATGAATCAAACGGGCAAAATCTGCTTATTAGTCTTCACAAGACAGGAATTCTTCACTCCCTGGAAACACCACCAAGGTTCTTCAGACAAAACCTGGTGTGTGAATTTCTTCTTCAAGCACAAATCAGTGCAAATGGCAAGGAAATATCATCAGTTATCCAAGGCTGATCTATCACGATAACTGAAGGAACAGTTGCTAAAGTTTTTCAACTTCCAAGGCAAGGAGCAACAGTTCAAGACTTGAGTGAAGCAGCTGAACCATACTGGAGAAGGTGGAAAGCACCCACCTGCAAAAAGGCATTCAGTTTTACCACAACTAAAACTGATCTAAGACCAGAGTATGGAGTTCTGCTCGACATCACAAACATGATGATGTTTGGAGCAATTGGAAGCCAAAGCCAACTTACCTAGGAGAGGTACAAGATGATGATTCACCTAGCTAAATGACGCAAGACAAACTGGGCAGAGTTTGTATTTACTAAAATCAAGCGTTATGTTCTTAAGGCCTCCAACTCAAAGAGAACAAGGAAGTTTGAGTCTATGATGGGACTCGTTCTCAGGATGAGCAAGATGATTGAAGATATCTTGAAGCTGCCAAATGATGATGCATTATCAGTCCTCATCTCTGACTGGATTCCCAAGAGAGGAAGCATTCATCTCCACTCACTCAAGAAGAAAAGGAGGACCAAAGGCAACATAAGTGCCACAACCTTAACCACCTCAACTGCCAATGTCGTTCTGTCGCTAGTCTCAAAGAACGGATCAACAACTGACTTTCAAGACTATTCTAATCCAGATGAGCTCATTCCATTCATCGGAATCTCTTATGCAGACTATGGAGCTGACAACTTAAGGAGGACTTGTGTAACGCCCCAGATTTTCAGATCAGGTTTAGAAAATTCTTAATCATAATTAAGAAGTTAAGGAAGAGATTTTTATAAGGTTTAAGTGAAGTCAGATGCCAGTCATGACTTTAGGGATCAATTTTCGTGAAATCATCTTTTCAGAAATTTCAATCTTAACTTTGTTATGACCGATTTTGGTCTTCTTAGAAAGGTTTTAACTCAAGGAGTACGCCAGTGTTTTCAGATTTTAAATCTGAAGTTGTTTGAGGTCCCGTGTTTTCGAATTTTAAATCTGAAGTCGTTTGAGGTCCCGGTGATGAAAAACGTATTTAAAGGATTTATTAATAGTAACTTTTGCGTGCATTTGTGATTTGGAAAATTTATGAAATCCTTCTCGTTGTTCCAAGTCTTGTTCTGTCAGGCACCTCTCATGGGAAATGATTTAAGGAATCCATTGGCGTTCACAGATTTCAATTCTGAGGTCAATCGAATGCTCGAGAGCAAAATCTGTCAGTCTGAGTGAATAGTAAAAGTAAATTCCAAAAAAGAAATCTTTTCTCGTCTTTCTTCTGACGACCTGTTTTTTTATCCCAAGTCAGGTTGGTTCAATAGTGCTTGAGCTAACGAGTCTTCCAGTATTTTCAGATTTTGTGTCTGAGGTCATTTGGACCTTGACATCGAATAAAGTAGCTTTTAACCGAACCTGGAGTAACTTTAGCAGTGTTTCTGCACTGGAATGGCTTCCAAGGGAAGCCACACCTTTTCCTATAAATATGAGAGGTCTCCTTCACATTTCTTGCTCATTCATCACTTCTTCATTCTCAAAAATTGAGCGAATAGAAAAGCTCTGAGAAAAAGTCGAGAGGAGTCTCTTCGTGAGTTCACCTCCGAGTCGACAGCGGAGTGGCGAGGAAGATATGCTTCAGGGGAAGGTTCTAGGGGCTCTGTCGGGTTGTAGTGGTGGCTCTACCTCCATTGCGACTCGATGAGACATCAAGCTAGCCACCTTCCTTCGGCGCACTCGACTCCATCCATTCTATTTTGTCGACGTCGGATTCAAGCCACTTTCTTTTTGTTTCTAAATTTCTTTTCTATTTTTCATTATCGTATTTCATTATCTCTGTCGTTATTTCGTTGCTCGTTTATTTCATTTAAGTTTCGTATTTAAAGTTTTGTATTTAAAGTTTCTTCTAGTTAAAGATATAGTCGTGTTTATGCCGTTATAATGTTGATTTCTTTTCAAGTTTAAAGCATGTTTGTTTCTAAGTTTTGGCTAAGTGTAAAGCCTTATTTTAGAGTTTAAAACATCGAGGAAAGGGAGAGGCGACCAAGTAACTCCTTGACCAACACTTCGATCGGAAGTTTTCAAGGTTCGTGAGAGTGCACGGACCATGCAAGGGTTGCATGGCCCGTGCAAGGAAGCCCAGAACTCTCGGTATTATTTTCAGAAGGGCTTACACGGCCCGTGCAAGGGTCTGCATGGACCGTGTCGAAAAGTTAGGCGTGTTTTACTTCGTCTTAAGGCCTAGCACAGCCCGTACAAGGTTAGCACGGCCCGTGCAAGGGTTCTGCAGCCATGTCTCGGCATGTTTCCGTCTGGAGGCCATAACGTTTGACTCGGTTGGAACCACGAGACTCATGAATACTCAAATCGAAGCTTTTTTGAAGAGCTACGTTGCTACAGTGGCCAATCATCCATAATATCGACCATTTTAGTCGGATTTTCCGTCCCCATTTTCAGTAATTTCGGATGTCTAAATCCTTTTAATTCTCATGTTTTAAGTCATAGTTAAGGGTCGAGAGTTTAGATATCATTTCGATGTCTTAGAAAGGATCTCGAATAAGGTTTGAAGTCATTGATCGACTTTTCTAAGAGGAGGTGAACCCCAAGGAGGCCCGAAGAAGGATTTTTCGGCTCGTTATCGAGGTGCCTGTCATCGAGGTGGGTGGTTCTAAACCAAGTATAAAGTTTGAGCTAGTAAGCTCTAGAAACATGATAGGGCAAAGGTGAAATATCCAATAAAAGTATTTTATGCTATGCTTGTTTAGTCTCTGTACAAGGAAAGGAAGGAAGAAAGTGTTATGCATGATTATGTTGAATTGTTATTTAAGTTTGATAAGTAAAGAAAGTTGTTATATGTTAATGAGTTCTCGAGCAGGTTTAGATATGCTAAAAATGCTTAAATACTGTTTATGCTAGCATGAGATACTTAGAATTGCTTAGGTTGCAATCTATGTTTATACGCGTTTATTTTCTCGTATTTGAATATTGAATTTTTGCTAAAACTTATTTAGTTAACTATTGCCTTCTAGGGTAGTGATAATTCCCTTATAAGCCGAGATTATGCTAAAATAAAGATTTAGCCTTAGATGGTTGCTCTAGGCTTGGTATTTGCTAGGAAGGTTAAGTAAGGAAGGAAGGTTAAGTAAGGAATGAAGTTAATGAAGGATATAGTTTCTACTGTAAGTAGGTAATCGAGCTCAAAGAATAGTTTAATTGCATTATCATGTTGTGACCTTTGTGTCACTAAAGTTGAATCTCGATTAATAGGAGTCACTGCTGGGTAATCCTCTCGTATACTCAGAGGATACTTGAGGTAACCCCTCTCTTATCCTAAGGCATATCTAAGGGTGCAGTAGACATCAGGTTTGAGCCAGGAAAGGCGCCATAAATGAAGTAAAAGGTTTTGCGGATATGGAGAGGGCTTTTGCGTTTTGCTCTCCATATGCTTTCAGTTTATAATTGGATATTTCAAAGTTTATTTAAGATTTTTCACATACAATGTCATTGAGTACATTAGTGCTCACGCGCTCTTTTTCAAATATTTTCAGATTGAGATGTTGAGGCCGGTGATGTGCTGTTGGTGAGGTTGCCTGAGTTGTTAAAGTTGTTGCTTAATGGTTACATGATTTTCTTCCGCGATGTTTCTGCTAAGTACTCTGACATCTAGTATTTAATCTTGATACATATAACTTGATTCTTGATAATAGCATGTCTTAAATGTTATGATTCCTAAATAGTAATAAAGTCTTGAGAAATTGAAGCATGTTCTTTGGACATACCCGTTTATGCCTTTATTGATTCCGAGTTATTTGAGTAGTCATACTTGTTGAGCATTTGGGTATCCATTTATTCTCACTTGACTTGTTAATAAATCTTTCATGCTTGTTATTGTTGTTCGCCTACAAAGAGGCTTTTTCTTTCAAGCATGATTCCACTCATTTCTAGTTAATCTTAAGTTATGTTTTTGTTTCGTCCCATAAATGGGATAGTATTATTTATTTGACTCCGACTTATTAATGAGTCCTTGTCGTTGTGACCCACGAAGGGGTTTTGTTTAAAGAGTCGAATTCATATCTTCTTGTCATTGGATTCTGTTTAAATCTTGATTAGCCTATGATATGGCGTTCTTTTGACTCGATTAAATCCTTTTACCCCTTTAATTTGTTGAAGATGATAGTTCTTCCAAGTGATGAAGTTAAGTTGCCTAAGTTTTTGAGGCACTAACTTAGTTTAATTCTAGAAACACCCCCCTGGATTTTCGATTAATCTTTCGGCTTTTACACATAACACCCCGTCCCTATTAAAAATGGCCGCCTAAGGGACCGGGCTATTACAGATGGTATCAGAGCAGGTTTGAAACTCTGCAGACCTGTCTCTTCTTAAAGTAATTGATTGAATTCTTATGTGAATATTGAATTGTTCAAAGGTATTAATCAGTAACTCTCAGTACATCATCACCCTCGCATCTTCAACAAAGTTAAGGTATGATCGAGTTAAAGTATTTTTTATTATATTTGGTATAACTTTTTAAAAGTACATAATAAGGTGAAAAGTTTTGAGCAAAGGTAAGGATAGTTGATTTTGAAAATCGAACATTATTTCTTTATGAAATAAAATTTTTGGTATTGCCGAAGTTTAAAGTGTAACTTGTTGAAGTAAGTTCTAGATCTATTCATGTAAAGAATTTTGAGTCATTATAGACTCGGGCAAGAAGCAAATCTTTTCAGAATATCATTTTCTGTAGTTACTCGAAGTATATCGGTCATTTTAGATCGTCAAAATTTTTGAGTAATAAAGTTTGAAAAGTTGATTTAAAAATCTTCTTTGATAAAGGCTCATCTACTGCACATGAGGAAAGGATCTAAGGATGAGTAGAGAATAAATGAAGCATAGAGAATATAGTTAGAACATAGACTATAACAAGTTTGAATTAAGGAGAATTCTATGATTCCCTTTATGTTCTCTTAAGAACCTAGATTGAGTAAGTTCCCTCTCAAGGATCTAAGTTAAGTAGAGTTGTTCGAAAGAACATTTTTATCGCAATGATGTTCGTGAAAAGATTAAAAGGGTTCCGATAGCAGAAGCGAGAATGAGGTTATGAAGTTAAAGCCAGAAGCAAGAAGAGGAGCAGTTAAGTGAAAGGCTAGTTATTAGATTGCGGATCTAATGCAAGTTCGAGGAATCCCTATGCGAGCTTTGAACTCAAGAGAAGTCTCGTCTCAAGATCTAATCACGTTTACAAGGAATGAAGACTCATTTCCTTCGATAGAGCTCGTTGATTTAAAGGAAGGATATTCAAGGTCACGCCGCGTTCAGTTCCTAAAGTTGTCACATGTTTCAAACCGATTAGTGAAGATGAAGGTTGTCGTTACAAGAGAGTTTAAAGATATATCGGTGTTCTACCGAGCTTGCAGGAGACGTTGAAGTCAAGCTATTTTAAGTCCAGGAGGTGCTATAGATTAAGTCGCTTTGTCGTATCCCTTTCAATAGGTAAGAAGTCATCCCCGGATGTCGCTTTTCTGGCCAAGCGCAGCCATTTAAAGTCCAGTCGACTCGTGCTATTTCATAGTATCCTCGTAAAGAAGAAGATGCGTGACGCTCAAGAAAAAAAGGAGAGAACCCGAAGAAGATCATTAAGAAGATAGACCTAGTGTTTGGTGGATCGAGAGTTTCATTTCAATAGGAAGTTTTGATGAGTCTATTTATTCATTCTTGTGTCCATTGAATCAATCTCCCTTCAATAGCTTTATATCATTTGAAATTCTTCATTTATATCATTTGAAATTTCTTCGATCATATCCTCTTAGATAATTTGTAATCTTTTTTTATTTTATGATACTCTTTGATCATCAAGAATCAGTAATAGCACTTCCTTGTTAGGCTATGCTGTCACCTTTGTGAAAATATTTCAGCACGATTTCCAGTTTCTAACCATTGATTTCTTCCATATCTTTGTTATGTACAAAGACCTTTCGGGTTATAAGTCCTTTGAAAAGGCAATATTTTGCCATATATAACCTAGTGTTATATCCTTTCTAGCTTTTGATCTTGTTAAAGAATTGTTGATCAAATAAAGCCCTCACTCAGAGGCATTTGTTTCCATTTTATCCCACTTATAGAAGCTCGAGTGTGGATCTTGGAATAGAGTAGAGAGTAGATAGCAGTATTCTTTAGTCATTATTAGAAGAATAAGAGGTGGTATTTCCTAATAGGAAGTAGAATCCAAGTAGCGCCAAATAGTATCCTCCAAGGTTAGGACGCGTGTTTGTAAAGTAATTTCTCGGCTTGTTGTGTTTAAAGGCGATCTAGGAATGTAAGCAAGCAAAGTTCCGAGCGTGCAGTTAAAGCCCAAACATGCGATCTTTACATTTGCAAATGATGGTGATCACCAGCGTGAGCCATGAAGTCAGACTACTACTTCGAGAAAAGGAAAAGACTGCAACGAGAATTGAAGATAGAGGTGTATCGTGAAGTACGCCCCCAAGAAGAAGAGGAATTCAAGCATCAAGAAGTTAAAGATGAAGATAAAGTGAGTTCGAATCTAATAAAGCGTGGAAAGGATCTATCCAAGAAAGCACCCGATTAGCTAGGGTTAGTCATTTATATTTGGAGAATCGATAAAGTTTTGAGGAAGGTGGCTAGAAGTGGTTTATAGTTGTAAGCTTAGTAAAGGTTTCAAACCAATATGGTTCCATCAAGGCTTTGAAGAAGTATCCAGGTTTCCGTTTGAGGAGAAGTAAATTTCGGGATGAAATTTCTTTAAGGGTGGTAGGATGTAATGCCCCAGATTTTCAGATCAAGTTTAGATAATTCTTAATCATAATTAAGAAGTTAAGGAAGAGATTTTTATAAGGTTTAAGTGAAGTCAGATGCCAGTCACGACTTTAGAGGTCAATTTTTGTGAAATCGTCTTTTTAGAAATTTTAATCTTAACTTTATTATGGCCGATTTTGGTCTTTTTAGAAAGGATTTAACTCAAGTAGTACGCCGGTGTTTTCGGATTTTAAATTTGAAGTCGTTTGAGGTCCCAGTGATGAAAAACGTATTTAAAGGATTTATTAATAGTAACTTTTGCGTGCATTCGGGATTTGGAAAATTTACGAAATCCTTCTTGTTGATCCGAGTCTTGTTTTGTCAGGCCCTTCTTATGGAAAATGATTCAAGGAATCTGCTAGCATTCACGAATTTCAATTCTGAGGTCAATCGAACACTCGAGAGCAAAATCTGTCAGTCTGAGTGAATAGTAAAAGTAAATTTCAAAAAAGGAATCTTTGCTCGTCTTTCTTCTGACGACTTGTTTTTTATCCTAAGTCAAGTTGGTTCAATAGTACTCGAGCCAATGAGTCTCTCGGTATTTTCAGATTTTGTGTCTGAGGTCATTTGGACCTCGACATCGAATAAAGCAACTTTTAACCAAACTCGGAGTAACTTTAGCAGTGTTTCTGCACTGGAATGGCTTCCAAGGGAAGCCACACCTTTTCCTATAAATAGGAGAGGCCCCCTTCACATTTCTTGCTCATTCATCACTTCTTCATTCTCAAAAATTGAGAGAATAGCAAAGCTCTGAGAAAAAGTCGAGATGAGTCTCTTCGTGAGTTCACCTCCGAGTCGACGAGCGGAGTGGCGAGGAAGATATGCTTCGGGGGAAGGTGCTAGGGGCTCCGTCACGTTGTAGCTGGCGGCTCTACCGCCATTGCGACTCGACGAGACACTGAGCTAGCCACCTTCCTTCGGCGCACTCGACTTCGTCCATTCTATTTCGTCGACGTCAGATTCAAGCCCTTTTCTTTTCGTTTCCGCATTTTTTTCCATTTTTCATTATCATATTTCATTATCGCTCTCATTATTTCATTGCTCATTTATTTCATTTAAGTTTTGTATTTAAAGTTCTATATTTAAAGTTTCTTCTAGTTAAAGATATAGTCGTGTTTATGCCGTTATAATGCCAATTTCTTTTAGAGTTTAAAACATCGAGGAAAGGGAGAGGTGACCAAGTAACGCCTCGACCAACACTTCAATTTGAAGTTTTCAAGGTTCGTGAGAGTGCACGGCCCGTGCAAGGAAGCCCAGAACTCTCGGTATTGTTTTCAGAAAGGCTTGCACGGACCGTGCTAGCTTAGCAAGGACCGTGTCGGAAAGTTAGGCATGTTTTGCTTCACTTTACGGTCTAGTACAGCCCGTGCAAGGTTAGCACGGCTCGTGCAAGGCTTCTGCAGCTATGTCTCGGCATGTTTCCGTCCGAAGGCCATAACTTTTGACTCAATTGGAACCACGAGACCCATGAGTACTCAAATCGAAGCTTTTTCGAAGAGCTACGTTGTTGCAGTGGCCAATCATCCAGAATCTCGATCATTTTAGTCGGATTTTCCATCCCCATTTTCAGTAATTTCGGATGTCTAAATCCTTTTAATTCTCATGTTTTAAGTCATAGTTAAGGGTCGAGGGTTTAGATATCGTTTCGTCCATTCTATTTTTTCGACGTCGGATTCAAACCCTTTTCTTTTCATTTCCGCATGTCTTTTCTGTCTTTCATTATCGTATTTCATTATCGCTCTCGTTATTTCATTGCTCGTTTATTTCATTTAAGTTCCGTATTTAAAGTTCTGTATTTAAATTTTCATCTAGTTAAAGATATAGTCGCGTATATGCCGTTATAATGTCAATTTCTTTTCAAGTTTAAAGCATGTTTGTTTCTAAGTTTTGGCTAAGTGTTAAGCCTTGTTTTAGAGTTTAAAACATTGAGGAAAGGGAGAGGCGACCAAGTAAAGCCTCAACCAACACTTCAATTTGAAGTTTTCAAGGTTCGTGAGAGTGCACGGACCGTGCAAGGGTTGCATGGCCCATGCAAGGAAGCCCAGAACTCTCGGTATTGTTTTCTGAAGGGCTTGCACGGCCTGTGCAAGGGTCTGAACGGACCGTGCTAGCTTAGGACGTACCATGTTGGAAAGTTTGACATGTTTTACTTCACCTTAAGGCCTAGCATGGTCCGTGCAAGGTTAGCAAGGCCCGTGCAAGGCTTCTGCAGCTATGTTTCAGCACGTTTCCCTCCGAAGGCCATTACTTTTGACTCGGTTGGAACCACGAGACCCATGAGTACTCAAATCGAAGCTCTTTCAAAGATTTATGTTGCTGCAGTGGCCAATAATCCAGAATCTCGATCATTTTAGTCATATTTTCCATCCCCATTTTCGGTAATTTCGGATGTCTAAATTATTTTAATTCTCATGTTTTCAGTCATAGTTAAGGGTCGAGGGTTTAGATATCATTTTGATGTCTTATTAGGATCTCAAATAAGGTTTCTATTCATTGATCAACTTTTCTAAGAGGAGGTGAACCATGCAGAGGCCCGAAGAAGGATTTTTCGGCTCATTATCGAGGTGCTCGTCATCGAGGTGGGTGGTTCTAAACCAAGTATAAAGTTTGAGCTAGTAAGCTCTAGAAGCATGATAGGGCAAAGGTCAAATATCTAATAAAAGTATTTTATGCTCTGCCTGTTTCGTCTCTATACAAGGAAAGGAAGGAAGAAAGTTTTATGCATGATTATGTTGAATTGTTGTTTGAGTTTGATAAGTAAGGAAAGTTGTTATATGTTAATGAGTTCTCGAGCAGGTTTAGATATTCTAGAAATGCTTAACAACTGTTTATGCTAGCATGAGATACTTAGAATTGCTTAGGTTGCAATCTATGTTTATATGCGCTCATTTCCTCGTATTTAAATATTGAATTTTGCTAAAGCTTATTTAGCTAAGTATTGCCTTCTTGGATAGTGATAATTCCCTTATAAGCCGATATCATGCTAAAATAAAGATTTAGCCTTAGATGTTTGCTCTAGGCTTGGTATTTGCTAGGAAGGTTAAGTAAGGAAGGAAGTTAATGAAGGATATAGTTTATACTATAAGTGGGTGATTGAGCTCAAAGAACAGTTTAATTGCATTATCATGTTGTGACCTTTGTGTCACTAAAGTTGAATCTCGATTAATGGGAATCACTGCTGGGTAATCCCCTCGCATACTTAGAGAATACTTGAGGTTACCCCTTTCTTATCCTAAGGCATATCTAAGGGTGCAGTAGACATCCGGTTTGAGCCAGGAAAGGCACCAGAAAGGAAGTAAGAGGTTTTGCGGATATGGAGAGGGCTTTTGCGTTTTGCTCTCCATATGCCGTCAGTTTATAATTGGATATTTCAAAGTTTATTTAAGAGTTTTCTCATAAAACCCCACTGAGTACATTAGTTCTCACGCCCTTTTTTTCAAATATTTTCAGGTTGAGATGCTGAGGCCAATGATGTGCTGTTGGTGGGGTTGCCTGAGTTGTTTAAGTTTCCAAAGTTGTTGCTTAATGGTTACATGATTTTCTTCCGCTATGTTTCTGCTAAGTACTCTAACATATAGTATTTAATATTGATACATGTAACTTGATAATTGATAATAGCATGTTTTAAAATACTATGATTCCTAAATAGTAATAAAGTCTTGAGAAGTTGAAGCATGTTCTTTGGACATACCCGTTTATGCCTTTATTGATTCCGAGTTATTTGAGTATTAATACTTGTTGAGAATTTTGGTATCCATTTATTCTCAGTTGACTTGTGAATGAATCTTGCATGCTTGTTATTATTGTTCGCCTACCAAGAGGCTTTTTCTTTCAAGCATGATTCCGCTCATTTCTAGTTAATCTTAAGTTATCCTTTTGTTTCATCCCATGAATGGGACAGTATTATTTATTTAACTCTGACTTATTAATGAGTCCTTGTCGTTGTGACCCATGAAGGGGTCTTATTGAAAGAGTCGACTTCATATCTACTTGTCATTAGATTCTGTTTAAATCTTGTTTTACCTATGATATTGCGTTCCTTTGACTCGATCAAATCCTTTGACCCCTTTAATTCATTGAAGATGATAGTTCTTCCAAGTCATGAAGTTAAGTTGCCTAAGTTTTTGAGGCACTAACTTAGTTTAATTCTAGAAACACCCCCCTGGATTTCTGATTAATCTTTCAGCTTTTACGCCTAACACCCCGTCCCCATAAAAAATGAACGCCTAAGGGACCGAGCTATTACAACTTTCCCTCCTCTCCAACTGATGGAAGAAAATATTCGCATTTTCTACAGTGGTGAATATGCAGCCAAAAATGCACCGAAAGTGGTAACCACTTTACTATTCACTCAATTTGCATTTTTGGCCAAACAAGATCAAGAGCTTTTCAAGCAACTGCATCGGTACTTCTACTAGTACAACTGGAGACATTCAATATCCATCCAGTCTTATTTCTTGATCACTGCTTTTCACGGCATGAGTTTTTGGTAAAGAGAAGAAGTTTGGAGTTTAAAATGGATAGGATCTTCAAATCCATTTTCTCCAATAATTGTGCAAGTTCAGAGGATTATGAGTCATAGAATGACCAATAAAATTCCTCCAACTGCCCTACTTGCCGAATTGGAAAGTGACACCAAGGCTCAAGAAGAAGCAGGAGTCCAGCAGTCAGCCAACTGCACCACCAGCGCTGCATGTCGAAGACTGAATTTTGACAATTTATCAAATCAGTTAGCTAAGCCACCTCGACCAACTGAACCTCTCACCCAGTTGCAGTGAGTTGACTATGTGATGTTGAAGATACTTCCACATCACCAAACCTCTTGTTTAAGAGATATGTCACCCCACTGATCACTTCAAGCTTAAAGACAGCCGCCCAACTGAATCCTCAGAAAGTTCAGTTCAAGTCACCCCTCAAGAGGAACTTGCAGAATAGGCAAAAGATCACATCAGCTGAAGCCAAGCAACAGACTCAGTCCATAAAGAAAGTGAGGCCAGAGAAGCCTGCTGATAGAACTGAATCTGTGTCAAAGAAAAAAAGACCAAACTGCCCTGACGAGAGCAGTGAAAAGAATCCAGTTCGCCCCAGCAAAAAGTGAAAACTGACTGAGATTTAGTCCATCAGTTCAGCAACTTATGTCATCAGTTCAGTGATGAATCAGTTCAAGGGGTCAAACAGAAGACATGACAGAACTGATCGATCAGTTGCCATATCGTCAGTTCGCAAAAAGTCATCAGTTGGACTGGATACCAACTGACCAGGATAAGTTTTAATTTCTATTCCTTAAAGCTTATTCTTAATAAAATTATTACCATTGAGATACATTTTCTCATAACTCAACGAGCATAATTTTCAAATGGGAGATCTCTCAAAGATAGATAGTATTAATGCTACTGACCAAATCAACCACTAAAGTGGAAAGTGAGTTGATCACTTGAGAAATATAAATAGCAAAATCCTGCATCAAATATTTACTATTTATGGCAACTACCCCATTTTCAAAATAGATGCAATCTCAACCGCTGATCCAAAGTAAAGCTAAACTTGTGGACAAATGCGATATCCATCACATTTAAGCCAGCTGAGCATCAGTCAAATCTATCAACTGATCAGCTAAAGAGTACTCGAGTGCAACTCGAAGTACATGCATGCAAAGCCTCTTTTTAAATGCTAAGGAGATATCGATCAAAGATCACAAATCAATTCTTTTAATCTTCTTGCATTGCTTTGCATCTCTCTATCTCTCTACTCCATTTACACTCTCTAAACTACTCTCTTTTTGCAGAATGGAACTTCCCGCTCAGTACATCGATCCGGCTAGACTTGCTCTTAATCTCAAAAGAGACAAGTTCCTAGAACTTAACTTTCTAAAGACGAGACTAAAAGTTGATGTATTCCATCACTTTGTCACCGCAGTGGAGGAAACTGAACTATTTCAGTTTCTCACTCAGGGCCCGCAGTTTGGGCGTTGCTTCCGGAGCTTGTTGCTAAGTTCCATATTCACTCTCAAGTTGCAGGCAACGGTGACATCATTTCAACAGTCGGCATGTACCCGATCGTCATCTCAAAGGATACAATGATGGAAACACTCTATCTTTCAGGAGCAGGTTCTCGGGTAGGCTCGATAGCCATGCCTAATTAAAGAGAATTATGGAGCCAATGGATGAAACTAGGCATTGAGCACAATGATTATTCACACAGACTGAAGGACAGTCTACGGCAGGAGTTCATCAAACTCCAAGATATAGTCATCCACTACTTGAGAGGCAACCTGGACTATACTCGCTTTAGTTCCGAACATGCTCACCTGATGGCACTTATCTACAACCGATGCAAAATTGATTGGGCATCGTATGTGCTATCACAACTGCGCCAGAATGTTCGAAAAGTCAGTTTTGACTATCAAACTAGAACATTCACGGAGAAACTAGGGTTCCTCAACTGGATCAGCATGATCATATGTGATCAGATCCAAGTTCTCTATCACCAAGGTGAGTTTCTGGATAGGAGAGACTATCTCCCCATAATTTTTATCCGAAGAAGAAGGAACTTGAAGTCTTTTGGCAATCGATCGAGACGGTAGAGAACTGCTGAAGAAGGTCCCTCCATTCTGACTGAACCGACTTCAAACAGTCATGGAAAGTAACCCATGTCAGATGATAACATGATGACAGAGTCAACTGCGCTAGCTGATTCTAAACCAGCTGGAAACAACTACATGGATGGCGTTGAATATCTTTTCAATGAGACTCTCAACAATTTGCTATCAAGCAGATTTTACGTCATTGAGAGCGACGACTCCGAACTCTCTAATCAACTAAGGAGATATCTTAGATAGTCACTCTTGAGATATCAAGTTGATGAAGCAGTCATGTTTGAACTGCTCGACAAGAAGGGTTGCCACTTCTGGAGTCAAGAAGGAATTTTGAGCAGAAACTAGATGAATAATCCATTCATGGCTACTCCCACACTCTCCGAGATCATGGATTTGATGATTCACAGAATCCAGCATGGAATACTAGCCACAGCTCCTCAATCTTTTGCAGAACCATCCAACTCATCCTCCACACCGAAAGAATTCAACCACTCACCTCCAACTGATGAATTCTTCACAAGTCTGGCCCTGATGCCAATTGAACCTCAAGTTCAGTCCCCACTGCCAGATCCACGGCAACTCATGCCCACGGAAGAAGCATCCAACTGGCTACCCTCACCATCACGAGAACAGTCATACCCCTCCCCATTTGAAGGTAATCTTGCTACCACATTCAGCTTGTTACCATATGTTCTCATTCTATCTTTTGATCTACAATTGCATACCCTTTTGGATGATGCAAAAAAGGGGGAAGAGAATGAAGAAATTGAGAAAGATGATGGAATAAACTTTCTAAGTCTCTAGGATAAGATTCAAAAGGAACCCTCACAATTTCAAGGGAAAGTACAGCCTCAGGGGGGGAGTGACGCACGGTCATTTTATGGTCAGAATAAATCTCAAGAGAGACTTATCCTTGTGCCCACAGCGAGCGTAGCCAACAATGTGAGTAAAGGATCGATCCCACGAGGAGCTGCGAATTCTACCTTCCAATGTCACCAATTCCAAAGAGTTTTGGTTGTTGTGGTCTCTGTACTTTGTATGTAAATACTTTAAAGTAAATCTTGCAAAAAGGAATTTTCAATCCTAATAGGTAGTAGGAAATGAAAATTAAGGGTTATGGAAAAGATAAGGAAGGTGGAAAGAGATAAGGGTGAAAGAAAACTAGATAAGGAAAGATCAGGAATAGATAAGGCAGTATCTATTTGGATGTATTTCACCTAAATGGACACAATCTAAATAGCCTAAGTTATCTATTAAAGAAGGGAAGAGTCTAACACAACTAGGAAAGAACAATGAAAAACAAAATTAAATCTGATTTGATTTTTTTTTTACGATTTCTTTTTTTCTTTTTTTTTGTGATGTAGGGTTTCGACCCTCTGCTCTTTTTCTTCTTCTTTTTTCAATGAATATTCAAATTACAACTCGATAACATGAAAGTAAAAATAAACGACATGTGGATGATACGTAAGATAGAATCTGACATGTCAGATTGAACCACGACCAGCAGAGCTGACGTGGCTCTGATGCCAAATTTATGATGTAACCCAGACAATTTGTGCAGGCTAAATCTAGAGGAAACGTAGTAGAAGACTTAAGGACTCGAACACGTCAGAATTAAGAACGATTCAATCCGACGATTTGATCTAAATAAATGACTAAATTATGAGAGACAAGACTCGGATAAAATCTGAAATTAGACTCAACAATATAAATAACCTAAGACCCTTAGAATTATGACTCAACTATGTAAAACACAACATAAATAAAATAGACAAAGATACGAAATCGGGTGATGGGTGTTGGCGTGAATTGGCTTCGGGTAGGCTTGTGAATGATGAAGGGTGATTCAAACTTACTTGGAATAAAATGAGGCATGCGTGTGATGTCTTGTGGCTGAAGGTAGTGGCATCGATGGTAGATGATAGGTAGAAAGGTCTTGGTCTTCAATTGAACCCGACTTCGGTGAGACGAAACGCAATTCTTGGAACAATCCCGGATAGGTGTTTTAGCAACTTCCCCTTAGAACTCGAAGAACTAAAAAGAAGCTTTGAATAAGACTAATGATTTGCAAGATCAAAAGAATTCAATAAAAGGGTGATCAACCAAAGGATCGTGAGACTATTGTGAATAAACTTCAATATATCAAATAACGTCTAAATTAAAAATAACATAAAGTTCTCCTATTTATACTAAAGGCTAGGAATGAATAAAAAAATACAAAAAATAAAGTAATAAAAATCTAAACTAGATAAAATAAATCCCAACTGGATTTGGGCCTTCAAGATGGCATGTAGGACTCCTTAATGGGCTGTCCAAACTCGTCACTTTCATGCCTTAGTGTTCTTGGGCTTCAACTTCAACACGTAGTCGGTATGCCCATACCGACTGCCTTCTAAACTCTCATCATGCTTTAATCTTCTTCTTCTTCAATGGACAACATAGCAATCAATTTGGGGCTACCATGGTGCATTTGTTCTTCCTTGCCAGGCATGGTCTCATTCTCATCAAGTTGGGAAAATAGAATTACTTGAATCAGCTTTCCGACAACGGCGCCAATTTTGACACGCGGTCGTTTCACAGTCAGAATAAATCTCAAGAGAGACTTATCCTTGTGCCCATAGTGGACGTAGCCAGCAATGTGAGTAAAGGGTCGATCCCACGAGGAGCTACGAATTCTACCTTCCAATGTCACCAATTCCAAAGAGTTTGGGTTGTTGTGGTCTCCGTACTTCGTATGTAAATACTTTAAAGTAAATCTTGCAAAAAATAGAAATAACAAAAACAAAGAAAACAAAGAAATGATCAGTAGTAAAGTATTCCGGATTAGAACTTCGAATCAAACTTAACAAACATTTTCCCGATCATGGGCACACCAATTTCTTATGTGAATTAAATCATCCAATTAAAAACACCTGAATTTCTTCATTTGTGCCCAATTTATCCTTTCATATTAGATCAAAGGTGATTTCTCATCCTCTAAACCCTAACTTGTTACCCAACCTCGATTTCTCATTTGACTATAAGCAACAAACAGCTTTATGCCCTAGACAGACCCAGATCTATTGCAAACATTGATTTCTCGTGTGCCCACAATATCTCGTGATGTACCCAGTCTCTTTATGATCAACACACGGTTACGATTCATTGACCATGTATAGATTTAGCATGCCCAATTCTAATTAATGAGTGATCAGCCACATTAATTAGCTTAACATGCTTTAGTGCAACAAAGAAATCAAAACATGATGGAAACCAAATTCATACAGTATTATGCCCAAATTGCCTCACGGTTTTTACATGTTTGTTAAGTTATCATCTCCATTCAATCCGGAATAAAAGATCTAGCTACACATGCTAGACATAAACATAAAGATAGTATTTAAAGACATTAAATTAAATAAAAACGTACTGAAATAAATAAGAAACGAGTCTTGACTCCAATGTCAAACTTAACAACATAAACTGGAAATCCTACGTTCCGAGGGCATAAGGCTCAGCGAAACTACTAGAAAATAAAAAACTAAAACTAAAAATATGGAACTGGATGATTTGTTATGTTCTCGGATTTTTATTTCATGTGTGAATGATCCTCTCGAGTGGTATTTATACAGGTAGGTCGAAACCCTAGCATCCTTGGGCCACAAGTAAGTTTGAAGCTCAAATCGGCCCATAAAAAGACTTTAATTCTGGACTGGGCCGTCAGCGTGCCCATTCTTTACTTTTCTGGCAGATGCACTTTCCTTGTAGGGACTGATCAACTTTCCTTGTATGGACAGGTCAACTTTTCTTGTAGAGTAGATTCTGATTCTATCTCTTCAGCTCGCGCCCATAGGAGGACAATTTCCGTATGGAAAGATTAATCTTCTAGAAGCTTCAAGATATCTTTTCCAGATTTGGTAATATCCTCTTTGATATGATCTTCTTTCCTTATTGAATGAAATCTGGAATATCTTGGATGACTTCTGCCGAACTTCTCGCGTTGTGCCCACAACAAGTCTGCCAGGTTTAGAATCTCCTCAAGCCTTGTGGGTATAACGACCATTTCTCAGCAACATTGAAATCTGATGGACTCTACAAGCCGGCACCTTTCATGGAGATTGGTACTATGAAAATCTCTTTGAGCTTGCATTGTTGTATTTTAGCTCCAAAATGGCCACAGTGCGTGATTTTACTCTCTCCATGCCCCTGCTCATATTTCTGGCTCTTTCCGACTCTAAAACCATAAAAACAAGGACAAAAGAACGAGAAAAAGACTCCAAAAATAAGAGAGAAATTGGACTAGTCAGGGAGTAATGAGGTATATAGGAACTGCTCAAGAAGAGAGGCATCAACCTCAGGGGGAAGTTTGGGAAATGTCTGGAGAAGAGCCAGAGATGGTAGACAATTGTCTCAGAGGGAAGTTTGGGGAGATGTATGGATGAATTATAGAGCTAGAGAAGAAGGAGAATCTAGCAATTGGTGGAACAAACGAAAAAGGAGATGAGTACCAGCTGAAGAAGCGTAGGAGCTGAAGAGATAGAAACCGAAGGAAAAGAAGAAGAAAAAGAAAAACAAACTATTGTAGATTGAAAGAAATCTAATCAGTTTATACAATCAGTTTCTCAGCTGTAAAAAAAAGTTTTCTTGCTTGATTGTATTCTCTTTTGCACAACTCAAAATTTCTTACATTCAATTTTTCCATCATTGCTTAATTTTGCCATGTTTTGGACATCATCAAAAAGGGAGAAATTGTTAGGAAAAACTATCAAGAGTTTTCCTAACTGGGGTTTTGATGAGATGTCAAAATATGTCAAAATATGCAAAGATCTTTGAAAAACTAAAAAGAAATCAAGCAGAAAACTAAGATTGATCAAAAACAAAATCTGAGCTATCAAAGCCTGAAAATGATCAATCCTGAAAGAGAAAAAAAAAGAAAAGATAGAAAAGAAAAGAGAGAAAAGAAAAGAGAAAAAGAAAAAGAAAAGAAAAGAGAGAGAAAAGAAAAAAATCCAGCGCAAGAGTTGTTGAAAAAGAAAAATGTAGCTTGATTGCTAGATCAGTTAGCAAGTCAAGTAAAACTGAAAGATGCAGGTACTATCAAAGCTCGAAGTACTAACTGCCATCAGTCTAAAGTTATGAACTAAAGAAAAATACCAATTCAAGGCACGAGTTCAGAAGTACCCAATTCCAGCTGAAGAAGAATACGAGCTGAAGAAAGTTCCAACTGAAGAAGACTACCAGCTGAAGAGAGAGAGGACATTTCCCAGCTGAAGAAGAATACCAGCTGAAGAAGACTACCAGCTGAAGAGAGAGAGGACAGTTCCCAGATAAAGGAAAATACCAGTTGAAGAATACACCAGTCCGAGCTGAAGGATATGCCAGCTCAAGATGTTTACAGCTGAAGAAGAATACTAGCTGAAGAATATACTAGCACAAGATCCAAGCTGAATGATATAACCGCTCAAGAAAAGTTCTAGCTGAAGAATTAAGTTCCAGCTGAAGATATACCAGTTTAGAGGATACCAGCTGAAGATGCATCAGTTCTAAAGTCCAACTGAAGAAGCGCCAGCATCCAAACTGAAGAACAAAGTTCCAACTGAAGGGACATTTGTCCAAAATGCCAGCTGAAGAACACATGGTTCAAAACTACTAGCTAAAGTAAACTAAACTGGAGCTCAGAAAGCACCAAGCTAGAGTCCAGAACTGCCAGCTGAAGACGATCTTAACTGGAGCTCACAAAATTGCCAAAGATGATGTGCATAACTGACAGCCGAGGAACAAAAGATTCTAACTGTCAGCAGAAGCCCAAAACTGAAGATCAAGACAGAAACCGTAACTGAAATTCAAATTTCAAAAAAGCCAACAAGAAGATCTTGAAGTTAATGCAACCGAGATCTTGGAATAAAAGCATGTCAGAAGAACAAGGCTACTCAACGGCTCTTTAAATGAAAGGCCCTCAACGGCTTTATCATTTATGATCACACAGTGATCAACAACGGTCACCAGTCACTCATCTATAAAAGATGAGCAAACTAGAAGATGGCCGTAACTTTTTGCTTAGACTTTTTGCTAAAACTTTGTACTGAGACTCAGCGAAGACGTTCGCCAAACCTCTAAAGCCTCAATCTTAAAACTCAGCAAAGCAAAAGTCCCAACTGAAGAGAAAGAGCCAAACCACTCATCAAGCTAGCTGTTGAAGAATTCCAGTTAGAGCCATTCTCTTAGTTCTGCTCTACAAATTATCAACTACCCAGCTCAAGCCGAAGACGCACAAAAGAGCACACTAGTTGATACCAGTTTCAAGACTATATTCTTGAAGATCGAAAGAGATCTAAAACCTGATAAAGACGGGGAATAGCACCTAAAGTCTCAGCGAGCAGTTGGGACCAGTAAGTGTGAGCTGTCGACCAGAAACTGGCTGAGGAGGCTGCTATCATTGGATCGCCGCTTCCGGGACAGCACCAGTTGGAAAGAAATCCATGACTCGTAAAGTCACTGTCATCCAAGTCCAACACCTGTCTTCACTGTGTAACTATAATAAAGGAATTTTACACTTGCATAGTGAATTACCCTTCTACGAAAGGAAGAGAAGATGTAGAAGTTGAGCTTCGAACCTCTATAAAACTGTCTGTGTGCTCTACTCTATTTTTCAATTTTCAGTTGCATGTTTTAAACTGCACACCTCAAGCATTCACAGCACTCCGAGCTAGCTGATCATCACAACTGATCTCCTAACAGTACGGATAACTTCGCGAGTCAAATGGGCCCTAACTATTCCGCAAATATTGTTAAGTTTTGGATCAGTTTATTCACCCCCCCTCTAAACTTATTCTGACTCACCCCGGGACCAACACATTTCATCTTTGAGAGATAGAACGTCAAACCGTGAGCACTAGTCGGGGTGTATTTTTCTTATGAAGAGAGATCTACTCGACTCGGCTTGCTAAAATTCTAAAGATTCCAGTTTGTTTACTTTGGTTAAATATTGTTTTCCTATATTTATTTTCTACTCGTTTCTTTTCTTTGTACTTCAAATTGTTTGTAATCTAGAAACACTGTAATTGTGTATAATAATCACAAGACAAATATCAAAATAACAATTACCTTTGATTTGGAATGGCTACTTAATCAACTGCAGTTGTACCCTCCATGAGGACTATTCCCCATGGCCAAGCTGAGAAGCCGAAAAAGTTTTCCGGTCTGGACTTTAAGAAGTGGCAGTATAAAATGTCCTTCTACCTTACCACCTAGAGTTGCAGCCCATGTCAAAGAAGATACTCCAGTTATTGCAGAGAATAGGCCGGACGTCAATAAATGAATGACGTATGATTAATGTATCAACATAGATTTCATATGTAAAAATTACATTCTGAATGGCCTAGTTGATAGCTTATATTGCGTATATGCAAATGTAACTAGTGCAAAAGAACCATGAGATGTTTTTGGATAAGAAGTACAAAACGGAGGATGCCAGAACTAAAAAGTTCATGGTGGTAAATTTTCTCGATTATAAAATGGTGGACACCCAATCAGTGATGGATCAAGTACAAGAGTTTCAGCTCATTCTGCATGATATTCATGCTGAAGGGATGGTTCTTCCAGATGCTGCAGTGATTGAAAAGCTTCCATCGTGTTAGAAGGACTTCAAGAGTTATTGACGCGCGGTCGTTTCGCGGTCAGAATAATTCTCAAGAGAGAGTTATCCTTATGCCCACAGCAAGGCGTAGCAAGCTTTATGTGAGTAAGGGTCGATCCCACGAGGAGCTGCGAATTCTATTTTTAGTGTCACTTTTCTAAAAGGGTTGAGGATTGTTGTGATCTCCGTACTTGTATTTAAAAACTGTAAAATAATATAATAAAACAAAACAAAACAAAACAAGAAAGGAAAATATTAGTAGTAAATGTATTCCGGATTAGAACTCAGATGTCGAACTTAACAAACACTTGACCGATCATGGGCACACTGATTACTTATGCAAACCTAATTATCTGGTTAAAGGTACCGGATCTCTCTCAACGTACACAATCTATCCTTTCAGTTTAGTCCAGAGGCGATCTCTCGTCCCCTAAAACCTAACTTGTTACCCAACCCCGATCTCTCATATGATTGTAAGCAACAAAGCAGCATTATGATCTAGCTAGACCCAGATTTACCTAGACAAAGATCTCTCTTATGCCCTCAGTACCCGTGATGCATCACATCCCTTTATGACCAACACACAACTACGATTCATTGACCATTTATAGAGGTAGTGAACACAATTCTAATTAATGAGTGATCAGCCACGATTAACTAGCTTAGCCCACTGTATAATGCAATAAAAAAAATGACTACACGATGGAACCAGATTCACACAGTTTATGCCTATAAGCCTCACGGTTCTAACATTTTCATTAAGTCTAGCATGCGTGGCTAGACTTAGAACAATAATAATAATTAAAAGACATAAAACAAAACATAATATAAATGAAAAACTTACTTATATTAAACTGCAAAAGAAATCCAACTCCAACGCTGGATTGAAGAACATAAAACTAGTGTGGAAATAAATTGTTTGTGCGTAAAATGAAATAAAGACGGTAAAAGAGAGTTGTTCAAATGTGTATTCGGCCTCTGCCATGAAAGGCATATATATATGAGTATAAAGACACTGGGTAAACTCCCCGACAGGCTGGGGATCTTCAGCCCAACACGCAGCCGCCATGCCCAAGACTTTCCATATCTGGCAGATTCTTCCCTTATTTAGAAGATTCTAAGTCGCGGATTCTGTACTTGCCGTGCCCTAGTTGCGCCGACATAGCAACTTTCCTTGTAGAGCCGAGCATCCTTCTGGAAGCGTCAACTTGCCTTCCGCGGCTCCTCTTTCCTTCGGCGGCTAGGGTGCATTGCTCTGTAGCTGGCATTAGTTTTCCCTGTGCCCAGTCTCATCTACTTCTCCTCTCAATCACTCTGGGGTTGTTGTGGGCATGATCACAAACTTCTCCTTCAGCTTTTGCTGGAATGGTGGGTGATTTCCGCCATGCTCGAGAGAGAGCTTCTTGCTGAGAAGTTGTTTCCCATCTTGGTATCATTGGCACCTTTGTGTCCTCCAGAAGTGATTCTCCTGCCTCCTGCTGCCCCCTTGTGCCCATTCTGGCTCTTTCCGACTCAAAAAACAGAAAAAACAAAGGACAAAAGAACGAGAAAAAGACATAAAAACATGAGAGAATTTGGACTTGTTACACCCACCCAATTTAGTCATACTTGCCCTCAAGTATGTGGGTACAACATTCCTAAAAGAAAAAACAAACAGAAAACAAAAGGAGGAGAAGACAGACTCAAGACAAAGACACGACAAATCAAGCATGTAAAAGCAAATCCCTTGCAAGTGCTCTTGTTCCTCCAACACTGTTGGTATAATGGGCGCACTTATGCTAAGGTCTTTAAGGTTGTAATGGGGCTACGGGTTCAAGGTAGGAAATATTTAGATCTGGCTCAGTTTTTCTTTTAGTCTAATTTTCCTTTTGGGAGACTCATTTTGACTCTTACTGGCCTTTGCTACCGTGCCTATTTGATTTAAGCACATGCCCAGATTTTTTATTTTGTGGGCTTTTTGTACTTTTCTTTTCTTGGGGTTTCTCTTTTTTTTTCTCTTTTCATTTTGACCCTTTTTTTTTCTTTTCTTCTCTTTTTCTTTATTTCTCTTGGCATTTTATTGCCTTGTAACACACCAGATTTATCCTCCCCTCATGCCCATGGTCTTTTTTGTGGTTTTCAAGAAAGAATATTACCAGGGCTTTATTCACTTTTGGCTCAAAAGGGCTACAAGGGATAATATTCAAGGTGGTTTTATTTGGCTTTGTGGGCTCAGAAAGAAAATTTGCCTAAGCATTTCAGTAGCATACCCAAAATTCCTTATGACCTCGGAATAGAGCAAGAGCAAGTTCTAGTTTACCTAAATTCAAAAATGCAGAAATCACACAAGAAAGAAGTAGCACATACATTGTGAATTCAGGCTCAATTCCTCACAAGGTACTTAGTTCATTCATCATATAAACAGTAGAATGGGCATGCTGAAATGATAATACAGTAAAATATGTTGCCTTATGGTCACAAGACCCTAGACTCCATGCTTTTAAGTTCAAATATTTATACATGCTTGATACTTAAAAAAACGCAAAGAAGACAGAGTAACCCCCACCCACACACTTTGCCTTCGGCAAAGTGGGTGCGAGAAGGTTATCCTACTAACCGCAAACTCAACGAAATATTAGAGGGCCCCCCTACCCACACACTTTGCCTTAAGCAAAGTGGGTCAGTATGGGGGTCTTCTAATTACAAAACAAAAAACATAAAAACAACAAAAACAACAACGAAATAAAAATAAAAGACTCCTAATGCCCGCACCCACACACTTTGCCTTAAGCAAAGTGTGGGAAATGGACGACTCCTTAACAGACACAAAACAAAAAAAAAACCTAATCTATAGGAAAGAGTACCAGTTCAGGCATCAGAGGGGGTCGGATAATTAAATCTAACGTGCTTGAAGTAGGTGAACAGAGCGGTCTCCAATCGGTCTAGTCTAGCAATAATGGTGGTGGCTGCTGGCTCTTGCTGCTGTGCCCTCGGGGGCCTCTTGCTTGGTCCTGCATTCAAAGGAAAACTAAGGTTACTCGAAGTTTCTAGCTTCGGTATGCCAAACACGGGTTTCCCCTCTTCATCATCAAAAATATCCAACATACGTTTCAAGCAGTTTAAATCAAACAACTCAACATAATTGCAATACAGACGCAGTTTTTCAGCAAGATGGGTAATCAGTTGGGCAGAAGAGATGCGATTCTTAAAATGGGCCACAGTGTCCTTGAAGTGGGCGATGGCCACATCTCCAAAGTTTATCCTCTTCTTGTGCACCATGCACCAGAGGACAAACAACTCCTGATTGGTAATGGAGTTGGAGCTATCTTTCCGGCCAAAGAAGTTGTAGGCGAGCACTCAGTGACAAAAGCAAAGGGCACTGCTTTTCAGCATGTATCCCTTGCTGGTTCCAGACTTGAATTTGGAACCGTCACCTAACTCAGCCCATTTCTTCTCCACATTCTCATCCGTGGGCACCACAACAACAGCAGACTTATAATCATCATCATTCAGATCCAAAAACGAAACAATTCCCAGACCTATATTCAATTCATCAACAGAAAGATTGAAATTTTTACCAAAAATTTTAAACTTGAAAATTTTTACAGAAGTGCCTCCTTTCCCCATACTTTTCACAGACAGATCATGAAAAAACTCATAGACCAACTTAGGAAAAATCAAACAGTCCCATTCAATGAAAAACGACCACCCAATATTAGAGAAGAGTTCTCTTACCTCTCGCTCGATGCCCTAGACAAAAAGCGAGGCGAAGTGGATGGTCTTGCTATGCACGATCTCCCTTTTGGGCAAGATGCCTTCTCCTTTTAGCATGATGATAACATCATCTTTTACATGTATTTTGAGGTAAATTTGAGTGGTATTTGATGGGCATTGCATGCATGAAGTGTTGAGTTTTGCATAGTTTTCTATGTTTTGTGCAATGTCACGTGTTTGTTCATTGTGAAGGGAATTAATGCAATTTTTTGTGTGGACTTCAAATGAGCTTGGAAATTCCCTAGAAAGATAGAAAATCAAGTTAGAAACACGTTGCAAAAAGAATCGGGTCAATCGGACAAGAAACGAGTGAGAACGAAGTAAAACAGTGAGAGGCTGCCGGAGCTGACGTGGACTCGCGACCGGAGTCGCGACCGCGGTCGCGAATGGGGTCGCGAAAATACATCATGTACTCCTCCTAGTTTGGGTGGCAAAGCAAGCATATAAGCAACCTCTCCTACTTGATTGAGAATTTCATAAAGGCCAATGAAACATGGTCTCAACTTCCCCCTTTTTCCAAAACGAATTATTCCTTTAACCGGGGATATCTTAAGGAAGACTTTATCTCCTACTTCAAAGTGTAAGTCTCTTCTACGCTTGTTCATATAGGACTTCTGTCTATCTTGAGCTTCTTTAATTCTGGTTCGTATTTTGTTGGCGGCTTTCTCTGTGGCTTGCACCAATTCGGGGCCCAGAATTTTCTTCTCTCCAACCTCATCCCAATAGAGTGGTGATCTGCACCTTCGACCATACAAAGCCTCATAAGGTGTCATCCCAATGGTCGTCTTATAGCTATTATTGTATGCAAATTCCACTAAAGGAAAGTAGTCTTCCCAACTTCCACCTTGATCCAGAACTATAGTCCTCAACATATCTTCAAGAGTTTTTATGGTTCTTTCTGATTAGTCATCAGTTTGAGGATGAAAAGTAGTGCTAAAATTCAGTCTAGTTCCCATAGCATCTTGTAAACTTCTCCAACATTTTGAGGTGAAACGTGTATCTCGATCTGAAGTAATAGACATAGGAACTCCATGCAAACGAACAATCTCTTTGATATAGATTTGAGCTAGCTCATCTAATCCCAACTTATATCTTATTGGCAAGAAGTGTGCTGATTTGGTCAATCTATCAACAATAACCCAGATTGTCTGGTTATTGCGTACTGTTTTCGGTAACCCAATGACAAAGTCCATTGTAATGTGTTCCCATTTCCATTCAGGGACTTCGAGTGAGTTTAAAAGTCCAGCGGGTCATTGATGTTCCGTCTTTACTTGTTGGCAAACCAAACAGTGTCCTACGAAAGTCGCAATATCCCTCTTCATGCCTTTCCACCAAAAAGTTTCCCTTAAATCTTGATACATTTTCGTTCCTCCAGGATGAGCAGTGTACGGAGTGTTATGCGCTTCTGCTAGTATCTCACATTTTAACTCATCATCTTGGGGTACACACAGTCGACTCCCAAAAGTAAGTGCTTGATCATCGGTTACAATAAATCATTGGTTGTCTTCGGTGCGACTCTTCCCTCTCATCTTCTCAAGAAAGTCATCTTGGCATTGAGCCTCAACTACACGAGCTCGTAGGTTTGGTTTCACTACTAGAGTTGCAATTCGAGCCTCCGTGCTCTCCGGTGGTATGATCACCTCCAAATTCAATTTAGAGAAATCTCTAATCAGTTGTTCTTGTTAGGTGAAGAGACAATTCAGTGCTACCCTATTCTTTCTGCTTAAAGCATCAGCTACGACATTTGCTTTCCCGGGATGATACAAGATGGTACAGTCATAGTCTTTCACGAGTTCCAGCCATCTCCTTTGCCTCATGTTGAGTTCCTTTTGCTCAAAAAAGTACTTTAGGCTCTTATGATCCGTATAGATCTCACACTTGACTCCATAAAGATAGTACTTCCAAATCTTCAAGGCATGAACAACGGCTGTAAGCTCCAAATCATAAGTAGGGTAGTTGACCTCATGTGGTTTCAACTGCCTAGAGGCATAGGCTATAACCTTTCTGTTTTACATCAACACACATGCTATTCCTTGCAGAGATGCATCTGTACAAACGAGGAAACCTTCTGCTCCATCAGGAACAGTTAACACAGGAGCAATTACCAATTTCTTCTTAAGTTCTTGAAAACTTCTTTCACAGTCTTCTGTCCAAATGAATTTCACTACCTTCTTTAGTAGTTGGGTCATAGGTTTTGCAATCTTGGAGAATCCTTCCATAAATCGTCTGTAGTAACCAGCTAAGCCTAGAAAGCTACAAATTTCACCAACATTAGTAGGGGACTTCCAATCACACACTGCCTCCACCTTGGAGGGATCTACTTTGATGCCTTGAGCCGAAACTATGTGGCCTAAAAAGATAACTTCGTCCAACCAGAATTCACATTTTCTAAACTTAGCATACAACTTCTCTTTCCTCAATGTCTCCATTACTACTCTTAGATGGTCTTCATGTTGTTTCTCATCTTTGGAGTAGATGAGTACATCATCAATAAATACTAGCATAAACTTATCTAAATATTGGTGAAAAACTCGATTCATTAAATACATGAATACAGCTGGCGTATTGCTCAGTCCAAATGGCATCACCACAAACTCATAATGATCATACCGTGTCCGAAAAGTTGTCTTTGGTATGTCATCTTTCTTCACCTTCAATTGATGATAGCCCGATCTCAAATCAATCTTGGAGAAAACTCTAGCACCCTTGAGTTGATCAAACGGGTCATCAATTCAAGGTAGATGGTACTTGTTCTTGATTGTCAATTTGTTTAACTCCCTATAATCTATGCACATGCGTAGTGATCCATCTTTCTTCTTAACAAATAAGACAGGAGCTCCCTAAGGTGAAACACTAGGTTTGATGAACCCTTTATCCAATAATTCTTGTAGTTGGAGTTTTAGCTCTTGAAGTTCCTTTGGCGCCATTCGATATGGTGCTTTTGATACTGGGGTGGCTCCAGGGATAAGGTCGATAGTGAACTCTATTTGACGATCAGGTGCGATTCCACGCAACTCCTCAGGAAAAATATCTTGGTAGTTATGAACAACATGCACATCTTCAATGGTTACTCATTTGGTCTCGTCCCTTATCAGGCTTACAAGAAAAGCCTGACACCCTTTCTTCTTGACCATCTTCATCGCCTTCATAACATATATCATAGGTATTGTCACCCCTACTTTTGATCCATAAAAAGTAAACTCTAGCCCTCCTGGCGGTTGGAGCGTTATTTTCTTCTCACGACATCGTATTGTTGCATGATTTGCTTTCAGCCAATCCATTCCAAGAATAATATCAAAATCATTCATTTCTAGCATGTGCAGGTCTATCCTAAGATAGTTATCATTGAAATTTAACTCTAATCCAACACAGATCATACTAGCTACAAGCATCCTCCCTGATGATATACTTACTTCTAGGGGTTCACTCAAGTTTTCTCCTAAAATTCCCAACTTCTTGTACGTTATCATAGATATGAACGAGTGTGTTGCTCCAGTGTTAAAGAGTGCAAGTATTGGGGTGTTATGAATATCAATCATATATGCCATGTTCCCAGGTGCTTGAGCTGCTTGTTGTTGGTTCAAGGCAAAGACACGTGCATTCCTAGGTGGTTGTTGTCCCTGGTTGTTTCCTTGATTGTTTCTTGCATTATTTCCTTGGTTGTTCCCCTGATTGTTCCCATAGTTATTCCCCTGATTGTTCCTCGGGTTATTCCCCTGGTTGTTCCTCGGGTTATTCCCATGGTAGTTTCCTTGGTTGATCCTCTGATTATTTCCTTAGTTGTTTACTTGATTTTCCCTATTTCTACGGCAGTTAGGAGCACTGTGTCCAGGTTGCTTGCACCAAAAGCAAGCATTCATTCTCAGAAGATAAGTGCCATTGTGTCTCTTGTTGCATGTTTGGCATAGTGGCTTCTCCACCTGCCTTCCAGAATTGACAGTTGGCCCAGTTCTTGCTTGTTTGTCATGTCCGGGTTCATTCTGGTTCTGGTTATCCCATTTCCTTTTTTCCCTTTTGATCATGGTTCCGTTTTTCCTCCATCATGAGTAGTGATTCAATATCTTGAGCTCTGCTGAGTGTTTCAGCATAAGTGGTTGTACCCCGTCCAGTAATAGGGATCGCAATCTCGGTTCTTAGGCCTCTTCTAAAGCGGAGTGCTTTCTTCACATCAGTATCCACTAGGTGAAGGGCATAGCGAGATAGTTGATTGAACTTCTTATCATAGTCATCCACTGTGAGAGTTCTTTGCTTCAGATAAGTGAACTTATTTTCCTTACATTCTCAATAGCTATCCGGTATGTATTTCTCCATCACAGCTTAGGTGAAATTAGTCTCTATGGATTCGTATCGACGAGCACTATCATCTACCATATTCGATCGTCTCGTTCCGATAACTATAGGTCTCGAAAATAATTAAAAATGTAAATGGGCTAAAAAGCCCATGAATTGGGCCTAAATAATAAAATGCCTAAATTTATTCATTTGGGCCATGGAATCATAATTAAAAATAGAATTGGGCCTATTATTAAATCTTGGGGTGTTACAGATGTGATTCTCGGAATCAAGATAAATCAGACAAGTGATGGAATTGTCTTAACACAATATCATTATATTGAGAAAGTGCTTAAGAAGTTCAATACTTTTGATAGTTCGTCGGCTAAGACTCCATTGGAGCTCAACGTGCACTTGAGTAAAAATCGGGGAGAATCGGTAGCTCAAGAAGAATATGCGAGGGTCATTTAGAGTTTTATGTATATCACTAACTGCATTCGACCGATCTTATATGTTCAGTGAATAAGTTGAGTCGGTACACAAGCAATCCAAGCAAAGAGCATTGGAAAGCTCTAGTACGAGTTCTAAGATACTTAAAGTATACTCTGAACTTCGGGCTGCATTATACGAGGTTTTCTCTTGTACAGTGATGTGAATTGGATATCAGACACAAAAGACTCATTCTCGACCAGTGGGTTTATCTTCACTGTCATCAGTGGAGCAGTGTCGTAGAAATTGATGAAACAGACCTGTATAGCCCGTTCCACCATGGAATCTGAGTTCATAGATTGGATAAAGCTTGTTAAGAAGCTAAATGGCTTCGTAATTTCCTAGAGGATATTCCATGTTGGAAAAAGTCAGTATCATCAGTGATGATTCACCGTGATAGCCAAGCAGCTATTGGAATGGCAAATAACACTATGTATAATGGTAAGTCTCGACACATACGTCAGAGACATAATACCATGAGACATATGATCTCAAGTGGGGTTATCTCCGTTGACTATGTGAAGTCAATAGACAATCTAGCAGATTCACTAACCAAAGGGTTAAATCGAGATCAAATGAATACATTGCTAGAGAGAATGGGTTTAAAATCCACAATCTAAGAATGGTTGTAGTGGTAACCCAACCATGATAATTGGAGATCCCGAGAACTTGGTTCAATGGGAAAATTAAGCTACAAACATTCGGTTAATAGCACTTGAAAGATTTTAAATCTTAAACCCTTCCCTCGTGAGCAAACCAAGTGTGCACCTGTCGATTTGGTGAGGCTAAGTCCTATTACTTTTAATGATTCCTAGAACCTAATTGTGGTTGAGTATGACATGATACTCAGAAAAATGAGATCACCTATGTAAGTGAGAAGTGGGGCCGCTTCTAAGGGATACTTATGAACTCAAAGAGGTTGTCCATGGCTAGAAACGGACACAAACCTGAGAACAAATAATGTTTGAGACATTATTAGGTCAATCCTATTGTCTAGGTATAACGAAGGATGAATAGTTCAACGGCATCGCGTCCACTAATCAGCCGATATATCTGATAGGGTTGCAAAAGGAATGTTCAAGGTCAAAAGTTACATTTCCTATTGCAGTTGTGTCTCTTGAGGACTAGGTTGCTTGTCTGCATTCATGTATGCGCTATTTCCACTCATGTGGAGAATTGTTGGAAAATTAGATGTAATAAATTGAGTCGTGACTCATTTTATCTGATTTTTAGTGATTAAGTTATTTAATTTTGGAGGAATTAAACAGCGTACGATTATTCTATATTTGTAGTAGATAATCGTAGTATTTTTATTTTCTCAAATCTAATTTTCGGTGAGTGAGAAATTAATTTTTGAAATCGGTCACACGATTGAGCGTGTGTGGGAAAATGTGCTTAAGGAGCATTTAATGATCCCACATTGATTTCTTAACCTAGTTAAGAAGTGTATTTGAGTGTTTTAACACTTAAGTGTAATAACTAAAGTGTATAAGGATGTGGGCCGTGAGCCCACACGCGAACACACGCGCGAGCCCAAGCCCGTGCCAGTGCTCGGCGCTAAATCGTGAGCACTAGCCGGGGCGTATTTATCTTGTGTACAGAGGTCCCCTCGACTCGGCTTGTCGGAATTCTGAAGATTCCAGTTTGTATACTTTGGTTAAATACTGCTCTTCTGCATTTGTTTTATACCCGTTTCTTTTCTTTATACTTCAGATTGTTTGTAATCTAGAAACACTATAATTGTGTACAACATTTGTAATATCCATTATTAAACTTGTAAATTTTTTTGGAACACCAAATTTGGAATAAAAGATCTTATCCCGACCAAGAGCTTTCTTTGTACTTTAGATTGTTTGTAATCTAGAAGCACTGTAATTGTGTACAACATTTATAATATTCATTATTAAACTTGTAAATTTGATCGTGGAATACGGATTGAAACACTAAATTTGGAATAGAGGATCTCTTCCGGACTAAGAGGAGCGCTTATATCAAAGAAATAAATTAATAATCAAACTATCATATATAATTATAGTAGAAATAATACTCTCATTCTGTGACACCAAGAATCACAGCACATAATTATTTGTCAATTTCCACCGAATTTTTATTTGTATCCAATTAATTACACAAACACTCGAATTAGATCCAAAATCGCCTTTCATTTCACATAATTACACGTATACATATTGATATTGTGCATGTTTGTGTATATGTGTTGGGTCTATATATCCTAAAAAGTCGATCCCACATTCGAGCAATATGTTGTCCCACTTTCTTGGATTAACATGACAATTCGCCTTTTCTAAATCTTTTTATATTGATAAACAATTGAACTCAACATCTTTTTCATTCTCATTGAATTCAACCACCTTCTTAAATTTAAGAATTTCCTTATGCGAATTTAATTCATCCACATGACAAGAGGGTTTAATTTGTAGCTAGCTAGGTCTTCATTAATAGTCATTCAATAAATTCATATCGAGAGGTTCGAACTTAATAAAATTAATTCCATTATCTTTTGATTGAATATTCTTTGCTTTTGATCCATAAAATAATCAACTCGATCTGTGTGTTTCCGCTCGATAGGAGTTTAATTACGATTTTCTTTTTTTATATATTTTTTTTATTTAGTTTAATTTTAAGATTATTTTTTTTTACTAGGGTTCACCTCATCCAATTAGAATTTATAATTATTTTTTAGTATTTAATTTTTAATTTTAAATTAATAATTCATTATTGTGGTTGATTAATCTAAAATTAAATTTTACAATTTTTTAATTCATTTTTTTGTTGATAAATGTTGACTATGATTATTTATTTTAGAATTAATTTTTATTTTATATTAAATATTATTAAAATCATAAATTTAAGAGTAAAATACAAAGAAGTGTAAAAAGAAATTTAAACCCCTCTCTATGCCCACTATGTTGTTGGATATGACGTGTTCATTTGAATTCGGTGGAAATTGACAAATAAATATGCCGTGATTCTTGTTGTAACAGAATGAGAGTTTTATTTAATATTCTGTAATTATGATAGTTTGATTATTAATTCTTTCTTTGATATAATTAATGATCCTTTTGGAGTTGATCTATATATATCTTCTTGAATTTGACTCGATGCTGCTATTCTAATTTCAACCTTATTTTTTCTTCTGTTGGAATGCAATCGGGAGGCCTAGCTAGCTAGCCCGCCAAACAAAAGTAATATATTGTACTAATGCTTTTATGTTTTGTTTCAATACATCCTTATACAATTTTTTTAATTTCGTAGGTCCTTCTACTTCCCTAATACATTTTCTCAAGTCCATGTATATTTTTGTTTTGTTTTGAGAGATCCTTCTATAAATTTTTTATTTTAATAGGTACTTCTACTTCTACATTTGATATTATTAAGTTCTTAGTTAATTGAACTAACAAAGTAATTAACTTTTTTGTTATTTAACCTAACCAATTTATTAAAAAAAAATACTAATGAAGCTTTGATGAAATAATTAAAAAATATTGTAACACAAATTTTTGTATTTAATTTGGTAAAATACAAAACAGTGTACAATAAAATGATTTCGCATCAAAAATATAAATTTATGGATCCAATCTCTATTTTTCCTCTAATTCTTTTCTTCAAAACTTGATTTTCAAACGGTCTTTGAAATCTTCAGAGTAAATTTATCTCTTTGATTTTCTCGTACTTGTTGTTTGAACTTGGCCTTTGAAGTTTTCGGGGAAGATTTGTATCCTCGATCTTCTTTAACTTAATCTTTAGTCTTGATAATGTTAATTCGGAGGGCCGACGCCTTGTTTCCAGATCAAACGCTAATTTCGGAATGAATTTGATGAAGAACGCCTTTGACTGCCTTGCTTATGGATCAAACGCCGTCTTCGGGATGAATTTGGTGAAGAACGACTTTGAATGTCACAAGAACGCCTTGAACATCTGAGAGAATTTCACTTATGAAAGTTCTCAAATTCTTGAACTCTTCAAATGGTCTTGTTTGTGGATCAAATGCCATCTTCGGGATGATTTTGGTGAAGAACGTCTTTGAATATCACAAGAACGCCTTGAATATCTGAGAGAATTTCACTTATGGAAGTTCTCAAATTCTTGAACTCTTCAAATGACTTCTGGTGTGTTTTTCAACTGATATGGAGGCCCCTATTTATAGTTGTAGGGAGAGAGATCTAGAGCTAATGTGGCACTATCTCATTGGTAGTTGAAAATTGATATATATCTTTTTGAAAGATATATACTTGTTGCCAAAGACTTTTAATGTTTATCATATAATAATATCTTTATTATTTAAATATTTTATTTAATTTTAGATTTCATAAGATTCCAAAACTAAATAAATATATAAAAATTCATAAAAATATTATTTATAATATTATAAAATTTCATCACCTACAAATGCCCCCCGAGACTTATTCATGGACGACTTGTCATTTGAAATGAATGAGTCCTAAAAATTGATTAGATAGTTTAAACTCGTATCAAAGAGTCTTGAACTTGAATTTAGTAGATAGTTTGTACTCGTGTCAAGGAGTTCTTGAAATTAAACTTGTGAATAGTTTATACTCATATTCAAGAGTTCTTCAATTTGAATTTATTAGATAGTTTATACTCGTATCAAGCAGCCTTCAATTTGGATTTGAATTTAGATAGTTTATGCTCTTATTAGGGAGTCTTCAATATTTTTGACTTGGATAGTTTATGCTCATATCAAGGAGCTTTCTTGAACTTGGATAGTTTATGCTCATATCGAGGAGCGTTTAACTTGAATTTGGACTTTGTAGACCTTTTATACTCGTGTCCGTGAGTATTTAGATTTGAATTTGGATTTGTAGACAGTTTTGGCTCTTATCAATGAGCTTTCCTGAACTTAGATAGTTTATGCTCATATCAAGGAGTCTTCAACTTGAATTTGAATTTATAGACATTTTATACTCGTGTCAATGAGTCTTGAATTTGAATTTGTAGACATTTTATACTCATGTCAAGGAGTCTTGAATTTGAATTTGTAGACATTTTATACTCATGTCAAGGAGTCTTGGTATTTCTTGAAGAGTTTAGATAGTTTTGGCTCTTATCAAGGATCTTTGGAAGATAGTTTAGGCTCTTATCGAGGAGCGTTGGATTTTGAAAACCTTAGATAGTTTTGACTCTTATCAAGGAGTTTTGAAGATAGTTTAGGCTCTTATCGAGGAGCGTTGTCCTTTTTCTTTTCATGGAATGTAACATGTATTGGAAGACTTAAATAAGCCCTTGATGAGATTTGTAGCCGTTTCTTCATCTTCATCATCATCTTCTTCTTCACTTGGAGTTTCCTCAAAAGGTTTGCCCCCATCATTTGTTTCTTGCTCTTCTTCAAAGTTCTTGGGTTCTTGCATTGATAGTCCTTCAACTTCATTTGCGACCATGCTTAACTCTATGTCGTAAGCTCTTGTGGCCAATTCCTCGAAAGTCTTTGGTTGAATCTCTTTCAAAATGTATCGAAGACCCCAGCACATGCCTTGTATGCATATCTCAATTGCTGAAGTTTCTCCAACGGTTGATGTAGTCGATGACGGACTCTTTTTTTATTGGTTTGTATTTGTGAGTTCAACCAAGCTAACTGTCCTTTAAGTAGTGTAGAAGCGGTTAAGGAATTCTTTCTCCAGTTACCCCCAACTATCAATCGAATTTGGCTCCAAATCGGTATACCAATCAAACGCGTTGTCCTTTAAAGAACGAATGAATTGCTTCACCAAGTGATCTTCGTATGTCCCATCATCATTACAGGTCTCTACAAAGTGAGTCACATGTTGTCTTGGATTTCCTTTGTCATCAAATTGTTGAAACTTTGGCGGCTGGTAGCCATCTGGCATCTTTAAGTTGTCAATTCTTGGAGTATATGGCTTGTTGTAAGTCCAGAGTGATTTATGGCTCTCTCCAGACTTGTCTTTGATTGTCTTCAATATGAAATTTTTGAGTTGATCAACTTTTATTGAGCCATCAGATGAGATTTCAATTTCTTTGGCTGTAGATTTTCCACTTTTGTTGGCAAGTAGCTTTGTAGATATCTCAACTTCAGCATCTTCATTCACTTGCTCGCCACCAAAATCAACAATCATTTCTTTATTCAGCTTCAAGATTTGAGCATCCCGTTCTTGTATTCGCTTGGCAAGTCCTTCGGCCAGCTTAGTTAAATTTACAATTTGTTCTTCCAGAATTGTAGACATCTTAATGCTTGAGAAAATTGGTGAAGAGAAGAGATAAGAGGTAGAGATTGTCCCGCTGGGCGTGCCAAAATTTGTAACACAAATTTTTGTATTTAATTTGGTAAAACACAAAACAGTGTACAATAAAATAATTTTGAATCAAAAATAAAAATTTATGGATCCAATCTCTATTTTTTCTCTGATTCTTTTCTTCAAACCTTGATTTTCAAAGGGTCTTTGAAATCTTCAGAGTAAATTTGTCTCTTTGATTTTCTCGGACTTGTTGTTTGAACTTGGCCTTTAAAGTTTTCGGGGAAGATTTGTATCCTCGATCTTCTTTGACTTGATCTTTAGTCTTGATAATGTTAACTCGGAGGGTCGACGCCTTGTTTCCAGATCAAACACTAATTTCGGAATGAATTTGATGAAGAACGCCTTTGACTGCCTTGCTTATGGATCAAGCACCATCTTCGGGATGAATTTGGTGAAGAACTCCTTTGAATGTCACAAGAACGCCTTGAATATCTGAGAGAATTTCACTTATGGAAGTTCTCAAATTCTTGAACTCTTCAAATGACTTCTGGTGTGTTTTTCAACTGATGTGGAGGCCCCTATTTATAGTTGTAGGGAGAGAGATCTAGAGTTGATGTGGCACTATCTCATTAGCTATTGAAAATTGATGTGTATATATATATATATATATATATATATATATCTTTTTGAAAGATATATACTTGTTGCCAAAGACTTTTAATGTTTATCATATAATAATATCTTTATTATTTAAATATTCTATTTAATTTTGGATTTCATAAGATTCCAAAACTAAATAAATATATAAAAATCCATAAAAATATTATTTATAATATTATAAAATTTCATCACCTACAAATATATCAAAATCTAAATTGAACACGTGATCATCTAAAAAAATGCATGTAAAATATATTATGATGGTGAAGAAATAGAGAGACGAAAAATAGTTAAACTATTATAAATTATTTACAGTTGCTTTGTATTTTTTTTTAATGCATGTTTAAATTCAAGAAAATATTAAATATTCTTGAATTCATTGAATACAAATCATTCTATTTGTACGTAATACATATTTACATTCATTGAAAGCTTCTATTTTTTATTTAACAATAAATTAGCTCCAAAATTTCAAAAATTAAGATGTTTGAATTCTCGAATGCAATAAATATTTCATTTGTGTAAACTTTGATTATATGCACGTCTTGATCATAATAAATTTATTTTAAATATATTACTACATTAACTTACATATTATAAATTACATATATATATGCATAAATAAATAATATAAACAAATATATAAATAGCTAAAATATTATTTAAAATAATGAAAAAGTTAATCACATTGTTAGTTCCATTGAATAAGGACTTGGTGATATTAACCATAAAAGTAAAAGAACTTATTGAAATAAAAAAAATTGTATAAGGACCTATCAAAATTAAATATAAAATTACTGGGACTTGAGAAAATGAATTATCAAAGTAGAAGGACCCAGTAAAATAAAAAAATAGTACAAGGACCTAAAGAAATAAAACATGAAAGTACAGGGATCTTAGAATGTGTTTGGCCCAAATTCTAAACACGAAAGGGAACAAATCATACATGTATCAAAATATTCAGTAACCCTAGAAACATGGGAAAACTTAGCCTTTTATACGGCTAACCAAAATCATAAATAATTAAGATTAATCGACAAGAAAACTAATACACAGGGAAATAAGAGTTCTAAACCCACTAACAAACTAGAGCATTATATATATAAAAAAAAATGTAAATAACTTGAAAATAACGAATTGAAGCAGCTAATTGTTGGAAAATGTGTGTGATGGAAATTGAAACCCTAGATACCAAATGTTTGAAAGCAATAGTAACTTTTGGGTCTTAGGAGTTACACAATTTATTAATGGTGAATATATTAGAGGGCCTCACTTTGGAGCCTATAAAAATAGGTCTCACTTTTCATTTGTTTTAACTCCTATGCTCAGCGAGCGTGCTACCTTATGAGTTCGGATCGATTCCACAGAGAACTGATGTGATTCCACCTTCGGGTGACCAATCACTAAAGGGGTTGGTTTGTGTTGTCACCTTACTGTAATATAAATCTGCAAAATAATCTAAAGAGAATATCAAATAACAGAAGTTTTTAGTATTTGAACTAGAATCTGATTTATGTTTAATTTACTCGATCATGGGCACACTGATTTTCCTGCATTACTAAGTCACCCAGTTATGGAGACCGGATTCCTCACTGCGTCTCCTCATTCATCCGTTCAGTATAGGTTTAAAAGTGATTCATCGTAAACCCCTAACCTATCACCCACCCCAGTTCCCCAAAGAGATGTAAATGAATAGGCAGCAGTGTGCCCTAGATGAACCCAAGTTTGTTGTGTTTATTGATTCCTCGTGTGCCCACAATAACCCACTGATTTCCTAATTACTATATGAATTAACACACAGTCATGATTCGCTAATTCAATTAATCTTGTTGTGCCCTCTACAACTAAAGAGTGATCAGCCACATTAGTCATTTTAAACACACTCACTTGGAATAAGATAAAAAATTGGCAAAAACAATTCATGTGGTAATATGCTCACACGGCCTCACAAATTCAGAATTTTACCTAAATCATTATCTATCATTCAAACACCGGAAATGGAAATCTAGCCACTCATGCTAGATGAAATTAAACTCGCATAAATTAAATACATAATGAAAGAAAATAACTTACTGAATTAAATCGATAATAAACTCAACACCAATGTTGAGCATTCAAACAGACCCTAAGTCCCGATGGCATAAGACACCTCAGATTGTTTTACTGCCGTGGCAGCTTAAAAGTAAAAACAAGACGGAAAGTAAAAGAGCAAAAATAAGAAATTGTATCTGACTGTGACCAACTCCTGTTTCCAGAAAATGAACTTGTTTAAATAGAGTACAATCCGAAATCAAATTCCCCCATAGGCGGGGTCTTCAATTGCTTCCTGGATCGGTGTGTCCTCTCTACCAGACTGGATAAACCTTATCTAGTGGGTTGTTGATCATATCCTAATTTTTCAGGGATTCCTTCTTATCATCCCAGCCTCACCCCTTCTAACAGTCCTTCCTTGCACAAACTCTTTTCGGATTAACCCCCATTGTCCACGTCTATATCCTCTCAATAGAGTCCTGAGAATCACGCATGTGCCCTCTCCAAGCCATGGTTGAATATGAATGAGCAATGTGGGCACGACATCATCTAGTCATCTCCATCCTCTCTGACATACCCATTCTAATTCTCGAATGTTAGATGATGCTGAAGAAGTTCTCAAGTGCCTCTAGGTGCTATTTATGGCATTGAGATATTCATGAATAATTAGGCAAAATGCCTCTTTCACCAGATTCGACCTATGAAAATGCCCATGACCGCTTTCTTGGTTCTTTTCGACTCAAAAACGACTAAAAAGGACATTTAGAACGCCCAAAATGCCCATAAAAACACAAATTAAATGGACTTATCACTAAGCATACCAAAAAAATTTCTCCTATCCTCTCTTCTCTTCTCTTGTGTTCTACTAAGCAAGCTTGAGTTCTAGCTACAATTCTAAGTTCCAACTATTTTTACTCAAGTTCGAACATAATGTTTAGTTTGTCGGAAGAAGCTCTAGTTCATCCATTGTATCTTTGGAATCAGCTCATACAGGGTGAATTGGGTTTAAGGAAATTGTGCGACCTTCACAGTACTCGGATTTTTCTTATACTTATTCTTGTTATTTTGATCTTTAATTAGATTATATAACAACATTGATATGTTGGTTAAAGCTTGTATTGTTTTACATTTTCTTATTCTTGTTTAGTCATTACAACACTAGTTTGTTGTTTCAATTACAAGATTCACAATCTCATCGTCATGACTTACCATAGAAAAGAAAATCCAAATCATAACAATACAGGTCACATTAAAAATAAAAAATAGGGGATCCAATTTTAATATCGAAAACAGCCACCATATTCTTTTTTACACCCTCCATAATTTAAAAATTATGAATATTAATTGACAAAAACTTGTATGAGACTGTCTAACGGGTCGCTTACGTTAGACGGGTCAAATAAAACCCAAACCCACCCAAAACCCACCCCCAAGCCCATTTTCACGTGCAGGCGCGTGTCTTATCCGCGCCCCCACGCACAGCCACTAGAGTATCACTAGGTATAAAGTAAAGTACCACTAGGTATAAAGTAAAGTATCACTATGTGTGAAGTATCATTAACTGTGAAGTGAAGCATCATTAACTATGAAGCGAAGTATCATTAGATATAAATTGAGTGAAATATCATTAACTATTAAGTGAAGTATCATTAGATATTAGATATAAATTTGACAAAATATCATTAACTACTGAATGAAGTATAATTAGATATATATATATATATATATATATCTGGTGAGTATCATTAATTGTCTGTGAAGTATCATTAATTATGGATGAAGTATCATTAATTCGGAAGTGGAGTATAATATGATATTATTGATGATTAAACATTAATTATCAAATCCAGAATAGATAAATGTCATTAACTATGAGTGGAGTATCATTAACTCAAGTATCATTATTTATGGGTGGAGTATCATTAACTCGCGTATCATTATTTATAGGTGAAATATCATTAACTCACATGTGAGTATCATTATTTATGGGTGAAGTATCATTAACTCACATGTGAGTATCATTATTTATGGGTGAAGTATCATCCCCTATGGAGTGGAGTCTCATTACTATGGAAAAAAGTATCACTAATAACAAAAGAAAGTATCACTAATTACAAAAGAAAATATCACTAATTAGAAAAAAAAACTGTCAGTTTAAGCATAATCTCAAATTGAGAATCAGATCTATGAATACAATAAAAACTCATTATTGAGTAAAAAAAATTATTTCATTATCATAAGAGAAAATATCATTGATTATAAAATAAAGTATCACTAATTACAAAAGAAAGTAACACTAATTACAAATAAAAGTATCACTAAAAATCTTCAACAACATCTCGATCTTCCACCTTGCAAGACCAATAATGACATCCTCCAATGCAGAAGTGATAACAGATCTGTTATAAACTCAAAACCCAGAAATAAATCTAAGAATTACTCAAAACAACACAAATCGAGCGTACGTCATTTTCCTATAACAATGGCAGCGCCTCCCATGAATCTGATAATCGCAGCAATGGAAACTACAATAAACATAATGACTTCAGCAATAGGCAGCAGTATAGTATATCAAATCATGTTCAAATCTCAGCAAGAAGAAGCTAATTGAGGGGAAAAAACTTCTTGTTCACACAGATAAATCCAGTTGACAGAAACCAAAATTGTACACAATGATTTGCTTCGCATCCATTCTAAACTAAGTTAAAAAAACTATAGACAACAAACAGATGAATTAAGAAGAGCCAAGACCAATATAAATGAAAACCACTAAAATGTACCTTGTGAAGATGAAATGACATTTCCTCCACTTCGACAACTACATCACTAGGGATACTAACTGCTACCTATTTTGATCTCCTCGAAAAGCTCGGTTGCTCCGCTGTCGATCCCTAATTGGGTCCAAATTTACACTTATATTTCCGATTTATGCTCACGAGACAACTATTTAGGACCACACCCGCAATTAGACGGGGTCAATTGTAGAAGCAATAAGCTTAACCCGAGTCGATCTCTCAAGGAAGACTTTATAGGAAAGAATTATCCAAAGGCTACACATGCTTTCAACTAAACAACTAAAATAAAATCTAAACATTCTAACAAGGGGCTTGATGATGATTATGCTAGGAATTCAAAATAGACAATAAAGTAAGACAATTAAATGCAAAAACATAAATTAAATTAAGATTGTAGGAAATAAGTTGGATTAGGTATTAGGGTGTAGATTCTCTCAATGGTTTTATCACTATGCTCTATTCAAGTTGATAATGCTACTCTCACAAATATGATAGACCCTTCCGATTACTTTAACTTCCATTACTGTCACCGTATATCCGTTAAACCTCTCTTAGCTATATCGTACAAGCAAGATTGACATATTAGGCTTAGGAACCCCATCCACCTAACATCGAAGGAACCCATTTCCGGATTTAGATTCACAATCAAGACTCCTCTAAATCCTATCAATGTTCAAGTAGTGATCAAGTACCTAAATATGAAAAAGCACGATTCCAACAACAACAATCCACAAGAACAAGCATAGATCAAAACCACATCGATCCTCTACCCCCTAATAGAGAGATTAGTCACTAAACATGCTCAAAACAACATAAATACCATAGAAGAAAGTCATCTCATAAATCAAATGCAAATAACTCAAACTTCTACAATATTAAGTGTCTTTCAAGAGGTTGGAGCAACCTCCACAAATACATCCAAGAAATGTAAAGAAAAACACAAGATAAACCTCCTCGAGCTTAGCTTCCGCAGATGGCTCATCGTCGGTCCGTCTCGTCTCTTCTCCGTCTCCCTTGGTTCTTCCCTTGCTCTTCCTTTTCTTTTCTCTTCTCTTAGGTGAAGATGATGGTGTGAAAATGGTGAGAAAGTGGTGTAGAGATTTAGTGTGTGTAGTATGTATGTGGAGAGAATGGTAGAGAGGATGGAGTGGTGAGAGTGAATGGAAAATGAGAGTGAGTGATGAATCCCCAAAATTCCCAATAGATATGAGAGAGAAGGGAGAGATACGAAAGATAGATAGAAAGAGAGAGAGAAAGAGTGATGGGAGCTGATGGTAAGGGATCATTTAATGCAAAGATTTGTGGAGATTTTTAGGAGCAAAAGTCCAACTCTAGGAGTTAGGGAATAATAACCTATAAATCTAGAAATTAAAAATGGCTCAAACGAGTCCTTGATCTAATTTAAATAAAATCAGTTGGAACTGGAGTGAAAAGGAGTGGAATTGCAACGAACATAGGGAGAACTGGACCCGAGAGGGAGAGGGAGCACCCCGTGCGGCGACGGGGTATGGCGCCGCGGGGCATAAGGTGCGCGGCGGGGGACAGTGCGGCAGGGGCAGGCGAGCGTCGCGATGGGGCTGGTGTGCGCCGCGGGGGCAGGCGCCGCGGGGCATTCGGGCACCACGGGGGCGCGGGGCGCGGCGGGGGCGTGGGGCTCTCGGCCTTTTGATGCCCGTCCGCGCTGGTGCTTTTTCTTAATTTCTTAAAAAAATCTTGATCTTCTTATTTAAACGATCCAGCTCAATTATTCGATTTGCACTTCCTACCTAATTGCCGTAAATTACCTGCTTTTATGATTAAAAGCTCAAGCTTTGCAATACTTGACATAATCCACCATTAGAGCAATAAACACAAATAAACTCATAAAATCAACACATAACAATATAAAATCAAACAAAATCAATACTAAACACAATAAAATAAATAAATTAAAATGACACAATTAGACACTAAACAATCCCCCCAGTATCAACATCAACGCCGCCATCAGCGCGAAGAAATCCGCATCTCATACCAATATTCCTCCTCGACGGGCGAGAGAGCATGCTGATCTGGAGCAGTGGCTGACTCACGGCTCTACTATAGTGGCAGCGGCGGAGGAAGAGGAAGAGGATTTGTTGGAAGAGAATTTTGGCGGCGGATCGAAGAGGGAGAAAGAGAGAGAAGGTGCAAAACAGTGGAAGAGAATAAACTAATAATTTTTTTTAATATATATATATACATGGTCGGGTTGGGTCGGATGGATATCTGTCTAACGTAAGAGACCCGTTAGACGGTCTCACACAAGTGTGACCCATATTAATTAGCTAAACTATTTTTTCGTTTCAACGACCCATATCACTTAAAATCCTAATAAACACACAATCACTTTTCTAAAAATACACAAAAAAGGCGCGTAGCCCTTCTAAAAAACCTTATAAAAATATTAAAATAAAGATATGATCAGCCTTTAAGTGAGTTCATCACAATGACTTAGCTTCTAATCAATTTAACTTTGAAATTTGTGGCCCCGGCAATGTAATTCAACGCAAGATTCAAAATTGTTAATTTATTGTTATCTTATTTAATTTTTACTGTAATGATATATTGTAGGTATCAGATCAGAAAGAATTCTCCCATTAAAACTGTTGCAATTTTTTTCAGCACCGAAACATTGGAAAGTCATGTCTTTAACTTTAATTTAACAATATTAGTCCATCCCTTTTTAATAGGGTAAAGGAAAAGGACAATTGAATCACATTCTCGCTGATTGATTGTTGAAACTGAACATGAATAGTTGTTCCCCATTTTCTCTCGTTTGGAAGAAGTTCTTCTTTCCTGGCGAAGCCTTTTTTAGTACTTCCAATAAGTAGAAATAATTAGTAAGTATATTATGATTGCTAAGCTATGTCACCCCACTAAAAAAATTTACTTTTGATCCCATAGGACACGCTGAGTCTCCTTTTAGGTCCATCGATGTTGATTTTGGTCCTTTTTAAAAAAAATCACTCATGTTTAGTCCCATATGTTTGACATTATCAATTTTGGTCCTTCGATTTTTAACGCTAGTTAAGTGAATTGACGGAGAGCTTCGCATGTGAGTCACCTACGCCCATTTTGAGTCGGATTTTGCCCCAATGGAGCTAAATCGCTAATTTCATAATTCAAACTCAAACACAGAAGAAAGTCCGAAATTCCACCTAAATCGAATCATTCATTTTGCCCTAAATTGTCACTCAATTCTATTATCACTCTGAAATCGCACTCAAATGAAATCACATCGTGATACAAAGGAAATATTTCCTGCCAATGCCGTACCCAAATTACAGTAAGCTTCACCCTCTCTTATGTAATTTAAATTTCACAATGTTTCTCGATTTTTAGCTTCATTTCTCATTGTCACCTTTTCTTTTCTCATTTTTTGTAGTTGGGTGTCATTTTTTGTATACATTGAAGCTCAAGCATTGAGGGATGACAATCAACGATTCGGGTGAGTATAACTATTTAGAAGGCACAATTAGTGCTTTTGATTTTGTTGATACACGTAAATGGTGCATAAAGTATTTAGAAGGGTTGTGTGAACAGTTGGGTTACACAGGTACTATGAAATTTTACGGGTTTGATGAAAAGGGAGATTTGAAGCCTGTCTTGTATGAGGCTGATACTTGGTCACTAATAAAGAGAGGTGAGGAAAGTAGGGAGTTCATGATATATTTAGAAGGTTAAAAAAGTAATATGGATATAATTAAAGAAACAGTTGAATGGGAAATTGAGTATTTGGATGATGAAGGAGATAATATTGAGCATCAAGATGATGAAACTGCGAAGAGGTTGAAGAAGAGATATTTAAAAACATATGAATTAACTATTGCAGATGCAGAGAAGAGGATTGAGGTAGAGAAGGGGAAGGATTATTTAGTGCCTGATAATGGAGACAATGAGAAGGAGATTGAGACAGATAGGGGGATTGATCATTTACGGCCTAATGAGGGTGAGAAATGGAAGGGAATTGAGAGTTTAGTGTCTGAGGATGGTGAGAAGGGGAAAGAGAATTGAGGCATAGAAGGGGATTGATCATTTAGTGCCTGATGATGGTGAGAAGGGGGAGAGAATTGAGGTAGAAATTAAGGATGCAAATGAGGCAGAACAAAAACAACTGGTTTTTGAGAAAGAGGTGATCCAGAAGACTTTATTAATCAATGTTACTCTGTAGATACATATACATCAGTTTACAGCCATGTTGTTGATATGTCTTGAATCTACTGCTTCGCTGAGCTGTTGATGTAAACTGATATGTCATCAGTTTACATCAGTATATATGGTCTTTGAGATCTGTAATATGTAACCTAGCCACATAATAAAATCTGTTCTCATCTCTGCCTGTGGACGTAGCCAAATTGGTGAACCACGTAAATCTGTGTCTACTTTACATTTTCTGTTTGTTTTATGCTCAATAATCCTATTATGTCACAACAAACTGGTATTAAGAGCCTGGTCATTTCGATCGGGGATTTCCGTACTGTTAGGGTTTTTTTAGCCGATCGAGAATATCTGTTGTCAACGTAAAGGTCGACAAATTCACCGGGAGAAATAGTTTTGGCTTATGGCAGATCAAGATGCGATCTTTGCTGAAGCAGCAGGGTTTATGGGCGCCGCTATCAAGAAAACTGAAATCTGAGGATATAGATGAAGAAGAGTGGAATACCCGAGAAGAAAAGGCTCACTCGACTATCATGCTATGTCTGTCTGATGATGTTATCATCGAGGTTTCTGATCAGAAAATTGCTGATGGTCTCTAGAATAAGTTAGAGAGTCTCTACATGACGAAGTCTCTAACCAACAAGTTGCTTCTGAAGCAACATCTATTCCGTTTACACATGCAGGAAGATACACCCATTCGGGATCATCTAGACAAATTAAACAAAATTTTGCTATATTTGTGTAATATTGATGTTAAAGTAGAAGATGAGGACGCTGCTTTAATTCTGTTAGTATCTTTACCTGAATCGTATGAGAATTTTGTTGAATTATTTATCACTGGAAAGATACTCTGTCTCTAGAAGACGTTCGATCTACCTTCCATAGTAAAGAAAACCGTCAACAGGCAACTGGCTCGACCACAGAACATCAGGCATCGGGGCTGTTTGTCACGGGTCAGGGACATAAGAAATCTGGGAAGAAAACTGAGAAGTCGAACCATAAAGGTTCAAACGGTCCTAACCTCAAAGACATCTCCAATTACTATAAAGAACCAGGGCACTGGAAGAATGATTGTCCTAAGAAGAAGAGGAAGCAGGAGAAGAAAGAGGGTGTCGGTGGTTCCGCAGCTGTGGCAGAAACTGATACGAATTCTGAAGAAGATCTGGCTTTGGTTGCAGCTGGACAGTCACATCGTAATGATGTGTGGGTTCTTGATTCTGGGGCATAATACCACATTTGTCCTAATAGGGAGTTCTTCTCAACCTATGAGCAGATAGATGGAGGAAATGTTTCCATAGCTAACAGTGCTGTCTGCAAGGTGGTTGGAATTAGCTCAGTCAAGATACGGACACATGATAGGGTATTTTGCACCTTGAATGAAGTCAAGCATGTTCCACAGATGACGAAGAAGCTGATATCATTGAGTCTCCCTGACAGCAAGGGTTTCAGTTTCAAAGGTGAAGGTGGAGTTATGTAAGTCTGTCAAGGTTCAAAGATAGTTCTGATAGGCTTGAAATGTGGTACCTTATATTATCTACGAGGTTCCACTATGACTAGGGCTGGCAATTCGGGCGGTCCGGCCCGACCCGGCTCGGCCCAACGGGCCTGATGTCATGAAAAGGGTCGGGCCAGCCCGGCCCAAAAAATGAACGGGCTCATATATTCCATGCCCGGCCCGGCCCTATGTGGGCCTCCGGGCCAACGGGCTATTTTGGCCCGAAAATTTGATTTTTTTTCAGAATTTATAATTTTTTCAAATTTCGTAAATTTTCTAATAAAATTCTAAATTTTATCTAAACAAAAGCACACAAATTAAAAATTGTAACTCTATTACATAACAATACATCAGAACATGTAAATCACATCAAATAAATGCATAAAATTCTTAAATTCAAAATACAAAGTTAAACGAATTAATCCATAATAGATTCAAAAGTTCAAAATGCATGGATAGAGCCTGAAAGAAGTCATTATTAGTAGTGTCATACTCCTCCACAGTCCATGAACATCAATCATAATTCATAATCTTCTTTGGATGAGTGTATCTCTTCCACCTTCACCATATCTTGGGATTAAAAGGAGAGTCAGGCGTGTCCTATAGGACTAAAAGTAAAATTTTTTCCCAAACACATAAATAGTAGCTCATTTTTATATTTGATAATTATAATCACTCGTCAATTTCTCATATGTTTACAAGTGTTATCTCGGAAGAGATTGGTAATCTGAAAATTTTAATTGCATTATACATGGGATCCAACAACTTTGTCGGTCCTTCGCTTCCATCAATTTTCAACAATATGAAAGCACTTGTAGCGTTATCTCTGGAGAACAATGCTTTGACTTGTATAGTTTCTACCTCTTTTGAAGTTGGGCATTGAGCTCTTTCATATTAGTTTAAAGGCAAACAGTCCCTTCAGGCTTTCGAACAAACATACATAGGGCGGCTTGCGCGTGGTTCCGGTCATGTCAACCAGTCCACTTCTGCCCGGGAAAAAAAATATCCGGTCAAAAAAGTATCACCTCATTATACTAAAAATTATCATTGTAGTTTTTAAAGTATCACATTGCTACTTTGATTATATTAATTTATTAAAACTGAATTATGGTTGCATACATCTAAATTCGAGTTTATGATTCTCAATTAGGAAAAAAATTAATTATCAAGGGTAGGGCACTATGCAAGTCGTTAGATAAAAAAAATTCACTTTAATTTTAGAATTCATTAATTCCATTTTAAGATATATACTTATTTTGAAAAAATTAATTGTCGAGCAAAGTGCACTGCACAAATCACCAGATCAAAAATAACAATTTTCTTTAATTTTAGTATTTATTAATTTCATCTTAGGATATATATCTTTTAGGAAAAAATTAAAAAAATTCAGAAACTCATTAACTAAAATCAAGTGAACAAATTTTACTCATTTTCCACGCAATTAAATTCCCAACTACATAAATCCTAATTTAAAATTTAAATTAGAAAATAATTGATAGCCACTAATAAATATAATAGTACAAGGACCCAATAATGTGCTTTGCCAAAAAGGCGAAACACATATACTGTCTAATGTCTATCTCGATAATAAACCCTCAAACTTGCACATAGCAATGAATTTTGACGAAAAACAATATTTCATATAAAATATAGGCACTGCTAAAGCTCCTTCCCATATATGTATTTGATAGATCAAACAAAACAGAACATCAACAATTTTTGTTACAACTAAAATCTTTCAAATACTAAATAGGAATAACAAAATCCATAACCTTAGAAAAATGTCAAAACCATAACTGCGAGTACAAGGACCAGAATGACAAAAATTACAGCCTTCTTCCCCTTCTACCACCCTTTCTGCGGGTGCTGTCGGTAGGAATTGGAGTCACGTCCTCTGCAAGTGGGAACAAAATATCAATTATGCAAAGCTTAAATTGATAATTCAGTCTGACACATAAACTGATCACAAAGTTGAAAGAAATCCAAATTTTCCAATACCTATGCGACCTATCTTCATGCCAGTACGGGCAAGAGCTCTAAGCGCAGACTGAGCACCAGGACCGGGAGTCTTAGTTTTGTTGCCACCAGTTGCACGAAGCTTGATGTGAAGAGCATTGATACCAAGTTCCTGAAATTTCCATGCATCAGTCAAGCACGAAGACCACTAAGAAAACCATTCGTGTGTTTGGATGGAATATTATAAGACCTTGCATCTCTGAGCAACATCCTGTGCTGCAAGCATAGCTGCATAGGGAGACGATTCATCCCTGTCAGCCTTCACCTTCATACCACCTAAATAGCAAGGCATGGGAATTGATAATCAGAAATAACCAAATGTGACAAAAGAAAGATTTAAATCCAAAGTACATCCCATAGGCAGCTATAAGAAACTATTAAATAGATAACATGTGAATGGTGACAGAAAATGTCACAAAAATGAACTACATACAATTTATAGGTGAACTTTTACAATGCAATGAAACCTGAACAAAGAAATGGACATCATAACATTCCATTGTGGCAAAATCCTGATGGTATCTACAACTCCCTAACAATTGAGGATTCATTAGCTAACAGCAACTGGGAATTATACAAGACACCATCACCAAATTTCGGATGGGTAGGTGTGTCATGTAATTCAGTGGATTATTGGAGAACACCACCCTAAACTAAAATCCTTCTGATAACAATAATCAAATTGTACAATTCGGGAACTCAATCAAACAATTACTTAGCCACACATGGCATTAGCATCAACAATACCACTATGAATACTAAAAGTAAGACCAGCTCGACAGTACCTGTTATACGAACCATGGTTTCCCTTCCAGATAAATCAGTCACGTGCTGCAAATAAAATATCAATTCAATCAATAAAACTAATAAAAAAATGCATGCTACTAGTTTCATTTTATCCTGCCAATCAGTTGCAAAAACAGATAACATCAAACTCATGGCGTGCACTTCTCCACTCACAATGAAGGTATCGTTGAATGAGGCAAAGATGTGGGCCACACCAAAAACGAGCTCTCCATCTCTGGTGGCAGGTCCAAGAGTGACATTCTCTTCCTTAGGCTCCCGGGTCTTTCTCTTAGACTATCGAATTCAAGTGGGTCATTAGGTACACAACTAGTCACACACCAACAAAAGATGGCAACTTGATGGAAAAAAAATACAATAACAGTGCCACAGTGACGATACTTCATTAGCAGAAAGTAAGGATGATTCCTACTTTAGAAATTATATAGAGACTGGATGCTAAATTCAAACCATCTACTAATGGTGGAATGTGGAAAGGCAAAACAAGATCAAAAACGGGAAAGTGTAAAAGGTAAAGTTTAAGAAATGCGTACTCACTCCAGGCTCCAGCATCAATAAAACCAGATGAAACCAAACAATGCTAAGAATAATAAATTCGCATTATCAAATTTTTTTACTGCAATAATCATAACTTCAATCATGCTTTTCCCCCAATTAAGAAGAACAGTCATTAAACCTAGATAAGCGACGCATACGACAGAATATATATCAAATAAAATCCATAATTTTAAGGAGAAAACAAGATCATTTTTACATCTGGAAACAAATAAATATGCCAATTCAAACATACCATGGTTTCGGGGCTTCGGCGGCGAGGGGTTTGGTTAAACCACTATTTGAGAAGAGCAGCCAGAAGAAATTGCAGAAGGCGGAGGTAGAGGTGGAGGAATGGTATATATAGTGTTTTTGCTAGCTAGGTCACTCATATTGGGCTACAATTCCGGCCCAATAATGGGAATTAATATACTTTATTTTTCTAATGGCTTGTGGGTTTGAGATAAAATCATAAACCAAAACATAGCAACTTTTTTTGAGGGGGAAAGTCATTTGAGTCAATGTTCTTAAAATCGGACCGGGCATCGAACTGGTGAATTTACTGGGTTACTGGATTACTGGTTTGACCGGTCGAACCGTTCTGAAAAAACCGGATAATCCAGCATATATATATAAATTAGTATCATTATAAATATATTAAATAAGTTTTAAAATACACAACTTATATCAATGCAAAGAAATAAAATATTTAATTTATTGCATAAGTTAAACAATTAAAAGTATAAATTTATAAAAATAAATATTGAACATCAAATACTAGATTTTTAGAAAATATATAATTAAATGTCAAATAATTAAATATTGATTTTAATTACATATAGTAATACACGATAACAATAAAAAATATTGCTAATTATTATTTCACAACCCACTACTTTAGATATTAGATCTTCTTTTCATTTAAAATATATTAAATTAGATATTGTTAAATATTAATTTTAATTATATGGTAAACATTGATTTTATTTAAAATGATTTATTTTAAATTTTTGCACATATATATATATATATATATATATATTATATTCTTAAATAATAACATAAGAGTGTGTTGGCCCAGTTGGTTAAGTACATTGTTGAAAATTATAGAATTTTTTGAAGGTCTTGAGTTCGAATCCTTTCAGCCACATATTGAAGGAGTTGAATTAAATTTTGCAGAATTTAAAAAAAAAAAAAAAAAAAAAAAAGAGGACCGGTTCACCGGTTTTGACCAGTCTTGAGTTCGAATCCTTTCAGCCACATATTGAAGGAGTTGAATTAAATTTTGCAGAATTTAAAAAAAAAAAAAAAAAAAAAAAAGAGGACCGGTTCACCGGTTTTGACCGGGTCACACTGGGTCAGACCTGACCCGTAATAATCAAACAACTGGACCGGACTAATGGCCGGTTCGCGGTTAAACCGGTCGATCCGGTCCGGTTTTCAAAACACTGATTTGAGTAAATTCATTGCTGCTAAATTTTCATAAGTAGATGTAATTTATTATGTTAAAATTATTTTCAAATGATATTTTATTCAGAGGCACACTCATGTACGTCTAAAAGTATTTTTATTTGATCAAGGAGGTGGTCCCCTCCTTTTTTCTATTTGATATTTAACAAATATATTTTTTTTTGAATTAATTTAATTTTTTATCCAGTGTTTCACGCGGTTGCGCTATCCTGATTGTGGGCTTGACACTGTGCTCGATAATTAAATTTTTAAATAAATATGCACCATAAAATGGAATTAGTGAAATCTAAAATTTAATTTTTTAATCAGGTGTCTCGCGCAGTACACTTGCATGATGCTAACACGTGGGCTCGTGCATTGGGCTCGATAATTCATTTTTTTTAAATAAATATATACAGTGGAATTAGTGAACCTTAAAATTAAATTGAATTAATTTAAATTTTTTATTCAGAGTCTCGCGCAATGCAATTGTCCAATGCTAACGCTTTGACTCATGCACTGCGCTCAATAATTAATTGCTTAGAAATAAATACATACCATAAAATGAAATTAGTGAACCTTAAAATTGAATTGAATTAATTAAATTTTTTCAATTGAATTAATTAAATTTTTAAAAATAAACTAAATAATTTTTAGAAAATTAAATCTTATAATTTTTTTAAAATTTAAAAATAAAATTATAAGTTTTTAAACACATAAAATTATAAATTTTTAAAAAGTTGAAATTTTAATTTTTTTAAAAAATTAAATTTTTTTAAGAAATTAAAATTATAACTTTTAAAAAAAATAAATTATAACTTTTTAAAAAAATAAATTATAACTTTTTTTAAAAATAAATTAAATTATATAATTTTTTGAAAAAGTTAATATTATATAATATTTTTAATTTTAATTTTGGTCCTTCAACTTCAAAAAATTATAAAAATGGCTTAAATGACCCCATAAACCTGCTAGTCTAGGTAATTAGGACCAAATTGGTTAAAATAATTATAGTTAGGGTATCATTTTGACTGAAAATAATACGTAGAGTACCAAAAGTGATAAGATGTCAAATACATGGTACCAAAATGACTGTTTTCCCATTTTTTATATATGATATGTAAAGTAAACATGTGATATCTAACTATTAATTAAAATAACACAATAAGGTAGCATATTTATTCAAATATGTGCTCACGCACATTTGAATCTCACTATAATGTAAATCTTCTAACTAAAAAATTATTCATTTTCGACATGATTTAGCATAATATGATTGTCCAACAATTAAACTTCTAAATATTAGAACCAAAGTCTCGCATATAGGTGATTGAATTAGGATTTGAGAGTCATAAACCACTTCACGAAACAATATAAATAACTAATTATTTAATACATAATTGTTATATAATAACATAAAAAAATTAAAAAATAATTAATTATTTAATGCTAATAAAATAATTAAGAATTTTCTATACAAACATAAAATTAATTGCGTTAAGTTTGCCGATGAAATGCATGAAAATGTTTTATTTATTCAATGGGTCATTTAACATAAAAATATGTATATTTATTTTAATATCGAAATGTGTGGAAAACATTACATAAATTTCAATGTACCTAATAAAATTTAAAAAAATTAATACAATAATGAAATTATATCCAAATATGAAAAATTCAACCAAAAAAATATCTTCTATTTTTTCGAGGCAATCATTCTTTGATTAATGTTCCTCTCCCATTTTCACCGCCCACCAATTCATTCTTCTTTCAGATTTTTTTTGGTCATTTGCAACTAACACTACGATATTAATTTCATCTTCACCTTCTGATCTATCTTATACTTGTGAAGAACATAATTTAAGCCTGTATTTTGTAATTTTTTTACACCATTTATTTATAGTACCTACTATGTATTGCACAAAGTATTCATAAAATTGGATGGACTATTATAAAATAGATCGACATACATTCTTTTCATATGCAAGTACTCCATAAAAGGTCGAACCAAGCAGATTTTTATGATATATGCACGAAAATTGATATCTCATGTGGTTGTAGTCGATCATATTGTCTGCAATAAAATGGTAGAAAAATCAAATAAGTATTATTCAAGAACTGCCCAAACATGAGCACTATGTGCAACTTAAAATGAAATAATAAAAATGCAAAAACAAATAAAAATAGTTTCAAAGAAAGAAATATTTGCAAAATGAACAAAGGTCAATTTATAAGATATGAGTTGTGCACATATTTAATTCACAAATTAAAAGTTGATCAAATATAATCGATGCAGTTAATTGGGCGAAATTGATAAGTAGTTAATAAAAATAGATAAATTACAAAACTCAAATTTGGGTGGAGAAATCATTGCACACTTGTAGCAACCCGAACCTGAAGGCCCAGATGCTAACGGAAATACACAACCAAAAGAAATGACAATAAAATTTTCGCAATTCGAAAATAATAATTTTCTTGGATTATAAAAAATTGGGCAGAGTTTCATTTAAAATATTAAAAATATCTACACTCACGGGTGCTTACTATTCAACAAGACAAACCTGTTCAACCACGACCAGTCAAAATTCAACAATCACCACTTAAAATGCGTGGAAAAGACCACAACACTCCCCAATTGTTCATACAATAATTAAATATTTCCTAATCATAAAGTGGAAGCATAAAAATTTATACTTATTGACCACAAACTATACATAATCAATAATTAGAAATCATAAAACTGGTCAATGAAATAAGAAGAAGTCCTCATTGTCCACGTCAGCCGCTAGCCATCATCATGTACCTGAAAATATTTTGAAAAATAGAAGAGTTGAGTGTCAGAAAACACTTAGTGGGAGTTTCAATTCTCGAAATATACTTAATCATTTAATAAATACTTTGCATTTTAAACATATTCACTAAAATGCCCATAATCAGTCTATGTCCATTAATATACGGAAGGTTAACTCAATATGGTTTCCTATCATATAAATTTCACCGAAGTGACATATTTGTACTGTAGTACCATAATTGCACCATTGTGTTATACCGCACCGAAGTGCTATATTTGCACCATTGTACCATTTCGCACCGAAGTGCTATACCGGGAACCATAGAGTTTAGTACCTTCCGATGAGCCATTAAAAGAATATTTTAAACTTTGAAGCATGCTTTAACATAAACATATTTTATCATAAACATAACACGATTTTGAAATATAAAGCCACGTATTGATTAGAAATCATTGAGCTATAAAAGTAATTTGAAGCATTATTTAACATAAACATATATTGCATATTTGACATGCCATAATCCATACGCTCAATAATTGTAGTGGAGACCGACCCTAATGTAATCACATATTCTATTATATTCATAAACATACTGGAATTCCTCATATGAGTCGTGTCAATCTACATTGAGCAACATAAACATAATATATTTTCATTATCGGAAGAAAAGCTTGTAAACATTTTTGGAATGATTTTAGTAAGTGAACTCATCTTATAGCTATAATAGCTTAAGCTCTAATCACACCAAGCTCGTCTTAAGCCTGTTGTCTCAGGTTAGGAACTTAATTGCAACTAAATAGAGTTGTAACTTTATCACCCACTTCTCATCCTAGTTGTTGCCTCAGGTAAATACCTATTTATAAAGATCATATCTTAGTTGCATACTAATGACTTAAACATAAACTATAACGTAAGAAAAGGGGCAAGAGATCGAGTCCCTAAAATAATAATGTAATACAATAACGATTGTCATATGATATATAATCGTAAATTATAAATTATATTGGGGTCCTCGATCGTAAGTAAATAATCAAATCTCACGAATCTAAATAATAATACATGACTTGAGAAGTATAAGACCATAATCCTACTTTAATGGCTCTCTAACATGATCCATAGAAATGTACAAAATTTTTGGACGATAGAAGAAATTTTACTATTTTGGGTAAACATTGAAAAATTGAATAAAATTCAATTTAGCTCCGATTGAAGAACGATCAAAGGCCACACGACCACCTCAAATCACCCCACACTTGGTTAGAAGATCTTGAAGACAAATTCTAGCTAGAATAGCTGGAAAATAATGGTGAACGTTACTGTTCACTGGTGCAAAAATGACACAAATCCAAATACATTTTCATATCGATTGAACTCGATTCTTATCGGATTTTTTTCAAAAGATGACATTTTTCGTATGAGCAAAAAATAAGGAGTCTAGCGATGCAATTTATTTTTGGATCCAATGATCGGATTAAAAGTCGATTCAAAACATCCCATTTTTGAAATATTTGGGAAAAAATAAAAATCTTATTTTAAATATTTACAATTTAGTTCAAACTTATATCAAATTTTTAAAAGCAACCCACCTATTTTATATAAATTATAAAATAGCCTCATTGCATGATCTTAAAACATTTAAAGCAACTTCCAAAAATCTTTTGTGACGTCTTAAAATTTAATATATTTATTTAAGAAATAAAAAGGGTGGAATATTAAATAATACTTCAAAAACTGTTCCAAAACATAAATTAGAGTTTATTACATCGGAAAATAAATAATAAAAATGGTCTTTTATTCCACACTCCGTCTCTACCACACCGCCCGAGCTTCCTTAACCTGAAAATATAAATAACTTTGGGGTGAATGCTATTAACTCAATGGGGTAACTCGATTATCCAGGTTATACATATATAACAATAAATACAAGTCATCACATATTTCATCATAATGCCTGTAGGCCAATATAACATATATCCCGTAGGATCATCATAAACATCTGACCCGTAGGTCCATAACATATGCCCAAAGGCCCATATGACCTGTAGACCCACCTGCACACCGCATATATAAGCATAACAAGGATAAGAGTCCATATATTTATTCTCCGAGAGAATCTCCACATTTACTTGTCTTGAAAAATGTAATGTATTAAATATGTCCACACGTGCCGCCTACCAATATTATAATAAATTAACATAACATTTAGAGTAAAATATAAGATAGCTTTGGGGCAACATATACATATACAGGTACATGATATATGTGTGTGTGTGTGTGTGTGTGTGAGAGAGAGAGAGAGAGAGAGAGAGAGAGAGAGAGAGAAAGAGAGAGAGATGTAGAAAACATATGAATATATATATTGGTTTAAAGCTTGGAAATGAATTTAAAACTAACTAATCTCATTGCAAATGCAATAGTACAACCTTAAGAAGAAGTTTAGCTTTCGAAAATTTTAGAAAAGCAAAGAACTTGTTTTGAAATGATTTGATGTGTTCTTGGTGAATAAAAAGGATTCCTATTTATACTAGAACTTTGGTGTATGAAAATGAAAACAACAAATTTATAGGGTGATTGATTGGAGTCAAATCTCAAATTTAATGGCATAAATTAACACTTGTTGATAAATTGATTTGATAACACTTGATTTCATGAAATTTAATTAGCCGTAAATTGGAAAAATGATTAGCATAAATTTTTCCTTGATTTATCCACGTGAGAAGAGATGACATTTTGATTTTTAAATATTTTCGAAGTGGTTAATGGATCTCTAAATATTAACCCCTTTCGGCCTTACTAAAAAATATAAGTAAATAGGAACCAAAATAAAAGAATAGATAAATACTTTACTTTAACAATTAATTTTTATATCCTTAAATAAATATGTAAATAATTTAATTAACATGCTCTATGTAAATATTTAATAATTAAGGTGTTACTTATAGGAATGTAATATTGAATCAGTTGAAGATGTTGGCGAACAAATGAGCCCTAACAAAGTAGAAAGCCCTAGCCAAGACAATAATGCACCCGTCGACATCAGTGATTAGATAATTTAGATGTTCATTTTATTTAAATGGTTTAATGTTTTTGTTCTTTTGTTTGCAAAACTCTTAGTTGATTAATGAAATAAATAATTTTTCTTTGCATTGGTATCCCTTACCTCCTTTGCTATCTGCAAATCAATGAATAGGAAAGATATGGCTAAGAGACGCCACAATGTTCGAGCTGATAGTGAGGAAACTCAATCGGATAATGACAATGCAAGACGGGCTCCTCACAACCGGCCAACCTCTGTGCAAGATCTAGTAGAAGCGTTGAGGCAAACCATACCCCAAAATGGCCATCTACCAAGGAACGAGGGAAATGCCATGGTCAAGCAATTCAGACAGATGGCCCCACCTAAGCTAAAACGGAATGAAGGACCACTTGATACTGAGGAGTGGATCTTCAAGCTTAAGGAATCTTCGAGCTTGAGGAATCTTCAAGCATATCGACTGCACTAATGTGGACAAAGTGTCTTGTGCCATTTTTCAACTGATTGGAGACGCGGGGTATTGGTGGTAGAGTTTGGCTCGGGTGATGACTCCCGAGCGATGATAGAATCTAACGTGGGCTACATTTAAGGATCTGATTTTGGGAAAGTTTTTCCCGAGATCGTACCAGAAGTAGAAAGAGCTAGAGTTGGTAAACTTGCAACAAGGAAGCATAATCGTCTTGGAATATGAGTTAAAGTTTAACCGACTTTCTTGATATGCTCCACACATAGTGGACACTAAAGCAAAGAAGGCAAGCAACTTTGAATACGGGTTGCGCCCGGAGATTGACAGAATTTTGGCAGCCCAAGGTACACCTACAACATATTCGGATGTGGTTAAATGAGCTCAAGTCGTGGCCACCCGCTTGAATCTGGAAAATGGCGCCCCCAATCCACCAAACAAGAAAAGACAGTGGGAGAACAATATAAGAGGGAGAAACGTCCAACCGGAAAAGAAGCATCAACATGTATGAAGCTTCAACAACGGGCCAAGGCCAAGTGAAAATACAAACCCTACAAGAGGCAAACACTTTTGCCAACAGTCTCAGAAACATCACAATGAAGAGTGTCTTCTCAATAAGAATATTTGTTATTGGTGCCACCAGCCAGGGCACATGGCTCCCGCGTGCCCGAAACTGCAACAGATGAATGTTCCCAGAGGAGGAAATGATTGTGCCTTTGCCATGCATCAAGAAGAGAACCCAAGTGAGCCCAACACCATGTCAGGTATTCTACCAGTTCTTAAAGTGCCTGCTCTAGTATATTTTGATTCTAGCACTTCACATTCTTTTATATCTAAAAGTTTTTATGAGAAGACTAGTATTGTATATCATGAAAAGACTAACCCATTAAGGATAAGTATTCCCTCGGGGGAAACCATGGAAGCAAATTATGTTGCTCAAGGAGTGAAAATGGAGGTCAAGGGTGGGACCTTAGATGCAGCTTTATTCATTTTGGAGATGTAAGAATTTGATGTGATTCTCGGCATGAATTGGTTGAGCTATAACCATGCAGTCATCAAATGTCGAGAGAGAGAGGTGATATTTAAAAATTTGGATGGAGATTCATTTGTCTTCCACGGGAGCAAAGTAAAACCAACACTATGTATCATGTCAGCATTAAAAGCAGTCAAGTTGTTGAAGAAGAAAGATTATTAAGTATTTTTGGTGAATATTATAAGGACTGAGCCAGCAGAGTTAAAGATGGAGGACATACCGATGGTTAGAGAATATCCGGATGTGTTTTCAAATGATTTAATTAGTATTACACCAGTGAGACAAGTAGAATTCACCATTGGATTGATACCTAGAGCAGCACCATTATCCAAAGCACCTTATCGTATGGCCCTGATCAACTTGCAAGAGTTGAAGGTCCAAATCCAAGAATTGCTAGATAAGGTCTCATCCAACCAAGTGTCTTCCATTGAGGAGCCCCAGTGCTATTTGTCAAGAAGAAGGACAGAACAATGAGGATGTGCATCGACTATCCAGAGCTTAACAAGCTTACCATAAAGAACAAGTACCTATTGCCAGGGATTGAAGACCTGTTTGATTAGTTAAAGGGAGCCGGAGTCATTTCCAAGATAGATTTGGGATCAGGATACCACCAACTAAGAGTCAAGGAAGGAGACATTGAGAAAACATCTTTTCGAACAAGGTACGGGCATTACGAGTTCACTGTGATGCTTTTCGGTTTATCAAACGTACCAGCTGTGTTCATGGACCTGATGAATCGAGTGTTTCATCAATATATAGATAAGTTTGTGATTGTCTTCATCGACGATATCTTGGTGTACTCAAAGGATCACAGTCAACATGAAGAACATCTGCGACTGGTGCTAGAAACATTGTGGAAGGAGAAGCTTTATGCAAAGTTCAAAAAATGTGAATTCTAGATAAACCGAGTTGATTTTCTCGGGCATGTGGTGATGGCACAAAGGATTGAGATGGACCCAGCCAAAGTGGAAACGATGAAGAATTGGTGAAAGATATTTGTGGACTAGATTGGAATATTAATTATATAGTTTTGGGATATATTAATTAAATAATAGTTGGACTATTAGATTAATTAATTGGGGAACAAAAGAAAAGCCCAACCCATATTACCTAGGGTAATAGGCGGTTTTAATTCCTATATGAATATGAACTCTTTTCTTTTGTTTTGGAGTTTTTAGATATACGTATTTTTCTCACTCCAAAACTAGGGTTAGTTCCTAGAGAAATATTAGTAGGCACTACGTGATTTGATTCGAAGGATTCCTAGCGTTCTTGAATCAAATCTGCACCGTGGAATTGTTCCTGCATCAGTTCAACACTACACGTGGATACCATAGTTGTGGATTCGATTGCAGGAATTTGTAACGAGATCATTATCTACACAACAAGTAAGTTTTCTTTCTGTTTTGTGTTTGAAATCTCTACATACGAAATTGATTATAAATCTAGATCTGTTTCTTGACTATTTATTCCGTTGCGTATCATTAGATGATGTCAAGAAAATACAACAGTGGTATCAGAGCTTGGGGCTCGATTTATAATTAAACTTCGTATTATAATTGATTTATAGGTTATCAATTTTGTATATTAATTGTGATGTTTTCGAAACATCACTCATTTTAAAATTGAAAAATAAAAGCATAGTCAAAAATTGGATATTGGTCAAAGTTGGCTGCAAGAGTTTGCAGGCAATATGTTGTTTTCAATTAATTAAAAACAACAAATTGGTGTTTGCTACTGCTTTTGTTTGACGGCAATGCGAGGCAAAGGTGATTGAGCACATGGTGCTCACCACCATGGCAGTGTGTTGGTCCCGGGTGAGTCGATATCAGTTTAGAGGGGGGGTGAATAAACTGATAAAAAACTTTTACTTCAAATTGCGGAATAATAAGGGTCCTTGACTCGCTTAGTAACCTATCTATGCACAATGTGGTTGAGCTCTTTTAACAGCTTGAGTGCGGATTGTGTGAGCTTGTATACAGTTCAAAAATATGCAAGTAATCAAAACAGTACAATACACAAATGATTTATAGAGGTTCGAAGTCTCAAACTTCTACGTCCTCTCTTCCTTCCGCAGAAGGGAAACTTCACTATATAACTTGAGTTTCTTTACAAATTACATAATGAAGGACAGTTGGCTGAACCTGGTAATTGCTCGCTACCTCAGCGGGTCGACGGCTCACACTTGAAGTCCCTAACTGCTCGCTAGGAAGGTAGGTGCTATTGACGTCTTTACAAGATTTTAGATCTCTTTCGATCTTCAAGAGATTAGTCTTGAACAGGGGGTATCAACTGATATGCTCCTTCAATTGAGCTGGATAGTTGATCGTTGTATTGCTGAAATTGAGAAGGCTGCCCTGGCTGGTTTATCAACAATTGGCTGAATGTTTTGACTCTGTGAATTCTTCTTCTCAGTTGGACTCTCGCATTTTTTAGCAAATGCTGAACTTGAGCTATGTGGGAGGGAGAAAGAAAGCTCTGCTTGAATGAAGGCTTCAAGAATAAGTATTGCGAAAAGTCTTGGAGGCAAGAGTGTTTAAAACTTTGATTCACTCGTCTTTTATAGATGAGTGATTTTATGACCGTTGAGTTCCATTGATCGGTGGCTCTGTTGGTTCACCAATGGCAGATGGTCTTTATTGATCGCTAGAGCTTTTGATTGAAGTAGCCATTGCTTTGCCAATCGATCTCTATTGGATATTTAATTCCAGGATCTCCGTTGAAGCATTTATTCCAAGATTCGCCGATTGGGCAATAACTCTAGGGTTCTCTAGCTGGCAGTTCTGAGCCTCAGTTTTAGCAACTTTGAGTTCCAGTTGGCAGTTCTGAACTTGTCTGTTCAATTCGGCTATTACTCCAACTGGCAGTTCTAAGCTTGTCTGCTCAGTTTGGTTGTTACTCCAGTTGGCAGTTCTGAACTTGCCTGCTCAGTTCGGCTATTGCTCCAGTTTGCAGTTCTGAGCTTGTCTGCTCAGTTTGGTTGTTACTCCAGTTGGCAGTTCTGAACTTGTCTGCTCAGTTCGGCTATTGCTCCAGTTTGCAGTTCTGAGCTTGTCTGCTCAGTTTGGCTATTCCTCCAGTTTGCAGTTCTGAGCTTGTCTGCTCAGTTCGGCTATTGCTCCAGTTTGCAGTTTTGAGCTTGTCCCTCCAGTTCGGCTGATCTCAAGTTTTTGGCTAGCTTGTCAGTTTGACTAATCATTCTCAAGCTCTCTTGTCAGCTTGACTTATTCACAAGTTGTTGACTAGCTGGACAGTTTGACTGCTTTCTCTTGAGCTTTCTTGTCAGCTTGACTAATCACAAGCTGGCTGACTCTAGTTCTGACCTTTAGCTGGTTTGTCTGTTCACTTCAGTTTGGCCATCAGTTGGATACTTCCAGTCTTTCAGTTTAAGCTGATCTCGTATCAGTTTCTTTAGTCTAGTCGATTCTTTTCTCCCTCAGCTCAGCTGACTTAGCTGTCAGTTTGTTTCGACTGGTTCGTCTCTTCGAATCCTCAGTTGAATTGAGTTCTGACTGGTTGGCGTATCTTCCCAGCTGGTAGACCATACTCCAGTTTGGTTGACTTCAGCTTTGATTGAGTTCCTCTTTGATGCTCTGGATTGGTCAGCTCAGATCTACAACTTGAATTTTAGTCAGTTTTTCATAAATAGTTTTGACATATCATCAAAACCTTATCTAGAGGTTCATTAATAGTTTTTCCTAACAATTTCCCCCTTTTTGATGATGTCAAAACCTTGTCAATGATGATGGAAAAACTGTAAATGTTCGTTTGATAGACATGCTGTAGTTTGCTTAGGTAAATTCTTGAAATCAGAGCATGTTAGAGCATGAAATTCAAGTATCAGAGCATTCAAAATCCAAGTATCAGAGCATTCAAGGCATACTTTCATTTTGGGCATGCTTTTATTTTATTAGAGCATGATTATCTAAATATGAGAGCAAAGCTTATATGCATGGTTATCAGAGTATCAGCGAATGTTTATAAGCATGATCAAGGCTTGATATGAACTTTAAGCATGATATTTGAATAATTGAAGTATGTATTATATATTCAATCAAAGCATATTATATCAGCTTTCGATTCTCAATAGTAGTTAGAACTACTAATTTACTTCCTTAGCTGCTCCTTCTCTTCTTGCTTGATTCTCCTTTTTCTTGGACTCCTTGTGTTCTCCAAGCTTCCCCCTGAAGCTGAGCTTCCCCCTCATGATGTATTTCTCTTTGGATCTGATCCCAAAGAGTTAAGTTTTCATCATCATACTTTCTATCTCCCCCTTTTTGGCATCATCCAAAAGCTGGGGTGGATCGCATGATGGTATTGATAGGTCTGGCAAGAAGGTGAAGGCAGTTGCCAAATTGTCATCATGGACTGAGGGAACTGAAGGAATGGGTATGGGCGAGCAGAACCATGCATAGGCCTCTTCAGTTGTCATGAATTGACCACGATCAGTGATGAGAGAGACTTCTTGCTCTCTGAAGTTCATGGAGGCCAAGCTGGTGAAGATCTCATCGGGTGAAGTGATTGGTAGATCTTCGAGGAATGGGGTATATGAGGAGTTGGCTGGTTCATTGTCGAGAAGAGGAGCGACGGATGTTATACTAAGCTGGATTCGTTTGATCATCGAATCCATTATCTCCGAGAGCGTTGGCGGTGAGCAGAGTGGATGATTCATCCAATGTCTATTCCATTTTCCTTCGTTGATCCAGAAAAAGGATCCACGAGTGCGGATGAGGTGGAACATTGTGGCCTCATCGAGTTGGAATCGCCAGATGTGGTACTGGAGGTACCGTTTCAGTTGTTCGAATAAGGAGGGATCGGTGCCCTCAATGAGACCGAAGCAGCTTCTTAGCTGATAGTCTAGAACTACCTCAAACTCAACCTCAATTGAGTCGCGATGGACTAAGGTTAGAGGTTGTGAGCTGGCTGGTATGGTAGATTGATCACTTAGTCTAGAGAGAGGCTCATTCTCAATCATCAGTTGCCTTTCTTCTGAGGAGCTGGCATGGGCGACCACCAGTTGCTTTCCATGACGTAAGTCGGGAGTTTCTGGTTGGCAGGATCTCTTCAGGATCGGATAGCAGTAGATGGTCGGAAGCATGTCCCTTCGTCCGATCGGTTCACCAGTTGGAATGATCTCATCAAACTGGCTTAGAATGATGTGGCTTATACGACCCATAAACCCAATATTCTCTCGGAACGAGCCAGTTGATGGATCATATTCTGCTCACTCAACATTTGCTCGTAGTTGAGCAAGAATAAAGGAGGCCCAGTCGGCTTTACACCCCAAGTGTAAAGCGGCCGTTAGATGGGCTTTGAGTTTCGAGAATCGGACTGTCTCAAAGTTCCAATGCAGGATATGGCCAGTGATATCCAGGAATTGGATGATCTCGCTAGTCAGGCTTTCCTTCAACTTATGTGAGCAGTCATGATGGTGCACGTGAGGATGTTTCCAAAGACCCCATAGTGCATATTTGCACGGTAGTTCCAGTTCCATCACATATGGGCCTTCACCGGGGAGAAGAAGTGTAGACATCATCGTATCTTTTGTCACCGTGATTACTTTGTTCTGAACGGTGGAGATGATGTTGTTGCCGGAGATGGTTGCGTTGTGGTAGAACTCCGCAACATGGGAAGGTATATTCTTGACTGGCATGATTGTCAAGAATGGCAGCAACCCAGTTTCCTCCAATGGCCGATAAATTCTTTAAAAGTTATCTGGGCAAGACGTGCATTAAGAAGCTCTAGATTAAGAGTCTTATCTGTCTTCATCTTGTTCATGAGTGAGTTTGATATCTACCATCTGAAATGAAGGCTTCATTTCTGCAAAGAGATGGTGTTGTTAGATATGCAAGTGTGTTGAGAGAGAGAGAGTTTGCAGGTGATCAAAGCAAGGATGAGAGAGAGTTTGTAGATGATCGGAGCCTGCATCTCCTTGCATATATATATATATTCAGTTTTACATGCATTGATCGAGGACACTCGATTGCTTCTCTTAGCTGATCAGCTATCCGATCTGATGAATGATTAGTTGAATTAATGATGCATGCTTCCCAGCCGTTCGATAGTGAAACAACTTTATGATCATGTGGCTGAGATGGAGTTATTTTGAAAATGGGATAGTTGCTATAAATAGCAAAATATTTTCTGCAGATTTTGCTATTTATATCGCATTAGAAAAATATATTTCTCTTTTCTTCTTTGAAGAATTGATTTAATATCGATGCAGAGATATTAATGGCAACTTGTGAGAGAGAACCCCATTTTCAAATTGTAGCCGTTGAATATAATATAAGAAATTTTATAATCACAACGGTAATAATTAAGTTATGATAATCATGAGGATTAGGAGAAACTTATCCAGAGTCAGTTGGGATACAGTCCAACTGATTGGTTTGACAATTCAGTAGTTGGATGATCAGTTTTGTCATGTTTCCAATCGTCGCTAATGAGCTGACTGAAGCTCTAACTGATCTGAACTGATCAGTTCGTTTGGTCAGCTGCTTGACTTTCTTGAGTCAGTTTCCTCTTTTTGAAAGGCCGAGCTGGACTGGTTCCACTGCTTCCTTTCGAGCAGTTTGATCGCTTTGACGTTGATACAGATCCAGTTCTGTTCTTTGGCAGTGCGGGCCTTACTGTCTTCCGGGCTTGGTGAAACTGCTGAATGGCAACTGATGAGTTTTTCATCCTTTGGTTGAGGGATTGTGAAGTTCTCTTTGGCGACGATCTGAACTGATCTTTTTTCATAATCAACTGCACGCCTTTTGAGTTGGATATGAGTAAGGGAGTGACATAGCTCTTGGATAGGAGACTTAGTGATGTGGCAGTATCCTCATCATCACTGTCGCTCTCATCATGCCTTGGATTCTTCTGAGGAGCCACGACTTCAGTATGTGATAGATGTGGTTTTATCATCTCTGTGGCAGTTGGAGTTCGTCGTGGTGGCTCAGCTGACTGGCTTGATAAATTATCAAAGTTCAGTTTTCGGCAAAGCGAGCCAGTTGGGCAGTTGACTGATTGATTTGCAACCACAGCTTCTTGAGGCATGATGCTTGTCTCGAATTCAACTAACAAGGCGGTTGCTGGAATTTTGTTGACAAGCCGGTGATTCATGATGTGCTGGACTTGTACAATGGTTGGAGGGAATGGATTTGACGATCCTATGCATTTAATGCTCCAGGTTTCTTCACGTTGCTAGTAGCTCATGCCATGAAAGGCAGTTAGCAGAAAATGAGACTGGATGGACATGGAATGTCTCCAGTTATACCAATAGAAATATCGGTGGAGTTGTTTGAACCATTGATTAAAAAGGCATTTTTGAGGCGCGCCTCAGACGAGGCGATCCAATTCCGCCTCTGAGGCGCCGCCTTAGCCTCTCTGGTGAGGCTTACGCCTCGGACCGTCCGAGACGATTAAGGCGGTCAAGGCGGTGAGGCGGTTCCGAGGCGGGCGCCTCAGTTCTGGGCCAAATCTGAGATGTATTTTGGTTTTTTGTGTGGGCTTTTTTGTCTGGGCTTAAATTGGGCTTTGATTAATAAATGGAAAAAATAAAAAATAACCTTTAAAATATACAAATAATTGAAATAAACATAAAAAAAGTGTTTATGCCCTAATCGCTAAGTCAGCGACGCTGCGTCCCTCCCGCGCGCCTTCTCCCACGCGCCTTCTCCAAACCTCCCACTCTCCTAACTTGCGCGCCTTCTCCCACTCTCCCGAGCAGCAGTCCAGCCGCAGCAGAGCAGCAGTCCAGCCGCTTCTCAGGTTCTCCCTCAGTCCCTCTCTTATTAATTGATATTGATTTAATTCTACCATGATTCTGAGTTTCTGACCTCATGCACTATAAGTCTATAAGTCTATAACAGTCATGTTTGCGGTTTGCCCACTGTTGTGTTTTAAAGAAAAGAAAAGAAAGTGCTGCATTAATGTATAATAAACTAGAATTGCTCCCTCAACCATACCCACAACCCCCTTCAACCTTTAAAAAGAAAAGAAAAAATTGAACCATTAATGTATAATAGACTTCAAAACACTGCAGCTTCAACATTTATAAAATTAGTGAAGCACTTTCTTACTCTATCTTATACCAAGTTACCAACAGTCAGTGTTAATCCATATTGTTTCTTTGATTGATGTAAATTTTCTCTGTTTATGTACTATTGTTTTAAGATCAAATTAGTTAAAACTTAAAACCATGATTGTGTATGTGATGTCTGCTATTGAATTAAATGTAGAATGACGGGTGCTCGAAGAGATCCGGTATGGAAGTATGGGGTTGAAATTGAAGTGCCGGCACAGGGGGTTAAATTGGGCTACAAATATGTGAGGTACAACTTTTGCAACAAGGAAGTTAAAGGGGGGATAACAAGATTGAAGCAGCATCTTGCTCACCAATCCAGCAATGTGGCTTCATGTCTCAAAGTGCCAGAAGAAGTAAAAAATGAAATTAATGGCTGTTTGAAGGCGTTCCAAAATGCCAAGCACACTGCTCAAAAGAACTATCAAGAAATCGTCGATTCGGGATCTTACTTTGGTGATCATGGGGTTGCTGCGTGTGGGAGTGGGACTGCTACTGGGACAGATGGTGCCACCGGCCCTAGCACTAATATAGAGATGATGTCCAAGAGTTCTAGAGGCGTTAGAGGGCCTATGGATCGGTTCGTGAATGATAAGGGAGATGATGAGAATGAAGATGGAGGGCTAACTCCTGCAAATGCTAAAGAACTTCGAAATCGAGTTTGTTTAGACATAGAGAGATTCTTTTTTGAGAATGGGATCCCGTTTAATTGTGCAAGAAGTGCATCATTTACCAATATGGTGCGTTCTATTGGTAATTATGGTCGAGGGCTTAAAGCTCCAACGATGTATGAGCTGAGGACGTGGATTCTAAATGAAGAAGAAAAGACAACAATTACATTTGTGGATGAGATTAAAGCTACATGGAAGAAAACAGGTGTTTCTTTGTTATCAGATGGTTGGTCTGATATGAGAAATAGGAGTCTCATCAATTTTTTGATCAACAATCAGTATGGTACTATTTTTTTGAAAACAGTGGATGCATCAGCTTATGTCAAAGATGCACAAAAATTGTTTGAATTGCTTGATAGTGTGGTTGAAGAAGTTGGTGAAGATATTGTGGTGCAAGTGGTGACTGATAATGCAGCTGCATACAAGGCGGTTGGACGTCTATTGATGGAGAAAAGGTAGAGTTTGTATTGGACTCCATGTACAGCTCATTGCATTGATCTAATATTGGAGAAGATTGGACAGCTCTCACAACATAAGAATGCTTTGCTCAAGGCAAAAAAAGTCAGCAACTTTATCCACAATCATCAGTGGGTGTTGGCCCTATTCAGAAAATTTGCTAAAAAGGATCTTCTTCGACCTGCAGCTACACGATTTGCCACTGCCTATTTGACATTAGAGAGCATGCTCCAGTTGAAGCAACCATTAGAGAGTATGTTTGTTTCCCAAGAATGGTCAGGTTGTGCGTGGGCTAATAAAGCAGAGGGGAAAGATGTGAAGAAAATTGTGATGAAGGATAAGACCTTCTGGTCTTCTGTGGTTTATTCAATTAAAACCACAAAGCCACTTGTGCATGTTTTGAGGATTGTTGATGGTGAGAAGACTCCGGCAATGGGATTTATTTATGGTGCTATGGATGAGGTGAAAGAAGCCATAGCGAAGAATTGTGATGGAGATTTGTCTGTCTACAAGGAAATTTGGGATATAATTGATGAGAAGTGGGAGAATCAGTTGCACCGTGATCTGCATGCAGCTGCATATTTTTTGAACCCTTGATACAGATGGAGTCCCAACGTGTCTGAGCATGCAGAGATCAAGACTGGCTTGTATAAATGCATGGAGAGACTCATTAGGGAGCCCAACTTGTTCATGAAGGTTGATGACCAGCTTGATAGCTTCAAATACAAGAAAGGGTTGTTTGGCTTCAGAGCTTCTATGCAGTCCTACATGACACGCCCACCAGGTATTCATTCTCTTTTTTATTAATTCGCTATCATAGTATCATAAATAATAAGTTAAATCTTTTGTTAATTTTCTAATTATATTAATTTATAATTGATATTTCTATATAGTTGTATGGTGGGATAACTTTGGAGATGAAGTTCCAGAGTTAAAGTCATTTGCAATGAAGATTCTTGGTCTTACTTGTTCGCCATCGGCTTGCGAACGTAATTGGAGTACGTTTAATCAAGTGCACACAAAGAGAAGAAACCGCTTAAGCACATCTAGGTTGAATTCATTGGTGTACATTATGTACAACCGAAATTTGAAGTATAAGCACTTGAAGAAACAATCACGAGGAGAGGACGTTGATCCTTTGATTGTTGAAGACATTCCTTCTGATGATGATTGGCTAGTCAACCCCAATGAAGAAGATGATGGAGATGATGAGCATGTGGAGGCGGAAAGTTTGAGGGCAACAAGTAAGAGAAAAAGAAATGAGAGCTCAACTAAAGGTTCCTACTTACTTCTACCTTTCGATTATAATTTTACAAAGACTTTCATTTAATATTGATATTGTTACTTACATTCTTACAATGCAGGAAAGGGAAAGAGTGTGGAGAGAGGATTGTTTGATGAGGAAGATGAGTTTGAAGAAGAGAGTGGGAGTGATCATGGAGAAGAACCAAATTATGATGATTTCAATTATTGAGATTTGAGAATTACATAAATTCTTGATGATTTAAGTTGGATTTATAAGTTGGAACTTGGACTATGAATTTGTTCTTTTGCCATTTTTATGTTATTTTAGGCCTTTATTATTTAATATTTGAATTGTGTGTTAATTGATGTGAATTTGATTAGTCAAATTGATATAGTATTATATATATATATATATATATATTTTCCTTCTTGTATTGAGGCGTCCGCCTCGGTCCGCCTTGAGGCGCCCACCTCGTGAGGCTACGGGCAACCGCCTCGAGGCTTAAATCACCTTTTAAAACCTTAGTTTGAACAACTCTTGGTCACGTTGTGCAACAAAATCAAAGTGTGTGAGAAGGAGATTAGTCACTTCCTTTTGTGCGCTTTTGACTGTATATTCACCACTATAGAAAGTGTGAATATTTTCTTCAGTCAGCTGGAGAGGAGGGCATGTGCTTTTGAAATAGTCTGCTCCATAGTTTGGATGAGGGATTCCAATGAATGGAATAAGCTCATTTGGATCAGAGCAAACCTGGAAGTCAACTGGCGATCCGTTCTTTGATTTTGGAGAATGAACGATGTTGGCAGTTGAGTTGCTCGAAGTGTTGTTGCTTGTCTTTGCCTTGGCTTTTCTTTTCTTTCTTAGTGACTGAAGATGGGAAGTTCCCTTCTTAGGAATCCAATCAGAGATGAGAACTAGTAGTGCTTCATCACTTGGGAGCTTCAGCAGGTCTTCAAGCATTCTACTCATTCTTAGAACAAGTCCTACCTTGGACTCAAATTTACCAGATTTCTTTGAGTCGGAGGCCTTGATGACTTGATGCTTAAATTTTTGGAAAACAAATTCTACCTAGTTTGTTTGTCGCCCTTCAGCAAGGTGAATCATGACTTTGTATCTCTCTTGGGTAAGTTGACTCAGGCTTCCAATGGCCCCGAACATCATCTTGTTCGTTATATCGAGTAGGACACCATACTCGGGCTTCAGATCAGTTTTAGTTGTCGTAAAACTGAATTGCTTGTTGCAGGTGGAAGCTTTCCATTCTCTCCAGTATAATTCTGCAGATTCCTTTAGTTCTTGAACGGATAAACCTTCTTGTGGAAGCTCGAACACTTCTGCAATTGTTCTTTCAGTGATTTGGAGTAGCCGTCCTTGAATCACTGATGATACTGTCTTTCCATCTGCAGACAATTTTGCTTGAAGTAAAAATTCACTCACTAAATTTTGTCTAAAGAACTTTGGTGGTGTTTCCAGGTAGTGAAGAATTCCTGTCTTGTGAAGATTTGATAGAAGGATTGGATTAGTCGATTCATTTAGAATCATTTGAAATTTCTTCCTATCAAGGAATTTGTCTCTCATAAGTTGCTCTTTGAAGGAATTTAGAGATCTGGATAATTCGGCCATCTTTGAGATTGGCTGAGATTTTGAGGAATTTCAAGAGCTTTGAGAGAGAGAGAGAATTTTTTAGAGCGAAGGAGGAGTATTTTTAAGAGGCTTGAAAGAGAAGGCTTTTTATAAGTGTTTGGGCAGGCTCATAGATCTAATGGTTGGAATGAGACTAGCCTCTGGCCTCTTTTGGTCGTTGGCATTTAATGACTTTGAGACGTGTCATTGTTTTGCAACGGTCAAAATATTCAAAAAATAAATGCGAAGTTCGACATTTATTTGAAAATAAAAAGATAATCTTTTTATATATCAAAAATAAATAATGATAAACTGAATTACAAGAAGTAAACTAAGGGCTTTCTAATCAGTTTGAACTTGATCAGCCACTAGTCCTTCTTGTGATCAGTTTTCCTCCTCTTGGCAAGCGGTTCTGTGACGTCACCTTCCTCATCTTTATCGCTGCTTGATGACTCAGTTTCAGCTGACTGGAGCCATGGATGAGCTTGCAACTGTTGGATTTGCTCCGTGTGCAATTTAACTTGTTGCTGCAGGCTGTGGATCAGTTCCACATAGTAAGCAGGGAGCTGAACTGTAGAACTGCTTGGTTGAGCATTGAACTGAACTACTCTTGAGTCAGCTTCTTCGCCTACTTCAGTTCCAATCAGTTCCTCATAAGGAACTGTGTGGGTTAGTTCGTCTGTCTCCATAATGATGTTCTCATCATAACTTGACTATGATGAAATCTCCGGTGCAGCATCTTGAGCAGCAGCTTGAAAAGCTCTTTGAATTGGATCAAAGTACACAGTTATTGCTAGTGTACCTTGATAGGCAGGTTGATCATTGACTTGAGATGTCTGTTCAGCTGGCTGATCAGACTCAGTTGTCCCTGGAGTTGACTCTTGGGGAGGAGCAGTTTTGGGTTCAGTTGGCTCCTCAAACAATCGAGCATTTTCAGCTGACTTCTCTGACTCTTCATCCCTTGGAAGAACTGGTGGAATAAGAGATTTGAGCATTTCTTCGAACTCCAGATCACTGGCAGTTCGCTCATCAACTGCTTGCACCTCTGGAGAATCATCAAGGAGATTGATGATGATGTCATCTGGTCGAGGGGATTCTTTGAAAGTTAACTGCCTAGCAACAGATGCTATGATAGTTTTCCTTGAGCTGTAAACTTCCGCAGTTTCAGTACCTTGTTGACTGCTCTGGGCTTCTCTGTTAAACAGAGTCTGTCCCTGCTGATGCTGTTGTTGTCTGAGGATGAGCAGTTCCTTAAGCAACCAATGCTGTTGAACTTGGGGATTCTTCCAATGTTGGTGTTCAGCCTCAGTTTGTAGAGGTGGCAGTCGGATGTTGGCCCAGATGAGCAGATCGTTCATCACTTTCAATAATGTTTGTTGTTCTGGGTGAGGGTGGTTCCTTTGAATGGCAAGCATTCTCTTCAGTGTGATAATTGGATTTTGTTCAGGAGTCTCTTGTCCAGCCCATTACATGCTCCATCTCTCTTCTCTTCTCCAGAAGCTCATCCCATGAATGGTGGTTAAGAGAAAGTGGGCTTCATAGTTGAAGCAGTGTCTCCATAGATATCAGTATATGTACCTTGAAAGAGCTTTATACAGAGTAGCCGTGCCAATCACATCTTCAACAAAGTTTTCAGCAATGAACTTGGTCACTTGTCCATCAGCCCAGCTCTTGATGACTTCAGCTTTTGATAGAGCTCTTATATTCTCTTCAGTCTCTACCATCGGGGGGGCACGCAGTTCTAAAAAAGTCAGCTCCTGTGTTCTATGGTGGAACTCCCCTGAGAGGCACAGTGTCATCTCCTTTAACTGGTGCCATATCAAACACCTTGATGTTAAAAGGAGGTAGTTTTGGAGGGGGTGGAGGCCCTGATTGCTTCTTCTTCCCTTTTGGTTGAGATGTTGCGGGCTTCTTCTTTGATCTCCCAGTTCCTTCCTTGGCTTGAACTGGCCTGGTAGAGGTCTCTTCTTCAGGTGAATCAACCGTTGATCCTGATACGACCAAATATAAAGGCGGAAGCAAAGAATCGAACAACGCCAACTATGTATATGATTCAACCCAACAATAAACTAAACAATACTAAATTAAGAACCCCAATAATCTGTATAAAACTAATAAAAACTCGAATTTAACAAGAATTAACACAAAAACGACTCAAATAACCCGAAAACCCCTAAATAAAGACTCGAACAGAAACCTATGCAAACAACCTCGGATTAAGCTCAAATTTTAACACAAGTCACAATCTGTAGAGATTCAAAACATATCCAAAAATCAGCTCAAAAAAACGTGAAGGTTGGGAGATCGAATGGTGGGAATTTCAGGGCCCGATTTAGGGTTTTTAGACCTAAATCGACAAATCTGGGTTTCGATCTGAAGTGGGATGATTTTGAGGGTGTTGATGATGGTATGGGGAATGTTATGGACATGGGTGGTGGCTGTGGTGATGGTGGAAGAATCGGTGATGAAGAAAAATGAGAAAGATAGGTGAATCTTACCCGAAATGAACCCTGAATCGACGAGAACTCGGAACGCGCCTATGGAGCAATCTTCAATGGCTTGATTAACCCGTACACTACTGGATGCACGAACGAATCAATTGATTTCAAGCTTGAATTCGCAGAAACAAACTCTACCAAAGAACTATTGATTTTTGAGACAAGTTGAAAAGCTTTGCGCTTTTTTTTCATTCAAAACGTGTCTGCCTCTCAATAGGAACGAAAATCCCTAAATAATAAACCTAAGGAATGAAAATTAAAGTGTCTTGGGCTTAGAATTCGAACTGGGCTAATTAAAACTACTACTGGGTCCAATATCACTTAAACAGATTGTGATAATTGGGCCTGCTAAATAAATAAAACCACAACTGAAATAATAGACTGGAAATAAATAAATTAACTAATTAAATCAGCTAGGAACGACTTTTCCATGGCTTCAATCGAGCTCCTTGATGCTTAAAATAGTTACCAACTTGGACTGCTTAAAATCAGTTCCATCATCTTCCAACTTCTTTCCAACATAGCACTGGAAGTAACCTTGCAGCTTCTTGGCTCTTAATCTCGTCACTGGACCTCTAAGCTACAACTCTGGATTCAAATCCTCAGTGCTTGTCTCAATCTCATCATTCCCCCTCTCCTCAAAAGAATTCAACCTCGAATTCAGCCCCTCCTCGGCGTCGACATCATCTGCAGGAAAATGAGACAAGTCAGAGACATTAAATGTGGAAGAACATTTGTACTCACCAGGCAGATCAAGTTGATAAGCATTGTCGTTGACTCGAGCAACCACAGTAAACGGTCCATCACCACGAGGCATCAGCTTCGACTTCCTCAAGTTAGGGAAGCGTCCCGGACTGAAGTGAACCTAAACCTTATCACCGGGTTTGAATAACACTTGCTTGCGGTGCGTATTCACCTTAGCTGCATTCCGAACTCCCTGAAGCTCGATCTTCATCTTCACCTTGTCATGCATCTCTCGAACCTGTTCAGCCCTACAAATACCTTGTATACTCGAAAGATGATCAATAGGCAAAGGAATAAGATCCATTGGAGTCAACAGATTGAAACCATAAACTACCTCAAAAGGTGACAAATATGTAGAAGAATGCACGACCCGATTATATGCAAACTCAGCAAATGGTAAATATTCTTCCCATGATTTCAGATTATTTTTCACTAATGCACGCAGAAGACTACCTAACGTCCTATTTACTACCTCAGTCTGACCATCTGTCTGTGGATGACATGCAGTAGAAAATAACAGTTTAGTACCCAACTTTCCCCACAAAACTCTCCAAAAATGCCCCAAAAATTTCGAGTCCTTATCAGAAACAATGGTCCTAGGGATGCCATGCAAGCGGACTACTTCACGAAAGAACAAATTGGCAATATTAACAACATCATCAGTCTTTTTGCATGCAATAAAATGAGACATTTTTTAGAAACGATCAACAACCACAAACACAGAGTCTTTACCAGATTTTGAACGAGGCAAACCTAAAATCAAATCTATGGAAATATCTACCCAAGGAGCAGATGGCGCCGGCAAAGGCGTATAAAGACCAAATGGACTCGAAGTAGATTTAGCCTTCCTACATGTGATACATCTAGCACAGACTCTCTCAACATCTCTTTTCATGCGAGGCCAATAAAAATGCTCATGCAAAAGATCTAACGTTTTATTGACACCAAAATGACCCATAAGACCCCCTGCATGTGACTCTAAGATAAACAACTCTCGCATAGAACAATCAGGCACACAGAACTTTGCATTCTTAAACAGAAATCCATCAACCACATAATATGAATCCACAGCACGAGATTTACCAACACAAGATGCAAAAATAGGTCCAAAAAACGGATCAGAAGTATAAAAGCTCTTAATATGCTCAAGACCTAAACACTGTGCATGCATAAAAAAAATCAAAGCATACCTGTGGGAGAGTGCATCAGCAACCACATTCTCCTCTCCCTTCTTATACTTGATCACATATGGGAACGACTCAATGAACTCCACCCATCGAGCATGGCGCGAGTTCAAGCTTTACTGTCCCTTCAGGTGCTTTAGTGACTCGTGATCAGTGTGAATCACGAACTCTTTCGGGCGCAGGTAGTGCTGCCAAGTCTCCAAAGACCTCTTCAGTGCATACAGCTCCTTGTCGTACGTAGAATACCTCAGAGCTGCGCCATTCAACTTCTCGCTGAAGTAGGCGACCAGCTTTCTATCCTGCATAAAAAAAGCACCAATGCCTATACCAGAGGCATCACACTCAATCTCGAACATCTTATTAAAATCAGGCAAATTAAAAAGCATGCTCTTGGGCTTTACCCCACTTAAACTCGAACATCTTATTAAAACCACACACAATTTCGACTTCAGCAAATTAAAAGCATGCTCTTGGGCTTTGCCCCACTCAAACTTCCTATCTTTCTTACTGAGTTCGGTCAATGGGGTGGCTATAGTGGAAAAATCCCGTACAAAACGGCGATAAAATCCAGCCAAACCATGAAAAGACCGAACATCAGCACAGGTCTTAGGCGTGGGCCACTCCTCAATGGCCTTAACCTTCAATCTGTCAATCTCAACACCTCGACTACTCACAACAAATCCCAGAAAGACAACCTCATCCATGCAAAAAGTACACTTAGACAAATTAGCATACAACTTAGCAGCACGCAACAGCTCAAAAACATGCCTAAGATGTCTAACATGCTCAGAAACACAAGTACTATAGATAAGGATGTCATCAAAGTAAATAACTTCATACTTCCCTATCACATCTCTCAAGACATGGTTTATGAGACGCATGAATGTACTAGGGGCATTGGTAAGCCCAAATGGCATGACAAGCCATTCGTACAATCCATGCTTCATCTTGAACACAGTCTTCCATTCATCCTCCTCACTCATTCTCACTTGAAAATATCCAGAACGTAAATCAATTTTTGAAAAGATAGACACCCCAGACAACTCATCTAACATATCATCCAAACGGAGAATAGGGAAGCGATACTTTACCGTTATCTTATTAATGGCCCGACAATCCATGCACATGCACCACTCGTTATTCTTCTTGGGGACGAGTATGACAGGCACTGCACACGGCGACAGGCTCTCTCTGATCTGCTTCTTCTCCAGCAACTCCTTGACTTGATGATCTATCTCTTTTGTCTCCTCAGGGCTGGTACGATAAGCTGGTCGGTTTGGGAGGACTGATCCAGGTTGGAAGTCGATCTGGTGCTCAATTCCTCGAATTGGCGGCAGACCACTCAGAATCTCCTCAGGAAACACGTCCTTGAACTCCTCCATCAATGGCTGCAAAACAGAAGGAACAACAACATCAGGAGTATCATAAGCCTTAAAATTAACTAGAACGATAGGCTTACCAGCTTTGATGGCTTTTTGGACTTCCTTTGCACTAATGAACAAATTTCGGTGCACTATATATGAGCTGGCTGCACTGGAAGAATTTGTAATGGCCACATGGGCAGCCTTAGTCACACTCTTGGAAGCTGACGCTGTTTCCTTGGACGTCTTTGGGTCGGCTGTCGATTGGCCAGCTGGAACCGGGACCCTGTTCTCGGGCCGTGTCTCATTCGCCTTCTCCTCCTTAAATCTTTGCTGTATCCTCTGCTGATCTTTATTGACGTCCTTGGGCGTCAATGGCCACAATCTGGTGGTCCGTCCATCTCGGGTCACCGTATAAGTATTGGCGTATCCATCGTGGATCGTCTTCCTGTCAAACTGCCACGGATGACAAAGCAATATATGCGACGCCTCCATAGGGATGACGTCACAAAGAACAGTATCAGTAAATCGACCAATGGAGAAAGTAACACTTACCTGATATCCAACGCGGATTTCTCCTCGGTCAGTCAGCCACTGCAAACGGTATGGCTTGGGGTGCTTTTGTGGAATCAGATTCAACTTCCCCACTGCGTACTGACTGATCGCGTTCATGACACTGCCACTGTCAATGATGAGTAAGCACATCTTCTTTTGGATTTCATAGCGCGCATAGATGATGTTCTCACACTGGTCATTCTGATCCTCCTCTCGAATCAGGCTCAGTGCTCGAATCGAAACAAGACTGACGTGGGTTTGCTTCGTCTTCTCATCTTCAACCTCGTCCACAGGTGGACAGTCAAGGGGCAGTTCGGTGCCTCCTTTCACTTTTGCTTCATCGAGCTCTTCTTCACTTGCAGACTCCAGCTCATTCTGCTCAGTAAGGAAAAGAACTCAGCGGTTCGGACATTATGCTTAGAAGTGTCCCCATCCTCTGCACTTGTGACATTGAACGTCACGTGCTCTTCCTGGAGTACTATTTGAAGACTGACTGGGCTGCACAGTTCGATTTGGATTGCCTCTGTTTGGTGCAGGTGAATTGTACTCAGGTCTGTGGCTCAGCTGCGGTGCAGACTACTCAAAACGGTGAACGAGCTGGGACTACTGGTCTTGATAACGTGTAGGGGTTGTCCTAGGCGTGGAAGACTCACCTCGACCCCACTGTGTTCGTGCTGGCGTCGACTGTGATGGTCTCCTACGGCCATCTCTGAGCTGCCGCTCTACTATTGAGGCATAATGGACCATGGCCTCAATACTGGTGAAGTCCCTCAACTCGACTTCACAGGCGATGTCTGGATTCATTCCCTCAATGTATTGGTTAATTGTGGCAACCAATGTCTCTTCTTTCCCAACTCGATTAAGGGCTGTCTCGAGTTTCTTGTAATACTCCTCTGTGGAATGTGTACCCTGTCTGATTCAGTTCAGTTTCTTCTCGAGGTCACGCTCATAATGTACCGGAATGAAGCATCCTCTCATGACGTCCTTCATTTCATGCCATGAATCAATAGGCGGGTGGCGCTCTCGGCGTCGCCGGTTCTGCTGGAACTCCCACCAGGTGGCTGCATATCCTCTGAACTCTAATGAGGCTAACTGGACCTTCTTCTGCTCAGGAAAATCATAGCAGTTGAAAATCTTGTCAACCTTTCTCTCCCAGTCGAGATAAAGGTCTAGATCATATAATCCCTCAAACTCAGGGATGCTTGTCTTAATGTTATTCAATAAGCTATCAGGATCCGCACGTCAGGCTGCATGTCGGTGGTAAGGCTGACGTGGTCGGTCACGCCTCTGAAATGGATCATACTCATCCTCAAATCCCTCTGCAAAATCACCAAAAGCTTCTGCAGCATCTCGATCATATGGGTCATTAAATTGCACCGGAGGCTGGTGATGCTGAGCTTGTGGTGCTCTAGCATTTGCTCTGGCTTGCTCGACTACAACAACTTCTGGCTGATGAGCTGCTACTGGTTGTCGGTCTGCTCCTTCTGGCTGGATAGGTTGGGCTTGAACTGGTGATGGTGCAGGAATTTGACCGAAAGTACAATTATGTCATGGCATTAGCGATGACTTTTAATCAGCACGTCGTTCTGCTTCCGGAATGGTATTATGGATGAAAATTGGAGTTCTGGTGCAAATTTGGCAGAAAACCGATTTTTAGCGCCGGAGTGATCGGTGGATGAATTTTCAGTGGATGAGTGTGGGAGGCAAAGGCGAGAATAAAGCTGGAATATGGGTGGGTATGTGCTGAATTATGGAGCTAGATTGTACCAAGTTTGAATACGAGCTCAATAAAGAAACAAAAATCAAAACCAACTAGCAACCAAACCCCAAATCAACTAGGAAAGTACCAAAACCAATCCTAATTCAACTAGGACACAAAATTCGATCCTCCCCTTATATTAAACACAATGTGAATGAAAATTATGACTCCCAAACAAGACGATACCAGCTGCAATATAGTTCTCAATCGCTATTCGACGAAGAACGGTAATTGCGATATAAATACGAAGAAACAAGAACAACGACTATCCAAACTAAACAATGCTCAACAAGACCAATCAAGAAAATCAAGAATTATCAAGAAACAATGCAAGATTTATGATACGACCAAATATAAAGGCGGAAGCAAAGAATCGAACAACGCCAACTATGTATATGATTCAACCCATCAATAAACTAAACAATACTAAATTAAGAACCCCAATAATCTATATAAAACTAATAAAAACTCGAATTTAACAAGAATTAACACAAAAACAACTCAAATAGCCCGAAAACCCCTAAATAAAGACTCGAACAGAAACCTATGCAAACGACCTCGGATTAAGCTCAAATTTTAACACAAGTCACAATCTGTAGTGATGCAAAACATATCCAAAAATTAGCTCAAAAAAACATGAAGATTGGGAGATCGAATAGTGGGAATTTCAGGGCCCGATTTAGGGTTTTTAGACCTAAATCGACAAATATGGGTTTCGATCTGAAGTGGGACGATTTTGAGGGTATTGATGATGGTATGGGGAATGTTATGGATGTGGGTGGTGACTGTGGTGATGGTGGAAGAATCGGTTATGAAGAAAAAGAGAAGGATGGGTGAATCTTACCCGAAACGAACCCTGAATCGACGAGAACTCGGAACGCGCCTATGGAGCAATCTTCAATGGCTTGATTAACCTGTACACTACTAGATGCACGAACGAATCAATTGATTTCAAGCTCGAATTCCTGCACCACCACCAATTCAAGCCCAACCTGTCCAGCCAGAAGGAGCAGACCGACAACCAGCAGCAGCTCATCAGCCAGAAGTTGTTGTAGTCGAGCCAGCCAGAGCAAATGCTAGAGCACCACAAGCTCAGCATCACCAGCCTCCGGTGCAGTTTAACGACCCATATGATCGAGATACTGCAGAAGCTTTTGGTGATTTTGCAGAGGGATTTGAGGATGAGTATGATCCATTTCAGAGGCGTGACCGACCACGTCAGCCTTACCACCGATATGCAACCCGATGTGCTGATCCTGATAGCTTGTTGAATAACATTAAGATAAGCATCCCTGAGTTTGAGGGATTACATGATCTAGACCTTTATCCCGACTGGGAGAGAAAGGTTGACAAGATTTTTGACTGCTATGATTTTCCTGAGCAGAAGAAGGTCTAGTTAGCCTCATTAGAGTTCAGAGGATATGCAGCCACCTGGTGGGAGTTCCAGCAGAACCGGCGACGCCGAGAGCGCCACCCGCCTATTGATTCGTGGCATGAAATGAAGGACGTCATGATAGGACGCTTCGCTCCGGTACATTATGAGCGTGACCTCGAGAAGAAACTGAACCGAATCAGACAGGGTACACGTTCCATAGAGGAGTATCACAAGAAACTCGAGACAGCCCTTAATCGAATTGAGAAAGAAGAGACGTTGGTTGCCACAATTAACCGATACATTGAGGGAATGAATCCAGACATCGCCTGTGAAGTCGAGTTGAGGGACTTCACCAGTATTGAGGCCATGGTCCATTATGCCTCAATAGTAGAGCGGCAGCTCAGAGATGGTCGCAGGAGACCATCACAGTCGACGCCAGCACGGACACAGTGGGGTTGAGGCAAGTCTTCCATATCTAGGAAAACCCCTACATGTTATCAAAACCAGCAGTCCCAGCCCGTTCACCGTTTTGAGCAGTCCGCACCGCAGCCGAGCCGCAGACCTGAGTACAATTCGCCTGCACCAAACAGAGGCAATTCAAATCGAACCGTGCATCCCAGTCAGTCTTCGAATAGTACTCCTGGAAGAGCACGTGACGTTCAATGTCACAAGTGCAGAGGATGGGGACACTTCCAAGCTCAGTGTCCAAACCGCCGAGTTCTTTTCCTTACTGAGCAGAATGAGTTGGAGTCAGCAAGTAAAGAAGAGCTCGATGAAGCAAAAGTGGAAGGAGGCACCGAACTGCCCCTTGACCGTCCACCTGTGGACGAGGTTGAAGATGAGAAGCCGAAGCAAGCCCACGTCAGTCTTGTTTCGATCCGAGTACTGAGCCTGATTTGAGAGGAGGATCAGAATAACCAGCGTGAGAACATCTTCTATGCGCGCTGTGAAATCCAAAATAAGACGTGCTCACTCATCATTGACAGTGGCAGCGTCATGAACGCGATCAGCCAGTACGCAGTGGGGAAGTTGAATCTGATTCCACAAAAGCACCCCAAGCCATACCGTTTGCAGTGGCTGACTGACCGAGGAGAAATCCGCGTTGGATATCAGGTAAGTGTTACTTTCTCCATTGGTCGATTTACTGATACTGTTCTTTGTGACTTCATCCCTATGGAGGTGTCGCATATATTGCTTGGTCGTCCGTGGCAGTTTGACAGGAAGGCGATCCACGACGGATACGCCAACACTTATACGGTGACCTGAGACAGACGGACCAACAGATTGTGGCCATTGACGCCCAAGGACATCAATGAAGATCAGCAGAGGATGCAGCAAAGATTTAAGGAGGAGAAGGCAAAGGAGAAACGGCCCGAGAACAGGGTCCCGGTTCCAGCTGGCCAATCGACAGCTGACCCAAAGATGTCCAAGGAAACAGCGTCAGCTTCCAAGAATGTGACTGCCCATGTGGCCATTACAGATTCTTCCAGTGCAGCCAGCTCAGATATAGTGCACCGAAATTTGTTCATTAGTGCAAAGGGAGTCCAAAAAGCCATCAAAGCTGGTAAGTCTATCGTTCTAGTTAATTTTAAGGCTTATGATACTCCTGATGTTGTTGTTCCTTCTGTTTTGCAGCCGTTGATGGAGGAGTTCAAGGACGTGTTTCCTGAGGAGATTCCGAGTGGTCTGCCGCCAATTCGAGGAATTGAGCACCAGATCGACTTCCAACCTGGATCAGTCCTCCCAAACCGACCAGCTTATCGTACCAGCCCTGAGGAGACAAAAGAGATAGATCGTCAGGTCAAGGAGTTGCTGGAGAAAAAGCAGATTAGAGAGAGCCTGTCGCCGTGTGCAGTGCCTGTCATACTCGTCCCTAAGAAGAATAACGAGTGGCGCATGTGCATGGATTGTCGGGCCATTAATAAGATAATGGTAAAGTATCGCTTCCCTATTCCCCGTTTGGATGATATGTTAGATGAGTTTTCTAGGGCGTCTATCTTTTCAAAAATTGATTTACATTCTGGATATTTTCAAGTGAGAATGAGTGAGGGGGATGAATGGAAGACTGCGTTCAAGACGAAGCATAGATTGTACGAATGGCTTGTCATGCCATTTGGGCTTACCAACACCCCTAGTACATTCATGCGTCTCATGAACCATGTCTTGAGAGATGTGATAGGGAAGTATGTAGTTGTTTACTTTGATGACATCTTTATCTATAGTACTTGTGTTTCTGAGCATGTGAGACATCTTAGGCATGTTTTTGAGCTGTTGCGTGCTGCTAAGTTGTATGCTAATTTGTCTAAGTGTACTTTTTGCATGGATGAGGTTGTCTTTCTGGGATTTGTTGTGAGTACTCGAGGTGTTGAGGTTGACAGATCGAAGGTTAAGGCCATTGAGGAGTGGCCCACGCCTAAGACCTGTGCTGATGTTCGGTCTTTTCATGGTTTGGCTGGATTTTATTGCCGCTTTGTGTGGGATTTTTCCACTATAGCCGCCCCATTGACCGAACTCAGTAAGAAAGATAGGAAGTTTGAGTGGGGCAAAGCCCAAGAGCATACTTTTAATTTGCTGAAGTTGAAATTGTGTGTGGTTTTAATAAGATGTTCGAGTTTGAGTGGGGCAAAGCCCAAGAGCATGCTTTTTAATTTGTCTGATTTTAATAAGATGTTCGAGATTGAGTGTGATACCTCTGGTATAGGCATTGGTGCTGTTTTGATGCAGGATAGAAAGTCGGTCAGCTACTTCAGCGAGAAGTTGTATGGCGCAGCTCTGAGGTATTCTACGTACGACAAGGAGCTGTATGCACTGAAGAGGTCTTTGGAGACTTGGCAGCACTACCTACGCCCGAAAGAGTTCATGATTCACACTGATCACGAGTCACTAAAGCACCTGAAGGGACAGCAAAGCTTGAACTCGCGCCATGCTCGATGGGTGGAGTTCATTGAGTCGTTCCCATATGTGATCAAGTATAAAAAGGGAGAGGAGAATGTGGTTGCTGATGCACTCTCTCACAGGTATGCTTTGATTTCTGTTATGCATGCATAGTGTTTAGGTCTTGAGCATATTAAGAGCTTTTATGCTTCTGATCCGTTCTTTGGACAAATTTTTGCATCTTGTGTTGGTAAATCTCATGCTGTGGATTCATATTATGTGGTCGATGGATTTCTGTTTAAGGATGCAAAGTTGTGTGTGCATGATTGTTCTATGCGAGAGTTGTTTATCTTAGAGTCACATGCAGGGGGTCTTATGGGTCATTTTGGTGTCAATAAAACGTTAGATCTTTTGCATGAGCATTTTTATTGGCCTCGCATGAAAAGAGATGTTGAGAGAGTCTATGCTAGATGTATCACATGTAGGAAGGCTAAATCCACTTCGAGTCCATTTGGTCTTTATACGCCTTTGCCGGCGCCATCTGCTCCTTGGGTAGATATTTCCATGGATTTTATTTTGGGTTTGCCTCGTTCAAAATCTGGTAAAGACTCTGTGTTTGTGGTTGTTGATCGTTTCTCAAAAATATCTCATTTTATTCCATGCAAAAAGACTGATGATGCTGTTAATATTGCCAATTTGTTCTTTCGTGAAGTAGTCCGCTTGCATGGCATCCCTAGGACCATTGTTTCTGATAGGGACTCGAAATTTTTGGGGCATTTTTGGAGAGTTTTGTGGGGAAAGTTGGGTACTAAACTGTTATTTTCTACTGCATGTCATCCACAGACAGATGGTCAGACTGAGGTAGTAAATAGGACGTTAGGTACTCTTCTGCGTGCATTAGTGAAAAATAATCTGAAATTGTGGGGAAAATGTTTACCATTTGCTGAGTTTGCATATAATCGGGTCGTGCATTCTTCTACACATTTGTCACCTTTTGAGGTAGTTTATGGTTTTAATCTGTTGACTCCAACGGATCTTATTCCTTTGCCTATTGATCATCTTTCGAGTATACAAGGTATTCATAAGGCTGAACAGGTTCGAGAGATGCATGACAAGGTGAAGACGAGGATCGAGCTTCAGGGAGTTCAGAATGCAGCTAAGGTGAATACGCACCGCAAGCAAGTGTTATTCAAACCCGGTGATAAGGTTTGGGTTCACTTCAATCCGGGACGTTTCCCTAACTTGAGGAGGTCGAAGCTGATGCCTTGTGGTGATGGACCGTTTACTGTGGTTGCTCGAGTCAACGACAATGCTTATCGACTTGATCTGCCTGGTGAGTACAAATGTTCTTCCACATTTAATGTCTCTGACTTGTCTCCTTTTCCTGCAGATGATGTCGACGCCGAGGAGGGGCTGAATTTGCGGTCGAATTCTTTTGAAGAGGGGGGAATGATGAGATCGAGACAAGCACTGAGGATTTGAATCCAGAGTTGCAGCTGAGAGGTCCAGTGATGAGATTAAGAGCCAAGAAGCTGCAAGGTTACTTCCAGTGCTATGTTGGAAAGAAGTTGGAAGATGACGGAACTGATTTTAAGCAGTCCAAGTTGGTGACTATTTTAAGCATCGAGGAGCTCGATTGAAGCCTTGGAAAAGTCGTTCCTAGCTGATTTAATTAGTTAATTTATTTATTTCCAGTCTATTATTTCAGTTGTGGTTTTATTTATTTAGTAGGCCCAATTATCACAACCTGTTTAGGTGATATTAGACCCAGTAGTAGTTTTAATTAGCCTAGTTCGAATTCTAGGCCCAAGACACTTTAATTTTCATTCCTTAGGTTTATTATTTAGGGATTTTCGTTCCTATTGAGAGGCAGACACGTTTTGAATGAAAAAAACAGCGCAAAGCTTTTCAACTTGTCTCAAAAATCAATAGTTCTTTGGTAGAGTTTGTTTCTGGCGAATTCAAGCTTGAAATCAATTGATTCGTTCGTGCATCCAATAGTGTACAGTTTAATCAAGCCATTGAAGATTGCTCCATAGGCGCGTTCCGAGTTCTCGTCGATTCGGGGTTCGTTTCGGGTAAGATTCACCTATCCTTCTCATTTTTCTTCATCACCGATTGTTCCACCATCACCACAGCCACCACCCACATCCATAACATTCCCCATACCATCATCAATACCCTTAAAATCGTCCCACTTCAGATCAAAACCCAGATTTGTCAATTTAAGTCTAAAAACCCTAAATCGGGCCCTGAAATTCCCACCATTCGATCTCCCAACCTTCACGTTTGTTTGAGCTGATTTTTGGATATGTTTTGCATCTCTACAGATTGTGACTTGTGTTAAAATTTGAGCTTAATCCGAGGTCGTTTGCATAGTTTTCTGTTCGAGTCTTTATTTAGGGGTTTTCGGGTTATTTGAGTCGTTTTTGTGTTAATTCTTGTTAAATTCGAGTTTTTATTAGTTTTATACAGATTATTGGGGTTCTTAATTTAGTATTGTTTAGTTTATTGTTGGGTTGAATCATATACATAGTTGGCGTTGTTCGATTCATTGCTTCCGCCTTTATATTTGGTCGTATCACAAATTTATTTATATGATTCAACCCAACAATAAACTAAACAATACTAAATTAAGAACCCCAATAATCTGTATAAAACTAATAAAAACTCGAATTTAACAAGAATTAACACAAAAATGACTCAAATAACCCGAAAACCCCTAAATAAAGACTCGAACAGAAACCTATGCAAACGACCTCGGATTAAGCTCAAATTTTAACACAAGTCACAATCTGTAGAGACGCAAAACATATCCAAAAATCAGCTCAAACAAACGTGAAGGTTTGGAGATCGAATGGTGGGAATTTCAGGGCCCGATTTAGGGTTTTTAGACCTAAATCGACAAATCTGGGTTTTGATCTGAAGTGAGACGATTTTGAGGGTGTTGATGATGGTATGGGGAATGTTATGGAAATAGGTGGTGGGTGTGGTGATGGTGGAAGAATCAGTGATAAAGAAAAATGAGAAGGATAGGTGAATCTTACCCGAAACGAACTAAAGAAAAACGAGAAGGATAGGTGAATCTTACCCGAAACGAACCCCGAATCGACGAGAACTCGGAATGCGCCTATGGAGCAATCTTCAATGGCTTGATTAACCCGTACACTACTGGATGTACGAACGAATCAATTGATTTCAAGCTTGAATTTGCCAGAAACAAACTCTACCAAAGAACTATTGATTTTTGAGACAAGTTGAAAAGCTTTGCGCTTTTTTTTCATTCAAAACGTGTCTGCCTCTCAATAGGAACGAAAATCGCTAAATAATAAACCTAAGGAACGAAAATTAAAGTGTCTTGGGCCTAGAATTCAAACTGGGCTAATTAAAACTACTACTGGGTCCAATATCACTTAAACAGATTGTGATAATTGGGCCTGCTAAATAAATAAAACCACAACTGAAATAATAGACTGGAAATAAATAAATTAACTAATTAAATCAGCTAGGAACGACTTTGCCATGGCTTCAATCGAGCTCCTCGATGCTTAAAATAGTCACCAACTTGGACTGCTTAAAATCAGTTCCAACTTCTTTCCAACATAGCACTGGAAGTAACCTTGCAGCTTCTTGGCTCTTAATCTCATCACTGGACCTCTAAGCTGCAACTCTGGATTCAAATCCTCAGTGCTTGTCTCGATCTCATCAGATCTACATCGAACTTGTCGTAGAGGCTTGGCTCTGATTGTGGTTCCCAACATTTGGCCTATTGTGACATTGTCTTCTGAGTCAGAGTCCTCTTGATGTATCTCTGTAGCGATCTCTTTTTCTTTTCTCTTAGCAGATTCCTCTGCTTTCTTTGAGGGGGCATCAGTTTGGCGACTGCTTTTGATGTTTATGGACTTTGAAGCTGGTTATCTTCTGCCAGTTGAGGGTATGAAATCCAGCTTATCAATCATCAATGTGTCAGTTTCTTCTGCCATGGAGTTAAGTGTGCGCTCCAGTATGCTGCTGATCCTGCAGGCATAGCACATCTTCTGATGGAACTCAGTTTCTTTTCAATGTTTTTCAACAATATCGACATACTTCTTGATTTGTTCAAAGAAGTACCGAGCCCAGTTTACTCTGACGCTTCTGGTGATTGATTCACATGCTTTATATTTGTGCTCTGACATCTCTGAGTGACTCCCAGTTGTGCCAACAATCATTCTAGCTGCAATTGATGCTAGAATTATGTATTCTTCCTGGAAGCAGGATATGAGTATACTACTTTTGTAGGGATCTTTGCAGTTCGCTCTCTTCCAGAGATGGTAGGCCTGTTCTTGATCCATTTCCATGTCTTGCAATCTTATCCCATCAGTAGGCAGTTGAATTATCCTTCCGAGCAGTTCTGGAGTTATTATCAGTTCAACTCCATGAACTTCAGTTATGATCCTGTCGTCGTATCCTTTTGAGTTCAAATGGAACTCAACTACTGCTTTAGGATAGATCTTTGATGGATAGACTTCAGTGAATTGCTTTAGTCCTGACTTATCGATCTTTGAGATCAATGAGTTTCAGAGTGGAGAATCCGAGCATTTTTCTCTGTATGCGATTTGATCTAGGAACTTATCTCTATATAGATTCACTTGGAATTTTTTAGAGGATTCACCAGTTCTTCTGAAGTTGAACTTTCGTCGAACAGTTGGTGCGCTTCTTTCAACCATGGAGTTTTTAGTGAGGTTTGACGAATGATTTAGAGAAACAAATAAATTGGTTTTGACTATATTTATTTGGAACTGGATCTTTAACTTTCGTAACTATTTTTGCAGAGCAGTTTGAGAAAACGAAGAAAGAGAAAGGCTTTAATTCTTTACTGAGTTTTGGATCAGTAAAAGTGAAATTAGAATTCAGCCATCCTTTATGTAGGAGGAGATGGGGTTCATCCAACGGTTGTGTCGATTCGTATGCCTAAGTTTAACGGTCAGATTAATTCAATCGACCTGTCAATTGGCCTTACGATTCTATCTGTTGGGGATGAATGAAGAGAGAGAGAGAGAGAGAGAGAGAGAGAGTTCAACGGTAATATTTGAGTGAAACGTGTTTTTACCGTTTTCACTATTGAAAATTTTGAACTTATCTTTTCTCTCTAGCTGTTTCTTCTTGGCTTGAAACTGATTACGTCATCAGTTAGCTTCGATTGTAGCTGATGATCTCCATGTTGATCAGTTCCAACTGAGATATTTTCTCATCAGTTCCTTACTTCCTCAACTGTTTGAACTTTTAATTCAGCTGTTTCTCAGTTCAACTGATCCTTCAGTTCTGCTGCTTTCCTTCAGCTGGTTCTTGAACTGATGTCTCCTTATTGAGTTGAAGCCAGTTCCTTTTATTTCTCCATCAGTTTGATGATTTTGCAGCTGGTATGTTTTGTTTGACTAACAGGATCATCAGTTGAGACCATTTGACCAACTCTGCCTTGCTCTTTTCCTCAGTTTGAGTAAATGAACTGATGATTCAGTTGAGCTGATGAGTTAGGCTGATCAGCTTCTGTTTACTTTCTTTGCACAGCTTATTGCTTCATTTCAAACTGATAGCTTATGTGTACAACTCATCAGTTTAACGACTTTTTCAGTTATGAACTACTCATTCGGATGAGTTGAAGCCTTTCGGTTCAGTTCCTCTCTTCAGCTGGAATGGTTTCTTGGCCTTTTTCTTTCAGTTGACCGTCTTCATCCTTTGATGCTAGCTCAAGTAGCCCTGGTTGTATGCATAGCTCCATAAACCTTACCTCATGCAATGGTTTGGTGAAGATGTCAGCTATCTGCTTCTCCGTGTTGACATATTTGATGCATATGTCCTTCTTCTCGATGTGATCTCTGATGAAGTGATGTCTTATGTCAATGTGCTTAGTTCTTGAATGCAGAACTAGATTCTGAGATATTGCAATTGCACTATTGTTGTCACAGAATATAGGTACTTCTTCAGTTTCGACTTTGTAGTCCTTCAACTATTGCTTCATCCAGAGTATCTAAGCACAGCAGCTTCCCGCAGCTACATATTCTGCTTCAGTTGTTGACGTGGCAACTGAGTGCTACTTCTTGCTAAACCATGATATCAGTTTGCTTCCAAGAAACTGACATGTTCCACTGGTACTTTTTCTATCGATCTTGCATGCACCAAAGTCTGAATCTGAATAACCAATTAGACTCAAACTGTTATCTCTGGGATACCATATTCCAAGATTTATGGTTCCTTTGAGATATTTGATAATCCTCTTTGCTGCTTCAAGATAGCTTTTCTTTAGGTTTGTTTGAAACCGTGCGCATAGACCGACTGAATAGGAGATGTCTGGTCGGCTAGCTGTTAGATAAAGTAGCGACCCAATGATTCCTCTGTAATATGTTTAGCTAACTAATTCTCCTTCTTCATCAAGAGTTAGTTGAACTGATGTATTCATAAGAATCTTGACAATTTTTCCTTTATTAACTCCAAACTTCTTGACTAGCTCCTTAGTGTACTTGGTCTGGCTGATAAAGATCTCATCTTTCAGCTGCTTCACTTGGAGTCCTAGGAAGAATGTCATTTCTCCCATTATGCTCATCTCAAATTCGCTTTGCATCAGTTGAGCGAATCGTATACATAGATCTTTGCTTTTTGATCCAAAAATTATGCCATCCACATAAATTTGAACCATTAAGATCTCAGTTGATCGTTCTATTCGGAATAGAGTTCGATCAATGACTCTTTTTTGAAACTCATTTTTCAGCAAGAATGTTGTGAGAGTTTCATACCATGCTCTAGGAGCTTGTTTCAGTCCGTAGAGGGCTTTCTTCTGCTTGAAGACTTGATTCCCAATTTCAAAGCCTGGCGGTTGCTCGACATACATATCCTCCTTGAGCATTCCTTGAAGAAAAGCACTCTTGACATCCATTTGGTAGACTGTAAAGTTGAAGTGGGCTGCATAGGCTAGAAACAGTCTGATGGCTTCCAATCTTGCAACTGGTGCGAATGTCTCATCAAAGTCGATCCCTTCACTTTGTGAGTATCCTTTGGCTACTAGTCTTGCCTTGTTCCTTGTGATCACACCTTGTTCATCCAGCTTGTTATGAAAAACCCATTTTGTACCAATGACCTTCTGAGATTTTAGTCTATCGACAAGAAACCATACGTCATTTCTTGTGAACTGATTCAGTTCTTCTTGCATGGCCATGATCCAGTCTGAATCTTCTAAGGCTTCTTTGATGTTTGCTAGTTCTGTTTGAGATATGAAGAATGTGAATAATGCATGCTCAGTTGAACTTCTGGTTTGAACTCGACTCCTTGGATCACCAACTATCTTGTCAGTTGGATGGCTTTGGAGCCATTTGGGCAAAATAGCTTCAGCTGGTTCTATTGTGGTGACGTCATCAGTCGCCCTTTCATCAGTTGGTTCGGTATCTTCATCAGTTTTTCCCCCTGTTTCAGTTGTGGGGTTTGTGGTCTCAGCACGATTTGTGTCTTCATTGACCAGATTGTTCTCAACTGGTTTAGTACCAGTTTTATCGCCTAATTCTAGTGAAACCTCAAGCCACTCTAGAACAATGTGATCCACATAGTCCTGCGAGTTCTCAGTTTCACTAGGTAGTACTTGAACTGATGTGTCTATTGTTTCTTTGTTCCTGTACTCATTAGCAAATTCATCAAATACCACATGACATGTTATTTCCACAACAAGAGTTCATTTATTGAACACTCTGTAAGCTTGTGCGTGAGGCGAATTATACTCAAGAAATATTCCCTCATCAGCTTTAGCACTGAAGGCTTTCAGTTGAGTCTTGCCATTGTTGTGAATATAACATTTACAGCCAAATACTTTAAAATATGAAATGGAAGGCTTACGACCCTTATATAGTTCATAGGGTATTTTGTCATGTGCGGTGACAATGACACTTCGATTTTGAGTGTGGCAAGCTGTGTTAACTGCTTCAGCCCAGTAGCCTTCAGCTATGTTGGCATCAGCTATCATTGCTCGAGCTGCTTCTTTAAGTGTCCGGTTTCACCGTTCAGCTACACTGTTTTGTTGTGGAGTCCTTGCAGCTGAGTGTTCATGAGTGATTCCAAGTTTGTTGAGAAAACTGATCATTTGCTGATTCACAAATTCAATTCCATTGTCGGAGCGAATCCTTTGAACTGATCTCTCTTTTTCAGTTTGTAGCCTTCTGATCAGCACCGTTAGCTTGTCGTAAGTTTCATCTTTGCTCCTCAAGAATTCCACCCACGTATATCTTGAGAAATCATCAACTACTACAAGAGTGAATCTTTTGCCTTTTGGGGTCTATTGTCTGACTGGACCAAACAGATCCATATGTAGCAGTTGGAGGCAATCAGTTGTTCCTGGTGGATGACTCCTATTCTTGAAGGATGACTTCACTTGCTTCCCTTTCTGGCATGGTCCACACACACCTGTTTTCTTATATATCTCTTTAGGAAGCCCCTCAACTAGCTCTTTCTTGGCTAGGTAGTTGATTATTTTGAAGTTGAGGTGGTTCAGTCATCGATGCCATAGCCAGCTTGCTTCAGTTCATCCCTTTGAAAGAAAGCAAGCTTCTGAGTAGCCGGTTGACTAGTCAACAATATACATGTTGCCTCTCCTTATTTCAGTGAGAAGAATTACTCCAGTTGACTTGTCTCTTATGTTGCAGGAGTTTTTGGTGAAGTCAACTGAGTAGCCATTGTCGCACAGCTGGCTGATGCTGAGTAGTTTGTGTTTTAGTCCGTCCACATAGGAGACTCCATTTACTACAATTTTTTCCTTGACCACGAACCCTTCTCTAATGGTTCGGCTCTTGGAGTTGTCTCCAAATATGACAAGTGGGCCTTTGATTTCTTCATAACCGTCGAGATCTTCTCTATCTCCGGTCATGTGCTTGGAGCACCCGCTATCTAGATACCAGATATCTTTAGTTTTCTTCATAGATAGGATGCTCTTATCCTCCAAAAACAAGGATTAGCATTTAGGAACCCGTTTCATATCGAGTCCTTGTTGATACATTAAGATTTTTGGAATCCAAACTTGCCAAACTTTTAGTTTTTTATCATTTAGTGATCCAACTGATTTGGATCGCTTGACCAGTTTAGATTTTCTTTCAACTTTTCTATTTTGAGTTGAATCAGTTGAATAGTATCTACGCTGATAGTTAGTAGGATAAAACGATTCAACTAAAATGTTGTTATCTCCAGACCTTTGAGCCTTTCGATCAGGCCAATGTCTTGTGTGTTTTCAGTTTACTTGATTGAACCCTTTTGTATCAGTTCTCGATTCATTTCTAGAATCCAGGTACTCGTTATAGTGATAATAGGGTTGAAATGAGTTTCTTTGATCTCTCCTATAGGTGTTCTAATTAAACTTCTTGGCAAAATAGGCTTGAGATCTAAACTGGTTTTTCCTTCTAAAATTTTCTGATCTATCAGTTTGCCTTGAAGGCATTCTGTGCTGAGCTGGTAGTCCCTGTTGAACTGAAGACTTTGCATGAATGGATTGGTTTGAATGAACTGATGGTCTTGGCTGGAATTTTGGCTTCAGTTGACCTGGTGTTTTTGGTTGGGAAAACTGACTAAATTGTCTGGGCTGAGTTTGAGGATTTCTCAATATTCCTTTACCTTTAGTTGGCTCAGCTAGCTGATCATGAGTTGACCTGGTGAATCCTTTTAGGATTCCTTTATCACTAGATTGAGCAATTTTCTTTCCTTTCTCTAAGGCAGTGAACTTGCTATATCCTAGCCCTGTGCTACTGGTTCCAGTTCTCTGATGATTTAGTATCTCATCTAGAGTTTGAGATCCCTTTTTGAACTTCAGAGTTACTTTTTCTCTCTTATGGATCTCTTGCTTGAGTTTTTGATTCTCAGCTTCTAGATCGACAGTTCTTAATTTTAACTTTTCAAATTCCACAAATTGGGACTCAAGATAATGCATTCTTTCATGATAAATGCTCAGTTTTCTAACTTTATTTCTCAGTTCATCATTTTCATCTTTCAATTCAACATGCAAGCAGGATATTGAAGCCAATTGATCTTCTAGCATTATAAGTTTCATATCAAGTTCATTGCTAGAGACAGTTGCTTCATTAATATGATAGAAGGAGGTTTGAGAATCAGCTGTACTAACCTCTTCATCATTGTCAGCCATGAGGTAAAATAGTGCTTCATCATTTGAGCTGTAGCCGTCAGAATCAATTCCAGATGGATAGTCTGAATCGTCTAGCACAGCATTCTCGTAGTTTGCAACCATTGCTTTTCTTTTGAAGAAGCTCCTCCTCACTTTGGTTTTCTTGTCTTCAGAAAGTTCTGGACATTCATATCTGTAGTGTTCTTGTTTGTGGCAGTGAAAACATTCTTCTAGATTTCGATTGCCACCCCTGAACGGTTCAGCTGATCGTTCTGCTGGTTGATGAGTTCTCTCATCTTTTGGAATTTCATCAGTTTGAGGTGGAACTGATTGTTTATCCCGAACGCTCTTCAGCTTTTCTAACAACCTGGTAACTGACTGAATTTGATCATTGATGTCTTCAGTCAGGTTCTCCTTCTTTTCAGTTGTTTCTCTTTTTCGTTCGGATGAATATCCGTCTTGATTTTCTCTGGCTGGTGAGCTCCTAGGTCGGAATTTGTTCCTTCCTCGAGTATCTCTAAACCGATTCCTTTCACCATAGAAGGTTGTATCTTGAACTGGCGATGTTGATGCTTCCTTCTTCCGGTTTAGGCTATACTCATGAGCTTTAAGAGAGCCAAACAATTCTCTGGGAGTGATGCTATTTAGATTTCTTGATTCTTTTGTAGCTATTACTTTCATGTCCCATTCTTTAGTGAGATTATCCAAAACTTTGGAATTCATCTCAGAATTGGGATAACTTTTCCCGAGGTTGGTCATCTCACTGATGATGCCTAGAAATCTGATTTCAAGGCTTGAGATGGACTCTTCTGGATGCATTTTGAAGGACTAATATCTGTCTACTGCTAATTGGAGCTTGTTTCCTTTGATGGCTTCGGATTCTTGACATAGATCAGCTAGTAAATTTCATATCTCCTTGGTAATTGTGCAGTTCTTTGTGTCCTTCATTCTGTCCTCATCTAGAGTTTGAAATAGTGCAGCTTGAGCAACGAATTCTAGAGTTTGGGATCCTTGCTGGTTGATTGATATCAACTATGTGAGCATCATTGTCCATCATGATGATGATTGGACCATCTTTAATAACTTCCCACATGTTCTCATGGATCGAGCAGAGATGCACCTCCATTCTCCTGCTCCAATTATCATAATTCTCAACTGAAAACAAATGTAGCTTATGGTTTTCCATAGCTTGAAATGTTAGCACAGATAAGTAGATCTGATTCAGTTGATCTGCAGAAACGGCTGATCCTTAGAATCAACCGCTCTGATACCACTTGTTGGTCCTGGGCGAGTCGATATCAGTTTAGAGAGGGTGAATAAACTGATAAAAAACTTTTACTCCAAATTGCGGAATAATAAGGGCCATTGACTCGCTTAGTAACCTATCTATGCATAATGTGGTTGAGCTCTTTTAACAGCTTGAGTGCGGATTGTGTGAGCTTGTGTACAATTCAAAAATATGCAAGTAATCAAAACAGTACAGTACACAAATGATTTATAGAGGTTCGAAGTCTCAAACTTCTACTTCCTCTCTTCCTTCCGCAGAAGGGCAACTTCACTATATAACTTGAGTTTCTTTACAAATTACACAATGAAGGACAGTTGGCTGAACCTGGTAACTGCTCGCTACCTCAGCGGGTCGACGGCTCACACTTGAAGTCCCTAACTGCTCGCTAGGAAGGTAGGTGCTATTGACGTCTTTACAAGATTTTAGATCTCTTTCGATCTTCAAGAGGTTAGTCTTGAACAGGGGGTATCAACTGATGTGCTCCTTCAATTGAGCTGGATAGTTGATCGTTGTATTGCTGAAATTGAGAAGGCTGCCCTGGCTGGTTTATCAACAGCTGGCTGAATGTTTTGACTCTGTGAATTCTTCTTCTCAGTTGGACTCTCGCAGTTTTTAGCAAATGTTGAACTTGAGCTATGTGGGAGGGAGAAAGAAAGCTCTACTTGAATGAAGGCTTCAAGAATAAGTATTGCGAAAAGTCTCAGAGACAAGAGTGTTTAAAACTTTGATTCACTCGTCTTTTATAAAGGAGTGATTTTATGACCGTTAAGTTCCATTGATCGGTGGCTCTGTTGGTTCACCAATGGCAGATGGTCTTTATTGATCACTGGAGCTCTTGATTGAAGTAGCCGTTGCTTTGCCAATCGATCTCCATTGGATATTTAATTCCAGGATCTCCATTGAAGCATTTATTTCAAGATTCACCAGTTGGGCAATAACTCCAGGGTTCTCTGGCTGGCAGTTTTGAGCCTCAATTTTAGCAACTTTGAGTTCCAGTTGGCAGTTCTGAACTTGTCTGTTCAATTCGGCTATTACTCCAGCTGGCAGTTCTAAGCTTGTCTGCTCAGTTTGGTTGTTACTCCAGTTGGCAGTTCTGAACTTGCCTGCTCAGTTCGGCTATTGCTCCAGTTTGCAGTTCTGGGCTTGTCTGCTCAGTTTGGTTGTTACTCCAGTTGGCAGTTCTGAACTTGTCTGCTCAGTTCGGCTATTGCTCCAGTTTGCAGTTCTGAGCTTGTCTGCTCAGTTTGGCTATTGCTCCAGTTTGCAGTTCTGAGCTTGTCTACTCAGTTCGGCTATTGCTCCAGTTTGCAGTTTTGAGCTTGTCCCTCCAGTTCGGCTGATCTCAAGTTTTTGGCTAGCTTGTCAGTTTGACTAATCATTCTCAAGCTCTCTTGTCAGCTTGACTTATTCACAAGTTGTTGACTAGCTGGACAGTTTGACTGCTTTCTCTTGAGCTTTCTTGTCAGCTTGACTAATCACAAGCTGGCTGACTCCAGTTCTGACCTTTAGCTGGTTTGTCTGTTCACTTCAGTTTGGCCATCAGTTGGATACTTCCAGTCTTTCAATTTAAGATAATCTCGTATCAGTTTCTTCAGTCTAGTCGATTCTTTTCTCCCTTAGCTCAGCTGACTTAGCTGTCAGTTTGTTTCGACTGGTTCATCTCTTCGAATCCTCAGTTGAATTGAGTTCTGACTGGTTGACGTATCCTCCCAGCTGGTAGACCATACTCCAGTTTGGTTGACTTCAGCTTTGATTGAGTTCCTCTTTGATGCTCTGAATTGGTCACCTCAGATCTACAGCTTGAATTTTAGTCAGTTTTTCATAAATAGTTTTGACATCTCATCAAAACCTTATCTAGAGGTTCCTTGATAGTTTTTCCTAACACTGTGATTTGTGAAATCCGGTGAACAGAAGGGCGGCGTTTGACGCCACTGATTTATGTCCCTCAGTTCGCTGCTGTCCGGTGCCAAAGGAGACATCAGCGAGTTGATCGGGGCTTGCACATGTGCTGCACCTGATAGTTTGCTGTCCCCGGAGGCAGAGAGGTTGGCGTCAGATGCTGTCGTATTATGGGTATGCTGTTGTCGTTGCTTAACGTTACTGTTGACGTATCTTCTTTGACATTTTATATTAATTTAGAATTAATATAAAATCTGAAATCTAATTCCAATCACGAGATAATGTTTATTGATTAGAATAATAGATATTATCTTGAACTTTTAATATTATTATTTTGGAAATAAAAAGTATTAAATTCATATTTATATTAATCTGGAATTAATATAAATTAATCAGCCCATATTTTAATCAGAGAATAAAATTTTAATTCGATTAATGAGTTTTATTCGTAGAGATTTTCGTGTTTCTTCGTGTGATAAGCATGTTATTTGTTTTTGTACTTATTATTTAACTCTAGTAGTTAGAGACCGCATATTTCTGTCTGGGTAGGCAGCGCCCAGTACTTGTAGTTCGCGTATTTATGTCTGGGTAGACGGCGCCCAGTACTTGTAGTCTGCGTATTTATGTCTGGGTAGGCGGCGCCTAGTACTTGTAGTCCGCATTTTGTTTGCCTGGGTAGGCGGCACCCAGTGATTGTTTGACAATTTGGATTACATAATTATCCCCATTTTAAAATATAAGTCTTATTTGGAAAAATACGCGTCGTCCATTATAATTGATTGAGTGCAAAACCTTTTCGACCAAGAGTATTTACACCAAAGTGTTTGCTCTAATCTACAAGGCTAAGACTTGATCATAGGTGCATGGTTAGCATCGTGTAATGGGGTTTGACTTACTTAGATCATTTTGACGCCAAAGTGTCCAAAATGATTTAAGGACACATGATTAATTAGATTAATCAGCCAAGAATTGCAAAATTGTTGTTGCAATTGGCTTTGAGGCCTACTAGGTGATATTATCGTAGTCATCAGCCAAAGCAGAGGCTGTGATAATATAAACTTGGATCTTGGTCCACTAAAATTTATATTTGATATATAAATTCATACTCTGCGTTTGAGGTCGCAGAATATGTCAAAATTGGTGGGAGCTAATCAATACAAAAGGCCTTGTTTGATTAGTGATATAAATGTGATCATTGTTTATTTTGTTCTAATTTGTTTTTCTATTATTTATTGATCAGATAAGAATGTCGTCAAATTTATGTTTAAAATGCTTGATGGAGACCAACAAGTTAACTGGGTCAAACTTTCCGAATTGGCTCCGATGCTTGCGTTTGGTACTAAGGCAAGATAGGATTGAGTATGTCTTGGACAAATCAATCGGTGTCATCCCTGATAAGGAATCTCCTGAGTATGCATCGTTTGACAAAGTTGCTCATAAGAAACACGTGGATGATGCCACTACGGCTCAATGTGTTATGTTGTCTTCCATGACTTTGGAGTTGCATAGGCAGCATGAACACATGTTCCCTTATCAGATGCTTTAACACTTGGAGAGCTTGTATGCTTCACAAGCTCAAACTATGGAGTATGAGATTCTTAGAGATCTCTTCGAGTGTAAGCTCAATGAAGGGGGCAAGGTTTCTGATCATGTTTTGAAGACAATCGGATTGATTGAGAGGTTAGCTGCAATTGGAATGGAGCTACCCATCAATATCTCAGTCAATTTGATTTTGTATTCTTTGTCTGTCTCATTTGAAAACTTCATAGTGAATTTCAATATGAATGGCACAAAGGCAAGTCTGCCAGAGCTTCATAACATGTTGAAGACTTATGAATATTCTACTTCTAAAGGAAAAACTGTGCTCATGGTGAGCTCCTCTGCCAAATCTTTCAACTCAAAAGAGAAGAATAAACAGAAGAAGAAGAAAGCATTTAATGCTGCAGTTTTGAAACCCAAAGGAGGAAATCAGAAAAAACTGAAATTTTCAAAGGATGAGTGCCTGTTCTGTCATGAGAAGAGGCACTGAAAGAGAGACTACCCGAAGTTCAAGGCACAAGGTGCCACGGGTACGAGCTCAGGTATGTTTGTCATTGAGATAAACATGTCTATTAATAACTCACATTCCTGGGTATTAGATACAGCTTGTGGTTCACACATTTGTAATAATGTGCAGGGACTAAGTGAAAGCAGGATGGTGAGGCCTGGAGAAGTCGATCTACACGTAGGGAATGGAGCAAGAGTTGCTGCTAAACGCGTGGGGACTTATAGATTAGATCTTCCTTCAGGAAATAGACTAGTTTTATCAGATTGTTATTTTGTTCCTTCGATTTTGAAGAATATTATTTCCATTCCTATGTTAGACATTGAAGGTTTTTCCGTCCATTTTGGAAACAGTAGATGCTCATTTTCGTTTAATGGAATTGTTTATGGAAATGCCTCTCTTATGAATGGTTTATACATGCTTGAATACAAACAAAATATACTCAATGTGCAAAACAAATGACCTAGGCTAGGTAATACGAATAACCTTACTTATCTTTGGCATTGTAGACTTGGTCATATTAATGAGAAGAGAATTGCGAGATTAAGAAAATTAGATTATCTTACATCATTTGACTTTGAGTCTTATGGTACTTGGGAGTCTTGCCTTAAAGGAAAAATGACCAATAAACTATTTTGTGGGAAAGGATTAAGAGCCAAAGACGTGCTGGAGTTGGTTCATATAGATGTGTGTGGATAGCTTAAGACTCAAGCACGAGGTGGATATTTGTACTTCATAACTTTTACTGATGATTTCTCAAGATATGGATACGTGTATCTCATGAAGCACAAATCCGAGGCTTTTGAGAAATTTAAGGAGTTTAAGTTAGAAGTCGAGAAACAACTTGGCAAAAGTATCAAAACTCTTCGATCGGATCGAGGAGGAGAATACTTGAGTCAAGAATTTATCGATTACCTGAAATCACATGGAATTCGTTCAGAATGGACACCTCCTAGGACGCCTCAAATGAATGGGGTATCCAAAAGGAGGAATAGAACTTTACTGGATATGGTTCGATCCATGATGAGTTTCACAAGTCTCCCTACATTCCTTTAGGGTCATGCCTTACTTAGTGTTGCTTATATTCTGAACAGGGTTCCTTCTAAATCAGTCAAGAAAACACCATATGAGTTATGGTGTGGCAAGAAGCCAAGTCTTGGACATATATGAACCTGGGGTTATCCTGCATTTGTCAAGAAAATGATGACTGATAAGTTGGAATCTAAAAGTGAGAAAGGTTATTTTGTGGGGTATCATAAAGAAACTAAAGGATATTACTTCTACTTTCCTGGAGATCACAAGGTGATAGTCTCTAGGAATGCAACGTTCCTTGAAGACGATTACGTTTATAAGGAACAAAGTCGAAATATGGTAGAGCTTGAAGAAATTCAAGAACCACAAAATGACTTAGATGATGAAATCTTGCCTAATGGTGTAGACAAGAATTCAGTGGGAGTTTTTGATGATCCATTAGATGGGGGATTATCTTTTAATAGACAACCTGAAAACAATGAGACCCATCAAAGAGAAAATGATACAATGGTTGTGTCATCTCCATCTCAGGAAGAACAAGCAATTGAAGTTCCTGAAAACTCCCAAAGTGCTTGAAGGTCCAACACACAAGAATCTTCTCATATTCAGAATGATAGGCTTGAACAAACACAAGGCCAACTCAATAGGCCTCGTAGAAATCATCGTCCACCTAATAGACTCAATCTATTGGTTGAGAATCAAAATGAGGAAGAGGAATTAGAGGATGAAGATCCTAAGACCTATATCGAAGTGGTGTCGAGCACCGATTCTGAGATGTGGCTTGCTGCTTTAGAATCTGAAATGGACTCGATAGGTTTCAATCTAGTCTGGGAGCTGATTGACGACTTGCCTGATGGGGTAATACCCATAGGTTGCAGATGGATCTTCAAAAAGAAGAGAGATGCAAATGGTAAGGTTCAAACCTACAAAGAGAGATTAGTGGCAAAGGGTTATAGTCAACGCGAGGGCATTGACTATGACGAAACCTTTTCACCAGTTGCTAAAATCAAGTCCATTAGGATTTTACTTGCTATAGCTGCATACTATGATTTTGAAATTTGGCAGATGGATGTCAAAACCGCATTTCTCAATGGAGAACTCGAGGAAGTTGTCTACATGCAACAACCTGAAGGTTTTGTATCAAAAACTAGGCCAAATGTTGTATGCAAGTTAAAGAAGTCCATTTATGGACTTAAGCAAGCATCTAGGAGTTGGAATATTTGCTTTAACAAAGCTATCACAAGGTTTGATTTTGTCAGAAGCAAAGAGGATCCTTGTGTTTATAGTAAATGCGAGAATGAGAACATAGTCTTCCTTATCATATATGTTGATGACATACTGATTTTGGGAAACAATAGTCCTATGATGAAATCCGTAAAAGATTGGTTGTCTGGCTCCTTCATGATGAAGGATTTGGGTGAGGCCTGTTACATCCTTGGAATTAGGATCTATCGAGATAGGCCTAATAGGTTGTTGGGATTGTCACAGTCCACTTACATAGACAAGGTGCTACGGCGCTTATCTATGGAAAATCCAAGAAAGGAAATCTTCCTATGGGACATGGCTTAAAATTGTCTAAGAATGGTTGCCCTTCTGACGACAAAGAGATTGAATACATGAAAAGGATCCCATATGCTTCTGCTATAGGATCAGTAATATATGCCATGATATGTACTAGGCCAGATGTGGCCTATGCACTTAGCATGACTGGCAGATTTCAGCAAAATCCCGGTGAGGAACATTGGAAGGCTGTCAAGACTATTCTTAAGTACCTTAGAAGGACTAAAGAATATTTCTTAGTCTATGGTGGGCAGCAAGAGTTGTCAGTTACTGGGTATACTGATGCCAGCTTCCAAACAGACCACGACGACTATAAGTCTCAGTCTGGCTATGTTTTTCTCCTCAATGGTGGTGCAGTAAGTTGGAATAGTTCCAAACAAGATACACTTGCCGATTCATCCACCGAAGCCGAGTATATTGCTGCATCTGAAGCTGTCAAAGAAGTTGTTTATTTGTTAGAGTTCGTGAAGGAACTAAGTGTCGTTCCAAATGCCAATAGTGCAATACCTTTGTATTGTGACAATAATGGTGCAGTTGCACAAGCAAAGGAACCAAGAGCCACGAACAGAAACAAGCATGTTCCCAAAAAGTATCATCTGATCAGAGAAATAATAGAGAGGGACGATGTGAAATTAGAACGAGTACACACTAACAATAACCTAGCTGATCCATTCGCCAAGCCATTATGTATAGCAAAACACAATGGACATTTTGAGATATTGGGTATTAGATATGTTGGTGATTGGCTTTAGATCAGTGGGAGTTTGAAATTAATATCTTAGAAACAATATGGTATTAAGACATATTTACTTGATCGTATTTATTTATGAATTTGATTTTGTTATGGCTTGTGCATTTATTAGAATAATTATTTTATTGTTGGTTATTATTCTTGTATTTGTTCCCATAAGTTAGTATTGTCGTTGATGGTGTGAGACATTAATGATATAGTTTAACTCTAAAATGCCCTGACCAATGATCATCAAGATTGGGATATTGATGATATTTTATAGGTTGGCATGTGGTCTGCATCACATTCTTGGAGAATGTAGTTAGTCTCACGACTACGATATATTAGATACTCATGATGGACACATGGATACTTTGGAGAGCATTGGTATACCCTACTACTAAATCATTTGTTCTGGTGTTTATGATTTATTAGTATGTGGAGTATGCGATAGTCCTTTGACTTGAGGTCATTATTCATTTTATTTGTTAAGTGGTGTACTTTGACCAAGTACAAAGTTTGCACTCCGAAAGGGGTAGATACGGCTTATATTGGGTACATTGCGAGGCAAATGAAAATGGTAGTTGAGCCAAGAATAGGATTCATTCCTCGATCGGAATTTCGAGAAGAACACTCAGTTTTTCTATATTATTTGACCATTAAGTCATTGACCAATGCAAAAGTTATATTCAATTAAAGTAATTGAATATGATCAAATGGGTCATATAATAAAGATGAGATAAATTGATTAAGCTATTTGGATAGACACATAGCAGATCCTAGGCTTAATCGAGTGGTTTGTGAATGAAGGGATATTGCATAAACTTCATATAAAGGTTAAGTTTGCAAAATCCGCGTAAACGTTCTTCATATATCGAGCTCGCTATACAACGTCGTCTAGGAGTTTTGTATAGACTTTAATTTGATTATCGTCGATAATGGAGGCCTATAGGGTCACACAATATGTGTTTTGTTGACCTGCTCAAGGGTGCAAAATTGGTGCATTGTGATTATATCTAATGCTAGTCCAAGTGGGAGATTGAAAGATATTTGTGGACTAGATTGGAATATTAATTATATAGTTTTGAAATATATTAATTAAATAATAGTTGGACTATTAGATTAATTAATTGGGGAACAAAAGAAAAGCCCAACCCATATTACCTAGGGTAATAGGCGGTTTTAATTCCTATATGAATAGGAACTCTTTTCTTTTGTTTTGGGGTTTTTAGATATACGTATTTTCCCACTCCAAAACTAGGGTTAGTTCTTAGAGAAATATTAGTAGGCACTGCGTGATTTGATTCGAAGGATTCCTAGCGTTCTTGAATCAAATCTGCACCGTTGAATTGTTCCTGCATCAGTTCAACACTACACGTGGATACCATAGTTGTGGATTCGATTGCAGGAATTTGGAATGAGATCATTATTTACACAACAAGTAAGTTTTCTTTCTGTTTTGTGTTTGAAATCTCTACATACGAAATTGATTATAAATCTAGATCTGTTTCTTGACTATTTATTCCTCTGCGTATCATTAGATGATGTCAAGAAAATACAACAATTGGAGCACACCAAAGTCTGCAAGTGAGATCCGAAGTTTCTTAGGATTGGCGGGCTACTATCGACGTTTCATTGAGGGATTCTCGAAAATAGCTGGCCCTTTGACCCATCTAACAAGGAAGGTAGTTAAGTTTGAGTTGAATGAAGGTTGTGAGAAGAGTTTCCAAGAGCTAAAGCAACGACTCGCAACCGCACCAGTTTTGATCATTCTGGATGGCACTGAAGGATTTGTGATTTACAGTGATGCCTCTAAACAAGGATTAGGATGTGTGTTGGTACAATTTTTAAAGGTCGTTGGCTATGCTTCAAGGTAACTTAAAGTGCATGAGAAGAATTACCTGACTCACGACTTGGAGTTAGCGGTTGTTGTGCATGCTTTGAAAATATGGTGACATTACTTACATAGAGCCAAATGCGAGATTTATTGAGATCACAAAAGTCTCAAGTATCTTTTCACCCAAAAAGAGTTGAACATGAGGCAAAAAAGATGGTTGGAACTTGTGAATGATTATGACTGCGCCATCTATTACCATCCCGACAAAGCAAATGTTGTAGCCGATGCTCTTAGCAGAAAGAGCAACTTAGCAGCATTGTACGCATCGCAATTGATTGAAGAATTTGTAAAAATAAGTATTGAAGTGGTGCCACCAACAGAAAACACTACATCAACACTAGCAACTTTGACTGTTCAACCGCTATTAACAGATAAAATAAAGGACGCATAGAGTCGAGACCACTTTTTGAGCAAGCTAAAGAGACGAGTACAAAAGGACAACGTTAAGGGTTTCATAGTAGTTGATGATGGTGCACTAACATTCGAGGGGCGTCTATGTGTACCCAAGGATGAAAGCTTGATGAGAGAAATTTTGGAGGAAGCCCATAACACTCGTTACTCTATTCATCCCAGGGGAACAAAGATGTATCAAGATTTGAAGAAGTATTTTTGGTGGAGAAATATGAAGTGGTCTACTGGATACTACATTGAGAAGTGCATGATGTGTCAACAAGTGAAGGCGGAGCACCAATGGCCAATAGGTTTGCTGAAACCCTTTGAGATCCCAGAATGAAAGTGGGAGAATATTGCAGTGGATTTCGTAGTAGGATTGCCAAGAACATTAAAAGGGAATCACGTTATTTGGGTCGTCATGGATAGACTTACGAAGTCGGCTCATTTTCTACCTGTGAAGATGACATATAATTTGGATCGGCTAGCTCAAATCTATGTGGATAAGATCGTGAGATTGCATGGAGTGTCAGTCACTATTATGTCAGATCGAGACACAAGGTTCACGTTAAAATGTTGGAGAAGTCTACAAGAAGCTATGGGAACGAAGTTGAGGTTCAGCACGGCATATCACCCGCAAACCGATGGATAATGGTTATACTATTTCACCTTTTATGCAATGTTTGGTAGCCTGGATAAAGGCATATTAGTAAATGTATCCAGCAAGAACCGTGTGTTTGGTAGCCATTGCTTGTTCACGCGAGGCCCGGTCCTAACGCGAGGCCCGGGGTGTAATTTACTGATTCGGCTGGTTAATGTATCTGACGCCCCCCCCCCCTCGGTTACAGTTTCTGGCGTAGCAATCTTAGTATATATGCCTTTATCTAGGCTACCAAACATTGCCTAAACTAATTTACTCATTACAGAAGTTAGTCTACCAAATAAAACAATGTACCAAATAGATGTGTGAAACAATCTTAGTATATTTATCTTAATAACCAAATACACAATTAAAATAGCTAATACGCAATTATCTTTCAAAGCAATCCAGATTTTATTGATGTGGGTATATCCGTACCAGTATACCAAACATTGCCTTAATTGTGAAGGAGAATGGGGCTTTATTTTTATTTTTTTTAAGAGTTTTTATGTTGTGGGTTTGTGAGTATAAAAATGTCTAATATAATAGTTATTATATTTTAATTATTGTTAGGGGTTGTAAAGAGAAAATTGAGTTAGGAGACTTATTTTCTTATTTTAGTATGGCTTTGTCATGTTATTTGTTGCTTTTATTCATGTGGACATTACGAGCTTAAGCATCTTGTGCTCTGTTAGACTGTTAGTGATGAAAAATAAAATCTTACTATTGTGATTAAATTAATTTTTTCTCAATTTGTTTATAACAGAATAACGCATTTTCAAGAAACAATATAACATGATATATCTTATTCTCAGCTTTGAAAGTTTGAAAAATGTGTAATCTAGGACAGGGTAGTTAATGATCTTGATATTCTTGCTATAAGAATTCGATGTATTTATGTGAAATTTGAAAATAGATAATAGAAAACAGCATATTCAAGCCGTATTCTTCATTTGGTTCAAAAAAAAGATCGTATTCCTCATTAATTACGGTTTTTATTTCTTGTTGTCTAAGCATATATATAGTTTCATTATCGATTTGGTGAGGTGTTAATAATTGAAATTCAAAGTTATCTAAAAATAGAAATTTAAATATATTAAGTATTTTCTAAATTATTTATGCCTCTGATATTTATTTAATTGGTTAATTAGTTGTCCATTTTTTTATAAAAATAAAAATAAACTTTTTCCTCTAGTTGACCCAATGGCTTGCCTAGGGACTAGGCTGGTATGGTTTTGGAATTATGCATCTCATCAATTTCAGGTCGGGTTGGTCTGACATAGTTTTTGGTCAATCAATATGCCTCGTTTGGTTTGAATGATTAAATAAATAAGATTGGTTATTAGATTAGACATTGTTGCATTGCTCATGGATTAATAATTATGATCATGTATTCATGTGTTTTGATTCTTTGATTGTGATTTTATGATTTAGAATGGATTGTCAATATTTTATTTTGATGGATGGGTTATGATTAAAATGTGAGAGAATATCTAAATTTTCATGCCCATCATATTTTTATTAATATTTTTTTATGTTGTAATTATTTTTATTTAAAATCTTTATGAATAATTGCAATAAAATAATTTATTAAAATAAACAATTAACTTCATGTTAAAATATTTCAATGCTTGAAGTTTCTTTTTTTTACTTCTGAAGGAGTGAGAGTCATAAAGAGAAAACGATATAAAGAGAAAATATTTAAGGCGATATTATTTACAAAAAAAAAAAATTTGTTTCAAAAAAATATTATACAAAATTATATTTTTATTAAATACAAAAAAGTCCAGATAATATCCATTTGGACACGTCGAATTATGAAAATCAATCAAGGGCCCAAATCACTTAAACCAAATCTTTGATAAACTTGGATAAAATAGTCTATTGTGCCTAATCACGTATCCAAACACACCCTAAGTAATTTTAAGATCATTTACCTTATACCGAACTTTCGCTTTCATCATTTTATGATCCACAGGTAATATTCCAAAAGAAATTTACCATCTTAATAAATTAACGACATTATGGATGGATTGGAATAAACTTACTGGACCATTACACCAAGAGATTGGAACATTGACAGCCCTCAAGGAATTATACCTTTACAACAATGCTTTAACTGGTATGTTCTGCCTCTTTAAACCAGTGTTTTTAAACCCGGACCGGACCGGCCGGTCCGATCGGTTTAATCGTGAATCAGTTATGTATCCGGTCCGGTTATATATGATTTCCGGGTTAAAAATGACCCGTAGTGAACCAGTCAAAAAATCGGCCGAACCTCTTAAACTCGGTGAAAACCTGTCGAACCGATCAAACTGGTCCATATTTAATTTTTTCATCCGTAAGGAGGATTCGAACTCATAATCTCCAAAAAATATATAATTTTTTTATCATTCACTTAACCAACTGTGTTAATACATGTTTTTATTATTTTTTGGATATTAATAATATATATACACACACACACAACTTGAAAATAACTAAACTTCATTTTAATTAAATTCAATGTTTAGTATATATAATTATTAAAATAAATATTTAAAATATATCTAGTTTATCATTTTAGTTAAAATAAATGGAGAGAAGAAATAAAATCTAAAATAGTGACTTATAAATAAAAATGAACAATGTTTTAGTTGTTATAAATTATACAATATTCTTTATAAATAAAATCAATATTAAATGTTTTAACATTTAATTATATATCTTCTCATAATCTAATATTTTGATGTTCTATGTTTATTTAATTTAATAATTGCTATATTTTTAATTGTTTAACTTATGAAAAAAATATTGATAAAACTTTATTTACTTAGTATTGATATAAATTAAGTGCATTTTTTAAACTTAATTTTATATATTTATCATGATAAAAGTTTGTTTATTTTATTTTATATTTTAACATGTACATAGATAAAATATAAATAAATATCATATAACGGATCATCCGATTTTTTTAAAACGGTTCAACCGGTCAAACCAGTAATCTAATGACCCAGTAAATTGACCGGTTCGATGTCTGATCCAGGTTTAAAAACATTGCTTTAAACTTACCTACGCCTTCTTCTTGTTTTTTTTTTTGTTAATTTTTATGGCCTTTTAACTAGTCCAGAAAGTTTATTTAATCATTTATGAATTCCTGTTTTACCTGGTCGGTGGTTAACATGCTAACTATTGTTACAAAAGTTGAAACACCTAAAAAAACAAACATTATATTTAAGAACTTTTAATACTTAATCATAACACCAAATATTTTATAACACCTAAAAAATAAAACTTAATGGTAAGACTACTGATTTTTTTCTCAAATAATAAAAACAAACAAATTATGGAATTAGATTATGTAAATTCTCTTTATTGCTTATATGAACTCAGAAACATTTTTTGTGCATATATGAAAGATAGACAATAGTTATATTCACGCGTAGTTTCTTTAAATTATTATCATAAATACTCGTAAACATTATATTCACAAATTTCAATGTTTCAAAATTAAACGATCACCGAATCATTTACCGAATCACACGGCTATACATGATTGCATCTATATACATTTGTGGATTAATTAGTCCATGATGATTTTTATGTAACTAATGAATTAATAGAAAAATATTTCTTAATTAATTATGAATGTATTAATTTAGGTAGATATATGCAATCTTTCTATATGTATGTATTCATAGAAAGAGAACATATATTCCATTAGTATAATATAAATATTTAATTTCATAATTTTTATTACTTAATTGCATAATTATTTACATTTATTACATGTATAATTATATCACTATTATTAGAAAATTTATTTAGACGGGAAAACTTATTATTTCTATTTGTAGTGACTATCTTACTTTTAAATATAATATAGATTTCTCGAAATTGAATTTTTGACTTAAATGTAGGTACGTATGTGGACCGTAAGACATTAATACTTTTTTTTTCACACTCACATACCCGACCTGTGGTATTGAGGAAATTCAAACACGTGACATTTGATCTCTAAACAATCTCACTCCATCACTAGACCATCCCCACCGGGACCGTAAGACACTAATACTTTTTATCTATATAAATGCATCTTAATTATTATGTGTCCAACTTATTGCATATTTTATTTAACAATTAAATTGATTTTTCATGATGTTACAATCTTATAGGTAATATTCCGACTGAGATTGGTCACCTTAATAAATTACGATCATTGTCTATTGCTTCTAATAAGTTGATGTAGAGGTGGCAAATGGTTCCTGAATTGGCGGTTAAATCCGTAACCGTAACCGACAGTTTTAGCGGTTTCTGAATCGGCGGTTAAACCCGTAACTGGAACCGACAGTTCTAGAACTGAAACCGTGGCCAACGGTTCCGAACCGTAACTGGAACCGTACCCATAAATCAGAAATCCAAAAAATAATATAATATGAGATTTTCATAACCACACATTATTAGGAAAAAAAAAAAACTTTGTGAAATGAACTAAAAATCAATATTATTTTATAAGAAAAGTCTAACTCATTGCTTTGATATGAAACCGATGTGGGACAAAAAAGATATGTTTCAACTCTCAACTCTTAACTTTCAAGTTTCAACTCTCAAACCAAATATCCCACATCGATTTTTTATCAAAAGTAATGGTTTGGTTTATCCTATAAAACGATATTAAATTATTAGTTATCATTATACCAATATACCAATTTATCTTATTAGAAATTTCATTATTTGTTGAGATTTCAAATTCCTTATTTGTGGGTACATCAACTCAATAAAAATAATTTATTTAGATTATCAATATAAAATTTGTTATTATTTGACAATTTATATATATACCTTAATTTTAAAAGGGGAAAATAACCTCTACCTTCTTATGAATCATATGATAAATAAAATCAATTGAATACAAATGTGGAGTTAATTATTTAAAATTAAATTAAACTCTAATTTCAAGTTGCTTTAATATTATTTTTATTTATGTACTTTATTATTTTTAAAGTTTTATTTAAATAATTATAATAACAATTATATTAATTAAAGTTTTATTATATCATATTATAATGGGAAGAAAATCCATTAAAATTAGAAGTCATAGTGTCATTTTAATAATTTATGTGACCATATGCTCTTGAGATTAACCTTTGGTTATTAGTGCAACTATAAACAAAGATTTAATATCAATTTATAAGAAAATTTAATTAATTATCTTTGATACAAAGCAATGTAGGACAAAAAAAAATGTCCCAACTCTCAAACCAAATTTCCACATCGATTTTTTTATGAAAGGTAATAGTTTGATTTATCTCATAAAATGATAGTGAAGCTTTAGTTATCATTACATTAATATTTTCTTAGAGAATTCTCATAATCTAAATAATTTTGGATGTTTTTTTAATTTGTAGGTATTTCTACTCAAATTTATAATTATTTTATAAATGAAATTTAAATATTCATTTTTTGAAAAATAAAATAAAATTTTGAAACGATTGGAAGCGACTGGAACCATGGAACCAGCGGTTCCCGGTTCCGAAACCGTCCCGTAACCGTGTTTTCACAGTTCGGTTCTGATTCTACATATTTAAAATCGAAAATCGGCAGTTCCGGAATCATAACCCGCAGTTCCAGAATTGTCACCACCTCTAAATTGATGGGCTCTTTCTTGCCAATCTTTTTCAACATGGTTTCATTGGAAATATGGAATACATTTCTTTCTCAAATTACTCACTTAATGGGACGTTCCCAAGAAAATTTGGGAACATGACAATACTTCAGGAACTATACATCGTCAACAATGTTCCAACTCGTAAGATTCTTGACTCTCAAATATCTTCCAGTACGTTCTACTAGTATTTCTCATGTGCAGAAAAAAAAAATTAGAACTTTTATTTTAGATTGTGATATTCATTTATTTGAATTATGTTCTGTTTTTTCTTTTAATTGAGAAAATAATATACGTATTTAAATAGACACTAAGAAAATAAATTGTGGGTAGTTAGAATCAACAAAAATAATATACTATAGATTAGGAAATAAATGGAAATTCCACAATAAAAAGACTTAAGGATTATTTAATCGACATTCTTATCACTTACATATTTTCAATCTCCTACAATTCACGAATCTCCAAATAAAAATGTATAATTATTTATCATAAATGATAAAAATTGAAATAGAAAAATCAATAAATTATTAAAAATTATATTATATTGTCTTATAAACCTATATATATTATATTTATATATATTAAATCAAAGTAGTCTAGCCAAAAACTCCTGCCCAATCCTCCCGCTCAAAAAGATCACATTCATAATAGCCATGAAAAAATTAAATTTTTAATTATTATTTTTATTTCTGAAAATGTGTCTTCAGCACAGTCATTTTCACCAACTTTAAACTCCAAATGAGTCCGCCAAACACACATAAACGGAGCCCAATTTGAAATTTAAATTTCAAAGTTTGGAGCCATTTCACGTATAGTATTCTCTATAAATAAGACTACATTCTATATTGTCGTGCTTTTAATATGAATTTTGTCTTTTGCCTTGCCATGTTCTTATTCTGCATTATACTTCCATTATGTGTGTCTTTTGTATTTTTGTATTAAAAGCTTACAGATTTATTTTGCAAACAATAATCTAAATCAACTCTTTTTTTTTTGCTTGCGCAGATGTTGAATATCTTTAGTCATTCAACATAAATTTAATTGTAAAGCTCCACTTGGTTTTGAGAGAACAGTTCTCCAGCTACAGAAATGCTTCCACTTGATTTGAAGAGGCAGTCCCAGCTATATAAACAAAAATTAAAAAAGCAATACAACTGATCAATAATCATAAGATTCAAGTTCAACAAAGTTTCTGTAGAGTATTTCCTTTTATATACTCGGTACGTTTAACAGTTTTATTTGCTCAATTTTTTTTATTGATTTAAGGCTAATCTTTCTTCTCTTTCTATTTTGCATTCAATTTTTTTTAAAGAAACATAACAAATATATGCCAAAAAGTACAAAACTCCAAAAATACAAAATTTTAATTTTCTGATATTACTTGGTTTAAGAGAAAGTACATAAAACTAATTAAATAAAACATAAAAGATGAAATTTCTGATATTAGTTGGTGTTTGAACGATGTAGTTCTTTCCGGTCGGCTACACCCCCGCAAGAGGACGGGGTCGACTGTAGGGTGGTGAGCTAACTCGGGTCGTGTCTCTCGAGGAAAGCTTCATGTGGCCAATTATCTTTCTATGCCCTAATTGTTAACAAGCACATTAAACGAAATACAACCTAAACATCCTAATCACGAAGGAAGGAAGGGTTTTTATTAAACTACCTAATTAAAGTAAGTAAAACTAACTAACAACACCACCAATCACAAAGATAAAGGATCAGATTATGAGAAGAGCATTAGGGTGTGGATTTTCTCATTGGTTTCTCATTAAACTTGTTTCAAGTTGGTTATATTGATCTCAAACATACAATAGACTCGTCAATTGGTTTAACTTCAATTACTGTCACCGTCTATCCATTAAACCTCTATCCGCTATATCATACGAGCAAGATCAATATATTAGGCTTATGAACCCAATTCACCTAACGTTGAAGGAACCTAGGTCGGGATTTAGAATTTTCTCTCGGTCTCATCTAAAGCCTAGTAATGCTAAGTAGTGATCAAGTACTCAGCATGATAATCACAATTCCAACAACAACAACCAACCATCACAAGCATAAATCAAAACCAAATCGATCCCCCACCCCCTAATGGAGAAATTAGCCCAGCACCATGCTCAAAACCACACAATAATTATAAAAGTCATTTATTCATAAACCAAAAGATAAATTCATACAACTTTTACAATATTGTTTATTGTCTCGAGAGTTTCGGGACAAATCCCCACAAATGGGCTAAAGCTAAAGGAAATAATTACCAAAATGGAGGTCCTCGTTCAAGCTTAGCTTCCGCGGATGGCTTGGAGTTGGACTCCTCTTCTCGGGCCATCATCAAAGTGGAACTCCTTCCGCAAGCCTAGCTTCCACGGAGGGCTTGGAATTGGACTCCTCTTCTCGGGCCTTCCTCCTTAAGCTCTAACCCCTTGCCTCTTCTCCTCCTCATTTCTCTTTCTTTGGATCGGTGGTGGTGGTGTTGAAGGTGAAGAGAAGTGGTGGAAGAAGTGGTGAATGGAGAGAAGAAAAATGAAGTGAGAGGTGGGTGTGTGTTGAGAAGTTGAATGATGGATAGATTCCCCTTTTGAATGGGGAGATCATTTATTTATTTGTGGAAGAGAGAGAAAGTGAGAGATTGTGTGTGTGAGATGAGAGAGAGTGGATTGAGTGGGATGGAGTGGGATGGAGTGAGATGGAGTGGAAGAAAGTGTGTGAGATATTTCCAAAAGGATATGGAAAGATATGGGAGATAAGAGGGAAGATTTGTTGGAAGATTTAGGGACAAAAATCAAAAGGCTAGGAATTAGGGGAATTAAACCCCTACAAATCTAGGTGCTAAAAGTCCACCCCTAATCTATTTTTTCAGCTGGCCATGTGGTGAGAAAATGAAGGAATCGAGCTTTGGTTCAAAACGGGGACTGATGAGGGAGAGTGGCAAAACTGATCGGGTGCGAAAAACTGATCGGGAGGAGTGGAACTGGGCACCCCGCGCGCTCACGGGGGTCGAGCGATGTGCCCGTGGGGGTCTGCACGCTCGCGGGGACCTCTTGGCCGAGAGGGCTGTTGCGCGCGGCCGCGCAGTGCTCAGCTCCGTCTTCGGCAGCTTCCACGGTTTTACTTCGTTCTCGCTCGTTTTTTGGCCGATTGACCCAATTCAACTTGCTACGCGCTCCTTATTCGATTCTCTATCTTCTCATTATCTTGAATCTCTCAAATTTTTTATTCATTTATCCTCCATTTTCTCAAGATGTTGCGCAAATCTAACACAACTCACCAAAAGAGCAAAAGTGAAGATAACAATATCAAAACAACACAAAAACACATGAAAAACACATACTAAAGATACTAAATTCCTACAATAAAACAATATAAATAATCACTAAACAACTCCCCCACACTTAACTCTTTGCTTGTCCTCAAGCAAACAAAATCATTCAAGATATGAAGCAAGAATGAATTGTCCCCAAGAAGATCATACACACTAGGAGCATTCCACACTATTTCAAACTAGAAAACTTATCATCGAAGAGAATGACAACATTTATTAAACAAGGCATGTGGCTCGTCCAATGAGAATAAAGAGGCAAGATTTTCTCAAGGCAAAATGCAACAACTAGCCCGGAAAACATTCCTTTTACTAACTCCCCCACACTTTATTCAAAAATAACCCGGGAATGCACCTAAAGGATATAATTCGTTAGTTGAAATCATCGGGGTAAGCCGAGCTTCCTAACGTGGTTTCCCATACTCATCATGGATAGATTTAAAGGAACGACACACATGATAGGAGTAGAATCCAAAATACAATCCCATTTATTACAACAATTAAACAAGAGGACGTGGATCAAGCTTCATAAGATTTATTCCTTAAGGATAAAATCCCTAGTGTCCTTGTATGGTTTCCCATGCTCATAGTCAATTTCGACGACTAGAGGAGCAGAAATCCTTATTATCCTCACTTATTTCAACATACATTTATTTCATTCATTTTTATATATATATATAAAATACATGATAGGAAGTTTAGAGGAGAGAGTGATTTTTTCAAGCATAATTGACACATTTGACAAGAATTAGAGGACGAGACCCCACAACACAAATCATGTAAATATAATCATTCTCAAGACAACTTACATTCTACAATGAAATAATGGAAATGATTTCATGCAACATGAACATCTTAACAATAATCCCTTGAAGATTCATATTCCAAATAATCAAGTTTGACAATTAGACAAGACAAATCATGTTAAGTGCGGGTATCCACCAATAAAACATAACATAAATAAAGCAAAATAAAAATGACACATAACAATTTTAAAATATTTTTTTTTTAATTCAACGTAAAATCAAAAATATAATCATAAAGACATAAAAACACAAGTTCACCCCCCCCCCCCCCCCCCGCACTTAAATCATGCATTGTCCTCAATGCAAGAAATAAAGGGGAAAGAAAACATTACAGAATGTAGAAAACCGGCAACAGGCACAGGTTCCTACAAAACAACACGAACAACAACCGACGAACAAGGAAGATAATACGAAAATTAGAAAATAATAAATAAAACAACTTCACTGCTCTTGGTAGCTGAAAATATGGTGGAGGTGGCCGCATAACTTGTGAGGAGTAGGGATGAACTGGACTCTTTATTTGTGGGGTTGAGAGTGCAGCACTTGTGGAGGCTCCGCACTCGTAGAGAGCTACACTTAGTCATTTTGCATCAGTTTCCTTCCCAGCAGCGCACTCTCAACTCTTTGTCCCCTGTGAGACAACAACAAAAACAAACTTAAACACATAAAAGGGTAAAAATTAACTAAATATGAAAGCAATACAATCATGGGTTGCCTCCCACGCAGCGCTCATTTTAATGTCCCGAGCTGGACTGAGCCTTAGTAGATTATCATAGAGGATCATTGAGCACAGTCGGCTCGAAGCCGTGCTCCCATTGTTGGCCTTCATTTCAAGCTTTGTTACTCTAGGAGTAAGCTTCACTTGAACTTTTCTCTTCCTAGTTGGGCACTCCTCTTCCTAGTTCGGCAGCTTCCACGGTTTTACTTCGTTCTCGCTCGTTTCTTGGCCGATTGATCCGATTCAACTTGCTACGCGCTCCTTATTCGATTCTCTATCTTCTCATTGTATTGAATCTCTCAAATTTTGCATTCATTTATCCTCCATTTTCTCAAGATGTTGCGCAAATCTAACATAACTCACCAAAAGAGCAAAAGTGAAGATAACAATATCAAAACAACACAAAAACACATGAAAAACACATACTAAAGATACTAAATTCCTACAATAAAACAATACAAATAATCACTAAACAGTTGGTTTAAGGCTAATCTTTCTTCTCTTTCTTTTTCGCATTCAATTTTTTTTGAAGAAATATAACAAAGATCGATATGCCAAAAATCACAAAACTATAAAATTTATGTTTTCTGATTCTACTTGGTTTGAGAGAATGTACATAAAAGTTTTATGATAAAACTAACAAAATAAAACATAAAAGAATTATAAACTATTTATCTAATTGGATCTGTTTATGTATTTGGATGTTTTTGGCACAAGATAACGAGTGGGAACATTAAAAGACACAGAGAATGAAAAAGGACATCATGTGTTGAACTTTTCTAATGCAAACTGCAAGTATTGTGTAATCATATAAAAGCATCATCAAGTAATTCATTTGTGTAGCAACTTTTTTGTGTACAACAATCTTTAACGTAAGTTTTTTCTAAATGGATGGAGAAGATATTAATCCGATTTACATACAAATTCATCATTATCTACAAACTATAAGAAGTCAAATGCAAGGAGAATATTGTACAACAAGTGTTGTTTATGTTTGCAATGCATATCAACAATCACTCATATCTCTAAGTAGATGGTGGACTGCTACAGATTGATATAATGGAGTAGGGGTGGAAAATAAAAAAATTATATTTAACTAACTCCACATTTTCCCTCAAAGGTTTCGTTGCATTTAGTCTTTAAAGATTACAAGTCTTAATACCATAAACCAATTTCGCATTCTAAGAAAGATAAAAAAGCAAACTCAACATTCAATATTCATTTGAAGCAAATTTCAAAATTAAACACTCAAATCATCAAGTTGATCCTTTAAGTTTTAAAGTCATATATCAACCATCATCAACAATAGGAGCAAACTAATATGTTAGCAAAAACTAAAAGAAAAATATTTACAAAAAATACCTTAATGCAATGGGCAGATGTCAATGAAGGACTTCATAATGTTTGTTTGAGAATTACAATTATCCTTGAGTAGTTTGGATTTCAGAGAATGTAATAGGTCAAATCATGGACGCTTACGAGATTTCATCGGAAAACAGATAAAAGGGCGTGAAAAAATTAAATTATCCTCAAACCCTACACATTCACTTCAATTGGAACAGAAAACTTTCGAGAATAGAACTTATGAAAAATTGAGGGATGGAGATAGAACAGGTGAGAAATGTGAAGGAAGATGAAGCGACACAGATTTTGTCCAGAGAGGATTTATGACTGTCGCTCCCAAGTCCCAAGTCTCAAACCTAATTCCTCGACACTGTATTGAATGGGTTGGACCTAAGTTGAATTTGTAATTTGGGGTGACATGTTTAAAATTAGGGTGATTCCATACGCAGCCATGAATTTTCTCAATATAGCCCCTAAAATTATATAAAATATAAATAAATTTTAAATAGTCTATTATATCCTCATAAGATCTCAATAACTCCCAAATATTGCATAGCCCTCGCTCTCCCATGATGTCGTAAAGCACTTTTCTGATTACTTTGTCAGCATCAGCCATTACACACTCTCTCTCTCTCTCTCTCTCTCTCTCTCTTCTTAGTTTTTCATTTTTTTTATATAACAGATTTTTTTGTTTCAAAGTTTTGGAAGGGGAAGATCAACCGATCAAGGGAATTAGTGTTCTGAAGTGTTGGAATAAAACTTTATCCATGTTGTGAATTTTCTCTCACCTTTTCGTTTGTCATCATACGAAAATCAAATCTTCATTGTTTAATTATTATACTCAAGAAATGTTGAGAATAATGAACCAGGATCCAGAAGTTAAATGCATCGAAAATCTCACTAAATTAGTCGAAATAAATGAATGATTTGCTGCGAAAATTGAAATGAATTCATTTGAACACTAATAATTTTTTAATGAAAGAGGAGGGGAAACATTAAAAATGATTCACCATGTAAAAATATAGCTTTTAACATGTATTTTGTGTGAGTTTTCAGATCAAGACTTGAAGAAGAAGATAGATCTCTTAAATTAGGAAGAAAAATAAAATTATATATATATATATAGGGCTATAGGGAGAGAGTAATAAATAAAAGGAGGCTACGCATGAAATCTCTCTCGCTTCGATTTAATATCAGAGTTTGAAATTATAAGGGTATTTTTATTTTTATTTTTAAAATATGGGAGGCTATAGTGAGAAAATTAGGGGCTAAGTATAGAATTTCCCTTAAAATAAACTAATAAATTGAAGCATTGGCCCATTTATTATTTTTGCTTACGGTTTTTTTATATACCTATAATCTAAATAATATTTAGTGTTATACTTTTCCAAGAAAATGATTATTATTGATGAACGTTGAATATTAAATTAAAATTATACACATTGAATATTTGATGTTTGTATAAGATTAATCTCTATACGCATACATTAGTAATCTGTATTATTGCTTGGAAATATTTAATTTAAAGTTTTTGTATATGTTAATATATAGTTATAAATAGTTTGTCTGTTTTTATCATAAAAGGTTAGTTAAAGTTATACATTAATATTTTTCTTAATGATAGTGTTCACGCACGAAATAACAATTTAGAAACTTACACCTTGCTATATAAGTTGAATCATTCTCTCTTTATTATTAAAGAGCTTTACAAAAAATTCTAAATTTTTACTTTTTGTTTAAAAACTATTATGGAAAGATGAATAATTTATTTAATAGTATTTGTTTATGTCAGATAAGTTATAAATTACTATTTAAAAATTGTTTACGTTTTCTTTTGTAATCATGTATTCTGAATAAATTTATCCTTAAAAATAAATATCTATTGATGAAAAATAAACTCTTTAAAATTTAATCTTTATTTTTGTTCATCTTCATCAAACATTGGATTATTGTTGTAAATTTATTTTCGTTAATCATATTTTTTTTGGAACTATAAGGCTTAACATTTGGTTCTTATTAGATCGAAATGTCACACCCCACCTGTCACATGTCATTCAGAGTTTATAAAATGTGTAATGTTAGAACAAATTTAATTTAAAAATTTAATAATTACTATAAAAATATCCAAATATAAAATGAAACGATAAGTGTGACATTAATTGTGAACCAAATAACATTATTTCATTATTCATCGGTCGGCAGCCACCGTGCAACGCACGGGTGAAACACTAGTTATTCTAAAATCATGTTCGGTGGTGATGATGATGTAGCAAATTTGTAGATATTATATATCCTCCATCCATGTACAAAAAATATTATGGATGGAATTCCAAACAAAATTAAACGCCACTTGTTTGTAGTATCAATGCAAGGAAAGAAAAAAGACTAATATATTTTAATTGAAAACTAACTATCAAATACTAGAAACTATATATTTGTAAACCATGATTGGGGGACGAACAATAATAAATAATTATAAATTAGACGCGTTAAAATACTAAAACTGAAATTGAAGAAAAAGAACTCACAATTCGAAAGTGTAACACGAAGTAAAATTACACAAATTAAAAGTGCAACAAGAAATCTCATACCGAAAATGCCATGAACTAATTATGAGCTAAATTGTGCAAATTAAAATGAATTGGAGAGGAACATGAATGTATATATGTAATTTCCGTTTCATGATATGTACATAACGTACGGCCGTAACAGATGTATGCAAAGGAATTTATTTGACGAATTATATTTAGTCTGACCACGACATGCTAGATTTATGTACACCAAATGTTTGTTACTTAAAATCCTCACATTTCATTATATCCAAACGTATATAAATAGTAGCTCATTTTTATATTTGATGACTAAAATCACTCTTCAATTTCTCATATTTTTACAGGTGTTATCCGGCCAAAAAAGTATCACCTCGTTATACTAAAAATTATCATTTCTAATTTTTAAAGTATTACATTGCTACTATGATTATATTAATTAATTTATTAAAACTCAATTATGGTTTAATACATCTAAATTCGAGTTTATGATTTTCAATTAGGATTTATCTTTATTTCGAAAAAAATTAATTGTCAAGGGCAGCGCACTATGCGAGTAGTCAAATAAAAAAAATTAATTAATTCACTTTAATTTTAGGGTTCAGTAATTCCATTTTAAGGTATATACTTATTTTGAAAAAGTTATTTGTCGAACACAGTGCACAAGCCCACGCATTAGCGTCAAGTGAGTGCACTATGCAAGTCATCAGATCAAAAAACAAATAATTTTCTTTAATTTTAGGGAAAAAAATAAAAAAAAATCAGAAAATCAAAAAATAAAATCAAGTGAACAAATTTTACTCATTTTCCAATTCTCTCATTTACAAAAACACTACGCCCACTAATTGTTGCTGCTGTTTCTTTAAAAACTTGAGAGAAATCCAATTACGATTAGATACGGCAGCTCATGCAGCTCTAGTTTCTGTCATGAATCATCCTCGCCTTTCCACTTCTCTTGATAAGCAACAGATGCAATCTCAAGCATCGAATTTACTGATTGATCTGCACCAGATAATAACAAGGAAGAGGTTGTGAATGTTAGAGAGAGAAGGGGAAGTAAGGATCAGCATTCAGAATCAACTTTCGTGACAACTGCCAAGGCATTTGCACAGCAGGGAATTGGAACAGATTGAAAAAACAATTGTTGTGATTGGGGCTCTTCTTGGAAAGTCATACATTGGCTAGAGAGAGTATTGGTTGTGGATCATTTTGAAGACCCACCGTTTAATCTTTTCAACAAGTTAACATGGGCATTCGACTCAGGCAACATTATTTGCAGACATTGATTTGAAACATATTAACAGTGAATTGCAGTTGAAATATGAATGCTGCGACAACTTACGTTTAGTTTTACTCTATTACTCTTAACTCTTCCTGAGACAACTCTACTTTGTTTTGCATAACTTGCAAACTCAAATGAGAGAGAGAGAGAGAGCAGAAGATTTCAGCATCAGTGAGGAGGCGTGGAAAGAGGATTAAGATGTTGGAATTGTTTTGCCAATATTTCTCCAAAACAACCGAGAAGAATTACTGTCTATCTCGATAATAAACCCTCAAGGCTTACACATAGCAATGAATTTTGACGAATAACAATATTTCTTATAAAATATAGGCACTGCTAAAGCTCCTTCCCATATATGTATTTGATAGATCAAACAAAACAGAACATGAACAATTTTTGTTACAACTAAAATCTTTCAAATACTAAATAGGAATAACAAAATCCATAACCTTAGAAAAATGTCAAAACCATAACTGCGAGTACAAGGACCAGAATGACAAAAATTACAGCCTTCTTCCCCTTCTACCACCCTTTCTGCGGGTGCTGTCGGTAGGAATTGGAGTCACGTCCTCTGCAAGTGGGAACAAAATATCAATTATGCAAAGCTTAAATTGATAATTCAGTCTGACACATAAACTGATCACAAAGTTGAAAGAAATCCAAATTTTCCAATACCTATGCGACCTATCTTCATGCCAGTACGGGCAAGAGCTCTAAGCGCAGACTGAGCACCAGGACCGGGAGTCTTAGTTTTGTTGCCACCAGTTGCACGAAGCTTGATGTGAAGAGCATTGATACCAAGTTCCTGAAATTTCCATGCATCAGTCAAGCACGAAGACCACTAAGAAAACCATTCGTGTGTTTGGATGGAATATTATAAGACCTTGCATCTCTGAGCAACATCCTGTGCTGCAAGCATAGCTGCATAGGGAGACGATTCATCCCTGTCAGCCTTCACCTTCATACCACCTAAATAGCAAGGCATGGGAATTGATAATCAGAAATAACCAAATGTGACAAAAGAAAGATTTAAATCCAAAGTACATCCCATAGGCAGCTATAAGAAACTATTAAATAGATAACATGTGAATGGTGACAGAAAATGTCACAAAAATGAACTACATACAATTTATAGGTGAACTTTTACAATGCAATGAAACCTGAACAAAGAAATGGACATCATAACATTCCATTGTGGCAAAATCCTGATGGTATCTACAACTCCCTAACAATTGAGGATTCATTAGCTAACAGCAACTGGGAATTATACAAGACACCATCACCAAATTTCGGATGGGTAGGTGTGTCATGTAATTCAGTGGATTATTGGAGAACACCACCCTAAACTAAAATCCTTCTGATAACAATAATCAAATTGTACAATTCGGGAACTCAATCAAACAATTACTTAGCCACACATGGCATTAGCATCAACAATACCACTATGAATACTAAAAGTAAGACCAGCTCGACAGTACCTGTTATACGAACCATGGTTTCCCTTCCAGATAAATCAGTCACGTGCTGCAAATAAAATATCAATTCAATCAATAAAACTAATAAAAAAATGCATGCTACTAGTTTCATTTTATCCTGCCAATCAGTTGCAAAAACAGATAACATCAAACTCATGGCGTGCACTTCTCCACTCACAATGAAGGTATCGTTGAATGAGGCAAAGATGTGGGCCACACCAAAAACGAGCTCTCCATCTCTGGTGGCAGGTCCAAGAGTGACATTCTCTTCCTTAGGCTCCCGGGTCTTTCTCTTAGACTATCGAATTCAAGTGGGTCATTAGGTACACAACTAGTCACACACCAACAAAAGATGGCAACTTGATGGAAAAAAAATACAATAACAGTGCCACAGTGACGATACTTCATTAGCAGAAAGTAAGGATGATTCCTACTTTAGAAATTATATAGAGACTGGATGCTAAATTCAAACCATCTACTAATGGTGGAATGTGGAAAGGCAAAACAAGATCAAAAACGGGAAAGTGTAAAAGGTAAAGTTTAAGAAATGCGTACTCACTCCAGGCTCCAGCATCAATAAAACCAGATGAAACCAAACAATGCTAAGAATAATAAATTCGCATTATCAAATTTTTTTACTGCAATAATCATAACTTCAATCATGCTTTTCCCCCAATTAAGAAGAACAGTCATTAAACCTAGATAAGCGACGCATACGACAGAATATATATCAAATAAAATCCATAATTTTAAGGAGAAAACAAGATCATTTTTACATCTGGAAACAAATAAATATGCCAATTCAAACATACCATGGTTTCGGGGCTTCGGCGGCGAGGGGTTTGGTTAAACCACTATTTGAGAAGAGCAGCCAGAAGAAATTGCAGAAGGCGGAGGTAGAGGTGGAGGAATGGTATATATAGTGTTTTTGCTAGCTAGGTCACTCATATTGGGCTACAATTCCGGCCCAATAATGGGAATTAATATACTTTATTTTTCTAATGGCTTGTGGGTTTGAGATAAAATCATAAACCAAACCTTGTTTTTTTAATTAATTTATTTTTTTTATCCAACGTCTCGCGTCGGTGCACTTGCCTGACGCTAATGAGTGGGTTTGGCATTGCGCTCGATAATTAATTTTTTGAAATAAAATATACACCCTAAAATGGAATTAGTGAACTCTCAAATTAAATTGATTTAATTTAAATTTTTTTATCCGCTGTCTCGCGCAGTTCACTCACACGATGCTAACACGTGGGCTCATGCACTGGGCTCGATAATTAATTTTCTTGAAATAAATATATACCCTAAAATGGAATTAGTGAACCTTAAAATTAAATTAAATTAATTTAATTTTTTTATTCGGAGTCTTGCGCAATGCACTCGTCCGACGCCAACGCTTGGCCTCATGCACTGCGCTTGATAATTACTTATTTTGAAATAAATATATACCATAAAATGGAATCAGTAAATCTTAAAATATAATTGAATTAATTTAATTTTTTGAATTACATTAATATTTTTGTTTAGTGTCACGCGTAGTGCACTCGCTCGATGCTAACGCATGGGCTCGTGCACTACGCTTGATAATTAATTGGGTCAAAATATATGATTTTTGGAAAAGAACGAAAAAATAATTAAAAGCAAAACTGGAAAAAAATCTGGAAGTATAACCGAAACACAAAAAGAAAAATTTGCAAGAAGGACGGGTGTAAGGGGAAAGTCATCGTGGGGACCGAAGCTGGGCCTGGGCTGATTGGGGATGGGCCTGGGTGGGTTTTGGGTTTGGGTTCTATTTGACCCATTACGTAAGAGACCCGTAAACGGTATCATACAAGTTGTTGTCTTTTATTTATAGTTAACTAGTATTACATCTCGTGCAATGCACAGTGAGATATATTTATAATAAATATTTTTTATTAATAAAATAAGTAAATCACTTTCAAATAATTAATATATAGAAATAATGATAAAATATATACATAATATAATGTTATACTCAAGTTTGTTCGTTATTTTATTGGCTGACAACTCATATCCATGAATAAATTTCCATTCAGTGTGCCCAATAAAATAAATAACATAATTTGTTCGTCTGAAAGACATTACAATTTGATTAAGGGAAAAAGACACATTCATCAAACACGTTTAAGAAAATTATTGTAATACATACATCTTCGTCATCGTTCTATACTATTTGAACTGAATAGGACATTATCGACGAAGAGTTTCACGGCTTGAGCAACGTTTCTACAATTTGATTAATGTTTCTTCATCATCTCTTTTATTTGTAGAGAGAACACCTCGAACTCTATCTTCAAATTCATTTCATTTTTTTACGTCTCCTTACACACGTGTATGGATATATTATATAGTATTATTGTAAAATTTTAGTCTACACAGTGTGAAATCAAATAGGTGATTTTTTAGGGAAAATGACCATTTTTGTACCTTATATTTGACTTTTTATCAATTTTCGTATTATTTCTTAAAGTTGAGGGACAAAAATTAAAAATTAAAAAAAAATTAAAAATAAAAAAAATATTTTTAAAATTAAAAATATATATTTAAAAAAAATAAAATTATATATTTTTTAAAAATTGAAATTACATAAAGTTTTAAAAATTAAATTAAATATTTTTTAGAAAATTAAATCATATATTTTTTAAAAATTTTAAAAATAAAATTATAATTTTTTAAAAATATAAATTATAATTTTTTAAAAATTAAATATATATTTCTTTAAGAAATTAAAATTTCTTAAGTTAAAATTATAACTTTTTTAAAAAATAAATTATAAAAATTTTAAAAAATAAATTATATATATTTAAAATAAAATAAATTATATAATTTTTTTAAAAAAATAATATTATATTATATTTTTAATTTTAATTTTGGTCCTTCAACTTCAAAAAATTATAAAAATGATTCAAATGACCTCATAAACCCATTTGGACCAAAGTGGTTAAAATAAGTGTTGTTAGGATATCATTTTGACTGAAACAATAAGTAGGGTACCAAACGTGATAAGATGTCAAATATAGGGTACTAAAATGACCGTTTTCCCATTTTTATGGTACCAAAAGTGATAAGATGTCAAATATAGGGTACCAAAATGACCGTTTTCTCATTTTTATGTATGATATGTAAAGTATACATGTGATGTGTGAGTATCTATATCTATATTATATTTAAAAGTAAGATAGTTAACATAAATAGAAATTATCAAATTTTCCCGCCTAAATGACATTTCTAATTGTAACAGTTATTTAATTTAATATAATAATATCAGAATAATTATTATGTAATTAATTAATTAGATTAGATTACGGAAACACCGCAATGTCCGTTTCTATATATAAATACGTATATACAGAAATATTGCACATATCTAGCTAAATGAATACATAGATATTATTTAGATTGCCAAGCCAATCAATTAACACACGTTTCTAAAATAAACCCTTGACTATATCATTGAAATCCCAAATTAAATATCCATATTATATACTAGATTTCATTTATTACTACTTTGAATACACACACACATGTATATTTAGATTGTACCTACATTTTATAATATATAATATAATCAGTCCATAATTTTTAAGTATTATATATATATTAACTTTTATCTTATTTTATCTTAATATATATATAAGTAAATAAGTATGCTTTAAATACTAATTAGCATTTTGTCTCACATTTCAAATTTCAGAAAACGAAAATTTATAATATGAAATCAAAATAATAATTATTGAATAAATTCTTAATATATAGATTATATCTTAATAATTTAAAATTATATCCATATGAAATCATGCAAATTTATTAAATCCGAAAATAGATAAATACGCACATAGTATATAACTGTAGATTATTTTGATTAATTTACTTTAAAGTATTAATTGATTGACCATACTATATATTCATATATTCTTCACAAACATTCCTTTTGATTGATTGATTATATATGGCGGTGATTACATATTATATTCATTGATAAATTGATAGATGATATTATGCGAATTGCATTATTTATGATTTATGATAAAATACGTTAATTATAGAAATATAATTGAATTTCGCACACATTCTTATATACATATATATATATATGTGTGTGTGTGTGTGTGTGTGTGTAGGTCTAATTGTGAAATGCAATTGGTATTACACATTTACACTCTATTTTTATCTAATATTATTTTTTTAACCTTTCTTAATTACATATTGTTCTTACGTTTTTTTTTTTACTTTGAAATTATATATCCATTGTGCGAAAATACTAGCGTAACAATATTATTTTTTGCTTACAAATTGAATATGTGCAGATGATCAATAGTAGTCCAACTACGTAGCTCTCTCCAGTTGATTGTGTTGGGAACTTTGAAAAAAAAAAAGTCATTGAAGAGGTACGAAGATCGTAAATATTTTATACACTGTTCACCAATTTTTTCTATCCTAACTTTAATATTTAATGAGGCCAAACTCTTGGTGTTGAGTCTCTTCATCTAAACTTTTTTTTATTTCACAATTAAGTTGTCCGTTTTTATTTATTATGTTACATAAATACATTTTGTACACCAATTGTCAATAATCATGCATATAAAATATGTCTCAATTCCATTATTTTTCATAATTTTCTTCTAGATCTCTTTAAATAACATCATTACAATAGGGACAAATAAAAATTCATTTTTGATTTATCGTTATACTTTTTAGTGTTCAATTAATCTTCCCTCAATTCACATTAATCAAATGCATAAATACAATTAATTAATTAATCATGAAGGCACAAGCACACATACTCCAAGGATAAGAATATCTTTCCGCGAAGCTTTGAGAAAGAGCAGCAGGAATTAACCGACCTTTAGACCCCTAAATCTCAGTTTTTAAATAAATTTATTGTTTTTTATATCGTGTATTAGAAAATTTGGATACTTTGTCAGTGCATTTTATTTTTTGTTGAATGTAATGAAGTCCTGTTATTTTTTATTTTTCTATTTGTTTGGTTTTGTAATTGATACTACTTTTGTTGAATGTTGGCATTATTTTCTTTTGCTTGATAATGCATTATACAATATATATAAAAAATAAATATTTATAAAGGGAATTTGTTTCATATATGCAAATGAATTTACACTACTAAATCTCAAGTTTTCATGTCATGATTATTTTATCTCCCCTAATGTTTTAAAAAGCAAAGTGCAAACTGTATCTCATACAAACTCTTTCCTTCAACTCCGACATGTAGCACTTCACTCCCTCATCACCCATTTAAGGATCTAGGTGTGTAATTAAATTTTTTATGTTATATTAAATCTAAAAACAGGATAGTCATTAAAATATAGTAAAATTAATTTTTTCTACCCAAAACATCCTCCAAATCCGGATATCTAATAATATATTTATTTTGCTTAATCAATATATGTGAAACAAGAATTTATATATATCTAAAAGTAAGATAGTCATTACAAATAAAAATTAATCAATTTTAATTTTCAAATAATAGTACATAATTATAATATGTAAATAATTATGAAATTAAGTAATAAAAACTATATATAAAATTAATTAATTATATTATACATACATCTTAATGTTAATGTTATTTTAATTTTAATGTACATACTAATGATTGTTTACGATTTTTCCGTGAAAATAGATTGCAAATCAATATGTATATACATATAGTATAGATATTATTTATACTAATAGATACTACTCCATAAATCAATAGATTGTAAATTATCATTAATACTATAAATTGGAATATATGTTGATTTATTTTCATAAAATCACCAACAACTCTTAAATAAAATTGTATAGAAAAAGAAAAAAACCTAGAAATCCCGGATATCACAAAATGATAACTCGTAGGACCGGAGCCTCATTAAAACCCACATGGAAAACCCGTAGCGGGAAAAACCATATGGGAAAAAGAGTACTCCTCTATTTAAAACGGAAAAAATCAGGACTACAAAAATCCTGTCTAACATCATCCACAATACAAGGAATATCATGAAACCAAAATCCGTCTGGAACACTAGAAGAAGCTAGCAAATCAGCAACTCTATTACCCTCTTTATAAATGTGAGAAACTGTAAAAGTAATAGTACTAAGAAAATCGAGAACACGACGCCAACGTCCCTTGAGAACCCACGGGACTTGAAAACTTCTGGAAGCGAGCAAGGAGACAACATAAGTAGAATCAGCCTCTAGCCATATAAAGTCTAGAGACAAAGTGCAAGCCCATTCCAACGCCACAATAACTGCTAAGAGCTCAGCAAGAAATGCAAATCCCACGCCCTCTGAAGTATGAAAGCAACAAAAAACAGAGCCATCCGAATAACGAAAGACACCACCAGTACCCATAATTCCAGGAGCACCCAACGAGGAGCCATCAGTATTAAAATCACCAACAACTCTATATTAATTTTTAATTAAATTTGTTAATCATTTTTTAAATTTATCGATAAGCACGTCAATAATAATTAAGACAAATTACACTTTAATATATATATTTTAGGCACTTAAGAAAATAGCTAGCTTTTTCAAAATTAATAAAACAGAGCTTATTTTTTCAAAAAATTATAAATCTGACATTTGATCAATTTTACGGCTCGAAAATCGTATGTAATTGGTTGCTTTTTAAGATTTCTTGATTGAATGATTTTTTTACATGCCTGAAAAAATAGAAATATTAAAATACAATCAATTACATACGATTTTAATGCTGTAAAATTGATCAAATATTAGATTTACAGTTTTTTTTAAGCGTGCACTACTTTGTGAACTTTAAAAGTGTAATTTACCCTAATAATTATGTAGTTACGATAATAGTAATTTACCCTAATAATTATTAAAAATTATAGATCCACATCTGAGTTCAAATATTTAAATACAATGTCATGATTATTTTATCACTTCTCATTAGTATTTTTTTAATATATACTTATCACTTCTCATTTGTATTTTTTTTTTTTTAGATATGTGAAGTTCTAAACTTGCATATCAATCATGGATATGATATTTTGTTTCTTTACAAGTGGGTTCATAAAGTTACATATAACAATATGTAACAATCCATTTAAATTGTCTAGGCGAGGCCTATGCAGAGCCTAGCTAGACCCTTTTTTTGTAATATATTATTACATATTATTATTTACCTATATCATATATCGGTTGTATAATGAAAATTGAGATGTAACCTATAGGATGTTGCATAAAAGCTCAAATTAATTTTTTAACCTTTTCTTTCCGGCACGGCTAGAGGCCGCTTATTCCAATTTCTCCAACCTTAAAAAATATATAAGTAATTTATAATTTAGCGGATATAATTAATATATTTATACACTAGATTAAAATCAAGTTTGAATAGACTTATTATTGTACATATATTTTTAATAACACTGATGCACAGGTGATATACTAGTCTATGTTATATTTAAAAGTAAGATAGTTAACATAAATAGAAATTATCAAATTTTCCCGCGTAAATGACATTTCTAATTGTAACAGTTATTTAATATAATATAATAATATCAGAATAATTATTATGTAATTAAATAATACAAATTTATGTAATTAATTAATTAGATTAGATTACGGAAACACCGCAATGTCCGTTTCTATATATGAATACGTATATACAGAAATATTGCACATATCTAGCTAAATGAATACATAGAAAAGAGAAAGCAAAATGAATTCCGTTTTTTCTTTTCTGAAAAGGCAAAAGAAAAAGAAAAAGAAAAAACGGAAGAGAGAGAGAGAGAATTCCAAAAAATAATGGCTTTACAAAATTCGATCCCAGGCCATTCGAGTTTTGGACCTCTCATGCACCCACTTGATCAAGATCAAATTTTATAATATTTTTCAAAACAATCATTATTTTATCTAAATGTTTGTTTGAATTTTTTTATGACAATTTTACCCCTATGGTTTTACTTTAATATATATATATATAGATATAGATTTGAAATTTATAAAAATAAATAAATTTACATTAGTTTCTTTTGAGGTTGCTTGGAATTACAAAGTGTATATTTGATTATCTCAAATTCACCTCATAATTAATACACTCTTATATTTTTCGAGAGACCATAAAATAGACGAGTTATGAATATGACGTGTTTTTATGATATTGTCAACAATATTGAGTTTATCAAGATTGTTGGAGAGTTTCAAGAATTTCATATTGCCCTTGAATTTGTTTCCGGGGCAATAAGAGGCGGAGCAACAACCATAATCTGTATGGGATTTGATCAGAGAATTGGTTACTTTGAGATTATTTTTTTAACTTTTTAGACCTAAAATTTGCGGATGGGGTCATCTATTTTAGATTTAGTGTTTCACGATCAAATTTAAGAATTTTTTTCTTTTTTTTTTTTGTCAATTTTAATTTAATTTTATGATTTTTGCAGGGTTCACCCCATCCAATTAAGATTTATAATTATTTTATAGTATTTAATTTTCAAAGAAATGATTATTATGGTTGTTTATTTAAAAGTATGATTTATAATTTTAAAAATTTCAATCTCTTAATAGGTTGACTAAATCGATTATGTTATAATTAATTTATATTTTTATAATATATATTATTAAACGTGTGAATTTGATCGTGGAATACGGGTTGGAATATCAAATCTGGAATAGAGGATCTCATCCCTAAATTTATATCATTTTTGTATTAAGTCAGTTTTCGGGTCAGTGAAAAACATTCAAGCATATCTAATTTGATACAAATCAAAACATAAAATTACTATCAAAATATTTAAAAATCGTACATATCAAAATTGTAAATTTGTTCTTCCTGATTTTATCACTAAATAAAAGAAAGGAAAAGAAAAGTCTAGAATTAATAATTAAAAATATTAAGAGAAACTTCTAGAGAAATGAGAACGAAGTTCGCGTGTGAAAAAGTGACAATAAATAGAAAAGAGATGTCTAGAAAATCCTAGCTAGGTTGTATTATTGATGAACTAGCCATTAGAAAAATAAAGTACATTAATAATGGGAATTAATAAAATTATATTTAATCTTAAATTTAGTATCTAAATATATGAATTAGATCGACTAAATTATAAATTACTTATTTATTTTTTAAGGTTGGAGAAATCGCTCTAGACAACCAATCAATTTTTTTCTTTTTCTTTTTTGAATTGTTTTGTTCAAAATATGATTAAATAAAAAAAATTGAGATTTTTCACTCTTTTATACAGCAACCTATATCTCAATTTTTCAATTTACAATCAATGTGGGATGTATGGAAATTGGAAAAAAAATTGTAAAAATAATTTGAGATTTCAATTTAAAGTTATCCACTCTTTTATACAACAACTCATATTTAAATTTGTCACTCTACAAGCGATGTGGGATGTAGGAAATGTTGAAAAAATAATTGGTACTTTTATAAACATCCTACATCTCAATTTTTATTATACAACCGATATAGATATAGGGTAAATGAAAAATTAATAAGTAAACAGTAATACTCAATAATATATAATAAAAAAGTAAAAGTGACATACACCACTTAATTCCGCTTAGGCAACCTAAATACAGATTGTTATATATTATTACATGTAACTTTACAAACGTACAGAAACAAAATATCATGATCTCAATGATTTATATGCAACTTTAGAACTTCACAAATATAAAAAAAAAAAAAACTACAAATGAGAAGTGGTAATATATACATGTTATATATGTATATATATATCAAGTACACTATCTTTAAAGATTTGTACTCATTAAAAGATTTTGGATATGGATCTTAATTTTTTTAATATATTTAATATAATTTAAAAATTAAAAATATTTTAAATTAAGGGTGTATTTACACATTTTTCCTAAAATAAATATCAATCATTAGTCATTACACGTGATCTCAACATAAATACCGAGAAAGGTTGAAAGATCAGTGATATTTAACATTAAATTGATAAGATCAACTAAAAGAGTTATCACATTAGATTTATTGTTTAAGGTTTAGGTTTCATATATTTAAACATTTTAAATTTCAAAAATAAATATGTTATTTGAATTTTTTATATATATATTTATATTTTTGAATTTAAAATATAAAATTTGAATTTAAATTTTAAATATATATTTAATAAGATCTAATAGATGTTTAAATGGAAAATTTTCAATATATATTTTAATATTAAACTTATAAGATCAAATATTATACTCGATCTCAACTTATACTTAGATGAAATATGAAGAAAGTAGTTTGAATACTATTGTTGGACCTCAATATTTATAGTTTGTTCATTTAAAATAAAATTTTTTAATTCTTCAATGTGAGATAATTTTAGTAAAAAAATTATATAAGATTTAACTGCTTAAGGCTTTTTTAAAAAATTTAAAGTGTAAACTGATAAAAAAATTAGAAATTAAAATTATTTATTTGAATTTTATAATTTAAAAACAAAATATTAAAAATCTAATTTTAGATATATATTTAATCAAAAAATGATATAGATATTTAAAATAAAAAATTTATATATGTATTTTAATATTAAACAAATAAGATAAATTAGAACCGTCTCTCAATTTAAAAACTCAAGAAAGGTTTGAAAATTTCTTTATTGACTATTATAATTTATATTATGTTCAAATAAAATAATACTCTTTATTTTTTAATGCGGAATCAGATACTACACTTGATCTTAGTTGAAATATAGAAAATTTTGTATGTATACTATTTTTGGGTCTCACGATTTTAATTTGTTCACTCAAAACAATATTTATTAATTATTTGATGTGAGACAAATTTAGTAAAAAAATTAAAATAAAAAAAATTATTTTTTTGGATTTATTTTTAAATATTTTAAATTACAAACTTATATACATTAAATATTTCAAAATTAGATATTTTATTTGGATTTTTTTATATAACTATTTTTGAATTTACAACATAAAAGCTTAAAATTTATTTTAAATATATAATTAATAAGAAGTTGATAAATATTTAAACTAAAAAAATATATGTATTTTAATATTAAATTGATAAGAAAAAATAAACTTAAAGGATCAAGAAAGGTATCAAAATTTCATTATTGACTGTTAGAATTTATAGTGTGTTCAAGTAGAAGAACGTTCTTTATTTTTCAATGTGGGATAAAACACTACACTTGATCTTTGCTGAATTACAAAGAAGGTTGTAGGAATATTATTTTTCGGCTTAACAATTTATAGTTTGTTCATTCAAAATAATATTTGTTGATTATTCAATGTGAGACAAATTTAGTAAAATAATTAAAATATATAATATTTTATAGTTTGAGATTTAGTTTTCATACGTTTAAACTTACAAACTTAAATAAATTTAAAATTTAAAAATTAAATATATTTATTTTATATTTATATTTTTGAATTTAAAAACATAAAAATAAAAATTAAATTTTAAATCTATATTCAATAATTAAGAAATTGACAGATATTTAAACTAAATATTTTAATATTAAATTAAACTAACAATATCAAACACTATACTCAATCTCAACAAAAAAGACCAATAAATGTATAATATTTCATTATTCAATATTGGAATTTATAGTATGTTCAAATAGAACAATACTCATTATTTTTCGATATGGGATCAAACATTACACTTAAAAATCTATATATATTTTTAATAAAAAAAAATCAAATACATAGTCTTTAAAGATTTGAACTCATTAAAAGATTTTGGAAGTGGATCTTGAATTTTTAATATATTTAATTAACTCAAGAAACAAAAAGTATTTTAAATTTATATATTTAAAATATTTTATTTGAACTTTTTAATATAATTAATTCAAGAAAAATTACACTTTGATATATATATTTTGTGCTCTTTTTAAAAAAAATCAAATTTTATCAAAATTAACAAAATAATAACTGCTTCTTCAAATGTTTTGCAAATCTAATATTTGGTCAATTTTCTGTCCGAAAATCCTATCAATTGATTTTATTTTAATATTTCTATTTTCTCAACCGTGTAAAAAATTATTAAATCAAGAAATCTTGAAATATAATCAATTATGTATGTCATTCGAGTCGTAAAATTGATCAAATATTATATTTTCAATTGTTTTGAAAAAGTAGTGGTGTTTCGTTGAGTTAGTTATTTTTGAAATTGATCCCAAAATGTAAGTATCAAACTTTAAATTCAAATTTATAATTTTTAATTATTTAAATTATATATGTTCAATATTAAATTGATAAAATAAAATATTAAATATTATACTTGATGTTAACTGAAAGACCAAAAGATGGAAAGATCGTAGTTGAGCCCTACAATTTATAGTTTGTCCATACACAACAATATTTTTACTTTTAAATGTGAGATAAATTTTGTTTGAAAAACTAAATTATATAAAATTACAAATAAAATATATTTAAAGTTGATAACTTAAAGATGTCAACTTCAAATTTTAAATATATTTAACATTAAATTGATAAAAATCAATTGATACATTTAATTCGAACATTTAAATATATTTAATTTAAAACTTTTGAAGTGGGTCTTAATTTTTTTAATATTTAATTAACTTAAAAACCAAAAAATAAATAAATTAATATATATATATATATATATAATATTTTAGTCCAATCTTTTAATAGATTTAATAAAAGAATAATTTTAAAATATTTAAATTCTATATATTTAAAAGATACTGAATATTTAATATTAAATGGATAAAATCAAGTATCAAAATATTACATTGAATCACAACAAAAAGATCAGGAAACATGGAAAAAACTGTTATTGTGTCTCAAACTTTATAGTGTTTTATATGTACAACAATATTTGTTAATTCTTCAATGTGAGATAAATTTTGTTTCAAAAATTAAAATAAATAAGTTTTAACTATTTAAAATATAATAAAAATGATAACGTAAATATTTTACCTTCAAAAAATTTAAAATATTTAACAATAAATAAAAACAATTAATACGTTTATTTCAAATTTTAAACATATTTAATTATTATTGTTGATTCAAAATTTTAATTTCAAAATATTGAAATTATATAATAAAATATTACAACTGATCGCAACTGAAAGACTGAGAAATGTGGAATGAGCGCTGTCGAGTCTTTGATGTGGAATGAATTTTGTATGAAAAAAATAAATATATTTAAGGGTTAATTGCTAAAAAGAATCACTACATTTGAATGAATTTGTAATTTGGATACTAATTTTTTAAATATTGCAATAATAACCCTTTTTTATTTGTAGTATAATCAATGCTCCTATTTTTTCGATGATCAGAATTATGATGTGTCAATATTTTTCCACGTGTAGTGATTAATTTGTTTTGGGTTGTCGAATATGGAGGATTTCTACTATGCAAAGTCAATTTTCTAATCTTTTAAATTTTTTGGGTGTCTATTTTGTTAGAAATTTAAAAAAATAAAAATTGTGTGAGTTCTTTTATATGTGAGAGAATTGAGTATGTAAAATTAATATATGCAAGTTATAAGTATTTAAGATATATAGAAAGTTGAGCACATTGATAAGCTCAAATATATATATATATATATGTGTGTGTGTGTGTGTGTGTGTGTGTGTGTGTGTGTGTTCTAAAAATTTAAATGTATTTAATTTAAAAAAAATTATGTGGGTCTTGATTTTTAAAATTCTACACGTTATCAAGACCATTTTTAAAATTAATTTGCATATATATCCTAAAGGAAGCTATATGTCTTGTTTAGAGTTGAAATACGTTCTTATGAGTGTCATCCATGATCCAAACATATCTAATATCAACTTTATTATTGTGGATGATTAAGAATATCTAAACTTAAATTGTGATTTGAAGTAATTCTTTAATTTAAGGTATTTATCAAGTTAATATTTGCACTTTGTTTCACAAAGTACAACTACTGCAAATCAAGGCTAGTATATGTAAATGTAAAAAAAAAAAAGAGGTTATACTAAGAAGTTAATTTTTAAAAAATTCATATTTTATTTGAAAATTTAATTTAAATATTTAAATACATATTTACATATTAAACTGATAGGTTTCTCAAGTCTCAATTGAAAGATCAAGAAACATGTGAGATGTGAGAATTTCATTGTTGATTATTAAAATTTATAGTACATTCAAATAGAATAATTATCTTCAAAGTTCGATGTGGGATAATTGTCATTTACAACAATTTGACTACTTGCTACTTTCTTTCAGTTTTTCCAAAATTCAAATTAAATAGCATATAAGTTTGCTAGAGTTCACAAAAGGTTTGTTATATATTTTCAATAGCGTTTCATTTATTTCTTTTTAAAATATATATTATATGAATTTGAAGGTGCAAACTCCAAAATTGACTTGTTTGTTTATTAGTATAATTTATTGAGGCAAGAAAATTCAATATAAACAAAATAAGAGTTGTTGTCTCTTTTAGTAGAAATGAGGGTCAATCGGTTGAACATCTCGTAAATTATACTTCTCTTCTAAAATTATTATTATTATTATTATTATTATTATTATATGATGGTACATTTCATAATTATTATTAATTTAGAATATCACAAAATACATTGTCAATAAATATTAATTACTATTTGTTGTGTTCAATGTAGGATATATTTAATTTTAAAATTAAAATAAATATAATTTAATTGATTAAAATATATTTAAAATTTAAAATTTAAAACGAAAATAATTTTTTAAATTTATAATGATAAGATCAATTACTGACCACTAAACTTGAATGCATTTTCAAAAATAAAAATTTAATTGCCAAAATTTAATTCAAATAATTTAATACATGTTTAAATATTAAACTAATAAAATCAAACACTGTACTCATTCTCAAATAAGAGACCAAAAAATGTGTGAGAAATTCATTGTTGGCCATTAAAATTTATAGTATGTGAAAACAAAACAACTTTCTTTAAGATTCGATGTGGGATAATTATAATTTTCGTATGTGGCAAGTACAAATAGGCGGGAAAATGAGAGTTACTATTTTAAGTATACTTATTTGTCTTTATATATATTAAGATGAGGGTGGAAATAAGCGTGTAAAACATAGAAAATTACTATGCCGGTTGATTAGCGCTATATTAACTATATAATATGTGTATTGTATCATTGTAATTGAAGTGAAGAATTTAAAAGTAAAATTTGTGGAATTCCAACGAGTTAGTCAAGTATAGATATATTTTTAAATAGTTGAAAATGAATGGTTTTCACAATATATAATGTATGTTCGTCGTATAAATTAATCATCAAGCATCCCTAGTTATATCAAAAGAAAATTGATGCCCATAATTTATACTACCTCCGTTTCATAATATTTGTTGTTTAAGGTTTTTTATTTAGTTTTAAAATGTTTGTTGTTTTATATAATTTGACATTCTCTCTCCCAATTTTAACCCTCTCAAATCCTACAAGATTTTTTGATTCTAACTTACCTATAATATATGAAGAGAGAAAAATATATGGAGAGAGAAAATATTGTTATTTTTTAGGAAAATATAGATGAATTAGATTTTATGGCATATATAAGGGATGGGTATATTTGTCCACAAAATTAATTTTTAATTCCAGATAAAAAAAACAAAACAACAAACATTATGAAACGGAGGTAGTATTTTTTTTCTCTAAGAATGAATATGGAAGTTTGCAAACCAAAGTATTATGTAGCCATGATAAATTTTAAAAGTTCGTGGTCAATTAATCAATTAATTCTTTTTGTCAACAAAGATGACCTCAAAACTATTTTTTTAAGGTGTATTTTGAGGTAATTCATATGATAAATAAAGCATTAAGCAAAATTTGTGCGCTCAACGCAACACATAAAGTCATGGGTACGGTAGAGCTATCATTAACTCTATCCCATGTGAGATGCTTAACAAAACTAAATTATTGACACAAGAAATAAAAGGCATGACTAACAATATTATGAAAATATCTTTGGGCTTGGAGAAATGATGCAACTAGTGAGGTTCTAACTGAGATACTATCCTCAAACGGTAATTCTATTCATAGCCCCAATTTTACTCTTTATAATCCCTAAAATAATTAAAATAAAAAATATATTTAATAATACATTTCTACCCTTTCTTATAGCCCAACAACTAAAACAACCATAATCAAAATAAAATAAAACCCATCATACAACCTCCAATCCCCCATCGTCCACCCTACCATCATTCATATTTTAGTTTTCTTCTTCACTTTTTTTTTTCTTTCATCCATTACTCCATAAATTCTCAAGAAGCTTTTCTTCTAATAAAAAGTCCCCAAATAAAATTACAAAGCTCCGCACAGATATTTCAATTAAATGTTCTTCCAATAAAATTATTCTTGGAGTTTCAGAATCATTTGAGATTGTGGCTTATGTGCATTCAATATCATTTATGTAAATTGATTTAAGGAAAAAAAATATTCAAGAACGACAATGCTACCGTGTTTGTAATCGAACTCAAAATACATAAAATTTTTCGGATTTTTAATATAATTAAGAGAGTGGAATATTAGTATTTTTAGATTACATGATTAAGAAATGAAACTTGATGATTGAGAACAAAATGAGAGATTTTCATCTAATCACAGTTTATAAAACCCAAAATGAAACAAAAGAAAAATAAAGTCCCCCAAGAGAAATTAAATAATGAAGAAGAAAATTTGATTGAAATATTTGTGTCGAGCTTTGTAATTTTTTTCGGCGGTTTTTTATTGGAAGAACAGTTTCTTGAGAATTTATAGAACCTCATTTATTTTATTTTTTTTACTTAAGAGGTGGAGTTAAGGATGAAATTAAAAAGAAGAAGAAGAAGAAGAAAACTGAAATATAAATGATGGGGGTGGGACAAAGAGGGGTTGGGGCTATACGAGGGGGGGTTTATTTTATTTTGATTAGGGTTGTTTTAGTTTTGGAGTTATAATTGAAGGTAAAAATGTACAATTAAATATATATTTTTTTTATTTTAATTATTTTGGGGGTTATATTTAGTAAAATGGGGCTATGGATAGAATTACCCATCCTCAAACCCTCCTCTAAGGTTTGATTTGGCCTATGGGCTTCCATAATTTTTGAGGTTTAGGTTGAGTGATGGCCTTCGATAATTTCTGCATGGCTTTATGAGAAAAGTTCGCGTCAAACACAGTTTACGATTACTATTTTCAAATCTTTGTTCACCTCTAGCCAGTTATAGAAGGCAAGGAAGAAGGAATAAGAAACTATAATGGCACATTTAGGGGTGTATTGGATTGAGACTTTGATGAATTTTAAAGGACTTTTAAAATCTAGGTGTATTCAATTTAGACTTTTAAAAGTCCTTTAAAATCCTGGTGTATTCAATCCAGACTTTTAAAAGTCCTTTAAAATTTTGGTGTATTCAATCCAGACTTTTAAAAGTCTTTTAAAATCCGGAGGTATTCAAAATCTATGGACTTTAAAAAGTCATTGACTTCATTGGATTTCACCTCAAAATCACGTTAAAAATACAAATGATGAAATCCGACCTCTGAACACGAGATTTTGATGGATTTGGAAAATCCGGCGCGCGCTGTGTCCCATCGACCGGTGAGGAGTTGAAATCAGATACCCCAATCGTCACCCGACGCCAGCGGCCGCTGGCTTTGCCAACGATGGCAATCCAGCGACCGCTGGCACCAGCGGTCGCTGGGAGCATAGAACCTTAGAGAACTATATTTTTATTATTCTTGACATCTTTTTATCTGATTTGTCTATAGGTACAAAATGCTGATGATAATATATGCTGGAAATGTGGAGCCCACTCACATTCATTCTTCAAGAGAAAGGCATTGTTGTGTTGATCTACTTATCTGTTCGTGGCTTTTTGTTATTATGACATATACAAAGTAGTAATGATTAAACAGAAGAAAAACTTCACTATAAAGTTATTATATTTGGCAGTTAGCAGCGTGATAGCAACTTTTATTTCTTCGCATGCCATATAATGATAAATGCATGAACATGTCTTCCCAGCGGTCGCTGGGTTTGATTTTTTCCCTGACCGAACGCACGCTGTGTTCCATCGATCGCTGGAAAGAGGATTTGAAATTCATTGAAATCGTCCAAAATCGGTCCCAAATCCATACACAAAATCCGCCAGACTCTGCGTGGAGTTGGGAGACTCCATGTGGAGTCTATGGATTTATAAAATCCAAAGACATTTTAAAATCCAATAAAATCCGTCCAAATCCAGATTGAATACACCCCCTTAGTAGATGGAGTGAGGGAGAGTAGCACAAACATAAAAGGAAGAAACTATTCTTACGTCATAATTTGTGTTAGTGCAATGAATACCAGAAATTAGCAATGGCGGCAGTCAAACAATGACGGAGAAGGCGAAGCACAACAGGGGAAATGGCTCACGAGGAGGAGAGAAGAGGCGAGCGAACGAGGAGACGGCTCACGGCGGTGAAAATTCAATTTCAATTTTAATTGGGGAAGTGTTCAATTCGATTTTGTGCGGGAAATTTAATTTGGGGATCAATCTAATTAGTTGTGAATCCTCCATGAAACAACATCGTTTCACCCAATTAATCACACAACGGTTAGTAAAAACCGTTTGTAAATCCACAACAACTATTGAATCCATTGTATATATCGTGTGAGACAACACGGAGGTAGACAACTGCTACTGATCGACCATTGTCTATTAATAAATGCACAATTGTTTTGGTAACCATTGTAAAGAAAAAAATTAAAATAAACTAAAAAAACGTAAAGATAGACAATAATTTTGTATCTAGCCCTTTGTCTATAATAAAAAAGACAACAATTTTGTAAAAACTCATTGCCTTTAAGGTGTTGTCTATTACTATTTTTCTAGTAGCTAGTGGTGGGGGACTGCGTTCGTGTGGCCGTGCTGCATGCAGTTTAATAAAAAAATTTTGACTATTTTTGTGATGTGTTTATTGTTTCCCCATTTAGTGTTTGGCTCAAATACCCTCAAATTTGGATGGCGTTTTTAATGAAATGGAGCTATTGGGAATCAATAAGTGTCCCACGTGATAGCCTTATTGACAATCTATAGCATAAAAAAAAGTTGCTAAAATATGAAACCTACCAAGTAGTATAAAGCCATCTAAAACATGAACATATATAATTGTGATGGGAATAAGAAATTGACGGAGTAGATCTTGATATCATATTTTTTATCAATTATAAATTTTATCAAAATTAGATTTTATGTATTCTCTTTTCTTCCAAGTTTCTCATGCATCATAAATAGGTAGGTCTATATTTTTTTTTTATTAGGGAGATGAATTTGATATAACATTGTGATTTGTGTTTTGGTGCAATCTTCATTATTCTTGTGAAAATTAATGAATTATGCTTCGCTCTCAATGCGGCTTGTGGTATGAGTATGGTTGTAAATGAATGGATACACTCGCGAGCTATTCGGAGCCCGACTTAAAAAAAAGCCCGATCATTTTCTAGATTGATTGCCAAGAAGATCCTTGCTCATTGCTTAATTTTGATGTAAAAGCAAGCAAAAGGTATGAAAATCTCGGAAATCCAAAGCACATGTATACATGTTCACTGTCTGAAGACTAAAACAGAGCAACTCACTTCTTAATTCTTATATATATAAACATAAAGCTTTGCGAAGAAAAGCGCGCAAGCTTGCACCTGCTAATTATCACAGACTGTGTGAAGTAACCTTGAAATTCATGGAGTCATGCATGGTATTCAAGAATCCCACATCAAAGAATAGACGAAGGAGCTGAGACAAGAGTTTATAAATTGAGGGGACATGCACAAGGCAAATTTTTCTTTTGTCTTTTACTACTCAAGCAGCCGGATCAGATCCTCTGTTGCAATTCCTAATCCATTTGGTTTTGCATAACTAGATTTTTTTTATAATTTTTTTTAAAAAAATATTAATATACCCTAATTGGGAATGGATGAACCCTAAAGGAAAAATTTTAATTAAATAAAATCATAATAAATTAAAAATTAAAAAAATAATTTTTTTAAAAAAAAAAATGAAAGCTTTGGGAATGGATGAACCCTAAAGGAAAAATTTTAATTAAATAAAATCATAATAAATTAAAAATTAAAAAAATAATTTTTTTTAAAAAAAAAATGAAAGCTTGGAACAGGAAATGTAATAGGAAATGCAACAGGTGATCTGGTGTGCCATAATATTGTATTTAAACAAACAAATTATTTTATCTATATATCTAGAGTGATATTAAGGCATTAATTTGATTGTTTCAAGTTCATCCTCAATTTCTTCGATTCAAACACGACGGGAGATATATATTGTATGTTGTAGTTATGACTTTTACACAATCATATTGAAGTTAAGGCATCCAGTGAGCTGTAAAATATCTAAATGGTTAAGGCACCTAGTAAATTTCTACTGATAAGATGGAATTTAAGTATTTTTTTAAAATATATAGTTGAAAAATGGATGGTTTTCTGCAAACAGAACTAGCCGATTCCGTAACAATTTTTATCTACACTTCGATAATTGTTAGATATTTGTTGTCTTCAAAAGAATACTCAAAATTGTTTTTTGTAAGATTATTAATTTTGTGTAAATCACAGAAAAGAGTAAATAAATGTACTAAACACACTGTATGGCTTTGTGCAAAAGACTTATTAAACACATAATTAAAGTTAAACAAATTTTTGAACCCTAAATTTAAATTTAATTAATTAATTTTTTTTATTCAACGTCTCACGCAGTGCACTTGACCGACACTAACGCATAGACTTTAATTAAACTTACATAAAACAACCATATACATTTTATTTTATATATGTAAGTCCACATATTTTAATTTTTCTAACACGAAATGGAACATCAAATAAAAATAGAGGTTCTCATTCGATCTTTACACACGCTATAAATATTAAATTTTTTGTGTTGATATGGGATTGTTAGTTTCTTCGAACCAAAAAGGGCGCCATTCATTAGTTTACTCTCCAAGAAATTCAATTTTTTTTTTATTTCCTAGAAATCTATATCTTCTTGTTGTTTTTTAAGTTTAAATTAATATCACCAAATTTAACTAACCCATATATAGTAAGAAAATAAAAGTGATTAGACATCTGCAACAATTTATCTCCCTAAAACAAAACTAGTATGTTTAAATTAGGATGAAGAATTCAATCTATTAAGTTGATGAATCATCACTTTTCGTCTTTTACTCGTTTGTTCGGTTCTTTCTTCTGCATCCAAACTCTGAAGAATTCATTTTAGCTCAAAACACATCCAAAACTTATGGGTTTCCTGTCAAAACTCAATAAATTGATGAAATGCCAACATTAATAAAAATCAAACAATAAACATCACAAAAAGCTATGCAATCATGCAAAATAACAATCTAGTTACCTTGAAAAATGCGTATAAACCATATTTTTATCATCCATCTAGATAATTGATGCGTGCTTGGACTTTTAAGTTTAACTGTTATCATCAACTTTTTATATCTATTTAATTTGAAATTTCGTAAAATAAATTTACAGTTCTTTTGAGGTTGCTTGAAATCCCATAATGTATTGAAACATACAAAATTCTTCACCTGTGTATTGTAGAGAGAAATTGAGGTATTTGATTATTTCAAGTTCATCAACAAATTCTTCGATTTAAACACGACGTGAGTTATTTAGGTGTGCATCACAGTAAAAACTTCCAATACCAGCACTACCTCTTCGATAATTATTATAGATTTGGTTATGAACTTTATTTGTTTTCTTTAAAAATCAATACCAAAGTATTATGTAGGTAGAGGTAGTGAATGTTTCGAAAGCCCGTCATCAGTTAATCAATTTGTTCTTTTTCTTAACAAAAAGGAACTCAAAATTGTTAAGTGTACTTTGTATAAATCACATTAAAATAAATAAATTTATAACACAATTTATGGCTTCGTGAAAAGACTCACTCATGCAACACAAAAAGTCATGGACAAAGCTAATTATTCGATCCCACATCAGATAATTAACCAAACAAAGTCATTGTGATTAGAAATAAAAGTGATGACATGCAAATGTGAAATTATCTTTGCGCTTGGGGCAATGACGCAGCTAGTGAGGTTCTAACCGAGGCGCGTCTATTGCTGGTTGAAAACTATTTCCAAACCCCCTCTTCGGCTTGAGCTTGACTCAAGCCGTCGAGAATTTCTGGAAGGGCTCCCTTTGGGGAAAGCCCTGCAATTCTTAATTAAAATTTTTGGTTAGTTAATGTTAGAATTTTGATTTGATTTGTTTATATTTTTTTTTTCATATTTCTTGCTTTGTTATCTAGCGGATTTTTGAATTGATTTGTTTGTATATTTTTTTCCATATTTCTTGCTTCATTATTTAGCATATGCGGGACTTTTTTTTTTTACTGGCCGTGTTTTTTTTAGAGAGAGAGTTGTCTTTTGAGAGTTTTTGCTCGCTATTTTACACGTACATATCTTGGACCTTTTTTGGTTTTTTGAATGCTTTCGGATCAATTGTAATTATAATATTTTGTCACTTTAAATAGTTCAAGTACTACTTTAATATTAAATTGTTATCTTTGTGGTATGTGTTTTGTTGATGCCATGTGATATTCTTTTAGATAAAATAAAGTTATTTGCATCAAGTTATTTTCTTTTTTCTGGCGTGCATTGGTGTGATGATGCACATATGGGTATAGTCTCATGAATGAAAAAGCATAACTTTTCATCTATAGAAGATTTCAGGCTTTCAGGGAAATGATCTCAAACACTCATAATTACCAGCTTCAACACAAGTATAACTTTAATGATTTTACTTAATCTCTTTTTCATTTTTTATGTGTACAAGAATCAATTCGCGAAAGGAAGCCATTCAGAAGGGGTTGCAATCTGATTGATAGAGATGGCTTTGTTTTCTTTTTTACTCTACTAGTTTTCATATCTTATTTTGTTATATTTTTCCTTTTAGACTTGAAAATGACAATAAATAAATAAAAAGGCAAACAAATGATATAAATTTTAAATTAACAATTTGTATTTTATACTAATATGAAAATTTGTAGAGATTGCAGATGTGCAATTGAGATGTCAGTTCTTTTGTATTTATTGTTTCTTTGACAAGCAAATGCTTGTGAGAAGAAAAGGAAGAATGTTGTTAATTAATCTGAGTAATTCTTTTTCCCCAACTTTAGGTGTTATACATTTCTCATATTTTTAATTCTTCTTGGCTTGATTTGATCACTCTCTACGTTTACATGTACATTCAGATATATTATTTTTCCTAACTCAAGCTAGAAAATAGGGTTAAATAATTCATCATGTAACACTCAACTTGAATCATGGCAGCATCAGCTTCTTCCATTCTTTGTGGAGTGAAGGAGGGAAGGGGGAGAGGGAGAGGGAGAGGGAGAGGGAGGAGGAAAGAGAGAATTGGAGCAAACTGAAAACTTTCATCCTAGATATGTGAGAATCTGTTTCCTTTAGATAACAAAGTGTATGATGCTCATTTAAAAACTGTTGTGGCAATTGGGGAGTAATGATAGAGATATTATCATATTACAACCGAAGAAAAAAAAAGACAAAAAAAGAACTAATTAGTTGTATTTATACTTTAAATTGATTATTTTGTTTCGGTTGGATTAATGCTAGGTACATTGATTATATTTGATTTATATACAAAATATGACATAAAATCATTTAATCAGATTATTAGCAAATATTATCAGATAATATAAGTGTGTGAATAAAATAATTTACTATTAAATAATAAAATATTATCCCATGCATAGTACGGATAATGCACTAGAGTATCTAAACATACAAAATTCTTTTATCTAGGTAGAATGATATTGAGGTATTTGATTATTTCAAGTTTATCTTCAAATTCTTCGATATATTGTGTTGTAGTTAGGACTTCTACAAAACAAGCTGTTAAATATCTAAATGGTTTAGGCGCCTAGTAAATTTCTACAGATACGAGGGAAGTTAAGTAATTTTTTTTTTAAATAGTTGAAAAATGTATGGTTTTTCTGCAAACAGAATGCTTGTCTAAACCAACTAGCTGATGAATATCCCCCAACTTATATCCAAAATAATTTTGTGGTAAGACTTTCGATCCATAACCATTTTTATGTACATTTGGATACATGCTTGTTGGATATAGTCATGAATTTTATTTTTTTTTCTTCCAAAAAAAATCAAAATTATTTTTCGTAAGATTATTAATTTTGTGTAAATCACATAAAAGAGTAAATAAATATACTGAACACACTGTATGGCTCTGTGCAAAAGACTCGCTCAAACACATAATTAAAGTTAAGATCAACAGAGTTAGCAACTTTATGTATCCCACATCAGATAATTAACCAAACTAAGTCATTGTGATTAGAAATAAAATAGTGATGACATAGATACGTGAAATTATCTTTGCGCTTGGGGCAATGTCGCAGTTAGTGAGGTTCTAACCGAGGCGCGTCTATTGCTGGTTGAAAACTATTTCCAAACCCCCTCTTCGGCTTGGGCTTGACTCAGGCCATTGAGAATTTCTGGAAGGTCTCCCTTTGGGGTAAAGCCCTACAATTCATAGCTTCAATTTTTAGTTAGTTAATGTTAGAATTGTGATTTGAATTGTTTGTATGTTTTTTTTCCATATTTCTCGCTTCATTATTTAGCATGTGCGGGACTTGTTTTGCTGGCCATGTTTTGTTTTTGAGAGAGAGAGAGAGTTATCTTTTGAGAGTTTTTGCTGGCTATTTTACACACGTACATAAATATGAAGTTTTTTGGTTTGTTACGAAATAGATTTGTTTCTTCCAACCTTAAAAGATCATTCATTAGTTTACTCTCCACGAAATTTCCAAAGGCCGTGCGAGAGGTTCGCGGCCTCAAAATTGTAGGAGTACCATTTTTATATTTTATAGTAGTAATAATTGATAAGTGGTGTTTTTGCACAACATTTTGAAGTTGAAATGAAGTGAATTGAAGAGTTTTGCATGTGCTTTAACCCAAATTGCACTTTTAACCTCCCGATTTGGAAGTTTTGTTTGTTGTTTGACTTTCACATGAAATGGAGAATTAATCAATGAATATTTGAGTGATCCAAAGCCATGAGAAGATAGATAATCAAATGAGGAACGCGCTGCAAGTTGAATCACCTCAATCGGATAAGAAATGAGGGAGAACAGAGCAAAACCGTGAAAGGTGTCGGTGCAGAGTTGCTGGCGCGAGTGGCAGCGCGACTGGAGGCGCGACCTGCCTGAACTCGCGCCAGAGACATTATTTTCTTCAATCTAGACGCGACCGAAGGCGCGACCGGGGGCGCGACTGAGCCCGTGTCGCGCCCCCAGCCCAAATGTTTGGATTTGAGCTCTTTCTTCTTCTTATTTGGCGATTTCTCTACAGAAAAAAACATTCACACACACACAAAACATATTTTTTCTCCACAAAAATCCCCAAAACTCTCCCAACACCAAACCCTTCTTCCCTCTCCCATTTTCATATCTCACCCCTCAAACCCACACCCTAGCTAGGATTTCCACCTAGCTAGGGTGAATAAGGAGCAATGGCCCGAAGATGGAGCAAAGAGGAGACGAGCGAAGGCAAGGGTGGAGTCGAGGCCAACTTCCGGGTTGTTCTTAGTTTCATTTTCTTGTTTTTGTCTTTAATTTTCTTTGAGATAATTTAATCCTTACATTGTTTAGATGTTAGATTAGATTATCTTATATTTTGGGATTGAACATATTTTGGTATTTATGCATTTCTATTTTTATTGATTGTTTATGACTCGATTTTATTTATTGTGCTTATACTATGTATGAGTGTTGATTAATTGATCACTAATTTGCACGATTTTATCTATTGATTCATGAATCGAGAGATGAGTCTCAATAGACGAACCCTATGCACGAGACACCTGTGTCGATAAATTCGAGAGAATTGAGGCTTAGTGTGAGGGCTAGAAATCTTAGGAGTTTTGGTAAGTATATGTGTAAGATTCGTTTGGAGACGGTGAACCTAGCATGTACCCTCCAAACTTAAGTATCTCGAGAGAGAGCTTAGACGAGATTTCCCTAGTGAAATTTAGCACCACAAATAGACATTCAATAGGATCATTAGTGCCAAGTACGGAAGAAATCAATCCTAAAAGTACCTCTACCTTCTTGTCCCAATCTCCATTTAATTGTCCTTTTAATTTATGCTTTCTTTAGTTTTAGATTAGTTAATTATCTTTTCGTTTTCTTATCATCTAGATAACGATTGAGGTCCGATATTATAGTACATACAATTAGGTCTAATTAGTCTCTGTGGATACGATACTCTTGCTCGCTATATATACTATAATTGCACCGTACACTTGCGGTTAAATTTTAGTCGAATAAAAAGTCGATCAATAATCATATTAATATATTTTAATTTTAGAATTGAACTTTAGGCCTATAAAAACAATTAATATATAGCAAAGACAATAAAACATATTTATTCCAATATTTTATAACATAATATTTGATCCAATTAATACACACACACACACACACACACACACACACACACACACACATATATATATATATATAACGTAAATCTTAACCCTTGAAAAATATTAAAAGATTATATTATGAATTTTTAATTTATCATGTTGTTAGCATATTCTACTGGAAATTGTGATCATAGATTTGTGAAGATTATGATCAAAATATGTCAATTTAAAGTAGTTCCACATTTATTTATTTTTGACAAAAACATATTAAGAATATTAATTAAAATATTGTTGACAAAAAAATTACGTACATTTAGGTCATTGATACTTTAGGACAATATTCTATTTTATTCAAAAATTTACACTTTTATTTATAATACATAATCAATTCGTTATTACAATTTATCAATAAAAATATACATACAACAACCGATACAATCAAACATCAACAAAATTATAATTGTGCCACTGAATATGGGCATAATAATTCAGACATGGTCTCGTTTGGTGGATTTTAACCACCATACTTTCCAACTTCCAACACAAATGTTTGTATTATTAAAATAAAGGAGTGCATACCTACTGGTGGAGTGGTGTTTCTTAAGGCCAAAAGTCTCAAGTTCGACTCACCACCAATACCACTAGGTGTGAGCCTGTCACACCTGGTTTGCCATGTGTGGTTTACCTACCCTGTGTAGGTTTGCAGGCTATTACACAAGGACATGATTTACCCAGTGCGCACCACGGTAACTGCTGCGGGTTACCCTCGACATAAAAAAATAAAGGACCTCTTAATCTAAGATAAATAATAATTTTGCATTAGCTCCATGTACCTATCAAATTACGAATGAATTAATATACTCGATTAGGCCATCCAGACTATCATATGATGAACCATATTTAAAAAAAAAAACTAGAAAATATTGATTTTGAATAAAATATTAGTGAGGTTCTTCAAAAAAAATATTTGAAAAAGTATCTTTAAATGATATTTTTTATTTTAAGCCTTGTATATGATATTTTTTTAAGTAATTTTGTTTCTTTTAAAATCTTTTAGAATGTATTTTTTTTTTCTGAAGTTGAACATATCAAATAAATTTTGTAATTTTGAAGAATAAGATTTTTTAGGCCCATTTTATATGTACTTTTCATTTTTTTTCATATTAAACTAGGGACACCATTTTTAACGTTACACAGAACCCTCGAAATCTCAGGATCCATGTTGGTGGCTATCATATATCATATTAGAACTTGGTTCATCTTGGTGAAATTCAATTACAAAATTGATGTTAACTTAATTTAATATAAGTTCAAGACACATGAGTACTGCTCTAACCATATTTCGACTTAAGATTAATCCATAGATACCAACATAAAATAAATAGGTACTCAAAACACGTATATGTTCGCATTAATCAATTCCTTATCAATTTTAATTCATTTTAATCTAAACAAAAATTCAATAGATTCGATTCTAACAAATATGAAACAAGGAAATAGATCGGTGATAGATCCATATAAAACCAAAGCCTTTCTATTTTTCTATTCTATTTTTTATACAGTAATTCAAATTAACGAATCATTTTTCAAATGATCGAGTATGCTAGCTAGAACTTTGAAATCCTTAAAATCTATATTTAACAAAAAATTAATGTATGGGGTAAACTTGAATTGTTTTAGTTTTTAGTTGTTTATTTTTTCCTCATCCACTGTTTTGGCTCAAATTTTGATTGCTTTTTTTAATGCAATGAAGCTATTTAGAAGCAAAATAAGTGACCACGTGGTAGTCTTATTGACAATCTGTCCCTTACAAAAATTGATAAAAAGATGAAACATCCCAAGTAAAATATAAAGCCAGTTAAAATATGAACGAATGTAATTGTGTTGAGGAATAAGAAATGACAAAAAGAAAGCCAATTTCTTAATTGTGATGTAAAAGAAAGTCAAATTAAAGGTATATATGAAAACCTCCAAAGCATATATATATATATATATAGGAGCAACTCATTTCTTATATAAATAATTAAATATAAAGCTTTACAAATTGAAGAGTGCAAGCTTAATAGCAGCAAATATCTTCACCTGCTTATCACAGACTGTGAAGTATTAATTAACCTTCAAATTCGTAGAGGCATGGAATTTGTAAGGCCATAGCACGAGCAAGAATCCCACATCGAAGATAGAATGAAGGAGATGAGACTGACTTTATAAATAGAGGGGATATGCAATCTGATCAAACATGCAGCTGTGCAGTGAACACAAAGCGAACTATTCTTTCGCCTTTTACTAAAGAATACCGTGTGTGTACTGCTCTCAAGCAGCTTACGCCACTTTTTGAAGGGTTTTTTCCTTAAAGGAAAGACCCAACAAGTCTTGAGTTTAAAATTTGAAGGATTATGTATATATAGACAACTTGAGATTTTAAGTACTTTGTTTATATGAAAAAAATTGTGGCCTTGTTTTAATAAAATAACCCTAAATATAAAACAATATATATTAGTTTGTTGAATGTAAAATTATTCCAAAATAAATGTGACATAATAGTAGCTAGTATCGTCTTAATTTTTATTACACGACATAAATAAAAAAAATGCATGTCAAATTTTACAGTATGTTCAAATTTTACTGTATAGAGGTTTTACAATATGTTCAAATTTTGAAGACTTTAAAATTATCAAACTCATTATCGAGTTTACTGTCAACTTTGAAAAAACCTAATACTCTCTTCATTTCTGAATAAGTGTCATTCAAAAATTTTAATTTTGTTTCAAAAAAGTGTCATTCTACAATTTTAAGACAAAAATCTCATTTTTCTCACATTTGTCTTCATTTAATATATTCAAACATCTATATTTAACTCATTTAATATATTCGCACAAGGGTGTATTAGGTAATTTAATTAGTTTATTAATTTGTGTGAATTCATCCAAAATGACATTTAAATGGAAACGAAGAGAGTATAATATAAATAAATTTACTTTAAACAATATCATTTAAAGATATATCTAACATTTTTTAAAGTAAATTTTTTCATAATTATTTTAATAATTTATAGCAGAGCAATTATAGTCAATCTATCAAGTGACAAACTCACCTATAAATTCCTCCGAAGCTTGAAAGAAAATCAAGATTTTTTTAATCCAATGTATTTGAATTCTATTTGGTGTTGTTTTCTACTACTACTACTACTTGTTGTCGATCGATTCTTACAATTAATTTCGATGTAACGTTCGAGCTCTGACAACCTGTTTGATCTCTCGAGGCCGAAGAAAAGAGTCTGAGATACGATGAGTTTTTAAGTATGTGAGAACTCGAGTGTGGTGATAGCTTGATTGATCAGAATTGTCCCCTCCTTCACTCCCTTGCTCCAACTATATAAGACGAGTTGTTTAACCTCTTTTCCTAAAAATAAGGGATTCTCCTTTATTTCCGGGGTTTGTTACTTATCTCCAATAGGGTTTTGACCGAGTCTCGTTTATCTCTAAACGTTTTCTTTTTGACTTGGTCTCCTATCTACGAGTTCTATCATGGTACAACCTTCATACCTTGTCTATCGTCAATCTTTCGACCTCTGACCGCTAGGCCTCGATATGCAGCTTTTAAGTCCCAAGACCCTTGAACGGATATGGGCTTTATATGCTGGGCTTCGATAAACTAGACCTCTACAATTAGCCCCTCATTACTTGATACTCGAAGAATGAGGATCACGTAATGAATATCCTCGTAATGACAAGGGAGAAAATCGTAACGAGCTCCCGAGTAGTACTAAAACCTCAAGCTAGTCTTTGATTTTAATATTTGAAAAAAGATTTCTTTAGACTCCAGACCTGAGTAAAGGTCCTGGGGAGTTTTGAGAGAGGTCGTGAGAGCAGACCTTGATAGACTCCAGACCTGAGTAAAGGTCCTGGGGAGTTTTGAGAGAGGTCGTGAGAGCAGACCTTGATAGACTCCAGACCTGAGTAAAGGTCCTGTGGAGTTTTGAGAGAAGGGTAAAATAGTCTTTTAAACTTATTTTTGCTGACTTTTCAACTTCTTATCAATCTCAACCGTCCAGAAGCGGGATACACGGCTCAGAATACTTCACAGTCTTGAAATAGAATTTCGCCCAATTTATTCCCTCCTCTTTCTCATTCAAACACACGGAAATCATAATTCTCCCTGAAGATTTTGCCCCCATCCTTTCCGATTGCCGAACGTTTCCATCTTCCTACCGCTCAAGATTCTTCGCTCTAATTGCGGATTCCAAATCTCCAGGTTACTCCTCGATTCCTTTTTCTTTTTCTTGAGGAATTTTCCAAACTAGGGTTTTGCTTGCTAATGGCTTAGAGATTTAGAAGTTTTTAAGCTTGAATTTATATGGGTTTTGTGTAAATAGACTAGGTGGCGATGTCGATGAACTTTGTTTTCTAACGGAGTTGGGTTGAAAATAAGAGAGAAGTTTTCGGCGTTTCTGGGTATTCTTAGCGCATTCTTGTAGGTTTATTTTCTTGTTAGGATCATGAGTATGTCAAACAGTGATGATTCTGATGAGAGAACTCGAAGTTGGGGCGGTGGAATTAGTTCAGCCGAGTTGGAGCAATCATCTGGCTCGGTTTCTGAGTCTATTGGGTTTGTTAGCCCTTCGTCACAGCCCACTGTTATTCCTCGTATTGGGGGAGGAAGTGTGGTGAGCCGCCTCAAAGCTTCGAAGGTGGCCACCAAGAAACATAAAGGTAAACTGAAGAAGCGAAAAGATGAGGCCAAGGATTCTCCTCCTTTAAACATAGACTTTAAGGCTGCCGAGGTCGTCCCTCACGTCGGGGATGACATAGTTAGGAAAATTACTTCTCCGGAATATTCAGGGTCGGGGGTAGAAGTCCAAGTGCCCAGGCCTTCTGATAGAGCCAACAGACCCCCTCCTGGTTTCACCGCCTTCTACACCATAATCACTGACAAGGGTATAGGACTTCCTCTTCACCCTTTCTTTGCCAAGATTTCTCATTTTTACGGAGTAGCCCCTGCCCAAATATCACCCATAGGATGGTATCATATGCTAGGTATGTTTTACCTTTGGGAGAACTTAGGATTTCCCGAGCCCAGTGTCGGGGAGTGGCATTCTTCATATCGAATTGTGGCTACCCCAAATCAAAAAGGTTTTTACTATTTTACCAAGTGGGTCGGGGAAAGAGCCCCCTTGATAAACACTCTTCCATCTTCGTCGGGGGACTGGAAGCCGAAATTTGTTTTTGTTCCTGCGGAGACTTCGAGCGATAGGATCTTGCCATCGTTGTTCGCTGAAGCCCGTGGGTCCTCGAAGCCTGTCTCCCTTTATTTCTTTTTTCTTTGCATGAATTAGTTCATCTTATGCTTCGTGTTTCATTGTAGGCCTTCACAAATGAAAAGAGGTGTCAGGTACCGAGGTGAAAAGAATCGAAGCCACATTTTCCCTTTCCGAAGAAGATCGTCAATTTGAAGTTGTTCGCCGCGGACGCACTCTTTTTGATATGGGAAAACTGAAAATTCGCCCTTCCGATGACAAAGTCAAAGCCTTGGCTGCTTCTAAGGTTTTAAGCCCCTCATCTTCTGGCATAAAAAGGATTGCCGGGGCCTCTCCCTCAACCTCGCCGCCCTCGAAGAAGCGTAAGAAACAGCCCGACTTAGAGGTTTCTAATCCTTCGACAGTGCCCCCCTCTGTCATCGATGTTGAAGCTTTGGTTTCGAAGAAGGCTTCGAAAGGATCGAATAGTCTGAAGGTGCCTCTGAGACCTTTCTTTCTGGATGTGCAATCCGCGATTGCAGACGGCTGTTCTCCTCTTGAGTTCGAAAGGGAAGGCTTGGAGGAGCAAACTCGACTTGCCTTCCAGATGCTGTCAAAGGTTCATTTTTATCTGCTTTATATATATAAATGTATATATTTATATTTTGTGCTCAAAAAGGGTCTTTCGACTTAAAGTAATCTGCCTTGTTATAGGCCCTATTTTGTCAATACCAGCTCCGAAGTCGGGTCTCGGGGCATGCTGAGGGCCTCGAGAAGAGGCTGATGGAGCTTTCTGAAGAGCAAGAGAGAATCGCTGAGGAGAGGCGAGACTTTGCTGCCGAGAAGTCAGCCCTGCTTGTAGAGCGGGACTCGGCTCGCGCATTGGCGGCCGGGGCTCAGACGCAGCTCGACTGGGCTCTGGACCATCAAGCCCGTCTTGAAATCTCGAAGGCTTCGCTTGAGTCGAAGCTAGCTGCTGCAGAAGCGCGAATAGGGGAGCTCGAGACACATCACACGACCCTGGACTTCTCTTCGTTGGTAGATTCTGCTGAGTTCGAACCATACAAGGAACTCTTTTACCAATAGGGGGGTTCCGCTGTGGTCGAGGCTATCAAGGAAAAGATGCCCGATCTTGATCTTTCCTTCCTCGAGGCCGATGACGAGGCGGAGACTGAGGCGGCCAAGGACTCTACAGATGGGGTTGTCGGAGAGAAGAGGGTCGAGGACGAAGAGAGTGCTGCGGCCGCTGAGAAGGGAGTAGAGGATCCTCTGTAGATCCTTTAAATCTTCTTTTTTTTTTGTAAAGGTTTAACGAACTAATTTCGAATATTGGTTGACCCTTTTTTTTGCATATTTTTCTTTCCTGGATGGGAACTTCATGTGATGTTTTTACATTTGACTGCCCTTTGCGATGTTGAGGAGAGATTATGAATATCCTTATTTTTCTTCTAAGAATTCGTCTTAATCACAGAACCGATTTCAAAGCCGATGAATTTCGTGAAATAGGGGATCCTGTGCTTCAGGTTCTGTTAGTTACTCCGACGCTCAAGTCAGTAATCAAAAAATTAACAAATAGAAAGAACAAGAAATGATGATCGGATACATTACTCTTCGTTCGTGAGTTTAGCTTCGAGGTCGATATCCTCTTGACTTTTTGCGTGTTGGGAACCCTGTGCTTCAGGTTCTGTTAGTTACTCCGACACTCAAGTCAGTAATCAAAACATTAACAAATAGAAAGAACAAGAAATGAGGAGTCGAAGAGTTTAGAAATGATACTGTTTTAAATGGATGGCGTTCCAGCTGTTGGCTATTGAACGCCCTTCTTTAGATCGCAGTTTGTATGCTCCATTTCCTATGACTTTCTCGATCTCATAGGGGCCTTCCCAATTTGGGGCTAGTTTTCCGGCTCCGACTTCTTTTGTGTTTTGGAATACCTTCCTTAACACCCAATCTCCTGCCTTGAACGTTCTTAGTCTTGTGTTCTTATCGAAGTGTCTCTTTATTTTCTGTTGGTAGGTGGATATTTTTATCGCGGCCTTATCTCTGAGTTCATCTATGGTGTCGAGGTTGACTTCGAGGTCGGAGTCGTTGCTTCTGCTCGACCACTGAGTTTTTGCTGACCCTATTTCCGCTTCTGCCGGGAGGACCGCTTCCGAACCGTAGGTGAGAGCATAAGGAGTTTTCCCCGTAGTGGTTCGTGCGGTAGTTCGGTATGACCAGAGGACTCCTGGGAGCTGTTCAACCCATTGCCCTTTGTGTTGGGGGAGTTTCTTTTTCAAGGTATTCATTATTGTTTTGTTGGTAGCTTCGGCTTGACCGTTCGAGGCCGGGGGCCTTGGTGTAGAGAAAGAGAGTTTGATGTTCCAATGGTGACAGAAGTCTTAGAATTTCGAACTTATGAACTAAGAGCCGTTGTCGGTGACTATTTCTTTGGGGACTCCGAACCTGCAAATAACATGTTTCCATAAAAAATTACATACCTCGGTATCCCTTATTCGTGCGAAGGCTTCTACCTCGGCCCATTTGGTGAAGTAATCGGTCACGACCAAAATGAAGCATTTCTGATTTGATCCCTTCGGTAATGGTCCTATGATATCCATTCCCCATTTCATGAATGGCCAAGGTATAGATGCGGTATGTAGGGGTTCTGGTGGCATATGGTTCGTTTGGGTGAACCTTTGACATCCGTCACATTTTTTGGTATAGTTTTTGGCGTCTTCCCTCATAGTTGGCCAATAAAAGCCGGCTGTCAATGCTCGATTAGCCAGGCTTCTATGGCCTGAATGGTTTTCGCATTCGCCGTCGTGGAGCTCGGCTAGGACATACTTTGCTTGGATCGGGCTTAGACATTTCAAGTATGGTCCTGAAAATGATCTTCTGTATAGGGATCCGGAGATCATGGCAAATTTTGGGGCTTTTGCTTGTATTCGTCTTGCTTCGATAGGCTCTTCGGGTAGTTCATTTTCTGTTAGGAATCTGCATAAATGGGTCATCCAATTTACCTCGACGTCTATTAGGAGGACTTCAGAGTCGTCACCTTTCCATACGGCGGGCCATTTGGCGTAAAGGATTTGAATGTTTTTGTCCTGGTTTGTCTGTACGGCAGATCCCAGATTAGCTAATGCGTCGGCGTGGCGGTTTTCCTCCCTGGTGATGTGTCGGGCTTTGATTTTTTCGAACTTGGTTGCTGCTTGTTTTGCGACCGCAAGGCACGATACCATCCTTGGATCTTTTGCCTGGAATTCTCCTTCAAACTGATTTATTATCAATTGCGAATCGCTCATAACTCATAGTTTTTTAGCCCCTAAGTCGGCTGCCAAATTTAATCCTGCTATGAGGGCCTCATATTCAGCCTCGTTATTTGTGGCTCTGAATCCGCATCGAATAGATTTTTCTGTGATTATTCCTTCTGAACCAGTTAGTACTAAGCCCATTCCACTCCCATTCGAAGTGCTGGATCCATCGACCTGGAGGGTCCAGTACTTAGAATCATTATCTTCGAGGCTCGTTAATATTCTTCCGTCTGGGTCATGGGAGAAGTCGGCGATGAAGTCTGATAGGACTTGTGATTTGATTGATGTTCGTGGAACGAAGTCGATATCGTACTCCCCGAGTTCGATGGCCCATTTTGATAATCTCCCTGCGAGGTTTGGTTTTCTCAATACTGCTCTTAAGGGGAACTCTGTGACCACTTTTATTGAATGACTTTGGAAGTAGGGCTTCATTTTCCTGGAAGTCATTACAAGTGCTAAGGCCAATTTTTCGAGCTGTGGGTATCTGGTTTCTGCATCTAGCAATGATTGGCTGACATAGTATACCGGATATTGTCTCCCCTCGTCTTCTCTGACAAGTACTGCACTGATCGAGTTAGTGAAAACAGATAAATAAACAAGGAGTACCTCTCCGTCGATTGGTTTGGCTAGAAGTGGTGGACTCGCGAGATATTCCTTAAGGTCTTCAAGAGCTTTGGCGCATTCAGGAGTCCATTCGAAGTCTTTGTTTTTTCGTAGAGTCTGAAAAAACGTTTGACTTTTTTCTGAATATTTGGATATGAAGCGGCTGAGAGCTGCTAATCGACCGGTCAGTTTTTGGACGTCTTTAATATTTTTGGGATGTTGGATATTTCGGATTGCTCTGATTTGGCTGGGGTCGGCTTCGATTCCTCTTTTTGTTACTAGGTATCCTAGGAATTTCCCAGAAGTTACTCCAAAGGCGCATTTGGTGGGGTTCAATTTCATGTTATATCGTCGTAAGACTTCAAAGGTTCGTCGTAGATGCATAACATGGTCTTGAGCTCGTATTGATTTGACTAACATGTCATCGATATATACTTTCATTGTTATCCCGATAAGCTCTTCGAACATTCGATTTACGAGCCTTTGATATGTTGCACCTGCATTTTTTAATCCGAAAGGCATAACTTTATAACAGAACATACCTCGATGTGTAATGAATGCTGTTTTTTCTTGGTCTTCGAGGTGCATTAGAATTTGATTGTATCTTGAGAATGCGTCCATAAAGCTCATGAGCTCGTGGCCTGCCCTCGCATCGACTAGTGCGTCTATGTGTGGTAGGGGGAAGGAATTTTTGGGGCACGCCTGGTTGAGGTCGGTGAAGTCTATGCATAAGCGGTTCTTTCCGTTCTTCTTTTTTACCACTACGACGTTGGCTAGCCATTCTGGATAATGAACTTCGCGGACATGCCCGTTCTTTAATAGTTTGTTGACTTCTTCATCCACGATTTTGTTTTTTTCCGGGGCGAATTTGCGTCTTTTCTGCTTGACTGGAATTTTTTCTGGGTCTACCTGCAATTTGTGAGTTATAATGGAGGGGTCGATACCTGTTATATCCTCAAACGACCAGGCGAAGCAGTCGTGATGTTCTTTGAGGAATTCGATCAATGGCTTCCTGATGTCTGAGGTCAATCTGGACCCGATGGATACTTTATGATCAGGGTGTTCGGGATGAATTTGTATTTCATCAAGGTCTTTGACTTTTGGTTCTTCGTAACCTCGATCTTCAGACTTTGAGGAGGTTGAGCTGACCTCTATTTGGTTAACCTCGATGATGACTTTCTGTTTGAATGTAGTGACGTAGCATTCTCTTGATGAGATTTGTTCTCCGCGTACTGATCGGACTCCCCATGGGGTAGGGAACTTCATGATTTGGTGATATGTTGAGGGTACTGCTCGAAGTTCGTGGATCCATGGTCGTCCCATAATCACGTTATATGCTAATGACGCGTCTATTACTTGAAATTTTGTGAAGGGGTTGAGTCCTTCGATGTAGGTGGGGAGCGTGATCTCTCCTAATGTTGTTTTATGTTCTCCACTGAAGCCGATCAGCGTTGTGGATTTCTTCACGATATCTGTTTCTTTCACCTGCATTTCTTTTAAAGTGCTAAGGAAGATCACGTTAGAGGAGCTCCCGTTATCGATGAGAGTTCGCTTGATTAGACAGTTAGATATTAAAAGTGAAATAACTAGTGCATCGTGGTGTGGGAGTGAGAGTTCAGATACTTCACTACTAGAGAAGCTGAGCGTCGTCTGATCATCAGATTTTGCTTCTTTAGGTATGTTTGTCGTATATTTGAGGGATCAGCAATGTCTCTTTGCTGACGATTGGGAGATGCCGCTGATCTCTGAACCGCCTGTTATGCAATTTAACGTC